>CM055118.1:206921728-208208228 GCA_029206835.1 Rana muscosa
AATTGGTTTCAAAGAAAGAAAATAAAGCTGCTAGAATAGCCCAGCTAGTGGTGACTGGTGCTCAACATTTTTAGGGGGTCGCAAAGAAACTGAAAAATTCAGAAAAAAACCCCATCAATTGCAGCCTCACTGTGCCATCAAACGCAGCCACTGTGCCTTTAAACCCAGCCAATGTGCCCATCATTTGCAGCCACTGTGCCATCAAATGCAGCCACTGTGCCCATCAAACGCAGCCACTGAGCCCATCAAACGCAGCCACTGAGCCCATCAAACGCAGCCACTGAGCCCATCAAACGCAGCCACTATGCCATCAAATGCTGCCACTGTGCCCATCAAATGCTGCCACTGTGCCCATCAAATGCTGCCACTGTGCCCATCAAATGCTCCCACTATGCCATCAAATGCTGCCACTGTGCCCAAATGCTGCCACTGTGCCCATCAAATGCTGCCACTGTGCCCATCAAATGCTCCCACTGTGCCCATCAAATGCTGCCACTGTGCCCATCAAATGCTCCCATTATGCCATCAAATGCTCCCACTGTGCCCATCAAATGCTCCCACTGTGCCATCAAATGCTCCCATTATGCCATCAAATGCTCCTACTGTGCCCATCAAATGCTCCCACTGTGCCCATCAAATGCTCCCACTGTGCCCATCAAATTCAGCCACTGTGCTCATCAAATGCAGCCACTGTGCCCATCAAATGCTCCCACTGTGCCCATCAAATGCTGCCACTGTGCCATCAAATACAGCCACTGTGCCCATCAAATGCTCCCACTGTGCCATCAAACGCCGCCACTGTGCCCATAAAATGCTGCCACTGTGCCCATCAAATGCTGCCACTGTGCCCATCAAATGCAGCTACTGTGCCCATCAAATGCTCCCCCTGTGCCCATCGAATGCTCCCACTGTGCCCATCGAATGCTGCTACTGTGACCATCATATGCTGCCACTGTGACCCCGCTCGCCGCCTGCCTGGCACTTACCCTGTCGGTGGGGCAGCGGATGATGGCGGCGAGCGGTGTCCTCCATGCTTCTCCATGTCCTCCATGTCTTCTCCCGTCCTCTCCTATAGGCGATTGGATGCCTGATAGGTGTCCAATCACAGCGCCTGTGGTTTCAGGTGACGGGTAATAGACCCGAGCACCCCAGTTGGCAGAGAGGCGGTTCAGTGTTAGGAAAGCGAATATTCATTCGCTTTTCTAACATACCTGGGTGAACTGCGAGCGCCAATTTATGATGTTGTACAGATAATTATTGTAACAGGAGGTTTTAGCACTTATAAAGTCCCAATTCTTTTTTCTTTTGTATGCCATTTCCATGGGGATGCAGTGCTGATTTTCAACTGAGCTCACGTCTTTGTTGACATAAGCTACCTAACATGTCACGCTTTAAAACTGCACACGCTCATGGAATGGCGACAAACTACGATACTTAAAAATCTCCATAGGCAATGCTTTACATTTTTCTTTTATCGTTACCTGTTTAGAGTTAGAGAGGGGGTCTATCGCTAGAATTATTGCTCTCGCTCTAACGTGCGCGACATGTGGTGTCAACATGTTTACATATACGTGCGCAACCTACGTATTCTACGTACCTACGCTTCTGCGCACAAGCACGAAGAGATTGGGGCATTTAAGCACTATTTTTATGTGCCAGTGAGTACAGGTCTATTAAAAAAAAAAGCTTAAAAAGTGTCATTTTTAGGCATCCCTGTGTGCAAGAGGCCCTAAAATTTTAAAGCTTATGTGAAATTTAATCATTGGGTTAAATTTTTATTTATTTATTTTTTCACAAAAACTGCTGCATATGGAACCAGAAGTCAGGAAATAGCAGGTGTGCATTATAAACCTTTCTTTTCTCAACATTATATTTTCAATGTTATTATTTTGGGTCTTCCCACACAGTTTTATTTCTGTAATAATTAAAAGCTGCCTCTCTTATTATGTAACATTATTTAAAAGATCCAAATGTGTAAAACCAGCTATCAAGCAGTGTGTTAATTTCATACAAGAAAGGAAAAAAAAAATGAGGCTCCTGGTTATAACACAATCCGCTTTTTCAGGCAAATTCCCTGGGATGTGTACATATAATGTGTCTCTAAAGCCCTAGATTTTTTATTTATCGATCTGAAAATTCTTAACACGTCCATTTTCCAGAGTGAAAAAAAATCTCTGCCCTTTATTTTAATAATGCTTTTATAGTGGATACAAGAGGGCTTCTCAGCATGGGCACTCAAACAGCAAGCACCAGGAATTCTATTGTCATTTCCATAATTTGCAGGCTTTTTTGTGTGGCCGGTTATTGATCGTGGAGGCATGCTCATATTTATGACATAATTCTAACAAAAAAAAATCACATTTTCTTCTTCTGTTTAGTGAATTTTTATAAAAATAGAATTCTCCAGCTGAGAAGATGATATTCAAGACAAATGAATCCTTAGAGCTGTAGGTGCCCTCACTTCATGGGGGTTTGGAAGGCAATGTGTAAGGGTTAACGTGGAATAAAAAGGATGCTTTCTTTTTAGAAGCAAAATAAGTGTTTGTGCATCACTGTTTCATGGGGATTTAAGAAAGGAAATGTGACAAATCAGCTTTTTCTATATATATTTCCAGGCATGAGCCTCAGACTCTCACTTTGATGTGATTTTTGTCATTTTTTTGCCGGTTTATTGGTGACAAATAGGGCTCATGCACACTGTAGCTCAAAAAGCTGCTCCTACAGGCTTTTGAGCTCTCATTTTTTCTGCCTAGAAACTCCCCTCCATGTGAGCCAATGTGTCCATGCACACTATGGCTTTTTCAGGCATATGCTCCTACAGGCAAAAACTTGTGTCTTTGAGAGGAGCTAGTGCCCCAAAGAGCTCAAAAGAGCTCAAAAAAGCTCAAAGAAGCTCAAAAATGCGTGAAAACAATTGTTCCAGCTTTTTTTTTTTGTTTATACAGTGGTTAAGAAAATACTATCTAGGAGGGTTTGTGAAAAAAAAAAATGCTTATGCTCAAAGGAGCTCAAAGTAGCTTGAAGAAGCTCAATAAAAAGGTGCATGAGAGCACAAAAAAAACCACAAGCTTCTTCGAGCTGAAATAAAAACTCAAAGCAGCTTTTTTTTTTTTTTTAAGCTGCAGTGCGCATGAGCCCTAAGCGCCATCTGCATTCAGAGAAATTTCACAAATAAAAAGGCAAAAAATGTTTCTTATTTATTCACCAGGGCAGGCAGGCACCAATAGATTTGCAAGTAATGGCACTCAACTTGTGATGCTAAAAAGAAGCCAGTAACTAGTTTTGGGCCAAGATAAAATCTATGCATGCTTGCAACGTGCACAAAGTCGTATGCTTTCCCGTCACGCTTTAACAGACTTGCGGCAGGTGCCTTTAATTGTTGATGGCACTCTTACACATCAGCAAACTCGTGTGGTACAATTTTGGAAAAGAGTCAGAGACTTATTTTCCTGTGTCTCTCATGCACAGGAAAGCCTATTCAAATGAATAGCCTTACACACGAGAAATGTGAACCAGGAACTGTGCCTGAGCTTAATCACGCCTGTTGGTGTAAAACAAGCTAAGGAAGGCTAAAGCCTAGTACATACGATCAGAATATTGTACAGAAAATACCGCTTTCGAAGCGATCGCACAATAATCTGATCATTAGTTCACAGCTTTCGTTCCGAAATTATCCAAAGGGACAAACACGAAAAATGTATTTGTACGATACCAGACCCTACAATTTTCGTTTGATCAGTATTGTTTTTGTCCGAAAATACAATACAATACATTACTTCCGAACTTTTATTCTGTCGTATGAGAATTTTCGTACTTTAGTAACCTATTCGTTTTCAATATGAGACTGACATGCAAAAAATAAATAAAAAAATGGACGATCATTTGTCCGATAAACTTATTGTGTATACTAGGCTTTAGGCTGCAGGTTGAAGCTAAGGCTTGGTTGACACCAACAGGTACAACCGAACGCGGGCTTGTTTCGGTGTGTTTTTCTCACTTCCCCCCCCCCATGTCACGTGTGGGTACGTTGATTCATTTTAATGGGCAGCCCTACACACGAGAAACGCAGAAAAGAAAGTCCCTGGCTCTTGTTCAAAAATGCACCCCACTGATGCATGGTGCTAAAACGGTGATGATGCCATGCAAAAACGGTCATGTCTGCAGATGCATGGGGATATCCAATAACAATTAATGTCTGTTAAAAGGCAGCTTGTGTCTGTGCATGTTGGGAAAGCGTGCAATTTTTCACATGTTCCAGACATGCATACTGTAGATGTGAACCTAGCTTAAGAGAAGAATCTTTAATTAACTATTCAGTAATCTTTATACTAAAACAAACAAACTGCTACATTTACAGTTGAAATACATTTACATTAGGGCCCGATTCACACCGGTGCGACTTGTCATGCAATTTGACAGTTACAAATCGCATGACAAGACACACCCCATTGCAGGCAATGGAACCGTTCATATAGTCGTGACTCATGTTGCAGCGATTATGAAAAAGGTTCCTGCACTACCTTTTAGTGGGCAATAGAGTGGGCCAATTCGATGGCCAGCATCATTCAACCCACTTCCCATGAGCCCAAGTCATACAGGTCCCCCCTTCCCTACCTGTGACTGGACTGTGAAGGATGAGTAGATGAGCTAGTTTCTCTGTCACTCTGCTTTCTCGTTCCTTGTCAGCACATAAACAGATCGACTCCTTGTACCACTTCTTCCCTTCGCACTCCAGCCGTGCTGTACAGGGTCTGCATGAGGCTTATGCCAGGTCATGCTCATGTACTTACATTGGCATTCAAAAAATAAATGTATGATGTTTTAACGATTCATTTTTTTTTTTGAGGAATATATTTTTATTAAGATTTTACAAATTCTTCAAAGAAAACGGTGTAATACGCACCATAGAGTGCCATTTCTGAGTTGTATTCATTTTTTACTTCTATCTCTGCCTAGAGTTTTGCTTTAAGCACAGTGATTCCTTTTACAGCTCGCAGCTCTCCACTGTCAGAGCATGTGCAACTGTGAGTCCTGCATCAGATCTTAGTTCAGAGCTGTTACATACTGCCAGTCAGACCCCTAGGCATGCTTGTTATAAGCCATCAAAGCTTCTCTGATCATGACAATGATTTGAGACTGTGGAATAAAAGGTTTCTGGTATACAAGGTGCCTTGAAGAATAGATTTGTAATTTCATGTTGAACTAACAAGACTTTAATTTCTCAAGGGCATGCTGGGAGCTGACATACATTGCAATAATCAGACTGCTAAGGTCCAGTACAGAGTCATACACACAAATGAAACTGCATTGTGGAAACATTTTACTCACCAACAGAATACTAAGTCATTTTGCCACTAACAAGGAAGGAATACCTAATTTAAGGTTCTGCAGTTCTTTTACTTAAAATGCAATGCAAACCCTAGCTTTTTTTTAGTTTGGATAAAGCAGGGGAAACTTTTAATCATCTGTCAAGTTTAAAACTCATCTTCAGCTTTTGACAACAATATCCCATAAAATTTCTCATATCAAGTAGTTTTTTCCAAATATCAAATTAATAGTAATATTAACAACAACCAACTAACAACAATATGAAAGGGTGTGCTACTGTGATGAAGTTTATAAAATGATTATTTTATATGAGTGATCTTTCTCTCTATTATTATCTACTCAAATATGGGTTTAGAAATTTAGTATAGGTTAAATGACTCTTGTATACAGCTACACATATGGTTCACTGCCCTCACTCAGGAATTTAGAGTACCGTATATACTCGAGTATAAGCCGAGATTTTCAGCCCTTTTTTTGGGCTGAAAGTCCCCCCCTCGGCTTATACTCGAGTCAGCGAAATTGAATATTGTAAAATGTACCTGAAGGCTGTGGCGTCCATCGTTTAAAACTCGCAGGCTCTTCCTGGTCCCGTCCGTGATAGGCGGAACTGTGTGTGATGAGAATCGCCTATCACGAACGTTCTCTCATCCTCAGTTTCCCAGCAGACGTCCGTGATTGGCGGAAACTGAACACAGTGTCTGCTGGGATGGGTGAAAATGAGAGAACATTCGTGATAGGCGATTCTCAGCAGGCAGTTCCGCCTATCATGGAAGAGACCAGGAAGAGAGCGCAAGTTTTAAACGATGGACGCCGCAGCCTTCAGGTACAATTTTACAATGTTCAATTAGAATTCTAGGGGAACAGTGAGGGTGGGCACAGGTGAGGATGGGCACAGGTGAGGATGGGAACAGGTGAGGATGGGAACAGGTGAGGATGGGAACAGGTGAGGATGGGAACAGTAAGGTGGCAATGGGCTTAGTGAAGTTGCAATGGGTGGGCATTGTTGACCCTCGGCTTATACTCGAGTCAGTATGTTTTCCCAGGTTTTTGTGGTAACATTAGGTACCTCGGCTTATACGCGGGTCGGCTTATACTCGAGTATATACGGTAACTAGTATCCTTTTGAGAATGTGTCTGCAAGGAACAATAGAAGCACTCCTTTGAAAGAAGATTTGATGTGCACACACACACACACACACTGAGATATGTCTGTACAATAAGAAGCTTATTGATGTTTATACTGGGAACCAGAATGTTAATGTATGCTAACTAACCATATAAGTTAGAAGTATTATCATGTGTGTGTTTGGGTAAATCTTATAACTGGACAGTAGTATTATTTTCCTTGATTGAAAATCTGTGACAGAGATATTGATCCCGGAGTGAAAATGATGAACAGATGTTTCTTCCATCCCCCACACCTTGATTCACTCTTCAACTCACTCTTCAATGCCCCCTCCCATCGACACTAAGCAAAATAGCTGCAGAGTCCTGGAATGTGAAGACACATGGAAGAAATAGACTTGAGAGGAAGACGACCATATATGGAATCAGCCAATCATATGTATACGTTTGTGATGACGATTGCTTATGTCACCTTGTCTATATAAGTTGGATTTAAATAAAAGAACTTCCTGTTCTGTTGAGCCACAGATGATGAAGAACCAATACTGACATGTCTGTTCTCAGTGTGCAATTCTTCAAGTAGGCCTGCATGTATATTCACACCATGAATTTGGATCAGCGGCAGAATAGCGAATAGTTTCTGGTATTGGGCCAGAATCGATCTATTACGCTACTATATTTAAAGACAAAAATAGAGTACCTGCGTCCTATCGAATCAAGACTAGCATAAACTGTTAGATAGAGGCAAAACTGACTTTCATTGTACGGTATGAACTTACAATACACAAATATGTTATTAAAACACAAATTTTATAAATAAATGAATTCAAAATTACCCATTTGGGCAAACATAGCAAGGAAAGATGCATAAATCCCATGAGGGACAAAAAGATTACTGGTAAAAGGTAAATTCTTCTAATATGGACTGGAAAATGGTTTGTATATCAACCCAATCAAGGGGAACTTCCATTCATGTCCTTCCAGTCATAAACTCTACATGTTTCGCGGAAAACCGCTTCTTCAGGAGTGCAATCCAGAGGAATATTTTATCTATGAAGGAAATTTATACAACATAAGAGATATTTATGCAACAAAAAATGGGATAAACACAGTAGCAGGGTAGCAGGCACCTCACTCAGACAAATTGCATGCCAGTGGAGTACCCTATACACATACATATCAAGGAGTAACCATTTCTCACTGTCTATCAAACGGCCAAGAAAAGGGAGGAACAACTGTATTCACCCATGAAACCACCTCAGCCACCCAATGCGCCCTTAAGGCCGCAATGGCAGTCTCCCTGGCAAGTGCGGGAATCAGGTGGAGGTATTCAGGGCAAAAAGCTACCAAAGAGAGGGTTACAACATATAATCATCATTTGTATAAAGAGCTTAAAAGGTCTATAGTAAGGGTATACAGACACCCCCTATAAGCCTAGACCATGTGTATATATATATATATATATATATATAGGTAAGTAACAAATTGTACAGCAATACACACCTAAAGCAGTCTTGACAATTTAAACAAGGGCGGTGTTACGACTGGTGGAGGAGGCAAAAGAGGGAACCTCAAGGGGACAAGGAGAGAGGGAACCAGGCTCCTCTGTAAGCATCTACAGAAATTTAGATGTGTCAAGTAAGTAAGCATTTACCTTTTAAGGGCTATATATAAAGGGGAGTCTATCTACAAATAGACTGACCTGGCGCTGGTTATTAATCATATAAAAGAATATGGGATCCTAGATCACTAGGGGGGTCACAATCACACTGAGCCCCAAGGGATACATCTGGTCGTACAGAAATGTATTAACATAGCAGACCACAGAAAGCGCAGGTAGGTAGCAGACCACAGCAAAAGGGGGCCTATGAATCCACATCAGGCTTAAAGAAGATGGAAACCCGGGCAGGCATCTATAGGGATACATAAAATGATACACGGTAAATACATCTATGGTATGTAGCACCCTCTACCGTAGGTAGGTGCTAGCATAGGATTTTTGCTAGGGAAACTGCCAGTGCAGGTAAATTTAGGCAGGCCTATGCTTCAGGCTAGGCCTGCTTGTTTTGATCTGGGGGCAGGAAGTGATTAGTGTAGCAGTGGGTGTGACCACCTGTGCTCTAGTTCTGAGGCGCCTTCCCTGCTTCCAGGGAGACAGTTCTGGAAGAGGGGCAGGGCCTAGGACTGGAGTGGCAGGCAGCTCATGTGAGGAACCCTGACCAATCCCCACTTGGTATTGGCAGGGGGCAGGCCTCCCATATAAGCTGAGGTCACATGCCACTGGGGAGGAGTTGTCGGCTGGGAGAAGTGGAGAATGGAGTACTAGGCAGCAGCAGGAGGCCATTCCCATCTGGGGGGGGGGGGTGCGCCGATCGTGGAGAAGCCCGGGAGAGCTGGGAGGGAGCTTCATCCTTACACGGTCATGGATGAAGTCTTCATCTTTACACGGTCATAGATGAAGAGTCCTGGAACAGAGGGGCTGGAGAAGCTGTCGGAACGTATGTCCAGTTAGAGTTCTCCATCATGGACTAGGGGCAGGAAAAGGTTGGTAAATGGATCACAGTGGATTTCTGGATGAGGCATGCCAGGGGAGCTGGGTGTGAGGCCAGAGGAGAGACTGTGGGGAATGTGTCAAGTCGCTGCGGCCTGCGGAAGCAGGATTTGCAGGCCAGACTAGCTGGGAGCAGTAGTCCACCAACCAGCATGTGCTACTAAATTACTAGGCCACCAGGGAGAGGTACTGCATACCTCTGGCCTAGTAACTGCATCTGATTACAGCCAGCAAGCTGGTATTATTCAGAGTGATCCCCTTTTGTCATAATGAAGATGATGATGGGACGGGATCTAATAGTTTTACAGTCAAAGTTTTGTGCAGGAGGAGAGAAGTCCTGGGAGCAACAGTCTGCAGGAGTTAATGCAGAGGAGGAGGAGCAATAGTCTGCATGGTGTTATGCAGGGGAAGAGACTGTAAATGTTAGAAGTACATCAGATCTTTAAGGCTAAAAAACTATTTACCAATGTTCATTAAGTAAGATGGCAAAACAACATGTTCTATGGGCATCCCATATCCCCTTTCCCCCAACCAAGTTATATCCCCCAATAAACAAAAAAAAAAAAAAAAAGCAAAATGACTGTTCATTGTCTCTGAAGTGATAGATGGAGGCCTGGCAGCAGGGTGATATGGTGGATGTTAGTTACTAGTAGCAACCAAGCGCTACAGGTATATAACAGAGGATATCACCTGGAATGATTACAGGACCTAACTCCTGTCACTCACCGCAGCGCTGTGTCTACACCGCCACCCATTCACATATACAGGGAGACACGCTCCCATTATATAGCCACCTGGTTCCTGTCCAGCTAAGGACGTCAGTAAAAACTCTCTAGCAATACACAGCAAACTGAGCATGTGCAGCTTGCCCCCAAGGCTCTGTTCTAGATGGTTTGGGACTGTGGAAGAAGGGAAGGATCAGAGAGACATTATCAAACAGCCTTTTTTACACAATGCAGAGGATTAACCCCTTAGGTTCCACAGTCAGTATAACCAGTGCCCATGAAATGCAACCTACCAGCGCCCATCAAATGCAGTCTCACCAGCACCCATCAATGCAGCCTAACAAGCGCCCATCAAATGCAGCCTCACCAGCGCCCATCAAATGCAGCCTCACCAGCGCCAATTAAATGCAGCCTACCAGCACCCATCAATGCAGCCTACCAGTGCCCACCAATAAATGTTTTCTTGTTTCCATTCATTCGGGAGTCGGGACACAGACAAAGTCCTCTGCCGCCGCTGCGCCTAGGTGCGAAGATGCTCAGACTTAGTTGCTTGCTGCAAAGAGAAGAGAGTAGGAACACCAGTGGCCAGGCGCCCCAGGCAGCAGGGCGCCCTAGGCGGCTGCCTAGTTTGCCTAGTGGTAGCCCTGATAACAAGCATGTTGTCCTGCATATACAGACTGATTTTACTGTTGTGGGTTTAGTAACATTGTAGCTTTCATTTAGAGGTATATGCACTAAATGACTGTATATACCCAGGTGTTTGTGTGCAACTCCAACAGGACTCCTGTTGGGTCAATATGCTGATGTTATATGTTTTTATAATGGTACATTCTATTACTAATATTTTATCCTATAAAGTGTTCATTATTTCTATACTGGTGTGTATCTATAAACCTATAGTTATTGTTATATGCTGGTGCAGTTGTTCCTCTGTTCCCAATTGCTTTACTTAGACTACTGGTTCTCCAGGCAAATCTCAATGGTGGGTCTAGTTAGCTATAGGTTTAGTGCCACAGCCTGTTTGGGGAGGGTCATTTCCCATAACCTTCCAAAAGAGGACTACAATAGCAATACTAACAACATCCCTAACAATCAATATCCCTTAACTACAAGCAATACTAATTACCATTAACTAACAATATTTCACAAAATAGCAATATTAACAACAATCCCTAAGCAACAATATCAAATGACCAACAATATTAACAACATCCCCTAACAACACCCTATGACTAGCAAGATAAACTGCATTCCAAACAATAACACATGGCTAGCAATACTGACAACATATTATAACTAACAATATTACATGACTAGCAATATTAACAACAAACTTTAACAATACCCATGACTAGCAATACTAATAGGAACTGCTAACTAACAATACTGCATGACTAGCAATACTGAAAACATCATATAATTAACAGTACTCCATGTGTAGCAATACTAAAAAACACCCCAACTAACAATACCCCATGACTAAAACTACTAACATTATCCCCTAACAATACCCCATGTTTCGCAATCTTCACAACATGCCCTAAAGCCTAGTACACACGGGCCGAATGTCGGGCGGCCTCAACCGGTTCAATAGAAACATTTGGTCCCCGTGTGTACAGCAGCCAGTCCGACAGAAGCCGGCTGAACTGTCGTAGGGGCATGACCAAAAAAGGTCTTCTGATCATCTCCCGATCAGCGCTCTCAGCCAATGGCTGAGAGTTCTGACTGGAGCGTATCGAAAAAAAATAGTAGTGTGTACCAGGCTTAAAGTGGATGTAACCCTCACATATACCCACTTAAGTGAACAGCCTCAGATGATACACAGGAATGAAACAAATCTCCCTACATAAGTTTTACTTGCATATCTGCTGTCTTCAGCTTTATATATCCTTTAGAAAGTTCAGATTGTGTAATGCCTTGTACACATGACCGTTTTTCTCGGCATGAAAAAAAACCAACGTTTTTCCCGACGGGATTCCTCTCAAGCCTGCCTTGCATACACACGTTTAGGTCAAATACCGCCCGTCCAAAGCGCGGTGACGTACAACACATACGATGGGACTATAAAGGGGAAGTTCCATTCAAACGGTGCCACCCTTTGGCTGCTTTTGCTGATCCTCGTGTTAGTAAAAGTTTGGTGAAAGACGATTCGCGCTTTTCAGTCTTCGTGCTTTCCAGATCGTTTGCTACTGTTTAGTGGGTGCTTGTTGGTTCGTATCTGTCTTTCAGTGTGTGTAGTGAGTTTGTATCTGTTTTTTCAGTGCATTCTTGTCCGCTTGTTTCTGATTTTCAGGTCGTTCTTCATAGGCCTTGCTGTTCTATAGTGCGTTCTGTCCCAATTTTAGTTATCTATTATTTGATGTGTGCCCTGGGGTCCAAAGGCTGCACAAATTGCAGCAGGTTCTCCAGCATTGCCTTCCTGTCACGTACCTGGTGATGAGCCTGGGATGCAGGGAGCGGCCTCTTTTGCACCTCTTACTCCGGAACCCCTGATGGTGGGAACAGGGAGCTCGGGAGTGCAGAGTCGCACAAGTGCCTGTCAGGAACACTGGTGCAGAGATGGAGCTGGACTTCAGGAAGCTCTGTGCGGGTGTCAGCGACAGCAGGGAAGCTGGAACGGCAGGCGGGCTTGGCACACAGGAACTGAGGGGAGAGGCAGCAGGCAGCGGGGAAGGGGTCCTGTAGTACAGGGCACAGACAAGTCCAAACGGGCAGGCAGCAGTTGGCACAAGGAGCAGGCAGAAGCAGTCAACAAGCCGGGAGTCAGAGGACAGGCAGAAGGCAGGAAGCGTCAGGAACAAGCCGGGTCACAGGAACAGATCGGTAGAGTATCTATCAGATTGCAGATGGGTCTCGGGGACGCTGTAGACCAGACAGCAAGGAGCCCAGGCATCAGCCCCTTTAAATAGCCCCATATTGGCGCCAAGAAGTGTCACTGCGCGCTCCCGCGTGCCGTTGCCGTGCATGCGCGCACGTGCGAACACCGAAGCAGCGCTATTGCGCAGGCGCGCACCCGCGAGCGCCGAAGTGTCATTACCGCGCACGCGCCGAAGCGTCGCCAACTTGCAGGTTAGATTGCCCTTCATGACACTTCCTCTTTATTTTCTTATGAGCCAGAATAAATGGAATTTATTTTTACAGTTAATACTTGCCTATGTGTTTTCCTTCAAAAAGGACAGTTTGTTTGTGAGTAGGCAGGTACATTTCAAAAATACAATGTCAAATTAACAAGGGACACCAACCAACCTCCTTGAGGGTAAAAAATACAAGATAATAATGTTGATGTGGTAACTTGACACACAAAAATAATAAAAATATATATGGAGATCAGTAGAAATTATTTTTAAAACAATACACAAAAATGCAGATCTTGATTAAAAATTTTGAAAAAAAAGACAATAAAAAAATAAAAATAAATTATTATGGAGATCTGACTTTCAAAAACAAAAGATTATTCATGAGGTCCCGAGAAATAATAAAGAAACAAGTTTGTCAGAATGTGAATATCAGCAGTAAAACAAGTTCATTATTGTAGCATTATAAAGAAGAAAAGAATGCGCTGCATTAAACGATGCAATTATTTTCAGCGTGACGAATGTGCTATCTCCTTTACGAACGTTAGTTTTACCAGAATGAGCGCTCCCGTCTCATACTTGATTCTGAGCATGCGCGTTTTTTTCCCCCTCGGAAAAGCATACACACGACCGGTTTTCCCGACGGGGAAAAAGTCCGCCGGGAATCCCGATGGAAAAAAAAACCTGGTTCTCTTTTATTTTTTCCCGTAGTTTTCTCGTCGGGAAAACTGCGATGGAACATACACACGGCTGGTTTTCCCGGCCAAAAGCTCTCATGGCAGTTTTCCCGACGGGAAAACCGGTTGTGTGTACGAGGCATTAGGAGATTTTCTGATCCTTATCAGCACTGCAGTGAAGCCTGGGCATACAGCCAAAATAGCTGATTGGAGGAAAGGCACGCACCCCCTCTCATAGGTAGAAGCTTTCAGAGCTGTTTGTTGAATTGTTTAGCACTGCTAATCTATTTATAGCATCCTCCCCAACACAAATATCAGTCTATTTTTATCTCAGTTGATGGAGAACTTGTCAGAAGTTATCAGGCTGATAATAGAAGAACAGAGCAGGAGACAGCGATGGGACATAGGGCTTTGAAGAGAGATAAGAAAACACTGCAGATATATGTTCCCAGCTCAAATTTCATGAATTGGGTTTACATCCAATTTAATAATATCCCATGACTGTCAGTACTAGCAATAACCCCCCAACAATGCCCCCGACTAGCAATACTAACAACATCCTTTAACAAAAACCGAAGTTGGGAATAGACAGATCAAACTTCAACTGGTTCAGCAGGGAACGGCTGAATTTCAATGTGTGTGTTTCTCTCCCAGTTCTGCAAAAGTCAATCATTAGCTTGACTTGTGTTGAACAAACATGCTGGGAAATTTTTGTCAATTGGCTGCAGCTGCTGATCAATATATTCTGACAGCGGAGGCGTCCTGCTGTCAGAATACAATGTCCCGGTGGGGGGATTCCTCCATCCTCCCCGCTTGTGTGGATGGAGATATCTTATAGTTTTTTTTTTTTTTGTACAGCCGCCAACTAAAACATCTATGCCCGAGTTAATGGTTGCGCATTGTCCAAAACTACAAACAACTGCTGTTACTGTTTATTTATCTTTTTTCCCTCTCTAAAATTTTAGAAACATATTTAAAATCTACCATTTCATTGGCTGTTTTCATCTCCTGCTGCCCCTTATTCTATCTGTAAATTCAATAAAGTATAAAAAAGGAAGACTCTGATGTGTTTTAAGAAATCTTAAATGATTTGAACATACAGTATTTCACTACTTCAAAATGGCATGTTTAGAGCTGTCTGTAGATGAAATCCGAGGAATTGCATTATACTCTATGCACCTGTGATCCAGTCAACCATTTGATGAATTATTGTGCTGGGTCCAGCTTTATGTGACACGCAAGAGAATATGGTGATTTATTCATTTATTTTGTGATAGAGAGGTCAGGTACAGACACTCACATGATCAGAAACTGTCACTTGTATTTCCCTTGCTATAGCATGGGAGGAACAAGTTGATAGTTTATATTCCAACGAGACTGTGATATTTACACAAAAGTTTAGGTTTTAATATTTTAAAAAAAGGTACAGTAAAGAAAAATCAGTTTATTTAAAGTGGAAGTAAACCCTGTTTTTGAACTTGTTCCTACAGGTAAACCTCGTTCCTACAGGTATGCCTTTACCTTGCAGGTTAAAAAACAATTAAATAGGCTGCGGTTTACTACTGCTTTAAATGCAAATAGGTGTTTCTGAATCTGTTTAAAAGGAAGATGGTATAATGGGGAGTTGGTTTTTACAACACAGATAACAGTTAGGTACGCTAATGCGCGATATAACGAATATTAACACACAAGAGTGAGCAGGTGTTAATGGGTCCTAAGTAGTTTTGGGGTGTTGTCCCTGCAGCCCTCTTTAGCCTAACATAGGAAAACGAGAGTCAATGGCAGTCATTCTCAACCAGGGTTCCATGGAACCCTGGGGTTTCTCCAGAGGTTGCTCTGGGTTCCTTGGCCTGTGGCCAATTGACCTCCGTTCCTATACTGCCTGCATAATTGCCGGTCCAACATCACTTGGATAGAGAGTATTGATCCAGGTAATATCCAATTGCCTTATGGGCAATCAAGATGGATTTTTTTCCTCTGCCGGAGAAAATTGGACCATGTTTAATCCATTTACTGCCACTGCCATAGATACTACCCTGGTCATTTAGGGGGGTTTTACACAAATCTGACAGGCCCGCTTTCACGGTCCCCCACCTGCATATCCCTGCCATGCTCTGTGCGCCCATTGGCAGACCAAGGACCAGCATGGGTAGAGGTAGAGGGGATGGAGATGAACTCCCTTTCCTGAACCAAACTCCCTTTCCTGTTATTGACTCGTAAGGGTGATGAACTCCCTTTCCTGAACTCCCTTTCCTGCTATTGACTCGTAAGGGAGATGAACTCCCTTTCCTGAGCTGAACTCCTTTTCCTGCTATTGACTCGTAAGCAAAATCTAAAACATCACTTCTGGGTCCTGGTGTCGTTTCCCCAGATATACTGCTGGGGAAGTAATGAATGGACTGCAATCTGCACTCTATTAGTTTCATTGGAGGGCAGGTGAGACATCAGTAGGCGTGACCTCACGTTTTATATTTTACCAAAATATTGAGTAATTTATTGTATTTGTGTGCCCCAAAATTAACTTCGATGTACTTTTTAATGAAATTTTGCATTTCATAAACCGCCAATATCGTGTGACATAAAAAATGGAAACTAAATCTCTAGGGTGTTTGCTTTTGGAAAATATATAATGTTTTGGTTATGTAATCTTCAGGTGTAAAATATTTTTTTTAAATGTGTGCAAAAAAATTAAAAATATGCAGAAATGGCTCTAGAGCAAAAGGGTTAAAATATTATTTTGCCTTCCTCTGAATATGAAGGTTTTCTATTTATTTATTTATGTTTTTCTGTTGGTTGAAGAAGGTTGACTTGTGTCTTTTTTCAACCAGCCTAACTATGTAACTTAGAAGAGCCAGTAGCATGACATCAATCTTTTTATTTCAGGAAAGTGGCAAAATAGCACTGGCTCCTTAACCCCTTGCCGATTGCGCTATAGCCAAATGAGGGCTACAGCGCAGTTGTCCAGTTGTGGGAGGGCATCTATTGATGTCCTCCCAGAACCACTCCGCCCACGTGCTCGCTGTGGCACACATTCGGTGCGCTCTATGATTGATGTGTCCTTTGGTTATCGGCATTCCTTTCCTCACAGCGTGAGCCAGTGTAGATATCCCGTCACACTCGCCAGTGACCGGCGAGTGTGACGGGATATCTACACTGATATTTAGGGCACTAATCATCAGTGTCCTGATAATCAGTGCAGCCCCAACAGTGCCCATCCGTGCTACCTTTCAGTGCTACCAATCAGTGCCTATCAGTGCCCATCAGTGCTACCAATCAGTGCTCATCAGTGCCGCCTATTAATGCCCATCAGAGCTGCCCATAAGTGCCCATCAGTGCCGCATATCAGTGCAGTTTTATCAGTGCCCATCAATGCCGCCTCAGTGCCCATAAGTGCTGCCTCATCAGTGCCCATCAGTGCAGCCTCATCAGCGCACATCAGTGAAGGAGTAAAATTTATTTTTTTCAAAACTTTATAACAGAAACAAAGAAAAAGTTATTTTTTTCAAAATTTTTCATCCTTTTTTCACTTGTTTAGCAAAAAACAAAACAAAAAAACAGTGGTTATTAACCGCTTGTCGCGTGCCCCGCCATCAAATCAATGTTCATTGTCTCTGAGGTGATGATAGATGGAGGTCTGGCAGCAGGGTGATATGGTGGATGTTAGTAACTAGTAGCAACCATCCGCTACAATTAGTTTTCGGGTTGTAGTTTTCCTGCAATGTAAAACATTCTAATCTGTGAGAAGGATTTATCCAGCTCAGTGATTCTCAATGTACTGTATTTCCAGGAACCACGGTTCCTTGTCACTGCTGTATGCATCAACACATTTTTAATTATAATGTATGACATGACTAATTTACTTGCATGTTCTTTCTAGGTAGAACACAGGAATTCACGCTGTGTGAGATATGAGTAGACTTCTTGCTGTGATATATGAAGATGTTCCCTTACTCTGCCTGGGGGGGGGGGGGGGGGGGTCAGCACACCAATCCAGTGACATTATCATTTAGAACCTGCAAGCATGATTTCCACAGCTCTTGTTGAATGTATTCACAGTGCATCACTTCAGATTATTGGTGCTCAACTATGCTCCTCAGGGTCCACTAGCAACACATACTTTCCACATTACCAGATAGAGACACATCTCCATTAATTAGTATCATGTGCAAGAGAACAACACTAGTAATCTCATCTGCGAGTTTGCAAATAGACCTGAAAGACATGCACTGTAAAAGTGCCACACACTTTGCCATATATGCATGCATAATCCAGCCTTACAGTAAGTGCAAATGTGAAAATGAATTTATATCAATCCTATATCTAACAAGTCTAAAGATGGGTTCAGGCTTTTCTGTGACAGTACGTTGTGGTAATCCACATCCTTTTTTTTAATGTGCGTTATTGTGCGTTAAGGCAGCCAATTTAAATGATTAGGCTGGCAATATTTGACCACATCCAAAAAAAACAGACATGCACCATTTTTGGCAATGCAGCACAGCACAGAGCACGCTAGTACATTGTTGTGCATTGTGGTGTGTCGCAGTCACAATGAGAATCGCTGATCGCCGCCATTACTAGTAAAAAATAAAATATTAAAAAAATACCAATTGTCAGTTAAAGTGACGCAGTGCCGAATTGCAAAAAGTGGCCCGGTCATTTGGCAGCCAAATGGTCCGGGGCTGAAGTGGTTAAAGCATCACACTGCCTTAGCCGGCTTGCCTTCTTCCCACAGTGCATTCTGGTCCCATCTCTTCCCAGGTAAGCAATGCACATGCACCTGCCCATCCACATGATCTAAAAGAAAACATGATTCAGCAGACCAGGCCACCTTCTTCCATTGCGCCGTGGTCCAGATCTGATGCTTATATGCCCATTGTAGGTGCTTTTGGCTGTGGACATGGGTCAGCATGGGCACCCTGACTAGTCTGCGGTTATGCATCCCCATGCACAACAAACTGCGATGCACTCTGTATTCTGACACCTTTCTATCGGAAACAGCATGAAAGTGGTTGTAAAGCCACTTTGTAATGTACATACAATCCTTTGTGTTAGAGAACGTTCTATGCTCCAGTGCATCTTCTTTGTAAAAAAATATGCTGACTTGTAGCTTATTTTTATATCGCCACTTGGCACTCATGTGACTGCCCACTGCTCCCTCTCCCGATCTGACAATGACAGCAGGAGGGGCTGAGAATCCCCCCTGACATCAGCTGGGGGGAGGGGAGGAGAGGAGGAGAGCAGCGAGCAGTCACGTGAGTGCCAAGCAGCGCTATGAAATAAGGTACAAATCGGACCATTTTGTACAAAGAACATACTCTGGAGCATAGAACATTATCTAACACAAGGAATTGTATGTACTGTTGCCTTATGAGATGTGTTTATGAATAATTTCCATTGTAAACTGGGAATATATGTATATATAAGTTAGAATAAGAAATGTGTGTATCTGTAAGGGTTAACTTGGCTGACAAGCTGGGCTTGAGGGAAATCTAATTACCAGTCCTCTGTACAGTATACTTGCATTGTCATATGTTTGTCTGTCTATTTGTAATGTGATGTATATACTCTGTATTGTAACCTAATACTAATATTTACATACTTTGTGTTTGAAACTAATATTTACTCCCTTGCCTAAGACTGTAAATGTTTGCGGTGTATTAGATAGACTAATAACAATTCTTTAATAAATGCTTATTATATTGAAGCTTTCACTTCTAGTCAAAGAGAACTCTTATTTAACTCATATCATATCTTGGAGATATTAGATATATAGATAATATTTGGCAACATTGGCGACCCACGAAGATAAGTACAGGACTGAAAGCATTTAATATAATAACAAAATCTGTATATTAGAGATTAAGGTTATTAGGAGGAATTTAAGCTGAGTCAGCTTATCCAATCTATCTAGGGAAAAATATAGGTAAATATTTTTGTTTTATTAGTGGGTATTACCTCCAAGGAGAGAATATACACCACAGGTTATTTTTTTTTTTTTTATTTATTTTTTTTATTATTTATTTATTTTTTTTTTATTTTTTTTTCCTTTTTGTTTTTTTTTTTATCCCAAAATCATAATTGATAAAAGTACTTTGGATGTACCATTATAACCGGTCAATTTAATGGGGAGGAGGTACAGAATGGGAAAATTTTTGTTTTAATTGTTGTTGTTTTTTTGAGACACTTAAATAGCGATCTTGGTCTTGTAAAAAAAAAAAAAATATATATATATATATATATATATATATATATATATATATATATATATATATATATATATATTTTTTTACAGAGCGAAAAAAAAAAAATTTGTTTCGATTTTTGTTGTTTTTTTGGAAGGAGGACACTGAAATAGTGGTCCTTGGTTTTGTGGAAAAAAAAATTGTATTTACTTTTTTTTGCAATTTATTAATTTAAATTTTTACATTTTTGTTATTGAATTTTTTTCATAAATTTTTTGGTATTCTGGCTTAGTTTTAGCTTTTTTTTTTTTGTATAAGACACAGACACGTGCTTGTGTTCTGGTGTGTGTAGGTTGAAACAGGCTCAATACGGTTTTTGCTTGATATTTAAATTACATGTCCACTAACAAAAATAGTTAGGACATTGCAAATAACTTACAAGAGATTTTTTTTTTTTTTTGTTTCTGTTTTTGGTTTTTACTTTACTTTTTTAACTCTGAGAAGTTACAAGCAGTAATATTCTCATTGGTGTCAGTTAAAGTACAAGTCTGTGGAAGTCTTGCTACTGAAATGGATATCTGAGAAAGATTATTATAAAATAAGGTGCATTTAACATAGTATATTACACCTTGGAACATGTTTTAGTTTAATTTTTACTGAATTGAGTCTTACAAATAATGCTGTAAACACTGCAGTATTTACCTTTGCTATTGTCAGCTTAGAGGTGTAATTATCCTAATTGATCCTCAGGGGCTTCTATTGTGCCTTGGTCTATTGTGTAGGCTCAGGCAAGATAGGCTAAATGCTATTGTTAGTATAATTAGTTTTCCCCACTAATCTAAAAGATTGTTTTATTGAGCTGGAAAATATTGTTTGACTTTTACTATATTTTCTGCATCTTATTTCATTTGAGTTCCTATTTATTGTTTTTTTTGCTTCCTTTTCTTTCTCCCTTTATCACAAGTGACTTTGTAGTATAATATAAGGGAACAATTAATTTAAGTTAGCTCACAAATTGTGAATACCATCGCAATGGAGGCCATGACCTGTCCAGAAAGTTTTGTAGCAACTTATACTCTCAAACACAAGAGCAGTGAATTTGCCTGTGATGCTAAATTACAAGAATCTCCTTGGATTTATGTCCAGGACTTATTTGAGGAACAAGCAAAAACAATCAAAAAGAACAAAAAGCTTAAAAGTCTAGCCTTTGCAGGCATGTATGCTGCATGCATGGCTATGAATGCTAAAAAAATACAAAAATTTGAAGATATAGTCTATAATAAAAATATTACAATTTCTGAGAGGGAAAAAGAGAATACAGCTTTACAAAGCCAAGTACATACCTTAACTGCCCTTAATCAAATAGTTAATGCCTCACAGGAGGAAAATGTTAAAAATTACAAATTGGCCCAAAAAGACGTGGTACAATATAAAAGCATGCTAACTAAAGTTGAGACTGAACTGGACCACATAACTAGTGCATACAAAGTGCTCCAAGATCAGTTACACGAATCTAAGAAAGGAAAATTGATAGATCACACACAGTGCACGCAAATACAGTCAGAGTTGCTACAAACAATTTCAATCCTTAAAGGACAGGCAGCTGTGGCCAGCAGATGCGAAACAGGGTAATGCTACGGCACCTACTTGTGCCTATGAAATTGGGGACACTGAGGAATATGAAGAGTATTGGGGAGAGGAAGATATGGATCCTAATTCTACTCTTCCTGTGGCGATGGGAGAAATCGCACAACCACAGGAAAATCGAGAATGCACCATTGTCATAGAACCACCAGACAATGGGGACCAGCTATCCACAAATGGGGAGCATGACAAGTTCCCCATCATAAGTAGGACCCAGATCTCCTCCTCTACTGAAGGAAATCAAAAAATTTTGGGGTTTGATAGTGAAGGAAATGAGGTGATGTCCAATGTATATCCATCTCAACCTGTAAAAACCCTTATGAGTGTCGCTGATTTCATTAGTAAAATTAAATCTAGTGAACACATTACTTCACATGCAACCAATGTACAACAGAGGTGTGAGCTCTTAGGTGTGAGAAGTCCTAGTGACCAAGTTAAGGTGTTACAATTAACCTTTGACGCCCACACCTGGAATGCACTCCCAGATCAAATTAAGGAAGGCAAAAGGGAGCTACAAGGTAACCGTGGCAGAATTGCAAAAGGTTATAAGCCCCTCAGCTATAGGTTTGATGGTGGCCTATGAAATTAAACAAAATAATGAAGAAAACCTGTTAGTTTATGCCAATAGATTGTGGGCAGCATACAACACTAACAATGGGAGGGCCACTCGGGAGGACATGGAGTATAAAAATCTTTTGATCCACAATGCCCATCCAGCTATCAGAATAAAATGTGAGCATTTGATAGATCCAAGAAAACACAGCTATGACGAAGTCATAGGATTAATACACAGATCATTCCATGCCATCCAAGCATATAAACAGCACAGGCTTAAAGAAAAAGAAGAGAAACAGCTGTTTAGGAAGGTGGCTGCATTACAATGCAGAACTACCACCGTAGAGGATATAGGGGGTGGGGGAAGGTCAGGTTATATAGGGGGAAGTCAGGTTATAGAGGCAGAGGAAGAGGAAACTTTCATAACCACCCATCAGAGGGCAAGCATATCAGTGAGACACAAAGAGCTCCAACATATGCAGAGTTACGACAGCAATTACAGGCCTTGCAAGTAGGCCCGGGAAAGGAAGGACAGGTAGCTTCCCAGACAGAGGCTGACCGCATTCAATGGTGACAACTACAAGGCCCCAAAAATGTAGCACCTATCTCTCTGGATAGGTGTGGGCGCCCTATAGTGTCAGCATTGATTAGGGGCCGTCAATGTACTATGCTCCTAGACACGGGGCAGCAATTTCAATTCTGCATGACAAAGATCCTTTAAACTCATCACTATCTTCAGGAAAGCTGTTGAATCTCCAGAGCTTTGCTGGACATAATGTTAAGTCTGCCTTGTCCAAGCCACTGACAATCCAAATTGGTGAGCTATCCCTAAAACAGCCATTAGCATTAATGTGTTTGCCAAATGAAACCAGCCTGCTGGGTTCAGACTTCTTAATTCCCAATGGATGCATGTTAGATCTGACCAACCTTTTACTATGGCAAGGGGTTCCAAATGATCAGGCTAGCACCATAGTGATACCTGATTCTCACACAATTGCAGCCATCAAACGCAATGATTCAAAATATGACATACTGGAGATCATTAAAGATCACCCAGAACATCAGCTTCTGCAGCCTGTGATAGAAAGACATCAGGGATCCTTTGCAACACATAAACATGACTGTGGAAAGGTAAATACGGTAATACACATCAGCGGCCCAGACCCAGTTCCGCAAAAACAATACCCCTTCCCACAGGAAGCTATCAGTTACATACAGGAAACCATAGAGTCATTGATTGACCAAAAGGTCATCAGGCCATGTGTATCCACAACAAATGCGCAAATATGGCCGATTCGCAAAAGTACTGACAATTCGTGGAGATTAACAATTGATTACCGCAAATTAAACAGTTTTACAAACAATTGCGCCCCAACAGTTGCATCTGTCCCAGATGTCTTGAGCATGTTGAATCCCAAACACAAATATTTCACGGTGCTGGATATAAGTAACGGGTTTTGGTCTTTACCCCTGTCAGAGGAATGTCAATACAAATTTGCATTTACGTTTCTGGGAAAACAGTATACCTTCAATTCTGTCCCTCAAGGATTTCATAACTCTCCTACGTTATTTCATGCAACCATGAGAGATATTCTAACTGATTTTTCTTCCCCAAAGAATCTTTTTCAGTACGTAGACGATCTGGTTATAGCCACGGACGACAAAAGACGAGCATTTACGGCTATTGGAGGAACTCCTACGGATCCTAGGAGAGGCGGGACTGAAGTGTAATCCCATTAAGGCACAATTCTTGCAGGAATCTGTGTATTTCCTTGGGATTACAGTGACAGCAAACAGTCGGAAGATAGCAACTGAGAAGGTAAAAACCATTCTACAATTACCTCTGCCAGTGAGTATTCCTACTCTGAGATCTTTCCTAGGATTGGTAAATTATTCACGGGCGTTCGTCCCTGATTTTGCCCAAAAATCTGCACCACTGTATGATTTATTGAAAAAGGATACCCAATGGCACTGGACTGAGCAACACACCAATGCAGTGCAGGAGCTTAAGGAAGCTTTAGCGCAAGCGCCAGCGTTAGCCAACCCAGAGTACCAACTGCCCTTTCACATTGAGACTGCCATATCAGAGACAGCCATGTCAGCTGTTCTGTCACAGGAGATCCATGGGCAACAAAGACCCATATCATATACTTCTAAACTATTATCTCCTGTGGAAATGAAGTACTCTCTATGTGAAAAACACCTTCTTGTCACGTTTTGGGCAGTGAAATACTACACATACATCATAGGACTTAACCCAGTCATCCTCCACACAACTCACACCCCAACTAAATTTCTACTCACAGACAGAGTGAAGGATGGCAATGTCTCCAATGCCAGACTGGCCCATTGTGCTCTGTTGCTCCAAGATCGAGACATTAAAGTCAAACACACAAACAATCCTTCCACTAGGGCACATGGACTCCTTTACCAAAGAATACCACATGAATGTGATATCACCCCACAATCAGCTGCGCAACAATTCTTTAGACCTTTGTCAGCAAACGAAAAAGTCCCTGAAAATGCAGTCCAAATTTTCACAGATGGATCATGTTTTTACGTGGAGGGTTCCCCACATGCAGGATTTGGAATATACATTATCGATCCACAGGCAAAGACCCAAACATCAATCTTTCGGTCCTGTCAAGTCAAATCAGCACAATTCGCTGAGATGGCTACGATTGCGCATGCCCTAGAACTGATGAAAAGGGACCAAGAAATTGTTTTATACTCAGATTCTGCATGGGTCTGTACTGCTCTTACAGAATTTGTTTCCCTTCTGGCACACCCACCAGTACGTGTCCTCAGATGGGTCTCCACTTAAACATGTATTCCTGTTAAAATATATTGTAACATTGGTGCAAAAGTAGCCAGTCAAACCATGGGTGTGCAAAGTAAAAGGTCATTCAAGCACTGCCCCATACTGGGAACAAAATGAGGTAGCGGATTGCTTGGCCAAACAGGGAGCACAAGGGGGGGAGATCTGGGAAATTCCTTTGAATTTACCAGACCCTGTCTTGTGCCCCATCGTTTGTGCCCTCACAAAATCCTGCATAGAAGTTCCGGATATTTCGGACATACAAAGACAGGATGACAACATTAAGGAAATCATGCAAAAACTGCAAAATGAGATTGGGGAACTCTCGGAAGGGAATACTCTGGCAAAGTACATAAAACACCTCACATTATCATAAGATAAAAAGGTATTGTTGCATCATGGAGATGAAGTAACTTGGGTGGTTCCTGAAAAATACCAAAATGAAATGATTTACTTAGTGCATGACCTGCCTACTGGGGGTCATCAAGGGACAGAGAAAACAGGTGAGCGGCTCAAGAACGTAGGTTGGTGGCCTTCCATGATGACAGATGTAAAGCAGTATTGTGACAATTGTATTGTCTGAGCACAGGTTAACCCTGCACCAAGGAAGATCAATGCCCCTTTAAGAATACGACTGAAAGAAGGGCCATTGAATGCCTTACAAATGGATTACATGGGACCCTTGCCTTCTAGAAACAACAGATACATCTTGGTAGTCACAGATCTCTTTTCTAAATGGGTAGAGATCTTCCCAACCAAAAGTAACACTGCACAGAGTACTGCTAAGATTTTGGTTGAACAGGTGTTCAGTAGATGGGGACCCCATCATCAATAGAGTCAGATCAGGGGACCCATTTCATGGGAAAAATGGTAAAAACATGCCTAGACATGTTAGGGGTAGAGCAAAAATTTCACATTCCATATCACCCAAAATCTTCAGGTCAGGTTGAAAGAGCCAATCGGCAGATTAGGACAATGCTAAAAAAAATTGTCCACATCAATGGTAAGAACTGGGATAATCTGTTGCCATTACTGGCCATGGCCATCCGAGCAACCCCCTCATATGCTACCCGGTTGACACCCTTTGAAGTGCTGACAGGTAGACAGATGAGACTCCCTGAACATCTCTGGCTAGAGATGCACACCCCTACCATAGACAGACTTTCAATGGACCAATATCTCCTTAAACTCCAAAAAGCGATACAAGAGATCCATGTATTTGCAGCAGCACAAATGGGTACAAATCAAAAGAAAGCCAAGGCGTATTTTGACAAAGGGGTTCGAGAATGCACTTGGACCATAGGAGACCGAGTTATGTTCTTGGAGCTACGTCCCCTGGATAACAGTTTAAGTCAAAAATGGAGAGGCCCATTCTCCATTATTGACAAACTAAGTCCTTCTGTATATAAGATCAGAATAGAGGCGGGCAAAAAGACACAAGATAAATGCGTTCATGCGAACCAACTGAAACAGTTCCATGGAGCCAAAGAAATCAACTAACATGTTCTGCTTTCTTTCCTCTTAGAGCCATGAAGTCAATGTGGATTGTTATCCTGCTCCATCTGATCGGACATACCAAGGGAGAGGAGACTGGACCGCTCATCAGCGTGATCGTTGACCAGAATTCGGTCTACTACCTAGAGGGGGAATCCATCTTATTGCCTGTGGCCATTGTAGGAACTGTGGGGAAGCAAGTTTATTGGTGGAGTCCCATCGATAATCATCTAGTCTGGAATAATGGCGTTGCTGGGAATGGCACGGACTACCCGGATAGAGTCCTGAGTTTTCAGAACAGATCTTTGATTCAAGAGACACGGTTGAGTGATGCCGGAGAGTGGAAATACTCGTTTGTTATCTCCATCCCCTTGTCCAGCAACACTCATGCATCCACTCTTCAGTACGTCCCAGGAAAAATTACACTGCATGTGTCCCCAAAGGCTAACACCCCTGCTCCTACAACTTTTCCCAAAAATACAGTTGCAATACCCTATTACGAACCAACATCCTTGGAATGCCCATCACTGCAAGAGGGACCACCTAGTGGCCTAACGGCAACCTCAATCCCTGGAATATTGTTTAATAAACGTTAAATTCATTTATGTGCCGGTGGTACTTAATTTGTCCCAGTGGAACATGGCCAAATTCGGCTCATGTGCCCGGACAAATGTTTCTCTGTTTTACTCTTCCTTGCTAGTAGATTTGATTGCCTCCCATGCAAGCCGAACTCAGGATCCATTTGCAGAACCAAACCTCCCTCCCCACAGGGGCATTTTCAGATCCAGAAAGTTAAAGGGTTTGGACAGCATGCTTGCATCCATCCCAGGACTTTTTGGATCTGGCATGTCAATTTGGAACAGAGCCAATTTGTCAGCGATTCGCAGGCATATCGGAAATTTCGAACAGAAAGAGGGTCGGCAAGTGCTGAAACCAGTTCTGCAGGGTGTTGAGGGGCTTGCAGAGGAGGAAAGGTTTACGGTTTATAACATGAAAGACATTGCCCAGTTGTTTGAAAAGACACAACAGAAAATAAACAAAATCATAAATATAAATAATCAGAAAGCTAGAGAGGATGGTATGGGCAAAGAGGTAATATGTACTGCGTATGGAAATTTTATTTTAACAAAGGTCACCAATGTCATCCGAGATATTCAAGCCGGTAAAATCCCGGATATATTAAAAGATACAGACCTTACCCAGTGGTATTGTACTCACACTAATACTAGTGGTGGAATGAATGTACATTCTGGAGACAAGTGCAAACCTTTGCCGGTTTCCACAATTCCAAATATAGGGATAGTGACACCACACCCAAATAGAGGGCCATTTGCTTGCAAGAAGAGCCAGTCACTGTGCACTTACCATGACCTACTGTACGTGTCCTTCACAATGTCGCTGCCCGTGTTCCATCCACAAGATGACTACTTTCACACAATGGCGTCCATACACTCCCTCGGATACCTCGAAAATTACGTGTACAAGGAAAGGTTGCACCTCCCCGAAATGCTCATTCAAGTTCAAGGGCGATGGAAAGCACCACACAATGCCTGCTGCACTGTCAAAGACAATGGATACTTAAGCCGTTGTGATGTGTTCGAAATTGACACTCCAGTCTGTGGTCTAAGCAATGACCCGGTTCCCACAGCCAAAGTAGCAAGGGACCCCCAACTGGAAAGTCCACGCCAACCACCTCAAGAAACCAGTCCAAGTGAGATGGAAGCTATAAGAACCAATGCGATAAACAGTATATATATATATATATATATATATATATATATATATATACACATACACACACACACACACACTATTGTGATCTATCATACATATATTTATCGCAACCATGTATTAATTGTATTAGTCCCTTGTTTGCTAGTCTTACCCTTAAGAGAACTCTAGGCCTGAAGATGCACTATATAGTATAAAGACAAACACAATTGCTCAGTAGAAGAGATTACATTTATTTCCTTTAAGTAGGAATGTTACATACTAACAAGCAATATTCTATACAGCCTATATCAACAGTACTAATGAAAAATGATACTTATGTCTCCTCGAGGCCAAGGTTCCTGTTGGCTGAGCTCCTGGATGTAATAGAGAACTAGGCCTCTGTAGGCCCTTGTAGGCTTCTGCAGGTCACATGTCTTAGGCCCAAACTGGCTGCCATTAGGCCTTCAGAGATGCATGTCGTTTAAGCCAGGTCCTTAGGCCAGAAGGGAAATAGATCGACCTCTCTCCTACCCAAACATCCTGTTTTAAAGGGTCCCATGCATACGTCATTCAAACACTACCCTCTGCCTCTCGACCAATCATGGTCCTTTCATGCTTCTTGTATTGTCGTGCCATATCTAGCCTCTGGGGGTGATGTTGTCCATATAATCTCCAATAGCTTGCTGGTGCCTTTACATTCTTGGTAACAGCTGCCCTTCCATTTGTCTCCGGAAGGTGCTAAATACATTAGTACCTGGTCTATTGTTATCAACCCCTTTGAAGCTTCCAGCCCACCAGGGGGCCTCGAGACAAGCCTTCCTTCACTATGCAACCTTTTGGGAATGGCAAGTGCCATCTGACCTTGGTTGTAACAGATGTGTAGAGATTTCTGCTGCCCAACAGAAGCTAACTGCCCAGTGAAGTTGTCAAAATGGAGAACACCAAGCACAAGGGTCACCTACCACATGGATGGACTGTACTGTGTAGTTACCAATCACCAGACATTTCTCTATGGGGGTCAGTCGTGTCCAATACCCTATCCAAATTTTTGCTTCATTCCACATGAGTACACTACTATTGGGGAAACGGTAGTAACCCCCATACCAGTGTTAACAGAAGACTACATCATTGACAGTACCCCTGATGTCCCAGATCCTATCACATACATACCCCATTTTGATGTACAAATTGATACTCTGTCAGTAAACCTTCACAATCTGCTTGCAAGGAAAGATACCCATATAATTCAAATTAGTAATGATATGGTGAAAACAGGGAAGAGGTTGAATGAACTTTTACATGATGGGGATTTCAGCTTAGTCACAACTAGGACCTGGGTGGAAATGGGAATAAAAGGGCTTCTCATATTGCAATGTGGGGTACTGATTTTCATGACGGGCATGGTGATATATCTTGGCCGACTTCTAACATGGCAGAGGGAGAAACTTAACAATATAATGGAAATTAGACATAAACAATTACTCACTTAAGTGTGGCCTCGTCTCATCTGTCTCAACTTGCCACAAGGGGTCATCTGTTGCCTTATGAGGAATGTTTATGAATAATTTCCATTGTAAACTGGGAATATCTGTACATATATGTATTGTGAACTTTTGGGGATTATAGCTCCACGGGACTAAGTGCATAAACCGTTGACTTTTAAACAGAAAGGCTTTTATTTGTGAATAAAGCAAAAATAACGCTTAATTCAGCACACAGAAAAGTATAAACTAAAGTCCACTTATCTTCCAGCACAAATCAAAAGTCCTGCTTGTCTTCAGCACAAAAATAAACCAAAGGAAAGACACATACAGTTTTGTAGAGGAACTTCCAGAGCCCTTGCTGAATCTTTCCAAGCTCCCAGCAAACAGACAGCTCCTCTCCACAGGTGCAATCCTCATACTCCTTTCACACACCTCTAGCATCACTTCCTGTTTTATGAGCTGTCTTCCTGGAAGCCCTTAACCCCCTGTGTGCTGACTCCCAGTGGTCAGGAGTGGAGGCTCTATCCCACCCGAATGTCACTTTAGAGCCTCCGAAATTCCGGGCCCCAAATACCTCTCTATTAAGACAAAGAGGACTGTGAGTCAGTCCTCTCTGGACTATTTATTTTGCCAGGAATTCCTCACCCATTGGGTGACCTCCTGAACACTATTACCACTCGTTAAAGGGACCATAACCCAAATATTGGTGCTACATAGCACCCGTCCAGGACCCAACCTTGGCGTCCTGTACAGTATATATAAGTTAGAATAAAAAATGTGTGTATCTGTAAGGGTTAACTTGGCTGACAAGCTGGGCTTGAGGGAAATCTAATTACCAGTTCTCTGTTGAATATGCATGAAGGCTGGGTGACAAGGTGCTACGGAGTCCTCCTGTCTGACGAGGTAACTTCGTAATCAAACAAGCCAGGAAGAAACCACATCTGAAACTTCTAATCTATGCGGCACCGCCTTTATTCGCTAGATAAAGGCGGGTGTATTCTCCCATGTTAACGAACCAATATCCTTTTAAGGGGTAATTTTTCCTGGCTAGTTCCATGCATAACTAAGTGCCCCATTCAAGGGAAGTCAACGACCTCCGGTTTAATTAATTTATCTTCAAATCCAATTATCACTAAATTCCAGTAAAGAGTGGGCTAGTGTGGGAAATTAATATAACGGGGCAGGAGGGAGGAGAGAGATAACAGTAACCAATCGTAGCCGCCCTGTTTTAGTCAATGGGAGAGGGCTCCATAAAAGGACCACCCCAATCAGTAGAGAGAGAGAGAGAGATGAGATGACCTGGGCCCAGGAGTCATTATAGGTAATTATCAGACCATCTCCCAGCACTTACAGTATACTTTCATTGTCATATGTTTGTAATGTGATGTATATACTCTGTATTGTAACCTAATACTAATATTTACATACTTTGTGTTTGAAACTAATATTTACTCCCTTGCCTAAGACTGTAAATGTTTGCGGTGTATTAGATAGACTAACAACAATTCTTTAATAAATGCTTATTATATTGAAGCTTTCACTTCTAGTCAAAAGAACTCTTATTTAACCCATATCATGTCTTGGAGATATTAAATATTAAATAGATAATATTTGGCAACAGTACATTACACAGTAATTTTAGCAGCAGGAGGGGAGGGGTGGGTACTGAAACAAGCTGATAGGTGGGGAAAGGGGGGGTGGGAAAAAGGACAGGGGAGAGACTGCAGATGATAGAGGCATGTAAACTGAGCACTGTATCCGAGGCTCAGCAGCCATGATAAACATGGTCAGTTTACAAAGGGGTGGGCAGCACCAGGCAGGATCAGCCAGGTTTTTCAGGTGATAGAAAGGGCAAAATTACACAGCACAAGCCCTGTGCTGTATGACATGCTTTAAAGGAACAGGATCCATTTTATTTTATTTTTTAGGGTTACAACCGCCTAAACTTTTTCACCAATTTGAGCTACAATAGTTCTTCTATTGGATTGGACTAAATCGGCCAGCCTTAAACCCCACGTGCATTGCCGCCCATAACCATGTTGTCGGTTCGCCGATTTTCCTTCTTGGACCATTTTTGAGCAACAAAGAAAGAAAGCCGCTCAGGTGTGAATATCTTCCAGGTGATCACTTCTTCCCAAGCACCACGGGTGCAAGCAATAGACATGTGCGATTAGTTTCGTACGAATCGGAAATTTGTACGAATTTTTCGAAATTCGTACATTTGTACGAATCCGAATTACGAATTTTTATGAATACGAATTCTGTACCACATACAAAATTTCGTTTACGAATTTCGGATCCAAATTATCCGAATCCAAACTACCAAATAATGATTTTCAACTAATACGAAAGAAACAAACAAAAAAAAAAGTTACGAAAGTAGGAGTTGTGTCCAGAATCAACGAAAACAATGTACTCTACCCCGTCCGAAAGTACGAATTATGGTATTGAGCTTCCCTTTAATAGTGCCGTTGTACGTCTTATACGTCATCGTGTTCTTGGTGTTTGGAATTTCCGACAACATTTGTGCGACCGTGTGTATGCAAGACAAGTTTAAGCCAACATCCTTCGGAAAAAAAATACACGGTTTTGTTGTCAAAATTTTCAATCGTCTGTACGCGGCATGAGTCCGTAGAGTTCAATATTAACGATTCGTACGAAATTCGTATTTCGTACGAATCCGAATTAAATTCCGTACACGAATTGAGAATTACGATTTTTTTTAATACGAAACAGAACGGAACGAAACGAAACAAATTTTTTGACGGCTCCCATGTCTAGCAAGCAATGCACAATCAGGCAAAGCAAAATAACAAATTCTTCTGGACTGCAGCACTCCGAATAAAAAGCCTTTATTTGTAAAATCCAAAATCCAAAAAACCACACTGCAGATCACAGCACACTGGTCAAGTTGACGCATTTCACACTGTACTAGTGTTTAATAGCTATGATTAAACACTAGTACAGTGTGAAACACATCAGCTTGACCAGTGTGCTGTGATCTGCAGTGTTTTTTGGATTTTGGATTTTACAAATAAAGGCTTTTTATTCGGAGTGCTGCAGTCCAGAAGAATTTGTTCTTTTGCTTGGACCATTTTTGGTCGGTTCTGTTTACTGCAGACTGGGAACATCCCACAAGAGCTGCAGTTTTGGAGTTGCTCTGATCCAGTTGTCTAGCCATTACAATTTGGCCCTTGTCAAAGTCGCTTAATTCTTTACGCTTGCCCATTTTTTTGCTTTCAACACATCAACTTCAGGGTGCACATATTTACTTGCTGCCTAATATATCCCACTGACTTTCAAGCGCCATTGTAATGAGATAATAATATTCACTTTACCTGTCAGTGGTCATACTGTTATGGCTGATCGGTGTATTTCTACTGTAATATTTCCTAATTAGGTTATGACTGTATACAAGACCAGTATATATTTATTATATATAGTATATCTGTATTAGTATATGCAATATTATTTGATTCAAATGATTGATATAGATTAATTTAAAATATTTTACTAATGAATATGTACCGAAGGGCAGAAAACTCTTTACACCTCTTCTGCTAATCAGAGGAAACTAGAGTGATTCAAATTACACCATGTGCTGTATACATCTGCTCTGTACTAAGATTTCAGACACGCTCAATACACTCATACATGTATAAACTGACACACATAAATAACCATTTTCAAGCTACAAGCTTACATTGTTTATTTTTTTGATTAATTACCTATTCTGTAATCATGCGTTATTTATTAATAAACCCAATTTTAATTTCTATGCAAATACAAAAGTACATCTTTGATCACTTCACATGCCTAGAGTAAATTTCTATGCTATACCTAACTAATTTTGAATGCTCCCTCCCCCCTTCTACTGCCTATGCTGACTAACCAATGTAAGAAAGATGTATATACTTACCTATTTTCAGGCCACTGCGGTCATGTGGTCTCCCCTGTTTTAGCCAGCAGCAGCTGAAGGGGAGAGGAGGGTGTGCCGACAATAGGGATGAGCTCGGTGTTCGACTCGAACATCGGCTGTTCGATCGTTCGACGAAGATCGAACGTTTTGGGCCCTTCACGCCAAATTCGAGTGACGCGAATGGCCCACAATACACTGCGCCATCGAAGTGCAATCCCGGCACTGTGATTGGCCAAGCATGCACTGTGACCCCGCATGCTTGGCCAATCACAATGCCGGCAGCGAGGAGAGCCATAATTGGCCACCGGCAGGATGCCGGTGGGCAATTATAGCTATGGGGGGTTTAGTACACGCCCCACACTATAAAAGGCCGCCAGCGCGGCGGCCTTGTGTAGTGTGTTCCGGTTCAGGGAGAGAGAAGGATAGACAGGGACAGTGTTAGTGATATTTGTTCATTTACCTTGTGTGTAGGGAGAGTGAAGGATAGGCAGGGACAGTGTCAGTGATATTCTGCTAAACCTTGTGTGCAGGGAGAGAGAAGGATTGGCAGGGGACAGTGTCAGTGATATTTTTGCTAAGCCTCCTGCACAGTATACACCTGAAGCTAGCCCTTATTGCTGTGTTTTCCTGTTGTGTAACACAGGCAGGCATCTGCAGCACTTACAGCGGGCGTAGTGTGCATCTTGCAAAATATACACCTGAAGCTACCCCTTATTGCTGGTTTTCCCATCTCCCTGCAGGCCTTTAGAATGTCTAGAAGGCAAACAAGGAGAGACAGACAGTCAGGAGCCAATAAAAGAGGGCAAGCAGGCTCTGTATCTAGAGACTAGGGATGAGCTCGGTGTTCGAGTCGAACATACGTTCGACTCGAACATCGGCTGTTCGATCGTTCGACGAAGATCGAACGATTTGGGCCGTTCGCGCCTAATTCGAGTGACGCGAACGGCCCACAATGCACTACGCCATCGCAGTGTCATCCAGGCGCTGTGATTGGCCAAGCATGCACTGTGACCCCGCATGCTTGGCCAATCACAGCGCCGGCAGCGAGGAGAGCAATGATTGGCCACAGGCAGGATGCCTGTGGCCAATTATTGCTGAGGGTGTTTAGTACACGCCCCACACTATAAAAGGCCGCCAGCACGGCGGCCTAGTGTAGTGTGTTCCGGAGCAGGGAAAGAGAAGCATAGGCAGGGACAGTGACATTTTTTTTTCTTGCTTAACCTGGATTCCTTTAGTTTAGGGAAAGAGAAGGATAGGTAGGGAGAGTGTCAGTGTGTTTTACTGTGCGAATCCTTGTTTCTAGGGACAGGGAAGGACAGTGAGGGAAATTCTCCTTGTGCTATAGTGTGCTAAAGCATTGATCATCAACCATCTTTAAAAAATCATTTTTTCTAGGGACAGAAAACTATAGGTAGGAAGAGTGTCAGTTTCTTTCACTGTGATAATCCTTGTTTCTAGGGACAGGGAAGGACAGTGAGGGAAATTCTCCTTGTGCTATAGTGTGCTAAAGCATTGATCATCAATCAGCTTTAAAAAAACATTTTTTCTAGGGACAGAAAACTATAGGTAGGAAGAGTGTCAGTTTCTTTCACTGTGATAATCCTTGTTTCTAGGGACAGGGAAGGACAGTGAGGGAAATTCTACTTGTGCTATAGTGTGCTAAAGCATTGATCATCAACCATCTTTAAAAAAACATTTTTTCTAGGGACAGAAAACTATAGGTAGGAAGAGTGTCAGTTTCTTTCACTGTGATAATCCTTGTTTCTAGGGACAGGGAAGGACAGTGAGGGAAATTCTCCTTGTGCTATACTGTGCTAAAGCATTCCTCATCAACCATCTTTGAAATCCTTGTTTTTTGGACAGTCAGGGAAATTGTCGTTGTGCTATTCTGTGCGAAAGCAATCATCCTCAACCATATTTAGAAATCCTTAAGTAAAGGGACAGAGAAGGACACCTGAAGGTAGCCCTTATTGCTTTTTTCCCATCTCCCTGCAGGCCATCTATTAGAATGTCTGGAAGGCAAACAAGGAGAGGCAGACAGTCAGGAGGCAATAAAAGAGGGCAAGCAGGCTCTGTGTCTGGGGGCAACAGTGCTGGTCGTGGACGCGGTGCATTGTCATCAGCACATGGCCATGGGACACGCTTGTCCTTCTTTTCGGCAGCTGGACATGTTGAGCCACATCATGCCGAAGACTTGGTAGAGTTGATGACCAAGCCCTCCTCCTCCTCCTCATCCTCTCTCACCCAGGCTCAGGGTACTGGCAAAGCAGCTGCCAAAGCGTCCTCTTCCCTGGTATCAATGTCAGACTCATCATCAGTCACTCCTTCCCTAGACCCACCATGTCCTCCTCCTGAGGAGTCCCCCGAACTGTTTGAGCACAGTGTTGGGTACATGCTCCAGGAGGATGCCCAGCGTTTCGAAGGGTCTGATGATGAAACCCAGCTACAGGAAGGCAGTAGCGTGAGAGCAGACAGAGGGGATGCTCAAGAAGGACACCAATCTGGCAGTCATGTTCCAGCAGCTGCAGCATACTGCCAGATTGGCTCCAGTGATGAGGAGGGAGGGGATGATGAGGTCACTGACTCCACGTGGGTGCCTAATAGGAGAGAGGAGGAGGAGGAGGATGAGGAGGAGGCACATCTCCAACGAGGCAGGATGCCCTTTGGTGGCCAGCGTAAGGGCAGTACACCGACGGAATCACACCGCAGAGCTCCGCCTGTGCAGGGCGCTGCCTCTGCCCGTCATTCAAAAAGTTCTTTGGTGTGGGCCTTTTTTGAGGCTAGTGCATCAGATCGCACAGCTGCTGTTTGCAACATATGTCTCAAGCGTATATCGCGTGGCCAAAACATCAGCCGCTTGGGTACCACATGCCTGACCAGACATATGTTGACCTGCCATGCAGCTCGTTGGCAAGCCTACCTCAAAGACCCACACCAAAGAACAAAGCGGACCTCTCCTTGCACCGCATCAGCTGGGATCTCCAACCCCACTATAACTTCAGTCCTTTCTGAAACATGCACTGAGAGGAATGAAGGTGTAGAATTAGGTGTGTCACAGCCAAGTACTTGCGGCCACTCTGCTAGCAGTACACCGACGTCCGATTCTAGCAGGCAAATTTCCCTGCCCCAGCTGCTGGACCGTCGAAAGAAGTTCACTCCCAGCCATCCACATGCCCAGCGGTTGAATGCTAGCTTGGCTAAATTGCTAGCGCTTCAACTGCTGCCTTTTCAGTTGGTAGACTCGGCCCCCTTCCGTGAGTTTGTGCAATGTGCGGTTCCTCAGTGGCAGGTTCCCAAACGCCACTTTTTCTCACGGAAGGCTATTCCGGCTCTCTACCGGCATGTGGAAGGCAATGTCTTGGCCTCGCTGGACAGGGCGGTCAGCGGTAAGGTGCATATTACCGCTGACTCATGGTCCAGCAGGCATGGACAGGGACGTTACCTTTCTTTCACGGCCCATTGGGTCACTCTTTTGGCAGCTGGGAAGGATGCAGGACAAGGTGCAGTAGTGTTGGAGGTTGTTCCACCGCCACGCCTCCAAAATGCTACTACTGGTTGTGACACACCTCTCTCCTCCACCCCCTCCTCTTCTTCTTCCTCCATGGCCTCTTCCTGTGGTTTGTCCTCTGAACCAGCGGTGCTCCGTAGCCGTTCAAGGGGCTACGCAAGTACGCAGGCAAAAAGATGCCATGCCGTGCTTGCGCTGGTGTGTTTGGGGGACAGAAGCCACACTGGGGCAGAGGTCCTGTCTGCTCTGCAGGGCCAGGCCGAGAGGTGGTTGACGCCACGCCAGCTTAAGCCAGGAATGGTGGTTTGCGACAATGGCACCAACCTCCTCTCCGCCCTCCGACAGGGACAACTGACCCATGTGCCCTGTGTGGCTCACGTCCTTAACCTGGTGGTGCAGCGGTTCTTGGGCAGGTACCCGGGCTTACGGGATGTCCTGAGGCAGGCCAGGAAAGTCTGTGTGCATTTCTGCAGATCTTATAATGCCAGTGCTCGCCTGGCTGAGCTGCAAAAGGAGTTGAACCTGCCCAAGAACCGCCTTATATGTGACATGCCCACCAGGTGAAACTCAACGTTGGCCATGCTGCAGCGGCTGCACACGCAGCAGAGGGCCATCAATGAGTACCTGTGCGACTACGGCACCAGGACAGGGTCAGGGGAGCTTGGTTTTTTTTCTCCATGCCAGTGGGGCATGATCAGGGATGCATGCACTGTCCTGGCACCATTTGAGGAAGCCACGAGGATGGTGAGCAGTGACAGTGCATGCATCAGTGACACTGTACCTCTTGTCCACCTGTTGGAGCACACGCTGCGTGGAATAATGGACAGGGCACTTGAGGCAGAACAGAGGCAGGAAGAGGAGGACTTCCTTGCCTCTCAAGGCCCCCTTTACCCAGACAGTGTTCCTTCTGTCCCACCCATCACGGAGGAGGAGGAGGAGGAGGAGGAGGAGGATTGTGTCAGCATGGAGGTGGAGGCTGGCACGCAGCATCATCAGCAGCAGTCTTTTAGGGATGATTTACAGTCCCAAGAAACCAGTGGACTTGTACGTGGCTGGGAGGAGGTGGCTGCGGATCATGTCGTCCTTAGTGACCCAGAGGACTCCGGACCGAATGCCTCAGCAAACCTACGCTGCATGGCCTCCCTGATCCTGCAAAGTCTGCGGAAGGATCCTCGTATTCTTCGGATCAAGGAGAGGGACCATTACTGGCTGGCCACTCTCCTTGATCCACGGTACAAGGGTAAGGTTGCGGACCTTATGTTACCGTCGCAGAGGGAGCAGAGGATGAGACAACTCCGGGAGGCCTTGCAGAAAGGTCTGTGCAACGCGTTCCCAGAGACTGGGAGGTTACAAACTCCTGGTCCTGGACAACTAGTTGCTGAGGCTTCGGCCAGTCAAAGAAGGAGCGGTGGGGAAGGTGGCCGTCTGACCGATGCGTTCAGACAATTCTTTAGTCAGCAGCCCCAAAGTATGATCGGTTCCAGCAACCATCGCCAGCATCTGATAAACATGGTGCAGGAATATCTAGGGGTATGGTCAGACTTGGACACCTTCCCCACCGAAAATCCTCTGGCATACTGGGTCTTGAGGATGGATCACTGGCCAGAGCTTGCACAGTATGCAATTGAGCTACTGGCCTGTCCTGCATCCAGCGTTCTTTCGGAACGCACATTCAGTGCTGCTGGAGGATTTGTCACGGATCACAGGGTGCGCCTGTCCACCGACTCGGTTGATCGACTGACTTTCATCAAGATGAACCAGTCTTGGATCACCACCAGCTACCACACACCTGATGCTAATATAACAGACTAATTGATTTTAACATGTCACATCCCTTCAAGACTGATGCTGATGCTGAGTGCCTGTGCTGTTATGTTGACTGGCTATCCTCCTCCTCCGAGTCCTCAATGATACGATTGATGATGATAGCTTGGAAGATCATTTTTGTTTATGGGTGCCGCCACCAGTGGCTAAGGCCCAATTTTTCAGCCCCTGTTTTACAGGGGCGTGTAATTACAATTTTTTTTAGCAATAATTTGCCATAGGGCTCATTGCTGTGCTCCAAGTACAGTATCTGTGAGGGGTTGTAGTGTTGTGCCACCAGTGCCTAAGGCCCAATTTTTCAGCCCCTGTTCAACAGGGGCATGTAATTACAATTCTTGATCTAATAATTCACAGCAGGGCCCATTGCTGCACCCACCAAGAGTAACTCTGAGGGCTTACAGTGTTGTGGCAACACCACCACCACCACCACCACCACGAAAGGCCCAATTTTTCAGCCCCTGTTCAACAGGGGCATGCAATTACAATTCTTGATCTAATAATTCACAGCAGGGCCCATTGCTGCACCCACCAAGAGTAACTGTCAGGGCTTACAGTGTTGTGGCACCAGCACCACCATCAAAGGCCCAATTTTTACTACCACTGTTCAACAATTATATGTAATTAAAATTCCTGATATAATAGTTGACAGCAGGGCGTTCCAGCACCAACCAAGAGTAACTGTGAGTGCTTACAGTGTTGTGCCAACACCAACAACTAAGGGGCCTATTTCTGCAGAGTATATACGGCAGGTCCCTACTTTCAAACATCCAACTTACAAACGACTCCTACTTGCAAACGCAAGAAGACAACAGGAAGTGAGAGGAAATCTACCCCTTGGAAGGAAAATTCTCTCCTGTAAGAATTAATATGGGAGAAAAGTGTCTCCTCTGTACTGATGCTTTATCAGCAATCCTTGTTTCAAGAAAAACACCACATTTCAAAAACAGTTGTCATTGGGACGGAAAGTGAGGTGAAATGTTCTGAACAGGGGCACAGACAGCAAAACAAATGTTACAGGGGTGATAACCCTTACCTATGTTTTCCAAAAAGTTTAAAAATAGATTTTTGGGCTGGAGCTACACTTAAACAATGTACCTGTTCAAAATTACCTACAGATTCTACATAAGAACAAACCTACAGTCCCTGTCTTGTATGCACCGCCTGTATACGGCTGTTCAGAGTATATAGGGCCTTTTTTATTTTATGTGCGGGGTTCCCCTTAATATCCATACAAGACCCAAAGGGGCTGGTAATGGGCTGGGGTAGGGGGGGGGGTCATGGGGTAGCTATGCCATTTTTCTTAAAGATTTTCATCCATATTACCGGGACCAGACATTACATTAAAGCCGCAAGCAGTTTTAAACGGCTTTTTTTTCCCTTTAGAAGTGTCATTTTGTGCAGGGACAGTTCTAAACACGGGAAACACGTGGCACTTCACAGGCATACTTTAGACACCCCCCAGGTACGATATTTAAAGGAATATTTGACTTTTTTTTTTCACTTTATGCATCATTAAAATGACTGCTCCCGAAAAACGACCGTTTTTAAAACTTCTTTTTGCATTGATACATGTCCCCTGGTGCAGAACCCGGGTTCCCAAACCCTTTTTAGGACAATAACATGCATAATAGTCGTTATAATTAGCACTTTAGAATTCGAACGTTCGCATCCATTGTATTTAATAGGGTTCTAATGTTCGTACGAACTTTCGGTCCGTTCGCGGGTTCTGGTGCGAACCGAACCCGGGGGTGTTCGGCTCATCACTACTAGAGACAACAGTGCTGGTCGTGGACGCGGTGCATCGTCATCAGCACGTGGCCATGGGACACGCTTGTCCTTATTTTTGGCAGCTGGACATGTTGAGCCGCATCATGCCGAAGACTTGGTAGAGTGAATGACCAAGCCCTCCTCATCCTCCTCATCCTCTCTCACCCAGGCTCAGGGTACTGGCAAAGCAGCTGCCAAAGCGTCCTCAATGTCATCATCAGTCACTCCTTCCCTAGACCCACCGTGTCCTCCTGAGGAGTCCCCCGAACTGTTTGAGCACAGTGTTGGATACATGCTCCAGGAGGATGCCCAGCGTTTCGAAGGGTCTGAAGATGATACCCAGCTAGAGGAAGGCAGTAGCGTAAGAGCAGAGAGAGGGGATGCTCAAGAAGGACACCAATCTGGCAGTCATGTTCCAGCAGCTGCAGCATACTGCCAGATTGGTTCCAGTGATGAGGAGGGAGGGGATGATGAGGTCACTGACTCCACGTGGGTGCCTGATAGGAGAGAGTAGGAGGCACATCTCCAACAAGGCAGGATGCCCTCTGGGGGCCAGCGTAAGGGCAGCACACCGACTGAATCACACCGCAGAGCTCCGCCTGTGCAGGGCGCTGCCTTTGCCCGTTATTCCAAAAGTTCTTTGGTGTGGGCCTTTTTTGAGTCGAGTGCATCAGATCGCACCGCTGCTGTTTGCAACATATGTCTCAAGCGTATCTCGCGTGGCCACAACATCAGCCGCTTGGGCACCACATGCTTGACCAGACATATGTTGACCTGCCATGCAGCTCGTTGGCAAGCCTACCTTAAAGACCCACACCAAAGAACAAAGCGGACCTCTCCTTGCTCCGCATCAGCTGGGATCTCCAACCCCACTATACCCTCAGTCCTCTCTGAAACTTGCACTGAGAGGAATGAAGGTGTAGAATTAGGTGGGTCACAGCCAAGTACTTGCGGGAACTCTGCTAGCAGTACACCGACGTCCGATTCTAGCAGGCAAATTTCCCTGCCCCAGCTGCTGGACCATCGAAAGAAGTTCACTCCCAGCCATCCACGTGCCCAGCGGTTGAATGCTAGCTTGGCTAAATTGCTAGCACTTCAACTGCTGCCTTTTCAGTTGGTAGACTCGGCCCCCTTCCGTGAGTTTATGAAATGTGCGGTTCCTCAGTGGCAGGTTGCCAAACGCCACTTTTTCTCACGGAAGGCGATTCCGGCTCTCTACCGGCATGTGGAAGGCAATGTCCATGCCTCGCTGGACAGGGCGGTCAGCGGTAAGGTGCACATTACCTCTGACTCATGGTCCAGCAGGCATGGACAGGGATGTTACGTTTCTTTCATGGCCCATTGGGTCACTCTTTTGGCAGCTGGGAAGGATGCAGGACAAGGTGCAGTAGTGTTGGAGGTTGTTTCGCCGCCACGCCTCCAAAATGCTACTACTGGTTGTTGTGACACACCTCTCTCCTCCACCCGCTCCTCTTCTTCTTCCTCCATGGCCTCTTCCTGTGCTTTGTCCTCGGAACCAGCGGTGCTCCGTAGGCGTTCAAGGGGCTACGCAAGTACGCAGGCAAAAAGATGCCATGCCGTGCTTGCGCTGGTGTGTTTGGGGGACAGGAGCCACACTGGGGCAGAGGTTCTGTCAGAATGGTGGTTTGCGACAATGGCACCAACCTCCTCTCCGCCCTCCGACAGGGACAACTGACCCATGTGCCCTGTGTGGCTCACGTCCTTAACCTGGTGGTGCAGCGGTTCTTGGGCAGGTCCCCTGGCTTACAGGATGTCCTGAGGCAGGCCAGGAAAGTCTGTGTGCATTTCCGCAGATCATATAATGCCAGTGCTCGGCTGGCTGAGCTGCAAAAGGAGTTGAACCTGCCCAAGAACCGCCTTATATGTGACATGCCCACCAGGTGGAACTCAACGTTGGCCATGCTGCAGCGGCTGCACACGCAGCAGAGGGCCATCAATGAGTACCTGTGCGACTACGGCACCAGGACAGGGTCAGGGGAGCTCAGGTTTTTTTCACCACGCCAGTGGGGCATGATCAGGGATGCATGCACTGTCCTGGCACCATTTGAGGAGGCCACGAGGATGGTGAGCAGTGACAGTGCATGCATCAGTGACACTGTACCTCTTGTCCACCTGTTGGAGCATACGCTGCGTGGAATAATGGACAGGGCACTTGAGGCAGAACAGAGGCAGGAAGAGGAGGACTTCAATGCCTCTCAAGGCCCCCTTTACCCAGACAGTGTTCCTTCTGTCCCACCCATCCCACAGGAAGAAGAAGACGAGGAGGAGGAGGAGGAGGAGGAGGAGGAGGAGGAGGAGGAGGAGGAGGATTGTGTCAGCATGGAGGTGGAGCCTGGCACTCAGCATCAACAGCAGCAGTCTTTTAGGGATGATTTACAGTCCCAAGAAACACGTGGACTTGTACGTGGCTGCGGATCATGTCGTCTTTAGTGACCCAGAGAACTCTGGACCGAATGCCTCAGCTAACCTACACTGCATGGCCTCCCTGATCCTGCAAAGTCTGGGGAAGGATCCTTGTATTCTTCGGATCAAGGAGAGGGACCATTACTGGCTGGCCACTCTCCTTGATCCACGGTACAAGGCTAAGGTTGCGGACCTTATCTTACCATCGCAGAGGGAGCAGAGGATGAGACAACTCCGGGAGGCCTTGCAGAAAGGTCTGTGCAACATGCTCACAGAGACTGGGAGGTTACAAACTCCTGGTCCGGGACAACGAGTTGCTGAGGCTTCGGTCAGTCAAAGAAGGAGCGGTGGGGAAGGTGGCCATCTGACCGATGCGTTCAGACAATTCTTAGGGGCAAGGTCAGATTTGGACACCTTTGCCACCAAAAATCCTCTGGCTTACTGGGTCTTGAGGATGGATCACTGACCAGAGCTTGCACAGTATGCATTTGAGCTACTGGCCTGTCCTGCATCCAGCGTTCTTTCAGAATGCACATTCAGTGCTGCTGGAGGATTGGTCACGGATCACAGGGTGCGCCTGTCCACCGACTCGGTTGATCGACTGACCTTCATAAAGATGAACCAGTCTTGGATCACCACCAGCTACCAAGCACCTGAAGCTGATATAACAGAATAATTTATTTTCAAATGTTACATCCCTTCAAGACTGATGCTGATGCTGAGTGACTGTCCTGTTATGTTGACTGACTATCCTCCTCCTCCTCCATGATCCGATTCATGATGATATCTTGCAAAAAATGTTTGTTTCTGGGTGCCGCCACCAGTGGCTAAGGCCCAATTTTTCAGCCCCTGTTTAACAGGGGCATGTAATTACAATTTTTGATGCAATCCTTTGCAGCAGGGCTCATTCCTGCACTCCAACTAGAATATCTGTGAGAGGTTGCAGTGTCGTGGCACCAGCACCAGTGCCTAAGGCCCAATTTTTCAGCCCCTGTTTAACAGGGGCATGCAATTACAATTTTTGATGCAATGCTTTGCAGCAGGGCCCATTCCTGCACTCCAACTAGAGTATCTGGGAGAGGTTGCAGTGTCGTGGCACCAGCACCAGTGCCTAAGGCCCAATTTTTCAGCCCCTGTTTAACAGGGGCGTGTAATTACAATTTTTGATGCAATACTTTGCAACAGGGCTCATTGCTGTGCTCCAAATACAGTATCTGTGAGGGGTTGCAGTGTTGTGGCACCAGTGGCTAAGGCCCAATTTTTCAGCCCCTGTTCTACAGGGGCATGTAATTACAATTCTTGATATAATAGTTGACAGCAGGACGTTCCAGCGCCCACCAAGAGTAACTGTGAGTGCTTACAGTGTTGTACCAACACCTAAGGGGCCAATTTCTGCAGAGTATATACGGCAGGCCCCTACTTTCAAACATTCAACTTACAAACGACTCCTACGTGCAAACGGAAGGAGACAACAGGAAGTGAGAGGAAATCTACCCCTAGGAAGGGAAATTCTCTCCTGTAAGGGTTAATATGGGAAAAATGTGTCTCCTCTCTACTGATGCTTTATCACCAATCCTTGTTTCAATAAAAACCCCACTTTTCAAAAACAGTTGTCATTGGGACGGAAAGTGAGGTGAAATGTTCTAAACAGGGGCACAGACAGCAAAACAAATGTTACAGGGGTGATAACCCTTCCCTATGTTTTCCAAAAAGCTTAAAAATAGATTTTTTGGCTGGAGCTACACTTAAACAATGTACATGTCCAAAATTACAAACAGATTCTACTTAAGAACAAACCTACAGTCCCTGTCTTGTATGCACCGCCTGTATACTGCTGTTCAGAGTATATAGGGCCTTTTTTTAATTTTGGGTGCGGGGTTCCCCTTAATATCCATACAAGACCCAAAAGGGGCTGGTAGTGGGGTGGGGGGTACCCATGACATTTTTCTCAAAGATTTTCATCCATATTACCGGGACCAGACATGACATTAAAGCCGCAAGCAGTTTTAAATTGCTTTTTTTCCTTTAGAAATTTCATTTTATGCAGGGACAGTTCTAAACACGGGAAACACGTGGCACTTCACGGGCATACTTTAGACACCCACCAGGTACGATATTTAAAGGAATATTTGACTTTTTTTTTTCACTTTATGCATCATTAAAATGACTGCTGCCGAAAAACTGCCGTTTTTAAAACTTCGTTTTGCATTGATACATGTCCCCTGGGGCAGAACCCGGGTTCCCAAACCCTTTTTAGGGCAATAACATGCATATTAGTCGTTATAATTAGGTATATATTGGGTAAATCTGTGACTGCAGAGATGGGAGGTAGAAGACCTGCAGCTGCAATTTTCAGGGAGAATATCGACTGGTAAAATCAGCCCCATCGATCATGTTCTCATGCAGGCTTGGGCAAAGGTCATTAGAGAAAGCCTACAGGCATACAAAGTTTCCCCAATCTAACCATCAATGGGCAGATTGGATTAATGTCCTTTAATATGTAATTTACGGTATAAGAACTGGGGATGGACACTGCTGCTCTAGATAAGTCAGGGATCCTAAACATTAAGGAGTAAATAACCCACCACCCCCTCTCCCATCTGGTTGAAAGACCCATCCTTCCTCGGATAAAATAAAATAAAGTAAAACTGTTTGCAGAATTCAGCTGCTTTATAATTCTTTCCCTTGAGCATAAATTTGCTTCCAGGGGGAAGAGAGCAGGCAAGAGAAGCTTGTTTGTTTTTCATGACTTAAATCTTTCCTAGATATTGCAAAACCCAGCAAGAGATTTTAAAGCCAAATAACAAAAGGTTTGCCGTGGCTGCAATGTGTTGATTCATTTTGTCCTGAGCACTTTTTTTTCTTCTTTCTCATTTCTAGAATAGAATGTTAGGAGACGCTAATGTATTTGTTTCCCTTTTCAATTTAAAAAGATGTTGGATTACCAGGGTCCTGTTGTGTCGTGCATTGTGAAGGGACACAGATGTTTAGGGAGCGTGTAGATTCAGGATGGCAGGCTTTTTAGGATTAAATATTCCTCTGCTTTATGCATTATATTATAAGGGCTCTATAACTTCTAACCGATTAGTGAAAACCTTTTAATATAATTTCTTTAAATTCACTTTTAAAACTTTGGCAAAATCATCATCAAAATGATGTATTTCTACAAGTAGTTTTTTTCCGCAGAACGGCAATTTTTTTTATGTTCAGTGGAATAATTACCAGGTCAATAGGTGCCTGTATGAGTCATGAATTGCCAACAGTAAGATGCATTTTGAGACCTCAATGGACCATATGTCAAAAAGTTAAAGAAAAAAAATTGTAGCCTCTCTTTCCTTTGGCTTGGCTGTCATGTAAAGTTGCATAGGGTATTCGGAGCTGACTGCCTGAAGGCTGGCCGCATGAAACCTAGGCTGCTTGAGGCAGCCTTTCTGAACTGTATATACTTGCTCTCTCATCACATAGATATTTCTGTATCTGATGCCTGGAAGCTTTTGGCGTCCTGAAGAAGCCATAATGTAATAGAATGGCATGATGCTTTAAATAAGACACAAATGTAAGACATGCAAGCCCAATCGTTATTGGAGAGCTGGATGTAGCCAGGGATTATATGATATTTCTAAACAAAAGATAGCAACAGCTTCCCAAATGGAAATTTGGGACTGGTGTGTGCTGTAAGAGCCCATTCACACAGGGGCAACTTTGGATCCGACTTCAAGTCGCCCCAGGTCGCCCCTAGTCACCTCAAGTCGCGCTGCATGAGAAAATCAATGTAAGTGAATGGAGCCGTCTTAATGCACACTACTGCAGTCGCTTAGACTTCAAAAAAGGTTCCTGTACTACTGCAATCCGACTTCTAGGCAACTGCTAGGCGACCTGTACCCATTGATTTCAATGGAAGTCGCTCAGAAGTCGGATCCCCTGTCTTAACAGGAGCAACTTTCCAGGAAGAAAACATACATTTCTCAGGCAAACCTCACCCTCCCACAGAGCTGATTCTTGTTTGATTGGCCACTGGAATGTCTTTTGTCCTGGAGGCAACTTGAAGTTGCCTTGTAAGTATCTCCAGGTCGGGCTGTGATTCATACTCAAGTCGTGTCCAAGTTGCCTTCCAATAACTCTTATGCCGCGAACACATGACCATTTTTCTCTTCGGGAAAAATAATTTTTTTTCTCTTTGACGAGAAAAACGACCGTGTGTGGGCTTTTGATCATTTTTCCCCAACGAGAAAAACGGCATTAATCACGACGAGAAAAATTAGAACATGCTCTAATTTTTCTCGTCGTGATTCACGGCATTTTTTTCCGCGGCAGTTTTCCCATAGGGAAACACTGCCGGGGAGCCTGCACACGTCGTTTTTCTCGACCAAGAGTGTTTTCACCGTCGAGAAAATCGATCGTGTGTACGCAGCATTCTTCCTCAGCTTTAAGACTTTAAAAAAGGCATTTCTCATTTTCAATATTTACTCTCTACCAGAATATATTCTTACTTACTATTTGCACAATGCTTTATTGACCATAGGCTGCAAAAATCTATTCTTCTGCAAGCACTCAGTTTATATTACACCAGTGTACATGGTCCATGTAAAACATGTGAACAGAATCAGAGAAGTGGAAAAAATGAATCTACATTGTAGGACTTCACTGCGTCCTATACAGAAAAAGGCCCGCTACATGCCAGACATCGCATGTAATTTGCAGCGCACTGCTGTTCACATTATATGCGATGTCTGTGTGGTGCGATTTCAGCCATACAGTTAATATGGCTGATATTGCACTGCATTCGGTCCAAACATGCACAGGACCCTTTTTTCTGTTCGGACCAGAATCGGATCGCATGTGTGTTCACACATATGCGATCCGATTCATGTCCGAACTGTCAGTTCGCAGTGCGATATGTGAGCCGAGATGGGGGTGTCATTAACATATGTAGCGCACCCCCCCTATATTTGGTGGCGCTATATGGAAATTTAGGGGCAGTCTGAGCCAGTAGTTGGGCTCAGACCAATTATAGTTCAAATTGTTTGCTCTGCTTTGGGTATGATACTGCCTGGCAGTGTTATTCTCATTTGCCTGCAGGTGGCACTGTCACCGCCGACACAGGCTGGATCACGGGGGTACCACAGCACCTTGGGTGTCCTCTCTCGGCAGCCGTGCAGTGGGCGTGGTCTACCCACTGTGCATGCTGGGAGAGGGTACAATAGGCGCAGACGCCATTTGGCGTGAGGCGATTCCAGGGGGACCCCAAGGCGTTCAGGGGGACCTCTGGTCCAGTGAGCGTACCTCGTGGCCCACATGGCACGAGGTGCGCGGGTGTGTTTAGGTCCCGGGCACCTATAGCCCGAGGCTCTGCTGCTGCATTGTAGGCCCAGCTCTCTTAACAAGGGCCTACACTTCAGAGAAGGATCCCAGGCTGCCCGGTTGTAAGGGGGCCCATCTTTAGGAAAGGAGTTCCAGGGGAAGATCAGTCCTGGCGGAGATAGCGACGGTACTGCTGTCTCAGGGAGAGGCCTGGAGGCCTACCTAAAGAGGGATCCACCATCTCTGACATCCATGCTCCATCCCGGCTGCTAGGACTGCTCTTATGGGGACTATCCAGGTGAGCAATACCCACTCAGGCTTGAGTGGCGACGAGTGTATATATTTGGAATCTAAGTGTTGCGTGCCTGAACCTTCCCCTACATCTTTAACTTTCCTGCCTTCGCTTTCTTCAAGTTAACTCAAAAGTAACAAAAAGAATAAAGCCTTACTGATTAGGTTTTACTCATGTGTGGACATTGGCCTTATTCCTGAATACACTAGTGCACCTAGACAACGGAACTGAAGGATCCACTCGTGGGAGGTAACTCACTGCAGAACCAAAAGGTAATTAAACAGTGGATTTCATACTTAACAAAGTGTGGATCCGGCGTAGCCGCAGGGGAAGAGTAAAGAGGGAAGTGCAAAAACCCACCCTGGGAGCTACACATATAATGACACTCCCCAGCAGTTCGCATATGGCAGTGTGAACTGCCGTGCGAGTCGGTGCGATGCGGGAACCCGCAGTGGATTCGCAGGGTTCTCGCATCGCACAAGTGTGATCCGGGCCTCATACCTTAAATCAACACAGGCATCATCTGGCATGTTTATTCATTTATTAACTCAGCTTGATGTAAGCACACTTGACAAAAATATTTGTTGTACATGTACTGTAGCAAAGTCCTGGGGCCCTTGAAGCCCAATGGTGACCTCCAGAGTTAAGGACATCCTTCAGTGTAGAGTGGGTTACAAGTCATGGTGGGTGTAATGTAACTTCCAGACCAGGGGGAAGTGTCAGAGAGAGCTCCCAAATAAGTCATCCAGCCCCTGAGTAGGGATGAGCTTCGTGTTCGAGTCGAACATACGTTCGACTCGAACATCGGCTGTTCGATCGTTCGACGAAGATCGAACGATTTGGGCCGTTCGCGCCAAATTCGAGTGACGCGAACGGCCCACAATGCACTACGCCATCGCAGTGTCATCCAGGCGCTGTGATTGGCCAAGCATGCACTGTGACCCCGCATGCTTGGCCAATCACAGCGCCGGCAGCGAGGAGAGCAATGATTGGCCACAGGCAGGATGCCTGTGGCCAATTATTGCTGAGGGTGTTTAGTACACGCCCCACACTATAAAAGGCCGCCAGCACGGCGGCCTAGTGTAGTGTGTTCCGGAGCAGGGATAGAGCAGCATAGGCAGGGACAGTGACTGTTATTTCTTTCTTGCTTAACCTGGATTCCTTTAGTTTAGGGAAAGAGAAGGATAGGTAGGGAGAGTGTCAGTGTGTTTTGTGCTTGTGCTATAGTGTGCTTAAAAAAAACATTTATTCTAGGGACAGAAAACTGTAGGTAGGGACAGTGTCAGTTTCTTTCACTCTGCAAGTCCTTGTTTCCAGGGACCTGGAAGGACAGTGAGTGAATTGTCCTTGTGCTATATTGTGCTTAAAAAAACATTTATTCTAGGGACAGAAAACTGTAGGTAGGGAGAGTGTCAGTTTATTTCACTCTGCAAGTCCTTGTTTCCAGGGACCTGTAAGGACAGTGAGTGAATTGTCCTTGTGCTATATTGTGATTAAAAAAAACATTTTTTCTAGGGACAGAAAACTGTAGGTAGGGAGAGTGTTTTTTTTCTTTCACTCTGCAAGTCCTTGTTTCCAGGGACCTGGAAGGACAGTGAGTGAATTCTCCTTGTGCTATATTGTGCTTAAAAAAAACATTTATTCTAGGGACAGAAAACTGTAGGTAGGGAGAGTGTCAGTTTATTTCACTCTGCAAGTCCTTGTTTCCAGGGACCTGTAAGGACAGTGAGTGAATTGTCCTTGTGCTATATTGTGATTAAAAAAAACATTTATTCTAGGGACAGAAAACTGTAGGTAGGGAGAGTGTTTTTTTTCTTTCACTCTGCAAGTCCTTGTTTCCAGGGACCTGTAAGGACAGTGAGTGAATTGTCCTTGTGCTATATTGTGATTAAAAAAAACATTTTTTCTAGGGACAGAAAACTGTAGGTAGGGAGAGTGTTTTTTTTCTTTCACTCTGCAAGTCCTTGTTTCCAGGGACCTGTAAGGACAGTGAGTGAATTGTTCTTGTGCTATATTGTGATTAAAAAAAAACATTTTTTCTAGGGACAGAAAACTGTAGGTAGGGAGAGTGTTTTTTTTCTTTCACTCTGCAAGTCCTTGTTTCCAGGGACCTGTAAGGACAGTGAGTGAGTTCTCCTTGTGCTATATTGTGCTTAAAAAAAACATTTATTCTAGGGACAGAAAACTGTAGGTAGGGAGAGTGTCAGTTTATTTCACTCTGCAAGTCCTTGTTTCCAGGGACCTGTAAGGACAGTGAGTGAATTGTCCTTGTGCTATATTGTGATTAAAAAAAACATTTATTCTAGGGACAGAAAACTGTAGGTAGGGAGAGTGTTTTTTTTCTTTCACTCTGCAAGTCCTTGTTTCCAGGGACCTGTAAGGACAGTGAGTGAATTGTCCTTGTGCTATATTGTGCTTAAAAAAAACATTTATTCTAGGGACAGAAAACTGTAGGTAGGGAGAGTGTCAGTTTATTTCACTCTGCAAGTCCTTGTTTCCAGGGACCTGTAAGGACAGTGAGTGAATTGTCCTTGTGCTATATTGTGATTAAAAAAAAACATTTTTTCTAGGGACAGAAAACTGTAGGTAGGGAGAGTGTTTTTTTTCTTTCACTCTGCAAGTCCTTGTTTCCAGGGACCTGTAAGGACAGTGAGTGAATTGTCCTTGTGCTATATTGTGCTTAAAAAAAACATTTATTCTAGGGACAGAAAACTGTAGGTAGGGAGAGTGTCAGTTTATTTCACTCTGCAAGTCCTTGTTTCCAGGGACCTGTAAGGACAGTGAGTGAATTGTCCTTGTGCTATATTGTGATTAAAAAAAACATTTATTCTAGGGACAGAAAACTGTAGGTAGGGAGAGTGTTTTTTTTCTTTCACTCTGCAAGTCCTTGTTTCCAGGGACCTGTAAGGACAGTGAGTGAATTGTTCTTGTGCTATATTGTGATTAAAAAAAACATTTTTTCTAGGGACAGAAAACTGTAGGTAGGGAGAGTGTTTTTTTTCTTTCACTCTGCAAGTCCTTGTTTCCAGGGACCTGTAAGGACAGTGAGTGAATTGTCCTTGTGCTATATTGTGCTTAAAAAAAACATTTATTCTAGGGACAGAAAACTGTAGGTAGGGAGAGTGTCAGTTTATTTCACTCTGCAAGTCCTTGTTTCCAGGGACCTGTAAGGACAGTGAGTGAATTGTCCTTGTGCTATATTGTGATTAAAAAAAAACATTTTTTCTAGGGACAGAAAACTGTAGGTAGGGAGAGTGTTTTTTTTCTTTCACTCTGCAAGTCCTTGTTTCCAGGGACCTGTAAGGACAGTGAGTGAATTGTCCTTGTGCTATATTGTGCTTAAAAAAAACATTTATTCTAGGGACAGAAAACTGTAGGTAGGGAGAGTGTTTTTTTTCTTTCACTCTGCAAGTCCTTGTTTCCAGGGACCTGTAAGGACAGTGAGTGAATTGTCCTTGTGCTATATTGTGCTTAAAAAAAATAATTTTTCTAGGGACAGAAAACTGTAGGTAGGGAGAGTGTCAGTTTCTTTCACTGTGAAAGTCCTTGTTTCAAGGGACAGAGAAGGACACCTGAAGGTAGCCCTTATTGCTTTTTTCCCCATCTCCCTGCAGGCCATCTATTAGAATGTCTGGAAGGCAAACAAGGAGAGGCAGACAGTCAGGAGGCAATAAAAGAGGGCAAGCAGGCTCTGTGTCTGGGGGCAACAGTGCTGGTCGTGGACGCGGTGCATTGTCATCAGCACATGGCCATGGGACACGCTTGTCCTTCTTTTCGGCAGCTGGACATGTTGAGCCACATCATGCCGAAGACTTGGTAGAGTGGATGACCAAGCCCTCCTCCTCCTCCTCATCCTCTCTCACCCAGGCTCAGGGTACTGGAAAAGCAGCTGCCAAAGCGTCGTCTTCCCTGGTATCAATGTCAGACAAATCATCAGTCACTCCTTCCCTAGACCCACCATGTCCTCCTCCTGAGGAGTCCCCCGAACTGTTTCAGCACAGTGTTGGGTACATGCTCCAGGAGGATGCCCAGCGTTTCGAAGGGTCTGATGATGAAACCCAGCTAGAGGAAGGCAGTAGCGTGAGAGCAGACAGAGGGGATGCTCAAGAAGGACACCAATCTGGCAGTCATGTTCCAGCAGCTGCAGCATACTGCCAGATTGGCTCCAGTGATGAGGAGGGAGGGGATGATGAGGTCACTGACTCCACGTGGGTGCCTAATAGGAGAGAGGAGGAGGAGGAGGATGAGGAGGAGGCACATCTCCAACGAGGCAGGATGCCCTTTGGTGGCCAGCGTAAGGGCAGTACACCGACGGAATCACACCGCAGAGCTCCGCCTGTGCAGGGCGCTGCCTCTGCCCGTCATTCAAAAAGTTCTTTGGTGTGGGCCTTTTTTGAGGCTAGTGCATCAGATCGCACAGCTGCTGTTTGCAACATATGTCTCAAGCGTATATCGCGTGGCCAAAACATCAGCCGCTTGGGTACCACATGCCTGACCAGACATATGTTGACCTGCCATGCAGCTCGTTGGCAAGCCTACCTCAAAGACCCACACCAAAGAACAAAGCGGACCTCTCCTTGCACCGCATCAGCTGGGATCTCCAACCCCACTATAACTTCAGTCCTCTCTGAAACATGCACTGAGAGGAATGAAGGTGTAGAATTAGGTGTGTCACAGCCAAGTACTTGCGCCCACTCTGCTAGCAGTACACCGACGTCCGATTCTAGCAGGCAAATTTCCCTGCCCCAGCTGCTGGACCGTCGAAAGAAGTTCACTCCCAGCCATCCACATGCCCAGCGGTTGAATGCTAGCTTGGCTAAATTGCTAGCGCTTCAACTGCTGCCTTTTCAGTTGGTAGACTCGGCCCCCTTCCGTGAGTTTGTGCAATGTGCGGTTCCTCAGTGGCAGGTTCCCAAACGCCACTTTTTCTCACGGAAGGCTATTCCGGCTCTCTACCGGCATGTGGAAGGCAATGTCTTGGCCTCGCTGGACAGGGCGGTCAGCGGTAAGGTGCATATTACCGCTGACTCATGGTCCAGCAGGCATGGACAGGGACGTTACCTTTCTTTCACGGCCCATTGGGTCACTCTTTTGGCAGCTGGGAAGGATTCAGGACAAGGTGCAGTAGTGTTGGAGGTTGTCCCACCGCCACGCCTCCAAAATGCTACTACTGGTTGTGACACACCTCTCTCCTCCACCCCCTCCTCTTCTTCTTCCTCCATGGCCTCTTCCTGTGGTTTGTCCTATGAACCAGCGGTGCTCCGTAGCCGTTCACGGGGCTACGCAAGTACGCAGGCAAAAAGATGCCATGCCGTGCTTGCGCTGGTGTGTTTGGAGGACAGAAGCCACACTGGGGCAGAGGTCCTGTCTGCTCTGCAGGGCCAGGCCGAGAGGTGGTTGACGCCACGCCAGCTTAAGCCAGGAATGGTGGTTTGCGACAATGGCACCAACCTCCTCTCCGCCCTCCGACAGGGACAACTGACCCATGTGCCCTGTGTGGCTCACGTCCTTAACCTGGTGGTGCAGCGCTTCTTGGGCAGGTACCCGGGCTTACAGGATGTCCTGAGGCAGGCCAGGAAAGTCTGTGTGCATTTCCGCAGATCTTATAATGCCAGTGCTCGCCTGGCTGAGCTGCAAAAGGAGTTGAACCTGCCCAAGAACCGCCTTATATGTGACATGCCCACCAGGTGGAACTCAACGTTGGCCATGCTGCAGCGGCTGCACACGCAGCAGAGGGCCATCAATGAGTACCTGTGCGACTACGGCACCAGGACAGGGTCAGGGGAGCTTGGTTTTTTTTCTCCACGCCAGTGGGGCATGATCAGGGATGCATGCACTGTCCTGGCACCATTTGAGGAGGCCACGAGGATGGTGAGCAGTGACAGTGCATGCATCAGTGACACTGTACCTCTTGTCCACCTGTTGGAGCACACGCTGCGTGGAATAATGGACAGGGCACTTGAGGCAGAACAGAGGCAGGAAGAGGAGGACTTCCTTGCCTCTCAAGGCCCCCTTTACCCAGACAGTGTTCCTTCTGTCCCACCCATCGCACAGGAAGAGGAGGAGGAGGAGGAGGAGGATTGTGTCAGCATGGAGGTGGAGGCTGGCACTCAGCATCATCAGCAGCAGTCTTTTAGGGATGATTTACAGTCCCAAGAAACCAGTGGACTTGTACGTGGCTGGGAGGAGGTGGCTGCGGATCATGTCGTCCTTAGTGACCCAGAGGACTCCGGAGCGAATGCCTCAGCAAACCTACGCTGCATGGCCTCCCTGATCCTGCAAAGTCTGCGGAAGGATCCTCGTATTCTTCGGATCAAGGAGAGGGACCATTACTGGCTGGCCACTCTCCTTGATCCACGGTACAAGGGTAAGGTTGCGGACCTTATGTTACCGTCGCAGAGGGAGCAGAGGATGAGACAACTCCGGGAGGCCTTGCAGAAAGGTCTGTGCAACGCGTTCCCAGAGACTGGGAGGTTGCAAACTCCTGGTCCTGGACAACGAGTTGCTGAGGCTTCGGCCAGTCAAAGAAGGAGCGGTGGGGAAGGTGGCCGTCTGACCGATGCGTTCAGACAATTCTTTAGTCCGCAGCCCCAAAGTATGATCGGTTCCAGCAACCATCGCCAGCGTCTGATAAACATGGTGCAGGAATATCTAGGGGCAAGGTCAGACTTGGACACCTTCCCCACCGAAAATCCTCTGGCTTACTGGGTCTTGAGGATGGATCACTGGCCAGAGCTTGCACAGTATGCAATTGAGCTACTGGCCTGTCCTGCATCCAGCGTTCTTTCGGAACGCACATTCAGTGCTGCTGGAGGATTTGTCACGGATCACAGGGTGCGCCTGTCCACCGACTCGGTTGATCGACTGACTTTCATCAAGATGAACCAGTCTTGGATCACCACCAGCTACCACACACCTGATGCTGATATAACAGACTAATTGATTTTAACATGTCACATCCCTTCAAGACTGATGCTGATGCTGAGTGCCTGTGCTGTTATGTTGACTGGCTATCCTCCTCCTCCGAGTCCTCAATGATACGATTGATGATGATAGCTTGTAAGATCATTTTTGTTTATGGGTGCCGCCACCAGTGCCTAACGCCCAATTTTTCAGCCCCTGTTTAACAGGGGCGTGTAATTACAATTTTTGAAGCAATACTTTGCAACAGGGCTCATTGCTGTGCTCCAAGTACAGTATCTGTGAGGAGTTGCAGTGTTGTGCCACCAGTGCCTAAGGCCCAATTTTTCAGCCCCTGTTTAACAGGGGCGTGTCATTACAATTTTTGAAGCAATACTTTGCAACAGGGCTCATTGCTGTGCTCCAAGTACAGTATCTGTGAGGGGTTGCAGTGTTGTGCCACCAGTGCCTAAGGCCCAATTTTTCAGCCCCTGTTCAACAGGGGCATGTAATTACAATTCTTGATCTAATAATTCACAGCAGGGCCCATTGCTGCACCCACCAAGAGTAACTGTCAGGGCTTACAGTGTTGTGGCACCAGCACCACCATCAAAGGCCCAATTTTTACTACCACTGTTCAACAATTATATGTAATTAAAATTCCTGATATAATAGTTGACAGCAGGGCGTTCCAGCACCAACCAAGAGTAACTGTGAGTGCTTACAGTGTTGTGCCAACACCAACAACTAAGGGGCCTATTTCTGCAGAGTATATACGGCAGGTCCCTACTTTCAAACATACAACTTACAAACGACTCCTACTTGCAAACGCAAGAAGACAACAGGAAGTGAGAGGAAATCTACCACTAGGAAGGAAAATTCTCTCCTGTAAGAATAAATATGGGAGAAAGGTGTCTCCTCTGTACTGATGCTTTATCAGCAATCCTTGTTTCAAGAAAAACACCACATTTCAAAAACAGTTGTCATTGGGACGGAAAGTGAGGTGAAATGTTCTGAACAGGGGCACAGACAGCAAAACAAATGTTACAGGGGTGATAACCCTTACCTATGTTTTCCAAAAAGTTTAAAAATAGATTTTTGGTCTGGAGCTACACTTCAACAATGTACCTGTTCAAAATTACAAACAGATTCTACATAAGAACAAACCTACAGTCCCTGTCTTGTATGCACCGCCTGTATAGGGCTGTTCAGAGTATATAGGGCCTTTTTTATTTTATGTGCGGGGTTCCCCTTAATATCCATACAAGACCCAAAGGGGCTGGTAATGGGCTGGGGTAGGGGGGGGGGTCATGGGGTAGCTATGCCATTTTTCTTAAAGAATTTCATCCATATTACCGGGACCAGACATTACATTAAAGCCGCAAGCAGTTTTAAATGGCTTTTTTTTCCTTTAGAAGTGTCATTTTGTGCAGGGACAGTTATAAACACGGGAAACACGTGGCACTTCACAGGCATACTTTAGACACCCCCCAGGTACGATATTTAAAGGAATATTTGACTTTTTTTTTTTCACTTTATGCATCATTAAAATGACTGCTCCCGAAAAACGACCGTTTTTAAAACTTCTTTTTGCATTGATACATGTCCCCTGGTGCAGAACCCGGGTTCCCAAACCCTTTTTAGGACAATAACATGCATAATAGTTGTTATAATTAGCACTTTAGAATTCGAACGTTCGCATCCATTGTATTTAATAGGGTTCTAATGTTCGTTCGAACTTTCGGTCCGTTCGCGGGTTCTGGTGCGAACCGAACCCGGGGGTGTTCGGCTCATCACTACCCCTGAGTCACTCAGCCCTGATCCAGATTTACAACCCAGGACTGGCCCTCAGCCAAACCAAAATTTCCTACACTAACAACTACTTCTAGCGCACACGATAAGTGCTACAAACTTATGTGCAGTATATGCCCTGGGACAAATACTAAGAATGCAAGAAGTCTGCTTTCCAGGTGTTTATCCCTGGACCTGGGCACATACTGCACTATATGTAAGTAAAGCCAGGTGCACCATCCAGCCCTATCCAGCCACAGCAATAGTCAGCCTCTCATAGCGTTTGACAGACTGCCAGCAACAGGCTAGATGTTACACACCTGTGTGCTCTGCCTGCAGCTAAACACCAAAACCTCATGCAATGGGGCATTATACAGCCCTGTTACACTGTATAGCCCTGTCTGGCACAGAAGGCTTGCTTTTTCTCTGCTTCTGTCAAGTCACATGTACAAGTTTTGTTACTTCCCCAGCCAGTGACTGTACAGTGAAAAGAGAAGCAACTCATTGACAAGCTCTTTCTCTCTCTCTGTCACTCTCCCATTCTCTCAATATGCTTTGTGTTAGCATTAGCACTACAGCACAACTGAGTGGCTATTTTGGCCCTTTCCCCTCTTCTAGTCTGATCTCTGCTATACAGGGACTGCTAGAAGCCAATACTAAGTCAGATTGAGAAAATTACATTTAGAAACATTTGATTAATCAATATATACAGAGCTGCATTGATTTGTTTCTTTCATACAGTATCTTCTTGGAGTTCAGCCTTAAAAGCAAACTAAACTGTATTTGAGCACCAAAAATTGAAAACACTATTTAATTCATTTTTAATGTTCAAAGCAAACTCACCCATCCATCCATGTCTACATGCTTTATTTTATTAAAGTGGTTGTAAACCCGGTTTAAAAACAAAAAAAAAACAAAAAAAAAAAACACCTGCAAGACAAAGCCATAATGAGCTAGTATGACTAGCATACTAGCTCATTATGCATTACTTATCTTAGATCGGGGCCCCCGAAGCCATCCTCGTCTCCCCCTCCAGCCGCAGCCCTCGCTCCACAGATACATGGAAGGTTACTTTCGGGTATCGCCGCTACGGCCAATCACAGCGCCGCTCCGGCGCTGTAATTGGCCGGAGCGATGAAGACGTCACTCCGCGAATGCGCGCGGGAGCCGTCAAATCCGGCAAAGCTGGATTTGTGATTGGGATTCTGACTGTGAATTCACCGTTGTCTACGGCGCGCATGTGCCGTAGACATCTGTGCATGTCTTTTTTGCTAATATCTCCTAAACTGTGTAGGTTTAGGAGATATTTCTTGCACCTACAGGTAAGCTTTAATCTAGGCTTACCTGTAGGTGCAAGTTGCATAAGTGGGTTTACAACCACTTTAAGAAGTCACAAAACACCCTCCTAGCTTTTTGTTTCCTTGTTGCCATTATGCAGGGCTGGACTGGGACAACAATTTGGCCCTGGTCTTCATCCAGACCGGTCCACTTTAATTCAATAAAATGCTGCCCCCCACCCCCCAAAAAATCACGCCCACCAAAAGGCCCCTACATCCATTATTGTATATCATGAGTAGGGATGAGCTTCGTGTTCGAGTCGAACATACGTTCGACTCGAACATCGGCTGTTCGATCGTTCGACGAAGATCGAACGATTTGGGCCGTTCGCGCCAAATTCGAGTGACGCGAACGGCCCACAATGCACTACGCCATCGCAGTGTCATCCAGGCGCTGTGATTGGCCAAGCATGCACTGTGACCCCGCATGCTTGGCCAATCACAGCGCCGGCAGCGAGGAGAGCAATGATTGGCCACAGGCAGGATGCCTGTGGCCAATTATTGCTGAGGGTGTTTAGTACACGCCCCACACTATAAAAGGCCGCCAGCACGGCGGCCTAGTGTAGTGTGTTCCGGAGCAGGGATAGAGCAGCATAGGCAGGGACAGTGACTGTTATTTCTTTCTTGCTTAACCTGGATTCCTTTAGTTTAGGGAAAGAGAAGGATAGGTAGGGAGAGTGTCAGTGTGTTTTGTGCTTGTGCTATAGTGTGCTTAAAAAAAACATTTATTCTAGGGACAGAAAACTGTAGGTAGGGACAGTGTCAGTTTCTTTCACTCTGCAAGTCCTTGTTTCCAGGGACCTGGAAGGACAGTGAGTGAATTGTCCTTGTGCTATATTGTGCTTAAAAAAACATTTATTCTAGGGACAGAAAACTGTAGGTAGGGAGAGTGTCAGTTTCTTTCACTCTGCAAGTCCTTGTTTCCAGGGACCTGTAAGGACAGTGAGTGAATTGTCCTTGTGCTATATTGTGCTTAAAAAAAACATTTATTCTAGGGACAGAAAACTGTAGGTAGGGAGAGTGTCAGTTTATTTCACTCTGCAAGTCCTTGTTTCCAGGGACCTGGAAGGACAGTGAGTGAATTGTCCTTGTGCTATATTGTGCTTAAAAAAAACATTTATTCTAGGGACAGAAAACTGTAGGTAGGGAGAGTGTCAGTTTATTTCACTCTGCAAGTCCTTGTTTCCAGGGACCTGGAAGGACAGTGAGTGAATTGTCCTTGTGCTATATTGTGATTAAAAAAAACATTTTTTCTAGGGACAGAAAACTGTAGGTAGGGAGAGTGTTTTTTTTCTTTCACTCTGCAAGTCCTTGTTTCCAGGGACCTGGAAGGACAGTGAGTGAATTCTCCTTGTGCTATATTGTGCTTAAAAAAAACATTTATTCTAGGGACAGAAAACTGTAGGTAGGGAGAGTGTCAGTTTATTTCACTCTGCAAGTCCTTGTTTCCAGGGACCTGGAAGGACAGTGAGTGAATTGTCCTTGTGCTATATTGTGATTAAAAAAAACATTTTTTCTAGGGACAGAAAACTGTAGGTAGGGAGAGTGTTTTTTTTCTTTCACTCTGCAAGTCCTTGTTTCCAGGGACCTGTAAGGACAGTGAGTGAATTGTCCTTGTGCTATATTGTGCTTAAAAAAAACATTTATTCTAGGGACAGAAAACTGTAGGTAGGGAGAGTGTCAGTTTATTTCACTCTGCAAGTCCTTGTTTCCAGGGACCTGGAAGGACAGTGAGTGAATTGTCCTTGTGCTATATTGTGATTAAAAAAAACATTTTTTCTAGGGACAGAAAACTGTAGGTAGGGAGAGTGTTTTTTTTCTTTCACTCTGCAAGTCCTTGTTTCCAGGGACCTGGAAGGACAGTGAGTGAATTCTCCTTGTGCTATATTGTGCTTAAAAAAAACATTTATTCTAGGGACAGAAAACTGTAGGTAGGGAGAGTGTCAGTTTATTTCACTCTGCAAGTCCTTGTTTCCAGGGACCTGGAAGGACAGTGAGTGAATTGTCCTTGTGCTATATTGTGATTAAAAAAAACATTTTTTCTAGGGACAGAAAACTGTAGGTAGGGAGAGTGTTTTTTTTCTTTCACTCTGCAAGTCCTTGTTTCCAGGGACCTGTAAGGACAGTGAGTGAATTGTCCTTGTGCTATATTGTGATTAAAAAAAACATTTTTTCTAGGGACAGAAAACTGTAGGTAGGGAGAGTGTTTTTTTTCTTTCACTCTGCAAGTCCTTGTTTCCAGGGACCTGTAAGGACAGTGAGTGAATTGTCCTTGTGCTATATTGTGCTTAAAAAAAACATTTATTCTAGGGACAGAAAACTGTAGGTAGGGAGAGTGTCAGTTTATTTCACTCTGCAAGTCCTTGTTTCCAGGGACCTGGAAGGACAGTGAGTGAATTGTCCTTGTGCTATATTGTGATTAAAAAAAACATTTTTTCTAGGGACAGAAAACTGTAGGTAGGGAGAGTGTTTTTTTTCTTTCACTCTGCAAGTCCTTGTTTCCAGGGACCTGGAAGGACAGTGAGTGAATTCTCCTTGTGCTATATTGTGCTTAAAAAAAACATTTATTCTAGGGACAGAAAACTGTAGGTAGGGAGAGTGTCAGTTTATTTCACTCTGCAAGTCCTTGTTTCCAGGGACCTGGAAGGACAGTGAGTGAATTGTCCTTGTGCTATATTGTGATTAAAAAAAACATTTATTCTAGGGACAGAAAACTGTAGGTAGGGAGAGTGTCAGTTTATTTCACTCTGCAAGTCCTTGTTTCCAGGGACCTGTAAGGACAGTGAGTGAATTGTCCTTGTGCTATATTGTGATTAAAAAAAACATTTTTTCTAGGGACAGAAAACTGTAGGTAGGGAGAGTGTTTTTTTTCTTTCACTCTGCAAGTCCTTGTTTCCAGGGACCTGTAAGGACAGTGAGTGAATTGTCCTTGTGCTATATTGTGATTAAAAAAAACATTTTTTCTAGGGACAGAAAACTGTAGGTAGGGAGAGTGTCAGTTTATTTCACTCTGCAAGTCCTTGTTTCCAGGGACCTGGAAGGACAGTGAGTGAATTGTCCTTGTGTTATATTGTGATTAAAAAAAACATTTTTTCTAGGGACAGAAAACTGTAGGTAGGGAGAGTGTTTTTTTTCTTTCACTCTGCAAGTCCTTGTTTCCAGGGACCTGTAAGGACAGTGAGTGAATTGTCCTTGTGCTATATTGTGATTAAAAAAAAACATTTTTTCTAGGGACAGAAAACTGTAGGTAGGGAGAGTGTTTTTTTTCTTTCACTCTGCAAGTCCTTGTTTCCAGGGACCTGTAAGGACAGTGAGTGAATTGTCCTTGTGCTATATTGTGCTTAAAAAAAACATTTATTCTAGGGACAGAAAACTGTAGGTAGGGAGAGTGTCAGTTTATTTCACTCTGCAAGTCCTTGTTTCCAGGGACCTGGAAGGACAGTGAGTGAATTGTCCTTGTGCTATATTGTGATTAAAAAAAACATTTTTTCTAGGGACAGAAAACTGTAGGTAGGGAGAGTGTTTTTTTTCTTTCACTCTGCAAGTCCTTGTTTCCAGGGACCTGGAAGGACAGTGAGTGAATTGTCCTTGTGCTATATTGTGCTTAAAAAAAACATTTATTCTAGGGACAGAAAACTGTAGGTAGGGAGAGTGTCAGTTTATTTCACTCTGCAAGTCCTTGTTTCCAGGGACCTGGAAGGACAGTGAGTGAATTGTCCTTGTGCTATATTGTGATTAAAAAAAACATTTTTTCTAGGGACAGAAAACTGTAGGTAGGGAGAGTGTTTTTTTTCTTTCACTCTGCAAGTCCTTGTTTCCAGGGACCTGGAAGGACAGTGAGTGAATTCTCCTTGTGCTATATTGTGCTTAAAAAAAACATTTATTCTAGGGACAGAAAACTGTAGGTAGGGAGAGTGTCAGTTTATTTCACTCTGCAAGTCCTTGTTTCCAGGGACCTGGAAGGACAGTGAGTGAATTGTCCTTGTGCTATATTGTGATTAAAAAAACATTTATTCTAGGGACAGAAAACTGTAGGTAGGGAGAGTGTCAGTTTATTTCACTCTGCAAGTCCTTGTTTCCAGGGACCTGTAAGGACAGTGAGTGAATTGTCCTTGTGCTATATTGTGATTAAAAAAAACATTTTTTCTAGGGACAGAAAACTGTAGGTAGGGAGAGTGTTTTTTTTCTTTCACTCTGCAAGTCCTTGTTTCCAGGGACCTGTAAGGACAGTGAGTGAATTGTCCTTGTGCTATATTGTGATTAAAAAAAACATTTTTTCTAGGGACAGAAAACTGTAGGTAGGGAGAGTGTTTTTTTTCTTTCACTCTGCAAGTCCTTGTTTCCAGGGACCTGTAAGGACAGTGAGTGAATTGTCCTTGTGCTATATTGTGCTTAAAAAAAACATTTATTCTAGGGACAGAAAACTGTAGGTAGGGAGAGTGTCAGTTTATTTCACTCTGCAAGTCCTTGTTTCCAGGGACCTGGAAGGACAGTGAGTGAATTGTCCTTGTGCTATATTGTGATTAAAAAAAACATTTTTTCTAGGGACAGAAAACTGTAGGTAGGGAGAGTGTTTTTTTTCTTTCACTCTGCAAGTCCTTGTTTCCAGGGACCTGGAAGGACAGTGAGTGAATTCTCCTTGTGCTATATTGTGCTTAAAAAAAACATTTATTCTAGGGACAGAAAACTGTAGGTAGGGAGAGTGTCAGTTTATTTCACTCTGCAAGTCCTTGTTTCCAGGGACCTGGAAGGACAGTGAGTGAATTGTCCTTGTGCTATATTGTGATTAAAAAAAACATTTTTTCTAGGGACAGAAAACTGTAGGTAGGGAGAGTGTTTTTTTTCTTTCACTCTGCAAGTCCTTGTTTCCAGGGACCTGTAAGGACAGTGAGTGAATTGTCCTTGTGCTATATTGTGATTAAAAAAAACATTTTTTCTAGGGACAGAAAACTGTAGGTAGGGAGAGTGTTTTTTTTCTTTCACTCTGCAAGTCCTTGTTTCCAGGGACCTGTAAGGACAGTGAGTGAATTGTCCTTGTGCTATATTGTGATTAAAAAAAACATTTTTTCTAGGGACAGAAAACTGTAGGTAGGGAGAGTGTCAGTTTCTTTCACTGTGAAAGTCCTTGTTTCAAGGGACAGAGAAGGACACCTGAAGGTAGCCCTTATTGCTTTTTTCCCATCTCCCTGCAGGCCATCTATTAGAATGTCTGGAAGGCAAACAAGGAGAGGCAGACAGTCAGGAGGCAATAAAAGAGGGCAAGCAGGCTCTGTGTCTGGGGGCAACAGTGCTGGTCGTGGACGCGGTGCATTGTCATCAGCACATGGCCATGGGACACGCTTGTCCTTCTTTTCGGCAGCTGGACATGTTGAGCCACATCATGCCGAAGACTTGGTAGAGTGGATGACCAAGCCCTCCTCCTCCTCCTCATCCTCTCTCACCCAGGCTCAGGGTACTGGAAAAGCAGCTGCCAAAGCGTCGTCTTCCCTGGTATCAATGTCAGACAAATCATCAGTCACTCCTTCCCTAGACCCACCATGTCCTCCTCCTGAGGAGTCCCCCGAACTGTTTCAGCACAGTGTTGGGTACATGCTCCAGGAGGATGCCCAGCGTTTCGAAGGGTCTGATGATGAAACCCAGCTAGAGGAAGGCAGTAGCGTGAGAGCAGACAGAGGGGATGCTCAAGAAGGACACCAATCTGGCAGTCATGTTCCAGCAGCTGCAGCATACTGCCAGATTGGCTCCAGTGATGAGGAGGGAGGGGATGATGAGGTCACTGACTCCACGTGGGTGCCTAATAGGAGAGAGGAGGAGGAGGAGGATGAGGAGGAGGCACATCTCCAACGAGGCAGGATGCCCTTTGGTGGCCAGCGTAAGGGCAGTACACCGACGGAATCACACCGCAGAGCTCCGCCTGTGCAGGGCGCTGCCTCTGCCCGTCATTCAAAAAGTTCTTTGGTGTGGGCCTTTTTTGAGGCTAGTGCATCAGATCGCACAGCTGCTGTTTGCAACATATGTCTCAAGCGTATATCGCGTGGCCAAAACATCAGCCGCTTGGGTACCACATGCCTGACCAGACATATGTTGACCTGCCATGCAGCTCGTTGGCAAGCCTACCTCAAAGACCCACACCAAAGAACAAAGCGGACCTCTCCTTGCACCGCATCAGCTGGGATCTCCAACCCCACTATAACTTCAGTCCTCTCTGAAACATGCACTGAGAGGAATGAAGGTGTAGAATTAGGTGTGTCACAGCCAAGTACTTGCGCCCACTCTGCTAGCAGTACACCGACGTCCGATTCTAGCAGGCAAATTTCCCTGCCCCAGCTGCTGGACCGTCGAAAGAAGTTCACTCCCAGCCATCCACATGCCCAGCGGTTGAATGCTAGCTTGGCTAAATTGCTAGCGCTTCAACTGCTGCCTTTTCAGTTGGTAGACTCGGCCCCCTTCCGTGAGTTTGTGCAATGTGCAGTTCCTCAGTGGCAGGTTCCCAAACGCCACTTTTTCTCACGGAAGGCTATTCCGGCTCTCTACCGGCATGTGGAAGGCAATGTCTTGGCCTCGCTGGACAGGGCGGTCAGCGGTAAGGTGCATATTACCGCTGACTCATGGTCCAGCAGGCATGGACAGGGACGTTACCTTTCTTTCACGGCCCATTGGGTCACTCTTTTGGCAGCTGGGAAGGATTCAGGACAAGGTGCAGTAGTGTTGGAGGTTGTCCCACCGCCACGCCTCCAAAATGCTACTACTGGTTGTGACACACCTCTCTCCTCCACCCCCTCCTCTTCTTCTTCCTCCATGGCCTCTTCCTGTGGTTTGTCCTATGAACCAGCGGTGCTCCGTAGCCGCTCACGGGGCTACGCAAGTACGCAGGCAAAAAGATGCCATGCCGTGCTTGCGCTGGTGTGTTTGGGGGACAGAAGCCACACTGGGGCAGAGGTCCTGTCTGCTCTGCAGGGCCAGGCCGAGAGGTGGTTGACGCCACGCCAGCTTAAGCCAGGAATGGTGGTTTGCGACAATGGCACCAACCTCCTCTCCGCCCTCCGACAGGGACAACTGACCCATGTGCCCTGTGTGGCTCACGTCCTTAACCTGGTGGTGCAGCGCTTCTTGGGCAGGTACCCGGGCTTACAGGATGTCCTGAGGCAGGCCAGGAAAGTCTGTGTGCATTTCCGCAGATCTTATAATGCCAGTGCTCGCCTGGCTGAGCTGCAAAAGGAGTTGAACCTGCCCAAGAACCGCCTTATATGTGACATGCCCACCAGGTGGAACTCAACGTTGGCCATGCTGCAGCGGCTGCACACGCAGCAGAGGGCCATCAATGAGTACCTGTGCGACTACGGCACCAGGACAGGGTCAGGGGAGCTTGGTTTTTTTTCTCCACGCCAGTGGGGCATGATCAGGGATGCATGCACTGTCCTGGCACCATTTGAGGAGGCCACGAGGATGGTGAGCAGTGACAGTGCATGCATCAGTGACACTGTACCTCTTGTCCACCTGTTGGAGCACACGCTGCGTGGAATAATGGACAGGGCACTTGAGGCAGAACAGAGGCAGGAAGAGGAGGACTTCCTTGCCTCTCAAGGCCCCCTTTACCCAGACAGTGTTCCTTCTGTCCCACCCATCGCACAGGAAGAGGAGGAGGAGGAGGAGGAGGAGGAGGAGGAGGAGGAGGATTGTGTCAGCATGGAGGTGGAGGCTGGCACTCAGCATCATCAGCAGCAGTCTTTTAGGGATGATTTACAGTCCCAAGAAACCAGTGGACTTGTACGTGGCTGGGAGGAGGTGGCTGCGGATCATGTCGTCCTTAGTGACCCAGAGGACTCCGGAGCGAATGCCTCAGCAAACCTACGCTGCATGGCCTCCCTGATCCTGCAAAGTCTGCGGAAGGATCCTCGTATTCTTCGGATCAAGGAGAGGGACCATTACTGGCTGGCCACTCTCCTTGATCCACGGTACAAGGGTAAGGTTGCGGACCTTATGTTACCGTCGCAGAGGGAGCAGAGGATGAGACAACTCCGGGAGGCCTTGCAGAAAGGTCTGTGCAACGCGTTCCCAGAGACTGGGAGGTTGCAAACTCCTGGTCCTGGACAACGAGTTGCTGAGGCTTCGGCCAGTCAAAGAAGGAGCGGTGGGGAAGGTGGCCGTCTGACCGATGCGTTCAGACAATTCTTTAGTCCGCAGCCCCAAAGTATGATCGGTTCCAGCAACCATCGCCAGCGTCTGATAAACATGGTGCAGGAATATCTAGGGGCAAGGTCAGACTTGGACACCTTCCCCACCGAAAATCCTCTGGCTTACTGGGTCTTGAGGATGGATCACTGGCCAGAGCTTGCACAGTATGCAATTGAGCTACTGGCCTGTCCTGCATCCAGCGTTCTTTCGGAACGCACATTCAGTGCTGCTGGAGGATTTGTCACGGATCACAGGGTGCGCCTGTCCACCGACTCGGTTGATCGACTGACTTTCATCAAGATGAACCAGTCTTGGATCACCACCAGCTACCACACACCTGATGCTGATATAACAGACTAATTGATTTTAACATGTCACATCCCTTCAAGACTGATGCTGATGCTGAGTGCCTGTGCTGTTATGTTGACTGGCTATCCTCCTCCTCCGAGTCCTCAATGATACGATTGATGATGATAGCTTGTAAGATCATTTTTGTTTATGGGTGCCGCCACCAGTGCCTAACGCCCAATTTTTCAGCCCCTGTTTAACAGGGGCGTGTAATTACAATTTTTGAAGCAATACTTTGCAACAGGGCTCATTGCTGTGCTCCAAGTACAGTATCTGTGAGGAGTTGCAGTGTTGTGCCACCAGTGCCTAAGGCCCAATTTTTCAGCCCCTGTTTAACAGGGGCGTGTCATTACAATTTTTGAAGCAATACTTTGCAACAGGGCTCATTGGTGTGCTCCAAGTACAGTATCTGTGAGGAGTTGCAGTGTTGTGCCACCAGTGCCTAAGGCCCAATTTTTCAGCCCCTGTTTAACAGGGGCGTGTCATTACAATTTTTGAAGCAATACTTTGCAACAGGGCTCATTGCTGTGCTCCAAGTACAGTATCTGTGAGGGGTTGCAGTGTTGTGCCACCAGTGCCTAAGGCCCAATTTTTCAGCCCCTGTTCAACAGGGGCATGTAATTACAATTCTTGATCTAATAATTCACAGCAGGGCCCATTGCTGCACCCACCAAGAGTAACTGTCAGGGCTTACAGTGTTGTGGCACCAGCACCACCATCAAAGGCCCAATTTTTACTACCACTGTTCAACAATTATATGTAATTAAAATTCCTGATATAATAGTTGACAGCAGGGCGTTCCAGCACCAACCAAGAGTAACTGTGAGTGCTTACAGTGTTGTGCCAACACCAACAACTAAGGGGCCTATTTCTGCAGAGTATATACGGCAGGTCCCTACTTTCAAACATCCAACTTACAAACGACTCCTACTTGCAAACGCAAGAAGACAACAGGAAGTGAGAGGAAATCTACCACTAGGAAGGAAAATTCTCTCCTGTAAGAATAAATATGGGAGAAAGGTGTCTCCTCTGTACTGATGCTTTATCAGCAATCCTTGTTTCAAGAAAAACACCACATTTCAAAAACAGTTGTCATTGGGACGGAAAGTGAGGTGAAATGTTCTGAACAGGGGCACAGACAGCAAAACAAATGTTACAGGGGTGATAACCCTTACCTATGTTTTCCAAAAAGTTTAAAAATAGATTTTTGGTCTGGAGCTACACTTCAACAATGTACCTGTTCAAAATTACAAACAGACTCTACATAAGAACAAACCTACAGTCCCTGTCTTGTATGCACCGCCTGTATAGGGCTGTTCAGAGTATATAGGGCCTTTTTTATTTTATGTGCGGGGTTCCCCTTAATATCCATACAAGACCCAAAGGGGCTGGTAATGGGCTGGGGTAGGGGGGGGGGGTCATGGGGTAGCTATGCCATTTTTCTTAAAGAATTTCATCCATATTACCGGGACCAGACATTACATTAAAGCCGCAAGCAGTTTTAAATGGCTTTTTTTTCCTTTAGAAGTGTCATTTTGTGCAGGGACAGTTCTAAACACGGGAAACACGTGGCACTTCACAGGCATACTTTAGACACCCCCCAGGTACGATATTTAAAGGAATATTTGACTTTTTTTTTTTCACTTTATGCATCATTAAAATGACTGCTCCCGAAAAACGACCGTTTTTAAAACTTCTTTTTGCATTGATACATGTCCCCTGGTGCAGAACCCGGGTTCCCAAACCCTTTTTAGGACAATAACATGCATAATAGTTGTTATAATTAGCACTTTAGAATTCGAACGTTCGCATCCATTGTATTTAATAGGGTTCTAATGTTCGTTCGAACTTTCGGTCCGTTCGCGGGTTCTGGTGCGAACCGAACCCGGGGGTGTTCGGCTCATCACTAATCATGAGAGGGTGAGCGAGAGGGGAGTGAAAGAGAGAGAGAGGGAGGGTTGAGGGAAAGGGGGTGAGGGGGTGGGTGAGAGAGGGGGGTGAGTGTAAGAGAGAGGGAGTGAGTGTAAGAGAGAGGGAGTGAGTGTAAAAGAGAGGGGGTGAGTGTAGGACCCCTTTCACACTGAGGCGTTTTTCAGGCGCTTTTGGGCTAAAAATAGCGCTTGTAAAGCGCCTGAAAAATGCCTCCGCTGCAGTCCCAGTGTGAAAGTCCGAGTGCTTTCATACTGGGGCGCTGCCAGGGCGTTAAAAAAAGTCCTCCAAGCAGCATCTTTGGGGCGGTGGAGTAGCGGTGTACACACCGCTCCTGTCCATTGAAATGAATGGCCACCGCTGCTAAAGCACCTGCAAAGCACTTCGGCAGCAGCGCTACTCGGGCGCATTTAACCTTTTATTTGGCTGCTAGCCGGGGTTAAAAGCACCTGCTATAAGCCGAATAGCGCAGCTAAAACGACAGTAAAGTGCTGCTAAAACTAGCAGCGTTTTACCGTCAATGCCCATCAAAAGGTTAAATTAATCCACAAGGGCTTTTTTTTTTTTAACGCTACTATTCCTTTAGGCCCCTTTCACACTGGGGCGGGCATATGCGGTTGCGGTATAGCGGTGCGATTTTCAGCGCCGCTATACCGTCGTGTTTACCGCGATATTCGGCCGCTAGCGGTGCGGTTTTAACCCCCGCTAGCGGCCGAAAAAGGGTTAATACCTTTGCGGGCGGTATTACCACGGTGTCCCATTGATTTTTAATGGCAAGGAGCGGTATACACACCGCTCCAAAGATACGGCTTGCAGGAGATTTTTTTGTCTCCTGCCAGCGCACCGCCTCAGTGTGAAAGCCCTTGGGCTTTCACATTGAGAATGCTGGGGCAGGAGTATTTCAGGCGTTATTTATGCACTATTTTTAGCGCAAAAACGCCTGAAATACGCCTCAGTGTGAAAGGGGCCTTATATAGGCTTTTTAACTGTACAAATGCAGCAATTTCAAAATCAGATGAAAGGTTTAGCACTGGAAAACACTTTTTGAAAGATAAAAAGTGCACTTTATATACAATTATATAGACCACAATGAGGAACAAATGAGGAGGGAAGAGGGATAGAGGGACATTTCTCCAAATCAGGGACAGTTGTGAGCTATGATTAAAGTAAAAAAACTCCTGTGATGCAGTAGCCTCTCAGAGCCCCCCTTTTACTTACCTGAACCTGATCTTTCCAGCGATGGGGAAGAGCACATCAGCTCCAGCTGGTGTCTCTGGTCTTAATTGGATAGATTGACAACAGCGCAGCCATTGGCTCCCACTGCTGTCAATCAAATCCAATAACGTGGGAGCCAGGGGCGGGGCTGAGTCCTGCTGTCTCTGTCAATATACACATATCATTACACGGATGATATACTTTGCCTTTCCTATGTCTAGTGTTCCTCATGTCCTTAAGAACTTTGAAATTTTATTTGTCTGAAATATTATTCGTCTGACATTCAATACCTGTGATAACTGTATCATTGACCTCAAAATGCAGTAAATCGAATTGATGTATGCAGAGCTTTTTTTCTCAGAAAATAGGTGCAGGAACTCAACCACGACCCTATTCAGATTTCACAAACAGTAGAAGGGTCTTAAAGGGGCATTAAATGCCACAATTGCATTACATACAGAGTGCAGAATTCATGGGGGTTACACACAGAGTGCAGAGCTGTCACTTGTAAACACAGTAAGCAGACTTCTGTGTTTACAAGTGATTGTGGTGAGGAGGCACCAAAGGGTCTGAGCCAGAGGTGGTGGAACTGAGTTCCCCCAAGTTCCCCCTGAAAAAAAGCCCTGGATGTATGCTATAATGTTTTTCTACTTATGTCTCTAATTTAACGGTCTAACTAATGTCATATGAAACTAGTTTGTCTATTTTTACAAATCTCTTTACTGTGACAATATGTATAAAAATGTGGATTCTCTGTATGTGCAATTCTGACATTTATGACTGTACATATATTTTATGTATTTCATTTATTTGTAGCTTTGTAATGTATTTTATTATGTTACCCAATACATTTTCTATTCATTTAGTACTGCAGAACACAATTTCTAGTGCTTTGGGATCAATTGATGCGATTCGATGGCGACCTCCCCATGGATTTCATGGCGACAATAACACTGTTTAAGTTGCAGTTTCTACCTAGATACTTAGATTTTTTATTTTTTTTGGGCTGTTTTTCCTGTGCCCCCATTTTTTGCTGTGACGGGTTGGATCTCCCTCACACAGGGGGGCGTCTTTGCGGGATCCCATCCCGGCAGGAGGCATCCCCATCCTGGGTTGTGGCACCTTTGCGCATGCTCTGAACCTTCCCTGGCCCAGCGCGTGCGCCCTGGTCCCCTCCATCCACCGCAGGTAGCCGCCGCCTTTTCTGTTGTGTCAGCGGACCTGTCGGCGTCTGACTTTGTCACGCATGATGACGCGGCAACGCCGGACGCCGCATGGAACCGAGGAGCCCGATGATGGAGGGGGGATATCCTGACAGAGGTGTATGCAAGAAAAGTCAAAACGTCAAGCTGGCTTTGTGCCAGCAGATGCGGACACTATATTTTGATAGTGATGGGAGGTTTTTTCAGCCCACTCCACTGCTTCTTGAATAAGATGTCTCCGCCCTTCATTAGGTATTTAAAGCTGGTGGGTGCAACAGTTCATTGCTGCACAGCCAGGATGGTCATTTCCATTTCAGGTCTACCTGTGAAGGATACTTTACTAAGGTGAGGAATGCCTCTAATATTATGCATATACTTTTTATCGGTTTTGACCCTAGACCCTGAGGTGAAGCTTTAGGTTTCCCAGGTGTCTTTTTAAATAGTTCAGCTGCAGTAATCCCCGCACGTTTAATACAGCTTATTACATCCACTTTTCCCATATATCTCCCTTTGTTAGGTTCCTGCTCTCTGCTTGTTTGGGCCCCTGTGAGCCCTGACCTGCTGCTGCATACTAGGGGTTCAGGACTTCAGCCAAACCAAAGCCAACTCGGAGGCATAGGAGGCTTTTTATCTTCCTACATGTGTATTAAACTTGACGGTTTCCAGGATAAACCTGACTTCATGCTCTTCAGTGACCGCTGAGCACTCTGCGACTTTGCAGTGTTTGGATGCCATCCAGCCACATCAACTCTGTGCACTGCCAGTTCTTCCCAAAAAGCATGAGACTTGTGAGTATGTTTGTTTTCTGCACTTTACATGTCTGCATCTCTGAAATTAATGGTCTTATCAGCTCCAAACGTGAATTCACTATATATATATATATATATATATATATATATATATATATATATATATATATATATATATATATATATAAAATTTTCCTTCATAGAAATACAGTGGGGCAAACAAATATTTAGTCAGCCACCAATTGTGCAAGTTCGCCCACTTAAAAAGATGAGAGGCCTGTAATTGTCATCATAGGTATACCTCAACTATGAGAGACAAAATGTGGAAACAAATCCAGACAATCACATTGTCTGATTTGGAAAGAATTTATTTGCAAATTATGGTGGAAAATAAGTATTTGGTCACCTACAAACAAGCAAGATTTCTGGCTCTCACAGACCTGTATCTTCTTCTTTAAGAGGCTCCTCTGTCCTCCATTCATTACCTGTATTAATGGCACCTGTTTGAACTTGTTATCAGTATTAAAGACACCTGTCCACAACCTCAAATAGTCACACTCCAAACTCCACTATGGTGAAGACCAAAGAGCTGTCGAAGGACACCAGAAACAAAATTGTAGACCTGCACCAGGCTGGGAAGACTGAATCTGCAATAGGCAAGCAGCTTGGTGTGAAGAAATCAACTGTGGGAGCAATAATTAGAAAATGGAAGACATACAAGGCCACTGATAATCTCCCTCGATCTGGGGCGCCACGCAAGATCTCACCCTGTGGGGTCAAAATGATCACAAGAACGGTGAGAAAAAAAATCCCAGAACCACACGGGGGGACCTAGTGAATGACCTGCAGAGAGCTAAGACCAACGTAACAAAGGCTACCATCAGTAACACACTACGCCGCCAGGGACTCAGATCCTGCAGTGCCAGACGTGTCCCCCTGCTTAAGCCAGTACATGTCCGGGCCCGTCTGAGGATTGCTAGAGAGCATTTAGATGATCCAGAAGAGGATTGGGAGAATTTCATATGGTCAGATGAAACCAAAGTAGAACTGTTTGGTAGAAACACAACTTTGGAGGAGATAGAATGCTGAGTTGCAACCAAAGAACACCATACCTACTGTGAAGCATGTGGGTGGCAACATCATGCTTTGGGGCTGTTTCTCTGCAAAGGGAACAGGACGACTGATCCGTGTACATGAAAGAATGAATGGGGCCATGTATCGTGAGATTTTGAGTGCAAACCTCCTCCCACCAGCAAAGGCCTTGAAGATGAAACGTGGCTGGGTCTTTCAGCATGACAATGATCCCAAACACACCGCCCGGGCAACGAAGGAGTGGCTTTGTAAGAAGCATTTCAAGGTCCTGGAGTGGCCTAGCCAGTCTTCAGATCTCAAACCCATAGAAAATCTTTGGAGGGAGTTGAAAGTCCGTGTTGCCCAGTGTGAGGGGGTTAGCTCGGCAGCGGGTGTGGGTGACCCCCGAGATGGGCTCCCCACACAAAAACAGGCCAGCAGACGGAGCTTGTGGTTTTCAAAATCAAAAAGGTGCGGTTTATTTTCTATTTACAGTGACAAAAACACAGCAAAGCAAAAGAAACATAACCAAAATAAATCCTGGTCAAGTTGACCTCTGACTAAACATACAGGTTTCCTAACTAACAACTGGGATCAGCCTAGTGCTGTCCTAGTCCCTAAGTCCCTGGTTTTAAATGTCCAAGCAAATAGCCACACAGGCTTTGTCTCACCGCACAGGGGTTCACTCTCCCTAGACAGTCCACACAGGTCTGGTTCCAGGCATGAGCTAACATCTAATGAAGCTGGGAGTTCTTATAGAGGCCTAAATGAGCTGACAAGGTTCAGCTGGTCTCCTCATCTCCCTGTCTGCACGACGCCCAGCCCTCTCCCTAGAGGTATGAGTCATCCATGAGCCCACTAGCCTTATACAACTCTCCACCTAGTTGTATAAGTCGGCGTAAAGCCTGAATCTGGGCGAAATATATCTACCCCCCTGGATGCAACCAGGTGACTTTACCTTCCTGCTGTCACATACCCCCCCCTCTTGTTTTAACCTCGGGGTTGGAACACCAGCAATCAGGCATTCATGTACTCGAGACAAAGCATCCACATTCCCCATTTGAACGCCAGGGCGATGCTTTACTGTGAAGTTGAATTCCTGGAGGGCCAGGAACCACCTATTCACTCTTCTATTTGTTTCCTTGTTTTGAGCCATCCACTTTAACGGAGCGTGATCCGTAACCATGTCAAAGTGCCTACCTAGCAGGTAGTACCGAAGGGAATCTAGAGCCCACTTCACCGCTAAACACTCCTTTTCAACGGTGGCGTAATTTACCTCATGGGACTTCAACTTCCTGCTGAGGTAAATGACTGGGTGCTCTTCCCCGTTCCAGACCTGGGACAATACTGCTCCTAACCCCACATCTGACGCATCACTTTGTACGACAAAGTCTTTAGAGAAGTCGGGTGAGTACAACACTGGCTGGCTACATAAGGCTTGTTTCAAGAATTGGAATGCTGCCTCAGCCTCGGGGGTCCATTTAATCATGACCGACCCTTTCCCCTTCGTCAGGTTGGTTAGGGGCACAGCCTTAGAAGCAAAGTGGGGAATGAATCGCCGATAATACCCAGCGATTCCCAGAAAGGCTCGTACCTGCTTCTTGCTGTTGGGACGTGGCCAACTCTGGATGGCCTCGACTTTGTTGAGTTGGGGTTTTATTACCCCCCTCCCAATGGTGTACCCAAGATATTTGGCCTCCTCCTGCCCAATGGTACACTTCTTGGGGTTAGCCGTAAACCCCGCTTCCCGAACAGAGTCCAGGACTGCTTGCACTTTTGGCAGATGTGAGGCCCAATCTGTGCTATGGACAATTACGTCATCCAGGTAAGCCGCAGCATACTTCCGATGGGGCCTCAGCATCTGGTCCATTTTCCGCTGGAATGTGGCCGGCGCATTCTGTAACCCGAACGGCATTCTTTTATATTGGAACGCCCCGTCTGGGGTTACAAATGCGGTTTTCTCTTTGGCCGACTTGGCCAGGGGGATTTGCCAATACCCTTTTGTGAGGTCAAGAGTCGTCATGTATCGGGCTGTTCCCAGCCGGTCGATCAACTCATCTATACGTGGCATGGGGTAGGTGTCAAATTTTGTAACTTTGTTCAACTGACGAAAATCGCCAGCTCCCATCCGGTTTAGGCACCAACACAATGGGACTAGACCAATCACTTTGGGACTCCTCTATCACCCCTAAGTTCAGCATTTTCTGTACTTCCTCCCGTATTGCCTCCCGTCGGGCCTCTGGGATCCGATAGGGTTTTAACTTCACCCTTTCACCGGGCGGGGTAATGATGTCATGCTCTACCCCAGATGTTTGTCCCGGCAGCTCAGAGAATACCTCCTTGTTGCGAAGCACAAACTCCTTAACCTCCTGTTGTTGGGGTTGTGACAAGGTGGCTGCTATTCCAACCTCAGGAATCACGCAACCAGTTTGAGCTGGTGACCAAGTGTCTGCGACTAGGGACTCTCTATCCCTCCAGGCTTTCAACAGATTAACGTGATAGATCTGTTCGGGCTTTCGCCTTCCTGGTTGTCTGACCTTGTAATTCACTTCGCTCACTTTTTCCATTATCTCGTAGGGGCCTTGCCATTTGGCAAGGAATTTACTTTCAACCGTAGGGACAAGTACCAGTATCCTATCCCCCGGGGAAAAGGTACGGGTCTTGGCTCCACGGTTGTACACTCTCTGCTGTGCTAACTGCGCTTGGGCCAAATGTTCCTTCACGATGGGCATTACCTGTGCAATTCGGTCTTGCATCAGGGCGACATGCTCAATCACACTCCTGTGGGGAGAACTCTCACTTTCCCAAGTTTCCTTGGCAATATCCAACAGCCCTCTTGGGTGTCTCCCATACAGTAACTCAAAGGGGGAGAATCCCGTAGAGGATTGGGGCACCTCCCTAATAGCAAACATCAGATAAGGAAGTAGACAGTCCCAATCCTTTCCATCTCTATCCACCACTTTCTTCAACATTTGTTTTAGGGTTTTGTTGAATCTTTCAACCAGCCCATCGGTTTGGGGGTGATACACAGATGTACGTAATTGCGTCACTTTGAACAATTTACACAGCTCCTTCATAACCCGGGACATAAAGGGTGTACCTTGGTCCGTAAGCAGTTCTTTACAAATACCCACCCGGCTAAACACAAGAGATAGCTCTTTGGCTATGGTTTTGGCCGAGGTATTTCGGAGAGGGATCGCTTCTGGATAACGGGTGGCATAGTCCATTATAACTAATATGTACTGGTGCCCCCTAGCGGACTTGATTATAGGACCTACCAAATCCATGGCGATCCTCTCAAACGGGACCTCAATGATGGGTAGAGGGACCAGCGGGCTACGGAAATGTGGCATCGGGGCCGACCTCTGACACACAGGGCAGGAGGAACAATAATTTTCTATGTCCTTCATCACCCCCGGCCAATAGAATCTCTGTAATACCCTCTCTCGGGTTTTCTCTGTCCCCAGATGACCTCCAAGAATGTGCCCATGGGCCAACTCCAACACCAACTTCCTGTAAGGTTTGGGCACCACAAGCTGCTCAACGGTTTCTTCTGCCCTTTTTGCCACCCGATACAGTAGGTCCTTCTCTACGCTGAAGTATGGGTAAGTGCAGGTATTATCTGGGTTCACTAACTCGCCATCTATTTTCACTACGTTTTCCCGTGCCTTTATTAGGGCGGGGTCTTTCAACTGTTCTGTGGCAAAGTTTTCCCTGTGAACCTCAAGATCAGAAAACTCCACAGACGGTAGGTTTTCGTCTGAGGAGGTGGGCTCCTCTCCAGTTTCTTGAGTCTCCCCTGCCAATACTGACAAGGGAAATTCCGGAGAGTCCTCACCACTCTCAGGGGAGTTCTGGCTATCACATTCCTGGTACATAGGGGCACCAGTGGGGGGCTCAGGATCATCCCACAGTTCCCAGAACTTCGGAAAATCCCTTCCCACAATGGCGTCATGCGGTAACTGAGATACTAAGCCCACTGGATGAGAGAGGGTACCTTTGGGGGTCTCGAAACACACTGTAGTCACTGGATACTCTCGGGTGTCCCCATGCACACAAATAACAGCTACCTTGCTATTCCCAGAGACCTCTGTTTTAACTAATTCAGCCTTTATCAGGGTCACAAGGCTACCTGAATCCAGCAATACCACAACATTTCTACCATTAATACACATTTTGCATAAATGTTTCTCAGTTCCCCGAATGGCAGTGCATGCGACTGTCGCACACAGCGACTGACGTCTGCCCGTCAGAAAGTCACACTGCATGGGTTCCTCCACAACCGGGCAATTTGCTGCAATATGTCCCGCTTGCCGGCAGCGGTAGCAAACGATCCTTCTTGCCGCCTCTTGAGCCGCTGATTTCCCAGGCTGTTCTCGCCAAACTTGGGGTAGAGCTCCCACCCTCTCACTCTCTCCACCCTTACCCCTTGGAATCATCTAATCCGCCCCTGGGGATGGTCTGGTCTTAGGGTGGAAAGTCCGAGTGTCTCTGGAAGAGGCCGTCAGGTTCTCTGTAGCCAAGTATTTCTCCACACGATCCACAAGACCATCGGCCGTCTCTGGGTCTCCATGGCTTACCCACTTTTGGATGGCAGTAGGAAGAGCTCTCAAAAACCGATCCATTACAACACGTTCCACAATCTTTGGTGCGGACAAAGTCTCTGGCTGTAGCCACTTTCTGCTCAGGTGAATGAGATCATACATTTGAGACCTGGGGGGTTTTCCAAGCTGGAAAGTCCAGTTATGCACACGCTGAGCCCGGACAGCCAGGGTGACACCCAGCCTTGCCAATATTTCAGCTTTTAGCATCACATAGTCTTTTGCTTGGTCATGCTCTAGGTCATAGTAAGCCTTCTGCGATTCACCAGTTAACAGAGGAGCCACCAGTCCAGCCCACTGCTCCTCAGGCCACTTTTCTCTTTCAGCAGTCCTTTCAAATGTGGTCAAAAATACCTCTGGATCATCCTCTCCAGTCATTTTTGTCAATAAACGACTCACCCCAAAGGACGCGGTATTAGTGGGACGGCTTCCCTCACTGGTCTGCAGACGTTGCTGCACTACTGCTTCCATTTGTTGTAGTCTCTGCTCTTGCTTCTGTAACAGGTCTATGAAGCGGGCCTCAGATTGCTGCAGGGCTTGTTGCTGAGCTTCCAGACTCTGTTGGTGAGCTTGCTGCTGGGCTGCAAGGCTCTGTTGATGAGCTTGCTGCTGGGCTGCAAGGCTCCTTTGCAAACCTGCATTTGTCTGCTGTTGATTGGCATTTGCTAGAGCCAGCTGTTTCAGTATCTCCTCCATGCTGGCTTAAAAAAAACTACCCGCATTCTCCACCAACTGTGAGGGGGTTAGCTCGGCAGCGGGTGTGGGTGACCCCCGAGATGGGCTCCCCACACAAAAACAGGCCAGCAGACGGAGCTTGTGGTTTTCAAAATCAAAAAGGTGCGGTTTATTTTCTATTTACAGTGACAAAAACACAGCAAAGCAAAAGAAACATAACCAAAATAAATCCTGGTCAAGTTGACCTCTGACTAAACATACAGGTTTCCTAACTAACAACTGGGATCAGCCTAGTGCTGTCCTAGTCCCTAAGTCCCTGGTTTTAAATGTCCAAGCAAATAGCCACACAGGCTTTGTCTCACCGCACAGGGGTTCACTCTCCCTAGACAGTCCACACAGGTCTGGTTCCAGGCATGAGCTAACATCTAATGAAGCTGGGAGTTCTTATAGAGGCCTAAATGAGCTGACAAGCTTCAGCTGGTCTCTTCAACTCCCTGTCTGTACGACGCCCCACACTCTCCCTAGAGGTATGAGTCATCCATGAGCCCACTAGCCTTAGCTGGGCTTATACAACTCTCCACCTAGTTGTATAAGTCGGCGTAAAGCCTGAATCTGGGCGAAATATATCTACCCCCCTGGATGCAACCAGGTGACTTTACCTTCCTGCTGTCACACCAGTGACAGCCCCAAAACATCACTGCTCTAGAGGAGATCTGCATGGAGGAATGGGCCAACATACCAGCAACAGTGTGTGCAATGGCATCCCTAGGGGGGGACAGAGGGGGCCCTGCCCCCCCCCCAACATTATGCTGTGCCCCACCAAAAAACAAATATATATATATTTTTTGTATTTTGCTCAGGCTGCCGCTGGGGTAACATAGTCTCTCCTGAGAGGGAGAGTGTCCCCAGTCAGCTCCTGCGGGGGATTCCTCCCCAATCCCTCTGCTCGCTGACACTGCATAATGCAAGCGCTCACACAACCACAGCTGCCCGATCTGCTCCTTCCCCTGCATCCTCATTGGCACGGAGAAGAGCGAGTTGCAGGAAGGACTCCACGAGCACTGTGGGGGGGGGGGGCCCCAAGCCTTCATCTCAGTTACTGAAAAAACAGACTGATTTCTCCCGTCCTTAGGACAGGAGAACCAGCCTGTAAATTCCAAGAGTGGTGACTGCAAGCTGAGCCGAGTGTCAGTCTATGACACTCTTTCACAGCCCAGCGAGTCCAGCCACCCCCTCACTCTCCTCATATACGAGCAGGGAGGAATACAGCTCCTCCTCCTCCTTCCAGTCCCGCCCACACTATCCCGGCGTGCTGTATCTGAAGGGAGGGGATGTGTGGGCGGGAAATATGAAAATCAGCAGCATTCCTGGCTGTGTGTGAATGATGCCTGAGATTCTAGCCTGGACCTGTGGGTGTGTGCATTGCAGACTGCAGTACACTGTAATCACTGAACTGCGTTATCTCCATCCCTTCTCTCCCCCATCTGTCTCCCTCCCCCTCTCCTGTTCTTTCAAGACATTCACAATTTACTTTCACTTTCAGTTAGGCAGGTAATAGACGGTGCAAATTTCTTCCCTGCATCCACAGATTGCAGGAAAGAAACTTGCATAATTCCCCCATCAACACAGACAGGGGTGACAGGGGAATATCCCTCCTGCCCAGCAATTGTGGCTATAGCAACTACTAGTGATAATCATAAGAGATCTGTTCATTAATGGTTCAAATCTCAGCCAGTGCCTGCTGAACCAACTGAGATGTAAACTGTCTATGGCTGGTCTTAGCTCTTAAGCAGTTCATACATTGATCACTTTTTTTTTCCATTCAACTATTAGGTTGAATGAAAAAAAAAGAAATGATCCAATTCCCCCATCTACACATTATAGGTGGATGGGGGAATCCTCCCAGTGTGGACCAGTGCTGGAACAACCAGAGTTTGCTGTCCTGTCCCGGCTATTCACAGCGCTGGTCTCTGTCTCCATGGCAGCGACGGAGATAGGCTGGGCATGTTTAAAATTCCCCATGCCAGAGCCTGCCAGGAAGCCCACACTGCACAGCGCTAATCACAGGCAGTGAGATTTCCTGGTCCGCAGCTGCACAGATCAGGAAATGTCTCACTGGCTGTGATTAGCACTGGCGGGAGATCGGGCATGTGGGATTTGAAACACACCCGAGCCCATCTCTATTGGTTGTAGACAGTTGAGCTCCCTGCAGGTTGCTTAGCAGCAGTGGAGCCTTCTCTGGCATGCTGATTGTGATGCAATCCAGGTGATGCTCCTAGTCAAATCCTAGTGTTAAATATCAGTGATTTTATTGATCAAAGCCCACACTTTACAGGCATAGCGCCCACATGGCTACTGAACATACGGTTGATTATTTATATATATATATGTGGTTGTACTCTTGATGATGCTAATGTAGTGGGGTCCTCAATTTAGGGGAAGTGTTTGAGAGGTAGCTTGCTCAAACACCCTAATTTGTCAGGGTTTTTACAACCATTTCTATCCACAGGGAGAGTGTCGGTGTGTAGTTCCCTGTGGCCTACAGGTGGCGCTGCCATAGTAGGCTAGGGTTGAACCACTGATACAGTGCTGTCCCTTGTGTGTCCCCTCTTGGCAGACATATAGTGGGTGTGTTCTACCTGCTGGGCATGCTGGGAGAGGATATAAAAGGGGCAGACCCTGCCTGTTCGGTTCTCTTCTGTCAGCGGGGTCCTACCCCAGGTGTTGTTCCTGGGCACCTTTGGCCCGGGGGCGGGTTGTCGTTGGTTCGGTTGCCAGGAGTCCTACTCCCAGGGAGTGTTCCGGTTCCATCCTGGGCACCTTTAGCCCAGGGTGAGGTACTATTGTGATGTTCCTGTCCGCCCTGGGCATGTATGCCCAGAAAAAACAGTGGAGGCCTGGGGCCCAGCACCTTCGGTTGGGGTCCGCCAGGGATCGAGGAATCTCAGGGTGCTGCCTTGTGAGGGGACCCGTATCTAGGATGAGGAGGCCGGGAAGACTCAGTGCAAAGTCATGGGGACGGTAGGGGCCCGGTAACTCTCCGGAGGGATGTCTTCTCCTAAACAAGGGCCATAGCTAAAGAAGGGAATCAGTTTTCACCAGGTCTGTGGCAGAGACCAACCTCACAGTCTGTGGCAGAGACTGAGCGCCTAGTTAACTTTGCTCGATAAGCTGAGCGAACATCCGTAACGTTTGTGCCTGGACCTCATCCACACCTTGTGCTGTTCTGTTTCTTGCTCCAACCTTTCTTCTATCAGAGACTGTTATTGCTAAGAGAAAATAAACTATGAGTTGGAGTTTCAGCTTGTGTGGACATTCACTTTAATGGGAAGTCAAGGACTTGTCTCTAGTTAACATAGAGGTGAGCATCAGACTCTGGAGGTTTTCATGTTCTGACCGTGGAAGACCCAACAACAACACCGCTCAACCTCTTTGCACAGGAGGATACAGGCTGTTAGTGCGGTGTGCCTCTCTCTTCCTGTGAGGAGCCAAAATGAATGCAGGTAAAGAAAGGGGTCTGTGCGCTACACTAATAAATACTGTGTTTTTTAGATCTGACTGGGAGCATCACCAGGATCACATCCTGATCACCATGTCAACAGAGAAGGTTATACAGCATTACTGCTGCTAGGTGACCAGCTGGGGGCTCGACTCTCTATAACCAATAGTGCCAGCCTTCCCCTGCATGCACCCATAATGTCACCAGCACTAGGTCCTAATAGACTGCCGCCGCTGCCAAGGAGACAGATGCCAGACCAGTGCTGTCAATAGCAGGGACAGGACAGCTGGGGAACCCCACTGTCAGGAATGAGTATGGAGATCGAGATGCTAAGAGGGCTCCCCTTGCGGCTGAGTGCAGCGCGCCCCTGGAGTTGGGAACAGGGAGCGCGGTGCCCACAGAAGCACGGTTGGCCAGGTGCTTGCTTGCAGTCTGATGAGCTCAGCCACTGAGGGATGGCGGAGGCAGGCAGAACTGAGCTTGTTATATTCAGATGAACGGAGATATCGGAAGCCAGGCCGGGGGTCAAACACAGGAGATCAGTCCAGAGCATATACAGGGGCGAGCCGGGGTCATACACGTGCAGGGTCCAGGTACAAGCCGAGGGTCAAGCCGGGTGGTCAGGAAGCAGAAGCAGAGTCCAGAAGCAGGCCGAGGGTCAAACACAGGAGAACAGGAAGCGAGGTTAAGGCAAGCCGGGTCACAACGGATAAGCACGGATCAGGAGACAAGGTCAAGGTACACAGGAGACTGAAGAGATAATCCAGCAATGAGCAGCTCCAGCAGCAGGCTTAAATAGACCAGGAAGTTAGTCATGTGATCTGTTCAGGTTACAAGGAGGAAGTACCGCCCACCTTAGTCATGCTGTGCACCATGGCAGCCATGATTGTCTTGGGCAGAATTGACAGTCCTTCTTCGGCTATTTCCCTGACACCCACAGTGGCAGAACACCAGGGCCCGGTGACAAGACAACCTTTGCAACCCAGATAGTTCTCCCACTGCATTTGGCCCTTATATTTTCTTGGTGTGCTGGTGACATATCTCTTGTTTTCTGCCACCCTGGGGGGGGGGGGCCCAGTATAGTAGGTAGGGAGCTCACTGCAGAACATGTGAAAGAGCTCGTTGTGGGATCGTAGTAAAGGGCCCCAGGATATATATGTATTTTATAGTTGGCCCCCCTACTTTTGTCCATGTGCCCCCCCTAAATAGGAAAGCTGGAGACGCCACTGAGTGTGTGACAACCTTGTGAAGACTTACAGAAAATGTTTGACCTTTTGTCATTGCCAATAAAGGATATATAACAAAGTATTGAGATGAACTTTTGATATTGACCAAATACTTATTTTCCACCATAATTTGCAATTTAAATTCTTTCCAAATCAGACATGGTAATTGTCTGGATTTGTTTCCACATTTTGTCTCTCGTAGTTGAAGTATACCTATGATGACAATTACAGGCCTCTCTCATCTTTTTAAGTGGGAGAACTTGCACAAGTGGTGGCTGCCTAAATACTTTTTTGCCCCACTGTACATCAGCAAGCTTGTACTGAACCCCTGAAGAAGGATATACACATATATAACAATAGGAATTAATTTCCCTGTTATATCTTTTCCGAAACATGTAGGGTTTTTCTGTTGCCTCTGCAATTTAAAAAAAATAAAAATTATGTTTTGACACCTGTCTGTAAACATTTTGTATAATGCAACAGCCGAGCATCTGTATTTCTGTATGATAATGCTTTTCCTTGTTCTTCTCTACGCTGTCTCTGTCAATGGACGCAGCAGCAGGAGATGGGAGCACGCCTCAACGAGTGCCCTGAGGGAGAGTGGCTCTCCAATGGGGCACTTGAGAAGAGGAGGAGCCAGGAGCGCCACTGAGGGACCCCAGAAGAGGAGGATCGGGGCCACTCTGTGCAAAACAAACTGCACAGAGGAAGTAAGTATGACATGATTTTTTTTTTTTTAAACGACCCTTTACATATCCTTTTAAAATAGAGTTTAGTTCACACAAATCTGCTGTCAGGGTGCAGATATTTGTTCACCCTGTAGTGTATTGGGCCAATAGCTCAATCAAATATGTAAGATCCCCTTTGTCACCTTCACTGGTGTTTAGGTAAATGTTAGCCCTCAATTTCTAACAACCCATGAAGGACAGGTAAACATAATTGGCTTCCATGGATTAAAATTATATTTTCTTTTCTCATTTTTATAAACCATCTTACTTTTCTTGCACATTGTGTTTCTTCCAGACTCGTTATTCCTTTCCATTAATAATTAAACTTGTCTGTCCAGCATGTATTGTGGCTGTAGGTCTGTTTTAAGACACGAGCCTCATTAGGAAAGCTTCTCTGGAGGTGAACAGGACACTGCCAGCAGGGACAGGCTGTGGGTGTACTGGTGTGATTGTCTTTGTGATCTGTAGTTTCCTTACAATGTAGCAGTATTTCATAGTGTGCTATTATTACTTACACTGTGCTTTGTTTGTAGCATGAGCCTAGGGGATCCATGCTTGGGTGCCAAGCTGCTATTTTTATGTACTGATTCAGCATTTTGAATGGATCCTGGATTTGCCCTCCCTAAAAGACCATTTATGATGTTTCTGCTCCTATTCTTTCATACACAGCTCCTTTATGCCTGCTAAAATTCATAGCACTAACACATTTTAACAAATGTTGTTGGAACCAGGGGCGGATCCAGAGTCTTTTCTCGGGAGGGGCACTGCCAAAAAATATGTTTTTTTTTGTGGGAAATTTATCGGGGAAATGGCTGGTGTCGGCGCTTCAATCATCCCGTCACCATGGTTGTTATGGTGTCAGGATGATTGAAGCGCATTATTTCTATTATTACATTGTAATATAAAATGAAATAGTTCAATGCAGAATCAGTGGGAGCCCCGAGTGTGTCACTTGCCACCGTCGCCCGCAATTAGTGGGAGCCCTGAGCGTGTCACTTGCCACATGTTGCGGATTGTCACTTGCCACATCACCTGGCAGGTGATGTGGCAAGTGACAATCTGCAACATGTGGCACACCTTGCGGATTGTCACTTGCCACTCACCTGCCACACCTTGCTGATTGTCACTTGCCTGCCACCAGATGCGGATTGTCTTTTGCCACGTCACCTGACACAATTTGCGGATTGTTACTAACTTGCCTGCTAAGGTGTAGTTTTGGTTGTCTCTTGCTGTGTCCCAGACTCCCAGAGTCAGGCAGCAGAGAGATTATGTAATCTCTCTGCTGCCTGCACAGTGAGGGCGGAAGTCACTGCAGGAATGCAGGGCAGGCACGGGCGGTGAGAGATGAGCCTGCTCTCTCACTCTCACCTGCGCAGCACGGTCTGCCCACAAGCCGCACCGCAAGCGGAGCCGCCCGCTTTCTTACCCGTCTGTGGAGCCGCACGCTATCGCATCTGCCCGCAGAGCAGCCCAACGTGACTCACTGACGTCACTCGTTGCTAGACGCCAAGCGGCCCAGGCGTTAGCAACGAGTGCAGGGAAGAGGCTCCACCCACCTCCTCCTCCGCTCCTGGTATCGTGTCAGTGCACCGCGTAACTACATTAGACGAGTCTCTCTCTCGGTGCCGCTGATCGGCTGATGTGAGAAACAGAGAGAGACTCAAAGAGGCAGCGGCAGCCGCAGAACAAGTACTGTATAAGCCGACCCGAATATAAGCCGAGGCACCTAATTTTACCCCAGAAAACTGGGAAAACTTATTGACTCGAGTATAAGCCTAGGGTGTCCATCTGCATGCCTCACTGTGCCCATGCTTCACTGTGCCCATGACTAGACTGATGTTTAACATAGGAGTCTATGGAAGGAGTGCCCAGTTTTGAAAAATCGGTTCTCCCTGGCCGTAGGTCTTCCAGACACCAGACTTTGCAAACTTGTAGAGGAGACATTGGGCTACATGTGTGCCAAGTCTGGGGTCCAGGGGACCTACGACTGGCCGGTACCGGGTCCGCAAAATCACCAGAGAAATGACCGTTTAACATTGGAGTCTATGGAAGGAGTACCCGGCTTTGAAAAATCGGTTCTCCCCGGCCGTAGGTCTCCCAGACACCAAACTTTGCACACTTATAAAGGAGACATGGGGCTACATGTGTGCCAAGTTTGGGGTCCAGAGGAATTAATGGCCGACCGGTACCGGGTCCCCAAAAATCCGGGAGATCAGGCGCAAAAAAAAAAACAGAGCAAGTGAGTGTAACAGATGGTCTGGGGGGGGGGGCAATTGCCCTGTTGCCCTCCTCCTGGATCCACCCCTGGTTGGAACACATACGGAGTGCAGGTTAGCCTTGTAGTATGCTTCTGAGAATGCATTCTCCAAGAAATGCATAAAGTCATTGTGTGACAAGTCTAGAAGTTCTTAACCACTTCGATACCAGGCATTTTTACCCCCTTCCTGCTCAGGCCAATTTTTAGCTTTCAGTGCTCTCACACTTTGAATGACAGTTACTCAGCCATGCAACACTGTAACCCAGTGTAGCGGCCTCACCCCTCTCTCCCTTTCTCATACTCGGCTTGTCTTTCTTCATCTAGGGGTTTCAGTGCTGGGGAGAGGGATGAGATACACCACGGCCCATGTCCTCCATAGCTGAGAGGTGAAGGCCAGAAAGATTGGGCCTTGTGTAGGTGTCCTAGAGTCAAGTCCAGTACTTCGTCCCTGACTCCTTTGCTCCTAGTAACCAGAGTTCCACACAGTGAATAGGTCCAACTCAGTTGTATTCTTCTTGGCGTACAAACATACAGTTTCTGTACTGAATAATAATAATGGGGATAGATCGAGGCACAATCCTTTCCCTTCTGTTGCTAACCACTGTGGTATCACCAGTGGTAAATAGTCACTGCCACTGACTATGTGAGGTAGAACGTGAATTACCTTCGCTAACACGGCCCCTGTCAGGGGAAGGAAATCCGTCCAAGGGAGAAACCAGAGGCCTCTCTGTCACCAGCGATGCTGCGCCAGACTCTTCAGAGAAGTTCCGCACACCAGTCCTCACGAACTCAGACACGGGCACCCAAGGAGTTAGGGCCCCCTCGGATTCCTCCACCCTCGCGGAACTCAGTCGAAGGTACTGAGCCCCAGGCGTCCGCCATAGTACCTCACCCCAGGCTAAAGGTGCCTGAGATGGACTCCATCTCCGCTCCGGCTAGGTCAAGGGCACCTAGGCCTGGAACACTGGAACGCCAGCACCCAAACTGAAGGTGCCTGGGTGCGGCCGAGTCCTCCGACTCCCACTCCGGACTCCGAACCCCGTGGTCCCCTCTCCCTTTGCGTCCCAGTGGGTTCCCCGCCCCGCTGTACCAGCTCCAGGGAAGGACAAAAAGGCACAGTCTTGCGGTGTGAGTTCAGCTCCGGCCCAGGGCAACAGCGCCACCTGTGGACCACAAGGAACCTCACACCACCAGAGTCCTCCAAGAACCAGAAAAAGGTCCCCTAGCAATTAGTGCATCTGGGTTACACTACCACCCAGATGCTTCCCCTAAATTCAAATACCCGCTACACCAGTGTTTCTCAACTCCAGTCCTCAAGGCGCCCTCACCAAAAAAGTAATTTTTCTTCATAAATTTAGGCAAAATTATATACTGCCACATTCTCAAACCGCATCCTCAGGAAAGCCACCTCATTTGCGAAACTAGTCTGATGCCCCATAGGTATCGCCACTCCTGGCTCTAATCTGACGTCAAGTCCAGCCTGAACTTCCTGTCAGTGGAAAACACACCGATACCTGGAAGAAGAAGCAACGGTGCTTAGACCTGTAAGACTGTATACATTTGTGCAGAGTCAGGGCACAGATACAAGTGAATGCAATATTTTTTTGTTATCTTTAAATCTGGTGCAATAAAATTACTACACTATAGTACATTCTTTGGTTTATTGTGGTGGTATTCTTTGGAGAGAGGATGACAGATATAGGACATTTATGGAAGATCTGATAAGAGGTTGTAATCAAATTGGATGGGTCATCAAATACCTCAAATGGCTTTTTGACCTTTATTCATTTAGAGGTCCCTGGAGTGATGACAAAACACCCAAATCTATTTTCTATGATGCATAATGAACAAGTAATTTTTTTGGGCACAAGTTTTTGGGAAAATGTGGAAATAAAAAAAAAACTCTTCCTGAGTATGGCAATACCACATGTGTGAGACTCTTTCGCAGCCTTGCTGAACAAAGGGTAAACAAAAGATTACCCGTGGGTTTATTAGAGCAGTTGTCGGCAGCAACAACCAAAAGAATTGTCAAGGCAGCAGGCAGGAATATGGTCAGCACAGCAAAAGTATTGGTCCAGGCAGCAGACAGGAACATGGTCAATAAAAAGCCCTGGGTCATTACAGGCAGCAGGCAGAGATTAGTATTGGTATAGGCATCAGGCTTGGGGCCTCGGTCAGGTAAGACCTGGGCATAGGGGTTTCCTCCCACTCATATCTTTCTGATACCTCTGGACTCCAGACCCTAATACGGGAATTACAAGACCCAGAGAAAAACAAAAACAGTTTTTCTCTACTCGAAACACTACTCTAAAGCCCCTCACGTATGTTAGACCCCTTTGTTATCTTGTTGGCCTGAAGACCTAACTGTGCAGTAGCTGGTCCTGAGGAAGGCAGCCATAATGGATACACAAGTGTGTCTGGGAGATATATGGGCCCTAATTCTTGGTGTCTGATGTGATACCCCAGTACAAGTACTGGGCCTTTCATCCAGGGGTCTAGCACCGTTGGTGTTTGCCAATTCACCAGTGGGGTGTATGGCACTGCTGGTGGTTGCCTGGTCTTCTGTGTGTGGGGAGAAGAAGCCGGTAACAGTAAGTTACCAATCTTTACTTACATTTGTGATTGACTGTGATTGGACACATCAATCACGTGGTAAAGAGTCGCTCTCATTGGCTCTTTACCCTGATGCGCTGTGTGTGTGTGTGTGGATATGATGTCCACCCAGAACAGGGAATGTCCCGCCTGGCTGTCATTTGACTATAGGCTGGGCGGGAACCAGTTAAAGAGTCTTATGGGATTACATAACCAACAATGGTCATTAGCATTGTGAAGGTAAAGTGAACCTTGTTTTGAAAATAATTATATTCTTATGGTAGAATCTAAATTGCTCCCTCAGTTGTGCAAAAGTAAATTTTTTTTTACCAATTGTATCTTGAGGAATGGGGAGCCCAGCCCCAATTACTGCATGCTTGGCAAATGTGAATTCTGAATCGCTAAAGGTGTCCTTGTAAATATTTTCTTCATTTTATTATGGTCAAAATATAATAATAAAAATAAACATTTTAAAATATATTTTTGTATGTAAATATGAAATATTGTATAGTATTTTGCTTTTCTTTTTTCAGTGAATTGAGCTTCAGTTAGAGAAGGGTAGTCTCATAATGCTCTGCGACACCAGTGTCATATGTGCAACCTATAATAATATAATATAATACAATCTGAACACAAGGGTTTTACTAAAAAACAAACAAATATAAAACACCATTATAAGGTGAAAGTTTTGACCTAAAAGCAATTTAGTTTCTCTTAAGACAACAGAGGGTCCCTGGTTTGTAAGTGATGTGATATATGATGTAAGTACCAGTAGTTGTCCTTCCTCAGCCGTAACAGTTCTGATCTGTTTGCCGTCGGGTAAAAAAAAACTGGGAAGACATCTTGAAGCTATCCAAGTAAGACAATTCCAAATTTTTCTAATACATGGAATACGCAAGCTGCACCTAGAACTGCAATGGTACTAGTCAATCATTTTTAACATGATCATAATGTGACACTGGTTAAATTGAGCATTGTGGACTCTTTGGCCAGGAATATACAAAAGCAATTCTGATCATTCAATGTCCTAAGAAGATACTTTTCTTTTTTTTTTTTTAAATCAGGAATAAAGTTTTATTAGGCTTTAATAAGCCAACATAACATTCACAGCCAAAATATACGTCATTAGTGGAATCACAAAGGGGTCATGTGCTATATACAGCATATCACAATGAAAAAAACAGTAGGTACTCAAACAGCATACATAAACTAGAAAAGCTACAATTTCTGGGGAAATTGTGTGACGTGTTCTTGCCTCCACCAGTAGTCTACAACTGGAGTGGGCGGAGTAACTGGGTGGAGTGGCTTGAGCAACTGTTGTGTGGTTGAAGTGGCTGGAGTAACTGTGAAAAGTGTTAAAAAGCTTAACATTTTAAAAAGTAGAAATAGTAGAAAAAAAATAAAGTCCCATCATTAGCTGTAAGAGCGGACCAATTTTTAAAAAATAAATAAATTCTCAAAATTTTTTTTTTTACAAAATGATTTGTTTTAAAAAAAGATATATATATATATATATATATATATATATATATATATATATATATATACATTTTTTAAATGTTTTTTTTTCAAAACTTTTTTTTTTTTCCCAAAAATTGTGTTTTTTTTTTTTTATTATTATTTATTTTTCAAAAATTATTAATTTTTTTATCATGGGGGGGGGGGGGGGGCTCATAAAAAGCGGAGAACAGTATATGTTGTATTACAGTACATAGAGGTACATAGTAATTAATTTATATTGTGAGAATCGCAAGACCCAGACCTACATTTTTATATATAGTATGTCTCTGAAATATTAAAATTAAAGACACAGTCACAGTTTAGAAATTGCCCTTCAAATTTGAAGTGGCTAGAGGGGAGTTTCAATGAATGTCAATGGGTGGTGTGAGTTGCAAACAAATCGTCATACTGTGAAAACTATCGAGACTATGGCTTAGCCGTGGACATGTGTAGTGGCAGCAGGGATAGCTGAACGTTTTGATATAAAATTTGTGTAGGTCGGCTTAAAAATGAGGGAGTGGTGGCAGTTTAGAAATCATGTCCTGATTTTTCAGATTTTGTCAGCTCACTCTAGTTTCGCCATTCATTCCTATGGGACAAATTTCGCCGCAAAAACGACGATATTTCGTGAACGATTCGGCAAAACTTTCCACAAAGTCATAGCACACCAATCGGGAACAATCCGCACGTTTCGGTATATTACTTGTCTATGTAGTGTAAAAACTGTGGGAGGAGTTAGGGTGGTACATTTGGCTATAATAAGAATAAGAACTAAAAGCTACAATTTCTGGGGAAATTGTGTGAAGTGTCCTTGCCTCCACCAGTAGTCTACAACTGGAGTGGGCGGAGTAACTGGGTGGAGTGACTTAAGCAACTGTTGTGTGGTTGGAGTGGCTGGAATAACTGTGAAAAGTGTTTAAAAAGCTTAATATTTTAAAAAGTAGAAATAGTAGAAAAAAAATGTAAGTCCCATCATTAAAAAATTATATAATGTGGCGCTGTGAGAGAAGTAGTAAAGAACCCTACTTCGTGTATAGCACAATGGTGCAAATAAAAATATGATGTCAAACAAAACGTTTGTACACAATAGGTGTACACAAATGAATGTGATGAAAATGTAAGTGAATACTAGAAAAATCCCAACAGTGAAATAATTGGTATAGTGTATAGGTGCACAACAGAAACCAGCAATTAAACTGGAATATTGAGCATACCCATAATAAACAAAAATATAATGTAGGTGAAGACAAACTCATATAAGGCGTCACAGATGAGTATGTAAAATAATGAATAATGTCCAATCTTGTCACCTATGAAAAAAAGTTCATAGGTCAGAATCCAACAAGGAGCTGCATCGTTTGAAAATAGGTTTAAAGGGTGCATCTATCACATTTTCTTTATAGGCATATGGGATATATGACATCACCTGGGAGTGCCTTCACCTTGGGCCAATGGGGGAGAAGTAAATGCTCTTACCGAACAGAGTGGACCCAGCTCACCGTACAGTGGTGGATCAACAAAGCTTTGTCCACTCTGTGGACCCAAGGAACAGTCAGGATCTGCAAGACACCTCCTTCCTTATGCCGACAGCACCACTGGTCCGTATTTCCAACCCGAAAAGTAAGAAATCCTGATGTTATGGAATGACCCCTGAGTTTGCAGCAATCATAAAAAATAGAAAATAAAAAGAAGGGAAGTCCTCCACATAGCGTAAATCCAGGAGATTTATTTAGAAATCCTTAAGATGTTCAAATGAATGAACAGCAGCAAAAAGTCCAAATACAAGTATAAAATATAAAAAAGCGTGGTATGAGCAGCTGGAGCTGGCGTATGAACCCGACTGGTTTCGTCTTAAACAGACATCAACTGGGGCATATTTCAGCTAGCTGTTCCCCACGCTTATATGAAGAAAGAAATTAAACACTAATCATCAGCATATGTGTCCCATTACACTTCCTGTTTCCGGGATCACTATGTCTTATCAGAATGGCCAGAATCCTCCCATAAGTGATCACATGTGATTTTCTACCAATAGGGAGACTCCACACTTCCAAAGCATACTAGAGTGTCATCAGCCAATATAGTGACTGAGGTACGGATAGGCCGAATAAACCACATGCATAGTTGCCAACAGTCCTGAATTTCCCGGGACAAGCACGATTTTTGGACCCTTGTCCCGAATTGGGCTTGTCCCGATTCGGGACAAGCCCAATTCTTTTTGTCCCGTTTTGTCCCGGTAAATTCGGGAATGCTTTAGGCTTAAACCGGCAGCGGCTACACAAAAATGGCTGCTGCCGCCACCATGATTTTTTACAGTTTCCCCTTGTGTTCAGTGCAGAGACTGGGGCAGCCAATCGGCTTCTCTCTTCAGTGTACAAATAGAAATATTCTATTGTACACCTGAAGGCTATTGGCTGCAGGGATTGGCGACTCCTCCCCGCTCTCCACTGAACACAAGGAAGCCTGCTGCACCTGCCGCCGTCGCTGCTAACTACCCTCCGGCTCTGCCCGGCCCCCATGTGTCTGACGAGGAGCGGGGACACTGATGGAAGGACCGGGGCTCCGCTGGCTGGGGGACACTGACGCCCATCAGCACCCGCCGCCGCCGCCAACAACCCTCCGCCCGCCCCCGTGTGTCCGACGAGTGGGGACACTGATGGAAGGCTGGGTCCTCCTGGCTCACTCCATTTGGCAGACCCCTCGGACCACCAGCACATCCTCACGCACCGCAGGTACAGTACTATTGCAGTGTAGTGTAGAAATTAGTGTGGCGAGGTAATCAGTGTAGTGTAGTGGGTGGCGGGGTAATTAGTGTAGTGGGTGGCGGGGTAATCAGTGTAGTGTAGTGGGTGGCGGGGTAATCAGTGTATTGAGTGGCGGGGTAATCAGTGTAGTGCATAGTTGCCAAACAGTCCCGAATTTCCCGGGACAATCATGATTTTTGGACCCTTGTCCACAAGTGGGGAGGGGGCTCTGCTGGGGAGGCACCTGATGCAAGTACGGACTGCTGGGGAGGCACCTGCTGCAAGGACGGACTGCTGGGGAGGCACCTTCTGCAAGGACGGACTGCTGGGGAGGCACTTGCTGCAAGGACGGACTGCTGGGGAGGCACCTGCTGCAAGGACGGACTGCTGGGGAGGCACCTGCTGCAAGGACGGACTGCTGGGGAGGCACCTGCTGCAAGGACGGACTGCTGGGGAGGCACCTGCTGCAAGGACGAACTGCTAGGGAGGCACCTGATGCAAGAACGGACTGCTGGGGAGGCCATCTGGTGGCAGGCGATGTGGCAGGTGACACGCTCAGGGCTTCCACTGATTCGGCATTATGGTGAGTTGAATGATTGATTTAATTTTATATTACAATGTAATAATAGAAATAATGCGCTTCAATCACCCTGACACCATAACAACCATGGTGCCGGGATGATTGAAGCGCCAACAACAGGTGTTTTGGAGTATACTTATCTGCCAATTTTGTTAAACTTTCTGGAATACACATTTCTATTGTGGTGTAGGATCTGGCTTTTCTTTCTTTCCTTCTTTCCTTCCTCTCGGACTCTAACCACACCTCTTCTGAGCCACGCCCATTTAAGCCACACCCACTAGCGAGCGAAAACGACACCCATTTTTTGCCACGCCGCGCTCAGCGCGCCACTGTTTTCATTACAGTGTGACACGCCTACAAACGGATGCCCCGCCCCCTAATTATCGCAAGGCTCCGCCTCCATGCAAAAAAGTGTCTCGGATGTTTTTTTGCAATATTGGCAACTATGCACATGACCCATGTTACAACAATTTGTGATACAGAAACTCCCCTCAGAGCTGTGTGGGAGGAGCTATAATTCCCTCAGCGTTGTCAAGGAAACCAATGTTTGTTTATGCAGGCTCTAACCACAGGTCACAGTATTTTCAGCCTCTCCTGAATACTTGCATTTTTTTTCCAAAATGATTTGTTTTTAAATTAAAAAAAAAAAAAAATATATATATATATATATATATATATATATATATATATATAAAAATAAATAAATAAATAATAATAATAATTTTTGGAAAAAAAAGATTTTTGAAAAAAAAAAAATATAAATATATATATATATATATATATATATATATATATATATATATATATATAATACAAATTTTGTTTTATATATTTTTTTTTATCATGGGGGGGGGGGGGCTCATAAAAAGCGGAACACAGTATATGTTGTATTACAGTACATAGTAGAGGTACATAGTAATTAATTTATATTGTGAGAACCACAAGACCCAGACCTACATTTTGATATATAGTATGTCTCTGAAATATTAAAATTAAAGGCACAGTCGCAGTTTAGAAATTGCCCTTCAAATTTGAAGTGTCTAGAGGGGAGTTTCAATGAATGTCATATGTCAATGGGTGGCGTGAGTTGCAAACAAATCGTCATACTGTGAAAACTGTAAGGACTATGGCTTAGCCGTGGACACGTGTAGTGGCAGCAGGGATAGCTGAACGTTTTGATATAAAATTTCTGTAGGTGGGCTTAAAAATGAGGGAGTGGTGGCAGGTTAGAAATCATGTCTTGATTTTTCAGATTTTGTCAGCTCACACTCTGGTTTCGCCATTCATTCCTATGGGACAAATTTCGGCGCAAAAACGATGATATTTCGTGAACGATTCGGTGAAACATTCCACAAAGTAATAGCACACCAATTGGGAACAATCCGCACGTTTCGGTATATTACTTGTCTATGTAGTGTAAAAGCTGTGGGAGGAGTTAGGGTGGTAAATTTGGCTATAATAAGAATACGAATAATATATATGTGAGATAACAATAAGTGCTCTTGCTATGCAAGAACACTTAACTAGAAAAGCTACAATTTCTGGGGAAATTGTGTGACGTGTTCTTGCCTCCACCAGTAGTCTACAACTGGAGTGGGCGGAGTAACTGGGTGGAGTGGCTTGAGCAACTGTTGTGTGGTTGGAATGGCTGGAGTAACTGTGAAAAGTGTTAAAAAGATTACCGTATTTTTCGCTCCATAAGACGCACCTGACCATAAGACGCACCTAGGTTTTAGAGGAGGAAAACCAGAAAAAAAAATATTCTGAACCAAACGGTGTACTAAAATATTTTATATTATATTATTACTATAGGTGGGTGGTGGACACACAGCAATACCAGCCCCCTATCAAATCAGCTCAGCTACACTATATCTGGTGGTGGTGGTGGACACAGCAACCTCCCCCCCTTCCCAGATCAGCTCAGGGTGGCAGGGCAGATACAAACACCCCTTAAGCCAATTCTATCACAACAGCTCAGGTGACTGGGCTGTGGATACCATGCCAGCCCACACCTCCCACCCCCTTATCAACAGCTCACCTCAGGCAGCGGAGGACACTGCCATTACAATCCACAACCCCCTCTTGCTGGCTGGCTGGCTGGCTCTCAGCCTCAGAAGTACCCAGGAAGCAGCTAGAAATAAGGACTGGGGACAGAGTTTACAGCAGCAGATCCCGGGAGAAGGAGCAGGAAGTCAGACTGGACCAGACCACGGCGCCGGGGGGGGGGGGGGGGTTCAGGCTGCAAAAAAAACCCAGCAAGGGCTCTCACAGCTTTCGGGATGGTGTCACCTCTGGCGGGTGACACCCGACCTGGGTAAGGAGCACACCCCCATAGCAATGCTACTGACACCCCCCATGTTTTGACACCCGGGGCAAAACGCCTCCCCCCGCTCCCCCTTGGTATGCCCCTGCCAGGATGCTCCTCACTTCCTGTCCTCTCTCCTTTACAGAGAAGCCGAGCGCTGGAATTCTGACGCGGCGACGGAGGGGGGGGGGGGTGCAGTGCCTGGTCAGTAGTCGCTCCATAAGACGCAGGGACATTTCCCCCTATATTTTTGGGGGGAAAAAATGCGTCTTATGGTGCGAAAAATACGGTAATATTTTAAAAAGTAGAAATAGTAGAAAAAAATGTCCCATCATTAGCTGAAAGAGCGGAACATTTTTTTTTTTTTTTTTTTTCAAAAACGATTCTTTTTTTAAATGATTTTTTTTTAAAAAAAATTTTTTTCAAAAATGTTTTTTTTTTTTTTTTAAATGATTGTTTATGCAGGCTCTAACCACAGGTCACAGTATTTTCAGCCTCTCCTGAATACTTGCCATTCTTCAAACGGTCGTATTTTAAAAACTATAAATCCTACAGCGAAGAGCTTTATATTGTGAGAATCACAAGACCCAGACCTACATTTTGATATATAGTATGTCTCTGAAATATTACAATTAAAGGCACAGTCGCAGTTTAGAAATTGCCCTTCAAATTTGAAGTGGCTAGAGGGGAGTTTCAATGAATGTCAATGGGTGGCGTGAGTTGCAAACAAATCATCATATTGTGAAAACTATCGGGACTATGGCTTAGCAGTGGACATGTGTAGTGGCAGCAGGGATAGCTGAACGTTTTGATATACAATTTGTGTAGGTGGGCTTAAAAATGAGGGAGTGGTGGCAGGTTAGAAATCATGTCCTGATTTTTCAGATTTTGTCAGCTCACACTATATGCAAGAACACTTAATAATATATATGTGAGATAACAGTAAGTGCTCTTGCTATGCAAGAACACTTAATAATAATATATATGTCAGATAACAATAAGTGCTCTTGCTATGCAAGAACACTTAAATAAGAGCATTACAAAGCCATTTGGCATGATGGCAAACATATCGGAGTCCTCCCACATTTAGCATGAGATACAAGAGAGTAATTCCAGCAGTACCTTTTAATCACTATATTGCAAAGTCAACCGAGCAGTCTATTTAATGCTAAATCCACAGGCGCAAACCCAGGTACCGCCAGACAGTCATCCCAGAGCCTGTCAAATGCCTCTATGGGCATCCACGATGCTGGAATATAAATTTTTCAAGCCTAAGGGAGTGTCCCATTCTTGAAACACATGCTTTATGAGTGGGAACCCTATTGATTTTCCACTGCAATAGAAGGAGCTTACGGGCCTGAAACAGGGCTCTGTTAACAGCTATTTTTTGAAGATCGGTAAGTGGAAGATCATCCAGGATACCCAGAATACATCTGGTGGGTTCAATTGGTATTGTAATGTGGAAGACTGAATGTATAGTGCCAACTACTGCCACCCAGTGCCGATGTAGTTTGGGTCAGCGCCAAAGAAGATGTATTAGATTCCCCACCATAGTATTGCATTTGGCACATAGTGGAGTTTGCAGTACGCCCATACAATGTCGTTTTAGAGGGGTATATTGTACCGTAAGCACAATGTATAGTTGGGAGAGTCTTTGTGCCGTGTTAAGTGAACTATGTAAAATTGATTCAAGAGCATTATCCCAAAGCTCATCGTCAATTGGACCCAAATCTTGCTCCCATTTTTCTTTGGCATTACAGGGGTACCCCTCTCGATAGGATGGTAGCAACGTCCCATAGCAGTTGAAAATAAACCCCTTATGCCTTGTACACCCGATCGGAGTATCCGATGGTCTAAAATCCGATGGAATTTTTAATCGGAATTCCGTTCAAGCTGTCTTGCATACACACTGTCAGACTAAATTCCGACCGTCCAAAACGCGGTGACGTAAAACAGTCAGACGAGCCGAGAAAAATGAAGTTCAATTCTTTTGAGCATGCTTCGACTTGATTCTGAGCATGCGTGGGTTTTTTCTCCGTTGGAGTTCCACACAGACGATCGTAATTTCCTATCGTTTTTTTTTTCCATCAGAAAAATTTAAAACATGCTCTATTTTTAAATACCGATGGAAAAAAGTCAGCTGGGGCCCACACGCGATCGGATTTTTCGATGAAACAAGTCCATCAGACTTTTTTTATCGGAAATTCTGATCGTGTGTACAAGGCATTAGTGTCTTGTACCGATTAGACATATCGAAACACAGGTGTGGAGAACTGAGACCAGTCAGTTGACAGGCCCTGAGAGTGAACAGCGTGGCGGAGATGGAGATTATAGAAGTGCATCGTAGAAGGGAAGGTGATAGGTGTATTTTAAGTCCCCAAAGGAGCGGAGGACTCCACTTTGAAAGACCTGTCTTAAATAAGTGATGCCCCAGTGTTTCCACATCCCCGCATAAGGCAACTTCACCAGTTCTGTGCAGAATTGTGCCAAATCAGGCTGTATTCAGTAAACTTGGTAGCGCACATTCAGCCAAACCTTTTGCAGCAAGGAGTACATGGGGAACAATCTATTGGACGTATCAAAGCATGAGGATTATATGAAATTGCATAATGGATAATGCGGACGGGGACAGTGACTGTGTAGTGCCCTAACTGAAAATTCTCCAACCAGGTGCTGCAGTTGCACCGCTAGGTAGTATACCCACAGATTTTTTTAATGCCACCCCTCCTCGATCCTTGGGTCGTGGGAGCTGCTCAAGTCTGATTCGAGGGGATTTGTCCTTCCATAGCCAAGTGCGGAAGATAGTATTGACAAGTCTAAAAATGTATAAAGGGACCACCACCAGAGATTTGTTAAGAAAGCAGAGAAGCTGGGCATTAAGATCATCTTTATGACATTTGCTTTCCCAGCTTTCCCAATCATCGCGAGCCATAATTTATTCTATACAGTAATCTTAGCTTTAAACCTATGTAGAAGAGGCATAATATTAAGTGCACAATAGTCTGTTATGGTGGGAGAGATCGTCACTCCCAGGTACTTAAACAACTGGACCACAGTCACAGGGCAAAAAAAAGCTAGGGATGGGAAGACGTCCATGTTCAAAGGCAATAGGGCAGACTTTGCCCAATTAATTGTTAGGCCCGAGTATGAGATAAAGGAGGTTATAACTGTCATGACTGCACTAAGGGAGGTGTCAGTGTCCCTGATAAATAGCAACATGTCATCAGCATTGAGAGTTATTTTCTTGCACAGGTACCCGTATTGAAAGCCCACTATCTGACTGTCCGCATGTATCATTGCTGCAAGAGGTTCAATCGCAAGGGCAACGAGCAAAGGGGAAAGAGGGCACCCCTGCCTCATTCCTCTGCCCAAGCCAAAAGGTTTTGATACCCTTCCTCCCTCCCTGATGGAGGCCATAAGGGAGTGATACAACAGTTGAACCCACGAGACAAAGACCTCGCCTGTGCCAAAGCATCTCAGAGTTTGCTTCAGGTAGGGCCATTCCACACTGTTGAATGCCTTATTGGCATCAAGTGACAGAAGCACTTGACTTCCCATATTATCGGCCTGAGTTTGCATATTAAGGGAGACCCTTCTTATGTTAATAGCGGTAGATTTAAGCGGCATGAAGCCTGATTGATCAGAGTTTATGACAGTAGCGATACATATGTTCAAGCGTGTGGCCAATATTTTGGCCAGAATTTTAATGTCCACAAGTAGCAAGGATATGGGTTTAAAAGTAATACAATGTGCGCTCTGGTCATAGACTCTGGTAGACACCCCCTTTCCAGGGCATTATTATATAGCATGCTCAGAATCAAGTCGAGGCATGCTCAGAAGAATTGAACTTCATTTTTCTCGGCTCATCTGAGTGTTTTACGTCACCGCGTTTTGGACGGTCGGAATTTAGTCTGACAGTGTGTATGCAAGACAGCTTGAACGGAATTCCGATGAAAAATTCCATCGGATTTTAGACCATCTGATACTCTGATCGTGTGTACAAGGCATAAGGGGTTTATTTTCAACTGCTATGGGATGTTGCTACCATCCTATCGAGAGGGGTACCCCTGTAATGCCAAAGAAAAATGGGAGCAAGATTTGAGTCCAATTGACGATGAGCTTTGGGATAATGCTCTTGAATCAATTTTACATAGTTCACTTAACACGGCACAAAGACTCTCCCAACTATACATTGTGCTTACGGTACAATATACCCTTCTAAAACGACATTGTATGGGCGTACTGCAAACTCCACTATGTGCCAAATGCAATACTATGGTGGGGAATCTAATACATTTTCTTTGGCGCTGACCCAAACTACATTGGCACTGGGTGGCAGTAGTTGGCACTATACATTCAGTCTTCCACATTACAATACCAATTGAACCCACCAGATGTATTCTGGGTATCCTGGATGATCTTCCACTTACCGATCTTCAAAAAATAGCTGTTAACAGAGCCCTGTTTCAGGCCCATAGGCTCTTTCTATTGCAGTGGGAAATCAATAGGGTTCCCACTCATAAAGCATGTGTTTCAAGAATGGGACACTCCCTTAGGCTTGAAAAATTTATATTCCAGCATCGTGGATGCCCATAGAGGTTTGATAAGCTCTGGGATGACTGTCTGGCGGTACCTGGGTTTGCGCCAGTGGATTTAGCATTAAATAGACTGCTCGGTTGACTTTGCAATATAGTGATTAAAGGTACTGCTGGAATTACTCTCTTGTATCTCATGCTAAATGTGGGAGGACTCCGATATGTTTGCCATCATGCCAAATGGTTTTGTAATGCTCTTATTTAAGTGTTCTTGCATAGCAAGAGCACTTATTGTTATCTGACATATATATTATTATTAAGTGTTCTTGCATAGCAAGAGCACTTACTGTTATCTCACATATATATTATTAAGTGTTCTTGCATAGAGTGTGAGCTGACAAAATCTGAAAAATCAGGACATGATTTCTAACCTGCCACCACTCCCTCATTTTTAAGCCCACCTACACAAATTTTATATCAAAACGTTCAGCTATCCCTGCTGCCACTACACATGTCCACGGCTAAGCCATAGTCCCGATAGTTTTCACAATATGATGATTTGTTTGCAACTCACGCCACCCATTGACATTCATTGAAACTCCCCTCTAGCCACTTCAAATTTTGAAGGGCAATTTCTAAACATTCGACTGTGCCTTTAATTGTAATATTTCAGAGACATACTATATATCAAAATGTAGGTCTGGGTCTTGTGATTCTCACAATATAAAGCTCTTCACTGTAGGATTTATAGTTTTTAAAATATGACCGTTTGAAGAATGGCAAGTATTCAGGAGAGGCTGAAAATACTGTGACCTGTGGTTAGAGCCTGCATAAACAATCATTTTTTTTAAAAAAAAAAACATTTTTGAAAAAAAATCATTTTCTGAAAAAAAAAAACATTTAAAAAAAAAAAAAATCATTTAAAAAAAGAATCGTTTTTGAAATTAAAAAAAAAAAAAAATGTTCCGCTCTTTTGGCTAATGATGGGACTTCTTCTTTTTTTTTTTCTACTATTTCTACTTTTTAAAATATTATTAAGCTTTTTAACACTTTTCACAGTTACTCCAGCCATTCCAACCACACAACAGTTGCTCAAGCCACTCCACCCAGTTACTCCGCCCACTCCAGTTGTAGACTACTGGTGGAGGCAAGAACACGTCACACAATTTCCCCAGAAATTTTAGCTTTTCTAGTTAAGTGTTCTTGCATAGCAAGAGCACTTATTGTTATCTCACATATATATTATTCTTATAGCCAAATTTACCACCCTAACTCCTCCCACAGCTTTTACACTACATAGACAATTAATATACCGAAACGTGCAGATTGTTCCCAATTGGTGTGCTATTACTTTGTGGAACGTTTCGCTGAATCGTTCACGAAATATCATCGTTTTTGCAGCGAAATTTGTCCCATAGGAATGAATGGCGAAACTAGAGTGTGAGCTGACAAAATCTGAAAAATCAGGACATGATTTCTAACCTGCCACCACTCCCTCATTTTTAAGCCCACCTACACACTTGCCATTAGTAATTGTGAAAATAACTCAGCGGAATATAGTTTGTATACTTCATTGGAAATACCATCATTTCCCGGGGGGGGGGGGGGGGCCTTGCAATTAGGAAAGGAGGCCATGGCTGCCACAATCTCCTCTACCCTAATAGGGGAGTCTAGAGCTATGTGGATTTTTGGGGATTTTGGATTGATGGAGCTCATCATAAAACTGCTTCAATTCATCCATTATTAATTCAGGGGAGTTAGTCAATGTCCCATTTGCTAAGCGCAGAGCAGAAATAGGGGTCACCCCCTGTTGTTTACTGACAATTTTGGACAACAGGCGTCCAGTCTGATTACCTTCCTCGTAAAAGGCCTGCTTCCTAAAAAAGCGGTCCCTTTCTGCTACGGAGATGTTTAGGTGTTGTAGTACCCGTTGAGCTTCTAGCCATGCCTCCTGGTTAGTGAAAAAAGGGTCAGATATGTATTTCCTCTTCGTCTCTTGAGCTCTTAGGGTAAGGTGCCGGTCATATCCCCTGGTGGCATTTTGCACCGCTTTAACTTCTGAAATAAATACATCCCGTATGTAGCACTTAAAGGCATCCCAGCCAAGGAGGGGATCATTAAAGTCCACATGCACACAAAAGTAATCGGTGATGCTGGTTGCGATAGACACAGTATCTGGAAATGGCTTGAGCCAGAAAGCATTGAGTTTCCAGGGGGCTTTGGGCATGTTTGATTGGGGTTGAGTGGTGAGCCATGCAACCAGGGTAGAGTGATCAGACACTGTCCTAGTAACATACAGTAGCTTAGAGATGTACTGAGCACAATTAGAGGTAACCAGACATAAATCTATTCTGCATAATGACATACAGGACTTTGAGAAACAAGAGAATTGGTGTTCCTGAAGATGTCCACATCTCCAAAGATCCAGCCAGCCTAACTCCCCAACAAACCTGCATAACAAGGTTATTTTGGAGTGGGGGACTAAGAGCCGGTTCACACCAGGGCGGCGCGTCGCGGCACGACTTGTGGGGGCGACCTCGGCGGCGCGATCTCAAGACGACTTGAGACGCCCGCCGAGGCGATTTGCATAAGACTTCTGTATAGAAGTCAATGCGGGTCGCCCCCAAAAGTCGTACAGGAACCTTTTTCTAAGTCGGAGCGACCTGAGTCGCTCTTACTTAGAACGGTTCCATTGAAAATCGTGGGACGCGACTTGTCAGGCGACTGAGTCGCCTGACGAGTCACCCTGGTGTGAACCGGCTCTAAGGCTACAGGTAGATGTTTGTATATTACAGGGCACATACACCCATTAAAGTCACCCATGATCATGAACGGTACATTAGGCTTATCAAGAAGGAAATGCACCAGCTGCCTCAGAACCATTGTGGAGAAGGGAAGTGGCACATATACAACGGCTAAAACAGATACCAAATTAAAAATTCTACAGTGGAGGAAGATATGTATGCCCTCACTATCCACCTCTCGTGTTAAGGCCTCAAAGGCAATCTGGCGGTGTACCAGAAGGCTGACTCCATGCGAGTGAGAGGTGTGCACCGAGTGACAGGCATATTCCACCCAGCGATAACGCGGACAGCCCAGGGTCTCTGGGGGCATATGAGTCTCAGGCCATGAAGATACTTTGTTAATTCAAAATGTGCATCCACTGTTCAATACAAGCAAGAACCAACAGTGAGTTGGTAAAAAATTTCCAACCTGACTGATCAAGGTCCAGGTGTTCAATAGACATGTGTGGTGATTATTTTGATTTCTATGGTCAGACATTTGACAATTTGATTCTGTGTAGAAATATCTTTAGTATGGTGACGGAATGCTTGGCACCCCACTTGGGTGCTTCCGCCAAACAGTGCCTCCTGCTCTCCAAACCCCTTTGAATGTCCGAGAGCTAATACCAGTCCTTTTACCCCAAGCATCGTAAACAGACAAGATGGTGAGGTAGAACCAAAGGAATGACTGTTTATTGAACAGAAATACAGGTTTTTATACACTTTAAAAGTGGATCAGTCACCACATGAACAATAAAATCAAATATTTACCCAAAACATCACACAATAGTTAGATAACAAGCTAAAGTTGACACTAGGCTAATCCCATCATAGGAAACCTCCAAGAGTTAGCCAAATTAGCCAACAGACAGAAACAATAGTTGACTCAATTAACTCAATTAACAATGGGATGCAGAGATAGGAAGCACACAATGGGAGAGACGTACTTAACAGAAAGACACATAACACCTTAATAAACAGACTGTAGTAGGAGACCCCAGTATAAAGTTGCTTTGAGCTGATCTTATTAACATCTGCTCTGAGTATCATAGTCTAAAGCAGTCATTGCTGGTTTGAGCATGGAGACCGCAAATATGTACATGGGTCCACCAGTCTGTGTGTTTTGGGGAAACATGGACTTGAATCCCAAGCAAGACCACTCCAAGGGGCCCCCAGGCACCCCCCCCAAAGAGTAGTGTTCCCTTAAAAGCCAGGGCCCATAGTCAGTGGGTAAGGGCCACCCTGCATTCCCCTCCAAAAGCCCCTGTCCTGGTTGGGTCTGTCACAAGTATCTAAACACAAGTTACATTTTGGACACCTATATTTATCATGACATTCAAACATCATTAGCTCTAACCTCAACTCTAACAACATCTCTTTTATTGTCATTATCAATCCCACTAAGAAGTATGAATGCAAACTGACATGCCCACACATACATGTTAACAATTGAGGGTGTTGTTGGGGTAACTGTCAACTTGACAGTTACCCCAACGACACCCTCAATTGTTAACATGTATGTCAGCACAGACTAAAATTCAGAAAAAAAGCACATTAGCACAACAGAATGGGGAACTTTAATGTTAGGCCTCTTTCACACGAGGCGGACTCTGTCGCTACGGAGTCCGCCTGCTCCCGCCAGCTCAGCGGGAGACCTGTCCGCTGATCCCCGCTGAGCCGGCGGATGACAAGTCCCTCTCTGCTCACTGAGCGGGGAGGGGCTTGTGCAGCACCGCTGCCTCCTATGGAGAGATCTGATTAAAACAGACAGCATGTCCGTTTTCATCAGATCTCACCCGATCTGATCCGCCACGGACGGATGGGGACGTATCCCCATACGTCTGATTTTAGCGGATCGGATTGGTTCTGATGTCAGCGGACATGTCTCCGCTGACATCCGATGCTCCATAGAGATGTATGGATCGGCCGTTCAGGTCCGCCGACAAAACTGACAGGCGGACCTGAACGGTCCGTCCGTGTGAAAGGGGCCTTACAGTTGCAAAAAATGTTCTGTTTCTCTCTTTTTTCTTTTTTTTTACTTCAAAAGTGTTTAAGCAAGTGGGAAATTCTGCTATAATATATCTATTTGGTCACAATGGCTGACATTCAAGAAATAGCAGGTGCAAAATAAAATGAATGAACTGACCCTTGACAAAATAGCATGGCAAGCACTGGAAACATATACAGTACTTAGTCTCAGATTTCAAATGTTGTCTGATGTCTCCCATGTATCACATCACGGACCTGTCAAATAGCTGTAGGACGCAATGTATGTTGCTCTTTTGTATCTCTATCTATGCTGGCAGGTCATTGATCAGATGAACGTGCAAGAAAACAATGAGATTAAAGTTCAAGGCATAATAAATTCACATCAGTAGGTCTCAGTATAACTAAAAACTGGTGGTGTGCTTCATTAGATTACAAGGATCACATACTAATGGGTTACTCTCTTTCATGAGAGACATTAAATTGCTAAACCGCTCATCCCTTATCAGATAAGGTGGTTACCTTTGGCATTCCTCCCAACTTTCTGAAATTGGAGGGACACATTGTTTTCCAAAATGTGGGCAAAGGGCCCACCTATCATGCCCCCAGTTTCATGGACCATGAAGAACCAATATGCAACAACCTTCAAGCAGGTTTTACATTCCCATAGACTTGAATAGGGATGCAAAACCAGCTTGAAACCCATTTACACGAGCCCTAAGGCAGAATGTAAGCTCAGCTTGCAGGGTGATATTGGAGGCTAAAATTAAGTATTTGGTAGACTTTGCTGCCCTCCTAATAAAGCAATCCAGAGTGAATCATATTTCAGAGGCATTTGACAGGAGGTGAGGAGGAAATATTTTGCCTCCTCACTGCCTGTTTTAACCTTATAAATGCCACATCACCTTGCTGTAACTAACCACATGCATTACACACAGGTGCAGCCCAAGTGGTAGCAGAGGCAGCATGTTTGCCCTTCTGTCTGGCCGCCTTTGCAGCTTAAGGGAAGGGTGGTAAAAACATGTCTCAACTTTGAAAATGTCCCGAGGCACACACTCTCATATACTTTATGTTCTTAGCGGCCAAAATCACTATTGCGACCGCATGGAAAAGTCCAGTTATAACTTTAATGAAACATAAACTCAGGTGGATCATGTTAAATGAAAAAAATTGTGAGTGTCTTGCAAGATCTTCGAAAAACCATGGTCCCCCTGGCTTGCCTATTTGCAGGTTCCAGACATACAGAGCTGACTCCAAGGACGGTTGGCTGAAAAACCCCGGATGGATTCACCTTCTCTCTCTCTCTCTCTCTCTCTCTCTCTCTCTCTCTCTCTCTCTTATCCTTACTTTCCCTCTTCTTCTTTACTTTTCTTACCAGTCCTGTTTATGATCCCTCTACTAAAATTATGTCTGACAATGGAGAAAGCTTTTGAAATACTACAAGTTATTTGTTCTACCATTTTGCAGACCTCTTTATAGAGGTTACATTTTTTTTTGTTTTAAGACCTCAACGTCCTCATGCATCCCATAGTTGGACCCAATAAGCCGTCTTTGCACTGGCTTTCCTCCTGTGATTATGGTGTTACAGTCTATATTATGCAACTATTCATTGTTTGTTTGACCTCCCTACCTGTATGCGATTTTATGGGACTTCATAGTTGGTTAATCCCATTTGTTATTGTCCTGTTATGCGCCCCCCGTGTTATTTACCTACTTTGTTTTATGTACAGAGCTTTGCAAGGATTGTTCGCCACTTTGCTTTGTATTGTTCCTCCTCCATCTTCAGAGAACAAATAATAAAAAAACGATTGAAACAGAAAACATGGCTCAACTGCCTGTTTTTACTGCCTCCCCTTACAATCACAAGTGTAAACAAATTCTTAGATTCAAGAAAAACATTTTTCTAGAGGGTGCAGACAAATATTCATAGTAAAAATATTAATTGTAAAAATATGACACAAAATGTTAATTGTATGTTAACTGATGAAGAAAAAAAATATATGCTAATTTAGTGCAATACTTTTTTCTTCTTAGTACCTACTACAGAAGCAATTAGTATGTTTTAAATAAATACTCCTAGCAAGAAACCACATCAGTTAGTGAGCTAAAATACTGTAATAGTTCTAATGTCAGAATGTGCACATAATTTATGTCAGTGTGAACCCTTAGGCCCCTTTCACACTGAGGCGTTGAAAAAAACGCCAAAAAAATGATGATTTTACCGCGTTCGCGGTAAAAATAGCGCTGACGCATATGCGTTTTTACCGCGTTTTTGCGGTAAAAAGGATTATTTGGTATCCCACAATCCTCCACTCTTCTGCGGTCATGTGACCTTCCCACAGCTTCTGGGTGTTTTTTACCGCGTTTTTACAGCGGTACTCATTCATTTCAATGGGGATAGGCGTTTTTACAGCCCTCAGGGCTTTCACATTGAGAATGATGGGGCAGGATTATTTCAGGCATTTTTACAGCGCTGTTTTTACCGCGAAAACGCGGTAAAAACGCCTCAGTGTGAAAGGGGCCTTAACTAGCCCTACCAGACAGATTTTGACACTGCTGCTGAGATGGTTTTTACTGTTGGGTTAAAAACGCCAGTTATGTTTTATGCCAGGGATGGGTCCTGGATAGGAAATATGTGTACCCATTGTTTGGGTTGTTGTCCCTTTAAGGAGTGGGGGCAACAAGAGACAGTTGGAGTACTTAGGGGTTCTCATTAATGCAGGATGGGAGGTTCTGGAGTAATCTGGCAGAGAGGGAAACTGATTTACAGTTGTCCCGGCATTCAGAGGTTCAGAAAGATTTGGGTGGGAAAGAGCCTCCAACCCCGACTACAGGCATCCTGGTCCTGTAGGGGTTAACCAGTCTGTGAGAGCGAGATGAAAAGGGCAGGAAACAGTCAGCAAGGTGTCCATGAGGTCTGGAGCAGGACACACTTTTGAGAAGGAGCCATGTGCTGTTTGGTTACTGAGACACTGCTGAGCTGTGATGACTTATTTTTTGGACCCCTGGAGCAGGCAGAAACTTTAACACCTTCACAATAGAGCCCCCACCCAGCCATCACTCTGCTATAGGTCGAGCAGGGGCTCCATTGTCCTGACTGGACGTCATATAATGTCTTTCAGAACAAGCCACTGTGTGAGCCCCCGGGGGCGCGCAGCGCGGCGATCGGTGGTGAAGTGTGTCACCCGGACACACCGCATCTCTGAGCACGGTAAAGAGCCTATGACATAGCTGAACACAGTGTAAATATGAAGTGGCGGTTATCGGCATTCCTCTATTTACTGCTGACAGGGCGTGAGTAGAGGAGAGCCGATAAGTGGCTTTGCCCGACAGGTGGGGGAGGCTGCGCTGATAATCAGTGTAGTGATTATCATTGCAGACCCATCAGCAATGCCTACCAGTGCCCCCCCAGTGATGCCCACCTGTGTCCACCAGTGATGCCCACCTGTGCCCACCAGTGATGCCAGTCAGTACCCATCAGTGGTGACAATCAGTGCCCATCAGTGATGCCTGTCAGTACCTCCTCATCAGTGCCATATGTCAGTGCCACCCATCAATGCCACTTATCAATGCCCATCAGTAAAACCTATCAGTGCCCATAAATGCTGCTCATCAGTGCTCATTAGTGCCACATATCAGTGCTGCATACCAATGCCGCCTTTCAGTGCTCATTAGTGATGCATATCATTGCTGCTTATCAGTGCTGCATAGTACTGCCCCCTCATCAGTGCCACCTCATCAGTACCTGTCAGTGAAGTTTCATCAGCGCACATCAGTGAAAGAGAAGAAGAAGAAGGATTAGTTATTGACAAAATTTTGGAACAAAAACTAAGAAAAACTTTTTTTTCTTAATTCAAAATTTTTGCTATTTTTTCATGTGTTTTGCAAAAAATTAAAAACTCAACGGTGATTAAATACCATCAAAAGAAAGCTCTATCTGTCTCAAAAAAATGATAAAAATGTTGTTTGGGTACAGTATTGCATGACTGTGCTATTGTCAATCAAAGTGCGACAGCGCTGAAAGCTGAAAATTGGCCTGGACAGGAAGGGGGTGAAAATACTGTGTATTGAAGTGATTAAACCCTGTTAAAGCGGAGTTCCACCCATTTAAATGTCAGCAGCTACAAAAAATGTAGCTGCTGACTTTTAATTATCAGACACTTACTTGTCCCACGGTCCATCGATTGCGGGTGCAGGAAGCCTCGCGCCTCTCCGAGGCCCCTGCATTCTAACTATGGGCGCCCAGCTGTTGCTTCACAGCTGGGCACGCGCTGCGCATTCACAAAACGCGCTGCGTGCTGTGAATGGCCGGGCAATCTTCTGGGACCTGTGACGTGTCCCAGAAGTATGGCAGGGAGGGAGGGGGAGAGGTGATCTTCCTTCTGGCGCTGCGGCACCAGGGGTGGAATTGGGCGCTGAGTGCCTGTAAAACCAGGGTACCCGCTCCTCCCCCCAAAAAATCACATGCCAAATGTGGCATGTCAGGGGGTCACCAGTACTTAAAGTGGAAGTTCCATTTTTGGGTGAAACTCCGCTTTAAGGGACAAGTTTATGCTGGTGGTGAGATAGTTTTGCTTTGTTTCAGATACTGGTGGACTGTTTTTTTTGTTTTTTTTCTGCTTACAAATAAATAAAATGTTTTGGTTTGCCCTTTTGAAAACATAAAGACTGTTTGCTTTTACGAGAGTGGCTGGCTAGTGTAATAAAGGGTGACACTTTACTACTTATTTGGTTGTTAAGAGGTTCCATCAAAAGTAGTGTAATAATAAAAGGGACCTAATTTTACCACAAAAAACTGGGAAAACGTATTGACTCGAGTATAAGCCTAGAGTGTCCATCTGCATGCCTCACTGTGCCTCACTTTGCCTCACTGTGCCCATGCCTCACTGTGCCCATGCCTCACTGTGCCCATGCCTCACTGCGCCCATGACTAGACTGACGTTTAACCACTTAACGACCGCTCACTGTATATATACGTCAGCAGAATGGCACCGACAGGCACAATCACGTAGAGTGTACGTGATTGCCTTTGTACAGTTGGGGGGTCCAATCGGACCCCCCTTCTGTACAGTGAGCGGTGGCTAAGTGTCCGGGAGCGTTCCGGGATGAGGGGGCAGCCATTCGTTTCTGGCCACCCCCTCGCGATCGCTCCCGGCGAATGGAAATGCCCCCTCTGTCTGTGTCAGACAAAGGGAGCAGGAGGAAGTGATGTCATCTCTGGTGCGGCGCTCACATATACCGAGCGCCGTACAAGAGAAGATATCAGGTCAGTGCACACAACACTACACTGACACCAGGACACATAGGGACATAAATCGCCCCCCCAGACACCCCAGATCACCCCCCAGATCACCCCCCCAGCCCCCAGCCCCCAGTCACAGTGTCACTGATTGCAGTGACCATTTATTTAGTGATCACTGCAATCAGTGACATTTGTGACTGTAAAAGTGTCACCAAAGTTTAGTCTTAGGTCCAGTGTAGCCCCCTAACCCCCCCTAATAAAGGTTTAACCCCCTGATCACCCCCCAGATAACCATTTCACCCCCTATCACCACTGTCGCTTAGCGATCATTTTTCTGATCGCTGTCTTAGCGTCAGTGATGCCGATCGGCAGCCAGTAATTTTTTTTAGGTTCGCCGCAGGTTTTTATAGCGTCAGGTACCCCAATATATTATCTAATAAAGGTTTAACCCCCTTGATCGCCCCCCAGGTCACCCTTTCACCCCCTATCACCACTATCACTAAGCGATCGTTTTTCTAAACGCTGTCTTAGTGTCTGTGATGCAGATCGGTAGCCGGTAATTTTTTTTAGGTTCGCCGCAGGTTTTTATAGCGTCAGGTACCCCAATATATTATCTAATAAAGGTTTAACCCCCTTGATCGCCCCCCAGGTAACCCTTTCACCCCCTATCACCACTGTCGCTAAGCAATTGTTTTTCTAAACGCTGTCTTAGTGTCGGTGATGCAGATCGTAGCCAGTAATTTTTTTTAGGTTCACCGCATGTTTTTATAGCGTCAGGTACCCCAATATATTATCTAATAAAGGTTTAACCCCCTTGATCGCCCCCCAGGTAACCCTTTCACCCCTATCACCACTGTCACTAAGCGATCATTTTTCTAAACGCTGTCTTAGTGTCTGTGATGCAGATCGGTAGCCGGTAATTTTTTTTAGGTTCGCCGCAGGTTTTTATAGCATCAGGTACCCCAATATATTATCTAATAAAGGTTTAACCCCCTTGATCGCCCCCCCAGGTAACCCTTTCACCCCCATCACCACTGTCGCTAAGCAATCGTTTTTCTAAACGCTGTCTTAGTGTCAGTGATGCAGATCGGTAGCTGGTAATTTTTTTTAGGTTCGCCGCAGGTTTTTATAGCGTCAGGTACCCCCATATATTATCTAATAAAGGTTTTAACCCCCTGATTGCCCCGAGTTAACCCTTTCACCAGTGATCACCATATAAGTGTTACGGGTGACGCTGGTTAGTTAGTTTGCTTTTTATAGTGTCAGGGCACCCGCCGTATATAACCCAATAAAGGTTTAACCCCCTGATTGCCCGGCTGGTGATATCAATTAGGTTTTAGCGTCAGAGAGGGTCTGAGTCACACCCCAGGCAGCGTCAGGTTAGTGCCAGTAACGCTAACACCCACGCGTGAAGCATACACCCCCCTTAGTGGTATAGTATCTGAACAGATCAATATCTGATCTGATCAGATCTATACTAGCGTCCCCAGCAGTTTAGGGTTCCCAAAAACGCAGTGTTTGCGGGATCAGCCCAGATACCTGCTGGCACCTGCGTTTTGCCCCTCCGTCCAGCCCAGGCCACCCAAGTGCAGCATCGATCGATCACTGTCACTTACAAAACAAAAACACACATAACTGCAGCGTTCGCAGAGACAGGCCTGATCCCTGCGACTCCAGTGCTGTAGGAGGTGATTTCACCACCACAGTTAAAAAAAAAAAAAGCAAATATGCCGAAGCATTGGGGCAGCAGGGGCAGAGGAGTGATTTTGCTCCTAATGCCGCGTACATACGGTCGAAATTCCGACGGAGGCTTGCCCGTGGAAAAGTCCGACCATGTGTGTGCGGCATAACTTTTTTGCGGGAGGATGCCCCCATGCTTCGGCATATATAAATGGTGCGTGTATGCCCATCATTGGAAGTGGGTGGATGAAGGGCGGTATTCTAATGGTGGGCATACCCACCGATCAATCTCTTTTTTCGTTCAGCCAACTGGCTGCATGAAATAAAAAGATTACAATACATGTCCAACAAGGACCAGCAACGTACTGGTATGTTGCTGGACTTTGAATGTTTATACCAGAATGATGCCTGCGGGTTTAGGTATCATCTTGGTATCATTCTTTTCAGCCTGCGGCCGGCTTTCATGTAAAAGCAATCCTAGCATCTAATTAGCCTCTGGACTGCTTTTACAAGCAGTGGGAGGGAATGCCCCCCCCGGATATAAAAAGCGCCATTGGGAAATTGGGAAAGCATTTTATCACACCGATCTTGGTGTGGTCAGATGCTTTGAGGGCAGAGGAAAAATCTAGGGTCTGGAAGACCCCAGTTTTTTCAAAAAAAGAGTACCTGTCACTACCTATTGCTATCATAGGGGATATTTACATTCCCTGAGATAACAATAAAAATGATTAAAAAAAAAAATACTTGGAAGGAACAATTTAAAAATAAAGTAAAAAAGCAAAATTAATAATAAAAAAAAAAAAAAAAAAAGCACCCCTGTCCTGCCCTGCTCTTGCCCAATGGCGAACGCAAGCGTCGGTCTGGCGTCATATGTAAACAGCAATTGCACCATGCATGTGAGGTATCACCGCGAAGGTCAGATCGAGGGCAATCATTTTAGCAGTAGACCTCCTCTGTAAATCTACTGGGGTAACCTGTAAAGGCTTTTAAAGGCTTTTAAAAATGTATGTAGTTTGTCGCCAATGCGCGTTTGTGCGAAATTTTAAAGCATGTCGTGTTTGGTATCTATGTACTCGGCCTAAGATCATCTTTTTTATTTCATCAAACATTTGGGCAATATAGTGTGTTTTAGTGCATTAAAATTAAAAAAAGTGTATTTTTTAACCCAAAAAATGCGTTTGAAAAATCGCTGCGCAAATACTGTGTAGAAAAAAAAAAATGCAACACCCACCATTTTAATCTGTAGGGCCTTTGCTTTAAAAATATATATATAATGTTTGGGGGTTCAACATAATTTTCTTGCAAAAAAAAAATGTTTTCATGTAAACAAAAAGTGTCAAAAAGGGCTTTGTCTTCAAGTGGTTAGAAGAGTGGATGTAAGCTTCCTAATGTTGTGTATAAAATGCCAGAACAGTTCAAAACCCCCCCAAATGACCCCATTTTGGAAAGTAGACACCCCAAGCTATATACTGAGAGGCATGTCGAGTCCATGGAATATTTTATATGTTGACACAAGTTGCGGAAAAACGACAATTTTTTTTTTTTTTTGCACAAAGTTGTCACTAAATGATATATTGCTCAAACATGCCATGGGCATATGTGGAATTACACCCCAAAATACATTCTGTTGCTTCTCCTGAGTACGGGGATACCACATGTGTGAGACTTTTTGGGAGCCTAGCCACGTACAGGACCCCGAAAACCAAGCACCGCCTTCAGGCTTTCTAAGGGTGTAAATTTTTGATTTCACTTCTCACTGCCTATCACAGTTTCGGAGGCCATGGAATGCCCAGATAGCACAAAACCCCCCCAAATGACCCCATTTTGGAAAGTAGACACCCCAAGCTATTTGCTGAGAGGTATTGTGAGTATTTTGCAGATCTCGCTTTTTGTCACAAAGTTTTGAAAATTGAAAAAAAAAATATATATATTTTCTTTCTTCATTTTCAAAAACAAATGAGAGCTGTAAAATACTCGCCATTCCTCTCAGCAAATAGCTTGGGGTGTCTATATTCCAAAATGGGGTCATTTGGGGGGGTTTTGTGCGATTTTGGCATTTTATGGCCTTCGAAACTGTGATAGGTAGTGAGGAGTGAAATCAAAAATTTGTGCCTAGAAATCCTGAAGGCGGTGCTTGGTTTTCGGGGTCCCGTACGCGGCTAGGCTCCTAAAAAGTCCCACACATGTGGTATCCCCGTACTCAGGAGAAGCAGAAAAATGTATTTTGGGGTGTAATTCCACATATAACCATGGCATGTGTGAGCAATATATCATTTAGTGACAACTTTTTGTAATTTTTTTTTTTTTTTTTGTCATTATTCAATCACTTGGGACAAAAAAAATTATATTCAATGGGCTCAACAGGCCTCTCAGCAATTTCCTTGGGGTGTCTACTTTCTAAAATGGGGTCATTTGGGGGGGTTTTGTGCTATTTTGGCATTTTATGGCCTTCGAAACTGTGATAGGTAGTGAGGAGTAAAATCAAAAATTTGCGCCCTTAGAAATCCTGAAGGCGGTGCTTGGTTTCCGGGGTCCCGTACGCGGCTAGGCTCCCAAAAAGTCCCACACATGTGGTATCCCCGTACTCAGGAGAAGCAGCAAAATGTATTTTGGGGTGAAATTCCACATATAACCATGGCATGTGTGAGCAATATATCATTTAGTGACAACTTTTTGTAATTTTTTTTTTTTTTTAGTCATTATTCAATCACTTGGGACAAAAAAATAAAAAATTCAATGGGCTCAACATGCCTCTCAGCAATTTCCTTGGGGTGTCTACTTTCCAAAATGGGGTCATTTGGGGGGGTTTTGTACTGTCCTGTCATTTTAGCACCTCAAGAAATGAGATAGGCAGTCATAAATTTAAAGCTGTGTAAATTTCAGAAAATGTACCCTAGTTTGTAAACTCTATAACTTTTGCGCAAACCAATAAATATACGCTTATTGACATTTTTTTTACTAAAAACATGTGGCTGAATACATTTTGGCCTAAATGTATGACTACAATTGAGTTTTTATTCGATTTTTCTTATAACAAAAAGTAGAAAATATCATTTTTTTTCTAAATTTTCGGTCTTTTTCCGTTTATATCGCAAAAAATAAAAATTGCAGAGGCAATCAAATACCATTAAAAGAAAGCTCTATTTGTGGGAAGAAAAGGACGCAAATTTCGTTTGGGTACAACATTGCATGTCCGCACAATTTACAGTTAAAGCAGTGCAGTGCAAAATTCTGAATTCACCTCTGGTCCTCTAGCTACCAAATGGTCCGGGGCTTAAGTGGTTAACATGGTCTATGGAAGGGGTGCCAGGCTTTGAAAAATCGATGCTCCCCGGCCGTATGTCCCCCAGACAACAAACTTTTCACACTTGTAGAGGAGAAATGGGGCTGGTACCGGGTCTCCAAAGTCACCAGAGAAATTACCGTTTAACATGGGAGTCTATGGAAGGGGTGCCCGGATTTGAAAAATCGGTGCTCCCCGGCTGTAGGTCCCCCGGACAACAAACTTTGCACACTTGTAGAGAGAGTGGGGCTATATGTGTGCCAAGGTTGGGGTCCAGAGGACCTATGGCCGGCCAGTACCGGGTCCCCAAAGCCCAGGAGATCAGGCGCAAAAAGGTGACTCTAGTATAAGCCGAGGGGGGCATTTTCAGCACAAAAAAAAGCTGAAAACCTCGGCTTATACTGGAGTATATACGGTAGCTTGGTTTAAAGATGTAATACAGATGATAAAATAGATAAATACAGCACCATTCAAGTCCAGGGGAGCCCGTCATTTTGTTTGAAATTCCTGGAAGTGACAGTCCACTTTTCCCAGGCGCTCTGTCTTCTGTCCTGGGTGGGCTCCACTAGTTTTTGTTTTACACCACTATATATACGTACACAGAAGTGGCTACTGTGACAGCAGGAAGGTAAAGTCACCTGGTTGCATCCAGGGGGGTAGATATATTTTGCCCAGATTCAGGCTTTACGCCGACTTATACAACTAGGTGGAGAGTGTGGGGCGTCGTGCAGACAGGGAGTTGATGAGACCAGCTGAAGCTTGTCAGCTCATTTAGGCCTCTATAAGAACTCCCAGCTTCATTAGATGTTAGCTCATGCCTGGAAGCAGACCTGTGTGGACTGTCTAGGGAGAGTGAACCCCTGTGCGGTGAGACAAAGCCTGTGTGGCTATTTGCTTGGACATTTAAAACCAGGGACTTAGGGACTAGGACAGCACTAGGCTGATCCCAGTTGTTAGTTAGGAAACCTGTATGTTTAGTCAGAGGTCAAGTTGACCAGGATTTATTTTGTTTATGTTTCTTTTGGCTTTGCTGTGTTTTGTCACTGTAAATAGAAAATAAACCGCACCTTTTTTTGACTTTGAAAACCACAACCTCCGTTTGCTGGGCCTGTTTTTGTGTGGGGAGCCCATCCCGGGGGTCACACACACCCGCTGCCGAGCTAACCCCCTCACAGTTGGTGGAGAACCAGTGGCAGTTTTTTTTTAAGCCAGCATGGAGGAGATACTGAAGCAGCTGGCTCTAGCAAATGCCAATCAACAGCAGACAAATGCAGGTTTGCAAAAGAGCCTTGCAGCTCATCAACAGAGCCTTGCAGCTCAACAACAGAACTTCGCAGCCCAGCAGCAAGCTCATCAACAGAGCCTTGCAGCCCAGCAGCAAGCTCACCAACAGAGTCTGGAAGCTCAGCAACAAGCCCAGCAGCAATCTGAGGCCCGCTTCATAGACCTGTTACAGAAGCAAGAGCAGAGACTACAACAAATGGAAGCAGTAATGCAGCAACGTCCGCAGACCAGTGAGGGAAGCCGTCCCACTAATACCGCGTCCTTTGGGGTGAGTCGTTTATTGACAAAAATGACTGGAGAGGATGATCCAGAGGTATTTTTGACCACATTTGAAAGGACTGCTGAAAGAGAAAAGTGGCCTGAGGAGCAGTGGGCTGGACTGGTGGCTCCTCTGTTAACTGGTGAATCGCAGAAGGCTTACTATGACCTAGAGCCTGACCAAGCAAAAGACTATGTGATGCTAAAAGCTGAAATATTGGCAAGGCTGGGTGTCACCCAGGCTGTCCGGGCTCAGCGTGTGCATAACTGGACTTTCCAGCTTGGAAAACCCCCCAGGTCTCAAATGTATGATCTCATTCACCTGAGCAGAAAGTGGCTACAGCCAGAGACTTTGTCCGCACCAAAGATTGTGGAACGTGTTGTAATGGATCGGTTTTTGAGAGCTCTTCCTACTGCCATCCAAAAGTGGGTAAGCCATGGAGACCCAGAGACGGCCGATGGTCTTGTGGATCGTGTGGAGAAATACTTGGCTACAGAGAACCTGACGGCCTCTTCCAGAGACACTCGGACTTTCCACCCTAAGACCAGACCATCCCCAGGGGCGGATAAGAGGATTCCAAGGGGTAAGGGTGGAGAGAGTGAGAGGGTGGGAGCTCTACCCCAAGTTTGGCGAGAACAGCCTGGGAAATCAGCGGCTCAAGAGGCGGCAAGAAGGATCGTTTGCTACCGCTGCCGGCAAGCGGGACATATTGCAGCCAATTGCCCGGTTGTGGAGGAACCCATGCAGTGTGACTTTCTGACGGGCAGACGTCAGTCGCTGTGTGCGACAGTCGCATGCACTGCCATTCGAGGAACTGAGAAACATTTATGCAAAATGTGTGTTAATGGTAGAAATGTTGTGGTATTGCTGGATTCAGGTAGCCTTGTGACCCTGATAAAGGCTGAGTTAGTTAAAACAGAGGTCTCTGGGAATAGCAAGGTAGCTGTTATTTGTGTGCATGGGGACACCCGAGAGTATCCAGTGACTACAGTGTGTTTCGAGACCCCCAAAGGTACCCTCTCTCATCCAGTGGGCTTAGTATCTCAGTTACCGCATGACGCCATTGTGGGAAGGGATTTTCCAAAGTTCTGGGAACTGTGGGATGATCCTGAACCCCCCACTGGTGCCCCTATGTACCAGGAATGTGATAGCCAGAACTCCCCTGAGAGTGGTGAGGACTCTCCGGAATTTCCCTTATCAGTATTGGCAGGGGAGACTCAAGAAACTGGAGAGGAGCCCACCTCCTCAGACGAAAACCTACCGTCTGTGGAGTTTTCTGATCTTGAGGTTCACAGGGAAAACTTTGCCACAGAACAGTTGAAAGACCCCGCCCTAATAAAGGCACGGGAAAACGTAGTGAAAATAGATGGCGAGTTAGTGAACCCAGATAATACCTGCACTTACCCATACTTCAGCGTAGAGAAGGACCTACTGTATCGGGTGGCAAAAAGGGCAGAAGAAACCGTTGAGCAGCTTGTGGTGCCCAAACCTTACAGGAAGTTGGTGTTGGAGTTGGCCCATGGGCACATTCTTGGAGGTCATCTGGGGACAGAGAAAACCCGAGAGAGGGTATTACAGAGATTCTATTGGCCGGGGGTGATGAAGGACATAGAAAATTATTGTTCCTCCTGCCCTGTGTGTCAGAGGTCGGCCCCGATGCCACATTTCCGTAGCCCGCTGGTCCCTCTACCCATCATTGAGGTCCCGTTTGAGAGGATCGCCATGGATTTGGTAGGTCCTATAATCAAGTCCGCTAGGGGGCACCAGTACATATTAGTTATAATGGACTATGCCACCCGTTATCCAGAAGCGATCCCTCTCCGAAATACCTCGGCCAAAACCATAGCCAAAGAGCTATCTCTTGTGTTTAGCCGGGTGGGTATTTGTAAAGAACTGCTTACGGACCAAGGTACACCCTTTATGTCCCGGGTTATGAAGGAGCTGTGTAAATTGTTCAAAGTGACGCAATTACGTACATCTGTGTATCACCCCCAAACCGATGGGCTGGTTGAAAGATTCAACAAAACCCTAAAACAAATGTTGAAGAAAGTGGTGGATAGAGATGGAAAGGATTGGGACTGTCTACTTCCTTATCTGATGTTTGCTATTAGGGAGGTGCCCCAATCCTCTACGGGATTCTCCCCCTTTGAGTTACTGTATGGGAGACACCCAAGAGGGCTGTTGGATATTGCCAAGGAAACTTGGGAAAGTGAGAGTTCTCCCCACAGGAGTGTGATTGAGCATGTCGCCCTGATGCAAGACCGAATTGCACAGGTAATGCCCATCGTGAAGGAACATTTGGCCCAAGCGCAGTTAGCACAGCAGAGAGTGTACAACCGTGGAGCCAAGACCCGTACCTTTTCCCCGGGGGATAGGATACTGGTACTTGTCCCTACGGTTGAAAGTAAATTCCTTGCCAAATGGCAAGGCCCCTACGAGATAATGGAAAAAGTGAGCGAAGTGAATTACAAGGTCAGACAACCAGGAAGGCGAAAGCCCGAACAGATCTATCACGTTAATCTGTTGAAAGCCTGGAGGGATAGAGAGTCCCTAGTCGCAGACACTTGGTCACCAGCTCAAACTGGTTGCGTGATTCCTGAGGTTGGAATAGCAGCCACCTTGTCACAACCCCAACAACAGGAGGTTAAGGAGTTTGTGCTTCGCAACAAGGAGGTATTCTCTGAGCTGCCGGGACAAACATCTGGGGTAGAGCATGACATCATTACCCCGCCCGGTGAAAGGGTGAAGTTAAAACCCTATCGGATCCCAGAGGCCCGACGGGAGGCAATACGGGAGGAAGTACAGAAAATGCTGAACTTAGGGGTGATAGAGGAGTCCCAAAGTGATTGGTCTAGTCCCATTGTGTTGGTGCCTAAACCGGATGGGAGCTGGCGATTTTGTAACGATTTTCGTCAGTTGAACAAAGTTACAAAATTTGACACCTACCCCATGCCACGTATAGATGAGTTGATCGACCGGCTGGGAACAGCCCGATACATGACGACTCTTGACCTCACAAAAAGGTATTGGCAAATCCCCCTGGCCAAATTGGCCAAAGAGAAAACCGCATTTGTAACCCCAGACGGGGCGTTCCAATATAAAAGAATGCCGTTCGGGTTACAGAATGCGCCGGCCACATTCCAGCGGAAAATGGACCAGATGCTGAGGCCCCATCGGAAGTATGCTGCGGCTTACCTGGATGACGTAATTGTCCATAGAACAGATTGGGCCTCACATCTGCCAAAAGTGCAAGCAGTCCTGGACTCTGTTCGGGAAGCGGGGTTTACGGCTAACCCCAAGAAGTGTACCATTGGGCAGGAGGAGGCCAAATATCTTGGGTACACCATTGGGAGGGGAGTAATAAAACCCCAACTCAACAAAGTCGAGGCCATCCAGAGTTGGCCACGTCCCAACAGCAAGAAGCAGGTACGAGCCTTTCTGGGAATCGCTGGGTATTATCGGCGATTCATTCCCCACTTTGCTTCTAAGGCTGTGCCCCTAACCAACCTAACGAAGGGGAAAGGGTCGGTCATGATTAAATGGACCCCCGAGGCTGAGGCAGCATTCCAATTCTTGAAACAAGCCTTATGTAGCCAGCCAGTGTTGTACTCACCCGACTTCTCTAAAGACTTTGTCGTACAAAGTGATGCGTCGGATGTGGGGTTAGGAGCAGTATTGTCCCAGGTCTGGAACGGGGAAGAGCACTCAGTCATTTACCTCAGCAGGAAGTTGAAGTCCCATGAGGTAAATTACGCCACCGTTGAAAAGGAGTGTTTAGCGGTGAAGTGGGCTCTAGATTCCCTTCGGTACTACCTGCTAGGTAGGCACTTTGACATGGTTACGGATCACGCTCCGTTAAAGTGGATGGCTCAAAACAAGGAAACAAATAGAAGAGTGAATAGGTGGTTCCTGGCCCTCCAGGAATTCAACTTCACAGTAAAGCATCGCCCTGGCGTTCAAATGGGGAATGTGGATGCTTTGTCTCGAGTACATGAATGCCTGATTGCTGGTGTTCCAACCCCGAGGTTAAAACAAGAGGGGGGGGGTATGTGACAGCAGGAAGGTAAAGTCACCTGGTTGCATCCAGGGGGGTAGATATATTTCGCCCAGATTCAGGCTTTACGCCGACTTATACAACTAGGTGGAGAGTGTGGGGCGTCGTGCAGACAGGGAGTTGATGAGACCAGCTGAAGCTTGTCAGCTCATTTAGGCCTCTATAAGAACTCCCAGCTTCATTAGATGTTAGCTCATGCCTGGAAGCAGACCTGTGTGGACTGTCTAGGGAGAGTGAACCCCTGTGCGGTGAGACAAAGCCTGTGTGGCTATTTGCTTGGACATTTAAAACCAGGGACTTAGGGACTAGGACAGCACTAGGCTGATCCCAGTTGTTAGTTAGGAAACCTGTATGTTTAGTCAGAGGTCAAGTTGACCAGGATTTATTTTGTTTATGTTTCTTTTGGCTTTGCTGTGTTTTGTCACTGTAAATAGAAAATAAACCGCACCTTTTTTTGACTTTGAAAACCACAACCTCCGTTTGCTGGGCCTGTTTTTGTGTGGGGAGCCCATCCCGGGGGTCACACACACCCGCTGCCGAGCTAACCCCCTCACACTACCTATACTACCATAATAACATAAGGGCATTTACTAAGTCTCTTTTTACATAGTTATTTAGTAGGTAAGGTTGAATAAAGACAACAGTCCATCCAGTTCAACCTGTGTAGGTGTACGTAAGTCAGCGTCGATAAACATTTCCCATATCCTTGTATATTGTGTTCTTTAACTAATTGCAGACCAGCCGCCATTGTTATATGGTGACAGGTTGACTCTTCTGCGCAAATCGCCATAGCTGTACGGCGGCCGCTTTAAGGGCTATAGGGGGCGCACGCGCACCCATGGCGCGACGCCGGAGCCGATGCACGTGGCCGGTGGTGGCGATGTCCGCCGGTGACCCGTGATCGCTTCTCAGAGAGGCAGAATGGGGATCTGTCAATGTAAATCACTATTCATCAGGAACAGCGATCACTCTCTACTCCCAGTCAGTACACTCCCCCCCACACTTAGAAACTCCTCCCTAGGACACACTTAACCCCTTGACCGCCCCTAGTGTTAACCCATTCCCTGCCAGTGACATTTATACGGTAATCAGTGGCTATTTTTAGCTCTAATCGCTGTATAAATGTCACTCGTCCCAAAAAAGTGATGAAAGTGTCCAATCTGTGCGTCGCAATATCCCGCTAAAAATCGCTGATCACCGCCATTACTAGTAAAAATAAAAAAATGAATAATAAAAATGCCATAAATATATCCCCTAATTTGTAGACGCTATAAATTTTGCGCAAACCTGTCAATTAACACTTATTGCAATTTTTTTTTTTTTTCAAAAATATGTAGAAGAATACATATTGGCCTAAACTGATGAAGAATTTTTTTTTGGGGATATTTATTATAGCAAAAAGTAAAAACGCAAAAAAAAAACGCAGAGGTGATAAAATACCACCAAAAGAAAGCTCTATTTGTGGGAAAAAAAGGACGTAAATTTTGTTTGAGTGCAGCCTCGCACGACCGCGCAATTGTCAGTTAAAGCGATGCAGTGCCGTATCTCAAAGAATAGCCTGGTCTTTAAGGGGGAAAATCTTCCTGGCATTAAGGGGGAAAATCTTCCGGTCCTTAAGTGGTTGAGATGCACATCCAAGAGTTTTTCAAAAATATCAATACTCCCCGCTGACACCACCAATTTTGGAAGAGAGCTCCACATTCTCACTGCTTAAGGTTAAACTGCTTCTCCTCCAATCTCATTGTGTGGCCCCGTGTCCTCTTGCACCCCCTAAGATTGAATAGCTTTTTTCCTATGCTGTGGTCACCATTGAGGTATTTGTAAATCGCTATCATGTCCCCTCTCGCATGTCCCCTCTCGCAAATCGCTATCATGTCCCCTCTCGCATCTTTTCTCCAGTGAGAATAAATTTTTAGTGCTTGTAGTTGTTCCTCATATAGTTTAGTTGCCCTTCTTTGGAATTTCATCCCTTCTGGAGGACTGGTGACCAGTAGACTTGTGCACAACGGAAAAATATGTTCCGTTTCGGTTCGTTTCTTTCCGGTCCTGTTGATTCGTAATCATTCGTAATTTTGCTAGACGGGATTTTTCGTGTTCGGACTCATTCGTATTTTTGCAAGCGACATTTTTCGTTGAATTTTTTGTTGCTTTATAATTCGTACTTTCGGTAGAGTACGTTGTTTTTCGTTGATTCTGGACACAACTCCTACTTTCGTAACTTTTTTTGGGTTCGTACTTTCGGTAGAGTACGTTGTTTTTCGTTGATTCTGGACACAACTCCTACTTTCGTGACTTTTTTTGGGTTCGTTGATTCGTAATTTTCCGTGTCTCTCTCACAACGACGCTGCCTATTATGCCTAATGTGCTTCGAATGGATTTGTACTTTTCTAAATACATAGCGGTTATTTGTAACGATTCGAAATCTCGTATTTCACTTTCGTTTTTTACATGCGGCTATAGGCTCCGCCCCTGTACACCATTTTGAGAGGGTTCAGCACGGTGAGGGAGAAGCAGAGAGCAGAGCAGAGTGAGTGTTATTGTGCTTCGAATGGATTTGAAATCTCGTATTTTACTTTCGTTTTTTCATGCGGCTATAGCCTCCGCCCCTGTACACCATTTTGAGAGGGAGTTCAGCATGGTGAGGGAGAAGCAGAGAGCAGAGTGAGTGTTATTGTGCTTCGAATGGATTCGTACATTCGTAACTTTTTTCATAACGAATTATGCCGAAGACCTTCGGGCATTCGCTATTTTGCGGTATAATTTATTTCGGATTCGGTTTTATTCGTAATTGCTCTGTTCGGAAATTCGAATGCTTCCGAATGTCCGAAAGTTGCTAAATTCGGACGAATTTTGATTCGTTACGAAACGAATTGCACAAGCCTAGTGACCAGAACTGGATGGAATACTCCAGATGTGGCTGAACCAGAGTTTTATAAAGTGTCAGGATTATAGTTTTATCTCTCGAGTATATCCCCTTTTTTATGCATGCTAATATTCTGCCAGCTTTGGTAGCTGCAGCTTGAAATTGCATGCTATTGCACAGTCTATCTTCCACTAGGACCCCCAGATCTTTCTCCATCCTTGACTCCCCCAGTGGTTCACCCCCCAGTGAGTAGTTTGCGTTTTATGTTCTTAGCCCTCAAGTGCATTATTTTACATTTCTTCACATAAAACCTAATTTGCCATGTATTTGCCCACGACATTATTGTGTTCAGGTCTTTCTGTAAAATGTATATATCCCGATGTGAAGTTATTGTCCTGCTTATTTTTGTATTGTCTGCAAAAACTGAAATTGAGCTATGTATTCCTTCCTCATTTATGGATAAATTAAACAGAATTGGTCCCAAGACAGAACCTTGTGGTACCCCACTTACCACTCCTGACCAGTCTAAGTACACAATATTTATCACTACTCTTTAGACGTACCCCTGTAACCAGTTTTCTATCCAAGAACAAACCTTATGGTCCATGCCTGCAGACCTCAGCTTGTAGATTAGGTGTTTATGGAGAACTGTATTAAATGCTTTTGAAAAATCTAGATACACCACATCCACAGTCCTCCCCCTATCTAGATGGAAGCTTACTTCTTTGGAGAATGTTAACAGATTGGTCTGGCAAGAACGGCTCTTTGTAAACCCATGCTAAATACTACTAATGATACTGTTTTAATCAGCAAATTCTTGGATATAGTCCCTTATCATCCATCCCCCTCCATTAATTTACCTACTATTGATGTTAGGCTGACCGGCCTGTAGTTCCCTGGAATATGTCTATGCCCTTTTTTGAATATTGGTAGCACATGGGCTTTTCTCCAATCAGCTGGTACAATTCCTGTAAGTATGCTGTCTGTAAAGATTAGGAACAATAGTCTATAACTTGTTATATGTAGTCCAGAAATGCAAAGACCTGTATATTGGGAAGTAACAACCTCTTAACAAACAGATGGCTGTACATATGGAGTGGCGCTCTGTCCTGTCTTCCTCCTTGCGGATCAGCAGGTGCCATTGGTCAATCATTGGCCAGCACTCACTGATTAGCTTGTGCTGTGACTAATAGCCATAAGTGCCTGATAACGTACTAGATATGTAATCCGGCACAGGAGAGCCGTTCTGCCACCATACTCCTACGTTAGGCATTCAGCAAGCGGTTAAAGTGTATGTAGCGGCCTCACCCCTCTCACCCCTTCTTCTTCTCGGCTTGTTTGTCTGGTCTAGGGGGATCAGGGATGAGGGGTGTGGTACACTACGGCCTATGTCCTCTAATGTGTAGAGGTGAAAGCCAACACCTGTTTACCTTCGGGTCGTGTGTATAACCCGGAGCCAATTCCGTTCTGTAGATGACCACCCTTTGCTCCCATAACTGAAGTTCCACACCACTGAAAAGGTCCAACTCTTATTTATTCTCTGACAGCAATAAATCGTCCTTTAACAGCAGACAGGTTGTGACCCAAAGAACAGTTCAGTATAGGTGGGGAGTAGGTCAAGGCACAATCCTCAAATAGAACTAACCATTGTAGTGTCACCAACGGTTATGGCGCACGGCCGCTGCCACCGACCGTGTAGAACAGGAACAGAATTACCTTCGCTAAATGCAGCCCCTGTCAGAGGGAAGATATCCTTCCAAGAGTTACCAGAGACCCCGCCGTCACCGGCAAATGCTGCACCGGACTGTTCGGAGAGGTTACGCTCCCTGGCCTCCTCGTCTCAGATTCGGGTACCCAACACCTTAGGGCCCCTCTGACTCTTCCACCCCTGTGGAACCCAGTCGAAGGTACTGGGCCCCGGGCCTCCTCCGTAGTACCTCACACCAGGCTGGAGGTGCCTGGGATGGACTCCATCTCCCTCTCTGGCCAGGTCAAGGGTACCTGGGCCCGGATCTCCGGAACTCCAGCACCCAGGCTGAAGGTGCCTGGGCGCGGCTGTGACCTGCGACTCTGAACCTCGTGTTGAGGGTGTCTCTCCCCTTTATCTCCTTCCCCGACAGGCACAGCAGGTTCCCCGCCCCGCTGCACGGCTGCCGAAACAGGACAAAAAGGGCACAGCACTGCAGTGATGGTTCAACCCCGGCCCAGGGCGACAGCGCCACCCACAGGCCGCAGGGAACTGCACACCACTGGTGTCCTCCACGAATAGAAAATGGTCCCAAATTCCCTAACAATCGGTGCATCTGGGTCATACTACCACCCAGATGCTCCCCCTAAATTTAAATACCCGCTACACTCTCCCCCTGGTGATTTGACACTGGTCCCCAGTGTCTGGTGCAAACCCATGTCTCCCAAAGAATGGTAACATAAGTTCAACCCAGAGACCAAACTACACATAGAACCAAACTTTACAAACTAACCATGAATTGTGCCAGGACCTAAAATGGGAAAGGGAAAACAAGAATATAAAACAATGAACTCTCATCAAATATACTTTAGGTATTTTACACATTTACATCCCCCCCTCTCTGCTATCTAAGGACAACTCCATTCTCAGCAGCCTTGATATGATGTATGTTTTCTTTCCCCTCTGCAGGAGATTCATCTATCATAATGTGTGTTTCTTGGAATGAATGGGTCTATCCGAAAAGAAACCCATTTGCTCCAATAAGTATGGTGCAAGGGAAAACAGTCATTGCGCAGCACCACCACCTGGTGGTAGTGCCGCGGTAAAGACACTTAGTCAAATCCAGATAAAACTTTACTTCTCTGTGCTGTGGCCCTATGCTGGCTACACCCCAAAGTCTCTGTGTTCCTTGTGGTGAGAGGAGAGGAGGGAGAACAAACAACAGCAACAGCTCCCACTTCTCCAAAGAGCAAAACACCCATATGACTAGGTCACAGTCCCTGGGTTCCGGCAAAGGCACTCCGGAAAGTCCAACAATGAAAAAAAACACAAAGGAGTCTCTTCCTCATTGAGGTAAAACTTTGGGTGTGGCAGCAACAGGGGCTTTAAGTGCTTATCATTGGACTCCACATTATACTCAATGGCCTCCCCATCCTTCCGACAGATAAGCACCCTGTCCGCATGGATGTGCCGACCCAGCATCCACTCCGCCTTACAGTCTCTGAACTTCCTAGAAGCTGTAGGTGAGCACGAGAGGTATCTGCGAGCGTGGGGCACCTTAAGTTGTGTCCAGATCAATTAATTATACCACCGCTGCTGCAAGACCTCCACCTCATAGAGCAAGTCTAGGGGTAAATACGGGTATTCCAACCCATATTCACGGGCAACCTTCTGGCAAAAGAGTCGCTGCAGCCTAGCCAAAGGTGGCATTGTGGCACGATCTCCTTCTCCAAGCAGAACGATGGATTCAGGGTGACAAGGTACTTTAACTTAATGTAAAAATGTAACAGTTGCGCTGCGAAATAAAGGCACTATCTTACAAGAAACGCTAACACCTTATGGTTGACTATTGTTAGTGACACAATTGATAATACCCACATCCATTGTGAATAAAAATAATGCAACCTGGTGACCTATGATGATAACCATCTAACACTCAAATAACAGTAAAAAATTAATTAATGTGACATGTAATTCATCCTTTGAAGTGTCCAAGAAAAATTGAAGCAATAATCATAGGTAAACAAATTCAGAAATTATTCTTCTCAAGAGGCACTGTTGAAAAATTCCTCCAGGTGAATAAAATGGTGACTTCACACTCCAAAAACACCCAAGAAAAGTGTATGACACTTATAAAGAATAGAATCCTCCACCTTCAATATCGAATCTCCTTACCGACTAGTATGGATCCCTAATGAAAGAGATCACACCCGCCTGTGGCTATTTCCCCCGCCAAGGGTCTCTATATGACAGATCAGCAATAAAAATCTTCCTCCACAATCAGGCTCCTCAATACCGTTCCCGGATGTATAATCCCAAAAGAAATGTAAAGGCCACCATAGTGAAGTACTTAACTACTTCCCACCCGGCCACTGTACATATACGGCCGGGTGGGTGCTCTCTCCTTCTGAGTGGACGTTCCTGAACGTCCCTCAGAAGGAGGGGGATTGCGCGCGCGTGCGCGCCGCCACGTTACCAAGGACCCGGTGCGCGTGCCCGGCGGCCGCGATTGCCGCCGGGCACCCGCGATTGCCCGGGAACCAAGCAGGAAAGTGGATCTGTGTGTGTAAACACACAGATCCACGTCCTGTGAGGGAGAGGAGGCTGATGGTGTGTCCCTTGTACATAGGGACAACCATCGGTCACCTCCCCCAGTCAGTCCCCTCCCCCCACAGTTAGAACACATTGAGGGAACATATTTAACCCCTTCCCGCCCCCTAGTGGTTAACCCCTTCCCTGCCAGTCACATTTATACAGTAATCAATGCATTTTTATAGCAGGGATCGCTGTATAAATGTACATGGTACCAAAAATGTGTCAAAAGTGTCCGATGTGTCCGCCACAATATCGCAGTCACAATAAAAATCGCAGATCGCCGCCATTACTAATAAAAAAATTAAAAAAAATAAAAAATGCTATAAAACTATCCCCTATTTTGTAGACGCTATAACTTTTGCGCAAACCAATCAATACGTGCTTATTGCGATTTTTTTTTTTTATACCAAAAATATGTAGAAGAATATGTATTGGCCTAAACTGAGGAAAATTTTAATTGAAAAAAAAAATGGGTATTTATTATAGCAAAAAGTAAAAAATATTGTGTTTTTTTCCAAACTGGACGCTCTTCTTTTGTTTATAGCGCAAAAAATAAAAACCACAGAGGTGATTAAATACCACCAAAAGAAAGCTCTATTTGTGGGAAAAAAAGGGCACAAATTTTGTTTGGGAGCCATGTCGCACGACCGCGCAATTGTCATTCAAAGTGTGACTGCGCTGAAAGCTGAAAAATGGCTTGGGCAGGAAGGGGGTTTTAGTGCCCAGTAGGGAGGTGGTTAAAGGCAGTTTAATATAAATAAAAAAATTACACTCACAAGAAAGTGATGATAAAATAGCGTAAAATTCGTTCGTAAGCCGGCCGGCTTCACTATCCGCCCGTCCTTCCGGGATAGCGTTTGTTGGTTTGTCTGTGACGTCAGCACGCTGCTCCTTCCTACGCCGTTTCGTCAGAGATGACGTCTTCCAGGGGCACGAGCGGCGTGCTGACTCACCGCTTTTTATCATACACGGAAGGCTAGACACGCCCGATTCTGACCTCTGGGAGGCCTCTGCACAGATCCGCCATGTTGAGTAGGGGAAATGTTGCCCATACTAATCGGTAATTGCCAAAACATCATGAGAGGCCAGAACGGCCCCCCCACAACGATTAGCCGCCGATCAGTAGGAATCTTTCAATTGCACTAGCACTCATGCTAGCTGCAATGAAAATAAAATAAAATGGTATCTAAAAATGTCTGATAGGATTTAAATGGATATAAGGAAAATAAAGAACAGAAAAAAAGTTTTTTGTTTTTTTTTATTAATAATTGGCACATGAATTGTGACAATTACCCCATAATGTGACAGTCACAATTATGTAAACATAATTTAATTGAAGGTCACCCATGGGATGTTGGGTATCCTACCAATCACATCTCTCTCAAGGAAGCGAAAAGCAATATAAAAGACCTCACATCTATGAGATGTAGGGTCATATATTCACTATGATGTAAATAAAGGTTATAGACTATATAAACATCACCTCCACTTCTGGCCTACTACTAACAGGGCAAAAGGTCACGGAGGTCCTGATAGTAAACATAAAAGAACCTGTAAGTTTGGAACAAGAAGCTACAAAAGGTTGACAGGATAATCCTGTGCTCACCCCCACTTAGATGGCCAAAATGGGGGCTGACGTATGTGGACCAAATTAACAGTAAGTGGTGGAAACAGCAGAAGTCTGCCCAGAAATCAGAACCAGTTCACACATTTGGACACAGCATCACCCATTGTCAATAAACGCATTAACATCTGTGTCAATGTTCAAGCCATGAGGGCTGTAACACCGGACCCGGTATATCCAGGCCATCTCTAACTTGGATAATTCCCTGACCAGGGAGATACCCCTCCAATGAGGTTCAAACTTATCAATCCCCAGAAATAATGTACCCTCAGGGTTGCGTTTGTGATAAATGTCATAATGTTTTGAAACTGAATGATTTGGAAAACCTGACCTGATGTTAGTGATGTGTTCACCTAACCTCACCTGCATTGATCTCTTTGTTCTGCCAATATACTGGAGCCCACACGGACATTGTAACAAATAAACAATGCCAGTTGAGCTGCATGTAATAAATGGCTCAATAGAGTACTCTTTTGATGTACTAGTAGAGTGGAAAATCTCAGTTTTCTTCTGTTTGCTCTTGTTAAGAGTACACACTTGGCACCTCCGACATTGGTAATACCCCGACAGTCCTTTTTGAAAGAAAGAAACTCCTTTTGTGGTAGGATCCACCACATTAGGAGCCACCTTATCTTGAAGGAATGGTGCTCCCCTAAAGATCACCTGGGGTTTAGGAGGTAAAAATTGACTAATAATTCTATCATTCCCTAGCAAATGCCAATGTTTTTGAATGATTTTCTTTATTGCAAAATGTTGTGTAGAAAAGGTAGTGATAAAAGGTATCACAGGTCTTGGTCTGCTAGTAGAGGGACGATCCTCCAATAATAGTGATCTGTCCAACTGGGCGACCTCTTCTATTGTGTCTTCCAAAGACTCAATGTTGTAGCCCTTCTCGCCAAGTCTCATCTTTAATATGGTCGACTGCGATCTATAATCTTCCAAAGAGTTACACTTACGCCTCATCCTGACAAACTGACCTCTAGGTATGGATCTCAACCAAGGATCATTGTGGCAACTCCCGATGGGAATAAACAAATTACGATCGGTCTGTTTAAAAAAGGACTTCGTGACTAAGGAGTTATTTTCCCTCGTTATAGTAAGGTCAAGGAAATTGATGGTTTCCTGACTGGCCTCATGGGCAAATCTAATTCCCCTCTCATTAGTATTGAGGGAGGAAAAAAATTCCTCGAGCTGGTCCTTGGTGCCATCCCATAGGAGGAGGACGTCATCAATATACCTGGCCCAGAACACCAGGTGGGGACTACGGTCCCCAAAGATGACGTCCTCCTCCCACTTGGCCATAAACAAATTGGCCAAGCTGGGGGCGTACTTGGCCCCCATAGCGACACCCTTTATTTGCCGATAGTACTGGCTATCAAACCAAAAATAATTATGGCCCGCTGCATACTCCAACAGATCTATAATGAAATCCTTTTGGAGCTGAAGCAGGCCAGATTGTAGATTCAAATAATATTTCACTGCTGAGATGCCCATCTGGTGTGGAATAATCGAATATAATGAGGTAACATCTGCCGTAACCATCCACATTCCTTCTTTAAATTTTATCTGCCACACTAGATTTATCGCGTGTCGAGTATCCTTCAAATAGGAAGGCATTCGTTGGACCAAAGGCTGTAAAAAATGGTCTATGTACTTGCCCACCCGGGATGTTATTGAGTCTATACCACCCACTATTGGCCTGCCCGGGGGGCAAGTCAAGCTTTTGTGGATCTTTGGAAGACAGTATAAAATGGGCACCCTAGGGGCCCTAGGTATTAGGAATTGTCATTCTTTATCCTTCAAAATTCCCAAATCTGAGCCCCTACGGACCAACTCCTCTACGGTGTCCCTGTATTTGATAACAGGGTTCCCAGGCAATAGGGAATATGTATCACGATCATCAACAATCCTATGGAGTTCTTTAAGGTAATCCGCCCTGTCCAGGACTACTATTCCGCCGCCCTTGTCTGCAGGACGGATTACCAACTCCCTATTTTGACAAAGGGAGTCTAAACCTGATTCGAGATGCCGATCCATTTTGTTATTGGTGATTTTAATAGTTTCCAAATCCCGTAAGACCACATCCCTAAAAACTCTCAGGGATGGGGCCAAAGTTCCAGAAGGGTTGAAGGTGGAGGCATTGGATAATCCAGAATGTTGAAATGATGGTGAAACCAATACATCTTCCCTCACTGGGATACCTGCAAAGTATCTCTTGATATTAATCTTACGGACGTACTTGTGTGCGTCCATATATGTTTGGAACTTATTCAATTTCCTAGGAGGTGCAAATTTCAATCCCTTATTCAAAAGGGTTAATTCTGGCTTCGTTAGCCCCCAGAAGGGTGACCTCGAGCTTCAAGAATGGTTCCGATACTTTATTGAGGCGGGAGTTAGCTTCCTACGATTTTTGGTGGCTAGAAAGACCAGTAAATTGGAAAAACTTGATAGTGAAATCAAAATTTTAAAAGAGAGTTTAAATCCTCACAAAGAGAGTGAGGAGTATAGAGATAGAACCTTGAACTTATTGAAGGTTCTGGACAAAGAGGAAAAGGAGCAGAAAGTTAAAAAAAGGAAAAAGTACAACAGGGATTTTAATGATTACCAAGCAAGTCTAGTGTTTGATTGGCAGAAAAAATTAGTGGCTGATTCACAGATGGATAATGTCTCCAGAATGGATGCCATAGTCCAAGGTGAGAATGCTACATCAGGAACAACTAATGATGTAGCACATTTATCAGTTGGGAGTGATTCGTCCAAAACCCCAAAGAAAGTCCAAAGTGGTATCAAATCCACCAAAAAGAGCAGAAGGGTGTCTCATAAATCCCCGGGACGGTCTTTGGGTCCCGGCAAGGGGGGACAATACATAAAGAACTTGGGATGGGGACAACAGTTGCAACCCAAACCAAGCAATAGTCAAGATAGAGGATATGGACAATAGACATGTGCCCACTGAAATATTTCGTTTCGGAATTTCGTTTTCGTCCGAAAAATAAATTTATTAAGTTACTCCCGAAATTCGTTTTTATTTATTTAGTTTTTCGTTAAAAATTGCATTCGTCCGAAAATCTGAATTAATTAAGGTCGAATCTGTCATTGAAGGCTTATGGTGTCTGTCGAATGTTCAAAGAAGATTCGACGGAGCAGCGAAACTGTACGACTCTGCAATCATACATTTCTGGTCGAATGTTCCGCCCACAAGCAGTGATCTTTTCTCTCTATGTCGAATCTTTTCTCTCTATAATAACGAATCTTTTCTCTCTATAATGTCGAATCTTTTCTCTCCTATGTCGAATCTTTTCTCTCCTATGTCAAATCTTTTCTCTCTATAATGTCAAATCTTTTCTCTCTATAATGTCAAATCTTTTCTCTCTATAATGTCAAATCTTTTCTCTCTATGTCAAATCTTTTCTCTCTATAATGTCGAATCTTTTCTCTCTATAATGTCAAATCTTTTCTCTCTATGTCGAATCTTTTCTCTCTATAATGTCAAATCTTTTCTCTCCTATGTCGAATCTTTTCTCTCTATAATGTCGAATCTTTTCTCTCCTATGTCGAATCTTTCCTCTCCTATGTCGAATCTTTTCTCTCTATAATGTCGAATCTTTTCTCTCCTATGTCGAATCTTTTCTCTCTATAATGTCAAATCTTTTCTCTCCTATGTCGAATCTTTTCTCTCCTATGTCGAATCTTTTCTCTCCTATGTCGAATCTTTTCTCTCTATGTAGAATAATCTTGGACTAATAGAGTTAAGGTTAGGCACATTCGACCACAGGTTCGATAGACACAGATTGTTATTGTCAGCGTCACGTCGAATCTCCTATCTATATCGAACTGTTGTAGCAACGAAAACGAAAATAAAGCATTTGTTTATGTCGGATCTTTTGGTTTTCGGATTCTGTGCTTTCGTTTTCGTTTGTTAAAACGATAACGAAAATAGCTGAAATTCGGACGAAAATGCATTCGGACGAAAACGAATGCACATGTCTAATGGACAATATCATTCTCAGGGCCAATACCATGCCCATAGAGAACCATTGAGATTGCCTAGACCTAATGAGAGGACTTATTCAGAGAATTGTGGTTATGAGTGTTATCCCAATCAAAGGTCACACTATGAGAACAACTACCACTATGAAAGGGATAGGGATGATTATGAAAGTGAATCTAACACTCGGAATAGGTTTTTTCCTTTACGGGACAGGGATGGTCCAGAACATGCAGGCTAATATGATTATGAACAAACCAATAGAGTTCAAGATGCCTAGGTTTGGACCATCCAAGGATTTTCCCCCTGGCCAGTATGAAAGGGATGTAGACCAGCATTGGGGTTTTCCCAGACCCAACCAAGGGATAAAAAGGCCGGTGGGAAGGGGGCGTGGCCGGAACCTGACCTGAATGGCAGCATAGCTTTGCAGCTCTCTCTCAGCCCGCAGCTAAAGATCAAAAAAAGGGTGCCATACCTCTCCAAAATGGGTGGATCCAGAACGACCCGCTCTACGAAGCCTCGGGGGTCCTCGCAACCCCCCCCAGGTTCGTCATCCGACCTCCGGGTCTACTTCAGTCACCCTGACCTCCCACCGTGCAGGATGATCAAGATGGCGCCGGCCGGCGCCATGGAGCAGGCCGCAGCCCTCCATCCGAACTCCATCCCGGCCTCCCAGCAACAACGGGATCCCCTGGGCCCAGGCACCTCACAGCAGATGACCGGGGAGCCACCCCGGGTCCAAGGAGCGGTGAGTCCCCCCCTCGGGCCAACGCTACATTCCGCAGCCAGCCGCCCCTCATCCCCGGCGGCCATCTTGGGACTCCCCACGAGGCCTCAGCCATACACCCAGTGCTCTGGGGCCTTCCCGCAGCTGCTCCGTACCGCCTCAGATCCGGGCCTAACGGACACAGCAGCCAGCTCGCAGCCCTATGCTGGAGGGGGAGAGGACCATCCATCCCTGCCAAGCCTCCCTCACACACCCCCGGCCTGCGAGTCACCGGGAACAGGTAACCCCACTGAGACCACCGTACCGGACCCCCTATCACCCAGGACACAGAGGCAATCCAGGTCGAGGGCCCCTCTTTTACAGGGCCCACACGCAGCACCAGCCCTCTCCTATGCCCAGGCAGCAAGCCCCCCTCTCCCTCCTCACTCCCCGAAGTCCCCTGCCAGGAATCTCCCACCCTCGCAAAGCCCGGACTGGAGTGACCCGTGGGAATACCAGGGGGCCCATCATACCTCACCAAATCCCCTCTGGGGAGCTAGCCTATACCCCCACTATCCCCATGATCAGCCGGACAACTGCCCCAGGGCACTGGGACAGGAGTACCCCCCCAGATACCCCCGCCGTGGCAGGCATATCTCCAAGCAATGCCGACTAAGGATGATTTCAGACAACTTGTCGAGGAAGTGAAGTCCACTTGCAGATCGGAGATTCAAGCCCTCCAATCGGGACTCAAACACTTGGCAGACAGGGTGGAGATGGCTGAGGAGGAAATCCAGGAAACCAAAATTGCAATACATAGAACCCAAGTTCAGGGGTCTGAACACCGCACCCTCCTCCGAGACATGCAGCGCCACGTAGAGGACCTGGACAACAGGGGGCGCAGGAACAATATCCGTGTCCGGGGGGTCCCAGAAGCAGAGGGCCCGGAAGATGTCCAGAATACGCTACAAACTCTCTTTAATGACCTTATTGGGGCGGCCCCAAACCACACTATCGAAATGGATAGAGCACACCGAGCATTACGGCCCAAGGGCACCGCGGCCAGACCCCGAGATATTATTTGCAGGCTATCATCGTACCCTCTGAAAGAAGATATCATGAGGCAAGCCCGCCTAGCACGCAAAGTAACCCTAGGAGACCACCACATCCAACTATTCCCGGACTTGTCCTGGATCACTTTGCAAAAAAGACGGCTTCTCCAACCACTGCTGCGAATGCTCCAGGAAGAGAACATTCCTTACCGATGGGGATTCCCCTTCAGCCTCACAGCCAAACGTCAGGGCAAGACGGCGACCCTGAGATACCCGGAGGACCTCGACCCTTTTTGCAACACCCTGGAACTTAGAGTACCCCAGCTTCCCGAGTGGGATCTCATAGCCACCCCGCCCCCACCGCCCACAGTCTGGCAGACGGTCCCTCCACCTAAGCGCTCCAGAGGACCGGAGAGATCCCCGAGGGGCCGGGGATCACACCAGCGAAGATCATGAGCAAGTCACCCCACTACCTCATAGCATGCGTGAAGGACCGTTCCTTCACCCCCTTTTCTTTCTCCTCGTTTTTTCATTTTTGCCCATCCAGGTGGAGCATCCCTGGCATCAGGCTGTTCACTGACCCACCTTTGGCACCCTAGCTATACCCAGATAAACACTATGGGCGAGTCTCGGAAGAGACTTTGGAGAGAGACTGTCCGAGTTACCCCTGCCTCCCCCCCTTTTTTATTTCCTTTTTTGGAATACTGGACTACCAGAGCAAGCGGGTTTACAATGTCTTGCATGTTGGACTTTGGGTTCCCCTGGGGCCCCCTGGCTCACCCTCATGAGGTGGGGGCGGGGGGGCCCACGGGAAGCCTTTTGGACCTGGGCCGGCTGGTCCCCTTAGGTCTGATAATGTTGTTTTTTGTGTTCATACATAGATTTGTTGCACTAACTACTCTTCTCTCTTTCTTAGCTATTCTTAACCCCCTCCCTTCCTTTGTCGTCACCTGGCTCCACCACCGGGACCCCCGGATCTCCTCCAGCGCAAAACCGGCTCCCAGCCATGACGGTCCGGACCATCTCCGCCACCACCAGATGAGTATATACACTCCCCACCCGAACACTCATGGCTAAAATATTATCTTTAAATGTCCACGGCCTGAACTCTAATCGTAAGAGACATCTGGCATTGAGGGAGTTTAGGCAGTCGGGGGCGAGTGTTGTCATGGTACAGGAAACCCACTTTGACAAGGAGGGCACCTTCGCGTTCGCCTCCAGGTATTACCCACAGGTCTATTTATCCTCAGGGCCCCACAAGAGAGCGGGTGTGGCCCTCCTGATTAAACAGGGGTCCCCCTTCAAGTACTCGTCCCACTATAGTGATCCTCAGGGCCATTTCCTTATCCTCCGGGGCCTGTGGCTGGACAGGGAAATCACGTTCTGTGTAGTTTATGTCCCAAATGTCAGGCAGACGGGATTCCTTAATAGAGCACTAGCTCGCCTTTTCCGCTCAGACCATGGACTATTAGTGGTGGGGGGGGACTTTAACCTAACCCATTCGGAGCTGGCGGATCGCCAGGGACTGGGCCCCAGGGCGCCTACTGCTCGAGCACTTAGAGACTCGAGGCTCTTCCGCCAAATAACCAGAAGGTACGCCCTCTTTGACGCCTGGCGGGCCCTCCACCCTGGTGACCGACAGTACACTTTCTATTCTGCCCCACACCGAACGCACTCCCGCATAGACTACGTCTTTGTTAATAATGCCACCCTACGCGTGGCCCGAACCGCACAGATTCTGCCAATCTCGTGGTCGGATCACGCCCCGGTGGTGCTGACCCTAGACATAGGCACCCCGACGCGAGGACCATGCACCTGGCGACTAAACACATTCCTGCTGCAACACCTCCCCTCGAAAATGGAACTGTCCTCCACACTACAACATTATCTGGCAGAAAACAATACGGGGGATGTAACCGCATCCACTCTATGGGAAGCCCACAAGGCGGTGATGAGGGGCAGATGTATGGCCCTCTCCTCTGCCATGAAGCGGGACGCGCAGGCCTTGCAGACCCAGACAGAAAAAGAGCTTAGAACCCTTGAAAAACAACTCCAATCCAACCCCACTCTGACTCTCCTAAAAAAAATGACTTCCCTTAGAGCAACCTTAGGTGACCTGGCCCTGGGCCGAGTTGAGAAAGCCCTAATCAAACTAAAACAGAAGTTTTACGACAAGGGTAACAAAGCCCATACACTGCTAGCTCGGAAGCTCCGTGACAGCACCCAGGCTTCGACCCCACATCAGATCCAAAACGGTTCGGGCACCCTGGTTTCCCACCCCACGGACATAGCACAATCCTTTGCGGAATTCTACGAGGCCCTGTACAACAATCCTGATATTCCCGCAAACCCCCCCAAGCCCGAAACGGCCAAACGTATCCAGCAATACCTGGACTGTAGTGGAATATCGCAACTCCGTTCTACAGATCTGGACTCCCTGAACGCCCCGATAACACATGAGGAAATAGAACAGACAGTCAAATCCCTACCCAATTGTAAAGCCCCAGGCCCTGATGGCTTTCCTTATGAGTACTACAAGGAATTCCTCCCACTCCTGCTCCCCTCCATGGGCAGACTCTTTAATGCTTTCCTACATGACACCCCGATCCCGAGGGATATGCAGAGCTCCTTTATCACAGTGATCCCCAAGCCCGGGAAGGACCCCTCCATCTGCGCTAACTATAGGCCAATTGCCCTGCTTAACTCGGACTTAAAAATATTCACTAAACTCTTGTCTATACGCCTGAACATGGTCTTACCCTCCCTGATCCATAAGGATCAGGTGGGCTTCGTCCCCCTTCGCCAGGCAGGAGACAACACCAGGAAGATCATAGACTTGGTGGAGGTGGCGAACAGGGAACGCACACAAGCCCTGTTGCTGAGTCTAGACGCAGAAAAGGCGTTCGACCGCCTGGGGTGGCCCTTCCTGTTCGCCACACTCCGCCACGTGGGATTTAGGGGACCCTTCTATAGAGCCATACAGCACCTATACTTAGACCCTTCCTCCCAGGTCAGGACCCCCTTCGCCCTGTCAGCTCCGCTACCGGTGCGAAATGGCACCAGACAGGGGTGTCCGCTTTCACCCCTGCTATTTGCACTGTGTGTGGAACCCCTAGCAGCCACAATCCGTAATAACCCGGACATTAAGGGCATAAAGGTACGAGACAGGGAGTTTAAAATCTCCCTGTTCGCAGACGACATTATTCTCTCATTAACCCAACCTAGAACCTCCCTCCCAAATCTCCACGCAGAACTAGATCGATACGGGGCTCTATCGGGTTATAAAATTAATACATCTAAGTCAGAGGCCCTCCCAATCAACACACCGGGGGAGGAGGTAGCACACCTGAAAGCCAACTTCCCCTATAGCTGGAAAACCACCGCCCTAAAGTACCTGGGAATTAATATCACCCCACAATTCGCTACCCTCTACCGGGAGAATTTCCCTCCTCTTTTCCACAATATCAGAACCCTTCTCCAACAATGGAAAAAACATCACATCTCCTTGCTTGGAAGGATCGCGTCTGTGAAAATGACGATCCTCCCAAAATTACTGTACCTCTTCCAGACCCTACCTATCCCTGTTCCCTACGGCCAACTGAAACACTTACAAGCGGACCTACTGCAATTTACATGGAACTACGGGAGGCACAGAATCCCACGTTCAGTATTACAAGCAGCTAGGTCTGACGGGGGCCTGGCCTTCCCTAACCTGGTAAAATACTACCAGGCGGCACAACTGAGAGCGATAACTTCCTGGTTCACACTCCGCTCTTATAATAAATGGACAGAGATAGAGAAATTATGGTTAGCCCCGATACACCCAAACAGCCTGTTATGGAGCGCGAACGCGGAGGTGGACCCTGCCCGATTGCTAGGCCCGATGGCACAGCTCCGGAGGCTATGGCGTAAACTAACACAACAACACAAACTGTCGTCGGACAGCTCGCTCCTGACCTCCTTTGCCTGTAACCCCGACATGCCAGATAGCTTAACCCACCAAATGTCCTCCCCCTGGACAACGAGAGACCTCTTTCACTTTGGAAACTTGATAGACCCATGCACCCGTAAACTATGCTCTTTTGAGGACTTGCAATCACACTATGACCTCCCTAAACAAGCTTTCTACGGGTATCTCCAAATCCGCCACTATGCCCTAACGTTTGCTCCAAACCTGCATTTCTCCCCACCTACCCCTTTTGAGCGCCTAATTCTGGCAGGCTCAGCTCAGAGAGGCCTGATCTCAGATATATACAAAATACTGAATGAGAGGCCCCTTGATTCAATGGGCAAACACAGATATATGATTAAATGGGAAAAGGCTTTGGGTGAGGAGATACCCGTGGACCAATGGCGGGCCATTTGGACCCAGGCGTCCAAGACATCGCTATGTACACTCTATAAAGAAAATATTTACAAAATAATGTACTTCTGGTACATGACCCCTGATGTTCTCCATGCCATTCACCCGGCCAGCTCAGATCGCTGCTGGCGATGCATGGGGGCGAAGGGGACTCTATATCATATCTACTGGGAGTGCCCACTGATAGCCCCCTTCTGGGCTTCTGTACACCAACTACTAATTCGACTCCTTGAAACGGAGGTCCCCATGACCCCTAAATTTTTCATACTAGGACTGATGTCTCTGAAGGCCCCACGCCCACATAAGAAGCTAGCTAGTCATGTCCTTACGGCAGCCCGCTGCTTAGTGGCACTGAACTGGAAACGCAGCTCCCCTCCTCCGGAGGGAGCGCTGTATGCCAGGATTAGAGATGTAGAAGTAATGGAGAGGATGACCGCAAGAATTCAGGATCGCCTGGACGCGCATAACATGGTTTGGGAGCTCTGGCACCGAAGGGAGGAACGCGGTGACTTGGAGCCAGGTATAACTTGACGACACCCCCCCCCACACCCCCTCTACCCCCCACCCTTCTATTGTCTTTTCGCCCCCTCCCCCCCCCCTTTTTTTTTCATTCTTCTATTTCTTTTCTTTCTTCTCTTGTTATATTATCCTCTTCATGGGAGCCCCTTTGGGATCCTCGCACTAATGTACATAATAACTGCATTGGCTCGAAAACTTGGTTGACGACATACCATGTCCCTGTTGTGATAACTAGATAGGATTGGATAATACAGCACATAGCAGAGATACAGTGATTACATGCTCAGGAACTGTTACGACCCTATACCCAGACGTGTTAACGATTATCCTGTTGGTTGTAAAACTATTGCATTTGATTTGTGTCCGATGTGGCTTTCAATAAAAAGAGTTATTGATAAAAAAAAAAAAGGCCGGTGGAAAACAAAGAGGAACCAGAGGGGGGAGGAGAACACAACTTAAAAAAGCAAAAGATTTAAATCAGGATGGAATCTATAATCTTAGTTCTCAAATTTTAACGAAGCCAGAATTAACCCTTTTGAATAAGGGATTGAAATTTGCACCTCCTAGGAAATTGAATAAGTTCCAAACATATATGGACGTACACAAGTACGTCCGTAAGATTAATATCAAGAGGTACTTTGCAGGTATCCCAGTGAGGGAAGATGTATTGGTTTCACCATCATTTCAACATTCTGGATTATCCAATGCCTCCACCTTCAACCCTTCTGGAACTTTGGCCCCATCCCTGAGAGTTTTTAGGGATGTGGTCTTACGGGATTTGGAAACTATTAAAATCACCAATAACTGGGTCTCGATTATGAACGACACTATGAGAATGGAGGAAATGCTGGCCCTTGACAACGACACCTTTGACAAATATAAATGATTGTGGCTCATCTGGCTTCGCTTCTCCTCCTCCGATACTCTCATGAATATGTTGACTGCTCCGACGTGATCATTCTAGCACGTCGCGTGCCACTGAAATGATCTGGGCTTCCACCTTAGAGTCCCCCCCACCCCACAACACCATCATCCTTCCAGGACTGTCTCCTCAGCAGCTCTTAACCTTTTCTTTACTCTCTCCCCTCTCATTTCTCTACTGTCTGTCTCCTCTCTTCCTCCTTTTCCGTCTTTTCCTCGCCTCTCTGTTCCTTCCTACCCTACCCCACCCCCATAACCTGATCCACTAATTCCAAATTTATTTTTATTTTTATTGTTTCACCCTACCCTTTCCTTTTGTTTTTGCCATCCCCTCCTTATACGTCATCTGGTGGTTATAATCTTACCATAATTGACGAGGCTATTTTAGCCAACTCTACCTTGTTGATTTACGGTCATTGGTGTTATCACTGTTATACGTGGCAATGTGAGCTCAGCTGTGGGCGATAGCCATTTTGCTGACTCATCACGCCGATTCACCCGTAAATGTCTTCGGTTTGTAACCTTGCATATTGTTTTAATGTATACTCTGTTAAAATACTAATAAATATATTTTCAACCCAAAATCACCAATAACAAAATGGATCGGCATCTCGAATCAGGTTTAGACTCCCTTTGTCAAAATAGGGAGTTGGTAATCCGTCCTGCAGACAAGGGCGGCGGAATAGTAGTCCTGGACAGGGCGGATTACCTTAAAGAACTCCATAGGATTGTTGACGATCGTGATACATATTCCCTATTGCCTGGGAACCCTGTTATTAAATACAGGGACACCCTAGAGGAGTTGGTCCGTAGGGGCTCAGATTTGGGAATTTTGAAGGATAAAGAACGACAATTCCTAATACCTAGGGCCCCTAGGGTGCCCATTTTATACTGTCTTCCAAAGATCCACAAAAGCTTGACTTGCCCCCCGGGCAGGCCAATAGTGAGTGGTATAGACTCCAATAACATCCCGGGTGGGCAAGTACATAGACCATTTTTTACAGCCTTTGGTCCAACGAATGCCTTCTTATTTGAAGGATACTCGACACGCGATAAATCTAGTGTCGCAGATAAAATTTAAAGAAGGAATGTGGATGATTACGGCAGATGTTACCTCATTATATTCGATTATTCCACACCAGATGGGCATCTCAGCAGTGAAATATTATTTGAATCTACAAACTGGCCTGCTTCAGCTCCAAAAGGATTTCATTATAGATCTGTTGGAGTATGCAGCGGGCCATAATTATTTTTGGTTTGATAGCCAGTACTATCGGCAAATAAAGGGTGTCGCTATGGGGGCCAAGTACGCCCCCAGCTTGGCCAATTTGTTTATGGCCAAGTGGGAGGAGGACGTCATCTTTGGGGACCGTAGTCCCCACCTGGTGTTCTGGGCCAGGTATATTGATGACATCCTCCTCCTATGGGATGGCACCAAGGACCAGCTCGAGGAATTTTTTTCCTCCCTCAATACTAATGAGAGGGGAATTAGATTTTCCCATGAGGCCAGTCAGGAAACCATCAATTTCCTTGACCTTACTATAACGAGGGAAAATAACTCCTTAGTCACGAAGTCCTTTTTTAAACAGACCGATCGTAATTCGTTTATTCCCATCGGGAGTTGCCACAATGATCCTTGGTTGAGATCCGTACCTAGAGGTCAGTTTGTCAGGATGAGGCGTAATTGTAACTCTTTGGAAGATTATAGATCGCAGTCGACCATATTAAAGATGAGACTTGGCGAGAAGGGCTACAACATTGAGTCTTTGGAAGACACAATAGAAGAGGTCGCCCAGTTGGACAGATCACTATTATTGGAGGATCATCCCTCTACTAGCAGACCAAGACCTGTGATACCTTTTTATCACTACCTTTTCTACACAACATTTTGCAATAAAGAAAATCATTCAAAAACATTGGCATTTGCTAGGGAATGATAGAATTATTAGTCAATTTTTACCTCCTAAACCTCAGGTGATCTTTAGGGGAGCACCATCCCTTCGAGATAAGGTGGCTCCTAATGTGGTGGATCCTCCAACAAAAGGAGTTTCTTTCTTTCAAAAAGGACTGTCGGGGTATTACCAATGTCGGAGGTGCCAAGTGTGTACTCTTAACAAGAGCAAACAGAAGAAAACTGAGATTTTCCACTCTACTAGTACATCAAAAGAGTACTCTATTGAGCCATTTATTACATGCAGCTCAACTGGCATTGTTTATTTGTTACAATGTCCGTGTGGGCTCCAGTATATTGGCAGAACAAAGAGATCAATGCAGGTGAGGTTAGGTGAACACATCACTAACATCAGGTCAGGTTTTCCAAATCATTCAGTTTCAAAACATTATGACATTTTATCACAAACGCAACCCTGAGGGTACATTATTTCTGGGGATTGATAAGTTTGAACCTCATTGGAGGGGTATCTCCCTGGTCAGGGAATTATCCAAGTTAGAGATGGCCTGGATATACCGGGTCCGGTGTTACAGCCCTCATCAGTGTTGCCAACCGTATGTAGAATTACGGACAATACGTAAATAAAAGGCACTTTTTCCCTGTTCGTAAATGTCCGTAGTAAGGGAAATGTGCCAGTAAAAATGGCGCCGATCGCATCGGGTCCGAACTGCGCATGCGCAATTCCGGAAATCGCTGAGAAAATCTGAATCTGAGCCGCCGAGTCTGACTCCTGCCCAGCCCACCCGCCGCGCCGCAGCCAATGACCTCTCTCAGCGCATTTTCGCGCCAACACCGCCGCCAGTCTAAAAACGGGAGACTAAGAGAGCTGAGCGGCGGGTCTCGGGAGCCTGAGTGATGGGGTCGGAGTACGGACCACAGCAGTGACAGCAGCACACATACCCCCCACCGGAGCAACGGAGCAACGGACGGACCCCTGCCTGCCTGCCCAGATAAGTGTGTGGACTGTGGAGCCTGCTGGCTGCTGCTGCTCACCGTCACTGTGCCCAGTGTGTGTCTCTTAAATTGGACTTGGTGCGTCAGTCAGCAGACTAGTAGTTGAGGCTGCAAGTTGCAGACTGGTGGCAGGAGGTGATGGAGGCAGGAGCTGGTGATGGTGGCAGAAGGAGCTGGTGGTGGCAGGAGCTGGTGATGGTGGCAGGAGCTGGTGATGGCAGGAGGTGACAGAGGCAGAAGGAGCTGGTGGTGGCACTAGGAGCAGGTGGGGGCAGAAGGAGCAGGTGGTGGCAGAAGAAGGTGATGATGGCAGAAGAAGGTGATGATGGCAGAAGAAGGTGATGATGGCAGAAGAAGCTGGTGGTGGCAGAAGAAGCTGGTGGTGGCAGGAGGAGCTGGTGGTGGCAGGAGATGGTGGTGGCGGCAGGAGATGGTGGTGGCAGGAGGAGCTGGTGGTGGGAGCTGGTGGTGGCAGAAGGAGCTGGTGGCGGCAGAAGGAGCTGGTGGCGGCAGGAGGGGCTGGTGGTGGCAGGAGGAGCTGGTGGTGGCGGTAGGAGGTGACGGTGGCAGGAGGAGCTGGTGGTGGCAGCAGGAGGTGACGGTGGCAGGAGGAGCTGGTGGTGGCAGGAGGAGCAGGTGGTGGCAGGAGGTGATGGTGGTGGCAGGAGGTGATGGTGGTGGCAGGAGGTGAGGGGGCAGATGGTGAACAAAAACTGATGGACTATTTTTATATTGAAAATAACAGAAATATGTTTTTTTTACCTTTTTAATATCTACCTTAAATCGCATTTCTATTTGGATACTGAACTATATTAGTACCCCCCCTTACCTTAGTGTATTCACTCTGTGGAAGGTGGTCTCTATTCACTAGAGCCCCCCTCCACATCAGAGTTCCTCCTTACATCATGATCTGCAGCGTTCCCCTTTACATAAGAGTTCCCTTGCACTGTAAGGGGGCATCCTGCAGACTCTGATGTAAGAGGGAACTCTGTGCTGGCTGGGTTATAGTATCCTAACCTTCATGTGAATTGAGAAATATGTTTTTTTACTTTTGTTTAACACATTGATATTAGCATTAGCTGTGTGTTTATAGTTGAAATATTGATATTTGCACTGTTTAGCACTAAAAAACGTAATTTTAGGTACTTTTTTTGCAGCATCAGTAAAAAATGCGGCTCTGCCAGTAATCTTCATTAATTTTGCCAGCAAGAAATTGGTGCCGTACAGAAATTTTGGCATCCTTGCCAGTAAATTCCACTTCAGGGGGTTGGCAACACTGGCCCTCATGGCTTGAACATTGACACAGATGTTAATGCGTTTATTGACAATGGGTGATGCTGTGTCCAAATGTGTGAACTGGTTCTGATTTCTGGGCAGACTTCTGCTGTTTCCACCACTTAATGTTAATTTGGTCCACATACGTCAGCCCCCATTTTGGCCATCTAAGTGGGGGTGAGCACAGGATTATCCTGTCAACCTTTTGTAGCTTCTTGTTCCAAACTTACAGGTTCTTTTATGTTTACTATCAGGACCTCCGTGACCTTTTGCCCTGTTAGTAGTAGGCCAGAAGTGGAGGTGATGTTTATATAGTCTATAACCTTTATTTACATCATAGTGAATATATGACCCTACATCTCATAGATGTGAGGTCTTTTATATTGCTTTTCGCTTCCTTGAGAGAGATGTGATTGGTAGGATACCCAACATCCCATGGGTGACTTTCAATTAAATTATGTTTACATAATTGTGACTGTCACATTATGGGGTAATTGTCACAATTCATGTGCCAATTATTAATTAAAAAAAAAACAAAAAAAAAACTTTTTTTCTGTTCTTTATTTTCCTTATATCCATTTAAATCCTATCAGACATTTTTAGATACCATTTTATTTTATTTTCATTGCAGCTAGCATGAGTGCTAGTGCAATTGAAAGATTCCTACTGATCGGCGGCTAATCGTTGTGGGGGGGCCGTTCTGGCCTCTCATGACGTTTTTGTCAATTACCGATTAGTATGGGCAACATTTCCCCTACTCAACATGGCGGATCTGTGCAGAGGCCTCCCGGAGGTCAGAATCGGGCGTGTCTAGCGTTCCGTGTATGATAAAAAGCGGTGAGTCAGCACGCCGCTCGTGCCCCTGGAAGACGTCATCTCTGACAAAACGGCGTAGGGAGGAGCGGCGTGCTGACGTCACCGACAAACCAACAAACGCTATCCCGGAAGGACGGGCGGATAGTGAAGCCGGCCGGCTTACGAACGAATTTTACGCTATTTTATCATCACTTTCTTGTAAGTGTAATTTTTTTATTTATATTAAACTGCCTTTTAAGTACTTCACTATGGTGGCCTTTACATTTCTTTTGGGATTATACATCCGGGAACGGTATTGAGGAGCCTGATTGTGGAGGAAGATTTCGATTGCTGATCTGTCATATAGAGACCCTTGGCGGGGGAAATAGCCACAGGCGGGTGTGATCTCTTTCATTAGGGATCCATACTAGTCGGTAAGGAGATTCGATATTGAAGGTGGAGGATTCTATTCTTTATAAGTGTCATACACTTTTCTTGGGTGTTTTTGGAGTGTGAAGTCACCATTTTATTCACCTGGAGGAATTTTTCAACAGTGCCTCTTGGGAAGAATAATTTCTGAATTTGAACATTTGTTTACCTATGATTTTTGCTTCAATTTTTCTTGGACACTTCGCAGGATGAATTACATGTCACATTAATTAATTTTTTACTGTTATTTGAGTGTTAGATGGTTATCATCATAGGTCACCAGGTTGCATTATTTTTATTCACATTGGATGTGGGTATTATCAATTGTGTCACTAACAATAGTCAACCATAAGGTGTTAGGGTTTCTTGTCAGATAGTGCCTTTATTACGCAGCGCAACTGTTACATTTTTACATTATCTTTATTTGTGCATATCCACATTTTCAGTTGCAGCAGCGGCCACTTTTTATCATAAGTGGTGTCATTTTATATTTTTTCACATTCTGACTTGCGCAGTATTTTCTTTTACACAAAGGTACTTTAACTACCTCTGTAGATTTGGGCTTAGGAGCCCGCAGTGATGCGCGTTGCACTCCCGCAACAGGAACGGATGAAACAGCAGGTGTCTCAGGGGGTGGAAAGGCAGGCAGGGGACCAGATTCCTCCTCAGGCTCCGGGGCCTCCACCCAGGGTGTACTATCCCCAGTGGACATGGGTGGGTCCCTTGTTGCACGGGACGAGGGTAGCGGCATCTTGTCCCAGCCTTTCCGGTGGAAGATCTCGTCAATTTCCCCGTCATCACCGGCATCCGATTCTAGGTCGGAGGTGTCATAGAACTCCGCGGGCAGGTAATTCCCAGTGGACATGGAATCACCCCCCTGAACAGGCTCCATCAACTGTGGACTCCCGACACCTCCAACCACACACACAGTCCCAACCCCTGGCTCACCTGGGCCTTTAGCAGAACAGGGATGTCCAGGGCTCTTCCTTCCGGATCCATCTAGGCCAGGCAAGCGACGGGGCAGAGCTCTTTCACGACCACAGGATGCCTTTACCAGACCGACTTTCCTCTTCGATGGCGGGAGCAAGGAGCTTGTGGTGACCGAGCCAGCATCCTCGGATTTCTCTTTCTCAGTCTCCGCTGGGGCCTTCTCCTCGCCCCGGTCAGTGCGCGCAGGAATGTCCGCATAGGCACCACCACTCCGGTGGGAGAGATCAGAGCCTGTCAGGCAGTTGAGGTGGAAGGCGCGAGGCCTTTCTGTGGATGGCTCCACCTCAAAGAGGAACTCCTTGCAGGCTTCACATCGCCCGAACGGCTTCAAGTGAACCACCAGTCCCGAACAGCCGGGACAGAGCACATCGAGGGCCTCTATGTCTCTGCATGTATACAGAGCCAAACGTCCTCGGGGGCCTTAGTCTTATTCCTGTGTCTGTGATCGGAGCAGCAAAATAAGTCATTCTCGTGGTGGAAGGAACCGGAATCCACAGGGCACTTGAGGTCATCCCGGCTGTCTGCTGCTCCATTGCGCACTGACCAATTCACGCCGGAATCTCCACGTGTGTCCTTCCACATGGCCAGACTCCTCCCATACTCTGCACTTGTTCGCGGGTTTTCTCTTCTCCCCGCCCACGAACTGCGCAGCTATGGTGTGCCTCATGGCGCGCTGGCCAACATGGTCGACCTACTCGGAACTCCTCCGGGCAGCAAAGTTCAAATGTAGACATTCTCAGCTCCATCTGTATAACACACATCCCGGACGATGCCCCCACATGTAGCGGCCTCACCCCTCTCACCACTTCTTCTTCTCAGCTTGTTTGTCTGGTCTAGGGGGATCAGGGAGGAGGGGTGTGGTACACTATGGCCTATGTCCTCTAATGTGTAGAGGTGAAAGCCAACACCTGTTTACCTTCGGGTCGTGTGTATAACCCGGAGCCAAGTCTGTTCTGTAGATGACCCCCTTTGCTCCCAGTAACTGAAGTTCCACACCACTGAAAAGGTCCAACTCTTATTTATTCTCTGACAGCAATAAATCGTCCTTTAACAGCAGACAGGTTGTGACCCAAAGAACAGTTCAGTATAGGCGGGGAGTAGGTCAAGGCACAATCCTCAAATAGAACTAACCATTGTAGTGTCACCAACGGTTATGGCGCACGGCCGCTGCCACCGACCGTGTAGAACAGGAACAAAATTACCTTCACTAAATGCAGCCCCTGTCAGAGGGAAGACATCCTTCCAAGAGAGTTACCAGAGGCCCCGCCGTCACTGGCAAATGCTGCACCGGACTGTTCGGAGAGGTTACGCTCCCTGGCCTCCTCGTCTCAGATTCGGGTACCCAACACCTTAGGGCCCCTCGGACTCTTCCACCCCTGCGGAACCCAGTCGAAGGTACTGGGCCCCGGGCCTCCTCCGTAACACCTCACCTCAGGCTGAAGGTGCCTGGGATGGACTCTATCTCCCGCTCCGTCCAGGTCAAGGGCACCTGGGCCCGGAACTCCGGAACACCAGCACCCAGGCTGAAGGTGCCTAGGCGTGGCTGTGACCTCTGACTCTGAACCTCGTGTTGGGGGCGTCTCTCCCCTTTATCTCCTTCCCCGACAGGCACAGCAGGTTCCCCGCCCCGCTGCACGGCTGCCGAAACAGGACAAAAAGGGCACAGCACTGCAGTGATGGTTCAACCCCGGCCCAGGGCGACAGCGCCACCCACAGGCCGCAGGGAACTGCACACCACTGGTGTCCTCCACGAACAGAAAATGGTCCCAAATTCCCTAACAATCGGTGCATCTGGGTCATACTACCACCCAGATGCTCCCCCTAAATTTAAATACCCGCTACATGTATGTAAACTCTAACAATGAACTTCTCTTATTTGCCTCGTGTAATTTTGTTAACTACACAACTAAAAATGTTTTATTATATTTGTTTTATAAGTTCCAGTTCCAGTTCCAGTGTTGTGCTGCTGTGCAGTAGCAGGAGACTGTTGCATTAGGACTCCAGAGCTACTGGGAGGAGGCTACGACATCACCCAAGACTGAACCATCAGAGGTAGTGAAGGGTCTCTGGCCATTTGTTTCTGCTTGTTAAGCGTTCAGTAGAGTATGGACTGGGCCCCAATGCCGGCAGGACTGCTTCGTAATTATATAGTCCTACTGACCAGTGGAACAGACAGAGCCTCCAGTTTACAGATAGTCAATCCTCCTTGTATGTACTTTACTGTCGGTTATATCTGTGTAGCCATCTTAAAGTGTTCCGAAATTTCTGTGCATTTGTATTACTTACCAAAGTTTCCCTGCAGGTCTTTTCCTGTTAATAAGGCCCATTTTAAACAGTTTCTAGGTGTGTTGGTGATACAGATAGTGGTGGCTGGTGCTTCATCAGTCAGGGGGGGCGACAAACTGAAACATTTACCCCCCGGCTGCTCCAGCCTGCCACCCCACACCAACCCCCTCCCCTGTTTGCCTGGTAGCTTGTTCGCAGATCGATCGGCACTTATCCCATCCAAGTCGTGTCTGCGACTCCCCCTCTCCCCCCCGGCGACCGTTGCTTCTCCTCCTGGCAAATCGGGTCTTTGGACTTCCGGCCAATGGGGTCTTAGGACTCCCGGCCAGTTGGGTCTCAGGACTTGCTTCCTGATTGGCCAGGAGGAGAAACAGGAAGACATTGGCGAATATTAATTTGCTAATGTCCCAGAACTGGTTGGGCTCAGGGTGCAATGCTCTGTGCCCCAAGCCCACCCTTTTTTGAAGCCAATAAGAGCCTCAGGCTCTAATCATGTGCTTAAAAAACAAAAAGCAAAACCATTGCAATCCATGCGTCCGGTGTCTTGCATGTAGATTAGGGGCCGGGCGTATGGATTAGGGGGGCATTCCTCTAATGGAGGGGCCACCACTGGATACAGGTACAGGTCATTGCTGGTGCTGGGCAGAGGAGCCCAAACAATCTAATAGCTCCTCTGGCGGCAGTTTTATAAACATATATTGCCATTTGAACATCTCTACCCTGGCGACAATAATTCACATCTGTAACTAAAATAATTACCACCTGTCCTTGCTCACTATATTGACTGAATAATGTAACGGTAATTAAAGCAAGGTGGTTTCACAAACTTTCATTTCTCCCATCATGTTTTTGGACGATCAACATCTGTTTTGACACATTCCAAACTAATTAAGGTGACCAAGATACCCATGTGGCTATAAAGGGATGTTCCTAACACTCATTAAAGCTGAAGAAGCATCTTGGATAGAGTGAAATGTCTTTAACATTACAGAACCATTCTAGTTGAATGTAACTACTAGTAGCACCACCCCAGAGGTTATTTTTGACAGGTTCAGTGAGTGCTTCTGCTTTTTACCGGTCTTGTAGAGCTTGGAAATTCTTTAACTGTAAAGAGAACTATTATAGAGTGGTCTCTGCAAGAAACACTTATTATTCTTAACAAAGTAAAACAGACAAAAATATCAATAAATAATTGTTATTGTTTTTTTTTTTTAATCAAAAAGGTTTTTATTGAACACCAGATAGATCACAACAGTTTCCATTGTACAAAAAATAGCAAAGGTTTCCCTCTGCTGGCGAACTGTAAAACAACATATAAGATCACATAAAAAACAGCACCACAATCTTGCATGTATAAGCATATTAATCCTCGGCCGCTTGGTTTCAAATTTACTGCAAAAGTCGGGACATCACCAGCTCCCTGGGGCTCAGGCCAGGGGTATCAAGCCATTGGGACCAAATTCTCTCAAACCTGCTCGGGCTTCCCCTGTGCTGGTATATGTACTTTTCCATTATAAGAGTATTCCCCATGTGTGCTACCCAAGAGGTGGTGGTAGGCGGTGAGACTGACTTCCAACCCATCAAAATAAGCTTCCTAGCCTGAAACAGGGCCCTAGAGACCGCGACCCTGGTCAACTCCCCAGGGATCGCTTCCTCCAAGATCCCCAGCAGGCAGCACTTAGGGTCCAAAGGGATCGTAGTTTGAAACACTCTGTTTATTGTACCCACCACCTCAGTCCAATACCTGTGAAGCTTAGGGCATCTCCACAGGAGATGAATGAGATCTCCATTGTGCCTCTGACATCTACCACACACAGGGTCCCCGAGCTTACCCATCTTATATAATTTCAGCGGGGTGTAATGTACCCTCAATAATATATATAGCTGTGACACTTTCTGCGCAACGTTTAAAGAACAAGTAGTGACTGACCGCCACGCCTCCTCCCATTGGTCCCCTGACAGTGTACCTATGTCCTTCTCCCACATGGATTCCGCCCTGCTCGGGAATGCCTGTAGGTGACTTGCCAGTAACATCTGGTAGCATTGTGAGATAAATCCTTTTGTTTCAGTGCTAGTGTGCAGCACACGGAACACCGGGGCGGGCGACTGAACCCATTCCACCGCATTCCCGTGTGCCGCAACCGCATGTTGAAGCTGCATGTAGTAATAATGCATATGAGCTGGGAGGTCAAATCTGGCCTGCAGTTCGGGGAAAGTGAGAAGCCTGCCGTTAACGAAAATGTGGGACAGCAGAGCCACACCATGGGCACGCCATCTGGGCCCCTGCTGCAGCTTCACCAACTCCACATAAGACCTATTGCCCCATATTGGGCTGTCCTCTGTGAATCCCTGCACTCCCTGGAGTTGTCGGCCCTTATTCCAGACTTTCTGGATAAGTGCGAGCGTCGGGGTCCGCTTGTTGGATTTGAGGAACATTTGCGCCTCCAGCCCCATCGGGATAGTCTCAGCGCCAGTGGCCGACAGCATCAGTCGTGCCGCCGAGCTCCCCGGGTCCTGGGACATAGAGCCGATCAAATGCTGTAACTGGGCCGCTATGTAGTACAGCCAAGGATTGGGAACCGCCAGCCCCCCACTGTCCTTGGCCCGCTGCAAGTGTTCCAGTCTAATCCGAGGGGGCCTAGTATGCCATAGCAACCGTCAGAAGAGAGTGTTCACTATTCGGAAGATTTTCAGGTGTATCACTACAGGCGAGTTATGAAGAAAGTAAAGTAGTTGTGGCATTAAAATCATTTTGATCAGATTGGCTTTACCTGCAAGTGACATTTTTAGGGTGTTCCAAGTATTAATTTTGTCCCTAAACCGGGACAGCAATGGGTGCACATTAAGGGAGCAGTAGTCCCCCAACCTGGGCGACACCTGTACCCCCAAATATTTAAAGCTAGATACAACTGGGATGGGACAAGAGTCCGGCAGGGCTACCCCACCATCCTCATCCAACAGCATCAGGGCGGATTTTGACCAATTAATGGTCAATCCCGAGTAGTGGCCGAATTGCTCTATTATTGACATAGCCCCGGGGATGGAGTGCGTGGGGTCCTCCAGGAACAGCAGCATGTCGTCCGCGTACAGCATGATTTTTTCTTGCAGCGTGCCGTATTGGAATCCCCGGACGCGGGCACTAGCCCGTATCAGGGCAGCCAATGGCTCTATAGCGATCGCGAAGAGCAGGGGGGACAGGGGACATCCCTGCCTCGTCCCCCTACCCAGAGCAAAGGCCGGTGACATCCTACCCGCGACCCTAATGGTCGCCTGGGGGGACGCGTACAGCAGCCTGACCCACTCTATAAACTTGTCCCCAAAGCCAAACTTGGCCAACGTCGCCCAGAGGAACCTCCAACTGACACTATCAAATGCCTTGTTGGCATCAAGGGACTAGAGCGCCCTACGGCCCCCATTGTCTGCCTGCACCTGCATGTTCAAGAACATGCGCCTCGAGTTGGTGGCGGTGGACTTCTGCGGCATGAAGCCAGCCTGGTCTGGGTGGATAATAGACGTGATTATCCCGTTGACCCTGCGCGCCAGGACCTTTGCCAGGATTTTTACATCGCTCTGCAGCAACGATATAGGCCTATAGGAGCCAGGGTCAACCGGATCCTTTCCCGGCTTCAACAGTAAAATAATATTAGCCCTAGCCATGGAACCAGGCAGCTGACCACCCTCTAGTGCGGCGTTAAAGACCTTCAATAGTTCAGGTAACAAGTGCTCCCCAAATTGAGTGTACACTTCTATGGGCAGGCCATCCTCTCCGGGGGCTTTACATGTAGGAAAAGAGCTTGCCGCTAATTGCAGCTCGCCCAGAGTAATTGGTGCATCTAACTGTTCTCTGGCAGATGTGGAGAGAGCAGGCAGATCAATACTAGCCATGTATGTTCCAAGGTCCGCATCCGAGTAGGCATCCCTCGATCCATAAACGCCAGCTCGGATATAATGGTTTCAGGGGTATTAACCACCTTACCCGTAGAGGCGCGTATAGCACCGATGGCTGGGGATTGTGTTTGAGACCTCGCTATCTTGGCCAGCAATCGCCCAGTTTGTTCCCCTTCCTCATAAAATGCAAGTTTGGTAAAGAACCTCTTCCGCTCTGCCTGTGAGGATCGCAGATGGTCCAGAGAGTCCTGGGCCGACATCCAAGCCTCCCTGGCCAAGTCAGTGGGGCTAGTCACATAAGCGAGTTCCAGCTGCCTCACCTGGTCTCCCACCCGCTCCACCAAGGCAGAGGAGTTGTTCCTGACAATTTGTATTTCCTCGATAAATACCCCTCTAAGATAGGCTTTCAAAGTTTCCCATTTTAGCAGTGGGTCTAGGTAGTGCTCATGGGCCCGGAGAAAGACTTCAATCTTGGTTTCAATACGTTCTGGGGATGTAAACAGTTTGAGCCAATAAGCATTCAGTTTCCATGGGGCTCTAGGTAGGGAGCTAGACGGTTGAGTTACCAACCAAAGTACTAGCGGGGAGTGGTCTGATACCCCCCGTGGGAAATACTCCACCTTAGAGGTGCAACTAACCATGTTGGGAGTGCCCAGACACAGGTCTATACGGGAGAGGGAACCATGCGACTTGGAGAAACAGGAGAATTGTTTACACTTGGGGCTCCTAACCCGCCAGATGTCAACCCACCCCACCTCCTCCATCAGGCGTCCAAGAGCCGTACCCCGGTTGCCCTTAGGGGGCATCACCGGGGGGTGTCTGTCCAATTTAGGGTCTAGGTAGCAATTAAAGTCCCCTAGCAACAGTAGTGGGACGTCAGGCTTGTTTTCCAGGTAAGACAGCAGCAACTGCAGCACCTCTCTAGAAAAAGGTGGAGGCACATATACAAACGCCAGAATCATAGTAACGGTAAACAGTTTGCAATAAAGAAATACAAATCTCCCAGATATATCAATAAGCGAATCTAACTCCTGGTATACCAGAGCCTTGTGGATCAATACACTCACTCCGCGTGAATAGGCGGAGTGAGTGGAGTGATAGGCCTGCCCCACCCACGCATATCCCAAGAAACTAGTCGTATCTTTCAATAGATGGGTCTCCTGTAAGCCAATTATGGCCGGGTGAAATTTACGCAATACAGTGGATATCATGGTCCTTTTCAGAGGATCATTTACCCCTCTGACATTCCACGACACTATGGGTGTAGAAGACATGGCGATTGTATACCAAGAGTTCTGTCTGAGTGGGAGGAGTACCCAGAAGAGAGCAACAGTCCTGTATCCCCCCATCCAGCTATCAAAAAACAGCCCTGTGGTTCAAACAGCTTTGACTGTGGTGCATCAGTTAGAACAGTACAGTCCCTTGGGAAAGAAAAAAAAATCCTGCAGAAACTGTGGCAGAGATTCCTGCGCATCGGCGTTGTGGTGTCAGTACAGTAAAAATAGAAGTAGGAAGCATAAGAAAAACAAGAACAGTAAAACTTATCTGCATCTGCCGGTGGCTCCTGGACTGCCAACTGGGCGTCACTGGGGACTCCCCACCGGTGTTGAGTAATAGCAACACTGGCATTTCCAGTGCCAACAGGGCACAAAAACATAAGCCATGTCCACCATAACAGCAAACGGTACATAGGGGGGGTGCAGAGACACACTCCACCCATAAACTCAGGTCAGCGAAAAAAAAAAAAATCAGAAAAGTTAGTGGAAAACTATTCGCTGGTAACTTCAAGTAGGTATTGATCCTCTCATAGTGACATCATTTCAGCAACAGCACTTCTTTACCCGGATTGCTCTTGATATAGATGGGATTGTCCACATCAACCTGCACCATTCTCCGGTCCCCTCCTGCGGAAGTCTTGTTCGTTGCGGTCTAGCCAGTCCGCAGCATCCTGTGCATTCTCAAAAAAGTGGGCCTCATCTCTGGCTGTTACGCGAAGCTTGGCTGGGTATAGCATGGCATAGGACAGCTGAAGCCTCTGCAGCCTTTTTTTGACATCCATAAACTTTGATCTTCTGCGTTGCACTTCTGCAGAGAAGTCAGGATAAAAGGAAATCCGGGCTCCGTTATAATGTACAGCCCCCCTTTCTCTGGCCATTCGAAGTATCACTTCCCGGTCCCTGTAGTTAAGGAGTCTAGCAAGCATGGATCTCGGGGGATTACCGGGGGGGGAGGGGGCGAGGTGGCACCCTGTACGCCCGTTCCACCGTGTAAATCGGAGAAAAAGCCTCTTTACCAAAGGTCTCCTGTAGCCAGCCTTCTATGAACGTCGTGGGGTCCCTGCCCTCCACCTTTTCGGGGAGCCCCACAATGCGTACATTGTTGCGTCTCAGGCGATTTTCGATCTCATCATGGCGATCAAAGGCCTGGCGTGCCTGCTGAACAGCGACTCTCACTTCCCGGGTCATGTGTGGCATCTGATCCTCTATATCACTGACTCTGCCCTCCACGGCCCTGGTCCTCTCCCTGACCTTCTGTATATCATGTCTCAGGAGATTAACTTTCTCCTCCAGCCCCCCAAATCTCTCCTTCAGGGCATCCACTGAGGCAGTGCACCTGTGAACAGCATGCAGGATTTCACTGAGTGTGGGCTGGGGACTGTCCTCTGTCTGCTGGTCAAGCAAGGCTGGAACAGAACCAGGGGCTGACTCCATTTCATCATCCTCAGCTTCCAGCATGTCAGTGTGTCCCTGCTCAGCCTGCTCTGCGGGCATTGCATGACCCTGTGCAACAGTCTGCAGGGAATCTTCCGGGCCTGTCAGTTTCCTGGCATAATATAGCATGTCTCTCGTTTGGTCTGTCCCTTTAGGGGCTTTGGTGGACTTACCCCCCAGCTCCGTCTTCTTCTCCTGCCCTCGTGGAGTCCTGGGAGGCAGAGACTGAGACATCCAGGCGCCATCTTGGAAGGCCTGGGAGGCCGCAGCCGCAGCACCTCCTTTGTTTCCCCGGGTCATCATGCGGGGATTATCGAGCACCGCTGGAACCGAGGGTCTCTGGAGGTCTTTAGGCGCAGGTTGTGGCTGAATCGGGCGTTGTAGGTGGCGAGGAAAGGATCACAAACCGGATCTACAGCGGGAGCTCCGTCGAACAGGTCTGTTCACATGCCGCGTCAGGCCACGCCCCCAATAATTGTTATTGTTGATTGCTTAAAATCCCGCTCAAAACAGCAGCACAATACACCCACAGCATGCAGATATAGTACATGGAACCCAGAACCACAAGGCTACTATACATATTAGTACAGGCTCATTCTCAGTGACAGTGGGTGCACTTTAAAGGAGCACTAAAGCTTCCCTTTTTTTTCCCCAAAAATAACAAACATGTTATACTTACCTCCACTGTGCAGCTCGTTTTGCACACAGTGGCCCCGATCCTGGTCTTCTGGGGTCCCTCGGCGGCTGTCTTGGCTCCTCCCCGCAAGGACTCCACACCTTCATGCGAGTGAGCTCGCATGGTGTGGAGTGATTGCGGGCGCGCTCCCGTGATATAGCCGCCGACTGTATCACTCGGCCCCGCCCCCCGCGCGCCGCGACATTGGATGTGATTGACAGCAGCGCCAGCCAATGGCTGCGCTGCTTTCAATCCATCCAGTGCAGCCAATCGGCGGCCAGGCTGAAAAACGTATAGGATGACGGGGACGAGCGTGGGACTTTCGAGGGGCCAGGTAAGTAAAACGGGGGCTCGGGGGGGGCGGTATTGTCGAATGTTTTTTCACCTTAATGCATAGGATGCATTAAGGTGAAAAAACATGTAACTTTACTACTCCTTTAACTCTTTGTTTTTGCTGCAGCAAAATTCTGAAACGGTAAACATAAAATAGCTTTTAATGATACCACCACAGCTTTGCAATGCAGTAGATTAATAATAGAGACTCCCTGCATTATTTGCTTTTTAAAGCCCCGTACACACGGACGGAATTTCCGTCAGAAAAAGTCAGATGGGAGCTTTTGGTCGGAAATTCCGACCGTGTGTATGCTCCATCTGACTTTTTCTGTTGGAAATTCTGACAGCAATAGATTGAGAGCAGGTTCTCAATTTTTCCGTCAGAATTTCCAACGGACGTTTTCCCGTTGGAAATTCCGACCGTGTGTACGGGGCTTTAAATCTATTTTAGTGTGTAAGTGCAATATCTAACAGTACTCCCAAGTGCACTATGAGTTTTATTAAGAACAAGATGTCTTTGTCAATGTATTTCCAACACTGTCCCTATCATAGTGTATTTGCTACCTTCCAGACTAAGGTAGCTCTTTCCACTCGTCTCTTTCCATCTACTCATCTCTTTCCTTCCACTCGTCTCTTTCCATCCACTCGTCTCTTTCCTTCCACTCGTCTCTTTCCATCCACTCGTCTCTTTCCTTCCACTCGTCTCTTTCCTTCCACTCGTCTCTTTCCTTCCACTCGTCTCTTTCCTTCCACTCGTCTCTTTCCTTCCACTCGTCTCTTTCCATCCACTCGTCTCTTTCCATCCACTCGTCTCTTTCCTTCCACTTGTCTCCTTCCACTTGTCTCCTTCCACTCTGCCGCCAGCCTATGCATACACATGTATAAAAAAAAAAAAACACCAGGATAGAGCACCTCAAGGCTACTATAGTGGTATAAATATAATTTATTGGACATCAAAAAATACAATTACAGTACAAACCCATTGACCGAATCAGTCAGCTACCCAATGAGGGGACCCCAGCCCCCAAACATCCCCAACCCCTCCCTCCACCAAAGCAGCTCTCCCACTCAAAGGCCCCTCCCCCACTCCAGTGTCCAAAAAGGGGACCCTATTACCTAAAATCCCCTCAAAAACCCCAGTCATCCCCTCCACCGGCCGAAAGACACAAAAAAGGCTAATGACCCAGAAAAATCCAGATCAGACCAGGCTAAAAAATTCAGTCTAATGCCACGTACACACGACCACTTTTCTCGACGAGAAAAACTGCATTTTTTCTTTTCGCCGAGAAAAACGATCGTCTGTGGGCTTTATGTCGTTTTTCTCGTTGAGAAAAACGGCATAAAAAACGATGAGAAAAATTAGAACATGTTCTAAATTTTCTCGTCGTTTTTTCCAGCATTTTTTTCCGTGGCAGTTTTCCCATAGGGAAACACTGCCGCGGAGCCCACAGACGGTCGTTTTTCTCGTCAAGAGAAAAAATTACGGGAAAAACGACCGTGTGTAGGGAACCAAGCGGTTCCCTCGTTTTTCCTGTCATTATTCACGGCGGTTTTTTAACCGCCGTGAATAATGATCGTGTGTACGCGGCATAATGAAAATAGTTAAAAAAGAGAGAGAGTCTCATGCATGCATGATGAACAGTCCTGATCTGGTTGCACCAACACTGGATATTGAACTACGAGCTTCACAAGATGAATAGCTGGGACAATCCCTGTTATAAACAGCTCTGTGATGATTATTAGTGCAGCAGGAATGGGACTAATCCAGGTCTGTGATAACCAAATAAATCAGTGTTTCAGGTATATCACAAGCTGTAATCCCTGTCTTCTTTGCTAGATCCAAACTGGGGAGGAGAGATCCCTCCGTGGCCACAGGTGGATGGATCTGCTGTGAGGGATAAAATTAGCTGTGGAGTAAATCACTGACATGCTATATAGGACACTATGCCATACAATAGATCTCACCACATCCAGGTCCAGCAAGGGAACTCCTCTCTCTGTATACATTTCAAACTATACACATGCATGCTGTGTGGTCACCAAACACAATATTCAAACTCCAGGCTATATGGATGAGCTGTGCTCTGTGCTCCAGTCCAAGCAGGGATATCCCTGTCTCTGTGTTTGTGTGCCACACTCTGAGCATACAGGCTGTAATTAGATCTCTAGGCTCCCTGCTGTGTGCAGGCTCCAAGCAGCCTAGGTCGGCTCTTACTGTATCTGCAGTGTAAGGAAAGTGCTGTCAGGATTCTTCCAGCTACAATGAGCTATTGGGTACAGGTGATGCTGAAAATGTCAGTGTCCAGTATGTTTCATATGCCTGGTAGGAATAACCTGCTGAGGTCTATGACAGGTATGCGATGGAGGTGCACACAGTGGCGCCTGCCATGGAGGGAAGGATAGACACCTGCAATTGCCTACATGTTTCGCCCCTCCCAATACTGGGGGCTTCTTCAGGGTGTGGTTACATGCAGGGTGGTGGCTACTACCTTATTTATCCTAACCTCTAAATTGACTACTTACTCTTCAAGCCACATCACCCCAAATGTAGATGGGTATATGTCTACTCAGAAGGTGCCCTCTATATATACATATCTGTCCCTGGGTGCAGGAGCGGTGGGGAGCATAATAGAGTGAAACAAATTATCTGTATTTGGGTCTAAACAAATACGCATACACATGGTTTGAACATTTTCTTTTTTACCAAATCACAGATTTATATAACAGGGCGGTGAAGGGCAGTCAATTAGAACATACTACTCTGCACAGATAATATCTAAATAAAAGTTATTTAAAGACTACATAGGGTGGTCAGATTTGCTTTACATTTTACAATTAATCACAGTACAAGTGGAGATTGATTTTAAGATTGTTAAATATTGTATTTCTTCACTATCAGAGTCCTTTCAAAAGTAATTCTGTGTGGTCTGAGGCTTCTACATGACAGGCAATGTGTACAATGTGTGACTTATGTTGTAGTGAATTATGATACAAATCTGATCCACAGATTACAGAGACCTGAACCCAGCTAACATCCTTCTGGATAAAGTTGGCCATGTGAACATATCCAACTCTTGATCCATGACACTAACCTTCTGTGCAGGCACTTCCTGTCGCACATCTAATAAAGTAAGGAATGGGTTAGTACCCATCTGGTCAAAACAAATGTAAGCCTCCTGGATAATAATTTGACTTCACTGGGTCTGCTCCAGTTTTGCAGGAATGTTCCCTCATGCAGGGGTCTCAAACTAGCAGCCCTCCAGCTGTTGCAAAACTACAAGTCCCATCATGCCTCTGCCTGTGGGAGTCATGCTTATAACTGTCAGCCTTGCAATGCCTCATGGGACTTGTAGTTTTGCAACAGCTGGAGGGCTGCCAGTTTAAGACCCCTGCCCCACAGCCTGCTTCTCCTCTCTCAGCACCAACCAACCTGATTAACCCAGGGAAGACCCATTATACTCCAGGTGGGGAGCAAGGTGTGGCAAGAACTCCTTGCTGCCTAGAGACCCCTTTTTACCTCAAAACTCTGTGTGGCAGATACACACCATCTACCACTGACAGGGGCTGTCTGTCACAATAGATAATATCTTAAAGCGGATTCCTACCCACTTTTGCAAACTAAGGCCCCTTTCACACTGGGGCGTTTTTCATGCGGTATAGCGCTAATAATAGCGCTATTATACCGCATGAAAAATTCCTGCCCTGTAGCCTTCAATGTGAAAGCCCGAAGGCTTTCACACTGAAGCGGTGCGCTAGCAGGACCGCTCCAAAAGTCCTGCTAGCCGCTTCTTTACAGCGGAAAAGGAGCGGTGTGTTCACCGCTCCTTTACCGCGGGTGCCCATTGAAATCAATAGGACACCGCGGTAATACCGCCCGCAAACCGCGGCAATGGCCGCGGTTTGCGGGTGGTATTAACCCCTTTTCGGCCGCTAGCGGGGGTTAAATTCACCCCCCTAGCGACCGCATACCGCGGTAAGAACGACGGTATAGCAGCGCTGCAAATCGCGCTGCTATACCGCCACCGCTCCTGCCCGCCCCAGTGTGAAAGGGGCCTAAAGACCACCTTTCCACCCCTCGTTTTTGGATATCTTAAATTTTTTTTGTTTTTACTTCATACCTTTTTTCAAGTACATAGTGTACTTCCATTCTGTCTCGGTCGTGGCACAGGACGTCATGTCCTCTTTTTTATGGCGAGCACTCCACCTTTACACACGCTGCCCTCTGGGACCTGTGGTTGTCCCAGAAGACGAGCTGGCCATTCACAAAGCGCTGCGAAACTCACGCATGCGTAGCAGGAAACCGCCTGTGAAGCCTGAAGGCTCCACTAATGGTTTCCCTTAGTTATAATGCCTGCACCCAATCCGATAAACGGACCGGCCTCGGGGGGCCGACATTGGGGGCTCTCTGGACAGATAAGTGTCCTTATTAAAAAATGTATTTATTTTTTTAATTTGTGGCTGGAACTCCACTTTCACATTTTACAATTATTCACAGAAAAAGTGGAGATTGATTTTAAGATTGCTAAATATTGTATTTCTTCTCTGTCAGATTCCTTTAAAGTGTGGTCTGAGGTTTCTACATGACAGGCAATGTGTACAATGTGTGACTTATGTTGTTGTGAATTATGATGCAAATTGGATCCACAGTACACACTCTTCCTTTTTATAAAGACCTGAAGCCAGCTAACATCCTTCTGGATAAAGTTGGCGATAAAGTTGGCCATGTGAACATATCCAACTTCTGATTCATGACACTAACCTTCTGTGTAGGCACTTCCTCTTGCATATATAATAAAGTAAGGAATGTGTTGGTACCATCTTGAGTATGGGTAGATTATTCATGTAGCTTTTCCTTTTTGTAATCCATCTGCCCTTAGGTCAGACATGCAGGTAGGAGGATGTACTTTTTTTTTAACTAAAAAAAGGCATGTTTATCAAGAAGCAAACATGATCTACACGTATACATGTAAGTCAATCACAAAAGTTACAGGAAATACAGTACAGAGGAAAACATTCCAGTAAATAAGCACTTAAAGGTTTGTTAGCAGTATACTACGAGGAAATTTGTGTCACACATGGAAGCGGGGGGTACGTCCCACCATCCAATATATTCAATGCGCAAGTTACGTAGAGCAAATCTCACCATCCTCCAACCACCTATCCCAGACATTGGAGAACTTCTGAGGGTGCCCTCTATGAATATACATCATTTTCCTATATGGAAGGACATCATTCATTTCTTTTTTCCAGGTTTGCAGTGTCGGGGGTAGGGCCTGCATCCAGACTTTTGCAAGGAGGAGGTGCTTAACTAAGAAAGTCCCTCCTCCACTCCTCCAGATGAATGATGAAAAAAATGCAAATGAAGACTCCTGGTATATGTGACATCATTTTGGCCTAGGTCAGAAACCAGGAAGCAATTGAAGAAATGTAAGAAAAAGTTTAAAACAAGTAAATAGAACATTCCTACATTCCTTCAGATATGTTTACTAAGGTTAGCAGCAGAATAATTAAAAATAGTTAATGTTAATTGAGAGAGTTTAGTTCCACTTTAAACACAAACACAGGATGGTGCTCTGACTCTTTGCTGGTGAGACACAATTATTACACAGCCAAATGCTGGTTGCTGGATAGTGCTTTTTGCACTGCCTTGCAGTGTCTTGGTTCAGGCTTTGCAATGTGGTGATTGTTCCATTCTCCCTGATCCCATGACATCGGGAAGGGAAAATGGCTAATTGGGTCCAATTTGGACATTTCACTTAAGCCTCGTACACACGGTCGGACTTCCATCGGACTTTTCCGTGGTTTTTTGTCCGAACGGAGTTGGTTGGGAACACCCATAGCATACACACGCTCAGACTTTTCTGCAAACTTTCTTAAAACTTCTTACAACATTGCGTGTTTTTTCTGCTCTTTACTGTCACCCTTTGGTCAACTTCTGCTATTGTTGGTTGATTTTAACATTAGTTGTTTTGTCCATCGGACTAAAGTCCGATGGTTATCTGTACACACGGTCGGACTTTGCTCCATCGGACTTTTGTTGGGCAAAAGTTTGTCCGTTTGCAGACCCAACTTTTGTCCGATGAAAACAAAACCAAACGAAAAAAAGTTTGTCCGATGGAGCGTACACACGGCCGGATTGTTGGTCCAACTTGCTTAAAACGAAGTTTGTTGGGCAAAAGTCCGACCGTGTGTACGGGGCTTAAGGGATGTACTCACTTTTGTTGCCAGCTGTTTAGATATTAAAGCGGAGGTGCAGCCAGTTTAAAAAAAAAAAAAAAGTAAGCAGCTACTAACAGTGTAGCTGCTGACTTTTAATAAGGACACTTACCTGTCCTACTCGCCCGCGATGTCGGTTCCGCCACGGCGATCGATCGCTGCTGGCAGGTCCCGGCTCCTCCATCCTGACCAAGGGAAACAGGCAGTGAAGCCTTATGGCTTCACTGCCCGTTTCCTACTGCGCATGCGCCACTCACACGGCGCTTTGAATGGACGGCTTGCCTCCTGGGATACACACAGTTCCCAGAAGGCAGCGCGCCCCATTCACAAGAAGAGGAAACGGAAGTTCTCAATCCGAGGACAAGGAAGAGGCACAGTAGGGGCAGATTAGGGGACTTCCGCTTCCGCATAGCAACAGGTATTTCGGGTGAGTATGAATTTTTATTTTTCTATTTTTTTTCTTTTTTTTTTTTAGGATTTTTAATGTAAAAAAAAATTCTGGGTGGACCTCCGCTTTAATGGCTGTGTGATGAGTTATTTTGAGGGGACAACAAATTTACACTGTTAGGGCTCTTTCACACGGAGGTCCGTCCAGGTCCGCCTGTCAGTTTTTTAGGCGGACCTGAAACGGATCCTCCATGCACCCCTATGGAAGCACGGATGTCAGCGGAGACATGTCCGCTGACATCCGCTCCGCTCCGCTCCGAAAAAGTGTGACGGAGGAAAATCCTATTTTTCCTTCCGTCTGCGGAGCGGATCGGATGACAACGGACTCTACGGTCCGTCGTCATCCGATTCCCCATAGGGGAGAGCGGCGCTCTGACAGGGCGGTCCCTGCACAGTGTGCGGGGACCGCCCAGTCATCCGTCGGCTCAGCGGGGATCAACGGAGCGATCCCCGCTGAGCAAGCGGAGCTTCACGGGGCGGATCTTCACGGATCCGCCCCGTGTGAAAGAGCCCTTATACAAGCTGTACACTCACTACTTTACATTGTAGCAAAGTGTCATTGCTTCAGTGTTGTCACATGAAAAGATATAATAAAATATTTACAAAAATGTGAGGGGTGTACTCACTTTTGTGACATACTGTATGTTAGCTGAGGGACACGGTTAAAAGCGTTAGTACAAAAACTGTCTTTCTCCTTTATAGGGAGATCTTTCTTTATTGATAAATTCACTGAAGAACATATGCACCTTCCCACATGATCAGAGATAAAAAAAAATAGGTGGTAATTGGTTTGACCCCAATCTAAATATTCTGTTTAATTATATCAAATTAAAGTTAAAAAGTAAAAGAAAATGGCAAAAAATCTTAAGACTTAAAAAGTTTTCTTCTTAAAACATGAAAATAACTGTAGCAATAAAAACTCAAAACAACTTTCAACTTTCATTTAAATAATGCCTCTGATATTGTGATAAAAAAAAGTTTTTTCACCTCTTTCTGATGAGAGGTATGTGCTAAGCTCCTTCATGTGATGACTAAGTAAAAACATTTGGTTTTAAATTTCCTAGTCTTTCATCATCACTGCACTTTTATCCTTTTATCTCATCTTTTATCTTTACGTTAGCATAAAGGGAAGAAAGAAGGGTTCAAATGAATATGAGAACTGCCTTACAAAATAAGAAATTCTTTGCTTCACTTTGCAGATACTGATTTTTTTTTGTGAATATTCAACCTGACACATCAAGGTAACTGACAATATATGTTTTACTAACTCTTAAAAAATATAGATTTTTGAATAATGAAGAAAAACCAACTGTACTTCTTTATTTTGGGTGATCTAAGGCAGGCTTTGATCACCACTTAAAGAGGAAGTAAACCCTCTCAAACCCCTGCAAGACAAAGGCATAATGAGCTAGTATGCATAGCATACTATCTCATTATGTATTACTTACTTATATATTACTTACCTCCGATCAAAGCCCCCGCAGCGGTCCTCGTCTTCCCCTCCAGCCGCCGACATGTTTAACCACTTCAATACAGGGCTTTTTATACCACTTCCATACCGGGCCTATTCTGGCACTTCTCTCCTACATGTACAAATCATCATTCTTTTGCTAGAAAATTACTCAGAACCCCAAAACATTATATATGTTTTTTTAACAGACACCCTAGGGAATAAAATGACGGTCATTGCAACTTTTTTTCTTGCACGGTATTTGCGCAATAATTTTAAAAACGCCTTTTTTTGGGGAAAAAAAAATGGTTTCATGAATTAAAAAATAACAAAACAGTAAAGTTAGCCCAATTTTTGGGGAAAATATGAAAGAAGATGTTACGCCGAGTAAATAGATACCTAACATGTCATGCTTTAAAATTGCGTACACTCATGGAATGGCGCCAAACTTCGGTACTTAAAAATCTCCATAGGCGACACTTTAATTTTTTTTACAGGTTACCAGGTTAGAGTTACAGAGGAGGTCTAGTGCTAGAATTGTTGTTGCACGCGCTCTAACGCACGTGGCGATACCTCACATATGTGGTTTGAAATGCGTTTACATATGTGGGCGGGACTTGCATGTGCATTCGCTTCTGATCGCGAGCTACCGGGGACAGGGGCGTTTTCATTTTTTTTATTATATATATATATATATATATATAATTTTTTTTTTTTTTTTTTTTACACTTATCTTACTTTTTTTTTATCACTTTTATTCCTATTACAAGGAATGTATACATCCCTTGTAATAGGAATGTGTGCGACAGGTCCTCTTTATGGAGAAATGCAGTTTTTTTTTCACTGATCTCATGTTTACTAGCGGCAATGGTGGCTTTGTTTACATCTGAGGACTCGGGCCTGACGTCATCACATCGCGCCCATATCCCCCTTCAAACCCAGGACGTCATATGACGTCCACCCAGGATGGGAGATCCCATCTGTGGACGTCATATTACTATGGCTGGGTATTGAAATGGTTAAACATGATTAAACACTAAGTCTAGTGTGAAACGCATCAGCTGTCCAGTGTGCTGTGACTTGTAGTGCTGTGTTGGATTTTACAATAAAGGCAATTTTATTTGGAGTGCGGCTGTCCAGAAGAAATTCCTCTTTTTTTTTTTTTTTTCGCCGACATGTCGTCCCGGAGTTACTTCTGGGTATCGCGGCTCCGGCGCTGTGATTGGCCGGAGCCACGATGATGTCACTCCCGCGCATGTGCGCAGAGCCACCGGTAACGGCACGGAGACTGTAGCAATGGCACACAGGTGCCATTGCTTCAGTTTGCCCCAGTGCGCATGTACTGATGACTTCGGCACATGCAGACACAGAGGGATATCTCCTAAGCCGTACAGGTTTAGGAGATATCCTGGGTAGCTACAGGTAAGCCTTAATATAGGCTTACCTGTAGCATAAAGTTATAAAAAAGGGTTTACAACCACTTTAAGAGTTTTACTGTTAGCTAGATCCCAACAGGGGAGATCTGTAATGTGACCATGTGCTTGGCTGCATGCTTTCCTCATATCCTGAGGCTGGGAGATGAGGACTAGGGATGAGCCGAACACCCCCGGGTTCGGTTCGCACCAGAACCTTCGAACGGACCGAAAGTTCGCGCGAATTTTCGAACCCTATTCGTTATAATGGACGCGAACGTTCGAAATCAAAATTGCTAATTACAACGGCCAATATGCATGTTAATGTCATAAAACAGGTTTGGGGACCCGGGTCCTGCCCCAGGGGACATATATCAATGCAAAAAGAAATTTTAAAAACTAAAGTTTTTTCGGGAGCAGTCATTTTAATGATGCATAAAGTGAAAAAAAAGTGAAATTTTCCTTTAAATATGGTACCTGGGGGGTGTCTAAAGTATGCCTGTGAAGTGGCATGTGTTTCCCGTGTTTAGAACTGTCCTTGCACAAAATGACATTTGTAAAGGAAAAAAAGAAGCCATTTAAAACCACTTGCGGCTTTAATGTCATGTCTTGTCCTGGCCGCCATATGGCTGAAAATCCTTGAGAAAAATGGCATGGCTACCCCATCACCCCCCCCCACCCCAGCCCCTTTGGGTCTTGTATGGATACTAAGGGGGACCCCGCACCCAAAATAAAACCCTATACCTACAACCCTATATACTCTGAACAGCAGTATATAGGTGGTGCAAACAAGACATGGACTGTAGGTTTGTTCTTAAGTAGAATCTGAACAGGTACATTATGAAGTGTAGCTACATCCCAAAAAAAATCAATTTTTAAGCTTTTTGGAGAACATAGGGAGGGGTTATCACCCCTGTAACATTTGCTGTCTTTGCACATCTGTTCAGAACATGTCACCTCACTTTCCGTCCCAATGACAAATGTTTTTGGAAAAGTGGGGTTTTAATTGAAACAAGGATTGGTGATAAAGCATCAGTAGAGAGGAGATACCTTTTTCCCAAATTAAATCTAACAGGATAGAATTTTCCTTCCTAGGGGTAGATTTCCTCTCACTTCCTGTTTTCTCTTGCCGTTTGCAAGTAGGAGTCGTTTGTAAGTTGGATGTTTGAAAGTAGGGGCCTGCCGTATATACTCTGCAGAAATTTGCCCTATTAGATGTTGGTGTAGCCACAAGACTGGTGGGCACAGGAATGGGCCCTGCTGTGAGTTAATAGATCAAGATTTGTACTTGCATGCACCTGTTGAACCGGGCAGAAAAATTGGGCCTTTGGTGGTGGTGGTGGTGGTGGTGGACGGTGTTGCCACAAGACTGTAAGCCCTCACAGTTACTCTTGGTGGGTGCAGGAATGGGCCCTGCTGTGAGTTATTAGATCAAGATTTGTAATTGCATGCACCTGTTGAACAGGGCAGAAAAATTGGGCCTTTGGTGGTGGTGGTGGTGGTGGACGGTGTTGCCACAAGACTGTAGGCCCTCATAGTTACTCTTGGTGGGCGCAGGAATGGGCCCTGCTGTGAACTATTAGATCAAGATTTGTAATTACACGCCCCTGTTAAACAGGGGCTGAAAAATTGTGCCTTAGGCATTGGTGCTGGTGCCACAACACTGCAACCCCTCACAGATACTGTACTTGGAGCACAGCAGTCACACCTGTTGCGAAGCATCTTTTTAAAAAATTGTAATTACACGCCCCTGTTATACAGGGGCTGAAAAATTGTGCCTTAGGCACTGGTGCTGGTGCCACAACACTGCAACCCCTCACAGATACTGTACTCTGAGCACAGCAATGAGACCTGTTGCAAAGCATTGCCTAAAAATTGTAATTACACGCCCCAACAGGGGCTGAAAAATTGTGCCTTAGGCACTGGTGCTGGTGCCACAACACTGCAACCCCTCACAGATACTGTACTCTGAGCACAGCAGTCACACCTGTTGCGAAGCATCTTTTTAAAAAATTGTAATTACACGCCCCTGTTATACAGGGGCTGAAAAATTGTGCCTTAGGCACTGGTGTGGTGGCATGGATCATTGAGGAGGAGGAAGAGGATAGTCAGTGAACATAACAGGACAGTCACTCAGCATCAGCATAGGCAGTCTTGAAGGGATGTGACATTATAAATTATTCCGTTATATCCGCTTCAGGTGTCTGGTAGCTGGTGGTGATCCAAGACTGATTCATTTTTATGAAGGTCAGTCGATCAACCGAGTCGGTGGACAGGCGCACCCTATGATCGGTGACAAATCCTCCAGCAGCACTGAATGTGCGTTCGGAAAGAACGCTGGATGCAGGACAGGCCAGTAGCTCAATTGCATACTGTGCAAGCTCTGGCCAGTGATCCATCCTCAGGACCCAGTAAGCCAGAGGATTTTCGGTGGGAAAGGTGTCCAAGTCTGACCTTGCCCCTAGGTATTAGACATGTGCATTCGTTTTCGTCCGAATGCATTTTCGTCCGAATTTCAGCTATTTTCGTTATCGTTTTAACAAACGAAAACGAAAGCACAGAATCCGAAAACCGAAAGATCCGACATAAACAAATGCTTTATTTTTGTTTTCGTTGCTACAACAGTTCGATATAGATAGGAGATTCGACGTGACGATGACAATAACAATCTGTGTCTATCGAACCTGTGGTCGAATGTGCCTAACCTTAACTCTATTAGTCCAAGATTATTCTACATAGGAGAGAAAAGATTCGATATTATAGAGAGAAAAGATTCGACATAGGAGAGAAAGATTCGACATAGGAGAGAAAGGATTCGACATAGGAGAGAAAAGATTCGACATAGGAGAGGAAAGATTCGACATAGGAGAGGAAAGATTCGACATAGGAGAGGAAAGATTCGACATAGGAGAGGAAAGATTCGACATAGGAGAGAAAAGATTTGACATAGGAGAGGAAAGATTCGACAAAAGAGAGAAAAGATTCGACACAGGAGAGGAAAGATTCGACATAGGAGAGGAAAGATTCGACATAGGAGAGAAAAGATTCGACATAGGAGAGAAAAGATTCGACATAGGAGAGAAAAGATTTGACATTATAGAGAGAAAAGATTTGACATTATAGAGAGAAAAGATTCGACATAGGAGAGAAAAGATTCGACATTATAGAGAGAAAAGATTCGACATAGAGAGAAAAGATCACTGCTTGTGGGCGGAACATTCGACCGGAAATGTATGATTGCAGAGTCGTACAGTTTCGCTGCTCCGTCGAATCTTCTTTGAACATTCGACAGACACCATAAGCCTTCAATGACAGATTCGACCTTAATTAATTCAGATTTTCGGACGAATGCAATTTTTAACGAAAAACGAAATAAATAAAAACGAATTTCGGGAGTAACTTAATAAATTTATTTTTCGGACGAAAACGAAATTCCGAAACGAAATATTTCAGTGTGCACATGTCTACTAGGTATTCCTGCACCATGTATATCAGACGCTGGCGATGGTTGCTGGAACCGATCATACCTTGGGGCTGCGGACTAAAAAATTGTCTGAACGCATCGGTCAGACGTCCACCTTCCCCACCGCTCCTTCTGCTACTGACCGAAGCCTCAGCAACTCGTCGTCCAGGACCAGGAGTTTGTAACCTCCCAGTTTCTGGGAACGCGTTGCACAGACCTTTCTGCAAGGCCTCCCTGAGATGTCTCATCCTCTGCTCCCTCTGCGACGGCAAGATAAGGTCCGCAACCTTACCCTTGTACCGTGGATCAAGGAGAGTGGCCAGCCAGTAATGGTCACTCTCCTTGATCCGAAGAACACGAGGATCCTTCCGCAGGCTTTGCAGGATCAGGGAGGCCATGCAGCGTAGGTTAGCTGAGGCATTCGGTCCGGAGTCTTCTGGGTCACTGAGGATGACATGATCGCCAGCCACCTCCTCCCAGCCACGTACAAGTCCACTGGTTTGTTGGGACTGTACATCATCCCTAAAAGACTGCTGCTGCTGATGCTGAGTGCCAGGCTCCACCTCCATGCTCACACAATCCTCCTCCTCCTCCTCCTCTTCCTGTGTGATGGGTGGGACAGAAGGAACATTGTCTGGATAAAGGGGGCCTTGAGAGACAAGGAAGTCCTCCTCTTCCTGCCTCTGTTCTGCCTCAAGTGCCCTGTCCATTATCCCACGCAGCGTATGCTCCAACAGGTGGACAAGAGGTACAGTGTCACTGATGCATGCACTGTCACTGCTCACCATCCTCGTGGCCTCCTCAAATGGTGAGAGGACAGTGCATGCATCCCTGATCATGCTCCACTGGCGTGGGGAAAAAAAGCCAAGCTCCCCTGACCCTGTCCTGGTGCCGTAGTCGCAAAGGTACTCATTGATGGCCCTCTGCTGCGTGTGCAGTCGCTGCAGCATGGCCAACGTTGAGTTCCACCTGGTGGGCATGTCACATATTAGGCGGTTCTTGGGCAGGTTCAGCTCCTTTTGCAGCTCAGTCAGCCGAGCACTGGCATTATAAGATCGGCGGAAATGCACACAGACTTTCCTGGCCTGCCTCAGGACATCCTGTAAGCCTGGGAACCTGCCCAAGAACCGCTGCACCACCAGGTTGAGGACGTGAGCCATACAGGGCACATGGGTGAGCTGCCCCTGTCGCAGGGCGGAGAGGAGGTTGGTGCCATTATCAGAAACGACCATTCCTGGCTTAAGCTGGCGTGGCGTCAACCACCTCTCGGCCTGCCCCTGCAGAGCTGCCAGAACCTCTGGCCCAGTGTGGCTCCTGTCCCCCAAACACACCAGCGCAAGCACGGCATGGCATCTTTTTGCCTGCGTACTCGCGTAGCCCCTTGTACGCCTACGGAGCACCGCTGGTTCCGAGGACAGAGCACTCGAAGAGGACATGGAGGAAGAAGAAGAGGAGGGGTGGAGGAGAGAGGTGTGTCACAACCAGTAGTAGCATTTTGGAGGCGTGGTGGCGGAACAACCTCCAACACTACTGCACCTTGTCCTGCATCCCTCCCAGCTGCCAATAGAGTGACCCAATGGGCCGTGAAAGAAAGATAACGTCCCTGTCCATGCCTGCTGGACCATGAGTCAGCGGTAATATGCACCTTACCGCTGACCGCCCTGTCCAGCGAGGCATGGACATTGCCTTCCACATGCCAGTAGAGAGACGGAATCGCCTTCCGTGAGAAAAAGTGGCGTTTGGGAACCTGCCACTGAGGAACCGCACATTGAACAAACTCACGGAAGGGGGCCGAGTCTATCAACTGAAAAGGCAGCAGTTGAAGTGCTAGCAATTTAGCCAAGCTAGCATTCAACCGCTGGGCATGTGGATGGCTGGGAGTATACTTCTTTCGACGGTCCAGCAGCTGGGGCAGGGAAATTTGCCTGCTACAATCGGACGTCGGTGTACTGCAAGTACTTGGTTGTGACACACCTAATTCTACACCTTCAGTCCTCTCAGAGCAGCTTTCAGAGAGGACTGAAGATATAGTGGGGATGGAGATCCCAGCTGATGAGGAGCAAGGAGAGGTCCGCTTTGTTCTTTGGTGTGGGTCTTTTATGTGTGCTTGCCAACGAGCTGCATGGCAGGTCGACATATGTCTGCTCATGCTTGTGGTGCCCAAGCGGCTGATGTTTTGGCCACGCGAGATACGCTTGAGACAAATATTGCAAATAGCAGTGGTGCGATCTGATGCACTCGTCTCAAAAAAGGCCCACACCAAAGAACTTTTGTGATAATGTGCAGAGGCAGCGCCCTGCACAGGCGGAGCTCTGCAGTGTGGTACAGTTGCTGTGCTGGCCTCTAGCTGGCCTCCAGGGGGCATCCTGCCTCGTTGGACATGTGACGCTGCATCCTCCTCCTCCTCCTCCTCTCTCCCTTCAGGCACCCACGTGGAGTCAGTGACCTCATCATCCCCTCCCTCTTCACCACTAGAGCAAACCTGGCAGTAAGCTGCAGCTGGTGGAACACTACTGCCAGATTGCTGTCCTTCAGCATCCCCTCTCTCTGCGCGCACACTACTGACTTCCTCAAGCTGGGTATCATCATCCGAGCCTTCGAATCGTTGGGCATCCTCCTGGAGCATGTACCCAACACTGTGCTCAAACAGTTCGGGGGACTCCTCAGGAGGACATGGTGGGTCTAGGGAAGGGGTGGCTGATGATGCCATTGAGTACGCGTTGGCAGCTGCTCTGCCAGTACCCTGAGCCTGGGTGAGAGAGGATGAGGAGGATGAGGAGGGCTTGGTCATCCATTCTACCAAGCCTTCGGCATGATGCGGCTCCACATGTCCAGCTGCCGAAAACAAAGACAAGCGTGTCCCATGGCCACGTGCTGATGACGATGCACGACCACGTCCACGGCCAGCACTGTTGTCTCTAGAAACAGAGCCTGCCTGCCCTGTGTTCTTGCCTCGGCACGCTCTGCCTCTCCTTGGCGGTCTTCCAGCCATTGTAGTCGGTAGTGTATATAGTATAAAAAATAGAACTCCTATGTGTGCTCACAACACACTGTAGGTCCTATGGGTGCTGACACTAACACACTATAGGTACTATGTGTGCTGCTGACAAGAAAATATAGGAGCTCTGTTTGCTGCCACTAACACACTAGAAGTCCTATGGGTGCTGCTGAGAAGAAAATATAGGAGCTCTGTTTGCTGCCACTAACACACTAGAAGTCCTATGGGTGCTGCTGAGAAGAAAATATAGGAGCTCTGTGTGATGCCACTAACACACTAGAAGTCCTATGGGTGCTTCTGAGATGAAAATATAGGAACTCTGTGTGATACCACTAACACACTAGAAGTCCTATGGGTGCTGCTGAGAAGAAAATATAGGAGCTCTGTGTGATGCCACTAACACACTAGAAGTCCTATGGGTGCTGCTGAGAAGAAAATATAGGAGCTCTGTGTGATGCCACTAACACACTAGAAGTCCTATGGGTGCTGCTGAGAAGAAAATATAGGAGCTCTGTGTGATGCCACTAACACACTAGAAGTCCTATGGGTGCTGCTGAGAAGAAAATATAGGAGCTCTGTTTGCTGCCACTAACACACTAGAAGTCCTATGGGTGCTGCTGAGAAGAAAATATAGGAGCTCTGTTTGCTGCCACTAACACACTAGAAGTCCTATGGGTGCTGCTGAGAAGAAAATATAGGAGCTCTGTGTGATGCCACTAACACACTAGAAGTCCTATGGGTGCTGCTGCGAAGAAAATATAGGAGCTCTGTTTGCTGCCACTAACACACTAGAAGTCCTATGGGTGCTGCTGAGAAGAAAATATAGGAGCTCTGTTTGCTGCCACTAACACACTAGAAGTCCTATGGGTGCTGCTGAGAAGAAAATATAGGAGCTCTGTTTGCTGCCACTAACACACTAGAAGTCCTATGGGTGCTGCTGAGAAGAAAATATAGGAGCTCTGTGTGATGCCACTAACACACTAGAAGTCCTATGGGTGCTGCTGAGAAGAAAATATAGGAGCTCTGTTTGCTGCCACTAACACACTAGAAGTCCTATGGGTGCTGCTGAGAAGAAAATATAGGAGCTCTGTGTGATGCCACTAACACACTAGAAGTCCTATGGGTGCTGCTGAGAAGAAAATATAGGAGCTCTGTTTGCTGCCACTAACACACTAGAAGTCCTATGGGTGCTGCTGAGAAGAAAATATAGGAGCTCTGTTTGCTGCCACTAACACACTAGAAGTCCTATGGGTGCTGCTGAGAAGAAAATATAGGAGCTCTGTGTGATGCCACTAACACACTAGAAGTCCTATGGGTGCTGCTGAGAAGAAAATATAGGAGCTCTGTTTGCTGCCACTAACACACTAGAAGTCCTATGGGTGCTGCTGAGAAGAAAATATAGGAGCTCTGTTTGCTGCCACTAACACACTAGAAGTCCTATGGGTGCTGCTGAGAAGAAAATATAGGAGCTCTGTGTGATGCCACTAACACACTAGAAGTCCTATGGGTGCTGCTGCGAAGAAAATATAGGAGCTCTGTTTGCTGCCACTAACACACTAGAAGTCCTATGGGTGCTGCTGAGAAGAAAATATAGGAGCTCTGTTTGCTGCCACTAACACACTAGAAGTCCTATGGGTGCTGCTGAGAAGAAAATATAGGAGCTCTGTTTGCTGCCACTAACACACTAGAAGTCCTATGGGTGCTGCTGAGAAGAAAATATAGGAGCTCTGTTTGCTGCCACTAACACACTAGAAGTCCTATGGGTGCTGCTGAGAAGAAAATATAGGAGCTCTGTGTGATGCCACTAACACACTAGAAGTCCTATGGGTGCTGCTGAGAAGAAAATATAGGAGCTCTGTTTGCTGCCACTAACACACTAGAAGTCCTATGGGTGCTGCTGAGAAGAAAATATAGGAGCTCTGTGTGATGCCACTAACACACTAGAAGTCCTATGGGTGGTGCTGAGAAGAAAATATAGGAGCTCTGTTTGCTGCCACTAACACACTAGAAGTCCTATGGGTGCTGCTGAGAAGAAAATATAGGAGCTCTGTTTGCTGCCACTAACACACTAGAAGTCCTATGGGTGCTGTTGGGGTGCAATGCTGTGCTAACAGCACTGCGGTTGGTACTACTGCAATACTGTACTAACAGTAAGCACGCACCAGACTAATCCCCAGCAGCAGCTAATAACACACTAACTGTGCAATCAGCAGCAATGAACGATCAATGACTTAGGTAGCAATGGTTTAGCAAAGAAATAGCCAATGGTTTAGCAAAGAAGAGCAAATCTTTCAGTATCAAGCAAAGACAGAATCAGCAGACTAATCTCTCCTAAAGCCGGAACTCATGTGACCGGGGCCGATGGCGTGGCGGCCTTTTAAATGGTGGGGCGTGTACTAAAGCCCCTGAGCTGTAATTGGCTACAGGCGTCCTGCCTGTAGCCAATTATTGCTCTCCGAGTTTCGGGCGCTGTGATTGGCCAAGCATGCGGGGTCACAGTGCATGCTTGGCCAATCATCAGCCAGCAATGCACTGCGCCGGCCGCGCCGGCCGCAATGCATTGCGGGGCCGCTCGCATCACACGAATGTGATGCGAACGGCCCAAATAGTTCTGGGCTCGACGAGCGAGCGAACGCCCGATGCTCGATTCGAACATGGGTTCGAATCGAGCACCGGGCCCATCCCTAATGAGGACACCTTTTGCTCTTTTATCCTTTTGCATCTTGATTTTTATACAATCTCTTAACCTGAAACTCTAGGTTCTGCAAGGTTCCCAGCATACACTGCCTAATGGAGGACACCTAGCACCCTGCCTAACCTAACCAGTACCTCTGCAGCTGTTACATCAAAACCCTATATTGTCCTGAGCAACAGACCCCATTGCAGCCCATCATGCAGTTGCAAACTCCATAAAGGATGAAGCGTTTCAGTAGGGGAGGAGACACTTGCATGGAGGAGGGCCATCCCAGAATCATTTCACCCCCCTAGGAAATGAGAGCAGTCCCAAAAGCATTAGTCCTTGAATGTGGCAGCTTGCCTGGCTGCTCTTGTACCTCCTGTTGAGTTTGGCTACTGGAACCCCTGGGGAGCTTCCCACCTAAACAATATATATAGGCCGCCCCTCTACTGGCAGGGCATATGCTTTCTTAACCCATAGGATCCCCAAGGACTATCTCACTGTTTCCTATAGTGACACCAAGCAGAGAATACAGGAACTGCAACAGAGAACATCTATGCCCCTTCACTACAAATCTTTCTTTCCCCAGGACAGCTATGACATCCACATTGCATAGTTACCAACAGTCCAGAATTTCCCGGGACAAGCACAATTTTTGGACCCTTTGGACCCTTGTCCCGAATTTTGGCTTACTGATGCATCTCTATATCTGTGACTAGGCTATGGACATTCAAGTATTTACATATTCTTAAAGACATTCTGTGGTCACAGTATACACTTTCATTTTATAACAGCATCATTGTAAAGGCCACTTAATCTGATAAACTGGGCGGCCCCAAGATATTCTTTTATTTTGCAGGGATTTCCTGTAGTAGCTATGGGACAGGAAGTGGCGTTAAATCTCCCCAATGGGACACAAAAGGGAAAGTCAGAGTAAAGGCACAAGTCTTTAGCTACAAAGTGAGATGATTCCACTGGAACAGGTGTCCTCATTGTTGGATTTCTCCTTACCTCTTGTCAGTGGCGGTGCGTCCATAGAGGGCGCCGGAGCGCCGCCCCCTCTCGCTCCCGCACCGCCACTGAAAGACAATACACAGATTCATGCATTGCATAAATCTGTGTATTGTCACTGCTGCCGCGCTGCCCACTATACATATGGCCGGCCTCCTGGTGAGCGCCGGCCATATGAATTAGAGCGGCGGCCGGCGGTGGGTTTAACTTGGAAGTGCCTATCAGAACCAGCGGCTCTGATAGGCTTTCCGAATACAGCTCTCACGCTGTATTCGGCTTCCAAAAACTCCTCCCAGGTACGCACGGGGGTGCGTTCCTGGGAGAAGACTGTGTGGAGGTTTCAGCCAATCAGGTTCACCGGATCTGGTTACTGGTAACCTGATTGGCTGAAGCGACATTGAGGGCAGGAGAACACATCGAGGATGGCGCGGACCGAGGAAGGTAAGTGCAGGGCTGGGGGGGGGGACAAACTGGCTGAATATGGGGGACAAACTGGCTGAATATAGGGGACAAACTGGCTGAATATGGGGGACAAACTGGCTGAATATGGGGGACAAACTGGCTGAATATGGGGGACAAACTGGCTGAATATGGGGGGAACTGGCTGTATATGGGGGACAAACTGGCTGAATATGAGGGGAACTGTCTGTATATGGGGGACAAACTGGCTGAATATGGGGGACAAACTGGCTGAATATGGGGGACAAACTGGCTGAATATGGGGGACAAACTGGCTGAATATGGGGGACAAACTGGCTGTATATGGGGGACAAACTGGCTGTATATGGGGGACAAACTGGCTGAATATGGGGGAAAAACTGGCTGTATATGGGGGGAACTGGCTGAATATGGGGGACGAACTGGCTGAATATGGGGGACGAACTGGCTGAATATGGGGGACAAACTGGCTGTATATGGGGGACAAACTGGCTGTATATGGGGGGAACTGGCTGTATATGGGGGACACGCTGGCTGCATTTGGGGGAAACTGGCTGTATATGGGGGACATGCTGGCTGCATTTGGGGGGAACTGGCTGTATATGGGGATAAACTGGCTGCATTTGGGGGGAACTGGCTGTATATGGGGGACAAACTGGCTGCATTTTGGGGGGAACTGGCTGTATATGGGTACAAACTGGCTGTATATGGGGGCACACTGGCTATATATATGGGGACACACTGGCTGTATATGGGGGCACACTGGCTGTATATGGGGGACAAACTGGCTGAATATGGGGGGAACTGGCTGTATATGGGGGACAAACTGGCTGAATATGGGGAACAAACTGGCTGAATATGGGGGACAAACTGTCCCCCATATTCAGCCAGTTCCCCCCATATTCAGCCAGTTTGTCCCCCATATACAGCCAGTTCCCGCCATATTCAGCCAGTTTGTCCCCCATATTCAGCCAGTTTGTCCCCCATATACAGCCAGTTCCCCCCATATTCAGCCAGTTTGTCCCCCATATTTAGCCAGTTTGTCCCCCATATACAGCCAGTTCCCCCCATATTCAGCCAGTTTGTCCCCCATATTCAGCCAGTTCCCCCCATATTCAGCCAGTTTGTCCCCCATATACAGCCAGTTCCCGCCATATTCAGCCAGTTTGTCCCCCATATTCAGCCAAACTGGCTGAATATGGGGGGAACTGGCTGTATATGGGGGACAAACTGGCTGAATATGGGGGACAAACTGGCTGAATATGGGGGGAACTGGCTGTATATGGGGGACAAACTGGCTGAATATGGGGGGAACTGGCTGTATATGGGGGACAAACTGGCTGAATATGGGGGACAAACTGGCTGAATATGGGGGGAACTGGCTGTATATGGGGGACAAACTGGCTGTATATGGGGGACAAACTGGCTGTATATGGGGGACAAACTGGTTGTATATGGGGGACAAACTGGCTGTATATGGGGGACAAACTGGCTGTATATGGGGGACAAACTGGCTGAATATGGGGGGAACTGGCTGTATATGGGGGACAAACTGGCTGTATATGGGGGACAAACTGGCTGTATATGGGGGACAAACTGGCTGAATATGGGGGGAACTGGCTGAATATGGGGGGAACTGGCTGTATATGGGGGGAACTGGCTGAATATGGGGGACAAACTGGCTGAATATGGGGGACAAACTGGCTGAATATGGGGGACACGCTGGCTGCATTTGGGGGGAACTGGCTGTATATGGGGGACAAACTGGCTGCATTTGGGGGGAACTGGCTGTATATGGGGGCACACTGGCTATATATATGGGGACACACTGGCTGTATATGGGGGCACACTGGCTATATATATGGGGACAAACTGGCTGTATATGGGGGCACACTGGCTATATATATATATGGGGGCACACTGGCTGTATATATGGGGGCACACTGGCTGTATATATGGGGGCACACTGGTTATATATGGAAACAAACTGGCTGTATTTGAGGGGGCAAACTGGTGGCGTTTGGGCACAGTGGCTGCGTTTAATGGGCACAGTGGCGGCAATTGATTTTTTTTATTTTTTCAGTTTGTTTGCGCCCCCCCCAAAAATTTTGAGCACCAGCCGCCACTGCCTCTTGTTCTGGTGAAATTTTTTGGATTTACCATTACTTTCTGTCTTGGTAGCAATGGTCACCAGGACAAATAGAGAGGGTGAATCTACCTAGCACAGACACAGAAACAAAAAACTTGACAGGAGTTTTAATCCTTCTCTACTCTAAAAACTGTGACTCTGACCACATTTACATCTTAAAGAGTAATGCCACTTTGTTGGGCAAAAACTGTCTTTCACACGGATGTGCGCATAAGTATGCCCATGTAAACGATGCCCAACATTAAATTACAACATGGCTTGTGTAGCAATTGTATATCCTTTTACTTGCTTGCTATATTATTTCCACAAAAGTGGAGTTACCAATTACACTTCCTACTCTTTTGCATACATATCATTTACGTTTCATGTTACATATCAATATTTTTATTTCAGTCTTTAAGACTTTCGTGCAGGTATTCAATATCCACCCTTCCCATTTTACATGAATGTTCTTCCACAGGCTTGGCTTTATTAGATTAGCAGTACTGCTACATGAAAATCTGAAAGTCTTTTATTTGTTCTGTAACACTACCCCCGCAGGGGCTGTTGGCAATTGGTTCCCCTATTCCTACACAGCCAGGTAACACATACTTCCAACTTCCTTCCAGGCACAAGAAATCAGTCCATGGGCTTGTTTTTGTTGTTTTATTGGGGAAAGCAACTTGGATAGGGTATTGGGATAATAGGATGCCCAACTTGACTTAAAGAACAACAGATGAGGACAACTTCCTTCCTGTGTACAAGGAAAAGATCCTAGACTGCTCTCCTTGCTAAAAAAAACACCCAATCTCTTGAATCCCTTTACAGACTGATGCCGCGTACACACGATCGGAATTTCCGACAACAAATGTTCGATGTGAGCTTTTGGACGGATATTCCGACCGTGTGTAGGCTCCATCGGACATTTGCTGTCGGAATTTCTACATTTTTCCGACAACAAAAGTTCTTGTCGGAAATTCTGATCGTGTGTATCCAATTCCGCCGCACAAAAATCCTACACATGCTCGGAATCAATTTGACGCATGCTCGGAATCATTGTACTTAATTTTTCTCAGCTTGTCGTAGTGTTGTATGTCTCCGCGCTCTTGAAGTTCGGAATTTCCAAGCAACATTTGTGCGCCCGTGTGTATGCAAGACAAGTTTGAGCCAGCATCCGTCGAAAAAAAAAACACGGTTTTGTTGTCGGAAATTCCGATCGTGTGTACACGGCATAAGAGCCCTCAGCCCCTTTTGGAAAGTAGCACAGAACATTTAAAATGCAGGAGTATCTCCTCTCCTCTTGTAGAACTGCTCCCAGCTCTATCAAATGCAGAAACTACTAACCCTCCTGGCTGCCTGACTAGTAGCCCACCCAGCTGCTCTGAAAGGGTAAAGCACAACGCAGTCCATTGAAAGCTTGCTACATATGGCAGTCTTTCCCCTTGTGGATCCATGGGTGTGCTGATGTACTCACTCTGTTCTCACTGACCTTAGGAAAGAATCCTGTTCAAACGGTGATGCTGAATGGATCTTCCTAATCCAGCCTGAAGGCAAAGCCCCCGCCTAGACCTAGGGGACCCCTCCTAGGCTACCGACAGCCTCCTCAGCACTCCATCTTCCACCCGACCCCCCCTACTGGCATAGCTCCTTTGTATTTAAGGGCTGACTCAGCTACCCTGCCAGGACATTCTGTCTGGGGATTTGCCCAGTTCCCTCAAGTATGCAGATCAGCCCTCCTGGCCCACTCCCACTAACTTCTAGAATTTTTTCTAAAGTCCCAGATCTAGGGGGAGGTACCTGTCTCTGTGAGTCGTTCAGCCTGACCTGCAGTAAACCCTGACCCAATTTCAGACTCGCAAACTAACCATGAGTGATAACATACATTTGCCTGCACTAACACTAGTAGCACACTAGAGGGTGCTACACTTCTATCCTTCACAGGCTTATCTAGTAACATGTTTTAAGGTATTAAAGTGCCTTAAAGTGGAGTTCCACCCTGATTTTTTATTTTCCCCCAAAAATCATTGAAATAAATAGAGAAAAAAACACCAGAAAGGGCGGTTGCTATGCGGAACTAGCTCGTCTGCCTCTTCATCCACCGCGGTGGTCTTCTTCCTCGTCCCCTGTCACGGTGTCTTTTGGTGAATGGGGCGCGCTGCCTTCTGGGAAGTGTGTGTATCCCAGGAGGCAGCCGCCCATTCACAAAGCGCCATGCGAGTCACGCATGCGCAGTAGGAATCGGGTAGTGAAGCCGCAAGGTTTCACTGCCTGTTTCCCTTAGTCAGGATGGAGGCGCCAGGACCGAGCGATCGCCGTCGGGGGCCCATCATCGCAGTCGCCTAGGACAGGTAAGTGTACATATTAAAAGTCAGCAGCTACAGTGTTAGTAGCTGCTGACTTTAAAAAAAATAAAAAATCGCGGGTGGAGCTCCACTTTAACAAGCAAAAGCTTAAACAACTTATTATGGTGGCTAACAACAGAGTATTAGAGTAATAAGCCTCGTACACACGAACGAGTTTCTCTGCAAAAACCAGCAAGAAACTTGCTGGCAGAGATTTTTTGCCGAGAAATTTGTTCGTGTTTATGGTTTCTCGTCAAGAAAAGCGACAAGTATCTCGACGAGAAAATAGAGATCCTGCTCTCTATTTTCTCGTCGAGATTCTCGTCGGCATGTTTCTCGACGAGAAAAGTGAGTGTGTGTGTACACTTACCTGTCGTCCCGGAAGCCCGCGCATGTTCGAAATGAATTCAACGCATGCGCGGTAGCTTCCTAGGCATACGTAGGGTATACCAAGATGGCGGCGACGGCATCGAATGTGACGAGCGCATGCTCGTCGTAGTCGATGACGTCACCGCGTACGCTCCACTCAAAGAACCGCGGGTTCTTTGAATCGAGCGTGTGTACACTCGGCCGGGACAAGTTCCTTGTCCAAGAATCTCGTCGAAAAACGACATGTTTTTTTCGACGAGAATCTCGGCCGTGTGTACGAGGCCATAGAGTTTTATTTCAGTTAGCATTTAGAGTAGGGTGACCAGACATCCCCGGTTTCCAGGGACAGTCCCCGGATTAAGGACACTGTCCCTGGACCAAGGATTGGATTTGAACAGGGGCCCGGACAATTTCAAAGAAAGTGCAGAATAAAAAAAAAAAAATCTGAATTACAGACCCCAGCTCCGCCGCTCCCACTAGTTTAGGGGGGTGTATTTTTTCCATTATCTGTGCCCCTTTCTGATGATCATGTGCTGGTCGGAGAGGAGGGAATATTTCTTCAGTTTTGGGCGCATGCCCATTCAGCTCCGCTCGCATGTTCTTCTGCATTGGCTCAAGTCCTGGCCAGCTGCCTTCCTGTTTATCTCCTTGCCTTCCCTGGCGAAGTGATCTTCCTCCGCTCCCCACTCAGTAGTAAGCCAGGGGCCGGAGAGTAATGCACAGTGGTGGGCTGCCAGTGCCTTCAAGGCTTCAACACAGGTGTGCTTTGGGGGTGTCTGTGAATACATTGCACTCTATCTGTCTCTCTGGCATCATGGATGGTATCATAACTCACAGGCAGCAGGCACTCTATCATGGTCATAAGTTAACAAAATCAGCACCCAGCAGCCATGTCATGTGACACACTGTGACAGAGCCAGCCAGAGCCATGATAGAGTGCCTGTGTGTTACCATAATGCTGATAATGTTAACCAGTTGCTGATCGCCCGATAGCATATTTACTGCTACAGGGCGGTCGCGCTGTGCAGGATCACGTATAAATGTGATCCTGCATTTCTGGGTATAGGAGAAAATCAACAGGTTCGGCGGACTCGATGTCCACCGGTACCCGCTGATCATTATGAACACAGGCAGAATGGTGGTCTGTCTATGTAAACAAGGCAGATCGCCCTTCTGTCAGTATAGAAGACATTGATCTTGTTTTCCTGCAGAGCTAGTACAGGGATCTATACCTTCCCTTAGTAAAAGCACCTCCCCCACAGTGAGAAAACACTTGTTAGGCACACATTTAACCCTTTGATTGCACTAGATGTTATCCCCTTCCCAGCCAGTGTCATTAGTACAGTGACGGTGCATATTTGTAGCACTGATCACTGTATTAGTATCACTGGTTCCCACAAAGTGTCAAAAGTGTCACTTAGTGTCTGATTTGTCCGCCACAATATCGCAGTCCCATTATGAGTCACTGATTGCCGCCATTACTAGTAAAAAAAAAATATTTCCCCGGATTTCATTTAAAAAATCTGGTCATCTTAATTTAGAGGGTTGGCGTATGTAACATATAGAGTGCAGTGGTCTGGAGAATGTAATGTACAACATATAAACCTGGCTCCTAACTTTTTTAGCTGGCTCCTAGATTCCAAGCAAATTTGTCAAGCCCTGGCCCACATACAATCCATATATATATATATATATATATATATATATAATGTGTAGCGGCCTGACCCCCCGTCCCCTTGTAAATAAAGTGGCTTGCTTAGGGCAAGAGGGCAGAGGGCAAGTTTGACTGTCAGTAATAGAGCCCCACACCATAAAAAGTCTAACACTCCTTTATTCTTCTTCACATGCAGGGATGAGCCGAACACCCCCCTGTTCGGTTCGCACCAGAACCTGCGAACAGACAAAATGTTCGTGTGAACTTTAGAACCCTATTAAATACAATGGACTCGAACGTTCGAAATCTAAAGTGTTAATTATAAAGGCTGATATGCAAGTTATTGTCCTAAAAAGTGTTTGGGGACCCGGGTCCTGCCCCAGGGGACATGTATCAATGCAAAAAAAAGTTTTAAAAACGGACGTTTTTTCGGGAGCAGTGATTTTAATAATGCTTAAAATGGAAAAATAAAAGTGAAATATTCCTTTAAATTTCGTACCTGGGGGGTGTGTATGATATGCATGTGAAGTGTCGCATGTTTCCCGTGCTTAGAACTGTCCCTGCAAAAAATGTCATTTTTGAAAGAAAAAAAGTCATTTAAAACTGACTTGCGGCTATTAATGAATTGTCGGCTCCCGGCAATACATTCAAAAGTCATTGATAAAATAAAAAATAAATAAAAAAAAGCGTGGGGGTTCCCCAGAATTCAATTACCAGGCCCTTCAGGTCTGGAATGGATATTAAGGGGAACCCTGCCGCAAATTTAAAAAAAAATTGACGTGGGGTTCCCCCACATATCCATTCCAGGCCCTTCAGATCTGGCATGGATTTTAAGGGGAACTCCACCCCAAATTTAAAAAAAAAATGGAGTGGAGTCCCCCCAAAAATCCATACCAGACCCTTATCCGAGCACGCAACCTGGCCGGCCGCAGGGGAAAAGGGGGGGGACGAGAGAGCGGCCCCCCTCCCTCCTGAACCGTACCAGGCCACATGCCCTCAACATGGGGAGGATGTCCCCATGTTGATGGGGACAAGGGCCTCATCCCCACAACCCTTGCCCGGTGGTTGTGGGGGTCTGCGGGCGGGGGGCTTATCAGAATCTGGAAGACCCCTTTAACAAAGGGGACCCCCAGATCCCGGCCCCCCCTATGTGAATTGGTAAGGGGTACATTGTACCCCTACCATTTCACGAAGAAAGCGTAAAAAAATGTTTAAAAAAAACACACAAACACCTTGAAAGTCCTTTATTTAAAAAAAAAACAAAAAACATTCCAGCGGTGAAATCCAGTGTCCCGCGGCGATCCCGATGTCCAGCGCTGTCCTTTATTGGTTGTGCCTGAGCGGACCTGATGGGGAACTCCCTCTCAGTATTTTAAATGTATAGACCCGCCCCTTCTAAAGTTCCCCATCAGGTCCGCTCAGCGTACCAGATGCGGAACATGAGAAGGGGCGGGTCTATACATGTATTGCCAAAGTGAGAGCAGTTCCCCATCAGGTCCGCCCCCTCGGTATGTCGGACCCGCCTACGTCATTGGCTTGAGCGAGGAACTTCCTTCACTATGTAAATTTAAATTACACAGTGAAGGAAGTTCCCCGCTCAAGCCAATGACGTAGGCGGGTCCGATATACCGAGGGAGCGGACCTGATGGGGAACTTTAGAAGGGGCGGGTCTATACATTTAAAATACTGAGAGGGAGTTCCCCATCAGGTCCGCTAAGGCACAACCAATGAAGGACAGCGCTGGACATCGGGATCGCCGCGGGACACTGGATTTCAGCGCTGGAATGTTTTTTTGTTTTTTTTAAATAAAGGACTTTTTCAAGGTGTTTGTGTGTTTTTTTTTTTTTTAAACATTTTTTTACGCTTTCTTCGTGAAATGGTAGGTGTACAATGTACCCCTTACCAATTCACATAGGGGGGGGGGGCCGGGATCTGGGGGTCCCCTTTGTTAAAGGGGTCTTCCAGATTCCAATAAGCCCCCCGCCCGCAGACCCCCACAACCACCGGGCAAGGGTTTTGGGGATGAGGCCCTTGTCCCCATCAACATGGGGACATCCTCCCCATGTTGAGGGCATGTGGCTTGGTACGGTTCAGGAGGGAGGGGGGGCCACTCTCTCATCCCCCCCTTTTCCCCTGCGGCCGGCCAGGTTGCGTGCTCGGATAAGGGGTCTGGTATGGATTTTTAGGGGGACTCCACGCCATTTTTTTAAAATTTGGGGTGGAGTTCCCCTTAAAATCCATGCCAGATCTGAAGGGCCTGGAATGAATATTTGGGGGAACCCCACGTCAAATTTTTTTTAAATTTGCGGCGGGGTTCCCCTTAATATCCATTCCAGACCTGAAGGGCCTGGTAATTGAATTCTGGGGAACCCCCACGCTTTTTTTTTTTTTTTTTTATATCAATGACTTTTGTATGTATTGCCGGGAGCCGACAATTCATTAATAGCCGCGAGTCAGTTTTAAAAGACTTTTTTTCTTTCAAAAATGACATTTTTTGCAGGGACAGTTCTAAGCACGGGAAACATGCGCCACTTCACATGCATATCATACACACCCCCCAGGTACGAAATTTAAAGGAATATTTCACTTTTATTTTTTCATTTTAAGCATTATTAAAATCACTGCTCCCGAAAAAACGGCCGTTTTTTAAAACTTCTTTTTGCATTGATACATGTCCCCTGGGGCAGGACCCCGGTCCCCAAACACTTTTTAGGACAATAACTGGCATATAAGCCTTTATAATTAGCACTTTAGATTTCTCCCATAGATTTTTCGAATTTGCCGCGAACACCCCAATTTGTTCGCTGTTCGGCGAACGGGCAATGTTCGAGTCGAACATGAGTTCGACTCGAAGCTCATCCCTATTCACATGTGAACAGTATCAGTTGAACTTTCAAACGAACAAACAGGGTGTGCATACGAGTAGGCCCAGGCACAATGAACACTCCTATTCCTTCTTTGGCGAATAGGCTTGGAACACAGTCGCTGCCACCGACTGTGAGTTTGGTCGCTGCCACCGACCGGGTGAACTGTAGAGGCCCCTGCCACAGGCCTAATAGCAGGTCTCTGCCACCGACCTGAATTGACTAGATGTACCGCTGCCACCGGTCACAGAACATGAATTACCTTCCTTTATGAATAGGCCCTTGTTGGAGAAAGACATCCATCCAAGCGGTCTCCGGAGGTCCACCCGACACTGGCAATATGCTGCACCAGCTTCACCAAGGGTCAACTCTCCGGTCCTTTACGCCCTGGATTCAGGTGCCCAACACCAGGGGCCCCTTAGGACGATCTCTCCCTCGCGCTACCCAGCGGAATATACTGGGCCCCAGGCCTCCAGCTGAGTACCTCACCCCAGACTGAAGGTGTCTGGGATGGAACACAAACTCCACGTGTACAGACCAAGGGCGCCTGAACACCAACCACGGACAGCAGCCCTCAGGCTGAAGGTGCCTGGGACTCGGACCTCGTGGCGAAGATGTCCGCCCCCTTTATACCCTCTCCCAGCAAGCACAGCGGGTTCCCCGCCCCGCAGTACAGCTGCCACGAGAGGTCACAAAGGGTACGGCACTGCAGTAGTGGTTCAACCCCGGCTCAAAGTGACAGCGCCACCTGCTGATCCGCAGGGAACTAGACATCACTGATGTCCTCACCCGAACAGAATACAGCCCTATTCTTCCAACTAGTGCATCTGGGTCATACTACCACCCAGATGCTCCCTTTAAATAGTACATACCCGCTACATACATTATATATATATATATATATATATATATATATATATATATATATATATATATATATATATAAACTGTATGTGTGTGTGTGTATGTATATGTATGTATGTATATATATATAATATATATATATATATATATATATATATATATTGTGGTAGTGTGGTACCCCACCAGTGTATGAATACAGGATTCTCAACCAGGCAGGTTGAGGGGCTCCAGGGTATTTGCTTGTTTGGGAGGAAACTGGCTTTTCAGTTTCCTCATGATTTACTAAAATCCCCTTTGGGACCCGGAGCTTGGGGATTTCTTAGAGATCCGGGTGGGATGAAATCCCCAGTCCTGGATCCGGGTTTTGAGACTCAACTGCACACTGATTGTTCAGGTGTGTGTGGGCCTGACAGTAGAATCAGGACCAGCATTCTGGGCCCCACCCTCCCGACGAGTGCAAGTGTGCACTGGAGAAGTCAGAGAGTGCTTGTGTGCACAGTGGAAGCCAGAGACCCAGGTCTGAGGGTCAGAGCAGTGAGGGGCTGCTATCCAAATGGATGGTGTTGCAGATGGAATAGTCTATAGGAGACAGACAAGAGCCTGAAGAGGAAGGCCTGAGCAGCACTGCTGTATGTATAAGCCAGGAGGCTGAATGTCATTTTGTTGTTGAAAAGGAGTACTGAAACCCCTGCGAGGGAAAACCTTTTGATTTTGTTTTGAACTTCTTTTAATAAAAATGGGCAAACAACCCCTAAAAAGAAGAACCAGCGAGTGGCGGTGTCCTTCAAGCTCTACACTTGATGCTAGTCCTTCACAAGTGGTGGAGAATTTTGGCACAATCTGAGATCCCTACAATCAAGTAAATTCATCTGTTATATGAACTGTGTTTTTGGTGCATGAGACTGCATAATCTGTGTGTGTGCAGGTGAGGAGAACCTGCAAGCGAAAGGTTACTAGCCTTGAAGAGACAGTGCTCCAATTTGTTGCAGGTGGTGTACCTGTGAACAAAAAGTCAATTTTTTTTTCTCTGCAGTGAACTGCTGCTAGCTGTGTGGCAGCCAGGCAAACTGCATTGCGCAGAAGTTTATTTGATGGACTGTTGCATGCAGGTTGTGTACCTGTGAAAGGAGAAACAAACAGATTTTTTTTCCTTTTCTCCGCCAAGAACTGTTACAAGTTGCTGTGTGCAAGACCACAAGGATGGGGCGATCAAAACGCCTAAAAGAAGCAAGGATGGCTGAGATGATAGATAGAGCTCTGTGGCTGGAGGGGTTGTTACCGCCTGATCGAACCCCATACATGCCTAAACAGAGTTTTCCAAGGGAAAAGAGGGCTGCTGTTGTCCCTAGCAACCCTGGTGCAATGAATGCACAGATGACGGCTAGTGTGGAGAGTCCACCAGCGTTTGAATCTGCAGTGGACTGGTGCAAGCGACACCTGGCAGTATTGGACCAAGCTAAAGTGGAAGGCAAGCCAACCTTCCATACAAAAAGAGAGCTGCCGGATGTCCATGCCTGGGAGAGGGGTGCTGTTGCCCCTGGCAACGCTGCTGCAGTTAAACCAGCAGCTGTTGCGAAAAGTGTGAAAGTGACACAGCTTGAGACAGGGTCCAGCAGATGCAGGGTGGGAAACCCTGACAAGACATGGAACCAAGTGCGCTGTTTGCGGTGCAGTGAGTGGGGGCATGCAGTCTCCAAGTGCCTTTTGTCCCTGGCTCCAGTGCAAAGCTACCTAGCAAAACAAAGGTCTGAGAAGCCTGTGTTATATGCCAGAAGAGAGGCTGATCAAAGGCCAGGACAGAGAGTGGTTGCCCATAGCAACGCAGAGGAGGCCAGTCGGGCTGTCTGTGGACCAAGGGGTGTGCCTCCCATGGGTCGTGACAAGTGGCTTCCGGAGGAGCCAATACAGCATGTTGGAGAGAGCCAGCAAAGCTCTGCTGGGAGACTGCGATCTCCCATGGCAACGAGAGTGGAAGTTATGCCTGGAAGGAATCATCAGGAGAGAAACGCACTAGGGAAAAGTCATCCAGTACCATGCCTGGAATGTGGCCAGCTGGGGCACGAAATATTGTCTTGCCCTATATTCTGGGGTGCACCTAGAGGTAATGTTGCTAAACAGAACTCTTTACCTGTGGGCCAAGATCCCTTTGCAAATATGTTTGCAGTCACCCCTGGCAACAAGGAGGAGTTTTCTGTGGTGTCTGCACCGGGTGCTAAACAGTGGGAGATGCCTGCTGTGATTTCATCCCATGGCCACCAGGGGGAGTTGGCCAGTAAATGTGTGGCTGAGGACTGGTTCTTAAGACAACGTACTCAAATGAAGATGGAGACCCCAACTACTGTGGTGGGTAAGACTATCTTTAATGAAATGATGCCTGGAACTGCTGATTTCAGGTATAAAAGAACTGGCTACAAGACTGTCCATGATGTGAGAGTGACCCCAGTTAGTGGGGTCACAGAATGTGCGCTTGAGAATGACTTTTTCATACCCAGTGGGAATGCAGGGGTTAAAGTCCAAACAGAACCTGTGTTGATGACTAAAAATGCTATAAGTATTACTGTTAATGAAAGGTTTGCTGCTGTTGGGAAAACCCCAGGTTCTTCCAGAGCAAAAGCTGTTGTCACAAATGGGTCATTGCCTGTAGCAATTGGTGGTAAGACAGCACAGTTGTCCCCAGAAATCTCCAGGGAACTTCATGTATTGGAGTCGGAGGTTGCCATGGACAACTGCGATGTCACTCTGGTGGGACAGAGTGGAACTGTACCGTGTAATGGTAATGTGTTAGTGCAAGCTGCTAGTACTAAAAATGTGCCGCTAAATGGTGGGTTAACACAACCTGTGAAAAATGCAAAGGTGTGTGAGGCTTATGAAGCGCCGCCCGAGCAAGGTGGTGGTTGTGGTGTATTGCAACCTGCGGTGCTAAAACATGTGTTACCGAAGTCTGTCATGATTCGTAATTTGGGTGATGAATCTGAAACTAAACCCATCTGTTCTAATGTGTCTCCTTGGGCGGATGGATCAGGGCTGAGGAACGCCAGTGAATGGAGCACAGCTACAACGGATTGGGATAGTTGGGGTAAAAATCTAATGTCCCTGATAGATGAGGCTTTCATGCACAAAAATAAGGTGGACAAAGTTTCTGCTGTGCCAGCAGGAGGGACGGCAGAACAGCTTATACCTGAGGGCGCGGTGGCTGCTGCAGGGGTTAACCCTCGTGAGAAATATGGACCATATAAGGGCGAGCACACAGCAGACACTTTGTCAGTAACCTACAAAAATTATGCTGACATGGCGTGTCAAAGTGACGTTGTCACTGGTAATGTGAAGCAGTTCATTGGTGCTGAACCTGAGAAGTTGGGTATGAGTCAAGCACCTGGCAGCGCTCTGGTAGAGCACCAGGCTGTGGTTGTCTCCAGCTGGGAGAAGGTTCCATTAAACCTTGCAACCTCTCACGTCTCAGCAAGTGAGTCTGTCTGCATCCCCAGTGTCAGGAAAGTCCCCAGGAAGGACTTGGGTATGGTTTCTAACAAAAGTATTAAAGGAGATGCTTAAACTTTGGGATGTACAGCCAGTCTATACTGGCGTGTCTCCACCACAGTCAGACAGTCTGGTACTGCGGAGTACCATTAGGTGGACTCCTGAGTGGCAGGTGGTACAGCACAAAGGAAGACAAGACAGAAATGGTTTATTTATGACTGTATTACTAGTGTTAAAAATCGCCTCTAGGTATGCTGATGGGTTACTTCCTGTACAAGAGGTATATGGGAGAGGCTTTGGTGAAAAAAAAAAAGTGTCTGAGGGTTCACCACCTAACAGCCAGGTGGAAGGCATTTCTGCTGCTATGGTCCAAGGTAGTACTGGTCAGTTGTCGGTGAAGGGTGTGTATGCTGTACCAGTGGAAGAATCACATGAGATGGAAGGGCCAAGTGTGGACCAGAAAGCAGCAGAAATCCTGACCGGGGCTCAACCGAAGGTGGTTAAAAAGACTGGGGTCCCCAGTCCGATGTTTGGTTTAGGTGACAAACCTAATAAGGTCCCCGAGACAGGGAAACGGATAAGAAGTGCGGTAAAAATGGTATGTGGATCAGACAAGAGCTTGTCTGTTCAGGTGGATAAAAATACAGATGGCATCAGAACAGGTCAAGTGGTAGGACAGCTGCCTGCAGAGTGAGTGAACCCAGGGGAGGTGACGTCCTGTGAGGTTCCCGTGGGTAGTGGCGGCCCTCCATTATGTGTGCCCTCTGCAGACGCTGCCCTAGCAAATGCTGAAAAAAAAGGCATTGGTGATCTGTGCAACGTTGAGAGGTGTAATGTTGGTTTGAATATGTCTGTCAATGATGAACCAAATAGTTTGTTAAAGGTACATGACAGTGTGGTGTCCAAAGGTATTGGGAAACCTGGGAACCTGAAGCGTGGAGGCAGAAGGGTTGGTAGAAAGACCAGGGGTGCCCTGTTAAAATTTCAGGAGAGGCAGTGCTTATGGAACCCCAAAAGAAGAGGGAGAAGGCTGAGTATAGGGAAATATAGGACCTTGTTAAGATCCAGGGTGGGACATACCTGGAAGCGCACCCGGAAAAAAGGTTGGGCCTACGTGGCTGACAGCCAGCACAGAGGTGTCCCAACCATAATGATGGGTGCTGGTGTTCCTCCCTCCGGATCGAAACAAAGGGGGAGGGTATGTGGTAGTGTGGTACCCCACCAGTGTATGAATACAGGATTCTCAACCAGGCAGGTTGAGGGGCTCCAGGGTATTTGCTTGTTTGGGAGGAAACTGGCTTTTCAGTTTCCTCATGATTTTCTAAAATCCACTTTGGGACCCGGAGCTTGGGGATTTCTTAGAGATCCGGGTGGGATGAAATCCCCAGTCCTGGATCCGGGTTTTGAGACTCAACTGCACACTGATTGTTCAGGTGTGTGTGTGTGTGTGTGTGGGCCTGATAGTAGAATCAGGACCAGCATTCTGGGCCCCACCCTCCCGACGAGTGCAGGTGTGCACTGGGGAAGCCAGAGACCCAGGTCTGAGGGTCAGAGCAGCAAGGGGCTGCTATCCAAATGGATGGTGTTGCAGATGGAATAGTCTATAGGAGACAGACAAGAGCCTGAAGTGGAAGGCCTGAGCAGCACTGCTGTATGTATAAGCCAGGAGGCTGAATGTCGTTTACTTGTTGAAAAGGAGTACTGAAACCCCTGCGAGGGAAAACCTTTTGATTTTGTTTTGAACTTCTTTTAATAAAAATGGGCAAACAACCCTTAAAAAGAAGAACCAGCGAGTGGCGGTGTCCTTCAAGCTCTACACTTGATGCTAGTCCTTCACTATATATATATATATATATATATATAGGAACACCAGACAATTACACACCATTAAACTAAGTTACTTAAAAATACAATTTGCTGTTCCTTTAATTTTCTAGCCTGTGACATTCAGTTTTCTGATCTCTTGGATGCACAGGCCTCTTAGTCTCGAAGAACTATTTCAATGTACCATCACTCTGTGAATTTGAGATCATAGCATATTGTATGCATAATGTTCCAGGCTGCCAGCTGCTACACAGCGGTAAAAGTGGACAGATATCACCGAGTGTACGGATACTGGCTGCCGTGTGCCAATCAAAGTTTGATCAAACTTCTGACAATACAGAGCATACATCAGTGTCAGAACTGCGCTGTCTGGAGAATGTTAAGTCTTTCAAGCTTATCCACTCTCTACTACCAGAATATTTCCAAGCAGATATAGGAACAAAACATACACTCACACGTAATATATAAATATATATATATAGATTTCTTTCTCGTACATCACGGGACACAGAGCGACATAGTCATTACTAATGGGTTATATAGATACCGTCAGGTGCTGGCACTGGCAACTTCCAAAACCTGAAGTACCCTCCCCTATATAAGCCCCTCCCATCCGGGAGCACCTCAGTTTTTTGCCAGTGTCTAAGGTGTTGGCCAAGAAGAAACATGTGTTTTTCACTGAGCTTGCGTACAGGTTCTTTTGGGCCTCAGTAAGCTATTCCGGATCCGACCAAAAAAGCTTCATAGCTAAACGGTCGGTACCCGGGCCTTGCAGAGAAGAGCAGGGTTTTGCCTGTAATGCTTCTCTTAGGAGAGCTGGACCCTGGGATCCAGAGCTCTGGTCATACCCACGACCAAGATGTTTTCTGTGCAGGGTGCTATACAGGTCCAGGGGAGTGGAATCCTTGGGAACCCGGTCCCTGAAGGTTTGATTACAATGCCTGCCGTGATAGGTGAAGTTTGGGCTTTTGTGGACCAAACAAAGTCCTGCGGCGGGGAACAGGTAAGTGGGGGCCCCCAGGAACTTGGTTCTATTGGGGGACCCCCAAGCCTAATCTGTCTTTCTGTCTGTTACCTAACGGTATTCCCGCTAATATCTGTGCATGCCTGTAACTACTAAAAAAATGTAATAATTTTAATAGTGGTCAAGAAAAAAAAAATATATATATATATTTAATATATTAGACTGCGGTACCTGTGTTTGTCCACTAGAGGCCGCTGTGGAACGTTTCTTGTCATGTGGACTAGTTTCTTTTCATCAGAGCAAGTCCAGGCAGATGGTGAGTTCTCTTATGGGAAACTGCTTCCTCTGCCATGTTGCAATGCTCGTCCATCCCCCGGCCTGCGGCAAAGAGGGGCCCTGGCTCTTGTCCCTAGTTTCCATTTTCGAAATTAGCGCCGAAGGCGCACGTGGCCGCGCGCGTGCGCGTGCACGCGCCTCTATATATAAAGGTGAGTCGGGAAAGGGGGCGGAGCCTGGGGATGACGCTCTGTGCGCGCCGCAGCGCTTCTGCGCATTTGCGGGCGTCCCAGCATGTTAAAAACCACAATTTTGTGTGGTGAGCTGGCTATGGAGTGCAGAGACAGAGCTGGCAACATTTAAAAAAGGCATACAGCAAGCGGTTGATGCAGGCATCCCCTAGAAAGGCACATTAGTAGACACCAACTGTTTCTTATAGCAGCATTTATGCTAGACTATTGTCAGTAAGTGGTGTATTTCGGCTGGAATACCTCAGCTTTGTGGCTTAGGAATATGCCGTCTAAAAACTCCGGGACTAGAAATTCCAGGAGGCATAGGGAGTCTCCATCGGGCTCTGAGGATCTTGGGCATGCTTCGGCTGCACCAGTCTCCCCTGAAGAATCAGAGGTTAGTGACCGTAGAGCACCCTCAGGAGTACCTGGTACTGTGGCTGTCCTCAGTTCACCTGCTCCTGTGTATGTAACAGAGGAGGTTTTTTCCTCAGCTCTGGGAGGGCTGGAAGAGAGATTGTCAGCATTGATCGCTGCTTCCCTGTCACAGGAAAAAAGCGCCCGATCTCCGTCTCCTCCCTCAGAGTGCCTGTTAACAGAGCAACAGTCCCATACAGGGATCGACCTACCTGAAGGGGATCAGGATGAGGTCGATTCGGTTGTAGAGGAATCAACAGTGGAAGAGCCATTCTCAGCATCACATGCTGAAAGGTTATGGGTTCAGTCCCTGACTAATATGGTCCGATCAGCATTTAAAATGCCCCTTGCGGAGCCATCATCCACTTCTGTCTCCTCGTTGGGGTCGCTAAAAGCTCCCCAGACTGTTTGTTCCTTTCCGATCCATCCTTTACTGGAAGGGCTCATTTACCAGGATTGGGAGCATCCTGATAAAATATTTACTCCCCCCCAAGAGATTTCCGGTGGTCTATCCCATGGAGGATAAGTTCATAAGAAAATGGAGGGTCCCTACAGTGGACGCAGCCATCTCTTGTGTGAATAAATCGCTGACATGTCCAGTGGATAATGTCCAAATGTTCAAAGACCCAATAGATAAAAAATTGGAGTCCTTTATTAAAATCTGCGTTTTTCTACAGCAGGATTGGTGACACAACCAGCAGTGGCAGCTATTGGGGTCTGCCAAGCAGTGAAGGATCAGTTGAAACAGGTCTTAAGGGACTTGCCAGATCAGCAGGCTCTTGCCCTAGCCGATCTACCTAGAGCCTTATGCTTTGCGGTGGACGCTATAAAGGATTCAATCCATCAGACCTCCCGCCTTACGCTGTCTGTAGTACATATGCGCAGGCTTCTATGGCTCAAAAACTGGTCTGCTGAAGCTCCCTGTAAAAAATTGCTGGTCAGCTTCCCATTTCATGGTGAACGCTTATTCGGGGAAGACCTGGATAAATATATCCAGAGAATTTCCAGCGGTAAAAGTACACTTTTGCCGGTTAAAAATAGAGTTAGAGGTCCCTCTCTTAAGAGGCCTGCTTCTCCAGTCCCTAGGACATCGGCTGTGAAACAGTTCCGACGGCCTCCTCGGTCAAATCCCGGAGGTAAAAATCAGGGACAATCGCAGGGTAACAAGAAGCCCTGGAGCAGGAGAGGTACAAAACCTCCCCCAAAGTCAAATGCATGAAGGGTTGCCCCCACTCAATCGGGTGGGGGGAAGACTTCAGTTGTTCACAGAGACCTGGCGGGACACGATCAGACTCAGATGGGTGCTTTCCGCAGTAAATCTGGGATACAAATTGGAGTTAAACTCCCCTCCTTCCCGCTTTATAAGGTCAAACGTGCCAAGGGATCCCCAGAAGAGAGGATCCCTCCTGTTGGCACTAGAACAATTATTGCTTCAAGCAGTAATTATAGAGGTTCCCCTGGAAGAATGGGGGTTCGGGTTTTACTCAAACCTCTTTACAGTCCCGAAGCCAAACGGGGACGTGAGGCCCATATTAAATCTAAAAGGGCTAAACAAATTCCTACATATCAGGACTTTCCGGATGGAGTCGATCCGGTCGGTGGCCACTGCCCTACAAGGGGAGGAATGGTTAGCCTCGATCGACATCAAAGATGCTTATTTGCACATTCCCATCTTTCCAGCCCACCAAAAATTTCTACGCTTTGCGGTAGAAGGGCGCCATTTTCAGTTCAGAGCCTTACCCTTCGGTCTGGCCACAGCACCAAGAGTGTTCACAAAAATTCTGGCCCCATTATTGGCCAATCTAAGAACACGAGGTGTAACGATAATGGCATATCTAGACGACTTGTTGCTGATAGACCACTCAGTGGAAAAACTAGAAGTGGTTGTTCACGAGACAATCAAGTATCTGGAATATCACGGTTGGATTATCAACCGAGACAAGTCAGCCCTAAAACCAGTCAAAAGTCTGGAATACTTGGGGCTAAGGCTGGATTCAGACCAGAGAAAAAATTTCTTGCCTCAAGAAAAGGGGTCGTCTTTGAGGGATCTGATCCACTTAGTGGGTTCAAAAAGACAGCCATCCATACGCCTGTGCATGAGGCTGCTGGGGAAAAATGGTGGCATCATTCGAAGCAGTACCCTACGGTCAATTCCATTCAAGGAATTTGCAAAGGGCCATACTGTCAGCCTGGAACAAAAAAGTTCAGGCTCTGGACTTACCAATGTCCTTGTCCCCTTCCGTTCGCAAGAGCCTCCGCTGGTGGTTGGTTCCCCAGAATCTGGAAAGAGGGAAATCCTTCAGTCCGATTTCCTGGAAGGTGGTCACTACAGATGCCAGCCTTATAGGCTGGGGAGCAGTACTGGAGCAATGGTCTCTCCAGGGCAGATGGTCGGATGCAGAAAAGGCCCTGCCCATCAATCTCTTAGAGATACGAGCAGCCCGGTATGCCCTAGTAGCATGGACATCCAAACTCCAAGGGTCCCCTGTCAGAATTCAATCAGACAATGCCACAGCAGTGGCATATATCAATCATCAGGGGGGCACCAGGAGTCGTGCAGCCCAGAGGGAAGTAAATTACATCCTGAGATGGGCAGAAAGATATGTCCCAGCCATATCTGCGGTATTCATTCCAGGAGTGGAGAATTGGAAGGCGGACTTTCTAAGTCGCCAACAATTATGCCCAGGGGAATGGTCCCTTCATCCCGAGGTTTTCCGGACAATATGTCAGCGGTGGGGAACACCGGATGTAGATCTGCTAGCATCCAGATTCAATACAAAAGTGGACAGGTTTGTCTCTTGGACAAGGGATCCCCTAGCTTGCGGCTCGGATGCCCTAGTGTTCCCTTGGGATCAGTTCAAGCTGATATATGCATTCCCACCGCCACAATTGTTACCTCGATTACTCCGCAGAATCAGGGTAGAAAAGAAACCAGTGATTCTGGTGGCTCCAGCGTGGCGCCGAAGAGCATGGTACGCGGAGATTGTAAAGATGTCTGTGGGGAGTCCTTGGACCCTCCCACATCGTCCGGACCTGCTTTCGCAAGGACCGATATACCACCCTTCCTTACCAGCCCTAGGTTTGACGGCCTGGCTATTGAAGCCCACATTCTAAAAAAGAGAGGGCTCTCTAATGCTGTGGTATCTACCATGATCAATGCCAGGAAGCCGGTATCCAGGCAGATCTACTATAGAATCTGGAAGGCGTACATCGCCTGGTGTGAGGCCAAGAAATGGCATCCACGTAAATACGTAATAGGTAGGATTCTGGACTTCCTACAATGGGCTGTAGATAGGAAGCTTGCCTTGAGTACTATCAAGGGTCAGATTTCGGCCTTGTCAATATTTTTTCAAAGGCCCTTGGCTTCGCATTCACTAGTCAAAGCCTTTATACAAGGAGTGATGCATATTAGTCCTCCGGTTAATATTCCCATATGTCCATGGGATCTAAACTTGGTTCTGTCGGTTCTACAGAAACAACCATTTGAACCATTACAGCATATTTCCCTGGTTCTTCTCACCAGGAAATTGATTTTTCTAGTAGCCATTTGTTCGGCTAAAAGAGTGTCGGAATTAGCAGCTATGTCCTGTAAGGAGCCATATCTGGTTATCCATAAGGATAGAGTAGTGTTACGCCCTCATCCAGCCTTTCTTCCTAAGGTGGTATCGAGGTTTCATTTGAACCAAGATGTGGTTCTTCCTTCTTTTTTCCCCAAACCTACTTCGGTAGAGGAAAAGTTATTGCATTCTTTGGATGTAGTAAGAGCAGTTAAAGCTTATCTAAAAGCCACTGCTCAGATTCGCAGAACGGATACTTTGTTTATTCTGCTGGAAGGCCCCAGAAAGGGTCAGGCAGCGTCGAAATCTACTTTAGCCAAGTGGATTCGACAGGTCATAATACAAGCCTATGGCTTGAGAAGGACACCGCCTCCGTTCAAAGTTAGAGCGCACTCCACGAGAGCAGTTGGAACTTCATGGGCAGTGCATCACCAGGCCTCCCTGGCTCAAATCTGTAAGGCCGCAACATGGTCTTCAGTTCACACGTTTACTAGTTCTACCAGGTGGACGTTAGAAGTCAGGAGGATGTCGCCTTTGGGCGCAGTGTGTTGCAGGCCGCAAAAGATCCTCATGTCTGATAGCGCTCAGCTTATATATGGTGTATCCCCCCCCCCCTCATTGGGCATTGCTTTAGGACATCCCATTAGTAATGACTATGTCGCTCTGTGTCCCGTGATGTACGAGAAAGAAAATAGGATTTTTATAACAGCTTACCTGTAAAATCCTTTTCTTGGAGTACATCACGGGACACAGAGCTCCCGCCCCTCTTTGGGGACACTTATTGCTTTGCTACAAAACTGAGGTGCTCCCGGATGGGAGGGGCTTATATAGGGGAGGGTACTTCCGGTTTTGGAAGTTGCCAGTGCCAGCACCTGACGGTATCTATATAACCCATTAGTAATGACTATGTCGCTCTGTGTCCCGTGATGTACTCCAAGAAAAGGATTTTACAGGTAAGCTGTTATAAAAATCCTATTATTTAATCCCATTACATGTATATACATTTAATGTAGGCAGTGTAGGGACCAAACAGATCAAGGATCATTTTTATTGATATTGAAAATTATAGGGTGAAAATGTTTTAAAATTAACTCCAAGCAGATATAAAAGGTTTAAATGTAAATTAAAAAACAGCTAGCATAAGTACCTGAATATGTGACTCTGTATGGACTTATGTGAGGTTTTCATTGCTGTCTGTCTCCTTGCTGTGGAGATTCACTCTTTATATTATCCCAATGACCACTGTCACTGGGATTAAAAGTGAGGAACAATCCCAAATTTTGAGTTGAACAGGCTCAGAAAATAAATCTTACAATGGGAGCACCTGTTATGGTTATGGTTACTACTGTCTTAAACAGTGTTCGTCAATTTATGAGCTAAAGGGGGTCTCAAATGTGGCCCCCTGACATCACCAAAGGGCCAAACATAATGTTCAATATATATATATATATATATATATATATATATATATATATAATGCTTGAGAGGACTGTCAGAAACTGCAGACTTAAAGTGGTTGTAAACCCACTTTTTTTTCTTTTTGGCCAACCTGTAAGAGAAAGGCATAATGAGCTATTATGACTAGCATAATAGCTCATTATGTACCACTTACCTTAGATCGGGGCCCCCGAGGCAGTCCGCGTCCCTCTGTCCAGCCGCAGACATCACTGCGGCGATAGCCGGAATGTTACTTCCGGGTATCGCCGCACCAGCCAATCACAGCGCCGCTCCGGCGCTGTGATTGGCCGGAGCGGCGGAGACGTCACTCTGCGCATGCGCGCGAGAGCGTTTTCATTCGGCTACGCCCAGCGATTGCTGGGAAGTAGCCGATTTTGTGAATGGGATTAACCCCATGAATGCGCCGTTGTCTACGGCGCGCATGCGCTGTAGACAGCGGTGCCTGTCTTTTTAGTAAATATCTCCTAAACCGTGTAGGTTTAGGAGCTATTTCTTGCACCTACAGGTAAGCCTTAATCTAGGCTTACCTGTAGGTGCAAGTTGGAAAAAGTGGGTTTACAACCTCTTTAATAATGGAAATAAGAGGCAGAGAGTGTGCTACATTTCTGGCTGGGTATATGCTGCAAAAGACAATATGAAACTGGGAACGTTACATGAGTATAGTAGAAATCAATGCTAGTACCCTAATCAATGTTCCTACTACAGACGGCTGAGGTCTGAGGGCCATACATCACATAACAAAGGGCTGCAGGTTAGAATCCAGGGGTCTAAGAAGTGACTGTCTGGAAGCTTCACACTTCCCATCTGGTATCAAATGATTCAGCAAAGTGTTTTAAAGGGTTTTCACAAATGAGGGCAGCACAGTTGGATATTGGTTAGCACTTCTTCCTTCCAGTCCTGGGGTTCAAGAATCCAAGTCAGGACACTGTCTGTACGGAGTTTGCATTGTTTTCTTCCAGAGTCTGTCATGAGAAGTGTCATTTGCTTGGAGTTTTCTTGTATACAAACTTGGGGCCTTCTTACTGACTTGCAGTGGTGCAATGTAGACTCTTCGCTTTATCTTCTCAATGGTGTATTTTTTCACCATTTCTTGGTAAGTTTTGCTACTTGGTCTGGGTTGTTGATAGACAGACTATAATGTATATTGTAGAGAATCGTGGGGTTCAGCTTGTGGACAGCACCTGCTCTGTTTGCTGTTGAGGTATACAGCTGATTCTAAGGCCTCCACTTTAGCTTCCTTCTTTACAGAAGTCTCTCTAGGTTTACTTGTAGGAGGGCTTCCTGCATTTCCAGGGTCACCTTATGCTGTGCTCTTTTGGATTCTTTCTGGGTTTTTTTTTTTCCTCAGCTCTTCTAATCATGATTTCTCATTATTTCCATTTCTTGCTCAGCAAAGGCTGTTCAACCTTGCGCAGCTTCAGTCGTTGCATGGGCAATGGTGAGTTGAGCATTACTAGTGGATAGTAATTTAAAGGAACCCAAAGACTTGAGAATTTTACCACTCCCTGGTATGTTGCCTTTGCTGAGGTGCTTCACTGTGTGGAAACTGCTGCATTGCTGTAGGTGACTGCGCTGATAGGGTACTATCCTGTATCCCACTTGCTGGGTAGTCACTGTTTCACTTATCTGTCCACATTACTCATTACCCTGTAGCCTGTGTGTGCAACTGCATACTGACAAATGGGGTAAAATAGGGAAAGTTTGCCCTTCCCCTCTATAAACTGACTTATATGGGACGTAACTGCCCCAACAAATTCGATAAGGTTTGGGTGGCGTGGGTTCGCAAGAGACAGTTGACTCTGGAGTAGGGTCCGGAACCGGGTCTATGGGGTGTGCTGGGGCTGCCCTCCTGGGTGGGCCTCCCCTGTCCCTCCTTATCCTTGCCTGCTCCTGCCATAAGGTGTCCCCTTCTGTCCCCTGGGCTTCGAAACACTGTTTCCGGGGTGTCCTGCCCTGGTCCCTGACAGGTGCTGACCTGTAGCTGCCCTCCTGTCCTCTACTGGGATATGGTCCACGACTCTAGGACGCTCCTGAATTAAGATATGCTTCCTGTACTGTGTATTTACTGTTTTTTTGCCCTGGCTGTTGCGACATTGGGGGGCCTCTTCCCCCCCCCCTCACTGCTTACATTACATCTGTGTACTGTTTTTCATTGTATCATTGACACACTGCCCTAACTTATAACCCTGTATCATGGTTTACACCTTTTGCTCGTATGAGCTGACTGTTGAGACTGTACCACAGTGTTTTTCCTGTTATTTTTTTGTATGTTTGTTGTTTTTTCTAAATGAATAAACTTTGTTAAAAAAAAAAAAAAAAAAATAGGGAAAGTTTCTATTTCATTATGTGAGCAGATCTTTCTCCTGTTTCTTATCTGCTCAGCTATAACATAATAGAAATTAAAAGTGGCCCTACACAGGTCTCAATTTTCTTAATAAATTGCTTTGCTCTAATGAAATAAAGGCATCAACACTTGGCAAGAATCCACGATTTTAATGCGGCAATGCTACTGGCGTTTTTTTTAATGTCCAGTGTGCATGAGGCCTAAGATGCATGGAAGAGAGGGGTGTTTTCCCACACAAAGGGCTGCTTTGGGGTTGTAATTTTCAGTGGAGATTGCATTCAGATACATAAATGTTTTACTTGTAACAAACAAATTCTTGCACTCAAAGATGTGTAATGCAAGACATAAAATTATGTCAAATAACCACTGGGGTAACCTAAAAAAAGACTTGGGGGGGGGGGGGGGGGGGGAAACTAAGCTAAAAAACAAAATAATAAATGATGGAACTCTTACTTCATTTATTAAGTGCTGGCCTTTCATAACTAATTTTCCCTCAGCTTGAGTTAATATCAACTTGCAATAAATATAAAATATTAACTGAAATATCCAGAGCACGCTGCTTCCAGAGAAGCACAGCATTCAAAGGAAAATAGTCCACATACTAGTATGATAACACATACCTTTCAACTTTTGAACTTGAGAAAGAACGACATGTCGGGATAGAGAATATATGGGGTGCCTGGCAAAAATGGGCTTGGCTAAAGCGTGCTGAATTTTTAGGGTAACTTAAAGGAGAATATAAAAATAATATAATAAAATATAAAATGTAGCCCTCTTTTGTGGGGGTTATGAGAAATGACCCTCCCAGACAGGATAGTGTGCTAAACCTGTAGGTAAATAAGAAAACCAGAAGGAAGAGTGGGTTTAATGATAAAGTTGCCAGTACCTACATCCAGGACAGGGCCTCTATTAGAGGGGATTCCCTTCCTAAAAAATGAACCAGTAATCTAATCAAAGTAATTGGGAGCAGAGGAACTCATGCAACTACATATAAAATTAACTACTAGTATATAGATGCACACCCGTATGGAAATAATACAAGCTTTATATAAGAAAAGATTAAAGGAGAAGTCCAGCCTGAGCTTTTTAGGCTGGGCTTCTCCTATGGGTCACAGGAGTGCAATTCGTTTTGCACTCCTGTGACCCATTTTCAGCGGAGAGCAGTCTGAAGTCCGCTCTCCGCTGATGTCACTGGAATCAGTCCAGGCAGCGCGTCATCCCGACTTAGGAAGTCTGGATCCACCAGGTGCCTGGACTGATGGCAATCTCAGCCGCTGACTGGCCGTTCCCTCCCCCCCCCCCGCCACAGCTCAATGCTCCAGTAAGCATGGAGGAGCAGAACAGGAGAGATGCTGACTGACAGGTAGCAGCTCTCCACTCGGGGAGGTGAGAGAACCGAGCCATTGGTGGTGTTTAGGGATGGGCCCGGTGCTCGATTCGAACCCATGTTCGAATCGAGCATCGGGCGTTCGCTCGCTCGTCGAGCCCAGAACTATTTGGGCCGTTCGCATCACATTCGTGTGATGCGAGCGGCCCCGCAATGCATTGCGGCCGGCGCAGTGCATTGCTGGCTGATGACTGGCCAAGCATGCACTGTGACCCCGCATGCTTGGCCAATCACAGCGCCCGAAACTCGGAGAGCAATAATTGGCTACAGGCAGGACGCCTGTAGCCAATTACAGCTCAGGGGCTTTAGTACACGCCCCACCATTTAAAAGGCCGCCACGCCATCGGCCCCGGTCACATGAGTTCCGGCTTTAGGAGAGATTAGTCTGCTGATTCTGTCTTTGCTTGATACTGAAAGATTTGCTCTTCTTTGCTAAACCATTGGCTATTTCTTTGCTAAACCATTGCTACCTAAGTCATTGATCGTTCATTGCTGCTGATTGCACAGTTAGTGTGTTATTAGCTGCTGCTGGGGATTAGTCTGGTGCGTGCTTACTGTTAGTACAGTATTGCAGTAGTACCAACCGCAGTGCTGTTAGCACAGCATTGCACCCCAACAGCACCCATAGGACTTCTAGTGTGTTAGTGGCAGCAAACAGAGCTCCTATATTTTCTTCTCAGCAGCACCCATAGGACTTCTAGTGTGTTAGTGGCAGCAAACAGAGCTCCTATATTTTCTTCTCAGCAGCACCCATAGGACTTCTAGTGTGTTAGTGGCATCACACAGAGCTCCTATATTTTCTTCTCAGCAGCACCCATAGGACTTCTAGTGTGTTAGTGGCAGCAAACAGAGCTCCTATATTTTCTTCTCAGCAGCACCCATAGGACTTCTAGTGTGTTAGTGGCATCACACAGAGCTCCTATATTTTCTTCTCAGCAGCACCCATAGGACTTCTAGTGTGTTAGTGGCAGCAAACAGAGCTCCTATATTTTCTTCTCAGCAGCACCCATAGGACTTCTAGTGTGTTAGTGGCAGCAAACAGAGCTCCTATATTTTCTTCTCAGCAGCACCCATAGGACTTCTAGTGTGTTAGTGGCAGCAAACAGAGCTCCTATATTTTCTTCTCAGCAGCACCCATAGGACTTCTAGTGTGTTAGTGGCAGCAAACAGAGCTCCTATATTTTCTTCGCAGCAGCACCCATAGGACTTCTAGTGTGTTAGTGGCATCACACAGAGCTCCTATATTTTCTTCTCAGCAGCACCCATAGGACTTCTAGTGTGTTAGTGGCAGCAAACAGAGCTCCTATATTTTCTTCTCAGCAGCACCCATAGGACTTCTAATGTGTTAGTGGCATCACACAGAGTTCCTATATTTTCATCTCAGCAGCACCCATAGGACTTCTAGTGTGTTAGTGGCATCACACAGAGCTCCTATATTTTCTTCTCAGCAGCACCCATAGGACTTCTAGTGTGTTGGTGGCAGCAAACAGAGCTCCTATATTTTCTTCTCAGCAGCACCCATAGGACTTCTAGTGTGTTAGTGGCAGCAAACAGAGCTCCTATATTTTCTTCTCAGCAGCACCCATAGGACTTCTAGTGTGTTAGTGGCAGCAAACAGAGCTCCTATATTTTCTTCTCAGCAGCACCCATAGGACTTCTAGTGTGTTATTGGCAGCAAACAGAGCTCCTATATTTTCTTCGCAGCAGCACCCATAGGACTTCTAGTGTGTTAGTGGCATCACACAGAGCTCCTATATTTTCTTCTCAGCAGCACCCATAGGACTTCTAGTGTGTTAGTGGCAGCAAACAGAGCTCCTATATTTTCTTCTCAGCAGCACCCATAGGACTTCTAGTGTGTTAGTGGCATCACACAGAGCTCCTATATTTTCTTCTCAGCAGCACCCATAGGACTTCTAGTGTGTTGGTGGCAGCAAACAGAGCTCCTATATTTTCTTCTCAGCAGCACCCATAGGACTTCTAGTGTGTTAGTGGCAGCAAACAGAGCTCCTATATTTTCTTCTCAGCAGCACCCATAGGACTTCTAGTGTGTTAGTGGCAGCAAACAGAGCTCCTATATTTTCTTCTCAGCAGCACCCATAGGACTTCTAGTGTGTTAGTGGCATCACACAGAGCTCCTATATTTTCTTCTCAGCAGCACCCATAGGACTTCTAGTGTGTTAGTGGCATCACACAGAGCTCCTATATTTTCTTCTCAGCAGCACCCATAGGACTTCTAGTGTGTTAGTGGCAGCAAACAGAGCTCCTATATTTTCTTCTCAGCAGCACCCATAGGACTTCTAGTGTGTTAGTGGCATCACACAGAGCTCCTATATTTTCTTCTCAGCAGCACCCATAGGACTTCTAGTGTGTTAGTGGCATCACACAGAGCTCCTATATTTTCTTCTCAGCAGCACCCATAGGACTTCTAGTGTGTTAGTGGCATCACACAGAGCTCCTATATTTTCTTCTCAGCAGCACCCATAGGACTTCTAGTGTGTTAGTGGCAGCAAACAGAGCTCCTATATTTTCTTCTCAGCAGCACCCATAGGACTTCTAGTGTGTTAGTGGCAGCAAACAGAGCTCCTATATTTTCTTGTCAGCAGCACACATAGTACCTATAGTGTGTTAGTGTCAGCACCCATAGGACCTACAGTGTGTTGTGAGCACACATAGGAGTTCTATTTTTTATACTATATACACTACCGACTACAATGGCTGGAAGACCACCAAGGAGAGGCAGAGCGTGCCGAGGCAAGAACACAGGGCAGGCAGGCTCTGTTTCTAGAGACAACAGTGCTGGCCGTGGACGTGGTCGTGCATCGTCATCAGCACGTGGCCATGGGACACGCTTGTCTTTGTTTTCGGCAGCTGGACATGTGGAGCCGCATCATGCCGAAGGCTTGGTAGAATGGATGACCAAGCCCTCCTCATCCTCCTCATCCTCTCTCACCCAGGCTCAGGGTACTGGCAGAGCAGCTGCCAACGCGTACTCAATGGCATCATCAGCCACCCCTTCCCTAGACCCACCATGTCCTCCTGAGGAGTCCCCCGAACTGTTTGAGCACAGTGTTGGGTACATGCTCCAGGAGGATGCCCAACGATTCGAAGGCTCGGATGATGATACCCAGCTTGAGGAAGTCAGTAGTGTGCGCGCAGAGAGAGGGGATGCTGAAGGACAGCAATCTGGCAGTAGTGTTCCACCAGCTGCAGCTTACTGCCAGGTTTGCTCTAGTGGTGAAGAGGGAGGGGATGATGAGGTCACTGACTCCACGTGGGTGCCTGAAGGGAGAGAGGAGGAGGAGGAGGAGGATGCAGCGTCACATGTCCAACGAGGCAGGATGCCCCCTGGAGGCCAGCTAGAGGCCAGCACAGCAACTGTACCACACTGCAGAGCTCCGCCTGTGCAGGGCGCTGCCTCTGCACATTATCACAAAAGTTCTTTGGTGTGGGCCTTTTTTGAGACGAGTGCATCAGATCGCACCACTGCTATTTGCAATATTTGTCTCAAGCGTATCTCGCGTGGCCAAAACATCAGCCGCTTGGGCACCACAAGCATGAGCAGACATATGTCGACCTGCCATGCAGCTCGTTGGCAAGCACACATAAAAGACCCACACCAAAGAACAAAGCGGACCTCTCCTTGCTCCTCATCAGCTGGGATCTCCATCCCCACTATATCTTCAGTCCTCTCTGAAAGCTGCTCTGAGAGGACTGAAGGTGTAGAATTAGGTGTGTCACAACCAAGTACTTGCAGTACACCGACGTCCGATTGTAGCAGGCAAATTTCCCTGCCCCAGCTGCTGGACCGTCGAAAGTAGTATACTCCCAGCCATCCACATGCCCAGCGGTTGAATGCTAGCTTGGCTAAATTGCTAGCACTTCAACTGCTGCCTTTTCAGTTGATAGACTCGGCCCCCTTCCGTGAGTTTGTTCAATGTGCGGTTCCTCAGTGGCAGGTTCCCAAACGCCACTTTTTCTCACGGAAGGCGATTCCGTCTCTCTACTGGCATGTGGAAGGCAATGTCCATGCCTCGCTGGACAGGGCGGTCAGCGGTAAGGTGCATATTACCGCTGACTCATGGTCCAGCAGGCATGGACAGGGACGTTATCTTTCTTTCACGGCCCATTGGGTCACTCTATTGGCAGCTGGGAGGGATGCAGGACAAGGTGCAGTAGTGTTGGAGGTTGTTCCGCCACCACGCCTCCAAAATGCTACTACTGGTTGTGACACACCTCTCTCCTCCACCCCCTCCTCTTCTTCTTCCTCCATGTCCTCTTCGAGTGCTCTGTCCTCGGAACCAGCGGTGCTCCGTAGGCGTACAAGGGGCTACGCGAGTACGCAGGCAAAAAGATGCCATGCCGTGCTTGCGCTGGTGTGTTTGGGGGACAGGAGCCACACTGGGCCAGAGGTTCTGGCAGCTCTGCAGGGGCAGGCCGAGAGGTGGTTGACGCCACGCCAGCTTAAGCCAGGAATGGTCGTTTCTGATAATGGCACCAACCTCCTCTCCGCCCTGCGACAGGGGCAGCTCACCCATGTGCCCTGTATGGCTCACGTCCTCAACCTGGTGGTGCAGCGGTTCTTGGGCAGGTTCCCAGGCTTACAGGATGTCCTGAGGCAGGCCAGGAAAGTCTGTGTGCATTTCCGCCGATCTTATAATGCCAGTGCTCGGCTGACTGAGCTGCAAAAGGAGCTGAACCTGCCCAAGAACCGCCTAATATGTGACATGCCCACCAGGTGGAACTCAACGTTGGCCATGCTGCAGCGACTGCACACGCAGCAGAGGGCCATCAATGAGTACCTTTGCGACTACGGCACCAGGACAGGGTCAGGGGAGCTTGGCTTTTTTTCCCCACGCCAGTGGAGCATGATCAGGGATGCATGCACTGTCCTCTCACCATTTGAGGAGGCCACGAGGATGGTGAGCAGTGACAGTGCATGCATCAGTGACACTGTACCTCTTGTCCACCTGTTGGAGCATACGCTGCGTGGGATAATGGACAGGGCACTTGAGGCAGAACAGAGGCAGGAAGAGGAGGACTTCCTTGTCTCTCAAGGCCCCCTTTATCCAGACAATGTTCCTTCTGTCCCACCCATCACACAGGAAGAGGAGGAGGAGGAGGAGGAGGAGGAGGATTGTGTGAGCATGGAGGTGGAGCCTGGCACTCAGCATCAGCAGCAGCAGTCTTTTAGGGATGATGTACAGTCCCAACAAACCAGTGGACTTGTACGTGGCTGGGAGGAGGTGGCTGGCGATCATGTCATCCTCAGTGACCCAGAAGACTCCGGACCGAATGCCTCAGCTAACCTACGCTGCATGGCCTCCCTGATCCTGCAAAGCCTGCGGAAGGATCCTCGTGTTCTTCGGATCAAGGAGAGTGACCATTACTGGCTGGCCACTCTCCTTGATCCACGGTACAAGGGTAAGGTTGCGGACCTTATCTTGCCGTCGCAGAGGGAGCAGAGGATGAGACATCTCAGGGAGGCCTTGCAGAAAGGTCTGTGCAACGCGTTCCCAGAAACTGGGAGGTTACAAACTCCTGGTCCTGGACGACGAGTTGCTGAGGCTTCGGTCAGTAGCAGAAGGAGCGGTGGGGAAGGTGGACGTCTGACCGATGCGTTCAGACAATTTTTTAGTCCGCAGCCCCAAGGTATGATCGGTTCCAGCAACCATCGCCAGCGTCTGATATACATGGTGCAGGAATACCTAGGGGCAAGGTCAGACTTGGACACCTTTCCCACCGAAAATCCTCTGGCTTACTGGGTCCTGAGGATGGATCACTGGCCAGAGCTTGCACAGTATGCAATTGAGCTACTGGCCTGTCCTGCATCCAGCGTTCTTTCCGAACGCACATTCAGTGCTGCTGGAGGATTTGTCACCGATCATAGGGTGCGCCTGTCCACCGACTCGGTTGATCGACTGACCTTCATAAAAATGAATCAGTCTTGGATCACCACCAGCTACCAGACACCTGAAGCGGATATAACGGAATAATTTATAATGTCACATCCCTTCAAGACTGCCTATGCTGATGCTGAGTGACTGTCCTGTTATGTTCACTGACTATCCTCTTCCTCCTCCTCAATGATCCATGCCACCACACCAGTGCCTAAGGCACAATTTTTCAGCCCCTGTATAACAGGGGCGTGTAATTACAATTTTTTAAAAAGATGCTTCGCAACAGGTGTGACTGCTGTGCTCAGAGTACAGTATCTGTGAGGGGTTGCAGTGTTGTGGCACCAGTGCCTAAGGCACAATTTTTCAGCCCCTGTTGGGGCGTGTAATTACAATTTTTAGGCAATGCTTTGCAACAGGTCTCATTGCTGTGCTCAGAGTACAGTATCTGTGAGGGGTTGCAGTGTTGTGGCACCAGCACCAGTGCCTAAGGCACAATTTTTCAGCCCCTGTATAACAGGGGCGTGTAATTACAATTTTTTAAAAAGATGCTTCGCAACAGGTGTGACTGCTGTGCTCCAAGTACAGTATCTGTGAGGGGTTGCAGTGTTGTGGCACCAGCACCAATGCCTAAGGCACAATTTTTCAGCCCCTGTTTAACAGGGGCGTGTAATTACAAATCTTGATCTAATAGTTCACAGCAGGGCCCATTCCTGCGCCCACCAAGAGTAACTATGAGGGCCTACAGTCTTGTGGCAACACCGTCCACCACCACCACCACCACCAAAGGCCCAATTTTTCTGCCCTGTTCAACAGGTGCATGCAATTACAAATCTTGATCTAATAACTCACAGCAGGGCCCATTCCTGCACCCACCAAGAGTAACTGTGAGGGCTTACAGTCTTGTGGCAACACCGTCCACCACCACCACCACCAAAGGCCCAATTTTTCTGCCCGGTTCAACAGGTGCATGCAAGTACAAATCTTGATCTATTAACTCACAGCAGGGCCCATTCCTGTGCCCACCAGTCTTGTGGCTACACCAACATCTAATAGGGCAAATTTCTGCAGAGTATATACGGCAGGCCCCTACTTTCAAACATCCAACTTACAAACGACTCCTACTTGCAAACGGCAAGAGAAAACAGGAAGTGAGAGGAAATCTACCCCTAGGAAGGAAAATTCTATCCTGTTAGATTTAATTTGGGAAAAAGGTATCTCCTCTCTACTGATGCTTTATCACCAATCCTTGTTTCAATTAAAACCCCACTTTTCCAAAAACATTTGTCATTGGGACGGAAAGTGAGGTGACATGTTCTGAACAGATGTGCAAAGACAGCAAATGTTACAGGGGTGATAACCCCTCCCTATGTTCTCCAAAAAGCTTAAAAATTGTTTTTTTTTGGGATGTAGCTACACTTCATAATGTACCTGTTCAGATTCTACTTAAGAACAAACCTACAGTCCATGTCTTGTTTGCACCACCTATATACTGCTGTTCAGAGTATATAGGGTTGTAGGTATAGGGTTTTATTTTGGGTGCGGGGTCCCCCTTAGTATCCATACAAGACCCAAAGGGGCTGGGGTGGGGGGGGGGTGATGGGGTAGCCATGCCATTTTTCTCAAGGATTTTCAGCCATATGGCGGCCAGGACAAGACATGACATTAAAGCCGCAAGTGGTTTTAAATGGCTTCTTTTTTTCCTTTACAAATGTCATTTTGTGCAAGGACAGTTCTAAACACGGGAAACACATGCCACTTCACAGGCATACTTTAGACACCCCCCAGGTACCATATTTAAAGGAAAATTTCACCTTTTTTTTTTTTCACTTTATGCATCATTAAAATGACTGCTCCCGAAAAAACTTTAGTTTTTAAAATTTCTTTTTGCATTGATATATGTCCCCTGGGGCAGGACCCGGGTCCCCAAACCTGTTTTATGACATTAACATGCATATTGGCCGTTGTAATTAGCAATTTTGATTTCGAACGTTCGCGTCCATTATAACGAATAGGGTTCGAAAATTCGCGCGAACTTTCGGTCCGTTCGAAGGTTCTGGTGCGAACCGAACCCGGGGGTGTTCGGCTCATCCCTAGTGGTGTTCAGTGGCTCGGTTCTCAGTGCAGAGACGGCGGGGGACAGATGCAGCATCGGTCTGATGCTGCATCCACCTAGGTAAGTATGAATCTACAAAAAACAAACAAAAACATACTTCTCTTTTAATAATAGTTTTGAATATTTTTTTTTTATTCTTTTTTCCATCAAGTATCAAAACGAGTTACAACATGATAAAAAGGATTTATGTGATTACATACAGTGTTTTAAGACAATTTTTGCTTGCTCAGTGTGGTCCTAAAGATTTTATTTACCCTGTCTATTATCTCCTCCCAATATATAAATAACTTACAAACCATATGTATAAAATCTCCTGTCGCCTTACATCTAGGGCATTCATCGTTTTGTCTCCACCCAAGTTTAACCACTTGACCACTGGGCACTTAAACCCCCTTAATAACCAGACCAATTTTCAGCTTTCGGTGCTCTCACATTTTGAATGACAATTACTCAGTCATACAACACTGTACCCATATGAAATTTTTGTCCTTTTTTTCACACAAATAGAGCTTTCTTTTGGTGGTATTTAATCACTGTTGGGTTTTTTATTTTTTGCGCTATAAGAGAAAAAAGACTGAAAATTTTGTAAAAAAATGATTTTTTTTTCGTTTCTGTTATAAAATTTTGCAAATTACTATTTTTTCTTCATAAATTTTGGCCAAAATTTATACTGCTACATATCTTTGGTAAAAATAAGTACAAATTGGTGGATATTATTTGGTCTTTGTGAAAGTTATAGAGTCCACAAGCTATGGTGCCAATATCTGAAAATTGATCACACCTGAAGTACTGACGGCCGATCTCAATTCTTGAGACCCTAACATGCCAGATAAGTACAAATACCCCCCAAATGACCCCTTTTTGGAAAGAAGACATTCCAAGGTATTCAGAAAGAGGCATTGTGAGTTTTTTGAAGTTGTCATTTTTTCCCACAATTCTTTGCAAAATCAAGATTTTTTTTTCTCTTTTTTTTTTTTTTTCACAAAATTGTCATATTAGCAGGTTATTTCTCACACACAGCATATGCATTCCACAAATTACACCCCAAAACACATTCTGCTATTACTCCCGAGTATGGCGATACCACATGTGTGAGACTTTTACACAGCGTGGCCACATACAGAGGCCCAACATGCAGGGAGCACCTTCAGGCGTTCTGGAGCACCAAGGCCAATTCTGACATTTCTCTCCTACATGTAAAAATCATCATTTATTTGCTAGAAAATTACATAGAACCCCAAAACATTATATATGTTTTTTTAGCAAAGACCTTAGAGAATATAATGGTGGTTGTTGCAACTTTTTATCTCGCACGATATTTGCGCAGCAATTTTTTAAACGCGTTTTTTACGGAAAAAAAATGTTTTGTGCTTAAAAAAAAAAAAAAACAGTAAAGTTAGCCCAATGTTTTTACATAATGTGAAAGATGAAGTTACGCCGAGTAAATAGATACCTAACATGTCGCCCTTAAAAATTGAACACACTCGTGGAATGGCGCCAAACTTCGCTACTTAAAAAATCCCCATAGGCGACGCTTTAAATATTTTTACTGGTTACATGTTTTGAGTTACAGAGGAGGTCTAGGGCCAAAATGATTGCTCTCGCTCTAACGTTCGCACCGATACCTCACATGTGTGGTTTGAAAACCGTTTTCATATGTGGGCGGGACTTACGTATGCGTTCGCTTCTGTATGCGAGCTCACGGGGACAGGGGCGCTTTAAAAAAATATATATATTTTATTCTTCATTTTACTTTATTTATTTTAGTTTGACATGTTTTTCCGCCCTAAACATTTTTTTGATCACTTTTATACCTATTACAAGGAACGTAAACATCCCTTGTAATAGGAATATGGCATGACAGGTCCTCTTTACAGTGAGATATGGGGGGGGGGGGGTGCCAATAAGACCCCACATCTCACCTCTAGGCTGGGAAGCCTGAAAAAAATACAAAAAAAAAAAACAACAATCCTGGCTTTGATCGTAGCGGTGAGTCGGTAGAAGCACCGGAGGGCGGCGGGGGGGGGGACATCCCCTCTCGCCTCCCGTAAGAATGATCAAGCGGCGGAACAGCCGCTATGATTGATCTTATGGTGTAGGGAATCGCCGGCTGAAAAAGCTGATATCTGAATGATGCCTGTAGCTGCTCCCATCATTCAGATATCCCCGCACAAAGTCAAGGACGTCATATGACGGCCGGAGGGCGGGAAGTGGTTATTGCAGAGTATTGCCGGGCATTGCGGAGTATTGCCGGGCATTGCGGAGTATTGCCGGGCATTGCGGAGTATTGCCGGGCATTGCGGAGTATTGCCGGGCATGGCAGGGTATTGCGGTGTATGGCAGGGTATTGCACGGGTATTGCACAGGGTATTGTGGAGGGTATTGCAGAGTATTGTGGAGGGTATTGCAGAGTATTGTGGAGTGTATTGCAGAGTATTGTGGAGTGTATTGCAGAGTATTGTGGCGGGTATTGCAGAGTATTGTGGCGGGTATTGCAGAGTATTGTGGCGGGTATTGCAGAGTATTGTGGCGGGTATTGCAGAGTATTGTGGCGGGTATTGCAGAGTATTGTGGCGGGTATTGCAGAGTATTGTGGCGGGTATTGCACCAGAGTATTGCACCAGGGTATTGCAGAGTATTGGCAGGGTGTATTGCAGAGTATTGGCAGGGTATAGCACAGGGATGGCTGAGCAGGGATGGATGGCTGGATCTGTGACTGCAATTGTCACAGATCCAGCCCACAGTGCTGCTGCTGCCATCCGCTCCCTCCCCCTCCCCTCTCACACTGTACCGATCGGTACAGAGAGGGGAGGGAGGAACCGGCGTCATCAAATGACGCCGGTCTGTTTACCACGTGATCGCTCCGTCCAATGACGGAGCAATCACTTGTAAACGGCCGCTATCAGCGGCGATTTACCGCGATTCGTGATCCGCCGGGTCCTCTTGACCCGGCGGTCACGGAGTTTCCCGTGTGCGCGCCCCAGGGGGCGCGCGGGAGCGCGATTCTGGGAGGACGTTATATAACGTCCTCCCAGAGTTAAGCAACCACCTTGTCGACGTTATTTGTCGGCAGGTGGTTAAGTGGTTAAACATTTTTTTAGGTGTATGGTAGACTCTGTGTACTAGAAACAGATGGGATATTTTCTGCGGGGGAGCAATTGAAACCAATGCTCCTTGCTCTAAGATCCTATCCCATTGTTCGACAGATACTGTCCCCACATCTCTTTCCCATCCTTCTCTGCTCTTAGAGGGTCCAGCTCTGCTTATTGCTCTAGCCCCCAGACTGGTATACATCTCAGAGATTAGGCCTTTAGATGTATTTGTCCTACTTATTTTTAGGAGGGTGGGGATCTGAGTCCATTCAATTATTTTTGACCTGAACTGTTCTTGAATGGTGTGTCGGATCTGGAGGGATTTATAGAACGTCTTATTTGATATATTGAATTAGCGTCTTAAGACCCGTACACACGATCAGATTTCCTATGGATTTTTAACCGATGGATTTTTTCATCGGAAATCCGATGAAGCTGACTTCCATCAGTCAAAAAATCGACCGTTCCAAACGCTGTAACGTAAAACACTCCGACAAGCCGAGAAAAATTAAGTTCAATGCTTCTGAGCATGCGTCGACTTGATTCTGAGCATGCGTGGGTTTTTTATCCGATGGAGTTCCCCACAGACGATAGTAATTTGCTATCGTTTTTTTTTTACATCGGATAAATTTAAAACATGTTCTATTTTTTTACACCGATGGGAAAAAAAAAACGATGAGGCCCATACACTATCGGTTTGTCCGATGAAAAAAGTCCATTGGACTGTTTTCATCAGTAAAACCGATCGTGTGTACAGGGCTTTAGATCTAGAAACGTTTTCAAGAGATTGCCCTCATACAGATGGATTAGTCGATTAATACCCTGTCTCTCCCATTCCCTAGATTTCTCCTTACCCATTACTTCCGCCAGGTTTTTGTTGTTCCATAGGGGGGCAAATCCTGTTATCCCGCTATACCCCAGAAATGACTTCACTGTCTGCCATACCTTGCTGACCAGCTTCACAGTCGGGCAACTATGGACAAACGAGTCCGCCTCTAGAGCCTCCACTAATATATTGTGTGGGGGCCCCCATTAGCAACATTCTGCCACTAGGGTTCCCTATCATTGAGGTTCCGCAACCTGCTAGATGTTGTAGCTGGGATGCCAAAAAATATGATCTAGGGTGCGGAACCGCCATGCCCCCCTCTTTTATCGGGAGTTGCATAGTCTGCAGACTAATCCTGGATTGGCCCCCCTTCCACATTAGTTCCCTAAAAAGGGATTCTATTCTCTTAAACCACTTTTGGCCTATACAGACTGGGGAATTGTGAAACAAATATAGTATCTGCGGTAGCCATATCATCTTTATTAGATTGCTACGCCCTGCTACAGATAGAGGGAGTCGGTTCCAAATGTCGCTTTTTTGTTTTAATTTGAGTAGTAAAGGGGCTATATTATTGTTGACGTACTGGTTTATATCACTCGTAATCCAGACCACCAGGTATTTCAGTTTTGTAACTTCTTCTTCTTTTAGTTGTGAAGTTCTGGGCGCCAAGTGGGTCAACCGGTAACAGGGCCGATTTTTCCCAGTTGATGACCAGACCCGTAAATCGTCCGAACTCCCCAACCATTTGCATCACTGTGTCTAATGAAGCTTCAACATCGCCTAAGAAGAACAGGATATCGTCCACGAACAGTGCTATCCTGTCCTCCTCTAACTGCCTTTGGAACCTCTGTATGCCTGTCCTTGTTCTGGTCATGATTGCCAATGGCTCCATGGCAAGGGCAAACAAAAGAGGGGAGAGGGGACAGCCCTGTCTCGTCCCTCGCTCCAGCTGAAACAATTCTGAAAGCTCGTTGTTTGTTTTTATTTTGCACGTGGTTCGCTGTATAGTAATTTAACCCAGCTAATAAAGGAGGGGCCAAATCCAAAACTCTCTAGCACCCTCCATAGATACTCCCACTCTAGGCTCTCAAATGCCTTTGCGGCATCTAGGGCCAGAACCGCTCTAGAGCCTTCGTTATCTGTTGGAATCTGCATATTTATGAAAACTCTTCTAATGTTAATGCTTGTTGACCTATTTGGAATAAAGCCCGACTGGTCGGGGTGTATAAGATTCTTAATACACCTATTTAGGCGAGTTGCTAGCACTTTAGCTAAAATCTTTACGTCGGTACATAATAGTGAGATTGGATGATAAGAAGAAGCATCCAATTGGTCTTTCCCCTCCTTATGAATTACAATAATAGTTGCTTCCGACATTGAAGTGGGAAGTCTCCCCCTATTTAATGGCCACTCCAATGTCTTCAGCAATTCTGGGAGCAATATTTCGCTGTATCTTTTATATATTTCTATTGGGAGCCCATCTGGGCCTGGTGATTTTTGGCTGGGCATCCCAGCCACTGCCTGCTGCAATTCCTCCAGGGTAACTGGTGATTCCAAATCTGCTTTATCCTTCTCTGGCAGGGTCGGGACTGTTATTCCCTGAAAGAAAGCGTCCATGCCTCCACTCCCCTCTCCCCTCTTGGATTTATACAGAGATTAATAAAATTCACAAAATGTGTGCATTATCTCTGACGCATCAGTGGAGATTTCTCCACTTCGTGTCCAGATCGCAGCAACATTAGAGGAAGGGGTGTTAGATCTAATCAAAACGGACAGCATGCGGCCCACTCTCTCTCCTTCTCCAAATTGTCTCTGCCTCTGGAATATTCATCTATTCTCTGCCCTTCTCATAGTGGCCATTCTATAGACTTGCTGCTTCTCCAGCCATTCCCTCTGCCTAGTCTGAGTCGAGTCCTCGATGTACCGCTTCTCTGCTTGTATCACCTCAGTGCTAATCTCTCCTTCCCGCTCTCTAGATTCCCCTTTTTACTTTTGCTACCTTTTGGATCAATAGACCCCTTAAATAGGCCTTCAAAGAATCACAGACCACTCCAACCGGCGCCGAGCCTGTGTTGATTTGTACATACCGTATTTATCGGCGTATAACAGGCACCGGCGTATAACACGCACCCCAAGTTTAGCAGGGAATTTTAGGGAAAAAAACTTTTAGGAGGGAAGTTTTTAAGAAAAAAAAAATTACATTTAAATGCAGCCTTACCAGTGTCATTTGCAGCCTTGTCACAGTGCAGCCTTGCCAGTGTCCAGTGCAGCCTTGCCAGTGTCCAGTGCAGCCTTGCCAGTGTCCAGTGCAGCCTTGTCACATTGCAGCCTTGCCCCCCCAGTGTTTATTGCAGCCTTGAATTTAAATTTGGCGCCGCCAAGATCGCCGCTGATACAGGGCGGAGCGGGGCGAACGCCGCTGAGAATGCAGGGACTGGGCGGAGCCGAGATACACATAGCCGTGTGTATTCGGGTGTACTCGGCTCTTCTCGGCTTCGCTCACAGTCACGCCGAGTCCCGCCCTATGATGGACATATCACAGGTCCAATGGCGGGACTGGGCGTGACTGTGAGCGGAGCCGAGAAAAGCCGAGTATAGCCGAATACACTCGGCTATGTGTATCTCGGCGGCGATCGCTCCACTCAGTCAGCGGAGATCGCCGGGCATAGGTGAGTATCGGCGTATAACACGCACCCACGATTTTCCCCTGATTTTAAGGGGAAAAAAGTGTGTGTTATACACCGATAAATACGGTAATCTTTTAATCTATTCACCAGTTCTCCCGAATCACCAATCAATTTGAGCCAGCATGGGTTAATTTTTCATTCTCTTTGATAAACTTTGTCCCTGGTCTTTATTGTCAGCACTAGCGGAGAGTGGTCTGAGACTCCTCTTGGGCCATACTCTATCTTCTTCACCAAAGCTATCTCTTCCTCAGAGCCATGACGATTCTGGAAAGAGTGAGGTGAGAGCTGGAAAAGCAAGAATATTGCCGCTCCTGTGGGTAGCGCGTAAGCCATATATCCCTCAACCCCATTTCCTCCAAGAACATAGCCAGTCGACCCTCACTTGGTGTGATAGGCCTATTCCCCCTGGGGGGGGGGGGGGGAGTCTAACAAGGGTTCTTTTTTTTTTATTTTTTTTTTTTATTCTTTATTTTTTTTTTTTTTTATTCTTTATTTCCATGTTTTTCTTACAGGTATCATCAAAAACATAAAAGATAACATTATCTTAATGATATTAATAAAGCATATATGATTAATTGCCTGCATTTTTATTTTTTCCTTCCCTCCCCTGCACCCATCCCCATTAACCCCAGAGAGAAGAAAAAAAAAGAAAAAAAAGAAAAAGGGAAACCCCCATCTCCCCACCTCTGCCTGCCGGTTTCAATAGATGGTAAGGTGTCTCTGCCAATAAGCTTCCAAGCCTAAATCCCACTTTTATTCTTCTCTATTTTCTCCAAATAGTTTTTTCCCTTCTTCCGATTTTACGAATTCTTCCCATGGTGCCCATATTTCCTTATTTTGTTCCTGTCTTTCCATATCTCTGGGCCATAAATTTTACATTATCCAAATTCTTCTGATTTTATTCAGCCACATAGAGATAGGAGGTGTTCGTGTTTCTTTCCAACACAAAGATATGCAGCTTTTCGCTGCATTCACCATATGACATATTATTGAATTTTTATATCTTTTCATCAGGATTTGGGAATTTTGTAGCAGGAACAAGGCTGGGTCATCAGGGACTCGGTATTCCGTAAACATTTGCGTTATCCTCTGAACTTCCAACCAGTACTGTCTAATCACTGGGCATTGCCAAAAAATATGAAAAATAGTCCCTCGCTCTCCACAGTTTCTCCAACATCTATCCGTTGCTTCCGGAGAAAATGTATTCAAGGTTGCTGGAGTGAAGTACCATCGTGTTAGCAATTTATAGTTAGATTCCTGTATCTTGGTACATCTATAGGTACTCAGTGCCAACTGTACCACTTTCCTGCTCTGGATTGGAGAGAACCTTTGATTCAAATCTCTCTCCCATTTACTCAAACTTCTCATTTTTTAATCTTCTGGAGGTGTTACCAAAAGAGCATATATTTTAGATATAACATGGGAGATTGGTTCCTTTTCTTCGCAATATATCTCAAATCTTGTATGTGGTCTACAGTATTTTTCCATCGGGCCTAAGGATACCAAGAAATGTCGTATTTGTCTTGCCTGCCAACCAGACATTTCAAATTGACCTCCCTGTCAGGTCATGGATTCTATAGATGGGCAATTATCTAAGTTCGTAAAGTGTAATACTTGATGAAAGCCCCTGTCTCTGAGTCCCTGAAAGCCTCTTGCTTCTAACCCTGGTGGAAATGCTGGGTTTCCCAAAATTGGTGTCAAAGGTGAATGTTCTGTAGAGATTCTAGGGTGCCGACTTGTCTTATATCCCATTAATAGTGTAGGGCCTATCGTAGGGTGTATTTTCAGTGAGGAAGGTAAGGATGTGTAACACCATATGGCTCTGCTTAATGGAATATTACTTATTTGTTGTTCAATTTTAGTCCATAATTTATACTCCTGTGTGCCTACACCAATCAATAATCCTGCCTAATTGTGCCGCCTGATAATATTTATACATATCAGGGGCTGCAATTCCACCCCACTCCTTCGGCATTGTCAGCAAACCTCTATTTATTTATCCTAGGACGTCTACAGGCCCAAATAAATTTTGAGAACTCTAACCCTATTTGGCTAAAATAGGTCCTGGGAATATATATAGGTAATGCCTGGAAAAGGTACAAAAACTTAGTGTCATGGATATGCAGTAGTGTTTGTCTGTCAGCTTACCTTCCTTCCCATGTGTTCATCTTAGAGGCCAGAACCCTTTCACCTGGCTTCGTTTTATAATCTCCTCCCAGCCAGACTCCACCCCAGGCCCTATCGCAGAACACTGTATTAACCTGTGCACTGCAAGCCTGCTTTGCTGATCAACGTGTTTGTTAGGCATTGTGTGTTTGGGTTCCTGACTGCCGTGTGCTACGTCTGTCTCTCTGTTACGTTATTGGCTTGTCCCCGACTATCCCTGTCTGCTCATGACCCTTGACCTTCGGCTTGTCTTTCGTTATCCCTGTCTGCTTGTGGCCCTTGACCTTCAGCTTGTTATTCGTTACTCTTATATCTTGTGCTGCTGCTTCCCCTCTTGTCCCCTTATCCTACGGGGCGTGAGCTAGGAGACTCTAGGGGCCGCGACCTGGACCCAGCCTGCAGCATAACATCCTCACCACTAGAGGCTCTGGAGAAGACCTGCTGGGTCTTAGACTCCGCGCCCTGGGGAATCTTGGCTCTAGCTTCCTATAGGATCCCGGTTGTGCTCCTCTGGCCCCGCTTTCCACAACCACCCAGTTTCCTATCCGCAGCAGTCAGCCATAGGGTTCACTACCTTGCGGTGCACTCCTGTCCTCCTACGGTGTGCATCTGTCACCTGGCCATAGGTGACCTGACAGTTTGATCAGCCATGAACCCGGCTGACATGCCGCTCCCCGCGGATGATCCTTTGCAGGGCATAGTCCGCAGACTTGAGACCCAGGAATCTAATCAGACCCAGGTCATGCGATTCCTTCAGGATTTGGCCTCCCGTTTTGAACAGGTTCAGGCCTCATTAGGACCCCTGGTTCAACAACCTCAACCGCTACCAGCGGCTGCACCTATTCCGGTCGCAGTCGCAGCCACACATTCACTACAACTGCCAGCTCCGTCCCATTTCTCTGGGGACCCCAAGGCCTGCAGGGGGTTCCTTAGCCAATGCACGATTCATTTCGAGCTTCAGCCTCAAAACTCTGTCTGATAGGGCAAAGGTAGCCTATATAATTTCCCTCCTCTCCGGTGAAGCTTTAGCCTGGGCAGCCCCCCTGTGGGAACTGAATGATCCAGTGGTTTCTAGCCTGTCTGGCTTCTTGAAACTTTTTCGGAATATCTTTGAAGAACCGGTTCGTGTCTCTTCAGCGGCCAGCGCCCTTCTACGTCTCCGCCAAGAGTCTGCTTCAGTGGGACAGTATGCCCTTCATTTCCGCATGCTGTCAGCTGAGTTGAGCTGGAACAATGAGGCCTTAGTCGCAACCTTTTTGCATGGCCTCTCTGATAGAGTGAAGGATGAATTAGCAGGAAGAACCATCCCCACTGATCTGGGCGGAGTTATCTCCTTGTGTAACCAGATCGATATTCGCTTTCAGGAGAGGACCCTAGAAAAGCAACGCCAGCACTCCTTGGTTCTTAGTCAGCCTGAGCTCCTATCTCTTCGACCCGTAGAGCATCTCCTACCAGCTGAGGAACCCATGCAGCTGGGTCGGACCAGGTTATCCCCAGAGGAACGTGCTAGGCGCAGAACTCTTGGTCTGTGTCTTTACTGTGGGGGCAAAGGCCATTTTTGTGACACTTGCTCTCTTTTGTCCAGAAAAACGTTCGGGTCCACTTCATCTGGAAAGTGGAGTATTGGACTCAGAAATATCACCTTCCCCTTCTCGTCTTCTGCTTTCTGTGTTCCTTCATGTTGGTGCTTCTTCTCATTCGGTCTCAGCATATCTCGATTCCGGAGCCGCTGGTAATTTCATGGACTGGGAAATCGCATCGTCCATGAGACTTACTCTTTTGCCCCTCACCACGCCATTGGTGGTCTTGGCGATAGATGGTACTGTTCTCCCAGTGGGACCTATCCGCTTCCAGACCCTCCCTGTTAAGATGTCGGTAGGGACACTCCACCAGGAGTGGATATCCTTTCTTATCTTACCCAAGGCCTCAACGCCTATAATTTTGGGTCTCCCATGGTTACAGCTCCATTCTCCTCATGTGGACTGGACTACTGGACAGATCCTGGCTTGGGGTTCCTCCTGTTCCTCGTCCTGCCTACCCAAGGTTGCCCCCTGTGAACCTGAGCCGGTCATTCATTCCAGGTTGCATAACCACTTACATTTCTCTGTCCCTAATCACCCTTGGATGCACAGCCAGGCTAGCTTGTCTACAAGTCCTGCAGTTGCTACGTCTTGCGATGCGATTCAGGTAGTCGCTACACCTGACTCTGCTATTCACTCGGCCTCTGTACTAGCTATGCCAGTCCAGCCCACGCCCAGTGAGCCTCCTACTTTTTCTTGTTCAGGACATTCTGCTTGTCTTTCAGCTATTCAGCTTGACTCCTGTGACATGTCACCTTCTAACCAACCTGACTTCAGGGTTCCACTGACATCTGCCCAGTCTGATGGTCCTGTGCTAGATGACCAGTTCCTCTTTAAGGGTCTAGGGGACCCTCCTCAGATTCCTGTTGATCCTCTCATGCCCTTGCTTATTCCTAGAGAGCCTTTGGTCCTCAATAGATCTTCTTGTCATCTCCCTACCTCGGTTCTGGTCTCTGAGGATAATCTAAAGTACGAGGTTAGACAAGTTCTGGATTCTCGGCTCTGCAGAGGTATTCTTCAGTACCTTGTGCATTGGAGAGGTTTTGGTCCTGAGGAGGCGTCTTGGATCGCTGCATCTGATGTCGCTGCACCTCATCTGTTGAGGAGGTTTCATCTGAGATTTCCCTTTAAGCCTGGGCCCAGGCGGGGGAGGGCCCATAAGAGGGAGGGTACTGTCATGGATATGCAGTAGTGTTTGTTTGTCAGCTTACCTTCCTTCCCATGTGTTCATCTTAGAGGCCAGAACCCTTTCACCTGGCTTCCTTTATAATCTCCTCCCAGCCAGACTCCACCCCAGGCCCTATCACAGAACACTATATTAACCTGTGCACTGCAAGCCTGCTTTGCTGATGAACGTGTTTGTTAGGCATTGTGTGTTTGGGTTCCTGCCTGCCGTGTGCTACGTCTGTCTCTCTGTTACGTTATTGGCTTGTCCCCGACTAACCCTGTCTGCTCGTGACCCTTGACCTTCGGTTTGTCTTTCGTTATCCCTGTCTGCTTGTGGCCCTTGACCTTCAGCTTGTTATTCGTTACTCTTATATCTTGTGCTGCTGCTTCCCCTCTTGTCCCCTTATCCTACGGGGCGTGAGCTAGGAGACTCTAGGGGCCACGACCTGGACCCAGCCTGCAGCATAACATCCTCACTACTAGAGGCTCTGGAGAAGACCTGCTGGGTCTTAGACTCCGCGCCCTGGGGAATCTTGGCTCTAGCTTCCTATAGGATCCCGGTTGTGCTCCTCTGGTCCCGCTTTCCACAACCACCCAGTTTCCTATCCGCAGCAGTCAGCCATAGGGTTCACTACCTTGCGGTGCACTCCTGTCCCCCTACGGTGTGCATCTGTCACCTGGCCGTAGGTGACCTGACACTTAGGGACAATATTCATTTTTAAAATGTTGCATCTCCCGAACCAGGAGTGCATGCCCTTATTCCATTTTTTTAAGAGTATTTTAACTGTTGCAAGTAATGATCGAAAATTCATATCATAGATCTTTGTTAAATTTGAGGGAATCTGTGTCCCTAAGTAATTTAATGCTGTTGTCGTCCATCTAAACTTAAAGTTATGTTGTAGATTTTTACTTAGTTGTCCCTGCATTGCCACTCCCATCGCCTCCGACTTACTATAATTTATCTTAAAACCAGACAGAGATCCGTACTGTTCTATTTCCTTCAGAAGATTTGGCAGTGATATTTGTGGGGATTCTAGAGAAAACAGCAGGTCGTCCGCATAAGCTGACACCTTATACTCTTCTCTTCCCATTCTTATACCAACAATATCCGGATTCTGTCTGGTTCTATTCAACAGAGGCTCTAGTGTCAGATCAAATAGGAGTGGCGACAAGGGGCACCCCTGACGGGTCCCATTCGATATCGGAAATATTTTAGAGTGTACTCCATTTGCTTTAACTGTAGCTTGTGGTTTCGAGTATAGCTCAGTTATCCACTTTAGCATCCGGTTTCCAAGACCCATGTGTTTCAGTACTCCTAACATAAATGTCCAATTCACCCTATCAAAGTCTTTTTCCGCATCTGTATTTCTAAAAACACTTTTTTTTAATTGGTTTTCTTGTTGAATTAGATTTAGTACTTTAATGGTGCTATCTCTTGCTTCGCGTTTGGGAATAAATCCCACTTGATCTAGATGTACCAACTGAGACACATGGGGTTGTAATCGAATAGCCAAAGTTTTTGTAAAAATCTTTAAGTCTGTATTCAGTAGGGATATCGGCCGATAACTACTACAACATGTCAAGTCTTTACCCTCCTTTGGCAATATCGTAATATGTGCTCTTAGTGTGTCTGAAGTAAAGGTTGTTTTTTGTCCTATTGCATTAAATAATTTGGTCATGTGTGGACCTAATAGAGTAAAAACTTTTGAAGTATTGTATAGAGAAACCATCTGGTCCGGGTGCCTTTCCGTGTTTTATCGTTTGTATTGCTGCAAATATTTCCTCTGATGTAATGGGTGCTTCTAATTTTCTTCGAACCGGGGATGGTAATCGAGCTAGTTGAGAGGAGACAAGATATTCATCTATAGACGAGTGAGGCAAAGAAGGAGGTGCTAGGTTATACAGTGAAGAGTAATACTCCCCAAATTCCTGTGCAATCTCTTTCGGGATCGAGATTTTTTGGTCTCCTTTTCCCTTAATATAGGGTATATATGATCGTGTTTGTTGTTCTTTCAATTTCTTTGCCAGTAATTTGCCGCACTTGTCTCCAGATTCATATGTCAACCTTCTCCATCTCTGTAATACCGCTTTTGCTTTATATCGTAGGATATCTGATATCTGTCTTCTTAAATGTGCCAATTCATTTCCTACTCCCCTTTCTGATGTCTCTTTATGTAATATCTCTAATTCCTGAATCTTTCCCAGTAGTTCATTTATTTCCTTTTCTCTGGCCTTCTTTACTCGGGAACCATGTTTAATTAATATTCCCCGTATAACTGTTTTATGTGCTTCCCATACAATACCTGGGTCACTTTCTGCAGTCATTTATTTGGAAGTACCATGAAATTTCTTTACTTAGGTCTGCTAGAATTTCGGGTGATTGTAATAAGCTTTCATTCAATCTCCAATTCCATTCCATAGGATGGACTGCCCCCGATAGTAAGAGTTTTATCATAACTGGGGCATGGTCTGACCAGGTTATACTACCTATTGATATATCCTGCACACTGGATAGTAATTGCTGAGGTATCAAAAAAAGATCGATCCTTGAATATAATTGATATGGATTAGAGAAATATGTGTAATCTCTCTCCCCTGTGTGCAGTATACGCCAAACATCTATCAATTGAGTTTCGTGAAGTTTCTGAAGAATACGCTTCCTTGTTCTGATAGGGACTGAGGAGGAGCAACTAGAGGTATCAATTCTTGGATCTAGAGGTATATTAAGATCCCCCCCTAAAATTAATTTCCCTTCTTTAAATTTAGTCAGTTTTGATAGCATTTTTTCAAGGAAATTATCTTGATTAACATTTGGGGCATAGATAGTAGCTAGAGTCACTTTTATGTTTCCTATAAATCCTTTCAGAAAAAGATATCTCCCTCCTGGGTCTACATATTTATCCAACAAAGACCATGCAATTCTATTGGATATTAGAATAGCCACACCTTTAGTTTTGGCCTCTTTGTTAGACGCAAGGTATACGTTAGGAAAGTATCTGTTTTGGAGATATGGGAATTCTCCTTCCATGAAATGAGTTTCCTGTATCATTCCTATATCTGTTTAAGTCTGCCTCAAATCATGATGTAGCATCCTACGTTTTTCCGGAATATTGAGTCCCCTCGCATTTATAGAAGTCACCTTCAACCCTGCCATCTTCCCGAGTCCCGCAGGCAAAAAGGGGGGGGGGGAGAGAAAGAGGAAAAAAAAAAAAAAAAGAACAAAAATAAATAAGTAAATAAGAGAAAAAAAAAGAAACCCCTGGGGTTAAAAGCACTAGTACCTACTTAGGTCTACCTAATTGCCTGTAGGTACCAAATATGGGGAAGTGTTTAGTGGCGGCCGGGTAGCCGAGCAGTAGGCCATGTCCCCATGGCTGTCTTGTTATTTACCATAATTTTAATAATTTCGCTCTTATCTCCTTCTCCCTCCCCCTCCATTTTCCTACATATTCCAATAGCATACACAAAGGTTGTTTATATAAGATCTCCAGCCTTTTTCATAACACATTTGTACATTTAAACACATCTCAATTTCTAACTTTTGCTTCACCATTTAGGGCTCTTTCACACGGAGGTCCGTTCAGGTCCGCCTGTCAGTTTTTTAGGCGGACCTGAAACGGATCCTCCATGCACCCCTATGGAAGCACGGATGTCAGCGGAGACATGTCCGCTGACATCCGCTCCGCTCCACCAAAGTGTGACGGAGGAAAACCCTATTTTTCCTTCCGTCGGCGGAGCGGATGACAACGGACTCTACGGTCCGTCGTCATCCGATTCCCCATAGGGGAGAGCGGCGCTCTGACAGGGCGGTCCCTGCACAGTGTGCGGGGACCGCCCAGTCATCCGTCGGCTCAGCGGGGATCAACGGAGCGATCCCCGCTGAGCAAGCGGAGCTTCACGGGGCGGATCTGCACGGATCCGCCCCGTGTGAAAGGACCCTTACTTCATGGAAGGGATGCTTACTAAAATAAATGACTATATATTACCCACCTGTCTATGGGACTCCAAAATTATAACATTTATTTATATATATATATATATATATTCAATTATTAATGTATGTAGAGGTTTTTCCCCAGCCCATCTTTGTTTCAGATCAATAATTACAAAATAATATTAGGCTAATAACTTCGGAGTATTCCACTTTGCAGTGCTGGGACAAAGCCATTTGGTGCCCAGGGCGAAGATGGCAAACTGCGCCCCCCCCCCCCCCCGGTATTAAGAAAGAATCAATGTCGTTTCAAAACAAGAATATACTTAAAACAATACAAATTTAATTAGGTTTAATGCAATAGAAACAGGGTTCACTCACACATTTTATTCATATGTATTTTTTTTTTTTTTTTTTACAAGAAGTAGTATATGTATTGTTATTGGAGGCACTTTGAAATAATAATGCAAAAATTGACGCTCTTTTTTTTGTTTGTAGTGTAAAATATAAAAACCGCAGAGGTGATCAAATACCACCAAAATAAATCTCTATTTGTGGGAAAAAAAAAGGCATAAATTGTATTTGGGTACAGCGTCGCACAACCGCGCAATTGTCAGTTAAAGCGGTGCGGTATTGCAAAAAATGGCCTGATCAATAAAGGGGTAAAACCTTCTGGAGCTGAAGTGGTTAACACATACAAAGAAAACCCCTCTCTTACTAATAACTGGTGTGATGTGGAAAACCAAGCGATTCCTGTGCGGGTTCCTGCATTGCACCTAAATTGGCAGCAGTTCACACTGACATCTGCGAACTGATGTGGGTGTCAATGTGAAGTTAAGGACACCCCCAGATTTGTTTGCATATCGCAGTGTGTACTGTGAAATGGTACAGGAATTGGATGGCATGGGTGTGAACACCTATGCCAGGGTTATGCAATTAGCGGACCTCCAGCTGTTGCAAAACTACAACTCCCATCATGCCTCTACCTCTGAGTGTCATGCTTGTGGCTGTCAGAGCTTTTCTATGCCTCATGGGACTTTGTAGTTCTGCAACAGCTGGAGGTCCGCTAATTGCATATCCCTGACCTATGCCATCTGATTGCAGTGCGGACCAAAACAAAGGGTTCTGCACCATTTTGGTCCAAATGTGATGCAAATTCAGCCATACAAACTGTATGGCTGAATTTGCATCACAAAGACATTACATGTGATCTACACAGCAATGCGGTGCAAATCACATGTGATGTCTATCATCGCAATAGTGTGAACCCAGCCTAAAACAGGTAAAGAAGGGGTGACATACTGTCTCCTAAGCACCTGCAATAAGGCATATTATACTTTACTTTACTTATAGCACCCCCACCCCTTAGAGTCCTGTGAATTTGTGTGTTTGGGAAAAGGGGAACTAGGTCTGATTAGTGAACTATAAGCCCTTTTACTGCCAACCTCTTCCTGAGAATGCTAGTTAGTTGGTGTTATGCTGACCCAGTGGCGGCTGGTGCTTAAAAAAATTGGGGGGGGGGGGGTGCAAATAAACTGAAAATAATTTGAAAAAACAAACAAATGCTGCCACTGTGCCCACCAAATGCTGCCACTGTGCCCACCAAATGCTGCCACTGTGCCCACCAAATGCTGCCACTGTGCCCACATGCTGCCAGTGTCCCAAATGCTGCCAGTGTCCCTCAAGTGTTGCCACAGTGCCCCAAACGTTGCCCCCCGCATGCCCGCTGTCTGCCCGGCCCTTACCTTGTCTCGGGTCGGCAGCGGGTGACGGCGGCAGGCGGAAATCGGTCTCCTCCATTACTTCTTCGATGGAGGAAGACTCTTCTCCCGCCCGCTCCTCCTCTCATCCTTCCAAGCCTGCCGCTTCAGCCAATCAGGTGACCGCTAACCAGATTGGCTGGCTGAGATCCGGGTCAGTGTTAGCGAAGCGATTCCCTAACACAGCACTGTTAACCAGGGAACGCACAGCCTGTGCGCCTGCTGGTTAACCATTTGGAAGCCGATTAGAGCCCACAAGCTGTAATCAGGAAGCCTATTAGAGCCTCTCGCTCTAATCAGGCACTTCCAAAACACACCCACCGCTGTAATTCAGATGGCCGGCGCTCAACAGGGGGCCGGACACCTGAATAGTGGGCGGCAGCGGCGACAATGCATGAATCTATATATTGGAGATTGACGGGTGCAGGAGAGAGGCGGCGGCGCTCCTGTGCCCACTATGGACGCACCGCCACTGTGCTGACCCACTATCTTTAATACATTCTGACCTAAAGCATGTATGTCAGGAAAGTCTGCCAAAATTCACATGCCCCAATCTGTATACCTCTACTGAATCAGAACAATGCAGTCAGCATAAAAACCAAGCAACTAGCATTTTTAGATAAACAGCAATGCCAACCTCCCAGTTTCATTTTAGGTTTCCTTTAACCTGGCTATTTTTATTTTAATTAGTAATAAAAGAGCAATATTTGTTGAGATGAAGAAGCTCTCCAGGAATAGTGTATTTCCTTATCTCTGAGTAACACACGTCAGACCCCCCTCCATGCATTTCAACCCCCCCCCCCCTTTCCACAATATCAGTATCAGTCTTTTTGAAGCAAGCTCTCCTCTGCTGCAATACCATCACCCACATAATATTCAGCTGTAGTAAGTTGAAGCTCTTTTTCTCCCTCCTTTCAGTAACAACAATAGAGGGCAGTGGCTCAGCTCAGGTCCTCCATGCTGCTATCCAATTCTAGGAATGCTGCCATTCGGTTCTCTGCAGCTTTGTCCCTCCATAGGCTGACTTTAGAAGTGAGCAGGAGCCTAACATGCGGGGAGGGGATGGAGGCAGTGATTGCACACAAGTTTTGTTTTTTCCTCTTGTCATTAGCAAAAGGCTGAATTTCTCTGCTCTGTGGAAACAAAACTGAAGGACGCTTTACCCTCACTCCCCAGCGCTCTATACACAGAAGGAGATGTTCTCCGTGGCTGTCCTCCTCTCTTCCACCCACAGGTTGCTATTGGAGGGAAGAGAGAGCAGTCTCCTCCCTTTAGCAGATATCGAGATTCCTGCTCTGCATGATAGTAATGACACCACCGTTACTTGAGGGAACTTCAGATCAGTGCTGCTCCAGTGCGCCGATCCCCCTGCATGCAATACTCCACCCAGGGCACCCGCCCCTTCTGCCCACCCCTTGTACCGGCCTTGCCACTTTGTATCCATTTCTCATCTACTCCGTGTTAAATACATTAAATACAATTACCCATATCCCCTCCTTTCTCTCCCTCCCCCCTGCCCACTCTCTCCCCTCCCTCCCTCTTCAAATATCATATTACAATCATATTACCCTATCACATAGCATACTCATGATGCCCCCCCTGCCCCCCCCCCTATTCCCATCCGTTCCAATCTCTTCCTCATTAATATCTGTATATCTCTCACCACTGGTGTGCTAATACCCACGTGTACCTCTATTTCCGCGTGTCCTAATGTGTTATTGTTCTCAGTTTGTTGAGTGTGTATATATATCTAACAGAAATATGTATATACTTTATGACCCTTCTTTGTGCCGTGTAAGTGTAATTCTAAACTCTATTATTGTTCATATCTTTCCCTCCTCCTTCCTCCCTCCCCCACCCATCCTACCTACCCATACACTACTCCCTCCCCCCTCCCTCCCTTCCTCGAGTTTTCAATTTCTTCTGATTATTCCCCTTGTTTTTGTGATTCCTGTGGTTTCCTAATTACCATATTTACATCTGTTATAAACCCCTTTTCTAATATTATCACTCTCTCCTTATCACCATTGAAACGTGCACTTATCCCCTTGTGTACCCCTTAAACTCCCTAAATCTGTGGCTTGAGATATCAGAATAGTTATTTAATATATAACAGGAGTCAATCTCATATATTCCCATTTTTTTCCTACATTTGTCTCAGTACCTTACGAGAAGCGGAAAAAAGAGAAGAAAAAAAAAGGGGGGGGGGGAGAAGAGAGGAGGGGAGGGGGAAAAGGGGGAAGGGGAAAGAAAGAGAAGGAATCAATATTCAGCATTTATATCTTAAACTCAGTAACAAGTCCTGATTCTTTTGCGCTTTCCTCCCATAATTCCGAATCGCTCCAAAGAGGAAAGGAAAGGGGAGGGAGGGAGGGAGAGAAAAAAAAAAAGAGGTCAATCAGTCATATGTGACCTGTCCATAATCCACACCTTAAAAAAAAAAAAAAAAAAAAAAAAAAAAAAAGGAAGGTGCGGAAACGGAGTGTTAACTCCTCCCATTAACTCACGATCGGCATTTCTTATCTCAAATCCCGATTCAAAGTCCTTTTCCGGGTTCTATGTGGGCTCTTCTCTCATTGGTGGCCGAGTACCCCCTCTTCTTTGTCTCCGCCCAAGTGGTTGTAGCCAGTCCTGTATTTCACATTGCTCTATCCCCAAAAATGTAAATGCATCCGGTAGATCTCCCGGGTCATTTATGGAAAAAAATGATGTTCCCTTCTTATTCGTCAAGGATATGGGGTATCCCCAGCGGTAAGAGGCACCTGCTGATCTAATTTTCTCCAGCAGTGGCCGTAATATAGCCCTCCGCTGAAGGGTAGCCCGCGAAAGATCTGGAAGTATTTTTACATTGGATCCCTCATAAGTTACTTGCCCCACTTCCCATGCTTTACGACCTATAAGTTCCTTATGGGCGTATCGATGTAGCCGTCCTATCACATCTTTAGGTCTTACTGGGTCTGTAGAGCGAGGGCCCCATGATCTGTGTAGTCTGTCAAATTCTATTTCTCTAGCATTATCTATTACACCCAGTTGTTGACATATAGACATTACTGCTGTATGCAGCTTGTCCTCTCCTACTTCCTCCGAGATCCCTCTAAACCTTAAATTATTAATTCGGCTAAGGTCTTCAGATTCTTCCAATCTTATCTGCATCATAATTGATTGTTTTCTTTGGGTAAATTGTTCCTTTTCCAGATTAGAGATCCGTGCATCTAATTTTCCTACCATTATCTCCTCTCCTGTCACTTTATCTTTCAGTGTTTGTTTGTATCTCAGCCCGGATTAACTGCATTTCCTGCCTATGGCCATCCTCATATTGGGACATCATCGTCTCTATCTCTGTCCGTTTTGGCAGCGCCTGTAGAATCCTTTGTAACTCTGGATCTATTGACCCAGTTGATATCGATTCTCTTTGCTCAGACATTATTTTTTTCTGCCTCTGGCTCTCCTCTTCTTGCTCCCCGGTTTTACCTATTATTATATCCGGTGTCAGTGGTAAGCTCAAGCGGGGTGCCGCCTTTGGTATCTCTAGACACAGGTTTCCCCGAGTTTCAACTACCGCTGCCCGTGCCGCTGCTGCTGCTGCTCTTGTCTGGGTGAAGAAATCCTTAATGACCGGTTGTATGGGTACTGTTTGAGATGGGTTTTTTATCTTCTCCCCCTTTCTTCCTTCTATTGCTCATCCCAGGTTGTCACACTTTATCCGGTCGCGCAGTTATTGTTCTCATATGACCGTATAGCCTATGGCCTGTTTGCACTTTCCTCTCAATGTCCTATCCAATCTCAGGCTTTCAGCTTTTTAGTGTCTGCTTAATGTCTAAGCACCCCTTGTCCCCGTGTTACTGGCGTATCTGCGGTGGTTTATAGTCTACCATTCAGTATCGAGCCTTCAGCTACTTCAGCTGATAGCATCAGCTGTTTGATATATACATGCCTCCGTGCTCTATAGTCCTAAACGTCTGTGATTTAGTGCCGGATTTTCAGGTCCCCCAACCCCCGTCCTGGGTTTCTAAGCCAACATCAAGCCATGCAGCCCCTCTCCCCCAAGGCTGTTAAAAAGTTACGCAGAGGTTATTATTGTTTCTCCTGTTATTGCCAGTAATCCTAAGAAGCACACACATCGGTCCTCAGTTAATTTCTAATTCATTCAAGACATACATGAGATACCAGTTTTATCTTTAGGAAAGATATAGGGTGAGCATTAAGCATTGAATAGTATTTTTACAGAGTACCCCGAGCTCCTGCGATGAGTATACATTTTTTTTTTTTTGTCCACTATTGATCAACCATTCCCAGCTCTGAGGCTCTCAGCTCTCTTCACTCCTGTCGAGCAACAGCAACAGTTCAATTGCCTATGTCTCTCTCCTACCTTCGCTGGGCGCCGTCCTCCTCTCGGCTTACCAGAATCGGGGGGGGGGGGAGGGGGTCAGGAGGTTAGAATAGCTGCTCGCTGACACACTCCTGAAGTTCCACTCTCTCTCCGTCACTTCTGCTCTCACTGCTATACAGGAGGGGGGCACCGCACAATCTCCTATGTAGTTTCACCCGGTCTCCACTATCTGTTTACTTACGCTCCTCTCCTCTCTTTCACTGAAGACCTCGGCCGTGTCAGCAGATGTCCGTCCGTCTTATCAGCTGCTCCTTCTCCAGCAAAGAGCAGCCCGGCGGAGTTACCTAGTCAGCGGAGCTGCAGAACTTTCAAGCCGGCAGGAGTGAGGTGAGTTACCACATTAGAACAAGGGTTCTGTCTAGGACTTCATTGTAGTCTCCCACCGCTATTACAGGGATTCTTGTTTTGTCCAACATGAACTCTAACATTTTATGTAAGACCTCTAGATTGAAATTTAATAATAGTACATATATCCAATGTACAAACAGGTACTATCAGTAGGGTTGAGCGAACCCGAACTGTAAAGTTTGGGTCCGTACCAAACTTTAGCTTTTACCCGAACCCGGACTTTGCACAAAAGTCCGGGTTCGGCAATCTAATTACGCAGTTAGAAATGCTTCAGGGGCCAGCCAATCACCTTTTGATTAGCTGGTGTGCCCTTAGAAGCCATCATAGCCATGCCTACTAATGGCATGGCTGTGATTGGTCAGTGCAACATGTGACCCAGCTTCTATATAAGCTAGAGGCACACAGCACACACGTCACTCTGCTTCAGAATAGATGGGGAGAGGATCTTGTCTGCTGCTGCTGCTGCTTTTAGCGAGAGATTGAAAAATACATGAGTTAGTCCTGATTCTGGAATCTGAGGGAAAAGATAGACAGTGTAGTGTAGGGCCAGGTTCCTGTTGGTGCTTTCAGGGAGAGAGATATATTATATAGGAATAGGAGTCCAGATTCAGAGATATAACTCAGCGATCTGCATAGGTTTACCTGTTTGTGTTGCAGTGCAGTCTTTTTACACTGCCATGAGCCCAGTGTCAGAGAAAATCTACCTTTTTATCTGCAAGCTCAGTGCACCAGCACTGCATATATTACGTTGAGAGATACACCGTTTCCATACTGTGGGTGTATTCTGCTCTTGGAAAAAGATCCATTTAGGGCAAAAAAAAAAGGCACTTTATTGTGCTCTTTTCCAAAAGACCCATTAAGGGCAAAAAAAAATAAAAAATGTGCATTTTATTTTGCTCGTGCAAAAAAAGACCCGTTTAGGGCAAAAAAAAACTTTGCACTTTAATGTACGCTTGCAAAAAGACCCATTTAGGGCCACAAAAAATATTTTGCAGTGTGTTATACATATGTGGAGGCGTGTGAAATAAACCATTTCTATATATTTGTCTTCTACTGTGCTATACTAAAAAAAAACATTTTGGGGGCGTGGCCTGGAGCGCGACGGAGATGGCAGCACACTAGAGGAGCTCCTCAGCACGCACGACCATTAGAAGCCCTACACCCGACCACAGGCTCTCAGATGCCGGGCAGAACGCTGTATTCAACTCCCCACTCCCACCTGCGCCGCAACACCGGATCATCCGCAGCGAAAAACATAGCGGACATCTTTAAAACTCAGCAGTCAGGCCGCAACGGATCTCCGAGATCCAAGATGGCGCCGCCGCAACACGAGGAAGACGACAGCGAGGACTCCCGACCAGCGCCTGTAGACTCTAACAGGGGTAAGCCTGCATCAGATCACCCCTTAACATTGGCAGATATGTCTGTGATAGCCGCGGACATCAAAGCAACTTTCTCAGCGGCTATCACGGACTTGAAAACGAGCATGATAGTCATCAATGAAAAAATGGCGGCGGTGGAGCACGCAGGTCAACACAGGGACAAGGCCATACACAGGTTAGAGCTTACCACACAGGCCCAAACGCAACATTTCATTGACATGAATCGGCATATAGAAGATTTGGACAATAGGGGCAGGAGGTGCAACATTAGGGTGCGGGGGATCCCCGAATCTGTCGAGCATGAGCAGATTGTCCCGGCCCTCAGGAGAGTGTTCAATAGTCTATTAGAACGCCAAGAGGACATGGAGATAGACTTTGTACGGGCACATAGGGCTCTTAGACCCAGAAGCTCTGATTCAGCACCCCCAAGAGACATTATATGTTGCCTGCAGAGCTTTGGCCTTAAAGAGGATATTATGCGCAAAGCGCGGAGAAATGACAGGATCATTTTTAACGGTGCGACAATAATGTTGTTTCAGGACCTGTCCCAGATAACCCTGAGAAACAGACGGGCCCTACGCCCCTTGTTGGATCGTTTAAGAGAAAGGGACCTGAAATATTCGTGGCGCTTTCCGTTCGCTTTGACTGTATCTTACAATGGCCACTTGCATATATTACGCTCTCCAGCAGACCTTCCTGAGTTTTGTGAATCACTAGATATGGAGCATGTAGCCCTCCCTGAATGGTACGCGGAATTCTTACACACTCCACTGGAGAGGAGCCCCCCGCCTCTCCCTTCCTGTCACCTGACACCAGACTCTCTAAGAAAGCTAGGCAGGGGCGAGGTGGGAGCAGTAGACCCGACACACCGGGCAGACACGCGGGGCCTTCCAGGGACCGAAACGCAGAGTGACACTACGCAGCATTGCTGGCACTCCCCTACTCCATGTTCCTGCTAACTGCCTCACCTTTCCACCTGTGGTGAGACCTTTGTTCACACTCTGATCCGCTACCATTACTCCCCTTACCCATGTTGCCTTGTTGGTAATTAATGCCTGACTTGGACCCTTCGGGGTAACTACTCACCGCCTCCCTCACTTGAATCCAGGTTTGAGCCCTTTCTTTTTCGTACATCACGGGACACAGAGCAACTTAGTCATTACTAATGGTTATATAGTTTACCTTCAGGTGCTGGCACTGGCAACTTCCAAACCGGAAGTACCCTCCCCTATATAAGCCCCTCCCATCCGGGAGCACCTCAGTTTTTTGCCAATGTCTAAGGTGTTGGCCAAAGAGTAACATGTGTTTTCACTGGGCTTGCGTACAGGTTCTTTTGGGCCTTAGTAAGCTGTTCCGGATCCCACCAAAAAAGCTTCATAGCTAAACGGTCGGTACCCGGGCCTTGCAGCAGAAGAGCAAGGTTTTGCCTGTAATGCCTCTCTTAGGAGGGCTGGACCCTGGGCTCCAGAGCTCTGGTCATACCCACGACCAAGATGTTGTCTGTGCAGGGTGCTATACAGGTCCAGGGGAGTGGAATCCTTGGGAACCCAGTCCCTGAAGGTTTAATTACAATGCCTGCCGTGATAGGTGAAGTTTGGGCTTCTGTGGACTAGTGATGAGCCGAACACCCCCGGGTTCGGTTCGCACCAGAACCCGCGAACGGACCGAAAGTTCGTACGAACATTAGAACCCTATTAAATACAATGGATGCGAACGTTCGAATTCTAAAGTGCTAATTATAACAACTATTATGCATGTTATTGTCCTAAAAAGGGTTTGGGAACCCGGGTTCTGCACCAGGGGACATGTATCAATGCAAAAAGAAGTTTTAAAAACGGTCGTTTTTCGGGAGCAGTCATTTTAATGATGCATAAAGTGAAAAAAAAAAAGTCAAATATTCCTTTAAATATCGTACCTGGGGGGTGTCTAAAGTATGCCTGTGAAGTGCCACGTGTTTCCCGTGTTTAGAACTGTCCCTGCACAAAATGACACTTCTAAAGGAAAAAAAAGCCATTTAAAACTGCTTGCGGCTTTAATGTAATGTCTGGTCCCGGTAATATGGATGAAAATCTTTAAGAAAAATGGCATAGCTACCCCATGACCCCCCCCCCCCCCACCCCAGCCCATTACCAGCCCCTTTGGGTCTTGTATGGATATTAAGGGGAACCCCGCACATAAAATAAAAAAGGCCCTATATACTCTGAACAGCCGTATACAGGCGGTGCATACAAGACAGGGACTGTAGGTTTGTTCTTATGTAGAATGTGTTTGTAATTTTGAACAGGTACATTGTTGAAGTGTAGCTCCAGCCCAAAAATCTATTTTTAAACTTTTTGGAAAACATAGGTAAGGGTTATCACCCCTGTAACATTTGTTTTGCTGTCTGTGCCCCTGTTCAGAACATTTCACCTCACTTTCCGTCCCAATGACAACTGTTTTTGAAATGTGGTGTTTTTCTTGAAACAAGGATTGCTGATAAAGCATCAGTACAGAGGAGATACCTTTCTCCCATATTTATTCTTACAGGAGAGAATTTTCCTTCCTAGTGGTAGATTTCCTCTCACTTCCTGTTGTCTTCTTGCGTTTGCAAGTAGTAGTCGTTTGTAAGTTGGATGTTTGAAAGTAGGGACCTGCCGTATATACTCTGCAGAAATAGGCCCCTTAGTTGTTGGTGTTGGCACAACACTGTAAGCACTCACAGTTACTCTTGGTTGGTGCTGGAACGCCCTGCTGTCAACTATTATATCAGGAATTTTAATTACATATAATTGTTGAACAGTGGTAGTAAAAATTGGGCCTTTGATGGTGGTGCTGGTGCCACAACACTGTAAGCCCTGACAGTTACTCTTGGTGGGTGCAGCAATGGGCCCTGCTGTGAATTATTAGATCAAGAATTGTAATTGCATGCCCCTGTTGAACAGGGGCTGAAAAATTGGGCCTTAGGCACTGGTGGCACAACACTACAACCCCTCACAGATACTGTACTTGGAGCACAGCAATGAGCCCTGTTGCAAAGTATTGCTTCAAAAATTGTAATGACACGCCCCTGTTAAACAGGGGCTGAAAAATTGGGCCTTAGGCACTGGTGGCACAACACTACAACCCCTCACAGATACTGTACTTGGAGCACAGCAATGAGCCCTGTTGCAAAGTATTGCTTCAAAAATTGTAATGACACGCCCCTGTTAAACAGGGGCTGAAAAATTGGGCCTTAGGCACTGGTGGCACAACACTACAACCCCTCACAGATACTGTACTTGGAGCACAGCAATGAGCCCTGTTGCAAAGTATTGCTTCAAAAATTGTAATGACACGCCCTTTTTAAACAGGGGCTGAAAAATTGGGCCTTAGGCACTGGTGCCACAACACTCCAACCCCTCACAGATACTGTACTTGGAGCACAGCAATGAGCCCTATGGCAAATTATTGCTAAAAAAATTGTAATTACACGCCCCTGTAAAACAGGGGCTGAAAAATTGGGCCTCAGCCACTGGTGGCGGCACCCATAAACAAAAATGATCTTCCAAGCTATCATCATCAATCGTATCATTGAGGACTCGGAGGAGGAGGATAGCCAGTCAACATAACAGTAGGCTTGTGCAATTCGTTTCGTAACGAATCGAAATTCGTCCGAATTTAGCAACTTTCGGACATTCGGAAGCATTCGAATTTCCGAACAGAGCAATTACGAATAAAACCGAATCCGAAATAAATTATACCGCAAAATAGCGAATGCCCGAAGGTCTTCGGCATAATTCGTTATGAAAAAAGTTACGAATGTACGAATCCATTCGAAGCACAATAACACTCACTCTGCTCTCTGCTTCTCCCTCACCATGCTGAACTCCCTCTCAAAATGGTGTACAGGGGGCGGAGGCTATAGCCGCATGAAAAAACGAAAGTAAAATACGAGATTTCGAATCCATTCGAAGCACAATAACACTCACTCTGCTCTGCTCTCTGCTTCTCCCTCACCGTGCTGAACCCTCTCAAAATGGTGTACAGGGGCGGAGCCTATAGCCGCATGTAAAAAACGAAAGTAAAATACGAGATTTCGAATCGTTACAAATAACCGCTATGTATTTAGAAAAGTACAAATCCATTCGAAGCACATTAGGCATAATAGGCAGCGTCGTTGTGAGAGAGACACGGAAAATTACGAATCAACGAACCCAAAAAAAGTTACGAAAGTAGGAGTTGTGTCCAGAATCAACGAAAAACAACGTACTCTACCGAAAGTACGAATTATAAAGCAACAAAAAATTCAACGAAAAATGTCGCTTGCAAAAATACGAATGAGTCCGAACACGAAAAATCCCGTCTAGCAAAATTACGAATGATTACGAATCAACAGGACCGGAAAGAAACGAACCGAAACGGAACAAATTTTTCCGTTGTGCACAAGTCTACATAACAGCACAGGCACTCAGCATCAGCATCAGTCTTGAAGGGATGTGACATGTTAAAATCAATTAGTCTGTTATATCAGCATCAGGTGTGTGGTAGCTGGTGGTGATCCAAGACTGGTTCATCTTGATGAAAGTCAGTCGATCAACCGAGTCGGTGGACAGGCGCACCCTGTGATCCGTGACAAATCCTCCAGCAGCACTGAATGTGCGTTCTGAAAGAACGCTGGATGCAGGACAGGCCAGTAGCTCAATTGCATACTGTGCAAGCTCTGGCCAGTGATCCATCCTCAAGACCCAGTAAGCCAGAGGATTTTCGGTGGGGAAGGTGTCCAAGTCTGACCTTGCCCCTAGATATTCCTGCACCATGTTTATCAGACGCTGGCGATGGTTGCTGGAACCGATCATACTTTGGGGCTGCGGACTAAAGAATTGTCTGAACGCATCGGTCAGACGGCCACCTTCCCCACCGCTCCTTCTTTGACTGGCCGAAGCCTCAGCAACTCGTTGTCCAGGACCAGGAGTTTGTAACCTCCCAGTCTCTGGGAACGCGTTGCACAGACCTTTCTGCAAGGCCTCCCGGAGTTGTCTCATCCTCTGCTCCCTCTGCGAAGGTAACATAAGGTCCGCAACCTTACCCTTGTACCGTGGATCAAGGAGAGTGGCCAGCCAGTAATGGTCCCTCTCCTTGATCCGAAGAATACGAGGATCCTTCCGCAGACTTTGCAGGATCAGGGAGGCCATGCAGCGTAGGTTTGCTGAGGCATTCGCTCCGGAGTCCTCTGGGTCACTAAGGACGACATGATCCGCAGCCACCTCCTCCCAGCCACGTACAAGTCCACTGGTTTCTTGGGACTGTAAATCATCCCTAAAAGACTGCTGCTGATGATGCTGAGTGCCAGCCTCCACCTCCATGCTGACACAATCCTCCTCCTCCTCCTCCTCCTCCTCTTCCTGTGCGATGGGTGGGACAGAAGGAACACTGTCTGGGTAAAGGGGGCCTTGAGAGGCAAGGAAGTCCTCCTCTTCCTGCCTCTGTTCTGCCTCAAGTGCCCTGTCCATTATTCCACGCAGCGTGTGCTCCAACAGGTGGACAAGAGGTACAGTGTCACTGATGCATGCACTGTCACTGCTCACCATCCTCGTGGCCTCCTCAAATGGTGCCAGGACAGTGCATGCATCCCTGATCATGCCCCACTGGCGTGGAGAAAAAAAACCAAGCTCCCCTGACCCTGTCCTGGTGCCGTAGTCGCACAGGTACTCATTGATGGCCCTCTGCTGCGTGTGCAGCCGCTGCAGCATGGCCAACGTTGAGTTCCACCTGGTGGGCATGTCACATATAAGGCGGTTCTTGGGCAGGTTCAACTCCTTTTGCAGCTCAGCCAGGCGAGCACTGGCATTATAAGATCTGCGGAAATGCACACAGACTTTCCTGGCCTGCCTCAGGACATCCTGTAAGCCCGGGTACCTGCCCAAGAACCGCTGCACCACCAGGTTAAGGACGTGAGCCACACAGGGCACATGGGTCAGTTGTCCCTGTCGGAGGGCGGAGAGGAGGTTGGTGCCATTGTCGCAAACCACCATTCCTGGCTTAAGCTGGCGTGGCGTCAACCACCTCTCGGCCTGGCCCTGCAGAGCAGACAGGACCTCTGCCCCAGTGTGGCTTCTGTCCCCCAAACACACCAGCGCAAGCACGGCATGGCATCTTTTTGCCTGCGTACTTGCGTAGCCCCGTGAACGGCTACGGAGCACCGCTGGTTCATAGGACAAACCACAGGAAGAGGCCATGGAGGAAGAAGAAGAGGAGGGGGTGGAGGAGAGAGGTGTCACAACCAGTAGTAGCATTTTGGAGGCGTGGCGGTGGAACAACCTCCAACACTACTGCACCTTGTCCTGCATCCTTCCCAGCTGCCAAAAGAGTGACCCAATGGGCCGTGAAAGAAAGGTAACGTCCCTGTCCATGCCTGCTGGACCATGAGTCAGCGGTAATATGCACCTTACCGCTGACCGCCCTGTCCAGCGAGGCCAAGACATTGCCTTCCACATGCAGGTAGAGAGCCGGAATAGCCTTCCGTGAGAAAAAGTGGCGTTTGGGAACCTGCCACTGAGGAACCGCACATTGCACAAACTCACGGAAGGGGGCCGAGTCTACCAACTGAAAAGGCAGCAGTTGAAGCGCTAGCAATTTAGCCAAGCTAGCATTCAACCGCTGGGCATGTGGTTGGCTGGGAGTGAACTTCTTTCGACGGTCCAGCAGCTGGGGCAGGGAAATTTGCCTGCTAGAATTGGACGTCGGTGTACTGCTAGCAGAGTGGCCGCAAGTACTTGGCTGTGACACACCTAATTCTACACCTTCATTCCTCTCAGTGCATGTTTCAGAGAGGACTGAAGTTATAGTGGGGTTGGAGATCCCAGCTGATGCGGTGCAAGGAGAGGTCCGCTTTGTTCTTTGGTGTGGGTCTTTGAGGTAGGCTTGCCAACGAGCTGCATGGCAGGTCAACATATGTCTGGTCAGGCATGTGGTACCCAAGCGGCTGATGTTTTGGACACGCGATATACGCTTGAGACATATGTTGCAAACAGCAGCTGTGCGATCTGATGCACTAGCCTCAAAAAAGGCCCACACCAAGGAACTTTTTGAATGACGGGCAGAGGCAGCGCCCTGCACAGGCGGAGCTCTGCGGTGTGATTCCGTCGGTGTACTGCCCTTACGCTGGCCACCAAAGGGCATCCTGCCTCGTTGGAGATGTGCCTCCTCCTCATCCTCCTCCTCCTCCTCTCTCCTATTAGGCACCCACGTGGAGTCAGTGACCTCATCATCCCCTCCCTCCTCATCACTGGAGCCAATCTGGCAGTATGCTGCAGCTGCTGGAACATGACTGCCAGATTGGTGTCCTTCTTGAGCATCCCCTCTGTCTGCTCTCACGCTACTGCCTTCCTGTAGCTGGGTTTCATCATCAGACCCTTTGAAACGCTGGGCATCCTCCTGGAGCATGTACCGAACACTGTGCTCAAACAGTTCGGGGGACTCCTCAGGAGGAGGACATGGTGGGTCTAGGGAAGGAGTGACTGATGATGAGTCTGACATTGATACCAGGGAAGAGGACGCTTTGGCAGCTGCTTTGCCAGTACCCTGAGCCTGGGTGAGAGAGGATGAGGAGGAGGAGGAGGGCTTGGTCATCCACTCTACCAAGTCTTCGGCATGATGTGGCTCAACATGTCCAGCTGCCGAAAAGGACAAGCGTGTCCCATGGCCATGTGCTGATGACAATGCACCGCGTCCACGACCAGCACTGTTGCCCCCAGACACAGAGCCTGCTTGCCCTCTTTTATTGCCTCCTGACTGTCTGCCTCTCCTTGTTTGCCTTCCAGACATTCTAATAGATGGCCTGCAGGGAGATGGGAAAAAAGCAATAAGGGCTACCTTCAGGTGTCCTTCTCTGTCCCTTTACTTAAGGATTTCTAAATATGGTTGAGGATGATTGCTTTTGCACAGAATAGCACAACGACAATTTCCCTGACTGTCCAAAAAACAAGGATTTCAAAGATGGTTGATGAGGAATGCTTTAGCACACTATAGCACAAGGAGAATTCCCCTCACTTTCCTTCTTTGTCCCTAGAAACAAGGACTCGCACAGTGAAAGAAACTGACACTCTCCCTACCTAGAGTTTTCTGTCCCTAGAAAAAATGTTTTTATAAAGCACACTATAGCACAAGGAGAATTCCCCTCACTTTCCTTCTTTGTCCCTAGAAACAAGGACTCGCACAGTGAAAGAAACTGACACTCTCCCTACCTAGAGTTTTCTGTCCCTAGAAAAAATGTTTTTTTAAAGCACACTATAGCACAAGGAGAATTCCCCTCACTTTCCTTCTTTGTCCCTAGAAACAAGGACTCACACAGTGAAAGAACTGACACTCTCCCTACCTAGAGTTTTCTGTCCCTAGAAAAAATGTTTTTTTAAAGCACACTATAGCACAAGGAGAATTCCCCTCACTTTCCTTCTTTGTCCCTAGAAACAAGGACTCGCACAGTGAAAGAAACTGACACTCTCCCTACCTAGAGTTTTCTGTCCCTAGAAAAAATGTTTTTTTAAAGCACACTATAGCACAAGGAGAATTCCCCTCACTTTCCTTCTTTGTCCCTAGAAACAAGGACTCGCACAGTGAAAGAACTGACACTCTCCCTACCTAGAGTTTTCTGTCCCTAGAAAAAATGTTTTTTTAAAGCACACTATAGCACAAGGAGAATTCCCCTCACTTTCCTTCTTTGTCCCTAGAAACAAGGATTCGCACAGTAAAACACACTGACACTCTCCCTACCTATCCTTCTCTTTCCCTAAACTAAAGGAATCCAGGTTAAGCAAGAAAGAAATAAATGTCACTGTCCCTGCCTATGCTTGTCTTTCCCTGCTCCGGAACACACTACACTAGGCCGCCGTGCTGGCGGCCTTTTATAGTGTGGGGCGTGTACTAAACACCCTCAGCAATAATTGGCCACAGGCATCCTGCCTGTGGCCAATCATTGCTCTCCTCGCTGCCGGCGCTGTGATTGGCCAAGCATGCGGGGTCACAGTGCATGCTTGGCCAATCACAGCGCCTGGATGACACTGCGATGGCGTAGTGCATTGTGGGCCGTTCGCGTCACTCGAATTTGGCGCGAACGGCCCAAATCGTTCGATCTTCGTCGAACGATCGAACAGCCGATGTTCGAGTCGAACGTATGTTCGACTCGAACACGAAGCTCATCCCTACTGTGGACCAAACAGAGTCCTGTGGCGGGGAACAGGTAAGTGGGGGCCCCCAGGAACTTGGTTCTATTGGGGACCCCCAAGCCTAATTTGTCTTTCTGTCTGTTACCTAACGGTATTCCCGCTAATATCTGTGTATGCCTGTAACTACTGAAAATGTAAAATTTTAATAGTAGTCAAGAAAAAAAAAAAAGAGGACCGCGGTACCTGTGTTAAACCACTAGAGGCCGCTGTAGTCCATTTTTCTTGTCATGTGGATCTTTGGTTTTCTCAAGTCAAAAGATCCAGGCAGTTGGTAAGTTTCTCTGTGGGAATCCACTTCCTCTGCCCTGTTGCTGCGCTCATCCACCGCACAGGCCCTCCGGCAAAAAGGGCCCTGGCTCCTAGTCCCTGTTTGATTTTCGAAAAGGGCGCCAATGGCGCACGGGCGCGCGCGGCGCGTGCACGCGCCTCCTATGAAAAAAAAGGGGCGGGGCGGGTGGATGACGCTCGATGCGCGCCACGGCGCTTCTGCGCATGTGCAGGCGTCCCAGCTTGTATAAAGACACAGTACAAGTGTCAGCTGGATGCAAACAGAGCTAGCAACAAACAGTGGCACACAGAGGCGGTTGATGCAGGCATCCCCATAGAAAGGCACTTTAGTGGACACCAGCTGGTATATAGCAGCAACTGTGTTAGACTATTACCAGCAAAAATTGGTGTATGACGACGGGAATACCTCAGCTTTGTGCTTAAAGGATATGTCGTCCAGACGCTCCGGAAATAAGTCTTCCAGGAAGCCAAAGGGGTCTCCATCGGGCTCTGAGGATATTGGGCATGCTTGTACTGCACCAATCTCCCCTGAGAATTCAGAGGTCAGTAGCCGTAGAAACCCCGCAGGAGTGCCTGGTGCTGCGGCTGTCCCCAGTCCACCTGCTCCTGTATATATAACAGAGGAGGTTTTATCCTCAACTCTGGGAGGATTGGAAGTGAGATTAACAGCATTGATCGCTGCTTCCCTGTCACAGGGAAAGCGTGTCCGATCTCCGTCTCCTCCTTCAGAGTGCCTGTTAGTGGAGGAACAGCCCCACACAGAGATCGACCTACCTGAAGGGGATCAGGATGAGGTTGATTCAGTTATGGAGGAATCAACAGTGGAAGAACCTTTCTCAGCATCTCAGGCTGAAAGATTATGGGTTCAGTCTCTGACTAACATGGTCCGATCAGCATTTAAAATGCCTCTGGCGGAACCACCATCCACTACGGTTTCCTCGCTGGGGTCGCTAAAAGCTCCCCAGGCTGTCTGTTCCTTCCCAATCCACCCTTTATTAGAAGGGCTTATTTACCAGGATTGGGAGCATCCTGATAAAATATTTGCTCCCCCCAAGAGATTTCCGGTGATCTATCCCATGGAGGATAAGTTCATAAAAAAATGGAGGGTCCCTACAGTGGACGCAGCCATCTCTTCTGTGAACAAATCACTGACATGTCCAGTAGATAATGTTCCAATGTTCAAAGACCCAATAGATAAAAAATTGGAGTCTTTACTAAAATCTGCTTTCTCTACAGCAAGCATGGTGACACAACCTGCGGTAGCAGCGATTGGAGTCTGCCAAGCAGTGAAAGATCAGTTGAAACAAGTCTTAAGGGACTTACCAGATCAGCAGGCTCTTGCCCTAGCTGACCTGCCTAGAGCCTTGTGTTTTGCGGTGGACGCCATAAAGGATACAATCCAACAGGCCTCCCGCTTTACGCTGTCTGTAGTACATATGCGTAGGCTTCTGTGGCTCAAAAACTGGTCTGCTGAAGCTCCCTGTAAGAAACTGCTGGTTAGCTTCCCATTTCATGGAGAACGCTTATTTGGAGAAGATCTGGACAAATATATCCAGAAAATTTCTGCCGGTAAAAGTTCACTCTTACCGGTTAAGAACAAGAGTAGAAGTCCTTCTTTTAAGAGGCCTACTTCTCCAGTCCCGGGCACATCGGCTGTGAAGCAGTTCCGACGGCCTCCGCGGTCAAATTCAGGGGGCAGAAATCAGGGACAATCACAGGGTAACAAGAAGCCCTGGGTCAAGAGAGGTACAAAACCTCCCCCCAAGTCATGAAGGGTTGCCCCCACTCAATCGGGTGGGGGGAAGACTTCAGTTGTTCACAGAGACCTGGCGGGACACCATCAGAGACAGATGGGTGCTCTCCGCAGTAAGTCTGGGATACAAGCTGGAGTTAAAAGGCACTCCTCCTGCCCAATTTATGAGGTCAAACGTGCCAAGAGATCCCCAGAAGAGAGGATCCCTCCTTCTGGCACTAGAACAACTATTGCTCCAAGGTGTAATCATGAAGGTTCCCCTGGAAGAAAGCGGATTCGGGTTTTACTCGAACCTTTTCACAGTCCCCAAACCAAATGGGGACGTGAGGCCCATATTAAATCTAAAAGGGCTAAACAAGTTCCTAAATATCAGGACTTTTCGGATGGAGTCGATCCGATCGGTGGCCACCGCCCTACAAGGGCAGGAATGGTTAGCCTCGATCGACATAAGGGATGCTTATCTGCATATTCCCATCTTTCCGGCCCACCAGAAATTTCTACGCTTTGCAGTAGAAGGGCGCCATTTTCAGTTCAGAGCCTTACCTTTCGGTCTGGCCACAGCACCACGAGTGTTCACAAAAATTCTGGCCCCATTATTGGCCAATCTAAGAACACAAGGTGTAACGATAATGGTATATCTAGACGACCTGCTACTAATAGACCACTCAGTGGAAAAGCTGGAAGTAGCTATTCACAAGACAATCAAGTATCTGGAATATCACGGTTGGATTATCAACCGGGACAAGTCAGCTCTAAGACCAGTCAAAAGTCTGGAATACTTAGGGCTAAGGCTGGATTCAAATCAGAGAAAGATTTTCTTACCTCCAGAGAAGGTGTTGTTTTTAAAAGATTTGACCCACTTAGTGGGGACAAAAAGAAAACCATCCATACGCCTGTGCATAAGGCTGCTGGGAAAAATGGTGGCTTCATTTGAAGCGGTACCCTACGGTCAATTCCATTCAAGGATTTTGCAAAGGGCCATACTGTCAGCCTGGAACAAAAAAGTTCAGGCTTTAGACTTACCAATGTCCCTGTCCCCTTCCGTCCGGAAGAGCCTCCATTGGTGGTTGGTGCCCCAGAATCTGGAAAAAGGGAAACCCTTCAGTCCGGTTTCTTGGAAGGTGGTCACTACAGATGCCAGCCTCATAGGCTGGGGGGCAGTACTGGAGCAATGGTCTCTCCAGGGCAAGTGGTCAGAAGCAGAAAAGGCCCTGCCCATCAATCTCTTAGAGATACGAGCAGCCCGGTATGCCCTAGTAGCATGGACATCCAAACTCCAAGGGTCCCCGGTCAGAATTCAATCAGACAATGCCACAGCAGTGGCATATATCAATCACCAGGGTGGCACCAGGAGTCGTGCAGCCCAGAGGGAAGCAAATTGCATCCTGGAGTGGGCAGAAAGATATGTCCCAGCCATATCCGCGGTTTTCATCCCAGGAGTGGAAAATTGGAGAGCGGACTTTTTAAGTCGCCAACAATTATGCCCGGGGGAATGGTCTCTTCACCCCGAGGTTTTCCAGGCAATATGCCAGCGGTGGGGAACACCGGATGTAGATCTGCTAGCATCCAGATTCAACGCAAAGGTGGACAGATTTGTGTCTCGCACAAGAGATCCCCTAGCTTGCGGCTCGGATGCCCTAGTGTTCCCTTGGGATCAGTTCAAGCTGATATATGCATTCCCACCGCCACAATTGTTACCGCGATTACTCCGCAGAATCAGGGTAGAAAAGAAACCAGTGTTTCTGGTGGCTCCAGCGTGGCCCCGAAGGGCATGGTACGCGGAGATTGTAAAAATGTCAGTGAGGAGTCCTTGGACCCTCCCACATCGTCCGGACCTGCTGTCGCAAGGACCGATATACCACCCTTCCTTACCAGCCCTAGGTTTGATGGCCTGGCTATTGAAGCCCACATTCTGAAAAAGAGAGGGCTCTCTAATTCTGTGGTATCTACCATGATCAATGCCAGGAAGCCGGTATCCAGGCAGATCTATTATAGGATCTGGAAGGCGTACATTACGTGGTGTGAGGCCAAGAAATGGCATCCACGTAAGTACGTGATAGGTAGGATTTTGGACTTCCTACAGTGGGCTGTAGATAGGAAGCTGGCCTTGAGTACTATCAAGGGTCAGATTTCGGCCTTGTCAATATTTTTTCAAAGGCCCTTGGCTTCGCATTCACTAGTCAAAGCTTTCATACAAGGAGTGATGCGTATTAGCCCTCCGGTTAGTATTCCCATATGTCCATGGGACTTAAACCTGGTTCTGTCGGTTCTACAGAAACAACCGTTTGAACCATTGCAACACATTTCCTTGGTTCTTCTCACCAGGAAATTGATTTTCTTAGTAGCCATTTGTTCGGCTAAAAGAGTATCGGAATTAGCCGCCTTGTCCTGTAGGGAGCCATATCTGGTTGTCCATAAGGACAGAGTAGTATTACGTCCTCATCCAGCCTTTCTTCCCAAGGTGGTATCGAGGTTTCATTTGAACCAAGATGTGGTTCTTCCTTCTTTTTTCCCCAAACCTAGCTCGGTAGAGGAAAAGTTATTACATTCTTTGGATGTAGTAAGAGCAGTTAAAGCTTATCTAAAAGCCACTGCTCAGATTCGCAGAACGGATACTTTGTTTATTCTGCCGGAAGGCCCTAGAAAGGGTCAGGCAGCATCAAGATCTACTTTAGCCAAGTGGATTCGACAGGTCATAATATAAGCCTATGGCTTGAGAAAGAGACCGCCTCCGTTCAAAGTTAGGGCGCACTCCACAAGAGCAGTTGGAACTTCATGGGCAGTGCATCACCAGGCTTCCCTGGCTCAAGTATGTAAGGCCGCAACATGGTCTTCGGTACACACGTTTACTAGATTCTACCAGGTAGACGTTAGAAGTCAGGAGGATGCCGCCTTTGGGCGCAGTGTGTTGCAGGCCGCAAAAGATCCTCATGCCTGATGGCGCCCAGCTTATGTATCCCTCCCCTCATTTGGCATTGCTTTGGGACGTCCCATTAGTAATGACTAAGTCGCTCTGTGTCCCGTGATGTACGAAAAAGAAAATAGGATTTTTATAACAGCTTACCTGTAAAATCCTTTTCTTAGGAGTACATCACGGGACACAGAGCGACACAGTCATTACTAATGGGTTATATAGATACCGTCAGGTGCTGGCACTGGCAACTTCCAAAACCGGAAGTACCCTCCCCTATATAAGCCCCTCCCATCCGGGAGCACCTCAGTTTTGTAGCAAAGCAATAAGTGTCCCCAAAGAGGGGCGGGAGCTCTGTGTCCCGTGATGTACTCCTAAGAAAAGGATTTTACAGGTAAGCTGTTATAAAAATCCTATTTTCTTTCTCGTACATCACGGGACACAGAGCGACATAGTCATTACTAATGGGATGTCCTAAAGCAATGCCCAATGAGGGGGGGGATACACCATATATAAGCTGAGCGCTATCAGACATGAGGATCTTTTGCGGCCTGCAACACACTGCGCCCAAAGGCGACATCCTCCTGACGTCTAACGTCCACCTGGTAGAACCTAGTAAACGTGTGAACTGAAGACCATGTTGCGGCCTTACAGATTTGAGCCAGGAAGGCCTGGTGATGCACTGCCCATGAAGTTCCAACTGCTCTCGTGGAGTGCGCTCTAACTTTGAACGGAGGCGGTCTCCTTCTCAAGCCATAGGCTTGTATTATGACCTGTCGAATCCACTCGCTAAAGTAGATTTTGACGCTGCCTGACCCTTTCTGGGGCCTTCCGGCAGAATAAACAAAGTATCCGTTCTGCGAATCTGAGCAGTGGCTTTTAGATAAGCTTTAACTGCTCTTACTACATCCAAAGAATGCAATAACTTTTCCTCTACCGAAGTAGGTTTGGGGAAAAAAGAAGGAAGAACCACATCTTGGTTCAAATGAAACCTCGATACCACCTTAGGAAGAAAGGCTGGATGAGGGCGTAACACTACTCTATCCTTATGGATAACCAGATATGGCTCCTTACAGGACATAGCTGCTAATTCCGACACTCTTTTAGCCGAACAAACGGCTACTAGAAAAATCAATTTCCTGGTGAGAAGAACCAAAGAAATATGCTGTAATGGTTCAAATGGTTGTTTCTGTAGAACCGACAGAACCAAGTTTAGATCCCATGGACATATGGGAATATTAACCGGAGGACTAATACGCATCACTCCTTGTATAAAGGCTTTGACTAGTGAATGCGAAGCCAAGGGCCTTTGAAAAAATATTGACAAGGCCGAAATCTGACCCTTGATAGTACTCAAGGCAAGCCTCCTATCTACAGCCCATTGTAGGAAGTCCAGAATCCTACCTATTACGTATTTACGTGGATGCCATTTCTTGGCCTCACACCAGGCGATGTACGCCTTCCAGATTCTATAGTAGATCTGCCTGGATACCGGCTTCCTGGCATTGATCATGGTAGATACCACAGAATTAGAGAGCCCTCTCTTTTTTAGAATGTGGGCTTCAATAGCCAGGCCGTCAAACCTAGGGCTGGTAAGGAAGGGTGGTATATCGGTCCTTGCGAAAGCAGGTCCGGACGATGTGGGAGAGTCCAAGGACTTTCCACTGACATTTTACAATCTCCACGTACCACGCTCTTCGGGGCCACGCTGGAGCCACCAGAATCACTGGTTTCTTTTCTACCCTGATTCTGCGGAGTAATCGAGGTAACCATTGTGGCGGTGTGAATGCATATATCAGCTTGAACTGATCCCAAGGGAACACTAGGGCATCCGAGCCGCAAGCTAGGGGATCCCTTGTCCGAGAGACAAACCTGTCCACCTTTGCGTTGAATCTGGATGCTAGAAGATCTACATCCGATGTTCCCCACCGCTGACATATTGTCCAGAAAACCTTGGGGTGAAGGGACCCTTCCTCTGGGCATAATTGCTGGCGACTTAGAAAGTCCGCCTTCCAATTCTCCACTCCTGGAATGAATACCGCAGATATGGCTGGGAAATATCTTTCTGCCCATTTCAGGATGTAATTTACTTCCCTCTGGGCTGCACGACTCCTGGTGCCCCCCTGATGATTGATATATGCCACTGCTGTGGCATTGTCTGATTGAATTCTGACAGGGGACCCTTGGAGTTTGGATGTCCATGCTACTAGGGCATACCGGGCTGCTCGTATCTCTAAGAGATTGATGGGCAGGGCCTTTTCTGCATCCGACCATCTGTCCTGGAGAGACTATTGCTCCAGTACTGCTCCCCAGCCTATAAGGCTGGCATCTGTAGTGACCACCTTCCAAGAAATCGGACTGAAGGATTTCCTTTTTTCCAGATTCTGGGGAACCAACCACCAACGGAGGCTCTTGCGAACGGAAGGGGACAAGGACATTGTAAGTCTAGGGCCTGAACTTTTTTGTTCCAGGCCGACAGTATGGCCCCTTGCAAATTCCTTGAATGGAATTGACCGTAGGGTACTGCTTCGAATGATGCCACCATTTTTCCCAGCAGCCTCATGCACAGGCATATGGACGGCTGTCTTTTTTGTACCCACTAAGTGGATCAAATCTTTCAAAGACAACACCTTTCCTCGAGGCAAGAATATTTTTCTCTGGCCTGAATCCAACCTTAGCCCCAAGTATTCCAGACTTTTGACTGGTTTTTAGGGCTGACTTGTCTCGGTTGATAATCCAACCGTGAGATTCCAGATACTTGATTGTCTTGTGAACGACCACGTCTAGTTTTTTCACTGAGTGGTCTATCAGCAACAAGTCATCTAGATATGCCATTATCATTACACCTTGTGTTCTTAGATTGGCCAATAAAGGGCCAGAATTTTTGTAAACACTCGTGGTGCTGTGGCCAAACCGAAGGGTAAGGCTCTGAACTGAAAATGGCGCCCTTCTACTGCAAAGCGTAGAAATTTTTGGTGGACTGGAAAGATGGGAATGTGCAAATAAGCATCTTTGATGTCGATCGCGGCTAACCAATCCTCCCCCTTGTAGGGCAGTGGCCACCGATCGGATCGACTCCATCGGAAAGTCCTGATATACAGGAATTTGTATAGCCCTTTTTAGAATTAATATGGGCCTCCCGTCCGCGTTTGCTTCGGGACTGTAAAGAGGTTTGAGTAAAACCCGAACCCTCATTCTTCCAGGGGAACCTCCATAATTACTCCTTGGAGCAATAGTTGTTCTAGTGCCAACAGGAGGGACTCTCTCTTCCGGGGATCCCTTGGCACGTTTGACCTCAAAAATGGGAAGGAGGAGAGTCTTTTAACTCCAAACTGTATCCCAAACATACTGCGGAGAGCACCTATCTGTCTTGATCGTGTCCCGCCAGGTCTCTTGCGAACAACTGGAGTCCTCCCCCCACCCGACTGAGTGGGGGCAACCCTTCAATGAATTTAACTTTGGGGGAGGTTTTGTACCTCCCCTGACCCAGGGTTTCTCATTACCCTGCTATTGTCCCTGTTTTTTTACCCCCGGGAATTGACCGAGGAGGCCGTCGGAACTGTTACACAGCCGATGCCCCAGGGACTGGAGAAGCAGGCCTCTTAAAGAGGGACCTCTAACTCTGTTTTTAACCGGCAAGAGCGTATTTTTACCGCTGGAAATTTTCTGGATATATTTGTCCAGGTTTTCCCTGAATAAGCGTTCACCATGAAATGGGACGCTAACCAGCCATTCTTTACAGGGAGCTTCAGCAGACCAGTTTTTGAGCCATAGAAGCCTACGCATATGTACTATAGACAGCGTAAGGCGGGAGGCCTGATGGACTGAATCCTTTATGGCGTCAACCGCAAAGCCTAAGGCTCTAGGTAGATCAGCTAGGGCAAAGCCTGCTGATCTGTCAAGTCCCTCAAGACCTGTTTCAACTGATCCTTCACTGCTTAGCAGACCCCAATAGCTGCTACTGCTGGTTGTGTCACCAAGCTTGCTGTAGAAAGAAGCAGACTTTCATAAGGACTCCAATCTTTTATCTATTGGGTTCTTGAACATTTGGACATTATCCACTGGACATGTCAGTGATTTATACATACAAGAGATGGCTGCGTCCACTGTAGGGACCTTCCATTTTTTTTTTTTGATGAACTTATCCTCCATGGGATAGACCACCGGAAATCTCTTGGGGGAATAAATATTTTCTCAGGACGTTCCCAATCCTGGTAAATAAGCCCTTTCAGTAAAGGGTGAAGTGGAAAAGAACAGACAGTCTGGGGGCTTCTAGCGACCCCAACGAGGATACAGTAGTGGTTGATGGTTCCGCAAGGTGCATTTTTAAATGCTGATCGGACCATGTTAGTCAGAGACTGAACCCATAATCTTTCAGCTTGAGATGCTGAGAAAAAGGTTCCCCCACTGTTGACTCCTCTATAACAGAATCAACCTTATCCTGATCCCCTTCAGGCAGGTCGATCCCTGTATGGGACTGTTGCTCTGCTAACAGGCACTTTGAAGGAGGAGATGGAGATCGGGCGTGCTTTCCCTGACAGGGAGGCAGCGATCAATGTTGACAATCTCTCTCTAATCCTCCCAAAGCTGAGGAAAAAACCTCCTCTGTTACATACACAGGAGCAGGTGAACTGAGGACAGCCACAGTACCAAGTACCCCTGCGGGGTCTCTACGGTCACTTACCTCTGAACTTCAGGGGAGACTGGTGCAGCAGAAGTATGCCCAAGATCCTCAGAGCCCGATGAGACCCCCTTCGCTTCCTGGAAGATTCAGTTCCGGAGCTTCTGGACGGCATATTCCTAAGCCTAAAGCTGAGGTATTCCAGCCGTAATACACCACTTTTACTGAGAATAGTCTAGCACAATTGCTGCTATATCACAGTTGGTGTCTACTAAAGTGCCTTTCTAGGGGATGCCTGCATCAACCGCCTCTATGTGCCTTTATATTGTTGCTAGCTCTGTCTATGCACTTCAACAGCCAGCTATAATGTGCTTTAAAACACGCTGGACGCCCGCACATGCGCAGTAGCGCCGCGGCGCACACCTGAGCGTCATCCACCCGCTCCGCCCCTTTTTCCAGATCGCCTCTATGAATAGAGGCGCGTGCACGCGCACGCACGCGGGCACGTGCGCCTTCGGCGCCTTTTTTGAAAACAACAAGGAGCTAGATGGGAGCCAGGGTCCCTTTGCCGCAGGGCCCGGGGATGGATGAGCGCAGCAACAGGGCAGAGGAGACAGCTTCCCAGAAGAGAACATACCAACTGCCTGGATTTGATTCTGGAAGAAAAAAATCCACATTACAAGAAAAAGAACCATAGCGGCCTCTAGTGTCTAACACAGGTACCGCGGTCTTACATTTTTTTTTATTTTTTTTTCTTGCCTACTATTAAAATTTTTACATTTTCTCAGTAGTAACAGGCATACACAGAATATTAGCGGGAATACCGTTAGGTAACAGACAGAAAGACAAATTAGGCTTGGGGTCCCCCAATAGAACCAAGTTCCTGGGGGCCCCCACTTACCTGTTCCCCGCCGCAGGACTTTGTTTGGTCCACAAAAGCCCAAACTTCACCTATCACGGCAGGCATTGTAATCAAACCTTCAGGGACCGGGTTCCCAAGGATTCCACTCCCCTGGACCTGTATAGCACCCTGCACAGAAAACATCTTGGTCGTGGGTATGACCAGAGCTCTGGATCCCAGGGTCCAGCTCTCCTAAGAGAAGCATTACAGGCAAAACCTTTCTCTTCTCTGCAAGGCCCGGGTACCGACCGTTTAGCTATGAAGCTTTTTTGGTCGGATCCGGAATAGCTTACTGAGGCCCAAAAGAACCTGTACGCAAGCTCAGTGAAAAACACATGTTTCTTCTTGGCCAACACCTTAGACACTGGCAAAAAACTGAGGTGCTCCCGGATGGGAGGGGCTTATATAGGGGAGGGTACTTCCGGTTTTGGAAGTTGCCAGTGCCAGCACCTGACGGTATCTATATAACCCATTAGTAATGACTATGTCGCTCTGTGTCCCGTGATGTACGAGAAAGAAAAAGGGATTTTTATAACAGCTTACCTGTAAAATCCTTTTCTTGGAGTACATCACGGGACACAGAGCTCCCACCCCTCTTTTTGGGACACTTATTGCTTTGCTACAAAACTGAGGTGCTCCCGGATGGGAGGGGCTTATATAGGGGAGGGTACTTCCGGTTTGGAAGTTGCCAGTGCCAGCACCTGAAGGTAAACTATATAACCATTAGTAATGACTAAGTCGCTCTGTGTCCCGTGATGTACTCCAAGAAAAGGATTTTACAGGTAAGCTGTTATAAAAATCCCTTTTTCCTGACGCACAGGCCGATCTGGAATACTGAGGACTGTTTGCGTCTTTATACAGCCATTATACCTAATCAACCTCTATGATCGGCCTCATTGAAATAATTGTCGGAGTTTGACCTTTTGACCCCTCTAATGACTTGCCCTGGACGTGGCTTAATGTCAGAAAAATTCTTTTTTTTTTTTTTTTTGTGAAAATATATATTCTGTCAGCCGCAAGGTATACCTTCTCATCCCAAGAGATGTATCCTTGCCTCCTAAGTGGTTTGTCTCTACGACGCCCAGATCTTCCAGCCCCTACCGAATATTTCAACTCTCTTACAGACTTATCATGGAAGATTCTGGGTGCACTTGGCCCTTCATTTCCTGCTAATAGGGATCCACATGTACACAGACAATATATATACCTATAAGTCTTTGCCCGGCGGGCTAGAAGGGGTTTATAACTGCACTTATCCCTGATGCTCCCTTTTCTGTGAGCGGTTGTTTATTGTTCATTTTTGCCTAAGAAAATTTAGTTTACACCATGGTCGGGTGTACAACACATTGAATTGTTTAATATGTTTTCTCTAACTTGGTCGTGTGGGCGGTGACTGGGAGGATCCTTTCATTTGGTCGGGTCTCCCTTGACATCGCCCTTCTGGGTGGGCTGTCGTCGGGTCGTTTGTCTCCCAACGACCCCACAGAGAGCTCCTTGCTCCCCCTTTTGGGAAGCAGGGATCTCTACTATAAGTTGGCAACTATCCCTTCCTGGGAGGGTTCTTGACCACCCAGGAGGTGGGACGATTTCTACGCCATCTTCTTATTGTGTCTCTCTCTTTGACCTTCTGTTTCTTCATAAATCTTTATTTCTCCTCTCTCTCTCTCTCTCTCCCCCCCCCCTTTTTTTTTTCCTTCCCAAAAAGTCTTTTCTAGCAGTGCTGTTGGATTGTTGTCTTAGTTTTCAAGCACAGATACTAATTCCCACGGTATAGTCTTCATTTTGATTTATTGCAGAGTGATCCTAGGGACACCTCCTTCTGACCCCCCTCATGGCTTACTCTTCCCTGGGGCGACGCCCCACGGTGATATCGCATAACATCGGGGGCCTAAACATCCCAGAACGCCGCTCCACTCTTCTGAAGGAACTCAGGAAAGGTAGGCCCCATTTTGTATTTCTTTAGGAGACCCATTTCAAAACGCGCCAGATACCGAGACTCACAGATTCATATTTTACCAGAGCGATCCACGCCATGAATGATGACTCTAAGACCAGAGGGGTATCCATATTGATCAGTAGGGACGCCTCTTTTGAGCTGTCTGAACAACTCTGTGATACGCAAGGTAGATTTGTGTTCCTGAAGGGGACATATGCAGGCACACCTGTAACACTTGCAAATGTGTACTTTCCAAATAGAGCCCATGTCAAGTTCTGTCAGAAAATAGTCAGGGAACTCCAGGGGTTTGCGGCTGGTTGCACGATTCTTGGGGGGGATTTTAATGTGCCTCTGAATCCCCTCTTGGATACGTCCAATGGCAAGACATGTATCTCTTATAAGATCCTCAAGAAGATAAAATCGCTACTGCAATCCTTGCAATTGATAGACACTTGGCGCTTCCTTGACCCGGACGGCCGTGATTACACCCACTTCTCTGTTCCCCATTCAAGATATGCCAGATTGGATTATCTGTTCATAACACAGAGGGATCTTCCCAGGGTTTCGGGGGCACATATAGGTCTTCAGACGATCTCAGATCATTCCCCCGTATCCCTTTCACTAGACATGCCACGTGTGACCAAACAACAACCCACTTGGCGCCTGAACGCCTCACTATTGACTGACCCAGATCTACTACCGAAAATCTCCGCCGAACTGACAGACTTTTTTAAAACTAACGTCACCCCAGGGATGGATCCTTTCATCGTATGGGAGGCCCAGAAATGTACTATTAGAGGGATGTTGATTGCGCTGGGTTCTAAACGCAAGAAAGAAAGGGAGGCCACCATTCAGACTCTGATTACGATGATCAATTCCTTAGAGACACAACACAAGCAATCTTTGTCGATAGACTCTGCTACTCGGCTGTTAGAGACTAGGCGGGAATTACAGTTGTTACTTGATTCAAGAGCGAAGCGCATGCTATTTTTCAAAAAAAAAAATTTACTACGAATCCGGGAATAAGACGGGCAGAGTGCTGGCCAGAGCCTTGAAGGAACACGCTTCCTTCAACAACATTGCCGGTATCAGAAACCCAGCGGGGAAACTAGATGTTGCATCAGAAGCGATTGCGGGATATTTTCATAGTTTCTACTCTAAACTCTATAACTTACCCCCCCAACATAAACAACCACATATGGAAGGAGACAGAACACAGATTATCCAAGAGTATTTAGCTAAAAGTGGTCTTCCAGCTATATCAGAGCTTGACTCTACCTCACTGGAATCCCCAATTTCCTCCTTGGAGCTCAGACAGGCTATTAAACAGCTCAAATCTGGCAAAAGCCCTGGACCGGACGGGTACTCGGCAATTTACTATAAGACCTTTATAGACACCCTAACAGAACCGCTGAAAGAGGCTCTGAACTCCCTGTCTGGGCCCAAGGAGATCACTCCCGACTTCCTGACCGCACACATAGCAGTGATTCCGAAACCAGGAAAAGACCCAGGTGAATGCGCTAGCTATAGGCCCATTTCCCTGTTGAATTTGGACGTGAAGTTGTTCGCAAAGGTCCTGGCCTTGAGGTTGGGCCCACTTCTACCAAAGCTAGTTGGTTTGGAGCAGGTGGTCTTCATACCTGGCAGGGAAGCAAAAGATGACGTTACCAAAGCGTTGCTTCTGATTCATGCAGCGAAGGTGCGAAAGATCGAAGGCTTTCTCCTCTCCACTGATGCGGAGAAGGCCTTCGATCGGGTGGCCTGGGACTTCATGTTGGCAGTATGTGCCCGAGTGGGCCTGGGTCCGCACATGCTGTCGTGGATTTCAGCATTATATAGGAACCCCTCTGCGTACCTAAAAATAAATGGTACTCTATCTAAAAAGGTATCCATCTCTAATGGCACCAGACAGGGATGCCCATTGTCACCCCTGTTGTTTATTCTTTCATTGGAACCTTTCATAAGGACGATCTAGAATAACCCGATGGTTCATGGTTTCCAGATTCAGGATAGGGAGTTTAAAACGGCGGCATATGCGGATGACCTTTTATTCTTCCTGACCGAACCAACCTTGACCGTCCCCAGTCTCTTAAAAGAATTCGCCCACTTTGGCTATTTAGCAAACTTAAAGATAAATTATTTGAAATCTGAAGCACTCAATATTTCACTCCCAGAAGCTGTGCTCTCCCTGACTAAGGCCAACTCCACATTTCGGTGGGATCCCATCGCCCTCCGGTACTTAGGAACATGGCTGACCCCACAACTACAATCTATTTACGAGGTGAATTATCCCCCCATGCTCAAAACCTGCGAAACAGATCTCAACGGCCATCATCAAGATGGTGGTCCTGCCTAAATTTCTATACTTGATGCGCACCATACCTGTCAAGATCCCTCCGAAATTCTTTAAAGCACTAAACTCCATCATTCTGAAATTTTTATGGCACCACAAGAAACCAAGGGTGAAATTAACTACTCTGATGATGCCTAAAGATTCAGGTGGGATTAATCTACCGAATTTTAAAAACTATTACTACGCAGCACATATAGCCAGGGTCATCGATTGGCACTGCCACGATGGCACGAAAGATTGGGTTAAGTTGGAAGCGACCTTGAGCGCGTTCCCACTCACGCACTCACCATGGATCCCAGGGTCGGGCCTTTTCTCCAGTCTAAAAAGCTGCCCGATCACGCATAATACATTAGACATTCTGAGAACACTAGTTAAAAAGAATAAGACAAATATCACCACGATCCCCAGCCCTCTGACCCCACTGAAAGACAATCCTGACTTTTCCCCGGGTATTCATAACTCCACGCTCCATTCAGCAACGACTGGTACCTCCCTACGAGTGGGTGAATGCTTTCTAGGTACTAAGGTTAGAAACTGGACATCCCTTAAGACTGATTGCGAATTACCCCACCTAAAGCAGTGGACTTACTTTCAGATCCGGAGCTACCTAGGTAAGTTTAGAAACTCTCAAGATCTTTACAGACCTCTGACAGCGATGGAAGCGGCCTGTCACAACAAAACCCCAGTATTTAAGGCCACCTCTCTAGCATACTCCTGGTTGCAAAGGAGAGTGTGCATAGGAGAGAGTGGTCCCGAGACCTAAACACAGAGATATCGGATGAACAATGGAAATATGCAAGCATCTTGGCACACAAATGCTCCATAAGTACTAAATTACAGGAAACCAGCTATAAGTTACTGACACGGTGGTACCACACGCCCGTAAGACTGCACAGATGGGATAGACAAAAATCTGAGATCTGTTGGAGATGTCAAAATGAAAGGGGCACGTTAGCTCACATTTGGTGGCACTGTGCTCTGATCACCAGCTACTGGTCAGAAGTTCGGACACTGATTAAACAGATCACTGAAACTAAGCTAAACCTAGATGCTGCATGTTGCCTGCTTCATATATCTAGTTTTTCACTTAAGAGATACAAACATTCCCTGACAAAACACCTTCTGAATGCGGCCAAGTTCCTAATTCCCTTGTATTGGAACTCGTCTCGAGTCCCATCCATTTCTGAATGGCTCAATAAAGTAGGGGAAATAGCCACCATGGAAGACACCCTGGCCCAGGACGGTGGTGATGCGAAGAAGTTTCACGGCATCTGGCAACCGTGGTTTGATTTTAAATATTCTCAGGAATATACAGATGAGGGTAAGAACACACCCTCCTAAGACTGTTCGATACAGTAACTTCTCCTGCGGCTGGCCCTTAGAAGCTGACCGCCTTTTGAGACCAATCCGTCTACTCTTCGAAATAAACGTAATACCCCCCCCCTTTTTTTTTTTTTTTCCCCCCCCTCTCCTTCTCTCTTCTTCCCCCCCTGCCTTGATTTGCTTCCCCTCTACTTTCTCTTTCCCTTTTCTTAAATCTAAACACTGCTTCGATTGAGATAGCGGATGTTGCAATAATGTTTGATCAGAAAGTACAGGCCAATATTGCTCTTTTATCCCTTATAACTAGAAGACACTGTTACGTTCTAACTTTTTGACTATGTACAGATTAACATTACTTCCTATGAAGTTTGCTCAGAAGACTGGTAGTAATAACGTGTAATAGCTTTATTTCTTCACTAATCATTCTCCATTCTCATTGTCAGTCATGACTCATGCCCGTGACTATCGCCTGACGGCAGTCTTCAGCTAAACATTGTTACTGATTTTTTGCCACAATGTACTGTCTTGATCGCAATGTTTGCAGTTGCATCTGCGTTCTTTGATAAGTGCACTTCTGTATTGTTTTCATTCTTTTTCTTAATAAATACTTTGAATGAAAAAAAAACAAAAAAAAACAACTTTTTTTTGAATAGCATTTTCTGCAGTTCTGTAGCTGTGCGATTTAGCGGTTACGTACTCTGGGTGTGTTGTGGTCTTCCAAAAAACGCCATTTAGGGCCACAAAAAATATTTTGCAGTGTGTTATACATATGTGGAGGTGTGTGAAATAAACAATTTCTATATAGTTTTCTTCTACTGTGCTATACTAAAAAAACAACATGGTTGAGCAGTATGTGTCCACAGGCCTACATGTACTGGATGACGGGTCTGCCCCCTTTAACTTCTGGGTCTCCAAATTGGGCACATGGCCTGAGCTTGCCCTTTATGCCTTGGAGGTGCTGGCCTGCCCTGCAGCCAGTGTATTATCTGAACGTGTATTTAGCATGGCAGGGGGCGTTATCACAGACAAGCGCAGCCGCCTGTCCAGAGCCAATGTGGACAAGCTCACGTTCATTAAAATGAACCAGGCATGGATCCCACAGGACTTGCCCGTACCTTCTGCAGAATAGACATGTATACCGGTGTTGTGACAAAAACTGTCCGGCCATCGGATTGTGTCCGGCCCATACTGCAAAGGCGCAGCGCTTGCGCAGTACAGAGGACAAGGAGATTCACAAAATCTCCGAAGATGAACGGCGCCTGCGCAGTGAGTGCAGGTTCAAGCCCCACCATCCAAGTGGACATACGGTAGCACATAGTAACAGGGCCCCTCACGGGCTCGGTTCGATCGCCACGCTTCGGGCATGGCCTCACTTGGCTCGGCTTGAACCACTGATGGTGTGGCCTTCACCTGAACTCACCACGCAGGCGCCGTTCGTCTTGGGAGATTTTCGAAATCCCCTTGTCCTACATACTGAGCAAGCGCAGTACAGGGTGGACACTATTTGACGGGGGACAGAATTCGACACATCACCGGCCTTACCCAGCCATTGTTGTATTTTTGAACCAGTGTTGGCTACCTCGTCCTCCTCCACCGCCGCTTCCACCTACACAGCCACATCCACTGCCACCTCAACCTCCCACTCCATATGGACCTCGTCCTCCTAGGTCAAGATTATAATTTTTATTTTATTTTTTTGTAGCGCACAGATCCTTTCCCCCTTACCTGCCTTTATGTTGTTGGCTCCTCGCAGGAGGGAGAAAGGCACACCGCACTACCAGCCCGTACCCTCCTATATAAAGAGGTTGAGCGGTGTACTTGACGGGCCGTGTCCACAGCCAGAGTCAAAACTCCTCCAGAGGATGATTCTCACCTCTACTGTAGGTAGAGGCAAGTCCTTTAATTCCCAGTAAAGTCAATGTCCACACCAGCTGAAATTACAACTCTTATTCTCTCATGGCAAAATAAACTCTACTCGGATAGAAAAGGTTAGAGCAAAGAAACAGGACAGCTTAAGGTGTGGAGGAGGTCCAGGCACAAACGTAGCACATTCACTTCACTGCTTAGGTTTCTCAAACAGTTTTAGGTGCATGGTCTCTGCCACAGACCTTGAGGTTGGTCTCTGCCACAGACAGGGTGTACAAGGCCCCTGCCACGAACCTGGAGAACTTTGGTCTCTGCCACAGACCAGGGTGTATAAGGCCCCTGCCACGGGCCGGGTGAATAAGGCCTCTGATACAGTCAAGATGATCTTGAGCTTCTCCTTCTACGAACCTAGCCCATATCAAGGGGAAGACATCTCTCCAGGGAGTCAACAGACCCTTCCTTCACCGTGACTCCCGCATCGGTCCATCAGAATGATCCTCCCTTCCCTGGAACATGGTCCCCTACACGAGGCGGCACCCTAAGACTCCTCGACCCTTAGCAGACTCCAGACGAAGGCTCTGGACTCCAGGCTTTACTCCCGCACCTAGGCCTCCATGTACCTCACCCTGGGCTAAAGGTACCCGAGATGGAACAGGAACACATGCACCCAGGCCGAAGGCACCTGGGCGTGGACCCCACTGGACATCAGCCCCCAGGCCAAAGGTCTGCCCCTTTTATATGCTCTCCCGGCATGCACAGCAGGTTCCCCACCCCGCTGTACTACTGCCAAGAGGGGACACAAAAGGCACAGCACTGTATCGGCGGTTCAACCCTAGCCTACCATGGCAGCGCCACCTGTAGGCCGCAGGGAACTGCACACCAATACTGTCCCCCGAGGACAAAATGGTCCATGATTCCTACAGAATTAGGGTGTTTGAGCATATTTACCACTCAAACACTTCCCTTAAATTTAGCACCCCGCTACATTTTTATTTCAAAGTATTTTATTTTCCCACTAGCTTATCCATTAAATTGAATAATTGATTCCAGAAAGGGCGTATTCTGGGGCATTCCCACCATATGTGTGGCATCGTGCCGTTGAGTTTCTGAGGTTCTTAATGACTTCTCGTACCTCTTCTGCTGAAAAGGGGGCCTCCAGCATATTTTTTTTATTTTTTTAATGTTATTTTAAGTTATTTCCCTATCCACATTTGTTTGCAGAGCACTTGCCATGCTCTTAACAACATTTTGCTGCCATTTGCAGCCCTCTAGCCCTTTCCATTACTTTTTTAGAGCCTTTTTAGTCCTTAGAAGTCCGGGTCCCCATTGACTTCAATGGGGTTCGGGTTCGGGTTCTTTTTTCCGAAGTTTGGCCGAACCCGAACATCCAGGTGTCCGCTCAACTCTAACTATCAGCAAAGGGCCCAAGAAGAGTCCTGGTTGAAATCTGCACATACATATATATAGCTATTAATCAACCCCCATATTTACTTATTAATATTAGGTGCTTTTAAGCAGCATTGCAAGATTTAAAAGTTACTCCTAACTTTATTAAAAATAAATGAAATGAATAAAACGTGCAATGTGCACGGACTAGGCCCAGAGGCCTGGTAGCAAAAATTGCCCCGGACTTAAAAAGAAGCCTAGCTCATGGAGGCATAGTGCAGATAAAGTTTTTGGTGCTGTGACCATGTGCCTGTTCCCACCGTGGACTCCCACAACCAAGTGTTACTAAGACCATTCCCAGGGGGCACAGACACTGCAGACTTTCTGCCTTCCAAGCCCATGGCCAGACAGGGTAGATCCATTCAAACCAGGAGGAACAGGGCCCATCCAGTTTTCCCGGGGGAATTACTCCTGTGGCCCAACTGCCTGTGGGCACCCCAGTTTCTGTTCCAGCTGGTACTAGAGCACCCATCATACCAGCAGGGATACTATACAGCCATTGTGAATGGGACCTAAGAGAAGTATATTGTTATGGTTTACACAAATCTTAAGGGGATTTTATTAATCTTGCTTAACGTGTTAGTTCACCTTTTCAAAAAAAGGTAAACTACACCAAGAATTTGGCCTTGGACGGCGGTGGTGGTGGTGCCACAACACTGTAACCCCTCACAGTTACTCTTGTTTGGCGCAGGAACAGGCCCTGTTGTTAAATATTGTATCAAAAATTGTAATTACATGCCCCTGTAAAACAGGGACAGGAAAATAGGGCCTTGGGTGGTGGTAGTGGTGGTGCCACAACACTGTAACCCCTCACAGTTACTCTTGTTGGGTGCAGGAATGGCCCTGCTGTTAAATATTATATCAAAAATTGTAATTACATGCCCCTGTTAAACAGGGGCAGAAAAATTGGGCCGTGAGTGGTGGTGCCACAACACTGTAACCCCTCACAGTTACTCCTGTTGGGCGCAGGAATGGGCCCTGCTGTTAAATATTATATCAAAAATTGTAATTACATGCCCCTGTTAAACAGGGGCAGAAAAATTGGGCCGTGAGTGGTGGTGCCACAACACTGTAACCCCTCACAGTTACTCCTGTTGGGCGCAGGAATGGGCCCTGCTGTTAAATACTGTATCAAAAATTGGGCCTTGGGTGGTGGTGGTGCCCTAAACCAAAAATATTGTTGGAAGCTAACATCATCATGATTGAGGAATACGATAGGCAGCATAGGCAGTCTTCATGGGATCCCAGATTCATAACAAATTCAATCGGTTACATCAGCATCAGGTGCTTGATAGCTGCTGATCCAGGACTGATTCATTTTTATAAATGTGAGCCTATGAACAGAGTCTGTGGACATGCGCACTCTTTCATCTGTTACAGGCCAGTAGCTCGATTGCATATTGAACAAGTTCTGGCCAGTGATCCATCCTCAAGACCCAGTAACCCAGTGGATGCTCTGTTGGAAAGGTCTCCAAGTCTGCTCTTGCCCCTAGATATTCCTGCACCATATAATGCAGACGCTGGTGATGGTTGCTCAGACTTTGGCGCTGAGGACTGAAAAATTGTTTAAAGGCATCGGTCAGCCAGCCACCTTCTCCACCACTCTTCCTCTGACTGAACGAAGCCTCAGGAACACATTATCCAGCACCAGGAAATTGTAACCTCCCAGGGTCTGGAAATGCGTTACACAAACTTTTCTTCAAGGCCTCCTGAAGATGTTTCATCCTCTGCTCCCTCTGCAAAGGCAGGATGAGTTCTGCAACTTTACCCTTGTAACGTGGATCAAGAAGGGTTGCCAGCCAGTAATGATCCCTCTCCTTGATACCACGAATCCTAGGGTCCTTTCGAAGGGCTTTGCAGAATCAGGGAGGCCATGCAGCGTAAGTTTGCAGAGGCATTCGATAATGAGTCCTCTGGGTCACTAAGGATCACATTATCCGTAACTACCTTCTCCCAGCCATGTACAACTCCTTGGGTTTCTGGGGACTGAAAACCATCCCTTGAAGACTGCTGCGTGTTATCCTCTACATCCATGCTGACACAATCCTCCTCTTCTTCCTGTGTGTTTGGTGGCCCCGCAGGAATGCTATCTGAATAAAGGGGGCCTTGAGAGAAAAGGAAATCCTCCTCTTCCTACCATTGTGTCACAGATCAGCTGCTGATCTATGTCTTACCTTTTACTGCTGTAGGTCGTCTGGCACCTGTGGTTCCACAAGCTTGTGTTCAGCTCTTGCTGCACTTAGCAGCTATGGGTGTCGCCGGCTTCACCTGATGCTTAATGTATCTTTCCTTCCTGCTATATCCTGTCCAGCCTCCCATGTGCCTCTCTATTTAACCACTTCCCGTCCACACTATAGCCGAATGACGGCTACAGCGCGGACCTGAATTGCTGGGAGGCCGTCAATAGACGTCCTCCCGTGCTCGAGCGGCCTGCGCGCCCCCTGCAGAGCGAGCGGCTCGCTCTGTGATCAGCGAGTCACAGATCACGACCCCTTAACCACGTGATCAGCTGTAAGTCTATGACAGCTTAACATGTGATGTAAACAGAGCAGGCAATCGGCTATTTTTTCTCCTCACGCTGATAGCGTGAGGAGGAAAAAAAAGCCGATCACCTTCAGAAGACAGCGGGACATCGGTCCCAATCAGGGAGAGCTGCAGACAGCTCATCTGTGCCAATGTGTGCCACCTGTCAGTGCCACCTACAAGTGCCCACCAGTGCCGCCTATCATTGCCCACAGTGCCACCTATCAGTGCCCACAGTGCAAAATGTAAAAGTCACTAATCAGTGCCTCAAACAGTGCTGCCCATCATTGTCACCTACCAGTGTCCATTGTCACCTACCAGTGCCCGGCATTGTCACCCATCAGTGCCACCTATCAGTGCCCATCAGTGCCATCTATCTGTGCCCATCAGTCCCGCCTTATCTGTCCCCATCAGTACCGCCTTATTTGTCCCCATCAGTGCCGCCTTATCTGTGCCTATCAGTGCCCACCAGTGCAGCCTATCAGTGCCCACCAGTGCAGCCTATCAGTGCCCATCAGTGCCGCCTCATCAGCGCATATCAATGAAGGAGAAAAACTACCTGTTTGCAAAAAAAATTAACAAAATATAAAACATGATTTTTTTTTTTTCCATCTTTTTTTGTTTAGCAACAAATAAAAACCCCAGAGGTGATCAAATACCACCAAAAGAAAGCTCTATTTGTGGGGAAAAATTATAACAATTTAATTTGGGTACAGCTTTGTATGACCGCGCAATTTTTATTCAAAGTGCATCAGCGCTGAAAGCTGAAAATTGGTCTGGGCAGGAGGGGGGTTTAAGTGCCCAGTAAGCAAGTGGTTAAATTCCACTCAGACCAGATTCTTGAGCAACACTTGTTCCTGAGCGCCTTTCGTGCAAACCTTCCTAACCTGACGTCTCTAGATTAGGGATGAGCTTTGAGTTTCCCGTTGCATCAGGGGGGCGGGGTCACCTGCACATCACTGGGAAAGCCCGGGTTTCCCCTTGCGTCAGAGGGGGACGGGGTCACGTGATGGGTGGCCCCGTCCTCAGCTACATAAGACCTGTCAGGCTGCCGCGACGTCCTTCCCGGGGTGTCTCCGGTGGAGACAGGACCGTGTGCTGTACCTCGCTGGACATCATCGCTGGAGCCGCAGATCATCCGTCGCTGGATACCGACATCACTGGAGTGGAGATCGAGAGTGGATTACCACCGCTGGAATCTTTTTTTGTTTTTGTTTTTTTAATAAAGGACTTATTCCAACTGTGTCTGTGTGTTTATTTACAATTTTTCACACTTTCTTTGTGAAATGGTAGGGGTACAATGTACCCCTTACCAATTCACATAGGGGTCTTCCAGATTCCGATAAGCCCCCCACCCGCAGACCCCCACAACCACCGGGCAAGGGTTGTGGGGATGAGGCCCTTGTCCCCATCAACATGGGGACATGGTGCTTTGGGGTCCAGACCCCAAAGCATCCTCCCCATGTTGAGGGCATGTGGCCTAGTACGGTTCAGGAGGGGGGCCCTTTCTCGTCCCCCCTCTTTTCCTGCGGCCTGCCAGGTTGCGTGCTCGGATAAGGGTCTGGTATGGATATTTGGGGGGAACCCCACGTCATTTTTTTTTTATTTGGCGCAGGGTTTCCCTTAATATCCATACCAGACCTGAAGGGCCAGGTAATTGAATTTGTGGGGACCCCCACGCATTTTTTTTTTTTTAATCAATGACTTTAAATGACTTTTCTCTGTATTACCGGGAGCCGACAATTCATTACAGCCGCGAGTACTTTTAAATGGCTTTTTCCTTCAGGAATTACATTTTGTGCAGGGACAGTTCTAAGCACGGGAAACAAGCGCTACTTTACAGACATACTATACACACCCCCAAGTACGAAATTTAAAGGAATATTTCACTTTTATTGTTTCACTTTAAGCATTATTAAAATCACTGCTCCCGAAAAAACTGCAGTTTTTAAAACTGTTTTGCATTGATACATGTCCCCTGGGGCAGGTGCACAAACACTTTTTAGGACAATAACTTGCATATAAGCCTTTAAAATTGGCACTTTAGATTTTTCATGTTCGTGTCCCATAGACTTTAAAGGTGTTCGGATGTTCGAACAAATTTATTGCCTGTTCACATGTTCTGATGCAAACCGAACTAGGGGGTGTTTGGCTCATCCCTACTCTGCCCTGAGCTTGGCTCGCTATCCGGCTCTCCTTTTGCTCCATCCATCCATCCATGTCTGACAGTAGCTTCTGGTACTCTCCTCGTGAGCAGGGTGTACCTGGGGGTCGTGACCTGGGGTCAGCACGCAGCTAAGTCCTAACTCTTGTGAGGGGGTCCCTGGCAGAATACCCGCTGGCCCTTAGGTTCCACGCCCTGGGGGATCCCCTTTCACCTGCTCGCCTGTGGGCTGACACCAGCAGCACCGTGACAGTTTTCTCAAGCCATGAGCTCCTCAGAGAGCCTGTCACTGACCGAAGACCAAATGCAACACCTAGTTCAGAGACTTAACTCCCGGCAAGCAAATCAAGAACAAATAATGCTGTTTCTACAGGATCTCCCGCCTGGATCGTCTGCAAGTCGCTGCAACCTCAGCTCTTTCGACCCCTGCTTCTGCCTCATCTGCTCCCATGTTAAAGTGGTTGTAAACCCACTTTATAAACAAAGACCTACAGGTAAGCCTAGATTAAGGCTTACCTGTAGGTGCATGAAATATCTCCTTAACCTACACGGTTAAGGAGATATTTGCATTTAAATGCGGCGACGCTGACGTCACGCGCATGCGCATGGGGTTAACCCCATTCACAAATTCGGCTAGTTCACAACATTCGACGACGTAGCCGAATTCGACGGCTCACGTGCGCATGCGCGGAGTCACGTCTTCGCCGCTCCGGCCAATCGGAGCGGCGCTGTGATTGGCTGGAGCGGCGATACCCGGAAGTAACCTTCCGGCTATCGCCGCAGCGATGGATGCGGCTGAAGAGGGAGACGAGGACGGCTTCGGGGGCCCCGATCTAAGGTAAGTGATGCATAATGAGCTATTATGCTAGTCATATTAGCTCATTATGGCTTTCTCTTACAGCTAGTTAAAAAAAAAAAACACTTTAACTGCTACACCTGGCAATCCCTGCTTGCATCTGCAACCACCATCTCGTTTTTTTGGTGACCCTAAGGCTTGTCGTGGCTTCATCAATCAGTGTTCCATCCACTTTGAACTTTCCAGCCACCATTTTCCAACAGATCACACCAAAGTGGCATATATCATCTCCCTCCTTTCTGGTGATGGCCTAGCTTGGGCCTTCCCCCTCTGGGAATGACCCGATCCTATCCTATCATCTCTGACCTCCCAGGTCTTTTTGGATGTATTCCGGAAAACTTTTGATGAGCCCGGCAGAGTGTCTTCTGCTCCTGGGGCCCTCATTCATCTTTGTCAGCAAGGAATGACAGTCGGTCAATACGCAGTTCAATTCCGTACGCTGGCCGCTGAACTCAAATGGAATAATGAGGCTCTTACCGCTAACTTCTGGCAAGGCCTATCTGAGCGTGTAAAGGATGAACTCGCTGGACGCACCATTCCTACCACACTTGATGATTTAATCGCATTGAGCATTCAAATAGACATTCGCTTCCAGGAGTGGACCCTGGAGAGATCCAGATCCAGTCATCCTGTAGTTGAAGTCTTGTTAATTAGGATTTTGTTGTCTAAAATTTAGCTTTGCTCCTAAAACTTTCATTGGGCTGTATTCATTTTTGCAACATGGTCCTGATTGAATTTGTTAGGAAAAATACTTTTTTGTGTGTGCAAATTAACAAATATTGGTTGCAATCAATGGCCCGCATTTGTGGAAGTGTTTTGTAGCATAGTGTCCCATAGAAAATGTTGATTCTGAAAGAAAAGTCAAGGTTTTCTGACAAATCTGTTGGGGTGTACTCATTTATGCTGAGCACTATATGTTTCTATTTATTTTGCATCCACCCTCCCTCGAAACCCCTACAAAATAGTTTCTGATTATGCTACACCTGTGCTCCTAATGTCACTTCCTTTCAAATGTTGATAATGTTGACTTGGCTCTTTAGAAATCATAGCGGCATGGTTACCCTTAAGAACCTTACACACTTGCCAAATATGGGGCGGCATCGGTTAGCTTCTATTGAACCAGCCGATGTCGTCTCATATTCAGCCCTGTGTACAGCAGCCATTCGGCTGGCTTCTGCTGAAGGGGCATGCCCGAAAAAAGTCTTCTGATCGGCATCCAATCAGCACTCTCAGCCAATGGCGGGCAGAGTCCCTGTCAGAACACAATAGTTCAGCAGGGGAGATCGCTGTACTAACATCAGATTGTTAGTACAGTGGCTCCTCCTGAGCTCTTTCGTTTTTTCTCCTTTAGCCCACTGGGTTGAATGAAAAAAACAAATAGTGTATACTAGGCTTTACAGTCCGCACAGACTAGACTACAGCATAACAAGCTGACAGAGGAGCAGAGGCGCATGAACAATAGCGTTGTCACACCTGAAAGACAGCATATGAATAGCAACTGCCCACACTCAGTCTTCTCTAGCACATACCCCCTAACCATCCTGGATCCACCAGGATTGTCCCGGGATTTGATGTAAGTCCCGGCATCCCAGCAAATCAAAGCAATGTCCCAGAGTGGAGCCCAGTGCCAAAAACAAGTTCTGGCACTGGGCTCCATTGACTTTTGTGGCAGGAGCACACTGGTTCGGGCACCAGCAGGGCTTTTTTCAGCTGGCGCTGCTCACTTCTCTCTGCCAGAGGTGGCTCTCATCACAAATGTCGGCGCTGACAGCTCTGCCTCCCCCTGCCGGGACTCTGCGGCCCAGGGACAGACTGATCAATTGGCACTGCCCGAGGGCTCTGGGCTAATAGGGGCCTCATCATGGGGAGTCCAGCAGCAGGTGTGGGGAGCTGGACAGCAAATGCCTCCAGGTGTGGCCAGGACAGCACCCAGCTCCAGTAGGCTGCAGAGAAGAGCTGCAAGGACCTAAAGCCTTGGAGGGAGAAGAGCTCCAGAGACTTACCAGGACTGGAGGATAGATTGACCAGGATTGGAGAATGAGAATGTGCAGGAGGACTGTGCAGACAGCCAGGGACTGCTCCATCTCACAGCAAACAGCTCCTCTGGAAGGAGCAGAGCATCTGCCCACTGCTGGCCATCATGAACATCCTGCTGGCATCACACTCCTTCCCACAGACAGGGACTGCAGACTGGGACATGGGAGCACAGGAGGAACTGCAGACATGGCTAGGGGTCTCTCTCACCCCCCTCTCTCACCCCCTCTTTCTCACCGCTCTCTGCCCCACCCCCTCTCTCTCACCCACCTCTCTCTCCCCCTCTCTCTCTTTCTCACCCTCTCTCCCCCCATCACTCTCCTCCTTTTTTTTAACCCCCCTCTCTCTCCCTCTCTCTTGCTCACCCCCTCTCTCTTTTTCTCAGCCCCCCTTTTATTTCTCACCTCCCTCTCTCCCCCCCTCTCTCTCGCCCCTTCCAAAAACAGGAAAACAAGTTTGCGCTGCTGGGGATGGGAGCATAAAAGCATAGTTACCATTCCTTGGCTCACCCAACCCTTTGTTCAGCTGCTTGGAGCAAAGAAAATACCTACTACTACCAGGTCTGGAGGAGTACGTTACTCACTCCCCTTCCTCTCACGTGACAGCCTTTGTGATTGGCCCAAAATTGTCACATGAGGGATGGGAAAGAACTTCCAGCTCTGACTAGAGTTTATGCTTCTTGTCTTGCTCCCTGCAGCTGAACAGAGTGGTGGAGAAATAAAGCAAAAGTGAGTATAAAATTGTTGGGGCGGGAGCAATTAAAGCAAACCTGTTTAGTTGACCTGCACACCAGGACAAGTTTGCTTTAAATCCTTTTCATACATTCTATAGTATCTTCTAAAAATAAATATGGTTTAAAACCTGTCTGGATTAGAGCAAGTTAATATTTGATATAAAGTATTATTTTAGGCTTCCTGGATTACTTTTGAGGTGTAATTGATTTTGATATGTGCAAGGAAATAGAGAAAATAAAGCAGATTAGATGTTTGGAAGCACTCTTTTGGTACTGAATTACATTATAACAAGTATTTCCTATGATGAAAAAAGTTCTAGATTCGCTTTGAGAAATGTTGTCAGTTTTTTCATATCTTATATAGATTACATAGATTTCCCTGTAGCCAATTTTTCTTAAGCCTTCCTAAAAAGAAATAACGACACAAATCTTGTGCACTATCCCGCTCTAATGTTAAATGTACTTTAAGCACCTTTGAAATAAATACCCGTTTTAGAGGAAAAAAAAATAATGTCTTTGAAAAAGGATTATATTTCAGATTGGACTTGGAATTTGGTAACTTGACTGATGTGGATCCCAGAGCTGTGTTTTCTCCAAAACAGGTAGGTAGGGTTCTTTTAGTATGTTTGATTTTGAAGACACTTGGCCAAAAAATTGTCTAAGGTAACTGCTGTTCTGAAGGGAATGCACTTTCTGATTACTGTATCTTTGTTAAAGCCTTTTGGATTGCAGGTCAGCGCCTCCTATTTCTCATTTAGTCAAAAACGGAATTGGGAGACTGTGCGCTGCGAGAATGCTAACTCAGTAACTACAAAACTACGGTATGGTGCTATATGATATGTTACTGTTTAAATATGAAAGTGTATACATTTAGGTTAGCAAATTTTGAAGGGTTCTCTTGGTACCCATTAACTTTGGTTCCCCTGCATCTGTGCTAACAACTTAGAAAGGCAGAATAGGAAGCATTTGGCTCATGTGTGCATCAAAAGTAAGTAGAGAGTGTGCTGTTCAAGTTGAGTGTGTATCTTTGAGTTTCATGTGGGTGACAACTAGAGATGGGCCAAACACCCCCCCTGTTCGGTTAGCAGCAGAACTCCCAAACAGGGGAAAAGTTCTAACCCGAACGGTGAGCCCCATTGAAGCCTATAAACAGGAAAAATCAAAAGTGCCCATTTTGAAGGCTTATATGCAAATAATTGGCCATAAAAGTGGTATATGGGTCCAGGTATTGCCCTGGGGGACATGTATCAATGCAAAAACATTTTTTTAAAACAATTGTTTTTTCAGGAGCAGTAATTTAATGATGCTTAAAGTGCAAAAATAAAAACTTCTTTAAATATAGTGCCTGGGGGTCCCCTTAGTCTGCCTGTAAAGCGGCACCTCTGTAGCATGCATAGAACATGCTGTAGAAAAAATGACATTTCTAAAGAAAAAAAGAAAAAACGATTCAAATAACATTTAAATTTACTAGCAGTTGCAATTGTCTATTGAAAAAAAAAGTAAAGAAAAAAATGACATGGGGCTTCCCGGCCCCACTCCTTAACAACCAGCTTACACTGTGCCCTGATTGGGCAAAGCTTTGCCCAATCAGGGCCCAAAATGCACCCGCTGAACATCCTGCAAATTCGGGTGTTGGACGAATGGGTCGAATAGCTAATGTTCTGCCCGAACTCATGCTCGGGCCGAATCCTACGCCCAACACTAGTGACAACCATTAAAGCTGGCCATACACTAGCAGAATTATGTTAAAACATTTTTGGAACTTTGACATTCTAAACATTAGTGGCCTCAAATCAACATTGGTTTTAATTGTAGTGATGAGAAAATTTTCAGTGTCTATTATGTATTTTCGTGTGGGGAATTACATTCACAATAAAATCAAAGGTTAAAAGCAAATTAAATGTTGTAGTACTTTTGAGGGATTGTCAGGGAAATAGTCTGAGGAGAACTGGCAATGTCACCAATACCCTGTATGGCCACATCTTATGCACTCATGTGCACATTTGTGCACGCGTGTGCGCGACAGAGTGAAACGGTGGGTGTGCATGCGTGGTGGCGCGCGCAGGTGTAGTGATCTAGTATAGTGGTTTCCAGTTGATAATTGATGTTTAGTTATTAGTATGATGATATAAGTTATGTTCCGCAGCATCACCCAAGTTCTCCAGAGAATGCACTTTATTGACTTCCAATACAGAACCAAGTTCAATACTTGCACAGATGACAACGAATCCAATCAGAGTATATATATATTTCAGAGTCCCACATCTCCTAGATCATATTCTAGACCTGTGCTTTCCTACCCATGCAGAGTATCTCCTGTGCCTTCATATTCCTACAGAATATCTCCTATGCCTTCATATTCCTACAGAATATATCCTGTGCCTTCATATTCCTACAGAATATATCCCATGCCTTCATATTCCTACAGAATATATCCTGTGCCTTCATATTCCTACAGAATATATCAAGACTAGACTGAATATCAGCTTATATGGCTTATCCATTGAATGACTGAGCAATTTGATTGGCTGTCTTTGATCTACACTCTGTCATTCAGGATGACAGAGAATGACCCCCTACCTATCCGGAGACGACCACAGCCATCATTTGCATTCTTGCATAATAACATCAACAAGCTCTCTTTTGACACACTCAATTAGACTACAGATACGAAAGGTGGCCTGAACACCATTTTGAATGGACTCGTCCTGGATTCTTGCATATTGACATAAACAAGTCCCCTTGATATGTGTAGTAAATCCTGTTTGGCCCTTTGGTCAACAAACATCCTTTGAAATGTCAGTGTTCAATTCAGTTAACAGGCCACCTCACACATCTAGGTAGGCTTGCATAAGATTAGCACATCAGTCATTATCTGTCCCCTTGATATGTGTAGTAAACCTTGTTTGGCCACTAACCCCCTTTGATCAACAACCACACTTTGATATGTGTAATTAGATCACAGATACCAAAGTCAGCTGAAATATGGCTTGGTCAATCTTGTACTCATACAATATACACATACATATATCTATATATATATATATATATATATATATATATATATATATACACACACACACACTATATATATATACACACACATATATATAAATATACATATATACATACACACAGACACACACATCTATACACATATAACGTCCCACATAATTCGGCCAACATATTACAACATATACCCCCACTTGGATCGGTTCGAATCAGAATCGATTCACAACCAAACTGCTCAGACATCCCTGGCTCTTAAGATAGAAGCCATCTCTAGGCTTTCCTTATTTTTCTTGATTTTTCTTAGTTGTCTTCTAACCACAGCAATATAAATCAAACAAAAAACATATTAATATAAATTGAATAAACACAAAAATTAGGGAAAGAGTTCTCAATAGCGGGTGAGTAAAAGTGTTATTGGGTATGCTCCACCAAGGCTCCTGAAATTCTTTAGCAATTTTATTAGAACTGATGAGGTTCTCCTTCACCAGTTCTTGCAATTCTATAATTTTCCTACTATCCCTCTTAAATAATGTATCCAATTCAACTGTAAGTGGTGGTATTTTCTTAAATAAAGGAGAAATCATAGAGTCCCATTTGCCAAGATCGGTTTGCTCAATGTCCATAGATACTTGATTCATCTGGATATTAGCTCGAATATCTTCCTCTCCAATTGTTAACAGTCTATCTGTGAGGTTCACACACCAGCCTGTGATAGGTGTCCGGCACTGAACTTGTTTCTGCCAAGTGAATAAAGGGACCCCTAATGCACAGACCCTCAAGTCTTCTCCATGAATTATTCTCTTCCAGGCTGGTTCAAATTTTTGCATATTACAACAGCAGGGCGCGATAGATTCGGGCTCCCGCTGGTCTTTAAAAGAACAGCAGCCCTGCTCACTGGTTTGTCTGTGACCTGTCTTTTCCCCATCCCTGGCTCCGACCCCTGGCTTGTTCTACTGACTGCTGCTGCCTGATTACCTGTGTATGACCCCAGCTTGTTCTACTAACTCTGCTGCTCAGGCTACCTTTAGTAAGCTAAAAAAACGCTTCACTTCTGCACCAATACTGGTACATCCTGATCCCTAACCTCTAACTACCTTTCATCGTGGAAGTTGATGCTTCGGCTGTCCCTTCTCAACAAGTTGCAGAAAAGATGCAGCTTCATCCGTGTGCTTGTTACTCTTGGTTCATGTCTTCAGCCAAGAAGAATTATGACATTAGAAATAAGGAGTTTCTGGAAATCTAGGAAGCATTTTCTGAGTGGAGGCATCAGCTAGAAGTAGCTAAGCATCTTGTACCTGTCCTTACTGATCATAGGAATTTAGAATTAATTTTTTCTGTCAAAAAAATGTCTTCTGAACAAGCATGTTGGACCCTATAGTTCTCCAGGTTAAATTTCGTTATTTTGTATTGCCCTGGGTCAAAGAATGGTAAGGCTGATGCCTTATCATGGATGTTGTCTGGGCCTGTCCAAGAAAGCAACTCTGAATGTACGATCCTGCCTCAAAAGAACTTTCTAGGGGCCACAAAATCTAAGACATTTTTGAACCTTCTCAAAGAGGGGTATAATGATGAACCGCTTTTTAACCACTTAAATACCGGGCACTTTTACCCCCTTCCTGCCCAGGCCAATTTTCAGCTTTCAGCACTGTCACACTTTCAATGACAATTGCGTGGCCGTGCAACACTGTACCCAAATAACAATTTTATCATTTTGTTCACACAAATAGAGCTTTCTTTTGGCGGTATTTAATCACCACTGGGTTTTTTATTTTTTGCAAAATAAATTAAAGACAGATTTTTTTTTTAAATGCCTTTTCCTTTGTTTCTGTTATAAAATTTTGAAAATAAATAATCTTTCTTCATGAATTTAGGCCAAAATGTATTCTGCTACATTTCTTTGGTGAAGATAACCCAAATCGGTGTAGTCCACAAACTATGGTATATATCTAAAAATTTATCAATCCTGATGTACTGACGACCTATCTCATTTCTTGAGGCCCAAAAATGTCAGGACAGTACAGATATCCCCCAAATTACCCCTTTTTGGAAAGTAGTAGAAAGTAGTAATTCAAGGTATTTAGTAAGAGGCATAGCAAGTTTTTTGTATTTTTTTGTCATAAGTTTTTGGAATATTAAGAAATGTAATTACCGGTATTATTATTATTATTTTACATTCTGTCACCAGTGCAGTACAGCATCATCGCATAGCGGGTGTGGCAGTGATCAGGGACACTAAGTGGTGATAGTATGAAAAAAAAAAAAAAAAACCTGTACTACTCTGGGGAAGTGATCAGCATTTGTTTGTTTTTTTACACATTATGATTGCATATAGCAATGAATTTCATTGCTGTATGCAAGCATTTTACTGAATGAAATTGATTCATTAATTTTGTTTTGTTGTGTTGTGATTAGCTGTGATTGGCCAGTGTCAATCAATTATGGCCTTAATTATGTCTCACACATACTAACAATAATCAGCTTAAATAGTGCTCAATACTAAATCATGTAATTAAAAACATATGGAAGCCCTCAGGTTAGTTCATAACTCTAAACTTGCTGGCCATTTTGAGGTTTCTAAGACAGAAGAACATTTATCACTTTCCTTTTGGTGGCCTGGTTACAAGAAGGATGTCAAAAGCTATGTGGCCTTGTGTCTGACCTGTGCATGCAGTAAGACACCCCAATCTTTTCATTTGGGGTTGCTCCAGCCACTCCCTGTTCCATCATTTCATCGGGTCAATTTGTATGGCCTTTTTATTAATCTACCTCTCTTGAAAGAAATTACTACTATCTTGGTAATCTTCAACTGTTTCAGGGAGTGTCCTCTGCTGAACCAACGGCAGAACTGATGGTTCGGGAAGTTTTTAAAATCCATGGAATTCCTGATGATGTAGTGTCTGTCTGTACAGTTTACTTCAAAATTCTGGAAAAGATTTTGCACTGCTTTGGGTGTTACCATTAATTGGTCCTCTGTTTAGACATAAAGGACCAATCACGGACCAATGGTACCTTTTGATGTTTTGTCAGTTATCTTCAGGATGTTTAAAGTGGTTGTAAACCCTTACAACACACTTTTTGCTACAGGTAAGGCTATATTAAGGCTTACCTGTAGCTACCCTGCATATCTCCTAAACCTGCATGGTTTAGGACAGTGATATGCAATTAGCGGACCTCCAGCTGTTGCAAAACTACAAGTCCCATCATGCCTCTGCCTCTGGGTGTCATGCTTGTTGCTGTCAGAATCTTGCTATGCCTCATGGGACTTGAAGTTCTGCAACAGCTGGAGGTCCGCTAATTGCATATCCCTGGTTTAGGAGATATCCCCTGTGTTTGCATGTCCCAAAGTCATTGGCCCATCCGCACTGAAGCAACGGCATGCATGCGCGGGAGTGACGTCATCGCGGCTCCGGCCAATCCCAGCACCGGAGACGCGATGCCCATAAGTAACCCCCGGAAGTGATGTGTGCGGGCACTGCAGTGAGGGCTTCGATCTCAGGTGAGTATACTAGCTCATTATGCCTTTGTCTTGCAGATGTTAGTTTTTTTTTTTTCCAGAGTGGGTTTACAACCACTTTAAGATACTATCTGCCTATGGCAGAATTTGCTTAAAACAATTCTAAACATAGCTCCACTTCACAAAGTCCATTTTTCTTAAACATGGGGTACCATCCAGGTTTTTCCTGATCTCCCTATTTCATCTCCAATTCCTGCTGTTACTTACCTGCCATATCTGCTTCCCGACCCCAGCTTGCTCACCTCCTGATGAAGTGATCTTGAGGACCGCAACCTTGTACTAACATGCAGAAAAACCCATCTCCATCATCAACAGCTCTGGTGAATTCCGGTTAGTGAATAGCCCGCTTCATCCGCTAGGGGGATCTTCTTGTGCATTTTCAACAGACTAAAAGCAGCTTCTTTGCAGCGCTTTAGGAGCGGTGAATACACTGCTCCTAAAGCGCACCTGCCCATTGAAATCAATGGGCAATGGTGCCAAAGCGCCTGCAAAGCACCTCGGCAGCGGCGATTTGTGGGCGCTTTTATCCATTTATTCTACCGCTAGCAGGAGTTAAAAGGGCCCAAAAAGGAGTGCAAAACATTATGGTAAATAGTAGGGATGAGCCGAACACCCCCGGGTTCGGTTCGCACCAGAACCTTCGAACGGACCGAAAGTTCGCGCAAATTTTCGAACCCTATTCGTTATAATGGACGCGAACGTTCGAAATCAAAATTGCTAATTACAACGGCCAATATGCATGTTAATGTCATAAAACAGGTTTGGGGACCCGGGTCCTGCCCCAGGGGACATATATCAATGCAAAAAGAAATTTTAAAAACTAAAGTTTTTTCGGGAGCAGTCATTTTAATGATGCATAAAGTGAAAAAAAAAAAAGTGAAATTTTCCTTTAAATATGGTGCCTGGGGGGTGTCTAAAGTATGCCTGTGAAGTGGCATGTGTTTCCCGTGTTTAGAACTGTCCTTGCACAAAATGACATTTGTAAAGGAAAAAAAGAAGCCATTTAAAACCACTTGCGGCTTTAATGTCATGTCTTGTCCTGGCCGCCATATGGCTGAAAATCCTTGAGAAAAATGGCATGGCTACCCCATCACCCCCCCCCACCCCAGCCCCTTTGGGTCTTGTATGGATACTAAGGGGGACCCCGCACCCAAAATAAAACCCTATACCTACAACCCTATATACTCTGAACAGCAGTATATAGGTGGTGCAAACAAGACATGGACTGTAGGTTTGTTCTTAAGTAGAATCTGAACAGGTACATTATGAAGTGTAGCTACATCCCAAAAAAATCAATTTTTAAGCTTTTTGGAGAACATGGGGAGGGGTTATCACCCCTGTAACATTTGCTGTCTTTGCACATCTGTTCAGAACATGTCACCTCACTTTCCGTCCCAATGACAAATGTTTTTGGAAAAGTGGGGTTTTAATTGAAACAAGGATTGGTGATAAAGCATCAGTAGAGAGGAGATACCTTTTTCCCAAATTAAATCTAACAGGATAGAATTTTCCTTCCTAGGGGTAGATTTCCTCTCACTTCCTGTTTTCTCTTGCCGTTTGCAAGTAGGAGTCGTTTTTAAGTTGGATGTTGAAAGTAGGGGCCACAAGACTGTAAGCCCTCACAGTTACTCTTGGTGGGTGCAGGAATGGGCCCTGCTGTGAGTTATTAGATCAAGATTTGTAATTGCATGCACCTGTTGAACAGGGCAGAAAAATTGGGCCTTTGGTGGTGGTGGTGGTGGTGGTGGTGGTGGACGGTGTTGCCACAAGACTGTAGGCCCTCATAGTTACTCTTGGTGGGCGCAGGAATGGGCCCTGCTGTGAACTATTAGATCAAGATTTGTAATTACACGCCCCTGTTAAACAGGGGCTGAAAAATTGTGCCTTAGGCATTGGTGCTGGTGCCACAACACTGCAACCCCTCACAGATACTGTACTTGGAGCACAGCAGTCACACCTGTTTCGAAGCATCTTTTTAAAAAATTGTAATTACACGCCCCTGTTATACAGGGGCTGAAAAATTGTGCCTTAGGCACTGGTGCTGGTGCCACAACACTGCAACCCCTCACAGATACTGTACTCTGAGCACAGCAATGAGACCTGTTGCAAAGCATTGCCTAAAAATTGTAATTACACGCCCCAACAGGGGCTGAAAAATTGTGCCTTAGGCACTGGTGCTGGTGCCACAACACTGCAACCCCTCACAGATACTGTACTCTGAGCACAGCAGTCACACCTGTTGCGAAGCATCTTTTTAAAAAATTGTAATTACACGCCCCTGTTATACAGGGGCTGAAAAATTGTGCCTTAGGCACTGGTGTGGTGGCATGGATCATTGAGGAGGAGGAAGAGGATAGTCAGTGAACATAACAGGACAGTCACTCAGCATCAGCATAGGCAGTCTTGAAGGGATGTGACATTATAAATTATTCCGTTATATCCGCTTCAGGTGTCTGGTAGCTGGTGGTGATCCAAGACTGATTCATTTTTATGAAGGTCAGTCGATCAACCGAGTCGGTGGACAGGCGCACCCTATGATCGGTGACAAATCCTCCAGCAGCACTGAATGTGCGTTCGGAAAGAACGCTGGATGCAGGACAGGCCAGTAGCTCAATTGCATACTGTGCAAGCTCTGGCCAGTGATCCATCCTCAGGACCCAGTAAGCCAGAGGATTTTCGGTGGGAAAGGTGTCCAAGTCTGACCTTGCCCCTAGGTATTCCTGCACCATGTATATCAGACGCTGGCGATGGTTGCTGGAACCGATCATACCTTGGGGCTGCGGACTAAAAAATTGTCTGAACGCATCGGTCAGACGTCCACCTTCCCCACCGCTCCTTCTGCTACTGACCGAAGCCTCAGCAACTCGTCGTCCAGGACCAGGAGTTTGTAACCTCCCAGTTTCTGGGAACGCGTTGCACAGACCTTTCTGCAAGGCCTCCCTGAGATGTCTCATCCTCTGCTCCCTCTGCGACGGCAAGATAAGGTCCGCAACCTTACCCTTGTACCGTGGATCAAGGAGAGTGGCCAGCCAGTAATGGTCACTCTCCTTGATCCGAAGAACACGAGGATCCTTCCGCAGGCTTTGCAGGATCAGGGAGGCCATGCAGCGTAGGTTAGCTGAGGCATTCGGTCCGGAGTCTTCTGGGTCACTGAGGATGACATGATCGCCAGCCACCTCCTCCCAGCCACGTACAAGTCCACTGGTTTGTTGGGACTGTACATCATCCCTAAAAGACTGCTGCTGCTGATGCTGAGTGCCAGGCTCCACCTCCATGCTCACACAATCCTCCTCCTCCTCCTCCTCCTCCTCCTCCTCTTCCTGTGTGATGGGTGGGACAGAAGGAACATTGTCTGGATAAAGGGGGCCTTGAGAGACAAGGAAGTCCTCCTCTTCCTGCCTCTGTTCTGCCTCAAGTGCCCTGTCCATTATCCCACGCAGCGTATGCTCCAACAGGTGGACAAGAGGTACAGTGTCACTGATGCATGCACTGTCACTGCTCACCATCCTCGTGGCCTCCTCAAATGGTGAGAGGACAGTGCATGCATCCCTGATCATGCTCCACTGGCGTGGGGAAAAAAAGCCAAGCTCCCCTGACCCTGTCCTGGTGCCGTAGTCGCAAAGGTACTCATTGATGGCCCTCTGCTGCGTGTGCAGTCGCTGCAGCATGGCCAACGTTGAGTTCCACCTGGTGGGCATGTCACATATTAGGCGGTTCTTGGGCAGGTTCAGCTCCTTTTGCAGCTCAGTCAGCCGAGCACTGGCATTATAAGATCGGCGGAAATGCACACAGACTTTCCTGGCCTGCCTCAGGACATCCTGTAAGCCTGGGAACCTGCCCAAGAACCGCTGCACCACCAGGTTGAGGACGTGAGCCATACAGGGCACATGGGTGAGCTGCCCCTGTCGCAGGGCGGAGAGGAGGTTGGTGCCATTATCAGAAACGACCATTCCTGGCTTAAGCTGGCGTGGCGTCAACCACCTCTCGGCCTGCCCCTGCAGAGCTGCCAGAACCTCTGGCCCAGTGTGGCTCCTGTCCCCCAAACACACCAGCGCAAGCACGGCATGGCATCTTTTTGCCTGCGTACTCGCGTAGCCCCTTGTACGCCTACGGAGCACCGCTGGTTCCGAGGACAGAGCACTCGAAGAGGACATGGAGGAAGAAGAAGAGGAGGGGGTGGAGGAGAGAGGTGTGTCACAACCAGTAGTAGCATTTTGGAGGCGTGGTGGCGGAACAACCTCCAACACTACTGCACCTTGTCCTGCATCCCTCCCAGCTGCCAATAGAGTGACCCAATGGGCCGTGAAAGAAAGATAACGTCCCTGTCCATGCCTGCTGGACCATGAGTCAGCGGTAATATGCACCTTACCGCTGACCGCCCTGTCCAGCGAGGCATGGACATTGCCTTCCACATGCCAGTAGAGAGACGGAATCGCCTTCCGTGAGAAAAAGTGGCGTTTGGGAACCTGCCACTGAGGAACCGCACATTGAACAAACTCACGGAAGGGGGCCGAGTCTATCAACTGAAAAGGCAGCAGTTGAAGTGCTAGCAATTTAGCCAAGCTAGCATTCAACCGCTGGGCATGTGGATGGCTGGGAGTATACTACTTTCGACGGTCCAGCAGCTGGGGCAGGGAAATTTGCCTGCTACAATCGGACGTCGGTGTACTGCAAGTACTTGGTTGTGACACACCTAATTCTACACCTTCAGTCCTCTCAGAGCAGCTTTCAGAGAGGACTGAAGATATAGTGGGGATGGAGATCCCAGCTGATGAGGAGCAAGGAGAGGTCCGCTTTGTTCTTTGGTGTGGGTCTTTTATGTGTGCTTGCCAACGAGCTGCATGGCAGGTCGACATATGTCTGCTCATGCTTGTGGTGCCCAAGCGGCTGATGTTTTGGCCACGCGAGATACGCTTGAGACAAATATTGCAAATAGCAGTGGTGCGATCTGATGCACTCGTCTCAAAAAAGGCCCACACCAAAGAACTTTTGTGATAACGTGCAGAGGCAGCGCCCTGCACAGGCGGAGCTCTGCGGTGTGGTACAGTTGCTGTGCTGGCCTCTAGCTGGCCTCCAGGGGGCATCCTGCCTCGTTGGACATGTGACGCTGCATCCTCCTCCTCCTCCTCCTCTCTCCCTTCAGGCACCCACGTGGAGTCAGTGACCTCATCATCCCCTCCCTCTTCACCACTAGAGCAAACCTGGCAGTAAGCTGCAGCTGGTGGAACACTACTGCCAGATTGCTGTCCTTCAGCATCCCCTCTCTCTGCGCGCACACTACTGACTTCCTCAAGCTGGGTATCATCATCCGAGCCTTCGAATCGTTGGGCATCCTCCTGGAGCATGTACCCAACACTGTGCTCAAACAGTTCGGGGGACTCCTCAGGAGGACATGGTGGGTCTAGGGAAGGGGTGGCTGATGATGCCATTGAGTACGCGTTGGCAGCTGCTCTGCCAGTACCCTGAGCCTGGGTGAGAGAGGATGAGGAGGATGAGGAGGGCTTGGTCATCCATTCTACCAAGCCTTCGGCATGATGCGGCTCCACATGTCCAGCTGCCGAAAACAAAGACAAGCGTGTCCCATGGCCACGTGCTGATGACGATGCACGGCCACGTCCACGGCCAGCACTGTTGTCTCTAGAAACAGAGCCTGCCTGCCCTGTGTTCTTGCCTCGGCACGCTCTGCCTCTCCTTGGCGGTCTTCCAGCCATTGTAGTCGGTAGTGTATATAGTATAAAAAATAGAACTCCTATGTGTGCTCACAACACACTGTAGGTCCTATGGGTGCTGACACTAACACACTATAGGTACTATGTGTGCTGCTGACAAGAAAATATAGGAGCTCTGTTTGCTGCCACTAACACACTAGAAGTCCTATTGGTGCTTCTGAGAAGAAAATATAGGAGCTCTGTGTGATGCCACTAACACACTAGAAGTCCTATGGGTGCTTCTGAGATGAAAATATAGGAACTCTGTGTGATACCACTAACACACTAGAAGTCCTATGGGTGCTTCTGAGAAGAAAATATAGGAGCTCTGTTTGCTGCCACTAACAAACTAGAAGTCCTATGGGTGCTGCTGAGAAGAAAATATAGGAGCTCTGTGTGATGCCACTAACACACTAGAAGTCCTATGGGTGCTTCTGAGATGAAAATATAGGAGCTCTGTGTGATGCCACTAACACACTAGAAGTCCTATGGGTGCTGCTGAGAAGAAAATATAGGAGCTATGTGTGATGCCACTAACACACTAGAAGTCCTATGGGTGCTTCTGAGATGAAAATATAGGAGCTCTGTTTGCTGCCACTAACACACTAGAAGTCCTATGGGTGCTTCTGAGAAGAAAATATAGGAGCTCTGTTTGCTGCCACTAACACACTAGAAGTCCTATGGGTGCTGCTGAGAAGAAAATATAGGAGCTCTGTGTGATGCCACTAACACACTAGAAGTCCTATGGGTGCTGCTGAGAAGAAAATATAGGAGCTCTGTGTGATGCCACTAACACACTAGAAGTCCTATGGGTGCTTCTGAGATGAAAATATAGGAGCTCTGTGTGATGCCACTAACACACTAGAAGTCCTATGGGTGCTGCTGAGAAGAAAATATAGGAGCTCTGTTTGCTGCCACTAACACACTAGAAGTCCTATGGGTGCTGCTGAGAAGAAAATATAGGAGCTCTGTGTGATGCCACTAACACACTAGAAGTCCTATGGGTGCTGCTGAGAAGAAAATATAGGAGCTCTGTTTGCTGCCACTAACACACTAGAAGTCCTATGGGTGCTTCTGAGATGAAAATATAGGAGCTCTGTGTGATGCCACTAACACACTAGAAGTCCTATGGGTGCTGCTGAGAAGAAAATATAGGAGCTCTGTGTGATGCCACTAACACACTAGAAGTCCTATGGGTGCTGCTGAGAAGAAAATATAGGAGCTCTGTTTGCTGCCACTAACACACTAGAAGTCCTATGGGTGCTGCTGAGAAGAAAATATAGGAGCTCTGTGTGATGCCACTAACACACTAGAAGTCCTATGGGTGCTTCTGAGATGAAAATATAGGAGCTCTGTGTGATGCCACTAACACACTAGAAGTCCTATGGGTGCTGCTGAGAAGAAAATATAGGAGCTCTGTGTGATGCCACTAACACACTAGAAGTCCTATGGGTGCTTCTGAGATGAAAATATAGGAGCTCTGTGTGATGCCACTAACACACTAGAAGTCCTATGGGTGCTGCTGAGAAGAAAATATAGGAGCTCTGTTTGCTGCCACTAACACACTAGAAGTCCTATGGGTGCTGCTGAGAAGAAAATATAGGAGCTCTGTGTGATGCCACTAACACACTAGAAGTCCTATGGGTGCTGCTGAGAAGAAAATATAGGAGCTCTGTTTGCTGCCACTAACACACTAGAAGTCCTATGGGTGCTTCTGAGATGAAAATATAGGAGCTCTGTGTGATGCCACTAACACACTAGAAGTCCTATGGGTGCTGCTGAGAAGAAAATATAGGAGCTCTGTTTGCTGCCACTAACACACTAGAAGTCCTATGGGTGCTGCTGAGAAGAAAATATAGGAGCTCTGTGTGATGCCACTAACACACTAGAAGTCCTATGGGTGCTGCTGAGAAGAAAATATAGGAGCTCTGTTTGCTGCCACTAACACACTAGAAGTCCTATGGGTGCTGCTGAGAAGAAAATATAGGAGCTCTGTGTGATGCCACTAACACACTAGAAGTCCTATGGGTGCTGCTGAGAAGAAAATATAGGAGCTCTGTTTGCTGCCACTAACACACTAGAAGTCCTATGGGTGCTGCTGAGAAGAAAATATAGGAGCTCTGTGTGATGCCACTAACACACTAGAAGTCCTATGGGTGCTTCTGAGATGAAAATATAGGAGCTCTGTGTGATGCCACTAACACACTAGAAGTCCTATGGGTGCTGCTGAGAAGAAAATATAGGAGCTCTGTGTGATGCCACTAACACACTAGAAGTCCTATGGGTGCTTCTGAGATGAAAATATAGGAACTCTGTGTGATGCCACTAACACATTAGAAGTCCTATGGGTGCTGCTGAGAAGAAAATATAGGAGCTCTGTTTGCTGCCACTAACACACTAGAAGTCCTATGGGTGCTTCTGAGATGAAAATATAGGAACTCTGTGTGATGCCACTAACACATTAGAAGTCCTATGGGTGCTGCTGAGAAGAAAATATAGGAGCTCTGTTTGCTGCCACTAACACACTAGAAGTCCTATGGGTGCTGCTGAGAAGAAAATATAGGAGCTCTGTTTGCTGCCACTAACACACTAGAAGTCCTATGGGTGCTGCTGAGAAGAAAATATAGGAGCTCTGTGTGATGCCACTAACACACTAGAAGTCCTATGGGTGCTGCTGAGAAGAAAATATAGGAGCTCTGTTTGCTGCCACTAACACACTAGAAGTCCTATGGGTGCTGCTGAGAAGAAAATATAGGAGCTCTGTTTGCTGCCACTAACACACTAGAAGTCCTATGGGTGCTGCTGAGAAGAAAATATAGGAGCTCTGTGTGATGCCACTAACACACTAGAAGTCCTATGGGTGCTGCTGAGAAGAAAATATAGGAGCTCTGTTTGCTGCCACTAACACACTAGAAGTCCTATGGGTGCTGCTGAGAAGAAAATATAGGAGCTCTGTTTGCTGCCACTAACACACTAGAAGTCCTATGGGTGCTGTTGGGGTGCAATGCTGTGCTAACAGCACTGCGGTTGGTACTACTGCAATACTGTACTAACAGTAAGCACGCACCAGACTAATCCCCAGCAGCAGCTAATAACACGCTAACTGTGCAATCAGCAGCAATGAACGATCAATGACTTAGGTAGCAATGGTTTAGCAAAGAAATAGCCAATGGTTTAGCAAAGAAGAGCAAATCTTTCAGTATCAAGCAAAGACAGAATCAGCAGACTGATCTCTCCTAAAGCCGGAACTCATGTGACCGGGGCCGATGGCGTGGCGGCCTTTTAAATGGTGGGGCATGTACTAAAGCCCCTGAGCTGTAATTGGCTACAGGCGTCCTGCCTGTAGCCAATTATTGCTCTCCGAGTTTCGGGCGCTGTGATTGGCCAAGCATGCGGGGTCACAGTGCATGCTTGGCCAATCATCAGCCAGCAATGCACTGCGCCGGCCGCGCCGGCCGCAATGCATTGCGGGGCCGCTCGCATCACACGAATGTGATGCGAACGGCCCAAATAGTTCTGGGCTCGACGAGCGAGCGAACGCCCGGTGCTCGATTCGAACATGGGTTAGAATCGAGCACCGGGCCCATCCCTAGTAAATAGGGATGAGCTTCGAGTTCGAGTCGAACTCATGTTCGACTCGAACATTGCCTGTTCGCCCGTTCGCCAAACAGCGAACAAATTGGGGTCTTCGCGGCAAATTTGAAAAGTCTATGGGAGAAATCTAAAGTGCTAATTATAAAGGCTTATATGCAAGTTATTGTCCTAAAAAGTGTTTGGGGACCCGGGTCCTGCCCCAGGGGACATGTATCAATGCAATTTTTTTTTTAAAAAACAGCCGTTTTTTCGGGAGCAGTGATTTTAATAATGCTTAAAGTGAAACAATAAAAGTGAAATATTCCTTTAAATTTCGTACCTGGGGGGGGGTGTGTATGATATGCATGTAAAGTGGCGCATGTTTCCCGTGCTTAGAACTGTCCCTGCAAAAAATGTCATTTTTGAAGGAAAAAAAGTCATTTAAAACTCACTCGCGGCTAATAATGAATTGTCGGCTTTTATCAATACATACAAAAGTCATTGATAAAAAAAAAAAAAAAAGCGTGGGGGTCCCCCAGAATTCAATTACCAGGCCCTTTAGGTCTGGAATGGATATTAAGGGGAACCCCGCCGCAAATTGAAAAAAATGGCATGGGGTTCCCCCAAATATCCATACCAGGCCCTTCAGATCTGGCATGGATTTTAAGGGGAACTCCACCAGACCCTTATCCGAGCACACAACCTGGCCGGCCGCAGGGGAAGAGGGGGGGGGGACGAGAGAGCGCCCCCCCTCCCTCCTGAACCGTACCAGGCCACATGCCCTCAACATGGGGAGGATGTCCCCATGTTGATGGGGACAAGGGCCTCATCCCCACAACCCTTGCCCGGTGGTTGTGGGGGTCTGCGGGCGGGGGGCTTATCGGAATCTGGAAGACCCCTTTAACAAAGGGGACCCCCAGATCCTGCCCCCCCCCATGTGGATTGGTAAGGGGTACATTGTACCCCTACCATTTCACGAAGAAAGCGTAAAAAAATGTAAAAAAAAAAACACACAAACACCTTGAAAAAGTCCTTTATTAAAAAAACAAAAAACAAAAACATTCCAGCGGTGAAATCCAGTGTCCCGTGGCGATCCGATGTCCAGCGCTGTCCGTCACTGGTTTTGCCTGAGCGGACCTGATGGGGAACTTCCTCCTCAGTGTTTTAAATGTATAGACCCGCCCCTTCTAAAGTTCCCCATCAGGTCCGCTCAGCGGACCAGATGTGGAACATGACAAGGGGCGGGTCTATACATGTATTACCACAGTGAGAGAAGTTCCCCATCAGGTCCGCCCCCTCAGTATGTCGGACCCCGCCTACATCATTGGCCTGAGCGGGGAACTTCCTTCACTGTGTAAATTTAAATTACACAGTGAAGGAAGTTCCCCGCTCAGGCCAATGACGTAGGCGGGGTCTGACATACCGAGGGGGCGGACCTGATGGGGAACTTCTCTCACTGTGGTAATACATGTATAGACCCGCCCCTTGTCATGTTCCGCATCTGGTCCGCTGAGCGGACCTGATGGGGAACTTTAGAAGGGGCGGGTCTATACATTTAAAACACTGAGGAGGAAGTTCCCCATCAGGTCCGCTCAGGCAAAACCAGTGACGAACAGCGCTGGACATCGGATCGCCGCGGGACACTGGATTTCACCGCTGTAATGTGTTTTTTTTTTTTTTTTTAACAAAGGACTTTTTCAAGGTGTTTGTGTGTTTTTTTTTTTTTTTTACATTTTTTACGCTTTCTTCGTGAAATGGTAGGGGTACAATGTACCCCTTACCAATTCACATGGGGGGGCCGGGATCTGGGGGTCCCCTTTGTTAAAGGGGTCTTCCAGATTCCGATAAGCCCCCCGCCCGCAGACCCCCACAACCACCGGGCAAGGGTTGTGGGGATGAGGCCCTTGTCCCCATCAACATGGGGACATCCTCCCCATGTTGAGGGCATGTGGCCTGGTACGGTTCAGGAGGGAGGGGGGCCGCTCTCGCCCCCCCCCTTTTCCCCTGCGGCCGGCCAGGTTGCGTGCTCGGATAAGGGTCTGGTATGGATTTTTGGGGGGACTCCACGCCATTTTTTTTTACATTTGGGGTGGAGTTCCCCTTAAAATCCATGCCAGATCTGAAGGGCCTGGTATGGATATTTAGGGGGAACCCCTACGCCATTTTTTTTTAAATTTGCGGCGGGGTTCCCCTTAATATCCATTCCAGACCTGAAGGGCCTGGTAATTGAATTCTGGGGGACCCCCACGCTTTTTATTTTATTTTTATCAATGACTTTTGTATGTATTGATAAAAGCCGACAATTCATTATTGGCCGCGAGTGAGTTTTAAATGACTTTTTTTCCTTCAAAAATGACACTTTGTGCAGGGACAGTTCTAAGCACGGGAAACATGCGCCACTTTACATGCATATCATACACACCCCCCAGGTACGAAATTTAAAGGAATATTTCACGTTTATTTTTTAATTTTAAGCATTATTAAAATCACTGCTCCCGAAAAAACGGCCGTTTTTAAAACTTCTTTTTGCATTGATACATGTCCCCTGGGGCAGGACCCAGGTCCCCAAACACTTTTTAGGACAATAACTTGCATATAAGCCTTTATAATTAGCACTTTAGATTTTGAACGTTCGAGTCCATTGTATTTAATAGGGTTCTAAATTTCACACGAACATTTTGTCTGTTCGCAGGTTCTGGTGCGAACCGAACAGGGGGGTGTTCGGCTCATCCCTGATGGTAAAGCGCCGCTACAACTAGCAGCGCTTTACCGCCGACGCCTCTGCACGCTGCCAGTGTGAAAGGGCTCTAATTGTAAACTTCTCTACTGCTACAAGACTGTCTTTAAAGCGGAGATTCCGCGGTCCATCTTTTTTTTTTTTTGTCCATTCAATGTGGTTATGGATTATAAATTAGTACTCACTCGTCTGGCGATATAAAACATCCCCCATCCATTTTCGTTAAAAATAAATACTTATATAATCTTATGCTGGGATTTTCCATTTTGCTTGTGGGCATGATGAAACCCACAAGCACGGACTTCCGGGTAGCAGTGAATGCTCGTCTCCCAGCATTCACCGCTGTCGCGCATGAGACGTGTTGATGGCGAGCAGCACCGTCAACACTTCCTGGTTGCCATCACAACGGGCGGCGTCATTCAAAGTACACGCCCCGTTGTGACGGCATTCAAAACAAAAGAAACAACAGCGAAGGACGGCGTCTCCTGGGAAGCATGACACTTTGCTCCCAGGAGACATTACAGATACCTCCCAGAACACACAGCGCCGCCGGGCAAACCAAAAGACACACCTACTCCCGCGGAAGTGCTAAATCATACAGCAGATTCAAGTTAATTAGAGCCGCAATAAAAAAAAAGTTGGTGATATGTGTATGGAAATGTTGCAAGGATACTGGTAATGTAAAGTTTAAATTTAGGGTGAACCTCCGCTTTAAGACTGACCCCAGACCGTGACAATAGGTTAAAGCCTAGAGTAGAAATTAACATACTGTATTTTCAAATGTATGTGAATGCATATGAAAATCTCTTGAAGTATGATATATATGTAGTGGCCTCACCCCCTATTCTCTGTCTAAGGGTATGTTGTACGTGAGGGTGAGATGCGCTACGGCCCATGTCCTCCCCATTGCAGCAGGTGAGGTGAAGGCCAGTACCAAGTATTCTTCTCGGGCCTGTGTGTTTCTATTCACAACCAAGTCCTGCTGTGCTGACACTCCCCTTCACTCCCATCAACCAGAGTTCCACACACCGATAAGGATCCAACACTTCTTTTATTGTAACACACAATAAACAGTTCTTTGATACTCAATTAGTTGAGATCCATAAACAGTTCAATACGGTGGGGTGAGCAGGTCGAGGCACTGTCCTAATGATAAACTAAACCACTGTGGTCTCACCAGCGGTTGCTATAGCCATTGGCTAGAGAGAGAAACTTGAAACGTATGAGTCTCTACCAGCGACTCTGAAGAACATGAATGGAGTACCTTCGCTGCGTTGCGGCCCCTGTCAGGGGGAAGATGTCCCTCCAAGGGAGTTACCAGAGGCCCCTCAGTCACCGGGTTGATGCTGCTCCGGACTCTTCAGACGGGTAACCTCTCCGTCCTCCTCACCTCAGACATGGGCCCCATCCACCTCAGGGTCCCTCGGACTCATCCACCCTTGCGGAGCCCAGTCGAAGTTACTGGGCCCCAGGCCTCCGGTGTAGTACCTCACCCCAGGCTTAAGGTGCCTGAGATGGACGCCAACACTGCTCCGACCAGGCCATGGGCGCCTGGGCCGAAACTCCGGACCGACCGCACCCAGGCCTAAGGTGCCTGGGCGCCGGATGTACAAGACCTCGTGGCGAGGGCGTCTCTCCCCTTTATCTCCTCCTGTGATGCCACAGCAGGTTCTCTGCCCCCGCTGTACCACCGCCGGAACGGGACAAAAAGGACAGCACTGCGGCAGTGATTCTACCTCGACCTGTGGGAACACCGCCACCCCAGGCCAAGGAGAATAGTACACCACCAAAGTCCTCCACGACTGAAAGTGGTCCAAATCCTCTAGGATTTACACACACCTGGGTCATACTACCACCCAGGTGTATCCCCCCTAAATTTAGACCCCCGCTACACTCTCCCCCTAGTGATTTGACACTGGTCCCCAGCGTCTGGTGCAGACCCATGTCTTCCAAAAAGTGGTAACATAAGCCTGACCCCAGAGGCCATCCCTCAAAATTTTGATCCTAATTGTGCCAAGACCTGCTCAAGGGAAAGGGAACATGAAATAATAAAACTTTTCAATAAAACCATCTGAACATATACACATACACAATCCCTCCCATTACTGTCTAAGAACCACCCCACACTCAGCAGTCTTGACAGATGAATCTCCTGCAGAAGGGAAACAAAAACACAACATCCTGACACATTTGTGTTAATTTGGAATGAATGGGTCCATCAGCTGAGGGACCCACTCGCTCCAATAAGTAAGGTGATGCAAATGTAAAAAAAAAAAAACAACCGTTGCGCAACACTGCCACCTGGTGACAGTGCCGCGGTAATGACACTCGGTGAAATCCTCCAGGCAACCTTCCCTCTTCCTGCGTCCCTACTCTGATTCTACCCCAAAGTCTGTGTCTCTGATGTATGAAGAAAGAGAGAACAAAACAGCTCTCATTCCTCCAAAGAGTAGAAAAAAAAAAAAAAAAACTAGGGCCCAGTTCTGATATTCTGGTAAAACACTTCCAGAAAGTTCAGCAGCAGAAGAACATACAGGTGAGTTTTTTTTCTTTTTTTCTCCTCACAAATAAAATTTCGGGTGCGGCAAGAACAGGGGCTTCAGGTGCTTATCAAAGACTTCCACTGAATAATCAATGTCCTCTCCATCCTTCCGGCAGATAAGCACCTTGTCTGCGTGGATATGGCGGCCCCACATCCATTCTGCTCTACAGTCTCTGAATTGTTTGGACACTGATGGTGAACAGGACAAGTACCAACGGGCATGCAGCACTTTAAGCTTCTCCCAAACAAACTCATCATACCATCTCTGTCTCAGGACTTCGACCTCAAAAAGTCCCGAGGCAAGTAAGGATATTCCCATCCGTACTCACGGGCGACCCTCTGGCAGAAGAGCCGCTGCAGTCGGGCCAAAGGAGGAATTGTGGCCCGCTCACCTTCTCCTGGCGGAACAAGGGCATCTGGATGCCGAGGTACTTTCACTACCTCCGTCGGTTTGAATCTTGGTGCCCGTAGTGATGCGCGCTGTATCCCTGCCACCGGAACGGATGATGCTGCAGGTGGTGGAATGACAAGCGAAGGACTAGGCTTCCTCATGAGCTCCGGGGCTTCCGCCCGGGGCGTGCTGTCTCCCGTGGACATGGGCGAATCCCGTGGTGTATGTAACACAGGCAATGGCATTTTGTCCCAGCCTTTGCAGTGAAAAAGTTCATCTATTTCACCGTCCTCTCCACAGTCCGACAGCGATTCTAGGTCGGAGGTGTCATACATCTCTGCGGGGAGGTAGTCCCTAGTAGACGTGGAACTACCCTCCCTAGCAGGCTCCACCGGCTGTGGACCCCCGACACCTCCAACCACCACCACAGTCCTAGTCCCTGGCTCACCTTGACCTTTCGTAGAACTGGGATGTCCAGGACTCTTCCAACCGGATCCATCCAGGCCCGGCAAGCGACGGGGTGAAGCTCAACCACGACCACAGGATACCTGTACCAGGCCAACTTTCCTCTTCGGAGGTGGGAGCAGGGAATCTGTGGTGACCGAAGCAGCATCCTCTGATTTTTCTTTCTCAGTCTCTGGTTGGGCAGTCACATCGCCCTGGTCAGTGCGTACGGGCACCTCCGCAAAGGCCTGGATCTCCCCTTCCGGAGTAGCGGTACCTGTGAGGCAGTTGAGGCGAAGGGCCCGGGGCCTTACTGTGGATGTCTCCACCTTGAATAGGAACTGCTTGCATGCCTCGCAACGCCCGAATGGCTTCAGGTTGACCACCAGTCCCGAGCACCCGGGACAGATCACGCCGAGGGCCTCCGTGTCTCTGCAAGTGTACAGAGCCAACTGCCCTCGGAGTCTAAGTCTTATCCCCGTCTCTGTAAGGGGAGCAGCAAAAGCAGTCATCTTCGTGGGGTAGGGAACCGGAATCCACGGGGAGCTTGAGGCCATCCCGACTATCTGCTGCTCCATCACGCACTGACCACACGCCGAAGTCTCCACAAGTATCTCCTCACATGGCCAGACTCCTCCCACAACTTGCACGTTTTCGCCCACGAACTGCGCAGTTATGGGGTGCCTCATGGCGCAGTGCAGAAAAAGCCCCCACATGTAGTACGTCACACGGCTGGACTTCTCCCTCTTCTCGCTCTTCTGCATGGGCCTTTCCCGTCTTAGGTCATGTCCACGACTTTGAGCAGGGATGCACTCTGGCCGATCACATGGCCGACCCACTCGGAACTCCTCCGGGCAGCAAAGTTCAAACACAGCCGTTCTCAGTTCCATGGTTAAAACACACATCATCCCGGACTCACGAGCCCCCACGTGTAGCGGCCTCACCCCCTCTTCTCTGTCTAAGGGTATGTTGTACGTGAGGGTGAGATGCGCTACGGCCCATGTCCTCCCCATTGCAGCAGGTGAGGTGAAGGCCAGTACCAAGTATTCTTCTCGGGCCTGTGTGTTTCTATTTACAACCAAGTCCTGCTGTGCTGACACTCCCCTTCACTCCCATCAACCAGAGTTCCACACACCGATAAGGATCCAACACTTCTTTTATTGTAACACACAATAAACAGTTCTTTGTTTGCCAATTAGTTGAGATCCATAAACAGTGCAATACGGTGGGGTGAGCAGGTCGAGGCACTGTCCTAATGATAAACTAAACCACTGTGGTCTCACCAGTGGTTGCTATAGCCATTGGCCAGAAAGAGAAACTTGAAACATATGAGTCTCTACCAGCGACTCTGAAGAACATGAATGGAGTACCTTCGCTGCGTTGCGGCCCCTGTCAGGGGGAAGATGTCCCTCCAAGGGAGTTACCAGAGGCCCCTCCGTCACTGGGTTGATGCTGCTCCGGACTCTTCAGACAGGTAACCTCTCTGGCCTCCTCACCTCAGACATGGGCCCCATCCACCTCAGGGTCCCTCGGACTCATCCACCCTTGCGGAGCCCAGTTGAAGTTACTGGGCCCCAGGCCTCCGGTGTAGTACCTCACCCCAGGCTTAAGGTGCCTGAGATGGACGCCAACACTGCTCCGACCAGGCCATGGGCGCCTGGGCCGGAACTCCGGACCGACCGCACCCAGGCCTAAGGTGCCTGGGCGCTGGATGTAGAAGACCTCGTGGCGAGGGCGTCTCTCCCCTTTATCTCCTCCCGTGACGCCACAGCAGGTTCTCTGCCCCCGCTGTACCACCGCCGGAACGGGACAAAAAGGACAGCACTGCGGCAGTGATTCTACCTCGACCTGTGGGAACACCGCCACCCCAGGCCAAGGAGAATAGTACACCATCAAAGTCCTCCACGACTGAAAGTGGTCCAAATCCTCTAGGATTTACACACCCCTGGGTCATACTACCACCCAGGTGTATCCCCCCTAAAGTTAGACCCCCGCTACATATAATTGATTTAATATTTAGGGGTCAGCTTATTCACTTATGCTCAATACCTTGGTTTTATTTGTATTCCTACTGCAGATCTGTGTATGGGTTGATAGCCTAGCTAGATATGCATTTATCACCGACTGCACAGCTGCCACTAATAACATTAAGTCCTGCTTGTCTCACCTAACGCCTTCCTTGTTAATACTGAAGGGTTATGTCCGATTCATCAGCTGAGGATTCACTGATGAGGCTAGCAGATAGCAGATCATGCAATAAGCAGGTGCTCCCCATTTTACAGCCAACATCACCAGGCTGTGTGTTTCAAATTAATTGACAATTTTAGTTTGAGTGGTCAGATCTGGCATAGATAGGAGATACCTCTTCTGAAAAAGAGTCTGGGCACAGACACTCTCTGCCAAGATTTAACAATCTAGTTCTGTTCCAGTAGCAGCGTGCAAGATCTATTTAACTGACATGAACAGGAATTAAAGGCTAAGTTCACCTTTTTTCTTCTAAATGTATGTTCTCTTTAAATGTAAGGACTCATTTTAGCTGGTAGTTAGAATCTTTAATATTTGCAAACAAAATGAAGGTTTCCCTTTAGAATAATAAGTTGTCAGGTTAGTAAAACGGCAATATCGGAACGGATTTTAGGTTAATAGGTTAATCACACATAGTTAGAGAACTACTCAATTTTTTTTATTTAATTAAAACAATAACATTATATTACGTTTTCTTGTATTTGCGTAAAGATCCATGATTAGGCCCGGTTCACATAGGGGCGACTCGTCAGGCGACTCGGTTGCCTGATGAGTCGCGTCCCGCTCTGTTGAATGGAACCGTTCTAATAGGAGCGACTCAGGTCGCTCCGACTTAGAAAAAGGTTCCTGTACTACTTTTGGGGGCGACTCTGGACAACTTGCATTGACTTCTATACAGAAGTCATTATGCAAATCGCCTGAACCGGGCCTCTCAAGTCGTCTCGAGATCGCGTCGCCGAGTCGCCCCCAAAGTTGTGCCGCCCCTGTGTGAACCGGGCCTTAGAGACTGAAGTGCATAAACAAAATATCTTTGAAAAAACAAACAAACAAAAGAACTTAAACTGAATATATCAGTTGGGTCCACATTAAAAAAACTTCAAACACGGTCCTTTCATCACAGCACATCTTCTCGTGATGTTGTTTTATTCAGGCCACCAGGCCTTGCATCTCTTTGTTGCATTGCTTGCGTTTTGCACGCATACCTGCTTTACTCAAAGCAGTGGAGGCCCATCCATTAGGGGCGCCACCCCCCCCCCCAAGCTGTTAAAAAGGTAATTTTAGGAGTGACCAGGCGCCGGACCGCCGACGGTACGACAGCGGTCTATGGGAAGCCTCCCAGCCTGCAATCAGCTGTTTGCAGGCTGGGAATCTGATTTGCCCGTGTTTAGGGTGTGTTTAGGATGTGTTTAGGGTGTGGTCGGGGCGCTCGCCATGCGCCCGCAAACACTCCTACTCTACTGTCATTTGTCTGTGTGCTAATTTGTGCAATCCTCAAATTGCCTACAGTAACTGGTTATAGATTGGCGCGGCAGGGATTGAAGGAGAGGACAGTGGGCGGTGCTTTTTTCATCACTGAGACGTCACTTCCAGTTTTCCAGCCACAGTGGGGGTGGAGTCGACTAGTGTGTGTGTGCGGTGGATTGAGAGTGACCTGAGCAGTGCCTTTTGAAGGTAAGTGCTGGCACTGCGGACCTCAGAGATACTGTCTTCTCTTCTCTGCACTCTTCGCTTTGTCTCTCTGAGACCTTGCCGCCCGCCACTCTGTTTCTACACAGCCACACGCTGACTATTTCCCTGATGCCTGATTATATCCACAACTGCACTCAGACACCAGGCCAGGGCAGGGCGGATGCGATGTGCAGCTGGACATCAGAGGGCTTTTTTGGGGGATTATTTGTTTTCTTCCAAGTGCCAGGATGTCGTGTGTGTATATAGCTGTATACACTACACAATATACACACATTGTGAGTACATCTGTCCTGTGTAGTGTATACAGTTATATACACCCAGGTTCTTCCTTGTATACAGGAAGGAAGAAGCTGGGTGTATTCAGCTGTATACACTACACAGGACAGATGTACTCACAATTTGTGTATATTATCTGTGTAGTAGTGTATACAGCTATATATACCCACACCTTCTTCCTTCATGTGTATAGAGACTTTCCTTCATCATCACTGACTGCAGATACATAATTTTGTCCTGTTACTTTATGTATTGCTGTATACAGGACAAATGTGCAGTCAGGTCCATAAATATTGGGACATCGACACAATTCTAATCTTTTTGGCTCTATACACCACCACAATGGATTTGAAACAAAACAAACGATGTGCTTTAACTGCAGACTTTCAGCTTTAATTTGAAGGTATTTACATCCAAATTAGGTGAACGGTGAAGAAATTACAACAGTTTGTAAATGTGCCTCCCACTTTTTAAGGGACCAAAAGTAATGGGACAGATTAACAATCATCAATCAAACTTTCACTTTTTAATACTTGGTTGCAAATCCTTTGCAGTCAATTACAGCCTGAAGTCTGCAACGCATAGACATCACCAGACGCTGGGTTTCATCCCTAGTGATGCTCTGCCAGGCCTCTACTGCAACTGTCTTCAGTTCCTGCTTGTTCTTGGTGCATTTTCCCTTCAGTTTTGTCTTCAGCTTGGCACATTCCACTTCTTTCCCTTAAAAAACTCTTTGGTTGCTTTCCCAGTATGCTTTGGGTCATTGTCCATCTGCACTGTGAAGCGCCGTCCAATGAGTTCTCAAGCATTTGGCTGAATGTGAGCAGAAAATATTGCCCGAAACACTTCAGAATTCATCCTGCTGCTTTTGTCAGCAGTCACATCATCAATAAATACAAGAGAACCAGTTCTATTGGCAGCCATACATGCCCACGCCATGACACTACCACCACCATGCTTCACTGATGAGGTGGTATGCTTTGGATAATGAGCAGTTCCTTTCCTTCTCCATACTCTTCTCTTCCCATCACTTTGGTACAAGTTGATCTTGGTCTCATCTGTCCATAGGATGTTGTTCCAGAACTGTAAAGGCTTTTTTAGATGTTGTTTGGCAAACTCTAATCTGGCCTTCCTGTTTTTGAGGCTCACCAATGGTTTACATCTTGTGGTGAACCCTCTGTATTCACTCTGGTGAAGTCTTCTCTTGATTGTTGACTTTGACACACATACACCTAACTCCTGGAGAGTGTTCTTGATCTGGCCAACTGTTGTGAAGGGTGTTTTCTTCACCAGGGAAAGAATTCTTCGGCCATTCACCACAGTTGTTTTAGGTGGTCTTCCGGGTCTTTTGGTGTTGCTGAGCTCACCGGTGAGTTCTTTCTTTTTAAGGATGTTCCAAACAGTTGATTTGGCCACACCTAATGTTTTTGCTATCTCTCTGATGGGTTTGTTTTGTTTTTTTCAGCCTAATGATGGCTTGCTTCACTGATAGTGACAGCTCTTTGGATCTCATATTGAGAGTTGACAGCAACAGATTCCAAATGCAAAAAGCACACTTGAAATGATCTCTGGACCTTTTATCTGCTTCTTGTAAATGGGATAATGAGGGAATAACACACACCTGGCCATAGAACAGCTGAGCAGCCAATTCTCCCATTACTTTTGGTCCCTTAAAAAGTGGGAGGCACATATACAAACTGTTGTAATTCCTACACCGTTCACCTGATTTGGATGTAAATACCCTCAAATTAAATCTGAAAGTCTACAGTTAAAGCACATCTTGTTCATTTAATTTCAAATCCATTGTGGTGGTGTATAGAGCCAAAAAGATTAGAATTGTGTTGATGTCCCAATATTTATGGACCTGACTGTATATGTGCAGTCAGTGATGATGGAGGAAGGTCTCTATATACAGGAAGGAAGGTAGGGTATATATAGCTGTATATGAGGCTGCACTGGTGGGCACAGATGTGATGGCACTGCTGGGCACAGATGAGACGGCACTGGTAAGCACAGATGAGATGGCACTGGTGGGCACAGATGAGATGGCACTGGTGGGCACAGATGAGATGGCACTGGTGGGCACAGATGAGATTACACTGGTGGGCACAGATGAGATGGCACTGGTGGGCACAGATGAGATGGCACTGGTGGGCACAGATGAGATGGCACTGGTGGGCACAGATGTGCATACTATCTGTGGTGCTGACCTGCATACTATCTGTGGTGCTGACCTGCATACTATCTGTGGTGCTGACCTGCATACTATCTGTGGTGCTGACCTGCATACTATCTGTGGTGCTGACCTGCATACTATCTGTGCTGCTGACTGCTATATACTATCTGTGCTGCTGACTGCTATATACTATCTGTGCTGCTGACTGCTATATACTTTCTGTGGTGCTGATCTGTATACTATCTGTGGTGCTAATGTGTATACTAGTTGTGGTGCTGATCTATATACTAGTTGTGGTGCTGATCTGTATACTATCTGTGATGCTGATCTACATACCGTATCTGTGATGCTAAGCTGTGATGCTAAGCTATATACTCTGCCCTGTGATTCTGGGGCTGTATACTTTGTCCTGTAATGCTGAGCTGTATACTCCTGACACTATGGGTGGAAGCAAGTGGAATACAGAGGACTGCGTGGGTGGATTTTATAAGGGGTTAGTTCTTATGAGAAGTGGGAGGGGTCAAAAAGGAAGGGCGGAGTCTGGAAAACCCCCCACCCCATTCTGAAAACTTCACCAGCCACCACTGACCCATAGGTAGAGGAACTTTAATAAAATATTTCCAAACTAGGTCTCTTTTACAGCCTGCTGCCATTTTGCTCCTCAAGGGAGAAATAAAGCACTTCTAGCTATATGCAGAAAGATCACAAGACTTATAAGCTGCTTAAAAGGTTTCACTTTAATTTTTACTGCTTGCCCTTCATCCTCACACTTTGAGCCTGGTACAGATGCATTTCTGTTCAAGCAATCATACAGTTTGTAGTCTACATAGATTTGCAAAACAATGGGATAAAGGAATATTCCTGAACTTTGTTTTATCTCATGGTTACTGTGAAATTGTGTGACTGCATCAATGCAGTGCATGTTATCTCAGCTTGCGGAGCTTGGATTCATTGAATGAGTTTACCAAAAATTCACATTTTGCAGAATATGCAGCCTCATGCTACATAACTAAGCTCCATTTCATGTGTCTTAAATAGAAAACTATCTTTAGATTTTTAGTTTTTACTCCAAAAGCATTTTATTAAAAATAAATTGATAAAAATCCCAAAAATCTAATTTAAATAAAAAAAAAAAAGATTTTTGTGATTTTTTTTTTTTTTAAAATCATAAATTTTTATCCACCCTGCTCAAAGTGCAATTTTTTAAAAATTTGAACCGAGAAGTGCAGATTCAAAGCTGCATGAACTAGGTACAGTAAATGAGAGGTGAGTACATTGAGATGGCCTGGGCAGAAAAGACATTAGGATATATAATGAAAAGTGAAATTCTTCCTGAAAAGGTGAATTTAGCCTTTAGAGATTGCCCATGTGCAAAAGGAAAAAATTTGTTTCGTTTTAATTCGTTAATTAATTAATTTCGTTTAGTTAGATTAGTTAAATTTGTTAAATTCGTTTTCGGATTTCGTTTTGTTTTCGACCGAATTCGAAAATATTTCTACCGGATTCGAAAATATTTCTACCGGATTCGAAAATATTTCTACCGGATTCGAAATTATTTCAACCGCATTTGAAACTATTTCAACCGGATTCGAAAATATTTTGCGACCCGACTTTGGGTCCACGTATCTCAGGGTCACTTAGTAATAGAAACCCCATTTGGAGATGTTATAGTGCTAGTTCTACTGTGTTTGCATACCAAATTTGGGGTTTCTAGCTACAAGTGGCCCCAAGATATGTGGCCCCAAATTCGGGTCGCAAAATGTCATTCTCTGCTGCAGAAATGTGTTTGACATTTTGCGACCCGATTTTGGGTCCACGTATCTCGGGGTCACTTAGTGATAGAAACCCCAAATGTGGTATGCAAACACAGGAGAACTAGCACTACACATCCCCAAATTTGGGGTTTCTATCGCCAACTAACCCAGAGATACGTGGACCCAAAGTCGGGTCGCAAAACATTTTTGAATCCGGTTGAAATAGTTTCAAATGCGGTTGAAATAGTTTTAAATGCGGTTGAAATAATTTCGAATCATGTTGATACTATTTAAAGCGGATTCGAAAATATTTTGCGACCCGACTTTGAAAAAAAAAATTGAATTGATTCTAACAGCCTGCAGGAGATCTGCAAAAAAAAAAAAAAGTGAAATGGCTGTTAATAGTCTACAGGAGATCTGCTAAAAAAAGAAATAGATGCTAATAGTCTGCAGGAGACCTGGTGAGAAAACTAAATAGATACTAATAGTCTGCAGGAGATCTGCAAAAAAAAAATGCTAATAGTCTGCAGGAGATCTTATGTAAAAAATAGTAATCTGCAAAAAAAATTAAACATGAAATAGTATCTATATTCTATTCTATTCTATTCTATTGTTTTTCTAGTCTATTCTCTATTTCTAGAGAATATTTTGGGGTTTCTAGCTATAAGTGGCCCCGAGATACGTGGCCCCAAAGTCGGGTCACAAAATGTCATTCTCTGCTGCAGAAAAGTACTTGACATATCGCCCATATCTGGGGGTCACTTGGTGCTAGGAACCCCATAACTTGTGGCAGGTGACGTGGCAAGTGGACAATCCACAACTTGGTCACGTGGCAGGTCACGTGACACTCGTGGCCGGTCACGTGGCACTCGTGGCCGGTCACGTGGCACTCGTGGCACTTGTGGCAGGTGTTGTGGCAAGTGGACAATGACATACAGCATATGTATTTGCCTTGCGATCGACATCCGTGACAGCCATTTCACATCTTTTTTTTTTATGTGACAGATGTATATAAGTAAGTAAATAACCTTCTTCCAAAATTTATAATTCAAATAGAAAAGATTAGAACAGAATAGAAAAAAAATATAATTTAGAAGAATAAAATAGAAAGCATATACAACCATCTTCTGAAATTCAAATTTCGAATAGAATAAATTTGAATTTCGAATAGTATGAATTCAAATTTTTTAATTAATTAATTTTAACTTTGGATAGAAAAGATTATAATAAAATAGAAAATAGACTAGAAAAACAATAACCCCAAATTTGGGGTTTCTATCACCAAGTAACCCCAAGATATTTGGACCCAAATTCGGGTCGCAAAATATTTTCAAATCCGGTTGAAATAGTTTCAAATGCAGTTGAAATAATTTCGAATCATGTTGATACTATTTCAACCGGATTCGAATTTTTTTTGCAACCCGACTTTGGGTCCATGTATCTCGGGGTTACTTGGTGATAGAAACCCCAAATTTGGAGATGTTGTAGTGCTAGTTCTACTGTGTTTACATACCAAATATGGGGTTTCTAGCTACAAGTGGCCTTGAGATATGTGGCCCCAAAATCGGGTCGCAAAATGTCATTCTCTGCTGCAGAAAAGTACTTGACATATCGCCCATATCTGGGGGTCACTTGGTGCTAGGAACCCCATAACTTGTGGCAGGTGACGTGGCAAGTGGACAAATAACCATCTTCCAAAATGCATAATTCAAATAGAAAAGATTAGAACAGAATAGAAAAAATATATAATTTAATAGAATAAAATAGAAAGAATATACAACCATCTTCTGAAATTCGAATTTCGAATAGAATAAATTCAAATTTTTTAATTAATTAATTTTTAACTTTGGATAGAAAAAAGATTATAATAAAATAGAAAATAGACTAGAAAAACAATAGAACAGAATAGAATATATTATATTTTATTCTATTCTTCTGTTCTATTGTTTTTCTAGTCTATTCTTATATAATCTATTAAAATCTTTTCTATTAAAATCGAAATCATTATATACTAAATTCGAATTTCGGAAGATGGTTATATATATTTTTTTCCGACATTCGAATTTCGTATAGAACGAATTTGAATTTGAATAGAAAAGATTAGAATAGAAATAGAGCATAGACTAGAAAAACAATAGAACAGAATAGAATATAGATACTATCTATTTCATTTTAATTTTTTTGCAGATTACTATTTGTTTCCATAAGATCTCCTGTGGACTATTAGCATCTATTAAATTTTTTTGCAGATCTCCTGCAGACTATTAGTATCTATTTCGTTTTCTCACCAGATCTCCTGCAGACTATTAGCATCTATTTCTTTTTTTAGCAGATCTCCTGTAGACTATTAACAGCCATTTCACGTTTTTTTTTTTTTGCAGATCTCCTGCAGACTGTTAGAATCAATTTCATTTTTTTTTTGCTGATTACTATTTATTTCCATTAGATCTCCTGCAGTATATTAACATCTATTGTATTTGTTTTGCAGATCTCCTGCAGACTATTAGCATCCATTTCATTTTTCTTTTTCTTTTTTTGCATTAGAGCAGCCATTTCCTTTATTTCAGCACATCTCCTGCAGACTATTAGCATCTATTTTTTTTTTTGCAGATTACTATTTATTTCCATCAGATCTCCTGCAGACTATTAGCATTTATATATATTTTTTTGCAGATCTCCTGCAGACGATTAGTATCTTTAATTTTCTCATCAGATTTGCAGACTATAACTATAAGCATCTATTTATTTATTTATTTTTTGCTGGTCTCCTGCAAACTATTAGCAACCATTTCCCTGTGAATAGAGATATAAGCGGTGATGATGTCCCTCTTGTTGTCTCTTCCTCAAACCGTTCCTCCATTCATAAATGAAATAGATGCTAATAGTCTGCAGGAGATATGCTGGAAATAAAGGAAATGGATCGTAATCTGCAAAAAATGAAAAAAATAAAAAATGAAATAGCTATTAATAGACTACAGGAGATGTGCTACAATAATGTGAGGGGTATTAGTGAGTGTGGGGGGGATGGATGGAGATGCTAAGCTCTGATTGGATGGTGTATGGAGGTGATTGTCTCTCGGAGGAGGGGGGGAGGTGATGACATCACAAAGTATTTTATATATTTATAAAACCATCTTCCAAAATTTGAATTTCGTATAGAGTGAATTCAAATTCGAATCGAAAACATTATAAAAGAATAGAAAATATTGGAAAGAATCGAATAGAAAAACAATAGAACAGAATAGAATAAATACAATATATATATTATATTTTATTCTATTCTATTGTTTTTCTAGTCTATTTTCTATTTATATTCTAATCTTTTCTAATTGGAATTCGAATTCATTCTATACGAAATTCGAGTGTTGGAACATGGTTTTATATATATATATATATTTTTTTATTGTTCTATTGTTTTTTTTATGATATTTTTTTCTATTATTTTAGAATATTTTCTATTAATTTTCGATTTTATTCTATATGAAATTAGAATTTTGGAAAATGGTTATTTATATGTATGTATATATATATATATGTATATATAACCATCTTCCGAAATTCGAATTTAGTATAGAATAAATTCGAATAGAATATAATAAAATATAATATATATATATATATATATTATTTTATTTTATTCTGTTCTATTGTTTTTCTAGTCTATTTTCTATTTCTATTCTAATCTTTTCTATTCAAATTCATTCTATACAAAATATTTATACATATAACTATCTTCTGAAATTCGAAATTCATACAGAATGAATTCAAATTCGAATAGAAAAGATTAGAATATAATAACTATAGAAAAGAATAGAATAAAAAAAATATAGACGGTCATATTCTATTGTATTTTATTACATTCTATTCAATTCTATTCTATTCTCTACTATTGTCATGGATATGCAGTAGTGTTTGTCTGTCAGCTTACCTTCCTTCCCATGTGTTCATCTTAGAGGCCTGAGCCCTTTCACCTGGCTTCCTTTATAATCTCCTCCCAGCCAGACTCCACCCCAGGCCCTATCACAGAACACTATATTAACCTGTGCACTGCAAGCCTGCTTTGCTGATCAACGTGTTTGTTAGGCATTGTGTGTTTGGGTTCCTGCCTGCCGTGTGCTACGTCTGTCTCTCTGTTACGTTATTGGCTTGTCCCCTACTATCCCTGTCTGCTCGTGACCCTTGACCTTCGGCTCGTTCTTTCGTTATCCTTGTCTGCTTGTGGCCCCTGACCTTCAGCTTGTTATTCGGTTCTCTCATATCTTGTGCTGCTGCTTCCCCTCTTTTCCCCTTATCCTACGGGGCGTGAGCTAGGAAACTCCAGGGGCCGCGACCTGGTCCCAGCCTGCAGCATAACATCCTCACCACTAGAGGCCCTGGAGAAGACCTGCTGGGTCTTAGACTCCGCGCCCTGGGGAATCTTGGCTCTAGCTTCCGCTAGGATCCCGGTTGTGCTCCTCTGGTCCCGCTTTCCACAACCACCCAGTTTCCTATCCGCAGCAGTCAGCCATAGGGTTCACTACCTTGCGGTGCACTCCTGTCCCCCTATGGTGTGCATCTGTCACCTGGCCACAGGTGACCTTGACAACTATTCTTTTATTTCTATTCTATTGCTTTTTATTTTTATATTCTATTTTATTGTATTCTTTTTTTAAAAACGATTTATATTTTTTCTAATTCGATTGAATTTGATTCGAATTCGAGTTGAAAATATTTCGAATTCGATTCAAAAATATTTCGAATTCAATTCGAAAATATTTTGAATTCGATTCGAATTTCGTCCGCAATTTTTCAATTCGAAAAAATTCGGATTCGGTTAAATTCGTTAGTATTGTAATTCGGTAATTCGGATGCATCCGAATGTCCGAATAATGAAAAATTTGTCCGAATTTCGATTCGGAACGAAACGAAATGCACATGTCTAACCACTAGGTGATTACAAAATATGCTGAACACATTTTTTATATCATGTTACAGTGGCATAGCTCCCAACTGTCCCTGATTTCGAGGGACTGTCCCTGATTTGGTGCAATGTCCATCGGTCCCTCTTCCCCCTCATTTGTCTCTAATTTTGGCCTGATCCATATAGAGGTATATAAAATGCACTTTTTTTATCTTTCTAAAAGTGTTTCCCAGTACTAAACCTTTCATCCAATTTCTAAATTGCTGCATTTGTACATTTTATAAGCCAATAAAAAGGAATAGTAGTGGTAAAAAAAAGTCCTTGTGGATTTAATTAACCAGTTTTTTTGTTAATTCTCCTTTAAGGGTGTGTGTCAGAGGGCGTGTTCTATGCCTACATAAATTTGTTAGTAGGTGTCCCTCATTTCCTTCTCAAAATGTTGGGAGGTATGCAGTGGAAAGTCTGTTCCAAAATAAATTTCTCTTTAAATATTAGTCCACCACAACATTCTATATTCTTCTTGAAATACTATGTGATTTGATAAAAATAAAATAAAAATTATAGGTGATATATTATGAATTTCTTCAACTTCTCCAACTCTTAAGGGAAAAAAATCAGATAAGAAAGCTGTGCTTTGGGGAAAAACCTTATTGGTGTCCTCAGCAAAAAAAAAATGTAAAAATATTTAGAGCCCACACATTTTAGGAAGCTGACTGGTTGTTTTTTAGCCAATTCAGCCCCGGAAGGATTTACCCCCTTATCCCATATTTTGGGATACAGCATTGCGTTACTTTAGCTGACAATTGTGCGGTCCTGCGAAGCTGTACCCAAATAAAATTAATGTCTTTTTTTTAATGTCTTTTTTTTTACCCGGAAAAAGAGCTTTCCTTTGGTGGTATTTGATCACCTCTGTGGTTTTTATTTTGAAAAAAAATATATATATATTGTGACAGCAGGAAGGTAAAGTCACCTGGTTGCATCCAGGGGGGTAGATATATTTCTCCCAGATTCAGGCTTTATGCTGACTTATACAACTAGGGTGGAGAGTTGTATAAGCCCAGCTGAGGCTAGTAGGCTCATGGATGACTCATACCTCTAGGGAGAGTGTGGGGCGTCGTACAGACAGGGAGTTGATGAGGCCAGCTGAAGCTTGTCAGCTCATTTAGGCCTCTATAAGAACTCCCAGCTTCATTAGATGTTAGCTGATGCCTGGAACCAGACCTGTGTGGACTGTCTAGGGAGAGTGAACCCCTGTGCGGTGAGACAAAGCCTGTGTGGCTATTTGCTTGGACATTTAAAACCAGGGACTTAGGGACTAGGACAGCACTAGGCTGATCCCAGTTGTTAGTTAGGAAACCTGTATGTTTAGTCAGAGGTCAAATTGACCAGGATTTATTTTGTTTATGTTTCTTTTGCTTTGCTGTGTTTTTGTCACTGTAAATAGAAAATAAACCGCACCTTTTTGATTTTGAAAACCACAACCTCCGTCTGCTGGGCCTGTTTTTGTGTGGGGAGCCCATCCTGGGGGTCACACACACCCGCTGCCGAGCCAACCCCCTCACAGTTGGTGGAGAACCAGTGGCAGTTTTTTTTAAGCCAGCATGGAGGAGATACTGAAGCAGCTGGCTCTAGCAAATGCCAATCAACAGCAGACAAATGCAGGTTTGCAAAAGAGCCTTGCAGCTCAACAACAGAACTTCGCAGCCCAGCAGCAAGCCCAGCAGCAAGCTCACCAACAGAGTCTGGAAGCTCAGCAACAAGCCCAGCAGCAATCTGAGGCCCGCTTCATAGACCTGTTACAGAAGCAAGAGCAGAGACTACAACAAATGGAAGCAGTAATGCAGCAACGTCCGCAGACCAGTGAGGAAAGCCGTCCCACTAATACCGCGTCCTTTGGGGTGAGTCGTTTATTGACAAAAATGACTGGAGAGGATGATCCAGAGGTATTTTTGACCACATTTGAAAGGACTGCTGAAAGAGAAAAGTGGCCTGAGGAGCAGTGGGCTGGACTGGTGGCTCCTCTGTTAACTGGTGAATCGCAGAAGGCTTACTATGACCTAGAGCCTGACCAAGCAAAAGACTATGTGATGCTAAAAGCTGAGATATTGGCAAGGCTGGGTGTCACCCAGGCTGTCCGGGCTCAGCGTGTGCATAACTGGACTTTCCAGCTTGGAAAACCCCCCAGGTCTCAAATGTATGATCTCATTCACCTGAGCAGAAAGTGGCTACAGCCAGAGACTTTGTCCGCACCAAAGATTGTGGAACGTGTTGTAATGGATCGGTTTTTGAGAGCTCTTCCTACTGCCATCCAAAAGTGGGTAAGCCATGGAGACCCAGAGACGGCCGATGGTCTTGTGGATCGTGTGGAGAAATACTTGGCTACAGAGAACCTGACGGCCTCTTCCAGAGACACTCGGACTTTCCACCCTAAGACCAGACCATCCCCAGGGGCGGATAAGAGGATTCCAAGGGGTAAGGGTGGAGAGAGTGAGAGGGTGGGAGCTCTACCCCAAGTTTGGCGAGAACAGCCTGGGAAATCAGCGGCTCAAGAGGCGGCAAGAAGGATCGTTTGCTACCGCTGCCGGCAAGCGGGACATATTGCAGCCAATTGCCCGGTTGTGGAGGAACCCATGCAGTGTGACTTTCTGACGGGCAGACGTCAGTCGCTGTGTGCGACAGTCGCATGCACTGCCATTCGAGGAACTGAGAAACATTTATGCAAAATGTGTGTTAATGGTAGAAATGTTGTGGTATTGCTGGATTCAGGTAGCCTTGTGACCCTGATAAAGGCTGAGTTAGTTAAAACAGAGGTCTCTGGGAATAGCAAGGTAGCTGTTATTTGTGTGCATGGGGACACCCGAGAGTATCCAGTGACTACAGTGTGTTTCGAGACCCCCAAAGGTACCCTCTCTCATCCAGTGGGCTTAGTATCTCAGTTACCGTATGACGCCATTGTGGGAAGGGATTTTCCGAAGTTCTGGGAACTGTGGGATGATCCTGAGCCCCCCACTGGTGCCCCTATGTACCAGGAATGTGATAGCCAGAACTCCCCTGAGAGTGGTGAGGACTCTCCGGAATTTCCCTTATCAGTATTGGCAGGGGAGACTCAAGAAACTGGAGAGGAGCCCACCTCCTCAGACGAAAACCTACCGTCTGTGGAGTTTTCTGATCTTGAGGTTCACAGGGAAAACTTTGCCACAGAACAGTTGAAAGACCCCGCCCTAATAAAGGCACGGGAAAACGTAGTGAAAATAGATGGCGAGTTAGTGAACCCAGATAATACCTGCACTTACCCATACTTCAGCGTAGAGAAGGACCTACTGTATCGGGTGGCAAAAAGGGCAGAAGAAACCGTTGAGCAGCTTGTGGTGCCCAAACCTTACAGGAAGTTGGTGTTGGAGTTGGCCCATGGGCACATTCTTGGAGGTCATCTGGGGACAGAGAAAACCCGAGAGAGGGTATTACAGAGATTCTATTGGCCGGGGGTGATGAAGGACATAGAAAATTATTGTTCCTCCTGCCCTGTGTGTCAGAGGTCGGCCCCGATGCCACATTTCCGTAGCCCGCTGGTCCCTCTACCCATCATTGAGGTCCCGTTTGAGAGGATCGCCATGGATTTGGTAGGTCCTATAATCAAGTCCGCTAGGGGGCACCAGTACATATTAGTTATAATGGACTATGCCACCCGTTATCCAGAAGCGATCCCTCTCCGAAATACCTCGGCCAAAACCATAGCCAAAGAGCTATCTCTTGTGTTTAGCCGGGTGGGTATTTGTAAAGAACTGCTTACGGACCAAGGTACACCCTTTATGTCCCGGGTTATGAAGGAGCTGTGTAAATTGTTCAAAGTGACGCAATTACGTACATCTGTGTATCACCCCCAGACCGATGGGCTGGTTGAAAGATTCAACAAAACCCTAAAACAAATGTTGAAGAAAGTGGTGGATAGAGATGGAAAGGATTGGGACTGTCTACTTCCTTATCTGATGTTTGCTATTAGGGAGGTGCCCCAATCCTCTACGGGATTCTCCCCCTTTGAGTTACTGTATGGGAGACACCCAAGAGGGCTGTTGGATATTGCCAAGGAAACTTGGGAAAGTGAGAGTTCTCCCCACAGGAGTGTGATTGAGCATGTCGCCCTGATGCAAGACCGAATTGCACAGGTAATGCCCATCGTGAAGGAACATTTGGCCCAAGCGCAGTTAGCACAGCAGAGAGTGTACAACCGTGGAGCCAAGACCCGTACCTTTTCCCCGGGGGATAGGATACTGATACTTGTCCCTACGGTTGAAAGTAAATTCCTTGCCAAATGGCAAGGCCCCTACGAGATAATGGAAAAAGTGAGCGAAGTGAATTACAAGGTCAGACAACCAGGAAGGCGAAAGCCCGAACAGATCTATCACGTTAATCTCTTGAAAGCCTGGAGGGATAGAGAGTCCCTAGTCGCAGACACTTGGTCACCAGCTCAAACTGGTTGCGTCATTCCTGAGGTTGGAATAGCAGCCACCTTGTCACAACCCCAACAACAGGAGGTTAAGGAGTTTGTGCTTCGCAACAAGGAGGTATTCTCTGAGCTGCCGGGACAAACATTTGGGGTAGAGCATGACATCATTACCCAGCCCGGTGAAAGGGTGAAGTTAAAACCCTATCGGATCCCAGAGGCCCGACGGGAGGCAATACGGGAGGAAGTACAGAAAATGCTGAACTTAGGGGTGATAGAGGAGTCCCAAAGTGATTGGTCTAGTCCCATTGTGTTGGTGCCTAAACCGGATGGGAGCTGGCGATTTTGTAACGATTTTCGTCAGTTGAACAAAGTTACAAAATTTGACACCTACCCCATGCCACGTATAGATGAGTTGATCGACCGGCTGGGAACAGCCCGATACATGACGACTCTTGACCTCACAAAAGGGTATTGGCAAATCCCCCTGGCCAAATTGGCCAAAGAGAAAACCGCATTTGTAACCCCAGACGGGGCGTTCCAATATAAAAGAATGCCGTTCGGGTTACAGAATGCGCCGGCCACATTCCAGCGGAAAATGGACCAGATGCTGAGGCCCCATCGGAAGTATGCTGCGGCTTACCTGGATGACGTAATTGTCCATAGCACAGATTGGGCCTCACATCTGCCAAAAGTGCAAGCAGTCCTGGACTCTGTTCGGGAAGCGGGGTTTACGGCTAACCCCAAGAAGTGTACCATTGGGCAGGAGGAGGCCAAATATCTTGGGTACACCATTGGGAGGGGAGTAATAAAACCCCAACTCAACAAAGTCGAGGCCATCCAGAGTTGGCCACGTCCCAACAGCAAGAAGCAGGTACGAGCCTTTCTGGGAATCGCTGGGTATTATCGGCGATTCATTCCCCACTTTGCTTCTAAGGCTGTGCCCCTAACCAACCTAACGAAGGGGAAAGGGTCGGTCATGATTAAATGGACCCCCGAGGCTGAGGCAGCATTCCAATTCTTGAAACAAGCCTTATGTAGCCAGCCAGTGTTGTACTCACCCGACTTCTCTAAAGACTTTGTCGTACAAAGTGATGCGTCAGATGTGGGGTTAGGAGCAGTATTGTCCCAGGTCTGGAACGGGGAAGAGCACCCAGTCATTTACCTCAGCAGGAAGTTGAAGTCCCATGAGGTAAATTACGCCACCGTTGAAAAGGAGTGTTTAGCGGTGAAGTGGGCTCTAGATTCCCTTCGGTACTACCTGCTAGGTAGGCACTTTGACATGGTTACGGATCACGCTCCGTTAAAGTGGATGGCTCAAAACAAGGAAACAAATAGAAGAGTGAATAGGTGGTTCCTGGCCCTCCAGGAATTCAACTTCACAGTAAAGCATCGCCCTGGCGTTCAAATGGGGAATGTGGATGCTTTGTCTCGAGTACATGAATGCCTGATTGCTGGTGTTCCAACCCCGAGGTTAAAACAAGAGGGGGGGGGTATGTGACAGCAGGAAGGTAAAGTCACCTGGTTGCATCCAGGGGGGTAGATATATTTCTCCCAGATTCAGGCTTTATGCTGACTTATACAACTAGGGTGGAGAGTTGTATAAGCCCAGCTGAGGCTAGTAGGCTCATGGATGACTCATACCTCTAGGGAGAGTGTGGGGCGTCGTACAGACAGGGAGTTGATGAGGCCAGCTGAAGCTTGTCAGCTCATTTAGGCCTCTATAAGAACTCCCAGCTTCATTAGATGTTAGCTGATGCCTGGAACCAGACCTGTGTGGACTGTCTAGGGAGAGTGAACCCCTGTGCGGTGAGACAAAGCCTGTGTGGCTATTTGCTTGGACATTTAAAACCAGGGACTTAGGGACTAGGACAGCACTAGGCTGATCCCAGTTGTTAGTTAGGAAACCTGTATGTTTAGTCAGAGGTCAAATTGACCAGGATTTATTTTGTTTATGTTTCTTTTGCTTTGCTGTGTTTTTGTCACTGTAAATAGAAAATAAACCGCACCTTTTTGATTTTGAAAACCACAACCTCCGTCTGCTGGGCCTGTTTTTGTGTGGGGAGCCCATCCTGGGGGTCACACACACCCGCTGCCGAGCCAACCCCCTCACAATATATATATATATATATATATTTTTTTTTTCTGCTATAAAACATACCCAATAATAAAAAAAACAACGAATTTCCTTATCAATTTAGGTCAATTTGAAAAAAAAACAATAAGCTTATATTGATTGGATTGCGCAAAAGTTATAGTGTCTACAAAATAGGGGATAGATTTATGGCATTTTTATTATTATTTTTTGACTAGTAATGGCGGTGATCTGCGATTTTTAGTGGGACTGCGACATTGCGGTAGACAGATTGGACACCTAACTGACATTTTTTACACTTTTTTGTGAACCAGTGACCTTATTACAGTGATCAGTGCTAAAAAAATGCACTGATATTGTACTAATGGCACTGGCAGGGAAAGGGTTAACATCAGGGCGATCAAGGGGTTAAATGTATTCCCTGGGTGTGATTACAAACTGTATGGGGGATGGGCTGCCTGGGACAACACACAGATCCATCTTCCTGCATAGCAGAAAGAAAAAATCTCGGTGTCATCCACTGACAGAACGGAGATCTACCTTGTTTATTTTGTCAGATCCCTGTTCTGTCTCTGCGGGGAAATTTTCCTCCTAGAACACTTTTTTATAAATCAGTCCCCAAAGTGTTCAATGCAATGATTGTGCCATTCAGTAGACATTCACTGGGGTTGAATAATTATATGTATGTAGCCAGGTGCTTGGCAAAGAGTGGAGAATGAGAATAACACCTGCTGCAGCTGCTCTCTGTTGCTGCTGCCCTGCGGCGCTGAGCTGGTTTACAGCTATATCAGAAAGGGGAGGGGGCTGCTGAGTTCAATAGACTGAGTAAGGCAGCACTGCACTTTGGGAACTTTAGTCCAGAGGAGAGAGACTCTACTGTAATCAATAGCTTTTAAACTGCATTTCCCAGAGAGAGGTTGCCAGGAGGAGGGCAACGAGCAGCATATTCTCAAGCTGTACAGTATACAACTCCCTCTTGCCAGGAGGGAGCATGGAGGGTGCATCGCTGTCCAGTGTGCACCACCACTACATAATTCTGGCCTGAGCAGGATCCAGAGTGCTGAGTCCAGATGTGCCAACAGCCAGAGTCATCTGGGTGCAGAGCAGAGAGTGGAATAATTGCTGTGTGTGACCGGATGTTGAGCTGAAAAATTGCTGGGACTGTTGAACTGTTATTGTGGTGATCTACTATCTGCTGCTAGAGAGACTGAGCCTTTTAGGAACTGACCATACAGCAATCTAGTAGCTTTATTGCTGCCTGCAGGCTTGACTGGGACTAATCTCAAGTGCCCCAATGGTACAACTGGGCCCTAACGCTAGCCGGCTAAATAGTTAGGACCAAAGACTGTCCCTTTACAGCTGTTACACAGAGACCTTCACCTATTGCTTATGCTAAGAGGTACCTCTCAGGGGACTTTGCACCATTTCCTAGCCATTCTCAAAGAGTACACTCTATACTAGTTAATGTTATAGTATTATTATTCACATTGCAGTTAAGACTTATATGCACTCTGTATTGCGAACTTTGCTGATTCATAAATTAATCCCAATCTAGTGGTTCAGAAATATATTCTAAACTACCTGGGCATAGTGGTTATACTGTCTAGTGGATTGTATCTGAAAATACCTTCTGTGTGTTCATTTGTGCTCAAACCATCATTTATTCTAAACTGCGCCAATACACTGAGTTAATTTACTACTAAACGTCTTGTGTCTATTTCCTGATGCTAATTCAAAGTGGTAACAGTTAAAGGTGTATATATATATATTTGTGTTCTTATAAGTACTTGCAAGAATTTTCATTCACCCAAGTGTGTCAGAGGGGCTGAGGTTGTTCTTGGAGTCGATGCGCAGAGCAGAGAACCCAAAAGTGTCTGCTTCTGGGGTAGCGCTACACGTATATAACAAGTCATATTCACCAAGGTGATTCCCCTGCAGTGAAGGTTGGGTGTCACATTCAATATTTTTTTATTACAGTGGTGGTGTTGCTTTATGACAATGTTAGATGAACTTGGCTGTCCATCTGCGTATGTATTCTATGATGATTCCTCCGTTTTCTGCTGCCATAGTGCCACCCTCTTAATACTATAAGCCCTGTCCTCAGTGATAAGCCCCACTGCTTCATACTGTGCTTGTACAGTTCCTGTACACAGCTGGTATCAGGCATCAAAGCTCTGCTGAAAGGCCACTATGTGCCACAGGACTCAGGAGACCAGATTTTATGCTTGTACCTGGGTAGAAGATATGTGAGGAAGTCTATGCAACCTGTGCAGTAGTCTTGAAAGGTCATTCACTACTTTAAGAGATTTTGATAAAATTAAAAAGCCACTGACATCTAATGACATATGCATATTAGTGATTGAATTGTCCCTTAGCCATCAGCAATTGAGCTACACATGCAGAAAATGGTCAGTGAATATTTGGATTACTGCGAGCCAGGTCAAAAGACTCTTCAGAACAATATAGGATAGAAACTGCTTTTCTTTATTGTTCAGGTTTACGCTGCATAGCATTGCAGATATTTCAACTATAGTACAATCTAAGGAGTAAAGGAACAAATCCATGTATAATTTGTAGTGATGCATACTTTGTAAGAAAGGACAATTACATTTTGTTTTATGTTTGTATGCTTAGTATATGAACATTGCATTTTTCTCTGTTATGTGGATCTCATATTGGATAATCTGGCAGTATAACTATGGATAATAAATATATATATATATATATATATATATATATATATATATATATATATTATACACATTCACATAGAAATGTGGTATTCACATTGTATAGTAGCACTTCCAGAAACATGATAGTTCCAATCTCTGTAGGGATGTCCTACATTTCTACAATGAGTATCAAGGCATTCCATTATACAAATACCAACTAAGGTACTATGATCATGTGCTCTGCTCAAACCCTCATCCTGGACTCACTTTTCACCCATCACAGGGATTGGCAACCTCATTCACCAATAGAGAGGCACAAGAGAAAAGAGAGGAGGAAAAGGGCCCAGAAACACAAATACATAGTGCCCTATTTCCATAACTGGTGCTCTAGTTCTAGGAAAATGTGGAGAGAAGGCAAACTATCAGAAAATAATAATTAAGTTCAAATTGTCATTTTTTTGGGAATGAAAAATATGATACAGTGGTTAGACACCGCTACTCCATTGATCTCCGCTTGCTTCCAGGTCCCGTGCTGAGCAGCTGGCCGGCTGCATTATGAACACAGGAAGTCAACCGCTCTGCAGGGGAGCCATTCAGAGAATGCTTTGCGCGTTTTCTGAAGGAATGCAAACTGTTCTCTGATTTGACGAGGTGGACAGTGTGACACGCCCCGCCAATTAATCTCATCCAATCAGAGAGGGCTTTACATTAAGTAAATGCAAATTACTTTTCTGTCTGAACAGCAGATATGGCCACTCGGTATGGGATCTGGCAGCAAGTGAAGAACATTGGAGTAGTGATGTCTACTTTAGTGATTTCCAGCTTCCAAGGGCATTGGCCAACTATGGTATATACAGTACGTAGTTACATTGGTACAAGCTGGATCAATGCAAAAATCAATGCAAAATGTAAAAATATACCATGCCTGGAATTCATCTTTAACGTAGCTTAAGTCCAGATTCCTTGAATACATAGTTGGTTTGTTACAAAGTGGTATATTTACTTCTGAAATTATCAATTATAGTTTGTACAGTAATGAAGTCTGTTCTCTCCTATCATGCCAAAGTTTTAGTTTAGGCAGCTGGTATTTATTATTTTGTGATTAGGCCCTCTGAAAAGCTGTCTCTTGTTATTGTAAGATATTGTGTGGGCTTGTACTTGGATATACTAAGCCTTCATTCCCTGGTAAACACAGACAATGCATACAAACTTTGGGTTTTAAACAGGTTAAATTAATGTAAATCAGTCTTTAAAAATAGTCATTTTTTCCAATAGATTAATCTGGACAAAAATTGCCTCTTACCCACCTTTATTCTTATAGCAGACTGTAGTGCACATATTGTGCAAGTCAACATGGACAAGAGTGAATCTCCAGCACTGTGTGTAGGTCCTACAGAATTTTTAAAGTCTACAAAAAAGTGAAATATTTAAATAGCTAGACAGACAAATGTGAAAAATTATGAAAAAGTATTTATAAAAAGATAGGAACTTTATTAAAACTAAGCCCTCAAAATATGCTTACCTAAAACAAAAGTATACAAAAGACTTTACTCAATGAGATGTGTTCTTTGTGCTGCTGTCTCCTCCTTTCACAGAGATCCTCGTCCTCCTCCAATGCCACCCCCCCATCACCATAATCTTTCAGTGTGGCAGGGTTAATAAAGCTGAAGGGCTGTGACAGGCTCTTGCCAAGCGTGCCTGTTTATGCTCGTTCTTTTAGCAAAACTGCTTATTCATAGAAGCCATTACTACAGCTACCATAAATGAAACGGGATCTATAAATGGAGCATAAATGGAGTGAATGATTGAGAACTAGAACCAGTGTCAGTGTTCATCAGGGTTGAGGTAACAGTTTAATGGGCATAACCAAAGAGCCTGATAAACATCTGCACAAGGCTAGTAATTTCAGGGGGAGAGGGGGCATATTGGATCTTTCTAATTACTTGACTAGTGCAGAATTGTACTAAGGTTGGCATTAATGAAGCAGGCATCCTACACCCTCTTGGCCCTTTGGCTCTAGGAACACCAGGGTCAGATTTATTGGTCAACTATGTACAGGCATAGAAAGAATTTATCTTTAGTGCAAAGTGAAACAAGGAGGAGCTGCACACAAGTGAGAAGAGGAGAGAGCATCAAGACTCCACAGATTTCCAATTAGCTCGCCTTTCCTTTAGTTGCTGTGAAGATTATGAGCCCTTATCAAACCCCAAAACCTAGTAGGGAACACAGGGCAACTTTAATTTTCTGAAATATGCAAGCCTATGCAGTGTGTATATGTATGTATGTATGTATGTATGTATGTGTATATATATATATATATATATATATATATATATATATATATATTGTGAGGGGGTTAGCTCGGCAGCGGGTGTGTGTGACCCCCGAGATGGGCTCCCCACACAAAAACAGGCCCAGCAAACGGAGGTTGTGGTTTTCAAAATCAAAAAGGTGCGGTTTATTTTCTATTTACAGTGACAAAACACAGCAAAGCAAAAGAAACATAAACAAAATAAATCCTGGTCAACTTGACCTCTGACTAAACATACAGGTTTCCTAACTAACAACTGGGATCAGCCTAGTGCTGTCCTAGTCCCTAAGTCCCTGGTTTTAAATGTCCAAGCAAATAGCCACACAGGCTTTGTCTCACCGCACAGGGGTTCACTCTCCCTAGACAGTCCACACAGGTCTGGTTCCAGGCATGAGCTAACATCTAATGAAGCTGGGAGTTCTTATAGAGGCCTAAATGAGCTGACAAGCTTCAGCTGGTCTCATCAACTCCCTGTCTGTACGACGCCCCACACTCTCCCTAGAGGTATGAGTCATCCATGAGCCCACTAGCCTTATACAACTCTCCACCTAGTTGTATAAGTCGGCGTAAAGCCTGAATCTGGGCGAAATATATCTACCCCCCTGGATGCAACCAGGTGACTTTACCTTCCTGCTGTCACATACCCCCCCCTCTTGTTTTAACCTCGGGGTTGGAACACCAGCAATCAGGCATTCATGTACTCGAGACAAAGCATCCACATTCCCCATTTGAACGCCAGGGCGATGCTTTACTGTGAAGTTGAATTCCTGGAGGGCCAGGAACCACCTATTCACTCTTCTATTTGTTTCCTTGTTTTGAGCCATCCACTTTAACGGAGCGTGATCCGTAACCATGTCAAAGTGCCTACCTAGCAGGTAGTACCGAAGGGAATCTAGAGCCCACTTCACCGCTAAACACTCCTTTTCAACGGTGGCGTAATTTACCTCATGGGACTTCAACTTCCTGCTGAGGTAAATGACTGGGTGCTCTTCCCCGTTCCAGACCTGGGACAATACTGCTCCTAACCCCACATCTGACGCATCACTTTGTACGACAAAGTCTTTAGAGAAGTCGGGTGAGTACAACACTGGCTGGCTACATAAGGCTTGTTTCAAGAATTGGAATGCTGCCTCAGCCTCGGGGGTCCATTTAATCATGACCGACCCTTTCCCCTTCGTCAGGTTGGTTAGGGGCACAGCCTTAGAAGCAAAGTGGGGAATGAATCGCCGATAATACCCAGCGATTCCCAGAAAGGCTCGTACCTGCTTCTTGCTGTTGGGACGTGGCCAACTCTGGATGGCCTCGACTTTGTTGAGTTGGGGTTTTATTACTCCCCTCCCAATGGTGTACCCAAGATATTTGGCCTCCTCCTGCCCAATGGTACACTTCTTGGGGTTAGCCGTAAACCCCGCTTCCCGAACAGAGTCCAGGACTGCTTGCACTTTTGGCAGATGTGAGGCCCAATCTGTGCTATGGACAATTATGTCATCCAGGTAAGCCGCAGCATACTTCCGATGGGGCCTCAGCATCTGGTCCATTTTCCGCTGGAATGTGGCCGGCGCATTCTGTAACCCGAACGGCATTCTTTTATATTGGAACGCCCCGTCTGGGGTTACAAATGCGGTTTTCTCTTTGGCCGACTTGGCCAGGGGGATTTGCCAATACCCTTTTGTGAGGTCAAGAGTCGTCATGTATCGGGCTGTTCCCAGCCGGTCGATCAACTCATCTATACGTGGCATGGGGTAGGTGTCAAATTTTGTAACTTTGTTCAACTGTCGAAAATCGTTACAAAATCGCCAGCTCCCATCCGGTTTAGGCACCAACACAATGGGACTAGACCAATCACTTTGGGACTCCTCTATCACCCCTAAGTTCAGCATTTTCTGTACTTCCTCCCGTATTGCCTCCCGTCGGGCCTCTGGGATCCGATAGGGTTTTAACTTCACCCTTTCACCGGGCGGGGTAATGATGTCATGCTCTACCCCAGATGTTTGTCCCGGCAGCTCAGAGAATACCTCCTTGTTGCGAAGCACAAACTCCTTAACCTCCTGTTGTTGGGGTTGTGACAAGGTGGCTGCTATTCCAACCTCCGGAATCACGCAACCAGTTTGAGCTGGTGACCAAGTGTCTGCGACTAGGGACTCTCTATCCCTCCAGGCTTTCAACAGATTAACGTGATAGATCTGTTCGGGCTTTCGCCTTCCTGGTTGTCTGACCTTGTAATTCACTTCGCTCACTTTTTCCATTATCTCGTAGGGGCCTTGCCATTTGGCAAGGAATTTACTTTCAACCGTAGGGACAAGTACCAGTATCCTATCCCCCGGGGAAAAGGTACGGGTCTTGGCTGCACGGTTGTACACTCTCTGCTGTGCTAACTGCGCTTGGGCCAAATGTTCCTTCACGATGGGCATTACCTGTGCAATTCGGTCTTGCATCAGGGCGACATGCTCAATCACACTCCTGTGGGGAGAACTCTCACTTTCCCAAGTTTCCTTGGCAATATCCAACAGCCCTCTTGGGTGTCTCCCATACAGTAACTCAAAGGGGGAGAATCCCGTAGAGGATTGGGGCACCTCCCTAATAGCAAACATCAGATAAGGAAGTAGACAGTCCCAATCCTTTCCATCTCTATCCACCACTTTCTTCAACATTTGTTTTAGGGTTTTGTTGAACCTTTCAACCAGCCCATCGGTTTGGGGGTGATACACAGATGTACGTAATTGCGTCACTTTGAACAATTTACACAGCTCCTTCATAACCCGGGACATAAAGGGTGTACCTTGGTCCGTAAGCAGTTCTTTACAAATACCCACCCGGCTAAACACAAGAGATAGCTCTTTGGCTATGGTTTTGGCCGAGGTATTTCGGAGAGGGATCGCTTCTGGATAACGGGTGGCATAGTCCATTATAACTAATATGTACTGGTGCCCCCTAGCGGACTTGATTATAGGACCTACCAAATCCATGGCAATCCTCTCAAACGGGACCTCAATGATGGGTAGAGGGACCAGCGGGCTACGGAAATGTGGCATCGGGGCCGACCTTTGACACACAGGGCAGGAGGAACAATAATTTTCTATGTCCTTCATCACCCCCGGCCAATAGAATCTCTGTAATACCCTCTCTCGGGTTTTCTCTGTCCCCAGATGACCTCCAAGAATGTGCCCATGGGCCAACTCCAACACCAACTTCCTGTAAGGTTTGGGCACCACAAGCTGCTCAACGGTTTCTTCTGCCCTTTTTGCCACCCGATACAGTAGGTCCTTCTCTACGCTGAAGTATGGGTAAGTGCAGGTATTATCTGGGTTCACTAACTCGCCATCTATTTTCACTACGTTTTCCCGTGCCTGTATTAGGGCGGGGTCTTTCAACTGTTCTGTGGCAAAGTTTTCCCTGTGAACCTCAAGATCAGAAAACTCCACAGACGGTAGGTTTTCGTCTGAGGAGGTGGGCTCCTCTCCAGTTTCTTGAGTCTCCCCTGCCAATACTGATAAGGGAAATTCCGGAGAGTCCTCACCACTCTCAGGGGAGTTCTGGCTATCACATTCCTGGTACATAGGGGCACCAGTGGGGGGCTCAGGATCATCCCACAGTTCCCAGAACTTTGGAAAATCCCTTCCCACAATGGCGTCATGCGGTAACTGAGATACTAAGCCCACTGGATGAGAGAGGGTACCTTTGGGGGTCTCGAAACACACTGTAGTCACTGGATACTCTCGGGTGTCCCCATGCACACAAATAACAGCTACCTTGCTATTCCCAGAGACCTCTGTTTTAACTAACTCAGCCTTTATCAGGGTCACAAGGCTACCTGAATCCAGCAATACCACAACATTTCTACCATTAACACACATTTTGCATAAATGTTTCTCAGTTCCTCGAATGGCAGTGCATGCGACTGTCGCACACAGCGACTGACGTCTGCCCGTCAGAAAGTCACACTGCATGGGTTCCTCCACAACCGGGCAATTGGCTGCAATATGTCCCGCTTGCCGGCAGCGGTAGCAAACGATCCTTCTTGCGGCCTCTTGAGCCGCTGATTTCCCAGGCTGTTCTCGCCAAACTTGGGGTAGAGCTCCCACCCTCTCACTCTCTCCACCCTCACCCCTTGGAATCCTCTTATCTGCCCCTGGGGATGGTCTGGTCTTAGGGTGGAAAGTCCGAGTGTCTCTGGAAGAGGCCGTCAGGTTCTCTGTAGCCAAGTATTTCTCCACACGATCCACAAGACCATCGGCCGTCTCTGGGTCTCCATGGCTTACCCACTTTTGGATGGCAGTAGGAAGAGCTCTCAAAAACCGATCCATTACAACACGTTCCACAATCTTTGCTGCGGACAAAGTCTCTGGCTGTAGCCACTTTCTGCTCAGGTGAATGAGATCATACATTTGAGACCTGGGGGGTTTTCCAAGCTGGAAAGTCCAGTTATGCACACGCTGAGCCCGGACAGCCTGGGTGACACCCAGCCTTGCCAATATTTCAGCTTTTAGCATCGCATAGTCTTTTGCTTGGTTAGGCTCTAGGTCATAGTAAGCTTTCTGCGATTCACCAGTTAACAGAGGAGCCACCAGTCCAGCCCACTGCTCCTCAGGCCACTTTTCTCTTTCAGCGGTCCTTTCAAATGTGGTCAAAAATACCTCTGGATCATCCTCTCCAGTCATTTTTGTCAATAAACGACTCACCCCAAAGGACGCGGTATTAGTGGGACGGCTTTCCTCACTGGTCTGCGGACGTTGCTGCATTGCTGCTTCCATCTGTTGTTGTAGTCTCTGCTCTTGCTTCTGTAACAGGTCTATGAAGCGGGCCTCAGATTGCTGCTGGGCTTGTTGCTGAGCCTCCAGACTCTGTTGCAAAGTTGCGTTTGTCTGCTGCTGGGCTGCAAGGCTCTGTTGATGAGCTTGCTGCTGGGCTGCAAGGCTCTGTTGATGAGCTTGCTGCTGGGCTGCGAAGTTCTGTTGTTGAGCTGCAAGGCTCTTTTGCAAACCTGCATTTGTCTGCTGTTGATTGGCATTTGCTAGAGCCAGCTGCTTCAGTATCTCCTCCATGCTGGCTTAAAAAAAAACTGCCACTGGTTCTCCACCAACTGTGAGGGGGTTAGCTCGGCAGCGGGTGTGTGTGACCCCCGAGATGGGCTCCCCACACAAAAACAGGCCCAGCAAACGGAGGTTGTGGTTTTCAAAATCAAAAAGGTGCGGTTTATTTTCTATTTACAGTGACAAAACACAGCAAAGCAAAAGAAACATAAACAAAATAAATCCTGGTCAACTTGACCTCTGACTAAACATACAGGTTTCCTAACTAACAACTGGGATCAGCCTAGTGCTGTCCTAGTCCCTAAGTCCCTGGTTTTAAATGTCCAAGCAAATAGCCACACAGGCTTTGTCTCACCGCACAGGGGTTCACTCTCCCTAGACAGTCCACACAGGTCTGGTTCCAGGCATGAGCTAACATCTAATGAAGCTGGGAGTTCTTATAGAGGCCTAAATGAGCTGACAAGCTTCAGCTGGTCTCATCAACTCCCTGTCTGTACGACGCCCCACACTCTCCCTAGAGGTATGAGTCATCCATGAGCCCACTAGCCTTATACAACTCTCCACCTAGTTGTATAAGTCGGCGTAAAGCCTGAATCTGGGCAAAATATATCTACCCCCCTGGATGCAACCAGGTGACTTTACCTTCCTGCTGTCACAATATATATATATATATATATATATATACAGTTGTGAGGGGGTTAGCTCGGCAGCGGGTGTGTGTGACCCCCGGGATGGGCTCCCCACACAAAACAGGCCCAGCAAACGGAGGTTGTGGTTTTCAAAATCAAAAAAAAGGTGCGGTTTATTTTCTATTTACAGTGACAAAACACAGCAAAGCAAAAGAAACATAACCAAAATAAATCCTGGTCAAGTTGACCTCTGACTAAACATACAGGTTTCCTAACTAACAACTGGGATCAGCCTAGTGCTGTCCTAGTCCCTAAGTCCCTGGTTTTAAATGTCCAAGCAAATAGCCACACAGGCTTTGTCTCACCGCACAGGGGTTCACTCTCCCTAGACAGTCCACACAGGTCTGGTTCCAGGCATGAGCTAACATCTAATGAAGCTGGGAGTTCTTATAGAGGCCTAAATGAGCTGACAAGGTTCAGCTGGTCTCCTCATCTCCCTGTCTGCACGACGCCCAGCCCTCTCCCTAGAGGTATGAGTCATCCATGAGCCCACTAGCCTTATACAACTCTCCACCTAGTTGTATAAGTCGGCGTAAAGCCTGAATCTGGGCGAAATATATCTACCCCCCTGGATGCAACCAGGTGACTTTACCTTCCTGCTGTCACATACCCCCCCCTCTTGTTTTAACCTCGGGGTTGGAACACCAGCAATCAGGCATTCATGTACTCGAGACAAAGCATCCACATTCCCCATTTGAACGCCAGGGCGATGCTTTACTGTGAAGTTGAATTCCTGGAGGGCCAGGAACCACCTATTCACTCTTCTATTTGTTTCCTTGTTTTGAGCCATCCACTTTAACGGAGCGTGATCCGTAACCATGTCAAAGTGCCTACCTAGCAGGTAGTACCGAAGGGAATCTAGAGCCCACTTCACCGCTAAACACTCCTTTTCAACGGTGGCGTAATTTACCTCATGGGACTTCAACTTCCTGCTGAGGTAAATGACTGGGTGCTCTTCCCCGTTCCAGACCTGGGACAATACTGCTCCTAACCCCACATCTGACGCATCACTTTGTACGACAAAGTCTTTAGAGAAGTCGGGTGAGTACAACACTGGCTGGCTACATAAGGCTTGTTTCAAGAATTGGAATGCTGCCTCAGCCTCGGGGGTCCATTTAATCATGACCGACCCTTTCCCCTTCGTCAGGTTGGTTAGGGGCACAGCCTTAGAAGCAAAGTGGGGAATGAATCGCCGATAATACCCAGCGATTCCCAGAAAGGCTCGTACCTGCTTCTTGCTGTTGGGACGTGGCCAACTCTGGATGGCCTCGACTTTGTTGAGTTGGGGTTTTATTACTCCCCTCCCAATGGTGTACCCAAGATATTTGGCCTCCTCCTGCCCAATGGTACACTTCTTGGGGTTAGCCGTAAACCCCGCTTCCCGAACAGAGTCCAGGACTGCTTGCACTTTTGGCAGATGTGAGGCCCAATCTGTGCTATGGACAATTACGTCATCCAGGTAAGCCGCAGCATACTTCCGATGGGGCCTCAGCATCTGGTCCATTTTCCGCTGGAATGTGGCCGGCGCATTCTGTAACCCGAACGGCATTCTTTTATATTGGAACGCCCCGTCTGGGGTTACAAATGCGGTTTTCTCTTTGGCCGACTTGGCCAGGGGGATTTGCCAATACCCTTTTGTGAGGTCAAGAGTCGTCATGTATCGGGCTGTTCCCAGCCGGTCGATCAACTCATCTATACGTGGCATGGGGTAGGTGTCAAATTTTGTAACTTTGTTCAACTGACGAAAATCGTTACAAAATCGCCAGCTCCCATCCGGTTTAGGCACCAACACGATGGGACTAGACCAATCACTTTGGGACTCCTCTATCACCCCTAAGTTCAGCATTTTCTGTACTTCCTCCCGTATTGCCTCCCGTCGAGCCTCTGGGATCCGATAGGGTTTTAACTTCACCCTTTCACCGGGCGGGGTAATGATGTCATGCTCTACCCCAGATGTTTGTCCCGGCAGCTCAGAGAATACCTCCTTGTTGCGAAGCACAAACTCCTTAACCTCCTGTTGTTGGGGTTGTGACAAGGTGGCTGCTATTCCAACCTCAGGAATCACGCAACCAGTTTGAGCTGGTGACCAAGTGTCTGCGACTAGGGACTCTCTATCCCTCCAGGCTTTCAACAGATTAACGTGATAGATCTGTTCGGGCTTTCGCCTTCCTGGTTGTCTGACCTTGTAATTCACTTCGCTCACTTTTTCCATTATCTCGTAGGGGCCTTGCCATTTGGCAAGGAATTTACTTTCAACCGTAGGGACAAGTACCAATATCCTATCCCCCGGGGAAAAGGTACGGGTCTTGGCTCCACGGTTGTACACTCTCTGCTGTGCCAACTGCGCTTGGGCCAAATGTTCCTTCACGATGGGCATTACCTGTGCAATTCGATCTTGCATCAGGGCGACATGCTCAATCACACTCCTGTGGGGAGAACTCTCACTTTCCCAAGTTTCCTTGGCAATATCCAACAGCCCTCTTGGGTGTCTCCCATACAGTAACTCAAAGGGGGAGAATCCCGTAGAGGATTGGGGCACCTCCCTAATAGCAAACATCAAATAAGGAAGTAAACAGTCCCAATCCTTTCCATCTCTATCCACCACTTTCTTCAACATTTGTTTTAGGGTTTTGTTGAATCTTTCAACCAGCCCATCGGTTTGGGGGTGATACACAGACGTACGCAATTGCGTCACTTTGAACAATTTACACAGCTCTTTCATAACCCGGGACATAAAGGGTGTACCTTGGTCCGTAAGCAGTTCTTTACAAATACCCACCCGGCTAAAAACAAGAGATAGCTCTTTGGCTATGGTTTTGGCCGAGGTATTTCGGAGAGGGATCGCTTCTGGATAACGGGTGGCATAGTCCATTATAACTAATATGTACTGGTGCCCCCTAGCGGACTTGATTATAGGACCTACCAAATCCATGGCGATCCTCTCAAACGGGACCTCAATGATGGGTAGAGGGACCAGCGGGCTACGGAAATGTGGCATCGGGGCCAACCTCTGACACACAGGGCAGGAGGAACAATAATTTTCTACGTCCTTCATCACCCCCGGCCAATAGAATCTCTGTAATACCCTCTCTCGGGTTTTCTCTGTCCCCAGATGACCTCCAAGAATGTGCCCATGGGCCAACTCCAACACCAACTTCCTGTAAGGTTTGGGCACCACAAGCTGCTCAACGGTTTCTTCTGCCCTTTTTGCCACCCGATACAGTAGGTCCTTCTCTACGCTGAAGTATGGGTAAGTGCAGGTATTATCTGGGTTCACTAACTCGCCATCTATTTTCACTACGTTTTCCCGTGCCTTTATTAGGGCGGGGTCTTTCAACTGTTCTGTGGCAAAGTTTTCCCTGTGAACCTCAAGATCAGAAAACTCCACAGACGGTAGGTTTTTGTCTGAGGAGGTGGGCTCCTCTCCAGTTTCTTGAGTCTCCCCTGCCAATACTGATAAGGGAAATTCCGGAGAGTCCTCACCACTCTCAGGGGAGTTCTGGCTATCACATTCCTGGTACATAGGGGCACCAGTGAGGGGCTCAGGATCATCCCACAGTTCCCAGAACTTCGGAAAATCCCTTCCCACAATGGCGTCATGCGGTAACTGAGATACTAAGCCCACTGGATGAGAGAGGGTACCTTTGGGGGTCTCGAAACACACTGTAGTCACTGGATACTCTCGGGTGTCCCCATGCACACAAATAACAGCTACCTTGCTATTCCCAGAGACCTCTGTTTTAACTAACTCAGCCTTTATCAGGGTCACAAGGCTACCTGAATCCAGCAATACCACAACATTTCTACCATTAACACACATTTTGCATAAATGTTTCTCAGTTCCTCGAATGGCAGTGCATGCGACTGTCGCACACAGCGACTGACGTCTGCCCGTCAGAAAGTCACACTGCATGGGTTCCTCCACAACCGGGCAATTGGCTGCAATATGTCCCGCTTGCCGGCAGCGGTAGCAAACGATCCTTCTTGCCGCCTCTTGAGCCGCTGATTTCCCAGGCTGTTCTCGCCAAACTTGGGGTAGAGCTCCCACCCTCTCACTCTCTCCACCCTCACCCCTTGGAATCCTCTTATCCGCCCCTGGGGATGGTCTGGTCTTAGGGTGGAAAGTCCGAGTGTCTCTGGAAGAGGCCGTCAGGTTCTCTGTAGCCAAGTATTTCTCCACACGATCCACAAGACCATCGGCCGTCTCTGGGTCTCCATGGCTTACCCACTTTTGGATGGCAGTAGGAAGAGCTCTCAAAAACCGATCCATTACAACACGTTCCACAATCTTTGGTGCGGACAAAGTCTCTGGCTGTAGCCACTTTCTGCTCAGGTGAATGAGATCATACATTTGAGACCTGGGGGGTTTTCCAAGCTGGAAAGTCCAGTTATGCACACGCTGAGCCCGGACAGCCTGGGTGACACCCAGCCTTGCCAATATTTCAGCTTTTAGCATCACATAGTCTTTTGCTTGGTTAGGCTCTAGGTCATAGTAAGCTTTCTGCGATTCACCAGTTAACAGAGGAGCCACCAGTCCAGCCCACTGCTCCTCAGGCCACTTTTCTCTTTCAGCGGTCCTTTCAAATGTGGTCAAAAATACCTCTGGATCATCCTCTCCAGTCATTTTTGTCAATAAACGACTCACCCCAAAGGACGCGGTATTAGTGGGACGGCTTTCCTCACTGGTCTGCGGACGTTGCTGCATTACTGCTTCCATCTGTTGTTGTAGTCTCTGCTCTTGCTTCTGCAACAGGTCTATGAAGCGGGTTTCAGATTGCTGCTGGGCTCGTTGCTGAGCCTCCAGACTCTGTTGCAAAGTTGCGTTTGTCTGCTGCTGGGCTGCAAGGCTCCTTTGCAAACCTGCATTTGTCTGCTGTTGATTGGCATTTGCTAGAGCCAGCTGCTTCAGTATCTCCTCCATGCTGGCTTTAAAAAAAAACTGCCACTGGTTCTCCACCAACTGTGAGGGGGTTAGCTCGGCAGCGGGTGTGTGTGACCCCCGGGATGGGCTCCCCACACAAAACAGGCCCAGCAAACGGAGGTTGTGGTTTTCAAAATCAAAAAAAAGGTGCGGTTTATTTTCTATTTACAGTGACAAAACACAGCAAAGCAAAAGAAACATAACCAAAATAAATCCTGGTCAAGTTGACCTCTGACTAAACATACAGGTTTCCTAACTAACAACTGGGATCAGCCTAGTGCTGTCCTAGTCCCTAAGTCCCTGGTTTTAAATGTCCAAGCAAATAGCCACACAGGCTTTGTCTCACCGCACAGGGGTTCACTCTCCCTAGACAGTCCACACAGGTCTGGTTCCAGGCATGAGCTAACATCTAATGAAGCTGGGAGTTCTTATAGAGGCCTAAATGAGCTGACAAGGTTCAGCTGGTCTCCTCATCTCCCTGTCTGCACGACGCCCAGCCCTCTCCCTAGAGGTATGAGTCATCCATGAGCCCACTAGCCTTATACAACTCTCCACCTAGTTGTATAAGTCGGCGTAAAGCCTGAATCTGGGCGAAATATATCTACCCCCCTGGATGCAACCAGGTGACTTTACCTTCCTGCTGTCACAACAGTATATATATTTATTTTTTAATCTGTACCCCCCTCCCACCCCAAGAGTCATTCTAAGGGCCACTGACTCTGATACACTGGGCCAGACTTACAGTATACTATATTGAATTGGACTCTGGAACCACCAACCAGGTAGTACCTTGTTAAGTACTTCTTATTGCCTATTAGTTATTTTCTGTTAAATCTTTTTTCTCTACTGTTATTCTTGTCTTTTGATTAAACAATATCTGGAAATTATTAGGCTTTATCTCTAATGCCGTAAACCATAACTTTATCTCTAATGTTCTAAACCATAAGGTAAAGGATCCCTGTTTCTTTGAAGCACGCTACTATATTTTAACCTCTGTCATTCTGGACAAGAACATGACAGAGTATATTACAGAGGGAAGGCAGAGGCTATTAGTCTTTCCCAGAGGAATTTCTGGGATTTCACTATCTAAAAGGAAAGTTTAAAAGGGAAGAATATGGGGGAATCAGATCTGTAAGGATATGTTTCCTAACAGCCTTGATTTGTTAACACATTTTGTTGTTTTGCAAGACCTTTTTCAAAATGCTGTGTTAAACAGTTAAAGTGGTTCTAAAGCCTTAAGGTTTTTTCACCTTAATGCATTTTATGTATTAAGGTGAAAAGCCATCTGTGCTGCAGAATCCCCTCCACCCCCCTTATCCTTATCCTTACCTGAGCCCAATCCAATCCAGCGATGTGCATGTGAGCAGCGGCTCTTGCTGCCGTCTTCCTCCTCTCTGGGCAGATTGATAGCAGCGGGAGCCATTGGTTCCCAATCTAATGCTGTGCTGAGCGAGCAGGGGTCAAGCCGTCCGCTCAGTGTCAAAAGAAGCAGACAGCCCACATGAGTGCCCCATGGAAAGTGTCTTTCCATGGAGACACTTGCTGAATACCACTGGCGGGGGACCCCAGAAGGCGAGGATTGGGACTGCTCTGTGCAAAGCCATTGCACAGAGCAGGTGAGTATACTATGTTTGTTATTATAATAAAAAAAAATTAGGCTTTAATATCACTTTACCTGTGTTACACTATCTGCCAGGGTTTCTTGGGTACTGTAGGTTCCAGAGTGCTGTGATGTACAGGTCTCTGCCTCTTTTGTTAACCGGGCAATTGTTAGAGAGTTTTTCACTATATGGTATAATCTTGCTTTAACAAAACAGCTAAGCCCTGTTCTAGGATGGTCCTTTGGTCCTCCCATTGAGAGAGGGGACCTTGGCCAAGATTCTCCCCCTGGTTGTAAGCTGTGTGGCTCATTAGAGGCGAATGAGCACAGGCCTTGAGGATTTCGCTATTATTTAGGCAGTGTGCCTAGAGGAATTAGGCTGTGTACTTAAAAATCTGTATCTTAAAGCTGCTGTCAGGGAACTGGAATCAAGTTACACTAGAACCTCGAGTTTTGTTGAGAGTTACTTCAGTGATAGCTGTGTGCTCCAGAAGTTGAACCCCACTGTCAGCAGGAGAAGCTGTAAGGGCCTGTGATTTGGGGGTATTACACCTTCTTCAATAAAACCCCTAAAAGACACCTAATGTCTGAACCAATATTATTGCAAGATTCATATAAGTGAACTGCTTGGGTGTTTTTAGAAAGGGGTCCCACTTGCAAAGGTACTGTACTTAACAGAATTCAGGAAAGTATTGTATCACTCACTTACGCAGAGACTACGATTTTTTGCTTTATCCAGGTGCTTTAGAGAAAAAGTAAATTTAAAGAAAAATGTAAACTACCAGGAGAGGGTCATTCCACATGACCAACCCAAACAGGGTTACAGATATAAAAAGCAAGGACATCTTAATGAGCCACTACACTAGTAATAAGATCAATTTTATCGTAAGCTGGACTTACAGGACGACTGTGGAGGTGGACTACACCTATTCACACCTCTTTTACTCTTCCATTCAATTCTTATTTTCTATCTTGTTTTTATTTCTTTTTTTATGTTTCTTCTTTTCATTTCAAGAGCATTCACATATACAGTATCTAGAAAATGTATACAGGATTCCTACTTATAGTGTATGTTCAGTTTTACAGAAAATCTGTAAGGTGACCTTAAACTGGGCTGGGTCCTGCTGTACCAGATTGCCGCGATCCCCTGCTGGCAAACACAGAAAAGCAGCTTCAACCGGTCCAGGGAATTAATATCACAGCGGCTTTCTCTCCTTGCAGTGCTGACAGTACGTGCTAGATGGCTTCTGATTGGTCTGCGCCATCCATGTGACGTTGCTGACCAATTAGAATCCTTGTAATCTATACTGGCAAAGCAACACAGACATGAGATTAAGCCATTGGGTTTTCAAATCCCTGGACCGGTGAAGTGGCTTTTTGGTGTCTGACAGTGGGGAATTGCAGCAATCTGGTACAGCAAGACTGGGTGGGATGGGGAGGGGTCCAGTGTAAGGTCTGCAAGCAAAAGGATAAACCAAGAAGGTTTGGACAGGGGCTTTAAATGGAAAACACTCTGCGGTATGAGTACAACATTTATTGATGTAAAAATAGCATAGAAAAATGACACATAGCTAAATAACCAACATGTATGAAAACCTTCACCAATGATCATAAAATATTATGACAACGTTGTCAAAAATGATAAAAACAACCCAAGCTCACAGGCATACACACAAACACTCTTCACACACGGGGGTGACCAGGTAATGAAACCCGGAAATAGGCATCCGGTGACACCCAATTCTTGAGAGCATGCAGTTCAAAGGATATCCTTGGATCAAATGATTGAACAGTGGTGTCAAAATATCAGAGTTGGAGTTACCAGTCTAAAAGGACAGCCTTCAATAATAGCAGCAATGTGGGGAGAGCAACAGCATACTGTCCAAGGACATTTACAGATGCAAGTACAGATTGATATGAATTGGAGATACTGCAAGCAGATGAACTAGTCATGGGGGAGCATGTATGGTAAGAACAGTGTTGCTTCTTATAGATGAAAACGCAACAGTTAAGTCATGTGAAAACTGCCATGCATATTACATGATGTAGAGGTGAAATAGCGAGACTTCAATGTCCCATAGAAAGATCTCACCCGACATAGCAGCTTGCTTCCACGGTCCATCAATGACCATAGGATGTAAACACCATAGGGCTCCCTAGATCCTCAATCGGCAGGTCTCAGAGTCAATTTATCAGATTAGACAGACATCCAAGTGCATGTTACTTGATGCTCATCCAGGCTCTTCAAGCTGGGGCTGTACACTGGTTCTCCGTGATGCCTAAACAGCTCAGTGCAGAGGGGCATGATGCGGAAGTTGGAGCCTGGAGACCGGGTCACATGACACGGTGACGTCAATGCATTTCGCTCAGTCACGTTAGCTTCGCCAGGACCTCCAGTATAAGGTCACCTTACAGATTTTCTGTACACTTTACATATACAGTATAGCTAGGAGGACTGATCCTCTAATGCTGGAATGTACCCAGGAATGGGCAATTATTATCTTGGAAACCTATGTGATGTTTTTGTTTGATTTGTAACTACCAAAGTAAATTTTGTATATGTAACTTTATTTTTTAAAACAATAAAAAATAAATGGAAAGATCAATTTTATATGGGTTAATTGTTAAGGTTATGTGAGGGTGGAATTTTCACTTTAGGGGCATCACCGCACAAATTTTTATTAACTGTTTTTTTTTTTTTTTTTCAAGTAACATCAGGACTAGTGTTGAGCGGACCCGAACTGTAAAGTTCGGGTCCGTACCGAATTTTGGCGTTTTCCCGACCCCGGACCCGGATTTTGCGCTAAAGTCCGGGTTCGGGTCCGGATTCGGGAATTTAATGGCGCAGTTAGAAATGCTTCAGGGGCCAGCCAATCGCCATTTGATTAGCTGGTGTGCCCTTAGAAGCCATCATAGCCATGCCTACTAATGGCATGGCTGTGATTGGTCAGTGCAACATGTGACCCAGTATGTGACCAGCTTCTATATAAGCAAGAGGCACACAGCACAGATCGTCACTCTGCTTTTAGACAGTGTAGGGAAAGGATCCTGGCTGCTGTTGCTGTGAGGGAGAGAATTATATGATAGGAGTTAATCCTGATTCTGCAATCTACTGATAGAAAAGATAGAGAGACAGTGTAGTGTAGTGTAGGGGCAGGATCCTGTTTGTGCTTTCAGGGAGAGAGATTTAGATAGGAGTCCAGATTGAGAGATATAATAGCTCAGCGATCTGCATAGGTTTATCTGTTTGTGTTGCAAGCTCAGTGCACCAGCACTGCATTACGTTGAGTGATACACCTATTCCATACTGTGGCTGTATTGTGCTCTTGCTAAAAGACCCATTTCGGGCAGAAAAAAAATAAAAAAAAGGCACTTTATTGTGCTTTTGCTAAAAAGACCCATTTTTGGGCCCCCAAAAAAAAAAAAGGCACTTTATTGTGCTGTTGCAAAAAAAAAAAAAGGCACTTTGTTGTGCGCAAAAAAGACCTATTTTTGGGCGAAAAAAATATTTTGCAGTGTATATCTCTAGTTGTGTGAAATAACCAATTTCTATATATTTTTCTTGTACTATGCTATACTAAAAAAAAAAAAAAACTTTTTTTTGAATAGCATTCTCTGCAGCTGTGCGATTCAGCGGTTATATACTAGGGTGTGTTGTGCTCTTCCAAAAAACGCCATTTAGGGCCACAGAAAATATTTTGCAGTGTGAAATACACATCTGGAGGTGTGTAAAATAAACAATTTCTATATATTGTACAGTGCTATACTAAAAAAAACAAAATTTTTTTGAATAGCATTCTCTGCACTTCTATAGCTGTGCGATTCAGTGGTTAAATACTGTGGTTGTGTTGTGCTCTTCCAAAAAACGCCATTTAGGGCCACAGAAAATATTTTGCAGTGTGAAATACACATGTGGAGGTGTGTGAAAAAACATTATTTTTAAAAAGCATTCTCTGGCCTCTGCAGCTGTGCGATTCAGCGGTTATATACTGTTGGGGTTGTTGTGCTCTTGCAAAAAACGCCATTTAGGGCCACAGAAAATATTTTGCAGTGTGAAATACACATCTGGAGGTGTGTGAAAAAACAACATTATTTTTGAATAGCATTCTCTGGCCTCTGCAGCTGTGCGATTCAGCGGTTATATACTGTTGGGGTTGTTGTGCTCTTGTAAAAAACGCCATTTAGGGCCACAGAAAATATTTTGCAGTGTGAAATACACATCTGGAGGTGTGTGAAAAAACAACATTATTTTTGAATAGCATTCTCTGGCCTCTGCAGCTGTGCGATTCAGCGGTTATATACTGTTGGGGTTGTTGTGCTCTTCAAAAAAACGCCATTTAGGGCCACAGAAAATAAATTGCAGTGTGAAATACACATGTGGAGGTGTGTAAAATAAACAATTTCTATATATTGTACAGTGCTATACTAAAAAAAAAAACATTTTTTTTGAATAGCATTCTCTGCACTTCTATAGCTGTGCGATTCAGTGGTTAAATACTGTGGTTGTGTTGTGCTCTTCCAAAAAACGCCATTTAGGGCCACAGAAAATATTTTGCAGTGTGAAATACACATCTGGAGGTGTGTGAAATAAACAATTTCTATATATTTTCCTTGTACTGTGCTATACTAAAAAAAACAACCTTTTTTTTTTGAATAGCATTTTCTGCAGTTCTGTAGCTGTGCGTTTCAGCCATTACGTACTGTGGGTGTGTTGTGGTCTTCCAAAAAACGCCATTTAGGGCAAGAACCTAAATTTGGAAAATATGAGGGGAAGGTCAAAGGGACGTGGTGGCCCCGGTCGTGGTGCTGCTGGTGGAGCTCCTGTTGCAGGGAGAGGACGTGGTGGATCTGTGCCAGCTACACGCACAAGTGAAACACCTTCCTCAGGTGCGAGTAGGCGACCGAGCCTGCGGCGGTATTTTGTCGCGCCTAATGAGGCTGTACCAATGTTTAGGCCAGGACAAGTACAGGCGATAGTAGATTGGGTTGCTGACAGTGCCCCGGGTTCCTTCACATTGTCTCCCACCCACTCTTCTGATGAAAGATCAGAGTTGGCACCTGAAGCCCATGTCCATCAGTCTTTCACCTCACCCCCTTGCAAATCAGCCAAGCAGTCTGAGCCCCAAATCATGCAGCAGTCTCTTCTGCTTTTCGATGACTCTGTTAGCAGGGTTTCCCAGGGCCATCCACCTAGCCCTGCCCCAGAAGTGGAAGAGATTGAGTGCACCGATGCCCAACCACTTATGTTTCATGATGGGTACATGGGAGGACCATCGCAGCACGTCTCGGATGATGACGAAACACAGGTGCCAACTGCTGCTGCTTTCGCAATTGTTCAGACAGACATGGAGGGCAGGGGTGAAGACTGGGTGGAAGATGATGTGGAGGACGATGAGGTCCTCGACCCCACATGGAATCAACGTTATGCAGGTGACCAGTGGAGTAGACACCTCAAAAACCAAGAAAGGTCTCTGGCTCCTCCTGCTTCCTCTTCTGCTGCAGTCTCGGCCTCTTCATCCACCTCTGTAGTGACAGTGGCACCTGTCACCCCGCAAACAGAGGATCTGCCAGCAACACTACCACCTGGGTCACCAACCATCTCCACAATGTCCCATGGAAGCGTTCAGCTCTCTATCTCCCAAACATTGGAGCGGAAGAGGAAGTACCCCCCTAGCCACCCGCGATCCCTGGCCCTGAATGCCAGCATTTCAAAATTCCTGGCCTTTGAAATGCTGTCATTCCGTCTGGTGGAGACGCAGAGTTTTAAAAGCCTGATGGCATTGGCTGTCCCGCAGTACGTCGTGCCCAGCCGCCACTACTTTTCCAGGCGAGCCATCCCTTCCCTGCACAACCAGGTGGGGGACAAAATCAGGTGTGCACTGCGCAACGCCATCTGTGGCAAGGTCCACCTAACTACGGATGCGTGGACCAGTAAGCACGGTCAGGGACGTTATATCTCCCTAACAGCACACTGGTAAATGCAGTGGCGGCTGGGCCTGAGGCAGATAGCGGTTTGGCACATGTCCTTCCACCACCGAGGATTGCAGGGCGCTTCAGTTTGCCTCCTGTTGCTAACTCCTCCTTCTCCGCTTCCTCATCCTCTACCGCCTCCTCATCCATTCAGCGTAACACCTTCACCACCAACTTCAGCACAGCCAGGGGTAAACGACAGCAGGCAGTTTTAAAACTTTCCTGTTTGGGGGAAAATCCCCACACCGCGCAGGAGTTGTGGAGGGACATGGAACAACAGACCGATGAGTGGTTGCTGTCAGTGAGCCTCAAGCCCGGCCTGGTGGTGTGCGATAATGGGCGAAATCTCGTAGCAGCTCTGGGTCTAGCCGGTTTGACGCACATCCCTTGCCTGGCGCATGTGCTGAACTTGGTGGTCCAGAGGTTCCTTAAAAATTACCCCAATATGCCAGAGCTGCTGCAGAAAGTGCGGGCTGTCTGTGCGCACTTTCGGCGTTCTCACCCTGCTGCTGCTCGCCTGTCAGCGCTGCAGCGTAACTTCGGCCTTCCCGCTCACCGCCTCATATGTGACGTGCCCACAAGGTGGAACTCCACCTTGCACATGCTGGCCAGACTGTGCGAGCAGCAGCAGGCAATAGTGGAGTTTCAGCTGCAGCAATCACGCGTGAGTCGCTCTGCGGAACAGCACCACTTCACCACCAATAACTGGGCCTCCATGCGAGACCTGTGTGCCTTGTTGCGCTGTTTCGAGTACTCCACCAACATGGCCAGTGCCAATGACGCCGTTCTCAGCGTTACTATCCCAGTTCTATGCCTCCTTGAAAAAACGCTTCGTGCGATGATGGAAGAGGATGTGGCACAGGAGGATGAGGAGGAGGAGGAGGAAGCGGGATCATTTCAAAGGCTTTCAGGGCAGTCTTTCACAAGTGGCTACGAGGGTGGGTTCCTGCACCAACAAACGCCAGGTACACAATTGTCCGGCAGAAAGGGCACAGTTCTGGAGGATGACGAGGTGGAGGAGGAGATGGAGGAGGAGGAGGAGGAGGAGGAGCCATGTTCACAGCAGGGTGGCACTCAGACCAGCTCGTGGCCATTACTGGTGCGTGGCTGGGGGGATACAGAGGACACAGACGATACACCTCCCACAGAGGACAGCTTTTCTTTGCCTCTGGGCAGCCTGGCACACATGAGCGATTACATGCTGCAGTGTTTCCGCAACGACAGCCGAGTTGCCCACATTTTAACTGGTGCTGATTACTGGGTGGCCACCCTGCTGGATCCCCGTTACAAGGACAACGTACCGTCCTTAATTCCCTCACTGGTGCGGGATCGTAAGATGCGCGAGTACAAGCGCACTCTGGTAGACACGCTGCTGGTGGCATTCCCACCTGACAGCGGGCGTACGGTGGAAGCACAAGGCGAAGGCAGAGGAGGAGGAAGAGGTCGCCAACGCAGCCGGGGCACCGGCAGCACCTCAGAAGGCAGGGTTAGCATGGCCGAAATGTGGAAAAGCTTTGTCAGCACGCCACAACAACCAGCACCACCAGCTGAGATGGAACGTCTTAGCAGGAGGCAGCATTTCACCAACATGGTTGAGCAGTATGTGTCCACAGGCCTACACGTACTGGATGACGGGTCTGCCCCCTTTAACTTCTGGGTCTCCAAATTGGGCACATGGCCTGAGCTTGCCGTTTATGCCTTGGAGGTGCTGGCCTGCCCTGCAGCCAGTGTATTATCTGAACGTGTATTTAGCACGGCAAGGGGGCGTTATCACAGACAAGCGCAGCCGCCTGTCCAGAGCCAATGTGGACAAGCTCACGTTCATTAAAATGAACCAGGCATGGATCCCACAGGACTTGTCCGTACCTTGTGCAGAATAGACATGTATACCGGTGTTGTGACAAAAACTGTCCGGCCATCGGATTGTGCCCGGCCCGTACTGTGCAGGCGCAGCGCTTGCGCAGTACAGAGGACAAGGAGATTCACAAAATCTCCGAAGATGAACGGCGCCTGCGCTGTGAGTGCAGGTTCAAGCCCCACCATCCAAGAGGACATACGGTAGCACATAGTAACAGGGCCCCTCACGGGCTCGCTTCGATCGCGGCCTTGCTTGGCTCGGCTTGAACCACGGATGGTGTGGCCTTCACCTGAACTCAACACGCAGGCGCCGTTAGTCTTGGGAGATTTTTGAAATCCCCTTGTCCTACATACTCAGCAAGCGCAGTACAGGGCGGACACTATTCCACAGGGGACAGAATTCGACACATCACCGGCCTTACCCAGCCATTGTTGTATTTTTGAACCAGTGTTGGCTACCTCGTCCTCCTCCACCGCCGCTTCCACCTACACAGCCACATCCACCGCCACCTCAACCTCCTACTCCATATGGACCTCGTCCTGCTAGGCCAAGATTAAAATTTTTATTTTATTTTTTTGTAGCGCACAGATCCTTTCCCCCTTACCTGCCTTTATGTTGTTGGCTCTTCGCAGGAGGGAGAAAGGCACACCGCACTACCAGCCCGTATCCTCCTATATAAAGAGGTTGAGCGGTGTACTTGACGGGCCGTGTCCACAGCCGGAGTCAAAACTCCTCCAGAGGATGATTCTCACCTCTACTGTAGGTAGAGGCAAGTCCTTTAATTGCCAGTAAAGTCAATGTCCACACCAGCTGAAACTCCAACTCTTATTCTCTCATGGCAAAATAAACTGTACTCAGATAGAAAAGGTTAGAGCAAAGACACAGGACAGCTTAAGGTGTGGAGGAGGTCCAGGCACAAACGTAGCACATTCACTTCACTGCTTAGGTTTCTCAAACAGTTTTTGGCGCACGGTCTCTGCCACAGACATTGAGGTTGGTCTCTGCCACAGACCGGGTGTACAAGGCCCCTGCCACGGGCCTGGAGAACTTTGGTCTCAGCCACAGACCAGGGTGTATAAGGCCCCTGCCACGGGCCGGTTGAATAAGGCCTCTGATACAGTCAAGGTGACCTTGAGCTTCTCCTTCTATGAACCTAGCCCATATCAAGGGGAAGACATCTCTCCAGGGAGTCAACAGACCATTCCTTCACCGTGACTCCCGCATCGGTCCATCAGAATGATCCTCCCTTCCCTGGAACAGGGTCCCCTACACGAGGCGGCTCTGGACTCCAGGCTTTACTCCCGCCCCTAGGCCTCCATACCCAGGGCAGCAAGAACTCCAGGATAGTACCTCACCCCGGGCTAAAGGTGCCCGAGATGGAACAGGAACACATGCACCCAGGCCGAAGGCACCTGGGCGCGGACCCCACTGGACATCAGCCCCCAGGCCAAAGGTCTGCCCCTTTTTATATGCTCTCCCGGCATGCACAGCAGGTTCCCCGCCCCGCTGTACTACTGCCAAGAGGGGACACAAAAGGCGCCACCTGTAGGCCGCAGGGAACTGCACACCAATACTGTCCCCCGAGGACAAAATGGTCCATGAATCCTACAGAATTAGGGTATTTGAGCCTATTTACCACTCAAACACTTTCCTTAAATTTAGCACCCCGCTACATTTTTATTTCAAAGTATTTTATTTTCCCACTAGCTTATCCATTAAATTAAATAATTTATTCCAGAAAGGGCGCATTCTGGGGCATTCCCACCATATGTGTGGCATCGTGCCGTTGAGTTTCTGAGGTTCTTAATGACTTCCTGTACCTCTTCTGCTGAAAAGGGGGCCTCCAGCATATTTTTTTTTTTTTTTTATGTTCTTTTAAGTTATTTCCTATCCACATTTGTTTGCAGAGCACTTGCCATGTTCTTAACAACATTTTGCTGCCATTTGCAGCCCTCTAGCCTTTCCATTACTTTTTTAGAGCCTTTTTAGTCGTCAGAAGTCCGGGTCCCCATTGACTTCAATGGGGTCCGGGTCCGGGTTCGGGTTAAAGTTCGGTCCCGAATCCGAACTTTTTTCCGAAGTTCGGCCAAACCCGCCGGACCCGAATATCCAGCTACCCGCTCAACTCTAATCAGGACTGAAAAACAATGTCAATTGCAAAATATATTTCACATATTGTAAACATTTGGGATTTTTATGGAGTTATATAATGTTTTAATTTCTCTTACTGGCCACAAGTGAATATTTAAGCTAGCCAGAGTCTCATTATTATTCACTGTAAAAGCAGATAGCCCACATAGTTATAATTACTATATATTATACCTCATATTCCTTGCAGTGCTCGAATACATATCAGATATTACATTTAAAGCAGCGGTTTAAACATGAAAAGCATGCCAGGGCACTGAAGTCAGAAGGGATGGAGACTATGGGGTCTAGATATGAATGTTTTTCACTCAAGATTCACACATTTCACATGAACTACAAACAGAAAAATGTGTAAGCTTTAGGTAAAATTTGTGTGACTTGTTGAAAACATTGATAAATCCACCTCTGTTTTAGATTTGCAAAACCATACTTGTGGGCGGGGCCAGGTACTAATTACCTGATGTAGGGAGAGCTGCAATCAGAGACAAGAGGAGTTATTAGATCTTGTATTTGGAAAAGTAGTATGGAAGAAGGGTTTCAAGTGTACTTCTAGAAACACAGTTGCAGTTAAAGGTATGAATAAAGCCTCGTACACACGGCCGAGAATCTCGTCGTTAAAAACACGTCGTTTTTTTCGACGAGATCCTTGGACAAGAAACTTGTCCCGGCCGAGTGTACACACGCTCGTTTCAATGAACCCGCGGTTCTTTGAATGGAGCGAACGCGGTGACGTAATCGAATACGACGAGCATGCGCTCGTCACATTCGATGCCGTCGCCGCCATCTTGGTACACCCTACCTTTGCCTAGGAAGCTACCGCGCATGCGTCGAAGTCATTTCACGCATGCGCGGGCTTCCCGGAGGACAGGTAAGTGTACACACACACAATTTTCTCGTCGAGAAACAGGCTGAGGAGAATCTCGTCGAGAAAATAGAGAGCAGGTTCTCTATTTTCTCGTCGAGATTCTAGTCGGTTTTCTTGACTAGAAACCATACACACGAACAAATTTCTCGGCAAGAAATCTCTGCCAGCAAGTTTCTTGCTGGTTCTTGCCGAGAAACTCGGTCGTGTGTACGAGGCATAATACTTACTCCATCACTGAACAAATCATAACAGTGTGCTGGTGCAGGACAATAATGTCACAGGTAGTAGAATAAGGCAATAAAAGTATCAGTGGTTTGTATCAACAGTTTACACAACATCAACCCAGGTATGCAGAGGTAAGGCACTCTTCAGGCAGAGTAAAGCCTCGTACACACGATCGGATATCCTATGGATTCTAATCTGATGGTTTTGTCTATCGGAAATCCGATGAAGCTGACTTCCATCAGTCTTGCCTACACACCATCAGTCAAAAAAACGACCGTTCCAAACGCGGTGACGTAAAACACTCCGATGAGCTGAGAAAAATGAAGTTTAATGCTTCTGAGCATGCGTCGACTTGATTCTGAGCATGCGTGGGTTTTTAAATTTAAAACATGTTCTATTTTTTAAAACAATGGAAAAAAGACCGATGGGTCCCATACACGATCGGTTTGTCCGATGAAAAATGTCCATCGGACTGTTTTCATCGGTAAAACCGATCGTGTGTACAGGGCTTAAGGCACAATACAGGCAAGGCCTACTTTATTGGGACAGAATCTGCAGGAGACGTGGGTGACTGGCAGGATGGCAACATTCTTCTAGCAGTACTGGGAGGCTTTGAGAAGGTTGTGGCAGTAGCCCTGTAGACCAGTGGCTGGAGGGGTGTACAGCCCTGTCCATATGCTTTCCCTCCTTGTACCGGTGGATTTCCCTAATGCTAAGTCTATATTCCTAACAAAACGGGTTCCTGTCCCTTTCCTATTCCAGTGGCAGATGCGTGCCAAATCTCGGCAGGTTTCCCTATTTATAAGGACTGCCCCAGCCAAGATGGCTGTAGAAGGTCACTGGGGATTGCAGCATCCAGTCAAACAGCTGCTCTCCCTGTAATGCCTATGGAGGCTGCAGAGGAACTATTGCACAACAGAAAAAGATTTAACACCTGTGTTGGATATATCACCAACACATACAGTAAGGCCCCATTCACACAGGGGCGACACGACGCGGCACGACTTCTGGGGGCGACCTCGGCGGCGCGATCTCAAGACGACTTGAGACGCCCGCCGAGGCGATTTGCATTAAGACTTCTGTATAGAAGTCAATGCAGGTCGCCTTGGGTTGCCCCCAAAAGTAGTATAGGAACCTTTTTCTAAGTCGGAGTGACTCGAGTCACTCCTATTTAGAGCGGTTCCATTGAAAAGCGTTGGACGCGACTCGTCAGGCAACCGAGTCGCCTGAAGAGTCGCCTCTGTGTGAACCGGGCCTCAATGGTAAAATTTGTATAACACAACAATTAAAGCACAGCAAAACTACATTCTAGGCAGTTTGTCAAAAATAAATACAATATTTACAGTTCAAAACCATCACACACAGCTTTGTGCCTATAATAACAGTATTTCACTCACAATTTAATGGAAACTAGTACTTTTACCAGTAAAACATTACCAGTAATCATAACATGTTTTACTAAAAGGGTAGGCAATAAAGATAAAGGAAAACTATTTTCAGCAAGATCATTTAGATGTGACTAACAAGTTGTCCTAGTTTACATATAGGTTTCACTTATATACAAATAGGTATTAAAGGCCAACCCTGGCATTTTCTAAAATAATCCCAGTGCAAGGATTAAAAATAATAAAGCAGCTCTGACTTCATTACTTTTCTCCCCTTTGGTGCTGACATATACAGAAATGATTTTCCATCACAGATGTCCTCCGTGTTCCAGGTAAATGGACACTCAGCTTCGTTCAACCTGGAAGACAGAGGACATCCTATAAGCATGGAACTTTATGAACTCACCCCCTGAGTCAGCATTACCATGGCACACTGCCCATAATTATTTTCCATCACAGATGTCCTCAGTGTTCCGGGTTAAAGAACACTCAGCTTCATTCAACCTGGAAGACAGAGGACATTCTATAAGAACTTGGCTTTATGAACTCACCCCCTGAGTCAGCATTACCATGGCGCACTGCCCACAAGGTTTAGTGATTAAGAATACCATTGATGTCATGGCCTCAGAGAGTATATAAGGGGACTTTCAGATTGTTCTAGTTTTTTGCAGATTAACCTAAATCATTGGTAGTCATAGGTGTGTGCAGCCTATTGCATTAGGGTGTGCACCCTAAAGCTCAAACACGTGTGTCTACATATATATGACCCTGACACATTGATCTCCCTTCCAGCACAGTGAAAGAGGAGAGCAAAAACACTTATCCTATGGCATAGCTGGCAAGAGGGAGATCTTTCCCATCTTCCTGCCGACACACAGAGCGATAATACTAAAGTGCATGGGGTGATTAGGGTGTGCCCAGGCACACCCTGTGTGCACGCCTTTGTTGGTAGTATTGTGTAATATTACCACCACGCATGGTTACTGCAAAGACTTTGTATTAACTGCTTTCTATACAGGTGTAGCGGGGTCTTTAAATTTAGTTGGGGTACACCTGGGGGTAGTGTGACCCAGGTGTGTAATTGTGAAGGTTCTGGACCCCTTTTGTAATTCGTGGAGGATTGGGTGGTGTATTATTCTCCTTGGCCTGTGGGTGGCGGGGTACCTACAGGCTCAAGGTAGAATCACTGCCGCAGTGCTACCCTTTTTGTCCCTTTCCGGAGATGGTACGGCTGGGGCGGGGAACCCGCCGTGGTGTTGAAGGGAGGAGATAAAAGGGGGAGACGCCCTCGCCACGAGGTCTTCAAGGATTTTCTCTTCACGCACCCAGGCACCTTAGGCCTGGGTGCGGGCGGTTCAAAGGTTCCGGCCCAGGCGCCCTAGGCCTGACCGGAATGAAGTTGGGGTCCATCCCAGGCACCTTCACCCTGGGGTGAGGTACTATATCGTAGGCCTGGGGCCCAGTAACTTCGACTGGGTCCCGCGAGGGCGAAGTGATCCGAGGGTGCCGCCTTGTGAGGGGACCCGCATCTGAGGTGAGGAGGCCGGGGAGGTCACCCGTCCGGAGATTCCGGAGCAGCATCAACCCGGTGATAGATGGGCCTCTGGTAACTCCCTTAGAGGGACATCTTCCCCTGATAGGGGCCGCAACGCAGCGAAGGTACTCCCATCTGTGTTCTATGGAGTCGCTGGTAGAGACTCACAAGTTCTATGTTCTGTGCTAAGCAAAGCTGCTATAACCCCTGGTGAAACCACAGGGGTTTAGATTGAAATCAGGATAGTGCCTCGGCCTGCTCATCCCACCGTTTGCATTATGTTATGGGTCGCAACTAATCGGCTGTGAAAGAACTGTTTGTTGTGGAAGTATAATAAACAAGTGTTGGACCCTGCATCGGTGTATGGACTCTGGTTAATGGGAGCAAGGGAGGTTTCAGCATAGCAGGACTGAGCTTCATAACTAACACACATTGGCCCGAGGAATGTACTGATACTGGCCTTCACCTCACCCACAGTTATGGGGAGGACATGGGCCGTAGCGCATCTCATCCTGTCATGTGACATACCCCTAGCAAAAGGAGATGGGGTGAGGCCACTACACGTGGGGGCTCATGAGTCCGGGATAAAATGTGTGTTGACTTTGAACTTCGAAATGGCTGTGTCTGGACTTTGCTGCCCGGAGGAGGTCCGAGCAGGTCGGCCATGTGATTGGCCAAAGTGCGTCCCTGTGCTCGAAGTCGTGGAAATGACCCCAAGACGGGAAAGGCCCATGCAGAAAGAGCGGGAAGAGGGAAAAGCCCAGCCGTGTGACGTACTACATGTGGGGGTGTTTGTTGCACTGCGCCATGAGGCACCCCATGACTGCGCAATTTCTGGGTGGTGACTGTGGGAAGCCCGCGAAAACGTGCAAGTCGTGGGAGGAGTCTGGCCATATGTGGAGATACACGTGGAGACTCCGGCGCGTGGTCAGCGCGTGATGGAGCAGCAGGTGGTCGGGATGGCCTCAAGCTCCCCGTGGATGCCGGTATCATACCCCACGAAGATGACTGCTTTTGCTGCTCCCCTTACAGACACGGGGATAAGACTCAGGCCCCGAGGACAGTTGGCTTTGTACTCATGCAGAGACACGGAGGCCCTCGGTGTGCTCTGTCCCGGATGCTCGGGACTGGTGGTCCAACTAAAGCCATTTGGGCATTGTGAAGCATGTAAAGAATTTCTGTTTGAGGTTGAATCATCCACAGTAAGGCCCCGGGCCCTTCGCCTCAATTGCATCACAGGTACCGCCACTCCAGAAGGGGAGATCCAGGCCTTTGCGGAGGTCCCTGTACGCGCTGACCAGGGCAATGGGACTGCCCAACCAGAGACTGAGAGAGAAAAATCCGAGGATGCTGCTTCGGTCACCACAGATTCCCTGCTGCCACCTCCGAAGAGGAAGATAGGCCTGGTGCAGGCCTCCTGTGGTCGTGGTCGAGCTTCACCCCGCCGCTTGCCGGACCTGGATGGATCCGGTTGGAAGAGTCCTGGACATCCCAGTGCTGAAAAAGGTCCAGGTGAGCCAGGGGCTGGGACTGTGGTGGTGGTTGGAGGTGTCGGGGGTCTGCTGGTGGTGGAGCCCGCAAGGGAGGGTAGTTCTCCGTCTACTAAAGACTACCTTCCCGCCGAGATGTATGACACCTCCGACCTGGAATCGCTGTCGGACTGTGGGGATGACGGGGAAATAGATGAACTGTTTCACCGGAAGGGCTGGGACAAACGCCCGCTACCTGTGCTATGCAAACCGCAGGATTCTCCTATGTCCATAGAAGACAGCACGCCCCAGGCGCAGGCCCCGGAGCTCAGGAGGGAGTCTAGTCCTCCGACTGACTTTCCACATTCCACAACATCACCTGCTTTGGTTGTGGGGATGCAGCGCGCGTCATTGCGTGCGCCAAAGGCAAAGCCACCCGAGGTAGTGAAGGTACCTCGGCACCCGGAGGCCATTGTGCAGCCAGGAGAAGGTGAGCGGGATGTCATGCCTCCTTTGGCCAGATTGCAATGACTTTTCTCCCAGAGAGTCGCCCGTGAGTACGGATGGGAGTATCCCTACTTGCCTCGGGACTTACTTTACGAAGTTGAGGTCCTGCAACAGAGATGGTACGACGAATTTGTCTGGGAGAAGCTCAAAGTGCCTCAGGCCCAGCGATACTTGTCCTGTTCGCCGCCTGTGTCCAAGAAATTCAAGGACTGCAGAGCGGACTGGAAGTTGGGGCGCCATATTCATGCTGATAAAGTGCTTATCTGCAGAAAGGAGGGAGAGGATGTTGAATATTCAGTCTAAGTGTTTGATAAGCATCTGAAGCCATTATTCTTACCTGATCCGAGGTTTTACTTGTGAGGAGAGACTCATGAGTTTGTTTTCAGCTACAAATTTTCCTGGAAGAGCCTTTGCTAGAACGTCTGAACAATACCCTGTTTTTTTATTTGTTTTTTTTTCTTCCCACTCTCTTTTTCTACGAATCAAGGACAGACTTTGGGGTAGAATTAGTGTAGGGACGCATGAAGAGTGAAGGAGCACCAAGTGTCATTACCGCGGCGCTGTCACCAGGTGGCAGTGTTGTGCAACGTTTGTTTTTCTGCACACTTTTACACCACACTCGTTGGAGCAAATGGGTCCCTCGGCTGATGGACCCATTCATTCCAAATTTTCACATGATGTTAGGATGTTGTCTGTTTTTTGTTTCCCTTCTGCAGGAGATTCGTCGGTCAAGACTACTGAGTATGGGGTGGTTCTTAGACAGTGACGGGAGGGATTGTATATGTGTACATGATAGATGTTTTATACAAAAGTTTTATTGCTTTATAGTTCCCTTTCCCCTTGAGCAGGTCTTGGCACACACGGGATTCAACATTTTTAGGGATAGCCTCTGAGGCTCGCTCCATGTCATCACTCCTTGAGAGACATGGGGTTGCACCAGACGCTGGGGACCAGCGTCAAATCACAGGGGGGAGTATGTAGCGGGGTTTTTAAATTTAGTTGGGGTACACCTGGGGGTAGTGTGACCCAGGTGTGTAATTGTGAAGGTTCTGGACCCCTTTTGTAATTCGTGGAGGATTGGGTGGTGTATTATTCTCCTTGGCCTGTGGGTGGCGGGGTACCTACAGGCTCAAGGTAGAATCACTGCCGCAGTGCTACCCTTTTTGTCCCTTTCCGGAGATGGTACGGCTGGGGCGGGGAACCCGCCGTGGTGTTGAAGGGAGGAGATAAAAGGGGGAGACGCCCTCGCCACGAGGTCTTCAAGGATTTTCTCTTCACGCACCCAGGCACCTTAGGCCTGGGTGCGGGCGGTTCAAAGGTTCCGGCCCAGGCGCCCTAGGCCTGACCGGAATGAAGTTGGGGTCCATCCCAGGCACCTTCAGCCTGGGGTGAGGTACTATATCGTAGGCCTGGGGCCCAGTAACTTCGACTGGGTCCCGCGAGGGCGAAGTGATCCGAGGGTGCTGCCTTGCGAGGGGACCCGCATCTGAGGTGAGGAGGCTGGGGAGGTCACCCGTCCGGAGATTCCGGAGCAGCATCAACCCGGTGACGGATGGGCCTCTGGTAACTCCCTTAGAGGGACATCTTCCCCTGATAGGGGCCACAACGCAGCGAAGGTACTCCCATCTGTGTTCTATGGAGTCGCTGGTAGAGACTCACAAGTTCTATGTTCTGTGCTAAGCAAAGCTGCTATAACCCCTGGTGAAACCACAGGGGTTTAGATTGAAATCAGGATAGTGCCTCGGCCTGCTCATCCCACCGTTTGCATTATGTTATGGGTCGCAACTAATCGGCTGTGAAAGAACTGTTTGTTGTGGAAGTATAATAAACAAGTGTTGGACCCTGCATCGGTGTATGGACTGTGGTTAATGGGAGCAAGGGAGGTTTCAGCATAGCAGGACTGAGCTTCATAACTAACACACATTGGCCCGAGGAATGTACTGATACTGGCCTTCACCTCACCCACAGTTATGGGGAGGACATGGGCCGTAGCGCATCTCACCCTGTCATGTGACATACCCCTAGCAAAAGGAGATGGGGTGAGGCCGCTACACAGGGATCCCCCTCCATAGTTTTAATGTAAGTACTGTATATGTAACAGAATGTGTGTTGATTGGGCAGAATGATCAGAGGGTAGGCTTGAAGTTTACAAAATAAACACAGACTAGGGATAACAATGCAAACACGGCTGGAAAAAATAGCTTCCATCAGCCACCTCATTCAGCCACCGGCTGAATGAAAATAAATAACTGGCTATGACCAGTCTTATACAATAAATCAAGCAGAAAAGTACAAACGGCTACTTGTGTTTCCCTTATGACAGTGCTCCTCTCACAGTGAGGCAGGCTGGATTTGGCAGTCCCAGTGAGCAGCTGGAAGGATCCCAGGACCAGCTCCACAGGCAAATAGCTGCAGGCAAAGGACCACCCTGATTCAGGCTCAGCTCTCTACGCACAGTTGGCACAGTGCTCTATGGAGTAAATAGGTCTTCTTGGGAAACTGTTATTATACTCCAACCTGGCATCCCTCATGCCGGGATTAACAGTGGCACCTGATGGCAGATCACCTGCCCAGTCACATCATTCTCATCAGGTTTGGTCTCTTTGAGCACCTGCAGGTGGGAGAGAGACATTCATACCCACTAAGCATGTCCAGGATTCAAGGAATTTGTGGAAGTTAAAGGGGCCCACACATGCAACTTGGTAAGTAAAGAGGCACTTCACTGCATGTATCTTTGTGACCGTTTGAACTGGTGACCCATTCACTAAAGTGCAGGAAGTTTTTCCAGGCTTACATCCTAGAAAGTGATGTAACTGGGCAAACTTCTAAAAGCATCCTTGGGTTCCTGGCACAAGAAGAATGTAACAATGCATCACCCTGTCATACTAATACTTAAAAAAACAAAAACAAAAAAACAACAAATAAAAATAACTTTGCTCATTAATGTTGGGGTCCTGAAGCCATTAGAGTGTTATTAAAACAACAAAAACAGCAGAGAACACCAGAAGACACCTCAGGCTCCACGTCTTGCCCTGTATTTTATGAATGGGCCACAAAATACAGAACACTATGTGAATTTAAGTTGTGGTATATAGTGGAGGGCCATGGAATTGTACACCCCATTAACACCCATCATACCATAAAAACATACCTAAAATATAAAATAAAACGCACAACAAGGATTGTGGAAAAGTTTAGGCCGCGGCCCCTTTATTGGGTTTAAAACAATTTTAATTATGAAATTAACTTTAACCTTTAAAACTAGGGTTGTCCCGATACCACTTTTTTAGGACCGAGTACAAGTACCGATACTTTTTTTTATGTACTCGCCGATACCGATTACGATACTTTTTTTTTAATGCCATGTGACAGTTTGACTGATGGGCACTGATAGATGGCACTGATAGACGGCACTTATGGCACTGACAGGTGGCTGGCACTGACAGGTGGCTGGTACTGTTAGATGGCACTGACAGGTGGCTGGCACTGACAGGCGGCACTTATGGGCAATGATGGCACTGACAGGCAGCACTTATGTGCACTGATGGCACTGACAGGTGGCTGGCACTGTTAGATGGCACCGACAGGTGGCTGGCACTGACAGGCGGCACTTATGGGCAATGATGGCACTGACAGGCAGCACTTATGTGCACTGATGGCACTGACAGGTGGCTGGCACTGTTAGATGGCACCGACAGGTGGCTGGCACTGACAGGCGGCACTAATGGGCAATGATGGCACTGACAGGCAGCACTTATGTGCACTGATGGCACTGACAGGTGGCTGGCACTGTTAGATGGCACCGACAGGTGGCTGGCACTGACAGGCGGCACTTATGGGCACTGACAGGCGGCTGGCACTGATAGGCAGCACTTATGGGCACTGACAGGCGGCAGTTATGGGCACTGATGGCACTGACAGGTGTCTGGTACTGACAGGTGGATGGCACTGAAATGCAGAAATAAATGACATGACTAAATGATACACCCTGCACTTGGCATCAGCAGACATCTTGTTACACCCAGCCCAAATAGTTCGGGCTGGGTGTAACAAGATGTCAGCTGCTGGCCAAGTGCAGGGTGTGCCAAGATGGGCGTCGGGATTTCCAAGCTGACCGGTGACCGAATGTGACAGTCCGGTCACCGATCCTGATGCGGCTGCACTCTGACAGCTTACCTAGCTATTTCTCTAGTGCAGGTGAGGACTCTCCGGCCCGCTGACTTCGCCCGCTCCGCCCACTGACGCCGCCCGCCCTCTCCGCCTCTGACGCCGCCCGCCCTCTACGCCTCTGACGCCGCCTCTGACACTGCCCGCCCTCTCCACCTCTGACGCTGCCTCTGACACCGCTCGCCCTCTCCAACTCTGACACCGCCTCTGACACCGCCCGCCCTCTACGCCTCTGACGCCGCCTCTGACGCCGCCTCTGACACTGCCCGCCCTCTCCACCTCTGACGCTGCCTCTGACACCGCTCGCCCTCTCCGCCTCTGACACCGCCCATCCTCTCCGCCCACTGAGTCCGCCCACCGATCAAGTATCGGGTCAGGCATCGGGAGCATTTGTGCGAGTACAAGTACTTGCACAAATGCTCGGTATCGGTCCCGATACCGATACTAGTATCGGTATCGGGACAGCCCTATTTAAAACCAAACAGAATTGCTGTTAACCATTAACAGACCAACATGCTTAGTCACTAAGACTCAAGCAGCAATATCTTATACCAACCAAATACCAGTTTACCAACCACTGTCCACCCACAAAGTGGGCGACATTACCCAAAAAGATAGACCTTCAATATCAAACAGAACTGTTGGTAACCAATAACAGACCAACTTGCTTAGTCACTAAGACTCAAGCAGTAATATCTTATATAAAACAAGTAACAGCGTACCAACCACTGTCTACCCACAAAGTGGGCCACATTACCCACATAAAGGGGGACCGCGACGGGGTGAAATAAAGGGGAGGGAGGGTGGGAGAGCAGGTCAAAAGATCCAGAAGGAATGCTGAGGAGAATCCAGAGGTGAGTCCAACTGACAGACCTGAGGTAAATGCTAACTCCGCCCAGTGACAGGGGAGGATATAAGTAAAAGGTTACACTCATTGGCCTGATGTTTCCCACCAAAGGATTTGTCACCAATCCAGTGCTCTACAGCTGAGGTAAATCTTCCTAGCAACAGCAGGCAGCTTGTCACCTGAAACACAAAACAGAAAGAACCAGCAAAGCAGCCATAGAGAGACATGTACTTAACAATTATCATAGCCCTCTATTAAGAGTAAAATGTATTTATTAAACAAATGGGTGTTAGGGGTGACAATCCCATGGGGCCACTTCTCAAGTTTATTCTTTCGTGGCCCTGACATTCTGTCAGGGCTGGCCTCTCAGCCCTTCCTTCTCTGTGCTCAGGTTGCTCAGCTGTCGGTTAATTTCCAGAACTCATTGTTCCACAGTGGCTCACCTGTTGATAATCTCCTGCTCGTCAGTCAAGCCCACAGCCAGCCCCTCCTGGCTATTTAAACTGCCTGGTTCATTTCATCAATTATAAAACAATATAATGAATAAAGGGGTCACATTATGGGGCCACTTTCCTGAGATTGCGGCCTCCCTAGCACAAATTTAAAAGATAGATTATTAAGTTAGGTTTAGCTGCAATAGTACAGTGGGGTTAGGGGCCCCGCCCCTTTTTGGGGGCCGGCCTACAGGGAAGTAAGAAGAGCCAATCAGGTTTCAGGGAACTTTCTGGATTTTGGTATTGCATATAAAAGGGCCAGCAGGTGCAGGGTTCTGCCTCTTTCCAGCTGAACAAGCAGGAAGATTTGAGCTCTCACCCTACAAAGACCATCTTACTTAATGGAAGCGCTGGTGATGCAGCTATTGGAAAAAGCAGGCAGCTCAGGAGGAGAGGCATGGCTTAGACGCTGCCTGGAGTCAGCCCCGGAGGAAGAAGGACGGCTGCTGGGGCAAGACGAAGGAGACTTGGTAGCGGGCGGCGAGAGGAGGAATGGCACTGACATTGTGCAGGGAGTTACTGAACCAGCTCCGCCTGCAAGAGCGAGGAGATGCGCACCGCCGGAGAGGGAAGGAGGGGCTTCCGCAGAAGCTGCAGACACCCGCGCGCCGCTAGAGATGCCGATGGAAGATGGCGGCGGCGTGACGTCACGAGGCCGCCGCGGAGGTCAGAAGAGGCGGACCTGTTCGCAGTCGCCAGCTGGAAGAGGAGGGCGGCGCGGCCGCACAGGACAGTCGGGGGAGACAGCGCGCGCAGCGGTCTCCCAGGCAACAGCGCTTAGAGTGTCAGCAAGGCACTCAGAACACAGAAATGCCACAGCATGCGCCAGGTGAGCAGATGCTACAGGTACAAGACCCCCCTTCACTGCTGGAGCAGGTGGCTCAGCAGCAGGCATTGCAGGCTCCAACTGGTGGTGAGTTAAACCAATTGCATGTACTATCTGGCTTGGTAGGCTCTTTGTCTTCCATAATACAATCACTGTCTAAAGTGTCAGCTCCTGCTGTGTCTGCTGCTTCTATTTCTGTTAACCCTTCTGTGTCATCTCTTACTCCAGTGCTGTCTAATCTGCCTGTCAGCTTACTATCTCAGCTAGATAAAGGTTCTGCTGTGCAGTCTGACAAATCAGCTCCTGAGCTCTTGCAGACAGCTGGGCAAAGGATACTGGTTCCTGAGATATATATGAAAGATTCCATGCCGTGTGAAATGTCCCCTTTAGGATACCATTTAAGTGTAAATGTTAAGGAAAAGATCTGGAAAGGGGAATATGTAGACATTCTTTCTCTCCTGCCTGCGCATAAAGAATTTGTCAGAACAGAAAGGAGGGGGGAGGAGAGAAGCGAGGAAGAAAGGCGCAGGGCAATCCCTAGGTCATTTAACAATTGGCTTCAAGCCTTTTGTATTTATTCTGGCATATTGGCGGAGAAGCACCCGGAACAGTGTGGGGGGCTTTTCCAGCATCTAGATCACATCTTGGAAGCCTATAAAAATTTTGGTGGCCTGGGGTGGTTTTTCTATGACGAATCCTTTCGTCAGAAATTGTCCATTCACCCATCTCTAAGGTGGGGTATGAAAGATGTGGGCTTGTGGCTCAATTTGATTGTGCCACAGAAGCAGGTAGCGCCTAGACAACCCACTGCGACAGTGTCCACAGCGGCCTTTAGGAAAGGCTGCTGTTTTGCATTTAATGACAGCCAATGCCGCTGGAATAATTCTTGTAAATACAGACACGAATGTTCCATTTGTGCGGGGACGCACCCAGCGGCAAAATGTTTTAAGCGGAATGCAGTGACAGGAGCTAGCCCGGTCCAGCATATTTTTCCCAAAAGCCTGCACGCCTGTGAGGCTGGAAAAAATGCGCCCGTGGCTGGACATCTACCCAAACAGGGAGAAGGCTTGTTTGCTCAGTAAGGGTTTTGATCAGGGTTTCCCGTTGCCTTCCTTTTTGGGGGAGGGGTGTAAATTGGTGGGTAATTTTAAATCTGTAGATCAATTTCCCCAGGTGGTAAGGGATAAGTTATGTAAAGAACTAAAGGAAGGTAGAATTGCTGGCCCTTTCGAGCACCCCCCCTTCTATAATTTTTGGATTTCCCCATTGGGGGTAGTGCCCAAACGGGAACCCAATGAATTTCGTATTATACACCATCTATCCTTTTCAAAAGGTGACTCCTTGAACGATGAGATTGACGAGAGCCTATGCTCAGTGTCGTATGCCACATTCGAAGAAGCGATTGGTAAGATCAGGCGATTTGGCCCAGGGGCCTTGTTGGCAAAGGCTGACATAAAATCCGCGTTTCGCCTCTTGCCCGTCTCCCCGGAGGCTTTCAACTCGTTGGGGTTTTATTTTGAGGATCAATACTTTTTTGACATGTGTCTCCCAATGGGGTGTTCGTTGTCTTGTTCCTACTTTGAATCATTCTCTACATTTCTCCACTGGGTACTTGGCATCCGATCTGGGCTGGATGGTGCGGTGCACTATTTAGATGATTTTTTGTTTGTTGGCCCAGCAGACTCTAGTTTTTGTTCTGACTTGTTGCTGTCATTTCAGGCCATGGCTTTTGAGTTTGGAGTACCGTTGGCTAAAGAAAAAACTTGCTTGCCAAGCACTTTATTGGAGTTTTTGGGCATAGAGATAGATACTTGCGGTATGGAATTTTGTTTTTCCGAAAAAAAAATTGAGTAAATTAAAATGGTTAATCACGACGGTGTTGCAAAAAAAGAAGGTACGCTTGAAAGAAATGCAGCCGCTGCTGGGGGTTCTGGCATTTGCGTGCAGAATCATGCCTGTTGGCAGAATATTTTCGCGTCGGCTTTATCTGGCGATTTCAGGCTTGAAATCTCCTTTGGATCATGTTAGAATAATGGCCCCTATTAAAGAAGATCTTTTGGTTTGGGCCAACTTTCTTGACTGTTATAACGGTAGGTCCTTTTTTCAGGCGGAATTTGTTGTGGTGAGGGATTTTTGTCTGTTTACGGATGCAGCTGGCTCCAAAGGCTTCGGTGCCATCTGGAGATCGCACTGGTGTTGCGCGGCTTGGCCGGAGTCTTGGGTGAGTTCGGGAGTGACCAAGAATGTGGTATTGCTAGAATTATTTCCAATCTTAGTGGCGTTGGAGTTGTGGGGCTCAGAGTTTGCTAATAGGCGCATCTTGGTGGAGACGGATAACAGGGGTGTATTATATGCAGTGAACTGCCTTTCATCCAGTTCTTTGCCGGTAATCAAAATCTTGCGTCAGGTGGTCTTCAGATGCCTCAAGTTTAATATTTGGTTGAAGGCTAGGTATACCCCGGGGATATTGAATAATATAGCCGATTCTCTATCTCGTTTTCAGGAGGAGCGTTTTCGGAGTCTGCTTCCGGAGGCGGACGCAGTTGGCAACCCATGCCCGGCCTATCTGTGGGAGATGATCTGAGTACTGTGATGGATGCTATAAAAAGCTCTTTAGCTCCTAGAACCTGGTCGAGTTACTCGGCAGCCTGGAGCAGCTGGATATCCTTTGCAAGTGCTGAAGGTTGTCAGTTTGATAAGCCTTCGGAAGGTACCATTTTGGCTTTTCTGTCAAGTTTAATGCGGCAGCAACTTTCGCATAGTTATGTGACAAGAACGCTGGCCGGCATGTCCTTTTTCTTCCGTTTATTGGGTCTGAGACCTTGTTCTTCTCATTTTTCTGTAAAAGAGGCGCTGAAGGAATACAAGAGATTGACGTTTGTCATAGATGAGAGGAGACCGATTTCTCTTGACATTCTCGGTGGCCTTTGCAGAACGACTTCAGTGGTTTGTTTTTCCTCTTACGAGGCCTTATTATTCAGGACAGCTTTTGTGCTTGCATTTTTTGGGGCATTTCGCATCTCGGAATTAATTCCAGTAAGCAAACAAGGTGGTTCGGGTGTGCGATTTGACCAGGTGCTAGTTGATCAATCGGGTGTTCATGTGTGGCTGCAGTATTCCAAAACAGACCAATATGGTAAGGGTAGATGGGTTCATCTAAAAGAACAAAATGAGGGCTTATTATGCCCGGTAGCCTTGGTTAAACAATTTATGGGGCTTAGGCCTCCCGGGGAGGGAATTTTTCTCATTCATGCTAATTTATTGCCCCTGACGAAATACCAATTCGATGCAGTTCTAAAAAAGAGTTTGGGTACCATGGGTTTAAGTCATTTTAAGTTTTCCTCCCACTCCTTTCGGATTGGCGCAGCTTCGGAGGCAGCCCGATCGGGCGTCTCCGAATCAGATATCAAGGCATTGGGTAGGTGGAAGTCAAAATGTTTTAAGTTGTATGTTCGTCCTAATTTGTTTATTTAATTTTAGGTACCCAGCACACAGTGTGGATTTTGGGGCATTCATTTATTTATTGGGCACAAAAAAGAGCGGCTCAACGCAACTATTCATCAAATTTGTCCCTGCACCCGGACTCATTTCGTTTGTTCTGGAAAGGTATAAGAGGCCTTCAATGGCCGCAACTGGATTTGCATGTGTCTAGGTTATGTCAGCTATGGCCGTTGCCATCCATACTGATAATTCATTTGGGAGGTAATGATTTGGGAAATGTTAACACGTTAGACTTATTATTTATGATTAAGCGTGACCTGCATCGCTTCAGTACGACTTTCCCAGGTACAACGTTAGTTTTTTCGGAAGTGGTTCCTGTCTTTCATGGCTCTCCTCTGCGCAGAGGAGAGTGATGGAAAAAATGAGGAAGAGAGTCAATAGGGCTCTTGAAAAGTTCATGCCCCAAGTTGGGGGATTGTCTTATAGGCACATGGACTTGGAAGGGGGATATCCAGGCCTGTACAGACTGGATGGGGTGCACTTATCGGAAGTAGGAAATTATATTTTTAATGTGGGTCTGCAGAACATGATCGAAAAGGCCGCAACGATTGGGGTGTGCCGGTCTTGATGCTCAAGACCGGCGTGTGGGGACTGTTATTTATCTTTGAAGTTGTGCTACTGCTCGAGTTCTAACAACTGAGCAGGTAGAAATATGTTATTGGATGATTTATGAAGTTTGGAATGATAATAAAGATTTATGGAAAATTATTTGTGAAAAACCAATAAAGGTGTCGCGGCCAAGTTTTTGCCATTTAAAAATTTGTTTCAGGTATTTATTTAGTTAAGTTGTATCTGGGGAAGTTCTGGTTTGGGCGGGTGGGGCCTGCAATCTCATGATGCGCTTGCACCAACCTTATGTGTTAGGACAGTGAACTTACACCTCATGCATGAATAACACCAATGCAAAAAGTGCTCCATGGCAATATGCAAAAAATAAATGTAAAATTAAAATGCTCAATGCTAATTACAGAGTTTTCCTGATTCTATATTAGTTTAAAAATAAAAAATATTGAACGTGTATACTATTAAATATTTTGATAATGTGACAAATATTGCAATCAAAATTTGCAGTTTCTTGTTAACCTATCTTTTGTGGATATTCCAATAGATGTGTTGTATAATACAGTTTATGGATGTTCCTTTGTTCATTTTTTGTATTTCATTTTTAGTGTACTATTAGACCGTGGATCACTCCTGAAGAAGCTCCAATTTTGAGCGAAACATGTTGTATATGTACCTAGCTCTAAATGTTGTATATGTTGAACTTTTAGGAAAATTTCATTTTCCTTTTTTATGAATATTAATAAATATTGTTTATTTTTATATAAATCTACTGTCATTGGATTCTTTTTGGTTTTTCAATACTAAATCCTATTTTTGACACCGTAAAAAATCACGAGGTATGTGACCTCAAGCCCATCTCTTCAAATTAACAAAATACTGGGATTTGGTGTCTATCTTGATGTGCTCACTCCTATTCTTTCAAAAAATTTCGCTAATTACACAGTGTTCATATATAAAGTGCTAGTGCATACAAACAAAAATTGAGCAGCATACATGTGTAGCAATGTGGACTAAACGACAGTCCCAATCAAAACTTTCCTTAAAAGACTTTCTCCACTTTGATACTTGTCTCCAGGTGGGCGTTTGAACAATTCACAGGTTATTAGGTACACAGTCCACCTGCATGCATCAACCAAAAGAAACCTTTCTCATTGCAGTGAATTTGTTCAAAGGAATTCCCCCTTACTTTCCTTAGTGATCAGCGGAATCCAGCAATATCAATGTGGACATATGCAGGGAATAAACAGAAACAAATCATAGCGCAATACCGCCCCACCACAGTACAATGATCAACTGTGTGTGTGGTTAAACTCACATATCCAGGAATACAGACAGCGCTTAGTTTTAGCTCAGTAAAACGATATCCTCATCAAGCTGCTGGTAACATCAATAGGCTTCTCCCCCTACGCGTTACATCATCGACACATGACTTTTTCATGGGTATCCCGATGATGTAACGCGTAGGGGGAGAAGCCTATGGATGTTACCAGCAGCTTGATGAGGATATCGTCTTACTGAGCTAAAACTAAGCGCTGTCTGTATTCCTGGATATGTGAGTTTAACCACACACACAGTTGATCATTGTACTGTGGTGGGGCGGTATTGCGCTATGATTTGTTTCTGTGTGCAAAACCATCACCCAGAGCAGGTAAGTATAAACCTGTTTGTTATTTTTTTTAATTGTCATTTACAATTACTTCAAGTAACCATACTTTTATTTGGAATCACTGTAGACTACAATACCAACATCCTAATGTGTGGGTGTCTATGTAGACACACGCAGCCATATCCAACTACTGTAAATAGGATTATATCACATAATGTAATGGCATTATTTTCCTCTATAGCATGTTTTAGCTACTCTTAGACGCATTTATTGTTTTAAAGAAACAAATCTTGTACTGCAATTAAATTATAAATGAAACACAAGGGAGAAATGTGATGTAACAGACAACCGCATACAGGAGAAACCAGCAACAAAATGAGAAAGCCATTAAAACTTAGATTGTTTGTATTTAATTAAGTCTATATTTCATTGTGCAAATTCAGGCCTTTTTGCATAAAATTGTTGTATAACCTCAGATGCTACCGATATAAACCATACAATTTTAGTGAGACAATGAAAGGAAAAAGTATATTTTATTTAAATCTGTGTTTTGTTGTTTTTCTTTAAAGTAATCTATCTGTCTGTTTCTCTTTCTGCCTGTTTGCCTGTCTCTCTTTCAGTCGGTCTATGTACCTACCTATCTTGCAGTCTGCCTCTCTACCTAGTTGCCTAGGTGTGTAAACTGATATTTTCTCCATAAGCTTTTCTGAACAAACGACATAACCTATTAAACCTCTGTTTCCAGTTATCTTACACAACTGCACACCTCCCAACTTTTTGAGATGGGAATGAGGGACACCTATCAGCAAAAGTATGCAGGCATAGGACACACCCCTTGCCATACCCCCTTAAAGGAGAATTTGTACAAAAAACAACATAGGTTAAACCCACAAGTGCTTTTTTTACCACTACTATTCCTTTATATTGGCTTTTGAAATTTACAAATGCAGCAATTTAGAAATCAGATGAAATGTTTAGCACTGGAAAACACTTTTTGATAGATAAAAAGTGCATTTTATATACATCTATATAGATAAGACCAAAATGAGGGACAAATGAGGAGGAATGAGGGACAGAGGGACATTGCTCCAAATCAGGGACAGTCCCTCGAAATAAGAGACAGTTGGAAGCTATGCAACTGTAGAGGCTCCAGTTCTGAAATTGCTTACTTTGGTTTCATTACACAATGTGAGCTACATACAGTGTGCATTAGAAGCTATAGCAAGTCAGAAAGAGACTGCCTCATTTCCTGGCTGGAGAATTACCAGTATCGACTAGCTCTTTCCTCCTCAGCATTCCTGGCCCACCCCTTTCATTAATTGGATCTCAGTTCATTCAAACATGGAAGCTTGGCATCACATGTGAGCATTGCCTGCATGCAAATGTATACTGTATGTTTAGGAACACTGTTCTGTCTCAACTACAAAGCGATAAAGTTCATCTCCAGGTTGATGTAGGCCTTACACAAGCTGGTTTGCTATTATCCCTTGCATCGATACAGGCAGTTTAACTCAATGAATAAACTCACAGTTAGGACGACAGACGATGAATCCTTTCGAATGTTCCGTTTAATGATGGATATTCATAGGTAGAAAAACTTTGCAGTTGTAAGCCACATGTAAGATGTTTAGCATGGAAGATATACAGGAGTAATGACCAGAATCAGGAAGTGGAGGAGAAATATAAAGAACTACGGTGAGAGAGAGAGTTCAGCTAGAAAGAAGGGGACAGATCTTAAAGACACAGAGCAAGAATAATCACATAGTGTAACACAACACTCCCCGTCTGAAATCTTTAGATTTCATAACCTCAAACTAAAATATATATTTTCAAAAAGTCCAATACTGACGAATGTCCTGGAACCTATAATGAAAAACATGCAACAAGCAAATAATAAACGTAAGTTCAACAGGATGAAGAACATAAAGTCACAGTATGATGTCTTCAAAGAATTTCAAAGTTCTGAGTAGAACCTGTAGATGGCAGCAATGTACTCCCCGCCGTGCCAACAGCATGGCTAGTCCTTGCACAAGTCACTCACCTGGCAAAAGGAGTACTAACTATGTAATTGGTTGACTAAAGGTTCATGTCGATTCTCCCTTGGTTACCTTGACTTCTACCTTCCGGACTTTGTTATCGTCGCTGGGCATAACTTTAGTAATAAGACCCATAGGCCACTCATTCCGACAAACTTCCTTGTCTTTTAGAAGGATGAGGTCTCCAACCTTAAGATTCGGCTTAGATGCTTGCCATTTGTTACGACCTTGAAGGTGGTGAAGATACTTTTTCTTCCAGCGATGCCAGAACACATTGGCTAGATGCTGCACCTGCTTCCATTGATGCCTGTAATGGTGTGACCGCAGCTTCTGTTTTGTACTTACAGGAGTGTGGAGTGAGGTGTTCACAGTTCTTATTTCCTTATCTTCAGGGTTTACTAGCCCATAGGTGGTGTCAATAGGGAGTAAGTAAGAGTCCTCACACAGAAACCTTGGAGGTGACAGCCATAAGCTGTCCTGAAGAGCAGCAGGTGACACGGCTCTGGTCCCACAGTCAGCTGGGTTGAGTTCAGTGGGAACGTGATGCCATTGACTTGGTAGAGAGAATCTCTTGATACGTTCAACCCTGTTGCTGACGTACACATAAAATTGTTTTGTTTGGTTGTTTATGTAACCAAGTACTACCTTACTGTCTGTATAGAAGGTGAAAGAATCAATTGTAGTGTCCATTTCACTTCGTATGACCTCTGCAATTTCTACTGCTAGCACGGCTGCACTAAGTTCAAGTCTTGGTATGGTATGTGCAGGCTTGGGAGTGTGTTTTGCCTTGCCTAGGACAAAACTACAGTGTGATTCTCCATTCAGTTCAGAGGTCTTCAAATAGGCTACTGCAGCAATAGCTTCAACTGATGCATCAGAGAAAATATGAATCTCTCTCCGGTTAGCAGTTGAAGTGGAACCCGGAACATAGCAACGGGGAATCTGAAGTTTTTCTAGTGACTTCAAAGAATATCTCCACCTTTCCCACTTGTGTTGATTCTCACTAGGCAAGGGAGTATCCCAGTCTATGTTCTCAGTAGACAACTGTCTTAGTAAAATCTTACCTTGAATGGTAACTGGAGCAATGAAACCCAGTGGGTCATAGATGCTATTCACCACGGAAAGGACTCCTCTCTTAGTGAAGGGTTTGTCACAAATTGACACTTGGAAGGTGAATTTGTCTTGCTTGATGTTCCACAACAAACCCAGACTTCGCTGTACAGGAGGCACATCTGTACCTAAGTCAAGGTTTTTTAGACTAGTGGCATAGTCCTCAGAGTGAAAGGCATTCATAAGTTCCTGGCTGTTGGATATAATCTTGTGTAGTCTAAGGTTTGCTACAGACAGCATCTCCTTTGTTCTGGTGAGAAGATCAATTGCTTCTTTAGCAGTTGGAAAGGACTTAAGTGTGTTGTCAACGTAGAAGTTTCTTTCAACAAATTGACGGGCATCAGATCCATATTCAACTTCTCCAGTCTGAGCTGTTTTCCTTAGCCCATAAGTTGCCACTGCAGGGGAAGGACTGTTACCGAAGACATGTACCTTCATGCGATAATCTATAACTTCCTTGTTGAGGTCATTGTCCTTGTGCCATAGAAACCTGAGGTAGTTTCTGTTGTCTTCTCTGACGATGAAGCAGTGAAACATCTGTTGAATGTCGGCCATTACTGCTACAGGCTCTTGTCTGAAACGAATCAAGACTCCTATTAGACTGTTGTTCAAGTTGGGTCCAGTAAGGAGCATGTTGTTAAGAGAAACACCTTCGTGCTGAGCACTGGAATCAAAGACAACTCTGATTTGGTCTGGTTTGCGTGGGTGATATACGCCAAAGGATGGAAGGTACCAGCATTCTTCTCCCTCCTTTAGTGGGGGAGCAGGCTCTGCATGATCTCTGTCAAATACATTTTGCATAAAGTCCACAAAGTGCTTTTGCATCTCTGGTTTCCTGCTTAAGTTTCGCTTTAAGGAGGAGAATCTACTGATGGCCTGCTGTAAGTTGTTGGGCAATCTCTCTCTTGGGAGACAAAAGGGTAGGGGTGCTACCCAGTTATTGGAGTCATCTTCAAAGAACTCATTGTCCATTACCTTGATGAATTCTTTGTCTTCCATTGAAGCAGCCAGTATGTCATCTTCACTGGTTGCATTAAACACTGTAGAGCCGAAGTCGCCATCATGGCAGGAGAAAGGGCTTGTGTCACCTGAGATACCATGTTGCCATTCGTGGCTGGCTATCTTCTCTTTCACCCAGTAGTGATGTGGGCATGACTCAAAGTAAGTATTTCGGCCATTTGGCAGAACATTTGTCTTGAATGACGAAATGTTGGTAGGTCTTTTCATTTTGCCTATGCAGACATTGCCTATGATGACCCACCCTAGATCCGTGCACTGGGCAAATGGGGCATCTGGGGGTCCACTGACTTGTCTGTGTACCTTGTGAACTCTTAGAATGTCTCTTCCTAACAGAAGAAGGATCTGAGCATCTTTGTCAAGTGGCGGTATCTCATTTGCTATTACCTTGAGGTGAGGGTGATGGAAAGCAGCAGCTGGAGTAGGGATTTCTTCCCTGTTAGCAGGTATCTGATTGCACTCAACAAGTGTAGGTAAGGGTAATTGCAAGTTACCTTTGAGAGAAGATACCATGAGTCCATGAGCCCTTCTTCCAGAAACCTCTATAGTTCCACTACAGGTACCCAAGGTGTAAGGATGAGCTTCGCCTTTTATTTCAAATAGATTGAACAATTCCGATTTTGCAAGTGATCGATTGCTCTGATCGTCTAAGATAGCATATGCCTTTAGAGACTTTTCTGGTTGATCCTTGTGGTATATGTTCACCAAGCATATCTTAGCACAGGACTTACCACAGCGGTCTTCTCCACAAACTTCAGTGCAGGATGAAGGAATGATGGTAGAATTAGGCACTTGGTCTGTATTCTCCCCGCCATGCGTTAACCTGGGAGGAGTGTTGGCAGGTTGTGCAGAGCTGGGCTCAAGAGGATGGAGGGCTTGCACATGTTCTTCAGAGCCACACTCTATGCACTTGATGGACACATTACAGTCCCTTGCAAAATGTTCTGTAGAAGCACAGCACCTGAAACATACCTTAAATGTCTTTAAAAGCTCCTTGCGCTCTTCCAGAGGCTTTTTCCTAAAGCTGATACATTTATTGAGGGGGTGTGGCTTCTTGTGTATGGGACACTCTCTGTTAGGGTTTTCAATCTTCCTACTCTGTTTGTTCGTGGCCAGAACTGTGGTAGGAGTGGGAAGGATGTCAGTCTTTTTCACGGACACTGGGCCTCTATGGTTTCTATAGTTGCCCTGAAGACTGGTACTCTTAGGAAAGGGTGAGAAGAGGCTGTACTCACCGTAGGAAAAACTTGGATGGTTCTTGGTCTCTGCAATTTTCCTGATGAATTCACAGAAGAAAGAGAATGGAGGGAAGGAAACCTTGTTCTCTCTTTTGTATGATGACCCTAGTGCAGTCCATTTCTCTTGCAAACCATACGGGAGCTTGGAGACAATTGGGTTTACCCCTCTTGGAGTGTCAAGGTAACTGAGTCCAGGTAGTTTTGGGTCTGTCTTGGCTAGCTGTAAGCTCAAGGAGAAGGTCACTCAGTCTCTGGAACTCCTTGTTGTCCTTACCGGATATCTTTGGGAAAGTTTCCAGACGCATGAACAAAGCATTTTCTATAGATTCTGGACTGCCATAACTTTGCTCTAGTCGCTCCCATGCAGCTGTGAGGCCTGCAGTAGGATTGTCCATGAAAACCGATCTTAATGGCTTAACACGTGCAGCAGATAGAGGACCAAGCCATTTGATCAGCAGATTCAATTCTTGATCAGCTGTAATTGCAATATTGCTGATTGTAGTTCTGAAGGCACATTTCCAACTTCTGTAGTTCTCAGGTTGGTCATCAAAACTTGTAAGACCAGTCTTTGTGAGCTCTCTGCGAAGCATGTACCTCACAAACTCTTCTGTCTCAGTTGTCTCCGCCTTTATGTGAGATGCTGTTGGCTGTATGGTGCTGATTGCATTATCTTTGACATTGTTGTTAAAGGACACAGGGAAATATGGTGCAGCAGATGCATCCAGGTGAGTTGCTTGCTTGAAGTCAGTTGTTCCAATGGTACGTTGATTCAAGGCTGTACCGATGACTGGAGATTGATGACTTGCTTGAAGCTTGCGCTGATGCTCTGTGACGTATGAAGGCAGGCAAGGTAGGCAGGTAGGAAATGCAGTGGAGTGATTTTGAGTGCAGGAAGTTGCTGGAACCTCTTTAACTTGAAGCTGTGAAGGAGTCTCTATGTAGTCGGGAGCATTGGAGACAATGGAGTGTGCACTGCAGTGGCTTAGGACATAGCCTTTAGTGCGTTTGAGGGGGTCTTCCATATCTGCTATGTTTAGGTTAATGCTGTCTTTCTCACTTGCACCTTCGTCTGCACTGATAGCTTGCTGTAGGACCCTTAGCTTTGCCATAGCTGCGTCATGTTTACACTGTTCATTTAAGGTTTCCATTGTTGCTCTTTGACGTGCTGACTGAGCTTCCGACTCTGCTCTCTGAGCTTCCAACTCTGCTCTTTGACGTGCTGACTGCGCTTCCGACTCTGCTCTTTGACGTGCTGACTGCGCTTCCAACTCTGCTCTTTGACGTGCTGACTGCGCTTCCAACTCTGCCCTTTGAGCTTCCAACTCTGCTCTTTTTTCTGCATATGCCACCTGAACTTTGCTGGCTTCCACTTCAGCGCGGGCATTAATAAGTCGCTCACTGAGTGTTGAATATCTTGAACTATGGGATCTTGACGAGTTTTTAGAACGTCTGGTGGAAAAAGATCTGTGAGATGCAGTGTCCTGTAACAGCTTTATTTTTGCTTCTGCCTTTAATCTGGTTTGCTGGATAAAACTGTCTCTTTCAATATTGAGAGCATTGACGCGCTTTAATTGCATCATCGCATTTTCTGACTTCATGTTTTGTAAGACATTAGTGAATTTGATGCTGGTAAGCTGATAAAGCTCATATGAGGCAGAAAGTTGTTTAATGGCACCCTCTAGTGTCAGTAGTTCACGTTTAACAGACACTGTATTGGCTTCAGCAAGGATTTTCTCCCAGACTAATTCCAAGCTATTTGACAATTCAGTCCTTGAAGCTTCATAATTCTCCATTACTTTCCAAGTGGGTTTAACTGAGCGTTTGGGTAACTCAGTTTCTTCAGGAACTTGTGAGGAAGGAGATGTGAGTTCACATGCAGAAGCTTGGTCACTCATGATAGCAGACTGACTGTGAAAGCAGGCAGGATCTGTGTGCTGAAATATGACACTGTGCAGATTGTCTCAGGCTATAAGGCTGCCATGTGCTGCTCTGTCCCTTCTGTCTTGCTATGAGGGCAGTAAATCTTGTCTGTTTCAGTACTGACATGCAGAAATCTTGTAATTAGGCTGTGAAACTCTGTTTTTCTACTGTTCTGTCTCAACTACAAAGCGATAAAGTTCATCTCCAGGTTGATGTAGGCCTTACACAAGCTGGTTTGCTATTATCCCTTTCATCGATACAGGCAGTTTAACTCAATGAATAAACTCACAGTTAGGACGACAGACGATGAATCCTTTTGAATGTTCCGTTTAATGATGGATATTCATAGGTAGAAAAACATTGCAGTTGTAAGCCACATGTAAGATGTTTAGCATGGAAGATATACAGGAGTAATGACCAGAATCAGGAAGTGGAGGAGAAATATAAAGAACTACGGTGAGAGAGAGCGAGTTCAGCTAGAAAGAAGGGGACAGATCTTAAAGACACAGAGCAAGAATAATCACATAGTGTAACACAACAAACACCCTCTTCTCTGCACTGACATCAAGGCATTTTGATATTTTCAGGTATGAAGAAAAAAAAAAACTATCCAACTATCCATTTTACTTTTCTGAAGCCATGGTCAGGTGACAATCCTACTCTCTTCCACTGTTTACTCTCTGGGTTTTTTCTTCTGTTTCCACATCACTGCCTTCTTGACGTGGACACCTCCAGCAGTCGGGTCCTCTTTCGTAGGCTCCAGAGGGAGGAGAACTCATTGGAGCAGTGAGGGGACCAATGCCCTAAAATATAGATAATGAACAGTTCAAAATGTCTGGTACCCAGGGCAGGAAATTAGCTTGGCTCATAGAGGAAACTGTGACTCTGATCAATTACACAGCAGCATGGCTTAGGAAGAGGTGTTTGCGATTAAGACTGGCGACTGAGGCAATTGATGCGCATTGCACTATTTAATTAAATTTTTGCCTGGAGTTGGGCTTTAAAAAAATTTATTAGCATGTTGATGAGACAGTAAGGAGGAAACAGGGAAGGCAAAATATAAGCTGATTAAAATTCAGCTTTTATTAAGAAAAGTTGCAAATCCACATAAATAGTTTTGCTATGTTTGGCTTTTCTTTTTTTCATAGAAAATGTAGTAAATGTCATTATATCACTGATGATAGTATGTTAGGAAGATGTTTCAGTGGTGCTTTCTGCTGCCACTCCTACACAGTTTATAATTTTTTTTATCGGAGACACTTAAAGTAGAACTATGGCTTCCCATAAAAAAAACTTTATTGTAAGTGAATCTTGCTGTTAAATTCTGCCCATTTATTGGACTAAGCAATATTATCTGAAAAGGGCACGAGGAGCTGGGCACTATCACAGATGACATTTAAAAATACCATGCAGTGGGGAAAAGGTCCTTCTAAAAGCACCAGCCAGTTGTCCAGCCTGGACACCCAAAAATCCATGGGGATCCTCACTTTTGAAAGTGTGTGCGCATGAGCCCTGGACCCTGATGTAGTGAGTGAGCACTCGTGTGGTTTAGGTTCTGTTTGTGAGTGCTGGCTGCAGCTAGGCCTGGCTGCTGTGGTTTAAAAAAAACTCTTAAAAAGCAGTATTTTTAAGAATTCTGTAGCACAACCAAGGTTGAATTCCAGCATGTTAATGTGTCATAGATAAGAACTTCCTGATGAACCACTGAATCACCAGGTTGGGGACATGCGTCAGTCAAGATACATGCATGATTTTTTTCTGGGTGAAAGGCAGCCAGCAGGTTGGTGCTACTGTCACACAACCTTGCCTTACTGAAGATGGAGTGAGGTTAGTCACCCCTAGATCTTGGCCTGAAGATCCGACAGCAGATGTGGCCCATCGTGGCTGAAGTGCATCCTCGCAGCATTTAGCCTGGAACACTGCATATACTTTGGGGGGGGGGGGGAATGCTGATTCAGAGAAGTCAGAGAATGAGCAGTGAGGGGAAGGGGGTACAGGTGACTGAGTTGCCACCATGAGACAAAACATGTGATTGCACCACCAGCTGCTGAGGTTTGCCCCATCATGCATTCATTCCGTATTCATTGTATTAATCCACCTACAAGACTGGGATTCAAACCTGCAGACTCTGTTATTAACCACATACCATAACATCCCTGCTACATACCCATGCTTTCTGCCTAATAACTTTTGAATATCTAGGAGGGAAATAATGATAAACAAACTACTGTATAACTACAAACTACAAATATTATAAGTATTAACTTCTAAAATGAATGCATCCACAAAGTATTTACGGTAGCTATAATGTGATGGACTTCAAACATAAACTTTCACCAACATACTACATCATTAACCCGGAAAGACAAGTTTTTATAGTTTTTTTAACAGGTAATGTAGTTTTAAAACTCTGTTAAGCTAATAATAAAGCATATCTATGTACAACATTTAAAAGCATTGTATTAAATTCCACATTGTATTTCAATTATTTACTCTTATTAATTTCTTTTTAAGTTTGTTAAATTTATTTAGTGATGCTCCTCCCCACACATTCACTTCCTTGAATTCTGTGAGACATACCGTATATACTCGAGTATAAGCCGACCCGAATATAAGCCGAGGCACCTAATTTTACCACAAAAAATTTGGAAAACGTATTGACTCGAGTAAAAGCCTAGGGTGGGAAATGCAGCAGCTACTGCTACGGTAAATAAAAAAAAAAAAAAATAGATACCAATAAAATAAAATCCCCCATCAGTAGTTCCCCCATCAGTAGTCTCCCCATCATCAGAGTGTCCCCCATCATCAGAGTGTCCCCATTAGCAGTGTCCTGTACATGTACGGTACATCTTTAGCACTTGCCTGAGTACTAGAGCCGACTTCAGCTCTCTTGCATCTCCCGACTCCCGCCCACTGCTAGACACGAAGAAGGATCTTTATTACAAACAGCGGGCGGGTAGCCGGGAGGTGCCGTGCCAATGACGTCACTGGCTGCTGGGACATCGGCAGTCTCAGCAGGCAATCCTAATGCAGAGCATCGCAGCATGGGCAGGAGTGATGGGAGCGGCTTTGTCTGTAGGACCTGGCAGCTGCGGGCGGAGAAAAGACACAAGCGGGCCGGCGGAGAGCAGTAAGTGGGACCTCACTCGAGTATAAGCCGAGGGGGACATTTTCAGCACAAAAAAATGTGCTGAAAAACTCGGCTTATATTCGAGTATATATGGTATTCACTATTCCCTGGGAGTAGGAACTGATGTGTCACACATTTCACACAGTTTGCCTACAGAGGTTGCTGAAAGTTGGAGTTTCAGTAGGCGGAGTCAGTACAGGAGTCACAGCTTGCAGACAGCTATTGTGTATGTAGTCCCAAGAAATTGAAAGTAAACATCAGCAGATAAGCTGCATAGCATGCAGAGAACCCAGGAAGTTTTGGAAAGAGATGGCCAGCAGACAGTCAGAACTTACAAAAAAAAATCAAGAAAGCTTATGGCCTCATTTACACGGGGAGGATGCACGGGTATTCTGTGCATTAACATACAGGTAGTCCCATTGTCAATTGAGATGCAGTGGCTGCTTCTCCCAATGTGACGTCCATGCTGGTGCAGACACACGGCCCCAAATGCCAGGGTGAATGACGCCTATACAGGATTGTCAAAATAACTATTGTTTTTGTCGATATTATAATGGTGTTGTTATAAAACGACAGTGTATGCTGTGACCATAGACCCCCTTTAAAAAAAAATTGTTATAGGTTAATTAACATGCATTCTTATTAGTGTGTCTTAAAGCGGAGCTCCACCCACAATTTTTTTTTTTAATTCAGCAGCTACTAACACTGTAGCTGCTGACTTTTTATCAGGACACTTACCTGCCCTACTCTCCCGCGCTGATGGCCCCCCCGATGCCGATTCCTCGATCGGTGCAGGTCCCGCGCCGCCATCCACACTAAGGGAAACAGGCAGGCTTCACTGCCCGTTTCCTACTGCGCATGCGCGAGTCTCGCGCCGACTTGTGAATGGGCGGCTGCTCTCTGGGATTACACACAGTTCCCAGAAAGCAGCGCGCCCCATTCACTAGAAGAGGATGGGGAAGAAGACAGACCGCGGTTATGGAAGAGGTAGATTACGGACTTCCGCATAGCAACAGGTATTTCGGGTGAGTATAAAAAAATTAAAAAATTCAATTTTTTGGGGGATTTTTTGTGGAAAAAAAAATTCTGGGTAGAACTTCACTTTAACAAATATATAAAAATCACTAATAAAACAGTTGATGTCTAATTCAATGTTAAAGCGTAACTCCACTTTTGTTGAGAAAAAAACATTCCCTTATGTTGTAGATTCCTACCTTTTGTTATTCTGAAGAAATTACTGTTTGTTCCTCTGTGCGTAGAGTGAGTCTAATGGGTGTGGTTTCAGAATTATCAACCAACTGTGCACCTGCAGGCCTCTAATGAGGAAAATTGCAGGTTAGCATCCCATTAGACGTGATTTCCTATTGAAAGTATCTCATCAAAAATGAAATTTTTGCTGCACGGGATGCCAGAAATCTGACTTGTATCTTAGTGCAGACTTCTGGGAAAATCAGTGAGCCAATCACACAAGCAGGAAATTATGTTTCTGGGGGATGTTTTGTACACATTCTGTGTACAGAACACTTCCAAGTAGCCATATTACATTGCATTTTCAGAAAATTACAAGCTGCAGATTGAAAAGGAAAGGTCATTTTTAATAACATTCAATTACAATATGACTTGTGTCGCAAATGTACACGCTATATTATTTTTTTTCTTTATTTGCTATTTTTTCCCCACGAAAGTGGAGTTACCCTTTCAGACCTTTTGGACAGAGGGTATTCATCATAAAAATCCATTTCAACTAATTTTGTGAGATTTAGATTGGACATTCTCCACGCTTTCATTACTACAACAATTCCATAAAATCTAATACCTGCTGTATTATTTTTATGATGTTCCTTATAATGTGAAGACAGGAGATGTGTTTTCAAGCCATTTCTGATATTTTGAATGTGTTAGCATATTCAAACTGATTAAGTTCTTCTAGTTTTTTCGATATATTGAAATTTACAAGGGCATTCTATCAAATATAATGCATGTGTTGAAATAAATGTACTAATATTTGTTTTGCTTGCGTCTATCTAGCAAGGTTACTCTGTGGTATAACAAGGAAGCTGAGACTTCTGCAGTGTGTAAATGTGCTTTTACTATACAAGATGCCGTACATACAAAACTATTACAATATTAGGAATACACTACAAGACTGAAAGATCTCTATAACAAGAAAAATGCCTAGCAAATGAACAGCCTATGGTCTATAACAGTACAAATACATTTAACCACTTAAGCCCCGGACCATTTGGTAGCTAAAGGACCAGAGGTGATTTCAGAATTTTGCACTGCGCTGCTTTAACTGTAAATTGTGCGGACATGCAATGTTGTACCCAAACGAAATTTGCGTCCTTTTCTTCCCACAAATAGAGCTTTCTTTTAATGGTATTTGATTGCCTCTGCGATTTTTATTTTTTGCGATATAAATGGAAAAAGGCCGAAAATTTTGAAACAAAATGATATTTTTTACTTTTTGTTATAAGAAAAATCGAATAAACTCAATTTTAGTCATACATTTAGGCCAAAATGTATTCAGCCACATGTCTTTAGTAAAAAAAATGTCAATAAGCGTATATTTATTGGTTTGCGCAAAAGTTATAGCGTTTACAAACTAGGGTACATTTTCTGGAATTTACACAGCTTTAAATTTATGACTGCCTATCTCATTTCTTGAGGTGCTAAAATGGCAGGGCAGTACAAAACCCCCCCAAATGACCCCATTTTGGAAAGTAGACACCCCAAGGAAATTGCTGAGAGGCATGTTGAGCCCATTGAATATTTTTTTTTTTTGTCCCAAGTGATTGAATAATGACAAAGAAAAAAAAAATAACAAAAAGTTGTCACTAAATGATATATTGCTCACACATGCCATGGTTATATGTGGAATTGCACCCCAAAATACATTCTTCTGCTTCTCCTGAGTACGGGGATACTACATGTGTGGGACTTTTTAGGAGCCTAGCCACGTACGGGACCCCGGAAACCAAGCACCGCCTTCAGGATTTCTAAGGGAGCAAATTTTTGATTTCACTCCTCACTACCTATCACAGTTTCGAAGGCCATAAAATGCCAAAATAGCACAAACCCCCCCAAATGACCCCATTTTGGAAAGTTCAGTCCATGGAATATTTTAGTTATTTTGCCACAAGTTGTGGGAATATGACAAACTTTTTTTTTTTTTGCACAAAGTTGTCACTAAATGATATATTGCTCACACATGCCATGGGCATATGTGAAATTACACCCCAAAATACATTCTGCTGCTTCTTCTGAGTACGGGGATACCACGTGTGTGGGACTTTTTGGGAGCCTAGTCGCGTACGGGACCCCAAAAACCAAGCACCGCCTTCAAGGTTTCTAAGGGCATACATTTTTGATTTCACTCCTCACTACCTATCACTGTTTTGAAGGCCATAAAATGCCAAGATGGCACAAAACCCCCCCAAATGACCCCATTTTGGAAAGTAGACACCCCAAGCTATTTGCTGAGAGGCATGTTGAGCCCATTGAATATTTTTTTTTTGTCCCAAATGATTGAATAATGACAAAAATAAAAAATAAATAAAAAATGTACAAAAAGTTGTCACTAAATTATATATTGCTCACACATGCCATGGTTATATGTGTAATTGCACCCCAAAATACATTCTGCTGCTTCTCCTGAGTACGGGGATACCACATGTGTGGGACTTTTTGGGAGCCTAGCCGTGTACGGGGCCCCAAATCCAAGCACCACCTTCAGGATTTCTAAGGGCGTAAATTTTTGATTTCACTCCTCACTACCTATCACAGTTTTGAAGGCCATAAAATGCCAAAATAGCACAAAACCCCCCAAATGACCCCATTTTGGAAAGTAGACACCCCAAGCTATTTACTGAGAGGCATGTTGGGTTCATGGAATATTTTATATTTTGCCACAAGTTGCGGGAATTTGACAAACTTTTTTTTTTTTGCACAAAGTTGTCACTAAATGATATATTGCTCACACATGCCATGGGCATATGTGAAATTACACCCCAAAATACATTCTGCTGCTTCTCCTGAGTATGGGGATACCACATGTGTGGGACTTTTTGGGAGCCTAGCCGCGTACGGGACCCCAAAAACCAAGCACCGCCTTCAAGGTTTCTAAGGGCATAAATTTTTGATTTCACTCCTCACTACCTATCACAGTTTTGAAGGCCATAAAATGCCAAGATAGCACAAAACCCCCCAAAATGACCCCATTTTGGAAAGTAGACACCCCAAGAAAATTGCTGAGAGGCATGTTGAGCCCATTGAATATTTTATTTTTGTCCCAAGTGATTGAATAATGACAAAAAGAAAAAAAAAATGTACAAAAAGTTGTCACTAAATGATATATTGCTCAAACATGCCATGGTTATATGCGGAATTGCACGCCAAAATACATTTGGCTGCTTCTCCTGAGTACGGGGATACCACATGTGTGGGACTTTTTGAGAGCCTAGCCGCGTACGGGCCCCCGAAAACCAAGCACCGCCTTCAGGATTTCTAAGGGCACAAATTTTTGATTTCACTCCTCACTACCTATCACAGTTTTGAAGGTCATAAAATGCCAAGATAGCCCAAAACCCCCCACAAATGACCCCATTTTGGAAAGTAGACACCCCAAGATATTTGCTGAGAGGCATGGTGAGTATTTTACAGCTGTCATTTGTTTTTGAAAATGAAGAAAGACATATTTTTTTTTTTTCTATTTTCAAAACTTTGTGACAAAAAGCGAGATCTGCAAAATACTCAACATACCTCTCAGCAAATAGCTTGGGGTGTCTACTTTCCAAAATGGGGTCATTTGGGGGGGGGGGGGTTTGTGCCATCTGGGCATTCCATGGCCTCCGAAACTGTGATAGGCAGTGAGGAGTGAAATCAAAAATTTACACCCATAGAAATCCTGAAGGCGGTGCTTGGTTTTCGGGGTCCTGTACGCGGCTAGGCTCCCAAAATGTCTCACACATGTGGTATCCCCGTACTCAGGAGAAGCAACAGAATGTATTTTGGGGTGCAATTCCTCATATAACCATGGCATGTTTGAGCAATATATAATTTAGTGACAACTTTTTGTAAAAAAATTTTTTTTCTTTTTGTCATTATTCAATCACTTGGGACAAAAACAAAAAATATTCAATGGGCTCAACATGCCTCTCAGCAAATAGCTTGAGGTGTCTACTTTCCAAAATGGGGTCATTTGGGGGGGTTTTGAACTGTCCTGGCATTTTATGCACAACATTAGGAAGCTTATGTCACACATCATCCACTCTTCTAAGCACTTGAAGACAAAGCCCTTTCTGACACTTTTTGTTTACATGAAAAAAAATTTTTTTTGCAAGAAAATTATGTTGAACCCCCAAACATTATAGATTTTTTTAAAGCAAAGGCCCTACAGATTAAAATAGTGGGTGTTGTATTTTTTTTTCCACACAGTATTTGCGCAGCAATTTTTCAAACGCATTTTTTGGGGGAAAAACACACTTTTTTTATTTTTAATGCACTAAAAACACTATATTGCCCAAATGTTTGATGAAATAAAAAAGATGATCTTAGGCTGAGTACATGGATACCAAACACGACATGCAGCGGCGACAAACTACATTCATTTTTAAAAGCATTTAAAAGCCTTTACAGGTTACCACGTTAGATTTACAGAGGAGGTCTACTGCTAAAATTACTGCCCTCGATCTGACCTTCGCGGTGATACCTCACATGCATGATGCAATTGCTGTTTACATATGACGCTAGACCGACGCTTGCGTTCGCCTTTGCGCAAGAGCAGGGGGGGACAGCGGTGCTTTTTTTTTTTTTTATTATTTATTTTGCTTTTTTATTTTATTTTTAAACTGTTCCTTCCATATTTTTTTTTTTTTTACCATTTTTATTGTTATCTCAGGGAATGCAAATATCCCCTATGATAGCAATAAGTAGTGACAGGTACTCTTTTTTTGAAAAAAATTGGGGGGTTAGACCCTAGATCTTTCCTCTGCCCTCAAAGCATCTGACCACACCAAGATCGGTGTGATAAAATGCTTTCCCAATTTCCCAATGGCGCTGTTTATATCCGGGGGGGGGGGGGCATTCCCTCCCACTGCTTGTAAAAGCAGTCTAGAGGCTAATTATCTGCTAGAATTGCTTTTACATGAAAGCCGGCCACTGGCTGAAAAGAATGATACCAAGATGATACCTAAACCTGCAGGCATCATTCTGGTATAAACATTCAAAGTCCAGCAACATACCAGTACGTTGCTGGTCCTTGTTGGACATGTATTGTAATCTTTTTTTTTCATGCAGCCTGTTGGCTGAACGAAAAAAAGAGATTGATCGGTGGCTATGCCCACCATTAGAATACCTCCCTTTATCCACCCACTTCTAATGATGGGCATATATGCCGAAGCATGGGGGCATCCTCCCGCAAAAAAGTTATGCCGTGTACACACGGTCGGACTTTTCCACGGGCAAGCCTTCGTCGGAATTTCGACCGTATGTATGCGGCATAAAAGGTTATGCCGCGTACACACGGTCAGACTTTTCCACGGGTAAGCCTCCGTCGGAATTTCGACCGTATATACGCGGCATTAGGAGCAAAATCGCTCCTCCGCCCCTGCTGCCCCCATGCTTCGGCATATAAGCTCTTTTTTTTAACTGTGGTGGTGAAATCACCTCCTACAGCGTTGGAGTCATGGCTTTATGTATCGTGGGAGCAAACGCTGTTGCTGTCAAGATAAATAGATCCGCTCTGCAACTGAATGGTGTACCTGCTAAGCAAATGATGGTTAACATTAAAACAAAGTAACATTACAGTACAACAGTAAGACCTTACCATACCATACCTGCAAAGCAAATACCAAAACAAAACCTAGTAAAAAATAAAACATTTTTTTAACGCAACCTGTGCCTAAAATATATATATGCCGAAGCATGGGGGCATCCTCCCGCAAAAAAGTTATGCCGCGTACACACGGCCGGACTTTTCCACGGGCAAGCCTTTGTCGAAATTTCAACCGTATGTACGCGGCATTAGGAGCAAAATCGTTCCTCCGCCCCTGCTGCCCCCATGCTTCGGCATATATGCTCTTTTTTTAAACTGTGGTGGTGAAATCACCTCCTACAGCACTGGAGTCACGGCTTTATGTATCGTGGGAGCAAACGCTGCTGCTGTCAAGATAAATAATTCCGCGCTGCAGTTGAATGACGCACCTGAAAACAAAAAATGACATACCTGAAAAGCAAGCATGATAAAACATTGCAGAATGGAATACAGTAAAAAAGAGCAGAACAATAGAGAGAAAATAGAGAGAGAGAGAGAGAACAATAAAACAACAACTATTTTTTATTTATTTTTTATATTTTTTTGTGTTTTGTTTTTTACGTTTTTTTTTTTCTTTTTTACCCTTTTTTTTAGTAACTTTAACAACTGTAATGGTTCGGGTCTCTCAAAATGTAATGGCATCTTGGGAGACCCTGTGTAAGTGTATCCTAGTCTGTGAAATGCTGTACCCTACGCTAAAACTTCACTTTTGAGTGGTAGCGTTCAAAACATTCACCAAGGCAAAGACCAGGCTTGTCAGGACAGAGTGGACAATAATGACGGGTGTCACGCCTAAATCCGCGCTTGCTAAAGACACAACATCTTTTTTGGGGGGCTCGTTGGGTAGGGGTACTCGGGAGGACATACGTATAATGCCTCTCATGCAGCCGGCTTACTGCATTTGGTTGGGGATGGTGAGGTGCAGAACCGCCTGGATACAGGAGTTCTGTGACAATCTCATTCTGGAATTTTAGAAGAGATAAAGTCCCGCCTGAAGCTCTGTATAGCACATGAGCGTTCAGCAAAGCCAATTGAAATAAGGATAGAGACACTTTTTTGTACCAGCGTCTCGCCTTACGGTCAATTAGATACGGCGCCAACAACTGGTCGTTGAGGTCCACCCCTCCCATATTTTTGTTATATTCATGGACACAGAGGGGTTTCTCCACAACACCAGTCGCCGTAGGAATTTGGACTGTCGTGTCTGCATGAAGGGAGGTAAGAAGGAAAACATTCTTATTGTCCCTCCACTTCATAGCGAGCAAGTTATTACACTTTACGCAGGCTCTCTCCCCCAGCCTAAGACGGGCATCTACAAGCCGCTGGGGAAAGCCCCGGCGATTAGGTCGCACGGTGCCACATGCTCCAATCTGATGACCAAACAAGTGACTAAACAGTGGCACGCTCGTGTAATAATTGTCCACATACAAGTGGTACCCCTTTCCGAAAAAGGGTGACACCAATTTCCACACTATCTTGCCAGCGCTCCCTATGTAATCCGGGCAGTTGACCGGCTCAACCTGACTATCTTTTCCCTCATAAACCATAAAGCTCCATACATAGCCTGTTGCCCTGTCACAGAACTTATAGAGCTTGACCCCGTATCTGGCACGCTTGCTGGGAAGGTACTGCTTGAAAGCCAAGTGGCCAGAAAATTTAATCAGGGACTCATCAACGCAGACAACTTGATCGGGAATAAACAAGGCTGCAAAACGTTCGTTGAAGTGGTTTATGAGGGGCCGAATTTTATAGAGCCGGTCGTATTCAGGGTCCCCACGTGGACGACAAAGTTCATTGTCGTTGAAGTGCATGAACCGCAAAATCTGCTCGTATCGTTTCCTGGGCATGGAGGCAGAGAACACGGGCATGTGGTCAATTGGGTGCATGGACCAATAAGCACGCAATGACGGGAATTTATGTGTGCCCATGTTGAGGGAAAGGCCCAGAAAGGTCTTAAATTCGGAAACCGTAATTGGTTTCCAATCTTTGGCAATGGAAGGCAACTGGGGATTAGCGGCGATGAATTGACCAGCATATAAATTACTCTGGTCCACAATAGATCTATAGAGATCTTCCGTGAAAAACAGCGAATAATAATCAATTGGCATAAAATCAGCTGTATCCACCTGAATACCGGGTTGGGCAGTGAATGGGGGAAGTACGGGTTCTGCAGAAGTGGTGGGGACCCAATCAGGATAGGCGAATTCTGCAGGAAGAGCACTATGGGTACGACGGGCCTGCCTTTGTCTTCTTATTGGTGGCAGCGGGACACTACTTGTGCTTGCCACCTCGCCAGCTTGAACTGCACTTATGGGACTCGCTACGTCACCACGTGATACTGCAGTGCTGGATGTACGCCCAGGCTGTACTAGGCCGCTGGTGTTTGCCAATTCACCAGAAGGAATAGCGGCGCTAGTACTACTCTGCTCCATGATACGAGAGCCCTGCGGTTCTTGCTCCTCAACAACCTCAGAAGATCGGGATCGGGTACGCCTGACCTTAGCAGGGACCTCAACTTCGTCGTCAGAGCTATCTGACGTGGGGCCGCTGACGTCACTGTCTTCTACGGGAAGATATTCTGAGCCTGAATATGACAGATGCGTGACCTCCTCTTCACTAGTGATGAGCCGAACACCCCCGGGTTCGGTTCGCACCAGAACCCGCGAACGGACCGAAAGTTCGAACGAACATTAGAACCCTATTAAATACAATGGATGCGAACGTTCGAATTCTAAAGTGCTAATTATAACAACTATTATGCATGTTATTGTCATAAATAGGGTTTGGGAACCCGGGTTCTGCACCAGGGGACATGTATCAATGCAAAAAGAAGTTTTAAAAACGGTCGTTTTTCGGGAGCAGTCATTTTAATGATGCATAAAGTGAAAAAAAAAAAGTCAAATATTCCTTTAAATATCGTACCTGGGGGGTGTCTAAAGTATGCCTGTGAAGTGCCACGTGTTTCCCGTGTTTAGAACTGTCCCTGCACAAAATGACACTTCTAAATGAAAAAAAAGCCATTTAAAACTGCTTGCGGCTTTAATGTAATGTCTGGTCCCGGTAATATGGATGAAATTCTTTAAGAAAAATGGCATAGCTACCCCATGACCCCCCCCCCCTACCCCAGCCCATTACCAGCCCCTTTGGGTCTTGTATGGATATTAAGGGGAACCCCGCACATAAAATAAAAAAGGCCCTATATACTCTGAACAGCCGTATACAGGCGGTGCATACAAGACAGGGACTGTAGGTTTGTTCTTATGTAGAATCTGTTTGTAATTTTGAACAGGTACATTGTTGAAGTGTAGCTCCAGCCCAAAAATCTATTTTTAAACTTTTTGGGAAACATAGGTAAGGGTTATCACCCCTGTAACATTTGTTTTGCTGTCTGTGCCCCTGTTCAGAACATTTCACCTCACTTTCCGTCCCAATGACAACTGTTTTTGAAATGTGGTGTTTTTCTTGAAACAAGGATTGCTGATAAAGCATCAGTACAGATGAGACCCCTTTCTCCCATATTTATTCTTACAGGAGAGAATTTTCCTTTCTAGGGGTAGATTTCCTCTCACTTCCTGTTGTCTTCTTTCGTTTGCAAGTAGGAGTCGTTTGTAAGTTGGATGTTTGAAAGTAGGGACCTGCCGTATATACTCTGCAGAAATAGGCCCCTTAGTTGTTGGTGTTGGCACAACACTGTAAGCACTCAGTTACTCTTGGTTGGTGCTGGAACGCCCTGCTGTCAACTATTATATCAGGAATTTTAATTACATATAATTGTTGAACAGTGGTAGTAAAAATTGGGGCTTTGATGGTGGTGCTGGTGCCACAACACTGTAAGCCCTGACAGTTACTCTTGGTGGGTGCAGCAATGGGCCCTGCTGTGAATTATTAGATCAAGAATTGTAATTACATGCCCCTTTTGAACAGGGGCTGAAAAATTGGGCCTTTCGTGGTGGTGGTGGTGGTGGCGTTGCCACAAGACTGTAAGCCCTCAGAGTTACTCTTGGTGGGTGCAGCAATGGACCCTGCTGTGAATTATTAGATCAAGAATTGTAATTGCATGCCCCTGTTGAACAGGGGCTGAAAAATTGGGCCTTAGGCACTGGTGGCACAACACTACAACCCCTCACAGATACTGTACTTGGAGCACAGCAATGAGCCCTGTTGCAAAGTATTGCTTCAAAAATTGTAATGACACGCCCCTGTTAAACAGGGGCTGAAAAATTGGGCCTTAGGCACTGGTGCCACAACACTCCAACCCCTCACAGATACTGTACTTGGAGCACAGCAATGAGCCCTATGGCAAATTATTGCTAAAAAAATTGTAATTACACGCCCCTGTAAAACAGGGGCTGAAAAATTGGGCCTTAGCCACTGGTGGCGGCACCCATAAACAAAAATGATCTTCCAAGCTATCATCATCAATCGTATCATTGAGGACTCGGAGGAGGAGGATAGCCAGTCAACATAACAGCACAGGCACTCAGCATCAGCATCAGTCTTGAAGGGATGTGACATGTTAAAATCAATTAGTCTGTTATATCAGCATCAGGTGTGTGGTAGCTGGTGGTGATCCAAGACTGGTTCATCTTGATGAAAGTCAGTCGATCAACCGAGTCGGTGGACAGGCGCACCCTGTGATCTGTGACAAATCCTCCAGCAGCACTGAATGTGCGTTCCGAAAGAACGCTGGATGCAGGACAGGCCAGTAGCTCAATTGCATACTGTGCAAGCTCTGGCCAGTGATCCATCCTCAAGACCCAGTAAGCCAGAGGATTTTCGGTGGGGAAGGTGTCCAAGTCTGACCTTGCCCCTAGATATTCCTGCACCATGTTTATCAGACGCTGGCGATGGTTGCTGGAACCGATCATACTTTGGGGCTGCGGACTAAAGAATTGTCTGAACGCATCGGTCAGACGGCCACCTTCCCCACCGCTCCTTCTTTGACTGGCCGAAGCCTCAGCAACTCGTTGTCCAGGACCAGGAGTTTGTAACCTCCCAGTCTCTGGGAACGCGTTGCACAGACCTTTCTGCAAGGCCTCCCGGAGTTGTCTCATCCTCTGCTCCCTCTGCGACGGTAACATAAGGTCCGCAACCTTACCCTTGTACCGTGGATCAAGGAGAGTGGCCAGCCAGTAATGGTCCCTCTCCTTGATCCGAAGAATACGAGGATCCTTCCGCAGACTTTGCAGGATCAGGGAGGCCATGCAGCGTAGGTTTGCTGAGGCATTCGCTCCGGAGTCCTCTGGGTCACTAAGGACGACATGATCCGCAGCCACCTCCTCCCAGCCACGTACAAGTCCACTGGTTTCTTGGGACTGTAAATCATCCCTAAAAGACTGCTGCTGATGATGCTGAGTGCCAGCCTCCACCTCCATGCTGACACAATCCTCCTCCTCCTCCTCCTCCTCTTCCTGTGCGATGGGTGGGACAGAAGGAACACTGTCTGGGTAAAGGGGGCCTTGAGAGGCAAGGAAGTCCTCCTCTTCCTGCCTCTGTTCTGCCTCAAGTGCCCTGTCCATTATTCCACGCAGCGTGTGCTCCAACAGGTGGACAAGAGGTACAGTGTCACTGATGCATGCACTGTCACTGCTCACCATCCTCGTGGCCTCCTCAAATGGTGCCAGGACAGTGCATGCATCCCTGATCATGCCCCACTGGCGTGGAGAAAAAAACCAAGCTCCCCTGACCCTGTCCTGGTGCCGTAGTCGCACAGGTACTCATTGATGGCCCTCTGCTGCGTGTGCAGCCGCTGCAGCATGGCCAACGTTGAGTTCCACCTGGTGGGCATGTCACATATAAGGCGGTTCTTGGGCAGGTTCAACTCCTTTTGCAGCTCAGCCAGGCGAGCACTGGCATTATAAGATCTGCGGAAATGCACACAGACTTTCCTGGCCTGCCTCAGGACATCCTGTAAGCCCGGGTACCTGCCCAAGAACCGCTGCACCACCAGGTTAAGGACGTGAGCCACACAGGGCACATGGGTCAGTTGTCCCTGTCGGAGGGCGGAGAGGAGGTTGGTGCCATTGTCGCAAACCACCATTCCTGGCTTAAGCTGGCGTGGCGTCAACCACCTCTCGGCCTGGCCCTGCAGAGCAGACAGGACCTCTGCCCCAGTGTGGCTTCTGTCCCCCAAACACACCAGCGCAAGCACGGCATGGCATCTTTTTGCCTGCGTACTTGCGTAGCCCTGTGAACGGCTACGGAGCACCGCTGGTTCATAGGACAAACCACAGGAAGAGGCCATGGAGGAAGAAGAAGAGGAGGGGGTGGAGGAGAGAGGTGTGTCACAACCAGTAGTAGCATTTTGGAGGCGTGGCGGTGGGACAACCTCCAACACTACTGCACCTTGTCCTGCATCCTTCCCAGCTGCCAAAAGAGTGACCCAATGGGCCGTGAAAGAAAGGTAACGTCCCTGTCCATGCCTGCTGGACCATGAGTCAGCGGTAATATGCACCTTACCGCTGACCGCCCTGTCCAGCGAGGCCAAGACATTGCCTTCCACATGCCGGTAGAGAGCCGGAATAGCCTTCCGTGAGAAAAAGTGGCGTTTGGGAACCTGCCACTGAGGAACCGCACATTGCACAAACTCACGGAAGGGGGCCGAGTCTACCAACTGAAAAGGCAGCAGTTGAAGCGCTAGCAATTTAGCCAAGCTAACATTCAACCGCTGGGCATGTGGATGGCTGGGAGTGAACTTCTTTCGACGGTCCAGCAGCTGGGGCAGGGAAATTTGCCTGCTAGAATCGGACGTCGGTGTACTGCTAGCAGAGTGGCCGCAAGTACTTGGCTGTGACACACCTAATTCTACACCTTCATTCCTCTCAGTGCATGTTTCAGAGAGGACTGAAGTTATAGTGGGGTTGGAGATCCCAGCTGATGCGGTGCAAGGAGAGGTCCGCTTTGTTCTTTGGTGTGGGTCTTTGAGGTAGGCTTGCCAACGAGCTGCATGGCAGGTCAACATATGTCTGGTCAGGCATGTGGTACCCAAGCGGCTGATGTTTTGGCCACGCGATATACGCTTGAGACATATGTTGCAAACAGCAGCTGTGCGATCTGATGCACTAGCCTCAAAAAAGGCCCACACCAAAGAACTTTTTGAATGACGGGCAGAGGCAGCGCCCTGCACAGGCGGAGCTCTGCGGTGTGATTCCGTCGGTGTACTGCCCTTACGCTGGCCACCAAAGGGCATCCTGCCTCGTTGGAGATGTGCCTCCTCCTCATCCTCCTCCTCCTCCTCTCTCCTATTAGGCACCCACGTGGAGTCAGTGACCTCATCATCACCTCCCTCCTCATCACTGGAGCCAATCTGGCAGTATGCTGCAGCTGCTGGAACATGACTGCCAGATTGGTGTCCTTCTTGAGCATCCCCTCTGTCTGCTCTCACGCTACTGCCTTCCTCTAGCTGGGTTTCATCATCAGACCCTTCGAAACGCTGGGCATCCTCCTGGAGCATGTACCCAACACTGTGCTGAAACAGTTCGGGGGACTCCTCAGGAGGAGGACATGGTGGGTCTAGGGAAGGAGTGACTGATGATGAGTCTGACATTGATACCAGGGAAGAGGACGCTTTGGCAGCTGCTTTTCCAGTACCCTGAGCCTGGGTGAGAGAGGATGAGGAGGAGGAGGAGGGCTTGGTCATCCACTCTACCAAGTCTTCGGCATGATGTGGCTCAACTTGTCCAGCTGCCGAAAAGAAGGACAAGCGTGTCCCATGGCCATGTGCTGATGACAATGCACCGCGTCCACGACCAGCACTGTTGCCCCCAGACACAGAGCCTGCTTGCCCTCTTTTATTGCCTCCTGACTGTCTGCCTCTCCTTGTTTGCCTTCCAGACATTCTAATAGATGGCCTGCAGGGAGATGGGAAAAAAGCAATAAGGGCTACCTTCAGGTGTCCTTCTCTGTCCCTTGAAACAAAGACTTTGACAGTGAAAGAAACTGACACACTCTCCCTACCTACAGTTTTCTGTCCCTAGAAAAAATGTTTTTTTTAAGCACAATTTAGCACAAGGAGAATTCACTCACTGTCCTTCCAGGTCCCTGGAAACAAGGACTTTGACAGTGAAAGAAACTGACACACTCTCCCTACCTACAGTTTTCTGTCCCTAGAAAAAATGTTTTTTTTAAGCACAATTTAGCACAAGGAGAATTCACTCACTGTCCTTCCAGGTCCCTGGAAACAAGGACTTTGACAGTGAAAGAAACTGACACACTCTCCCTACCTACAGTTTTCTGTCCCTAGAAAAAATGTTTTTTTTAAGCACAATTTAGCACAAGGAGAATTCACTCACTGTCCTTCCAGGTCCCTGGAAACAAGGACTTTGACAGTGAAAGAAACTGACACACTCTCCCTACCTACAGTTTTCTGTCCCTAGAAAAAATGTTTTTTTTAAGCACAATTTAGCACAAGGAGAATTCACTCACTGTCCTTCCAGGTCCCTGGAAACAAGGACTTTGACAGTGAAAGAAACTGACACACTCTCCCTACCTACAGTTTTCTGTCCCTAGAAAAAATGTTTTTTTTAAGCACAATTTAGCACAAGGAGAATTCACTCACTGTCCTTCCAGGTCCCTGGAAACAAGGACTTTGACAGTGAAAGAAACTGACACACTCTCCCTACCTACAGTTTTCTGTCCCTAGAAAAAATGTTTTTTTTAAGCACAATTTAGCACAAGGAGAATTCACTCACTGTCCTTCCAGGTCCCTGGAAACAAGGACTTTGACAGTGAAAGAAACTGACACACTCTCCCTACCTACAGTTTTCTGTCCCTAGAAAAAATGTTTTTTTTAAGCACAATTTAGCACAAGGAGAATTCACTCACTGTCCTTCCAGGTCCCTGGAAACAAGGACTTTGACAGTGAAAGAAACTGACACACTCTCCCTACCTACAGTTTTCTGTCCCTAGAAAAAATGTTTTTTTTAAGCACAATTTAGCACAAGGAGAATTCACTCACTGTCCTTCCAGGTCCCTGGAAACAAGGACTTTGACAGTGAAAGAAACTGACACACTCTCCCTACCTACAGTTTTCTGTCCCTAGAAAAAATGTTTTTTTTAAGCACAATTTAGCACAAGGAGAATTCACTCACTGTCCTTCCAGGTCCCTGGAAACAAGGACTTTGACAGTGAAAGAAACTGACACACTCTCCCTACCTACAGTTTTCTGTCCCTAGAAAAAATGTTTTTTTTAAGCACAATTTAGCACAAGGAGAATTCACTCACTGTCCTTCCAGGTCCCTGGAAACAAGGACTTTGACAGTGAAAGAAACTGACACACTCTCCCTACCTACAGTTTTCTGTCCCTAGAAAAAATGTTTTTTTTAAGCACAATTTAGCACAAGGAGAATTCACTCACTGTCCTTCCAGGTCCCTGGAAACAAGGACTTTGACAGTGAAAGAAACTGACACACTCTCCCTACCTACAGTTTTCTGTCCCTAGAAAAAATGTTTTTTTTAAGCACAATATAGCACAAGCACAAAACACACTGACACTCTCCCTACCTATCCTTCTCTTTCCCTAAACTAAAGGAATCCAGGTTAAGCAAGAAAGAAATAAAAGTCACTGTCCCTGCCTATGCTGCTCTATCCCTGCTCCGGAACACACTACACTAGGCCGCCGTGCTGGCGGCCTTTTATAGTGTGGGGCGTGTACTAAACACCCTCAGCAATAATTGGCCACAGGCATCCTGCCTGTGGCCAATCATTGCTCTCCTCGCTGCCGGCGCTGTGATTGGCCAAGCATGCGGGGTCACAGTGCATGCTTGGCCAATCACAGCGCCTGGATGACACTGCGATGGCGTAGTGCATTGTGGGCCGTTCGCGTCACTCGAATTTGGCGCGAACGGCCCAAATCGTTCGATCTTCGTCGAACGATCGAACAGCCGATGTTCGAGTCGAACGTATGTTCGACTCGAACACGAAGCTCATCCCTACTCTTCACTATCTGTCATGCTCAGAATCTCGTAGGCCTCTTTACTAGTGTACCTTCGACTTGCCATTTTGGGCTCTAAATTTAGGGGTACACTAGTAAGATTCACAGGAAAAAAAGCACCTGACTGTCGTCAGCAAATATATCAAACGCTACAAAAAAAACTGTTAGCGATCGCAGGGATCAGGCCTGTCTCTGCGAACGCTGCAGTTATGTGTTTTGTGTTTGGTAAGTGACAGTGATCGATCGATACTGCACTTGGGTGGGCTGGGCTGGGAGGAGGGGCTAAACGCAGGTGCTAGCAGGTATCTGGGCTGATCCCGCTAACACTGTGTTTTTGGGAACCCTAAACCGCTGGGGACGCTAGTATAGATCTGATCAGATCAGATATTGATCTGTTCAGATACTATACCACTAAGGGAGGTGTATGCTTTGCGCGTGGGTGTTAGCGTTACTGGCACTAACCTAACGCTGCCTGGGGCGACGCAGACCCTCTCTGGCGCTAAAACCTAATTGATCTCACCCACCCGGCGATCAGGGGGTTAAACCTTTATTGGGTTATATACGGCGGGTGCCCTGATGCTATAAAAAGCAAACTAACCAACCAGCGTCACCCGTAACCTTTATATGGTGATCACTGGTGAAAGGGTTAACTAGGGGCAATCAGGGGGTTAAAACCTTTATTAGGTTAAATATGGGGGTACCCGACGCTATATAAAAACCTGACGGGTTACCTAAATAACTAAATATCTAACTGGGTAAGCAGTGTCACCAGTGACGCTTATACGGTGATCACTGGTGAAAGGGTTAACTCTAGGGGCAATCAGGGGGTTAAAATAATATATGGGGGTACGTGACGCTATAAAAACCTGCGGCGAAACTAAAAAGAAATAACTGGCTATCTAGGGCACCACCGGCACTAAATACAGCGATCGAAAATACGATCGCTTAGTGACGCTGGCGTTAGGGGGTGAAAGGGTTACCTGGGCGGCGATCAAGGGGTTAAACCTTTATTAGGGGGGGTTAGGGGGCTACCCTGGACCTAAAGGGGCCTAAACCTAACTGCCCTGCAACTTTTTACTGTCACAGATGACACTAAATACAGTGATCAGTAAAATAAATGATCACTGCAATCAGTGACACTGTGATTGGGGGCTGGGGGGTGACCTGGGGGGTGATCTGGGGGTGACTGGGGGGTGAAATATGTGCCTATGTGTACCTAAGTGTCAGTGGACTGTTGGTGCACTAACCTGCGTCTTCTCTCCTCGGCGCTGCGGACGAAAAGACCGCTGCGAGGAGAGATGACATCACTTCCTCCTGCTTCCTCTGCCTGTGTTTACATTACACGGGCAGAGGGAGCATTTTCATTCGCCGGGAGCGATCACGAGGGGGTGGCCGGAATCGAATGTCCGTCCCCTCATCTCGGATCGCTCCCCAACGATAAACGGCCGCTCACTGTATAGGAGGGGGGTCCGATCGGACCCCCCAACTGTACAAAGGCGATCACGTACACTGTACGTGATTGTGCCTGTCGGTGCCATTCTGCCGACGTACATATACAGTGAGCGGTCGTTAAGTGGTTAAAGGTTACTTATCTTCTGTTACGGTAAATTCGTGATCTCCATTGGCAATGATTCTTCTTGGAGACCAGGTTATGTTCTTCTCTACCCCATTCCGTTTCTTCTCTGTTCTTTTCTGCTTGTATTCTTCCTGTCTGGCCTTGACCTTATCTACTGCCCTGACAGGTTTTGATTTAGTCTCCTCTATCTCCCCCAACTGGCTTAAAAGGGTTGTGGCTTCATGAATCTTGCTGTTTAATCCCAGGCCTCCCAACAAAGACAATAATGGAGCCATGAGATTAAATGGCGCAGACTTCATCAGCTTAGAGCGCAGCGCAGACGTAAAGGGTTCCATATCTGGAGCTATCCATTCTGGAAATGTATTTAATCCGGTTATACAACCCATCTCACATAACCTGGAAATACCCTCTCCTATTGATCTCCAGGAGTAGGTATTTTCCAGGTCAGTAGGACTGGCGTATACTCGGACTATCTTCCATCTCTCACAAGGTCTAACAGTGAAAAATTCACGCTAAACTCTCTGGCTTTTCGCATTGCCTGACGCAATTGTGGATCATGGGTTAACACTCCCATAGCCACTGCTTCCTTACCTGACAAAACAACACTGGCCGCCCCTTCATCCCATAAGCGTAGGAGCCAACTCAATAGGGGCTCCCCAGACCTTTGTTTGTATTGTTTTGCCAGCTCATGGAGTTCAGTTTGTGTAAACTCCCGTACTTCTTCAATTTCAACATCTCTGAGGTTGCGATAATGCACCTCCCCATCTGCCATATCCTTTCTATCATGTTGCCGTTTCCTATGCTTAGTAATGAGAGGTCTGGCATACTTTTTCTTTCCTACTAGCAGATCATCATCTGAAATATCAAACTCTATGTCCTCATCCTCACTATCATTTGAGGAGAGCACATCCTCACAATCCCAATTTTGGGATGTGACAATGGCACGTACCCTGGCTTTACTAATAGGTTTACGCCCCTTCCTTTTCCTTAAGGCATTAATTGATTTGGTCATGAGGGCTGCACACCGCTCTTGAAAATCATCAGCCCGACTAGCGGTTGAACGTACACATTCTGAAGCAACTGCTAGCTGGTCTTTTAATACCTTAACTTCTGCCTCTGCCTTCTCCCTTCTATGTGATTCAGTATAGAGAGCATGGAGGAAGTACCAACCCACTGTGGACACTGTCCTCTTCTCTTTCTTACTTAAATCCAACCCCTTGAGGCTAAAATCTACAAAATGATCTGAGACTTTATCATCCCCAAGTCAGCTTCAAGGGAGAAGCATACTTCACAAATTCTTTAGCAAGAGGCTCCCACTCATTATTTCTGGCCCAGATAGATAAGCTGCACACTTACTTCTGGTCACCAGAACCCTCTGCAGCCTTGTTTTTCCTAAACAGCTTACGCAGCATTTTACCTAGCACAAGCTACACAACACACTACAGAAAAACAAGTCTGCTTCAATTGAATTATAGCACAGATACCGGACGAGCCCCCATTGTAATGCTTTTGCGTCTATCTATTAATTTCTTGTGGTAAAACCAAGGAAGCTTAAACTTCTGTAGTGTATCAATGCTTTACTAAACAAGGAAAAATCTGCACATACAACTGTAGGATGCACAATACAACACAACTTATAGCTTACAAAATATCACATTAAGTAAACTAAATAATTACTCAACTTAGAGGTCAAGATGTAATGTCCATAGTTTCTTGCTCAGTCTAACTCCCAAAAGCATCTCCAAAGTTATCCAGCTTCAGGCAGCCATGTCTCCTTCCTTTGTCCTTCCAAACACCAACTCCTTTCTTTGTCCTTCCAAACACCAACTCCTTCCTTTGTCCTTCCAAACACCAACTGTTGTTCAAACACACACATGTCTCTTCCCAACCCTTTCCAAGCCCCTCCCACCCATTTCCTGCTTCCTGCAAAGAACGTCCAGACATATCAATGGATGGGGGGGAAGGGTCACTGTAACTAAACCTAAACTCTATATTATTATCATAAAATCACTATAGAAATTGCCATAGCAACACAATATTAAACTTTCTGCTGCTGGGAGAAATTACTATATATCAGCCTGTTATCAATAGAGCATTCTAAACATCTTCCACATTTAAAGAAACCCTTTCCATCAAAGAAGAAGAACCTGGTACTGTGAGTAAAGTCTTTTGTGTTTTGGGTCAATTTCATCTGAGGGTACTTTTCTATAAATGAACCTGGGTTTTTCGGAAGAATTAAACCAGTTGTTTTATCTGTAATAATTATAGAACAATTCTTTGTGAAAATGTCCTCCAAATTCTTAAATGTGTGTTTATTTGAGAAATAAGGGCCCATAGATCTTCATTCCCTATTTCAGATAAAGAAGATGTCATCAATATACCTACCTAGACAGGGGTTCCCATTTAACTTTTCATAAATTAAAGAATCTAATAACAGTTGGCTCATTTCCTCATTGCTTCAGACAGCCCTACTTTTGTCTGCTACTGGTGTCACAATGACGTGACAATTAGACAATTTTCTATTCCTGATTTTTAGTGTAATGCCTTGTACACATGATCGGATTTCCGATGGAATGACTTCCATCAGTCTTGCATACACACTGTCAGACTAAATTCCGACCGTCCAAAACGCGGTGACATAAAACACTACGACGAGCCGAGAAAAATGAAGTTCAATGCTTCCGAGCATGCGTCGACTTGATTCTGAGCATGCCTGGATTTTTCTCCGATGGAATTCCACACAGACGATTGGAATTTCCCATCAGATTTTTTTCCATCGGAAAAATTTAAAACATGTTCTATTTTTTTACTCCAATGGAAAAAAGTCCGATAGGGCTGATGAAACAAGTCCATCGGATTTTATTCCATCGGAAATCCGATCGTGTGTACAAGGCATAAGGGGCATTGATTACCCTCTTCAAGTAAATGTTCTTGATATTATCAATAGTAGATTGTTTACATTGTGTAAATGTTTCAATAAAATGGTTATTACTGATAGGGAGATTGAAAATAATATTTTTTTTCCAGTGCTGATGAAAAATACAATGTTTGGGTAGGTACTAGACATGTGCGATTAGTTTCGTACGAATCGAAAATTCGTCCGAAGTTTTCGAAATTCGTACATTTGTACGAATCCAAATTACGAATTTTTATGGATACGAATTCTGTACGAAATACGAAGTTTCGTTTACGAATTTTGGCTCCAAATTGAAAAGATTCAACATTATAGAGAGAAAAGATTTGACATAGAGTGAAAAGATTCGACATTATAGAGAGAAAAAATTCGACATAGAGAGAAAAGATTCGACATTATAGAGAGAAAAGATTTGACATTATAGAGAGAAAAGATTCGACATTATAGAGAGAAGATTGCTGCTGGAATTGGGTGGGGGAAGTACAATTCCAGTCGAATCATTCGTTCGTTCCGGTCAGATCGTTCGTTATACGCGTCGTACGAAATTCGTATTTCGTACGAATCCGAATTGAATTCCGTACACAAATTACGAATTACGATTTTTTTTAATACGAAACGGAACGGAACAAAACAAATTTTTTCGACGGCTCTCATGTCTAGTAGGTTCAGGGTTTATTTTACATGTAGGGCCTGGACCAGAGAAAATATGAATTTTATGAATGAATTTGTGAACAGCAATGAATATGTCAAATATATTTCCTTTATGTTTTGGGGCAAAGATTGGGTTCTTATCCAACACACATGCACTTTTAACATGCACGTGGATTTTACTTTTGGCAATAAAATACAAGCAATGTCACACTATTAGATCTGCCTTTCTGTCTTTTGATTCTCTATGAATTGATGCATTATGATGCCTGACTGGAACAAAGCCATTTACGGCTTTGTTTCAGTCTGTCTCTAGGCGCCGAAAGTGCCGCATCGCGGATCGGGTCTCCCGGAGGGACAGGAGGCCTGGTCAGAGCGGCGGAAGGGGGGATGTCCCCTCCCGCTCCTCCGGGATAACAACTGAGCAGCTTTTAGCCACATCAGTTGTCATCCCTGGAAAGCTGATCGCCTGCTCTAAAAAACGGTACCGGGATGATGCCTGCAGCTGCGGGCATCATCCCAGTATAACCCCCGTAAGCCGAGGCCGCATATATGCGTACACTCGGCGGGAAGGGGTTAAAGTGGTTCTAAAGCCTTGAAGGTTTTTTATCCTTAACATGAAAAACCTTCTGTGTTCAGCGCCCAACCCCAGCCCCTTCAATCCATACCTAAGCTCCCTCTGATCCAGTGGTGTTCACGATAGTCTTGGCTGTCCTGGGACAATCCCTCCTCATTGGCTAAAAAAGCAGCAGGAGCCCATTTTCTCTCACTGCTGTCAATCACAGCCAGTAAGCCAATGAGTAGAGCAGAGGGTGGGACTGAGCCACGGCTCTATATATCTTATGGACGCATAGAACAGCGGCTCACAGCTGTGCCCCCATGACAAGTGGCTTTCTCTGGGGGCACTGCTTGAGGGGGAGGAGCCAGAAGTGATGACAGGGTACCTGAAAATAAGAGGATCAGAGCTGCTCTGTGCAAAATCACTGCACAGAGCAGGGTAAGTATAACATGTTTGTTATTTAAATAAAAAAAATAGCAAATAAAGAAAAAATAATATAGCGCATATAATTGTGATACTAATCATATTGTAATTGAATGTTATCAAAAATGACCTTTCCTTTTCAATCTGCAGCCAATGTAATTTTCTGAGAATACATTGTAATATGGCTACATAAAGTTGTTCTGTACACAGAGTGTGTACTGACCACCCCCAGAAACATAATTTCCTGCTTGTATGATTGGCTCACCAATTTTCCCAGAAGTCTGCCTATGATACAAGTCAGATTTCAGGCATCCCCTGAAACAAAAATTTAATTTTTGAAGAGATACTTTCAATAGGAGCACATCTAAAGGGATGCAGGCCCAGCAGATTTCCTCATTAGTGCTTTCCAGCTGCATACCTGACAGTTAATTATGAAACCACTCCCATTAGACCCATTTAGAACAGAGGCACAGACAAACACACATGGATTTATTCAGAATAACAAAAGGTAGGAACCTGCAACAAAGTTTGTTAAAATCCTTGCAATGTACATAGATCACCCAGGGGGAATGTTTTTTTCTCAACAAAAGTGAAGTTACGCTTTAAGCAAAGCTTTGGCACACAGGCTGTTCTAAGGTAGAGTAGAATTTTTGTCTTTGTGTTATTTTTATTTAAAATAAAGTTTATGTCATTATGTTTATTACTTTTTAATGCATTTCAATGCATTTCAATGAAAAGTAATTTTTAAAAGGTTATAAGTGTATCTCATAATTGGGAATTTTATAAAATGCTTTTTATCATGAGATTATTTTGTGTTCCTATTTGCCTGTCTAAATAATGGGTGCTTTACCTTTTATACAATGGGGACTGATGGATTAAGATAAGAGATGAGAAAATATTAATGTGAACCTTACACTATTGCATTAGAGTTTAGAGACTTTATAGACTCATTTCTAAGCTGTTCTTGGTACTTAGTAGTCAGCATAAAGAGTCATTCCCTGTATAAAACTGTGTCAACAGGGGATTGTTACAGCGACATAGTTATTGCTTATCTTAACACCAGATGTTCTAACCTCCAGCACACCAATGCAGACACTTGGATTTACAGCCAGAAATATGGGAACAATGCCAGAGTTTAGATTTGTAACAACTAAACAATTACTTGGTTAACAGTATTAGAAGCAGTAATGTAAATGCATTGACCAGTAATATGTATTGCAAGAAACGATCATCTGAACTTCTGTCAGCTTTCCTATTTGGTATTAAGTAATGTGAACATTCCTAGATAAAAAAAAGTAGTTTAGGCTTTAGGCTCTTTAAATGTGGAAAAAATTATACATGGGATATACTGCGCTGTGCAATAAGTAAACACAAAAATTAGCTGCCAACACAGCTGAGACAAAGCAAAAACTGGTGAATATGAAAAAGTGTAGCGCTTATTTTTGTAAAAACGTCAGTTACCAACACATATCAAATGTTGCAAACATGCATATATATGAAATCTTAATTTCAGTGACACCAAGTGACTGAGTGTGATCCGTGAAAAAAAAAAAAAAAGTGTAACAAATAAATCAGAACGAAGCAGTCCTCTATTGTGATCACACACAAATAACAATCCCAAAGTTGTAGAAAAAACTGCAAGGTTGAAATGAAAAGTCCCACATGGATATGACCCTCTCTGTGAAAGGATAGAGACACCACCACCGATGTAAGAAGGAGGCTTACCAGATGGTGTTGACTTGGTGAGGTGTATACCACCCAAATCAAAACAGGCTTATATAATCAGTCAGAAAGATGTATCCAGCTGGTCCTGAATCCGCATATCAGTCAGCACCGCAAATTCCCACAAACACCAGGAAGTGTAAATACATGTAGTCTTGTTGGAGCCAGAGATACGGTAACCACATAACATGCGTAATGGGAAAAAAACTCACATAGTGTGATACCGTACAAGGTAGTATTTATTAAAAAAGATAAAAAAAATTAACACTCACATTTGGAAGAACATCATAGGCATATCACAAAGTGCAAGAGCGATGTGTGTGAATGGGTCCATCCGACGCGTTTCAACTAAACAGTCATCAGATGTCATACAGGGATGGAAGCACACAGCAGTAGTCCATTATAGTAATACCCCCAGATACCCCCAAAAAACGCTGGCCTTTAATGGCCCTGTGATTCTTTTATCCTCTGACTTTTGTTTTTGTCCTTTGTTTCTTTAATATACAGGTTTTTTATCTCCATCCCTCATTTCCTTTTTTACGCTTAGATGAATGAACAGCGACTATCTTGGTCGCTGTTCTTTCTACCTATTACAGTGCGTCCTGGGCTGTGTCATCGGTCTAGCTTATTGCAGGTCTCTTCCCCTCCCCTCTGCTAGGCGGTTTATTTCCATACTGACAGGCACTTTGGGGAGTTGAATCAGCGCTAATCGCCAGACGGCTGAGCCGCCCAGGTGAAAGCGTTCTCCTCCCCTCTGTCTGTCACTGCCTCCTTGATGCCTGATTGGTCTGTCTGTGGCAGCACACCTGCATATGCACCCCCCATGGCCTGTTCACTCACACCACATCACTTCTCCCATCTCTCCTGGATAACTCACACGCATATGGATCCTGGCTTTCATTGAACACAGGTACTTCCTCTCCTTCACCTCTTCCCCTTTCCTTCTCACCTTGTGTCCTTGCTACTTTTTGTGTCTGTTTTCCCATTTTTTGTTTTGTTTTCATATTTGTTTTTTCTTTTTCCCCTCTCCTTCACCTTGCCTGTTTTACTTCCTACACTTCTAATTCATCTCTTCATTCATCCCTTCACCTTTCTTGCACTCATCTTTCCTACACCTCCCATTTTTTACATTTAACTTTTATACACATTTATTATACCTCGCACCACTCACACTCATTCATCTTTCAGGTTCCCCATATGGGGCCACTTTTTCCACCCTTATGTAGGGTATTAACAAACACCACCTGCCTGGAACATGCCTTTGTTGGTTGTTGCTGCCTTTCCAGACCACTCCAGTGCCTCGAGAGGGAGCTCAGAGTCGCATTGGCGATTTCCGTTGGCACGCCAAGCTCGCACGATGTGCAGATGTAAGTTCTCTGTAACCATTGAACCCCCTTTTTTCTCTCCCCCCTAAAATCCCCTCATTTTTCTTCCTGACAATCATTAATGCCCAGCCCATTATTATTATTTAGATCTGTATATTTCTTCTTTTTTAGATTTTAATGCCATGGTTTATGCTCCTGATGAGCGACTACAAGGTCGCGAAACGCATAGAGCCACTATTCATTACCATAATTTCTTACCATGGACCCCTTCTTATTTTTATGACCGCAATTATGTTTTTAATTGTTTGTTACTAGCATCATGCGATTTCTGTACTCATTATGTAAATGTACATCAAATTATGTGGTTTCATGTATTTGTTTTGTAAACGTCTAAACATTCATGGTTGAGAGGCTGTATACCCAATATATGCTATAAATGAATGTACAATGCAAAATAAATCCAATTTTTCTACTCGCTTGACTTTTCATTTTACTGCTGTAAAAGATAAGAAGAGAGTAAGAAAAACAAAAGGTAGTGCAAAATCAAGGGAGTGAAGAGTGAGAACAAGAAAAATTAGGTGAAAGGAAAGGGCGAAAAAAAGAAAGAAAAAGAAAAAAGTGTATATAAAGTGGGAATATATGCCCCACAATGTAAGTGTGGGGATAAAAAGATGATGTGCAGGTGAGACAGTGTATATACTGTAGGTATAACAAGTATCATAGTACCTACCAGTGTAGTGGAACCTCTTGCCTATGTATTAAGAAAACGAATGAAGGAGAAAGTTTGCCGTGCCGAGACCCCTGCCCAAATCCCCGGACGTCCGCCGCAGCCTCCGCTGCTGCGGTCTCCGTTCCTTCAGCTCCCGGTTGGAATGTCCTCTGCCGGCCCTTGCTTGGGGTCAGTCTCTGAAGCCAATCATCAAGTGAGTATGGGATTGTTGGTTCAGGCGCCATGCCCTTGTTCAATCATAATCTTTACAGACATCAGATATACACATCAGCCCCTGAAGAAGCGAGTAGAGATTGTGAAAAGCGTTGGGTTATAGATGTATTATGTATATCTGTACTAGTATTACTTCATGACTGTATACCATTATGTCTGTTTAGAGGACCTTTGTGCTATGTTGCTGTTTTTATAAATCTGTCACCCATGCTCATGTCTGGTTTTGGATTATGTTTATACTATTTCAATAAATTTCGATACTTTACATATCCACACATCTTGTTTACCCTTTGATCATCATGAACACCTCATTTAAAGTCCCACGGGCCATTGTTTGTTTTTATTTTATGTAAATTGGGGATGGAGGTGTTTCATGTTGGGGGGCAGCGTTCAGACCTTCTCTAATTTTCATTTTGTACACTCAGGTGGCCAGACAATTTTTGCACTTTTTCCTTAGCTTTTTTATTTTTCACTTATAGCTTTCAGAATTTGTGAAAGATCCCCCAAACCATATATTTTCTGAAAGCACATGATAAGTAGAATAAAAAGAAGGTGCTACTGATTTTTTAGACCCTGCGGTATTTGCGCAAATGTTTATCAAAGCAATATATTTGCAAAAAATACACTAAAACCATTATTGGCAGATAAAAACACAGCAACGTTTACAAAATTCCTACTAAATATAAAAGCTTAACCTGTTTCAAGTTAATAAATAACAAATATTTGTAACATTTAAATTGCGTCTTTTTGCGAAATTGAACAGACACAAAAGTGTAAATATCCAAATTTCTAAAAAAATCTGAAGGTTTTCATTTTTCCCTGATGCCGCGTACACACGGTCATAAATTCCGCCAGCAAAAGTCCGATGTGAGCTTTTGGTCGGATATTCCGACTGTGTGTATGCTCCATCGGACTTTTGCTGTCTGAATTTCCGCCAGCAAAAGATTGAGAGCAGGTTCTGTATGTATGCAATTCCGACGCGCAAAATTCCGACGCATGCTCGGAAAACAATTTGACGCATGCTCGGAAGCATTGAACTTCATTTTTCTCAGCTCGTCGTAGTGTTGTACATCACCGCGTTCTTGACGGTTGAATGTTCAGAGAACTTTTGTGTGACCGTGTGTATGCAAGCCAAGCTTCAGCGGAATTCCGTCGGAAAAACCACCCATTTTCAGAATTTGTGAAAGACCCCCAAAACCATATATTTTCTGAAAGCATATGACTTCTAGAATAAAAAGAAGGTGCTGATTTTTTAGACCCTGCGGTATTTGCGCAAATGTTTATCAAACCAATATATTGGCAAAAAATACACTAAAACTATTATTAACATATAAAAACACAGCTAATGTTACAAAATTCCTGCTAAATCCCTACTTAATATAAAAGCTTAACCTGTATGGAGTTAATAAATAATTAAACGTTTGAATTTTTACATTGCGCCTTTTTGCGAAACGGTGAAAATTGAACAGAAGCAAATCTGTAAATATCCAAATTTCTCAAAAAATCTGAAGGTTTTCACTTTTCCCTTACAGCTTTTAGAATTTGTGAAAGACCCCCAAAACCATATATTTTCTGAAAGAATATGACCTCTAGAATAAAAAGAAGGTGCCACTGATTTTTTTAGACCCTGCGGTATTTGCACAAATGTTTATCAAACCAATATATTCACAAAAAATACACTAAAACCCATTATTAGCAGATAAAAATACAGCTAATTTTACAAAATTCCTGCAAAATCCTTACTAAACATAAAAGCTCAACCTGTATCGAGTTAACAAATTACAAATATTTGTAATTTTGAAATTGCGTCTTTTCGCAAAATGGTGAAAATCGAACGTACCCAAAAATGTATCTAAAAATCTGGAGGTTTTCAATTTTCACTTACAGCTTTCAGAATTTAAAAAGACCCCTCAAACTCGACATTTTATAAAAGCACATGACCTGCAAAAGAAAAAAAAGTGCTACAGATTTTTTGGGCCCGCAATAATTGTGCAATTGTTCATCATATCGCTATTTTCTCTAAAAATACACTAAAATCATTAATATTGCACATAAACAACATAACTTACAAAATCCCTGCTAAATTAGTACTAAAGCATCGTTCATATGTGAGAAAAGGGAGCAAAAAAGGAAGCCGGTGAGGCTGCAAAATTGCACCAAGGGGGAAGGGTGGGACTTTAAATGAAGCCCATGGTAACAAAGAAGAACAATTGTAGTGGATATAAAATATTTATTAATACATTTTTACATGTTACAATACATGGGTTACATAAAACAATACATCAATTGCACAGTGGCGGATGCCAGTACCTGACACGGTAATGCCAGGCGGCAACATGTCTGTATATAATGTAAAGGATTGCATACTGGCGAATGCCAGCTCCTGACACGGTAATGCCAGGTGGCAACATGTCTGAAAACAATGTACATATAATAGGTTAAAGGGTCCACCTATGTTCAAAAATTGGGTATAATTTTAGGAAACATACAATCTGCATGGTTTAATATTGACTAATCCCTGTGGATAGAATTGGCACATAACTTGGTAAACAGGTAGCTAGACGCATTTCTCGGCTTGAAACCGCTCTTCAGGAGCAGGTGTATGAAGTTTCTGCAATGAAAAATGTATTGCTGAGTAAACTAGCTTATGTTAGTATAAGGATGGATGGATGCAATCAAGCAGCCATCCCAAGGTAGAAAAGTATCACTTACATGTGTATGTGCAATAAATGGCACACCAGCAGGGACAATGGACCACTCAAGGGGGGTCGATATCGGGAGCTGAGGGGGCGTGTTCAGCAGAGGCGCCACCACGAACAGCGCCACAGGCGGATCCGGGCACATCGAGCACTCCTGGGGGGTGGGGGAGCATAAAGATGAAAAATATAAACAGTGAGTATGGGTGTAATGGAAACTAAAGTAGCTGATTGGAGTGGGTAAAAAATTGAAATATTGAGATGTGAGTGTGCAGCAATGGTGAAAGTAATAGATGGGGGTGTAGGTGGAGGACCATGGAGAAGGCTGACCCCAACGCACCGGATGACTATGAGGGGGAGATGAGGGAAGGGAGAGTGAAGGAAAGTGAGCGGTACAGTGAAGTGCCAGTGACAGAAGGAATGAGAGAAGTGCAGTCCAAGGAAGGAAGTGTGGGATAGTGATAGTAAAATGAGGTGCCGGTGGAGGGCTATGAACAAAGCCAACCACACCGCACCAAGTGGTTGAAGGGGAAAGTGGGGGGAAGGAGAAGTGAAGGAAGGGTGAACAGTGAAGTGGGTTACCTGGTGCTTGGAGTGGGAGGGGAGCTGAGAGACAGAGGAGGGGCTAAAAGAGGGGGGACTGAGAGACACGGCAACTGAGAGACAGAGGGGGGGACTGAGAGACAGAGAGGGGAACTGAGAGACAGAGGGGGGTCTGAGAGACAGAGGGGGGTCTGGGAGACAGAGGGGTCTGAGAGACAGAGGGGGGAGCTGAGAGACAGAGGAAGAGCTGAGAGACAGAGGGGGGCTGAGAGACAGAGGGAGGGAGCTGAGAGACAGAGGGAGGGAGCTGGGATCTGAGAGACAGAGGGAGGGAGCTGAGAGACAGAGGGGGAGAGCTGAGAGATAGAGGAGGGGGCTGAGAGACAGTGGGGGTCTCAGAGACAGAGGAGGGGTCTGAGAGGCAGAAGGGGCCAAAAAAAAATAAAACATTTTTTTTTTTTTTTTAAACGGCCCACTGAGCCATCGGCCCCCGGGGAAACTCCCGGTAGTCCCTATGGCCAGTCCATCCCTGCATCCGTGTGGGTGAGGGTACATGACCCCGAACGCAGACAGTGTGAGCTCACAGACATGCATGCGAACCTACATGGATGTAAAATTGGGCTCTGTTGGTGCAGGTGCTACATCCCAAATGACATCAATGGGACGGCCTGCGCAGAGATGCACGGAACACCCATGCATCCCTGTAAAGGTATGTTGTGTATGCCCTGTGTGAACAAGCCTTAAGCCCCTTTCACACAAGCACACCGATTGGGTCTGCCTGTCCGTTTTTCAGGCGGGCCAAATTGGACCACCCATTGTTCTCTATGGAGAGACTGATGTAAATGGACATGTGTCCGTTTACACCCGCCTGAATCTGATCCAGTCCGCTAAAAACAGATGGATGGGGATTCCAATCCCCATCCATCTAGCAGATCGGATCGGATGGCATCCGATGGAAATAGCCAGGCGCTCCGTTTCCATCTGGCCGCCCCATAGAGAACAGCGGGCTGTGTCCGTGTCCGCTCTGCATCAGTAGAGCGGACATGGACCTGTCATCCGGTTGCTCAGCGGAGATCAGCAGACAGATGCCCCTCTGAGCATGTGGTTCTGCTTGACAGAGTCTGCTCCATGTCCAGAAGTGGCCGGTCCATTGGGGGCGCATGGTCGCCACCCCCTGAGGCTCTAATTGTCTTGATAAAGGTTGTAAAAGGTTGGGCTCGGGGCACAGAGCATTGTACCCTGAACCCACCCACTTGTGACAATAGCGAATTAATATTCGCTATCGTCTTCCGGCTTCTCCTCCTGGCCAATCAGGACAGATCGGGTTGGCCAGGAGAAGAAGCTGAGGTATCCGTGGAGGGGTGAGTGTGGGGGGACCATCACCGTGGAGGGGTGAGTTCGGGGGGACGTCACCGCAGAAGGGTGAGTGCGGGCGGACCTGGGGGTCTTAGTGTGTTTGTATTTTTTCTTTTAAACATTTTTAATTTTTTTTGTCATTTTATAAAAAAAATTTTTTTTTGGGGGGGGGGGTCTTTGGTGAGATATCCCCATATCTCTTTTTTTGAGACAGAGAAAGGGACTGAAGATAGTCCTTTTCTCTGTATCACTTTACTTGAATGAATAAGGAATTTGTATAGAGATTCCTCACTCATTCAGAAACAGACAGTCTGATACATAGTAACACTCGCGGTTACTATTATCAGATGTCAGTGGGCATACAGGAATGATCACAGTGATCGCTGTATGCGCCCAGGGTGCCACACTTAGGGGGGTAGTAAACACATGTTTACCAAGCCCCCTAAGCCCAAACATTACCCGCACTGCTCCCACCTCCCCCGCCACTATCCCCAGCCTGTCAGCTTACTGGAGCAGAAACTGCAGGCTGCAGGAGGGGAAGAAGAGATGCCACCAGAGCAGGGATGGATCGGGGGTGCAGGGGCCAGTATTGGGGGGCTTAGTGATGCGGGGACACATCTGGATCCCCCAAGCCCCCAGCAGCACCTGAAGCCGGTGGAAATGGCAGATGAGGTATGCCGGCTTATGATGGTAGCTGCGGGGGGGATTGAATTTGGGAGGGTCGGATCGGGTGTGGGGGGATCAGTGCTGGGGGGAGAAAGGTGTTGAAGGGGATAGGAGAGGAGGAGAGTGGGGGGAGTAGTTTTAGATGGAAGGGAGTTGTGGGAGGTAGAGAGGCTGGTGACAGGGAAGTGGCGGCATGGAGAGGGGGGGCAATCACATTAGGGGTTAATAACTCTGGTTAGTGGGTTGTAATCCACTGATTAGAGTTATAGAATTGTTCAGCAGAGTCTGCTGAACAATTCTGATATAAGCTTATGGTCATTGAAGTGACCATAAGCTTATAGGAGAGAGAGAAACGAGGTCCGTACGCCGTACTGACCTGACCATCTGAAGGCCCTTTTGTAGGTCGTAAGGACTTGGCAGTGAAAGTGTTAACAATCAAATACAAAGTATGGTATTTCTACTGCACCTAACATTGATTTCCTGCAAATTAACTGACAAATATTCTTCTAGAATAAACTGACATAAACATGTCCTTAGATATAATAAAATAAATAAATAAATAAATAAAAAAGGAATAACATGCAAACTGTGATTATATAGCATGACACAACTGAAAATATGAGAATTTGATATTGATCAAACATAAGGAAAAATAAAAAACTTGTTTGAAGATATCCTTTAGATTGGTAACATCTTTCTTCATAGTTATTTATTTTTTTCCATGTTTGTCATTAACATAAAAGAAAAGTAAATTTACAACAATTTGCATATCCAATAGGGATATATATTGACAAAGATGATTATTTCAAAACCTTTATCTACCCTATCCCTCCCACCCCCCACCAGCCCATATTCCACAGCCCCTGAAAAAAAAAAGAAGGAAAAATGGAAAGGAAAGATTAATTGTTTAATTGTTTAACTAAGGGGAGGGGTGGGAGGCGGTCAAGTAAAGAGGCCAACTCCCCACCCCCCAAGAAGATGGAGGGAGCTAAGAAAAGTAAAAATAACCGTCGTCAGCTCCACAAGAGGCACACTTCCCTTTCCACTAGATCGTATATTTCCCATTAAATATTTCTTATACCACTAAACCTTCTTCAAATAGTTTCTTCCCCTTTTCTGAGTTCCTAAATATGTTCCAACTTGACCAAATATGTTCCAACTTGACCATGTTAGGTCGTATTGTTCTTTCTTATTTTTTGCAGAGAGGACTAAATCTTCCATGGCCTCTATCTCTCTAATCCTGTTTAGCCATTCTAGGATTGATGGAGGTCTAGTATCCCTCCAGTGCAGCGGAATCCCAGCTTTAGCTGCGTTGATTATGTGACACATTACTGATCTTTTATAGGACTGAACCGGAATCTGTGAACAGTGAAGGAGGAAGAGTGCAGGGTAGTGCATGGTATTTGTGATTCCGTAATTTCCTGAATGATTTTTTGGATCTCCATCCAATACTGCCTTATTTTTTTTAGAGGACCAAAATATGTGTAGTATTGACCCGCTCTCTTCCCCACATCTCCAACGCCCATCCGAGTTCTCCTTTGAAATTTTATGAAGTCGTACCGGAGTGTAATACCACTGCGTCAAATGTTTATAATTAGCTTCCTGGGTTTGAGTGCAGACTGAGGAATTAAAGGTCAAGTAGACAATTTGTTTACGTTGCAATGGGGAAAAAGTCCTATTTAGATCTCTTTCCCACTTACTAATGCCAGGCATCACATAATAAACAGGTGGTTTATTTAACAATCTATACATCTTTGAGATCCCTTGTGAGATTGGTTCTTTCTCATCACAGTATGATTCAAAAGTCGTTAATTGCCGTTAGAAATTTATAGGAGGTCCCAAGGATCTCAAAAAATGGCTAGTTTAAAAGGCTTGCCAGAAGTTGATTTCGAAGAGGCCCCCCACTTGAGTCAGTATTTTAACAGTTGGCCACGTCTCTGATTTAAGAAAATGAGATACCTGGTATAGACCATTATCTTTAAGATTTTGGAATGCACCCGTTTCTATACCTGGGACAAAACCTGGGTTTCCCAGGATGGGAAACAGGGGTGATTGTCTTGATGAGAAATTTGTATTTTGACAAATCCTAGCTGTGATTCGTAGCGTTGTTCCAATTAAGGGGTGTTTCTTAAGAGACATCGGCAAAACTGTGTAGCACCATGGTGCTCTGCACAGAGGGACGGGACTCTTCTGTTGTTCCATGTCAACCCATCTCTTAAGGTCAGTATGTCTGCACCAATCTACTAATCTCAGTAAGTGCACTGCGTAGTAGTACTTCTTTATATCAGGTACTGCAATCTCCCCAGAGTCTTTTGGTAGGGTCAACAGGTCTCGTTTTAATCCTTGGTCGTTTTCCTCCCCAAATAAATCTCATAAAGAGTGTGTGTACCTGCTGCAAAAAGGCATTAGGGATCGTAATTGGCAGTGCCTGAAGTAAATATAGGATTTTCTGAAGAATAGTCTATTTGATTATGTTAGTACGACCAAACCACGAGTGTAGACCATGTTGCCATTTATCGAGTAGAGATCTAATTAGATTATGTACCCGTGGGAAATTTATCTTAAAGGTGTCTTTTACTTTTGCAGGTATATTTGTACCCAAATACTTTAGAGACTTGCCCCATTTAAAGCCAAAATTTGATTGTATAGTATTTCGTAGTGAAGGTGTTATCGCCACACTCATGGCTTTTGATTTACTATGATTTATTTTTAGGTTGGATAGAGTACCATATTTCTCAATCTCCCCTACTAAGTTGGGGAGAGAGATGTGTGGGTATTATAAAAAAAAAAAAAAGGTCGTCCGCATACGCAGAGACCTTATGCGACCCTTCTCCCACCTGTAATCCCTGTATATCTGGAATTTGGCGAATTCTATTCAAAAGAGGTTCTAGTGACAAGGCAAAGAGTAAGGGAGACAGAGGACATCCCTGGCGAGTGCCATTCGAGATACTGAAAGGCCTTGAAAGAACGCCATTAACCCTCACAACCGCCTGTGGGGACGCATAGACCGATGTAATCCAACCAACCATACGTTCCCCCAGGCCACCTGTTTCAGCACCTCAAAAAGGAATCGCCAGTTAACTCTATCAAATGCTTTCTCAGCATCGGTGTTCAAACCCTTTTTCTATTTCCCTTTCACCAAAGAGAAAAAAACTTGTGGGTGCTCTCCCACCCCCCTATCCCTACCCCCTACTCCCCCTAAGCCCCATTGGGTACACACCATTTACTGAGCCACTTGGTTGGCTTCAGTTGGTGTAAACCTAATTGGGGGCTTGGTCCTAGAAGGCTGAGGAAGTCCAGCTTACCCTCCCCCACCCCCCGGCAGAAAATCACAATTTACATTGACACACAAAATCAAATATATCCATATAGTCTTATTATCCATTCCCCTCCTCAGACCATCTGCATATTTGGTTTCATATACATTATATCAAGGAGGCTGATTCCTATCACCCTTACTTTACCCCTTTACTTATCTATCACCCTCCCTTCCCCCGTCCCACTCCTCTCCTATTCATATAAGGTATCTTAACCCTAACTTGTGTATCTCTGAACCACCGCCACTCAACTTACTTACTAGTTCATATCCATGTTATTCATTATAGAATATAAGTACATTATAACTCAAAGATAACTCAAACATAATTCTCTTCTTCTCCATCCCCCTCCCCCCTCAGTCCCCAGATCTCAGCCAAGATTCCACAACTCATAAACTTAAAAGTATCCCAATACTGGCTTGTTTATACAATAAACAAATAGTGAAGGTCTTCCTCTAACATTTCTCCCTCCTCCCTCCGACCCCCAATACCGCCCAAATCACCCCCCCCCTCCATCCCCTCCCCCCCCCCCCTCCGTGTCCAAATCAGTGCTGAGTTATGTGTTTGTCTTATCATTGTTAGTCCTAAAAAAAAAAAAGGGGAAGAAAGTGTAAATTGTGTCTGGAGTGTCACGTATGTCTAATGTGACAGAGAGTGTCTAGTCGATACCCTAATGTTATTTCAGTAAAGTGTGTGGACTATTATAAAAACTATGAGAAAAAAAAATTGTTGTGTTAAAGAGTCTCATTTCTATTATTTCAATATTCAGTAAAGTTAATCTCTATAACTGTTTTATCACGGCTATGTTATAGTTTATGAAGCGCCCACGCCAACCCCCTTCTCCACACTTTGGCTCGTTCACTGGAGAGGAAAGCACGCGTGGTCTCCTCCATGCCCTTACCCCCTGGGTTACAGAGGTTAAGCACACTTAGTTTCCTTACGGGTCTTTGCAGTGAGTCCCCTCAGTGTTGGTTTCTGTCCCTAGTGTGTAAGGACGAAAGTCTCTATGCCCCAAGTAACTCCAAGGTTCACACCAGTATATCACTCCAACGTAGGGCTTTATTTTCTTATGCATGAAAGGAGAAATGTGTTAGGAAGACAGATGGAATTCAGGCACTCCTGGCTTCGTCGCCACTCGATCCCGAGTGGGTACAGCTCACCCGTATAGTCACCCAATGGCACTAGCAGCTGGCGTGTAGCCTAATGGATGCGTTCAGGAGATCCTCTACCACAGGATCTATGGTGTCCCAAACCTCCTACTGGTCACAGTCTATTTGATTCCTTACTGGATGCGTCTAGGAGATTCTCTGCCACAGAATTTATAGTGTCCCAAACTCCTGATGGTCCAGATGTTAGGCCCCTGGTTTCCGGATGGATGACATCCCTCCGGAGAGTTACTGGGCCCCTTCTGTCACTGTGATTCTCTCACCAGTCCTTCGGAACGGTCCTCCCCCAGCCTCCTCTTCCAGAAACGGGTCCCCTCGCAAGGCGGCACCCTGGGATTCTTTCTCCCGAAGTGGGCTTCAGCTAAAGGTGCTGGGCCCAGGGCTGAAGTTGCAGTCCCAGGACTAAAGGTGCTTGGGACTGAGGCACACGTGGCCCCATGGCCTGGAGAGCCATGCACTCGAAACTGGACTCACACAATACCTTCCCCCGGGTACAGGTCCCCGGGGTGGCAACTCGACTCCAACACCAACAACGGCGTCTGCCCCTTTTGTACCCCCTCCCGGCATGCACAGCAGGTCCACCACACCCACTGTACGGCTGCCGAGAGGAGACACCAAATCGCTGCCCTATCACCTGTGGTTCAACCCCGAGTATAGATGACAGCGCCACCCATACTTCCAAGGGGAACTGCACACCAGGTGAAATAACAACAAGACAGAGTCCAGCAATTGAAAGATTTGAGTCAACTACCACTCAAATCACCCCTAAATTTGATATAGCAGTCCCTAAATTTGGAACCCCCGCTACACACTCCCCTCTCTTAAAAAGACACTGTCCCCAGTGTCTGGAGAAAAATTTGCATGCTCAATCCTGAGCAGGCGCAAACTTACCTTCAGAACTATGTACAAAAAAAGAAAACAACGACAAAAAATTACCAGAGTGCCTGAATTAAAGAACTGAATTTCAGTAAAGAAAAGAGACAGGAACATTTTTCACAATATAACATTCCCTCCCTCCATCCTATCGCAACTAAATCCAACCCAATCTCCGGTGAGTTGCTTGATGGTCTCCTGCATGGGAAAGAAAAACACACATCACACAAATAAATAACAGTCTATCACTACTGTATGTACATGAATCAAACCATCTCCCCTCGAGAAGATAATTGGTTTCAGCTAATGGTACACACTAAGCCTAGTGTATATTTTTCTTATAGCAGTACCATGTAAGTGCCTTTTAAAAGTTTTGCAGAACACTACCACCTAGTGGCAGCACACACATGTGACTCTCTTTAGCCTAAGTGCGTTCTAACGCACTACCACACAAGGATCCCCTTGTTGATCTCGGCGGCTTCCAGCTTGGCCCTGACTAGCTCTACCCAAAGTTCTCTTCACTTGATGAAAGAAAAAAAAGAAAAATAAATAGTCCTTCAAAAAGTAAAAGAAGAGTAGAGTCAGCACAGCAGTTCAAGGCATTGTCTCTAAAGCAGCAGCAAAAAAACACAAGTCCCACTTTCAAGGTAAAAACGTGGGTCAGGTAGAGTCAGAGACTTCCAGTCCTTGCCTAAAGTCTCAATGGAGTAGGTCGCATCATCTTTGTCTTTACTGCAGATCACGACTTGATCCGCATGTATATGGCGACCAAGAGACCAGTCTTTTCGGCAGCCCTTATATCTTCCAGTCATCACTGCCGAGCAACTGAAGTATCTGTGGTCTTTCTTCACCTCTAAGCGATCCCATACAAAGTCACTATACCATCGCTCCCGAGAGGCCTCGATTTCAAACGATAAGTCCTTGGGGACATATGGGTATTCCCATCCATAGTCCACAGCATTCTTCTGGCTCAACAGCCGCTGTAGTCGAGCCAAAGGCGGCATGGTCGCCCGATCTCCAGTTCCTGGTAGGACAATGGCGTCCAGAGATCTCCTAGGGCGTACAGGCTCCAGCTGTGGCATAGGAGGCCTCAGTGGTGAACGGGCCTCCGATGCAGCAGGCACAGAAGACACCGGAGCGTGTAGAGCAGGCATGGGTACAATTTCTCCAGCATTAACAGGGGTTTCCACCCGGGGTGTAGTATCCCCAGAGTCCATGGGTGATCCCTTTGCATTACGAGGAGAATTTAAAGAAATTTTGTCCCATCCTTTGCTGACAAACAGTTCATCAATCTCTGCATTATCTCCCATATCAGAGAGGGAATCTACGTCCGAAGAGTCCCACATCTCCGCTGGCAGGCACACTCTAATGGACACAGGATCATATTTTAACAGTTCCTTTGGGTCAGGTACCCAGGCGTCCCCAATAGAACGGACACTGACCTTGGTTCCTTTCCCCGGCCGACCTTGACCTCTAACCATCAGGGAAACTTCTCCGGCAGGACGATCCGAGTCAGGCGGGCACTGGGGTGGGCCTCCACCGCGGCTGCGGGAAGCTTTTACGAGTCCTACCTTCCTTTTAGCAGGCGAAAGGAAGGGCTCCATTGAGACTGATGCAGCATCCGCTGGATTCTCCACCTCGAATTCCTCAATGGCCAGAGCTTCAGTCTTTACGATCACCACCTCTGCGGGACTGCACTTGGGAATGGCGGTGATAGCACACACCTCCTCCTCAGGAGTAACAGCACCTGAGATCCAGTTTACTCGGTAGACTTTTGGCTTCTCTGTCGGCTGCTCTACCTCGAACAGGAATTCCCCACAGTGGGTACATCTCCCGAAAGGCCGAAGATGCACAATCAGTCCCTGACAGTTCACACAGATCATGCCCAAGGCCTCTGCATCTCGACATGCATAAAGGGCAAAGCAGCCCCTGGGCTTCAGCCGGATTCCTGTGTCAGTCAATGAGGCGGCAATAGGGGTCACATTCATGGTTGGACCGGGCAATAGAGCACAAGATCCCGGTGAAGCAGGTTTCCAAGAAGGAGCGGACATGTCGCTTCATCAACAGTTCATCAGATAATGTCCCCCTTTCGCGCCAAACGCACCACAAGGAGCTCACACATTCCGAGCTCCTCCCCTTTCTTGTTCCTTTGCTGCACTTACTTTGCGGGCTTTTCCAGACTTGACACGCCCACGAACTACGCAGCCAGAAACTGCCAGGCCTGAATCCTCCTTTCTCTTACTTATGACGCAGGTTGAATTTCACACAAACATGGCCGACCTCCACGGAGCTTTCACAGGGGAATAAAGTCCAACTTTTCCTGGGGCACACACCACAAAAATCCCGGACCACGAGCCTCCACATGGTGCGCCCACGCCACCCTCCTTCTCCACAGTTTGGCTCGTTCACTGGAGAGGAAAGCATGCGTGGTCTCCTCCATGCCCGTACCCCCTGGGTTACAGAGGTTAAGCACACTTAGTTTCCTTACGGGTCTTTGCAGCGAGTCCCCTCAGTGTTGGTTTCTGTCCCTAGTGTGTAAGGACGAAAGTCTCAATGCCCCAAGTAACTCCAAGGTCCACACCAGTATATCACTCCAACGTACAGCTTTATTTTCTTATGCATGAAAGGAGAAAGGTGTTAGGAAGACAGATGGAATTCAGGCACTCCTGGCTTCGTCGCCACTCGATCCCGAGTGGGTACAGCTAACCCGGATAGTCACCCAATGGCACTAGCAGCCGGCATGTAGCTCGAACAGTCAATTTAGTTCCCTAATGGATGCGTTCAGGAGATCCTCTGCCACAGGATCTATGGTGTCCCAAACCTCCTACTGGTCACAGTCTATTTGATTCCTTACTGGATGCGTCTAGGAGATTCTCTGCCACAGAATCTATAGTGTCCCAAACCTCCTGATGGTCCAGATGTTAGGTCCCTGGTTTCCGGATGGATGACATCCCTCCGGAGAGTTACTGGGCCCCTTCCTTCACTGTGATTCTCTCACCAGTCCTTCGGAACGGTCCTCCCCCAGCCTCCTCTTCCAGAAACGGGTCCCCTCGCAAGGCGGCACCCTGGGATTCTTCTCCCGAAGTGGGCTCAAGCTAAAGGTGCTGGGCTCAGGGCTGAAGTTGCAGTCCCAGGACTAAAGGTGCCTGGGACTGAGGCACACGTGACCCCATGGCCTGGAGGGCCATGCACTCGAAACTGGACTACACACAATACCTTCCCCCGGGTACAGGTCCCCGGGGTGGCAACTCGACTCCAACACCAACAACGGCGTCTGCCCCTTTTGTACCCCCTCCCGGCATGCACAGAAGGTCCACCACACCCACTGTACGGCTGCCGAGAGGAGACACCAAATCGCTGCCCTATCACCTGTGGTTCAACCCCGAGTATAGATAACAGCGCCACCCATATTTCCAAGGGGAACTGCACACCAGGTGAAATAGCAACAAGACAGAGTCCAGCAATTGAACGATTTGAGTCAACTACCACTCAAATCACCCCTAAATTTGGTATAGCAGTCCCTAAATTTGGAACCCCCGCTACACACTCCCCTCTTTTAAAGAGACACTGTCCCCAGTGTCTGGAGACAAATTTGCACGCTCAATCCTGAGCAGGCGCAAACTTACCTTCAGAACTATGTACAAAAAAAGAAAACAACGACAAAAAATTGTGCCTGAATTAAAGAAGTGAATTTCAGTATGGAAAAGAGACAGGAACATTTTTCACAATATAACATTCCCTAAATTTGGAACCCCCGCTACTTTTATGTTTGTGGGGTTTTATTAGAGATATGCAAAGAGAGATCACACAAACGCTTGTAGGTATAACATTTAATTAGGTAATGACAGATACAGATAACAAATGTAATAATATTAGAAAATATAACAAGAATGCTTAGCTATAGATGCCTTTTCTGCCAAGGGTCCTCCCATTGTACAGCTTGGCACAGATGATCACAATCAGATGCATGCATGATAGCAGCTCTGAAAAGAGATAATTATTACAAGTTTTCACTAGTTTATATACAGAACTTGTGTGTAAGTAAATGACTAACCTTCTTGAGAGCAACATGAACTTTGAAGGACTTGGTCAGTTTGTAATGACATTCCTTTGGTATTAAGTCCACTGAGGTAACCAGGCTTTGGAGGTTTTTTCTTTTTTTAGATATTGTGAGACAACTTTTCTAAGGAAATATGAAATTATGAAATTTCCCCATCAATAGCTAAGCCTAATGGGTGAAGTGTGTTAGTGGGGGACAGGGGTCCTAGATGAAGGCTCTCAATGTCAAGTTGTGGATATCCTTCCTAATAAATGTGGAGACCAGTGATCCCTCCAGTGTGCATTGCCTTTCTTCTTAAGATTCAGAATAGCTGGTTACAGCTGGTTAGAGTCTACCCACTTATATTTTTATCCAGATATATTCGTATGATTGTAGGCATAAAAAAATATTGTAATAAACAGAGCTTTTACATGTACACTATACCTTATCTAAAAACACTTTTAAAAGGTTATAGTTCCCCTTAAAGGAGGAATGTATTGCAGTCTAAATCATAACAAAGAACACCATGGTGGATAACTCAAGTTTTATCACTTGTGCATGCCAATCCAGATTCAACCTTTATGCATAGCTCCCAACTGTCCCTGATTTCGAGGGCCTGTCCCTGATTTGTAGCAATGTCCCTCTGTCCCTCTGTCCCTCATTCCTCCTCATTTGTCCCTCATTTTGGTCTGATCTATATAGATGTATATAAAATAAAACTTTTATCTATCAAAAAGTGTTTTCCAGCGCTAAACCTTTCATCTGATTTCTAAATTGCTGCATTTGTAAATTCCAACAGCCAATATAAAGGAATAGTAGTGGTATAAAAAGCACTTGTGGGTTAAACCAATCTTGTTTCTTTGTACAATTCTCATTTAAGAGGGCATGGCAAGGGGTGTGTCCTATGCCTGCATACTTTTGCTGATAGGTGCCCCTCATTCCCATCTCAAAAATTTGGGAGGTGTGCCTTTATGCTTTCTGTGTTGAGGATTGAACAGTGCACCCCTTATATGAATTAGTGGCTATCTGAAATAATATTGAGTTTGCATTGAAATAAAGTACCAGTAATTTTAATTCATACATCTGACTTCATGTCTCAAAGACCAAACAGACATGCTCCAATAATTTCTTTCAGGTTACAACAACTGCTACAAGAGCCTGATTAGCATAATAGCAAATTCAAATGCTCCTGGTAATGAACAATAGCATTAGATCAATCTTCTAATAAAAAATAATCCACTCAAAAGTTTGCTTTTATTACTGGTAGAATTACTGTAAATTGTGAGTAGAGGTATTCCTTAAAGGGTAATGATACTCCTTTTAATTATGTTATCTTTATTTGTATGTAATATACTCTTTGATATTTTTCATATCCATTACGACAGTTACAGTATTAATGGTGATTTCCAGTTAACTCAGAAGTATGAGATAATCCGATACAAGACCCTTCAGACATTGGATTACTGAGCACAGTAAGAAGCTTGCGATTGGGAGCTTTCCGATCATGTGACTGCTGTGACAAGCAATCCTGGCATTCTAAACCCCTTAAAGGTCCGGCAGGCGCTGGCTCCGAGAGGTTAAAGCGGAGCTCCACCCTAAAGTGGAACTTCCGCTCATCGGATTCCTCCCCCCCCTCCGGTGCCACAATTGGCACCTTTTGGGGGGGGAGGGGGGTGCAGATACCTGTCTTAGACAGGTATTTGCACCCACTTTCGTGTATGCACTCTGCGGGTAGTGCGTCAAATCCTGGTCCCCCCCATTGTGTTCTGGGAGCCGTGTGTTTCCCAGAACACAGCAGGGACCAGTGAAAGACGCACAGCGCTACTCGCGCATGCGCAGTAGGGAAACGGGAAGTGAAGCCGCAAAGCTTCACTTCCTGATTCCCTCACCCATGATGACGGTGGGGGCAGCCGAGAGACGAACAATCACTCGTCTTCTGCTGCCGACATCGCTGGACTCCAGGACAGGTAAATGTCCTAATATTAAAAGTCAGCAGCTGCAGTATGTGTAGCTGCTGGCTTTTAATATTTTTTTTTACGGCGGAGCTCCGCTTTAAGTAAGGTGTGGTGGGGTATGCTCAGCAGCCACTCACCAACTCCTGGGGTGATGACTTGACTCATCCTGGTCTTCACCTGAGGCTCTGTGAAGTCAGCTGCAGTGGTGTCCTCCCTAAAGATCAGGCGACATCACCAGGCTCAGCAGTGGTGTTTCCACAAACCAGGAGATATCCGCTGCTCAGCCTCTCTACATCCCCAACATGGCGGTAAAATGCTGTCATAGTGGCCTGCTACCTAGTCTGTCTCCCACAACAATCTCCCCACAATTGCCTTGAGCTTAGGAATAGTCCTTACTTTTCCTCTCCACAGAACCCCAGTAATCCTAGGATATGTAGTTCCAGTGCCAATCTGAATCACAGGTTCGGTCTATCTGGGAACTTAATCCCCCATAAATCCTAGTTCCTCCCAGCAGGCTCTTGTTATCCCAGAATGCACAGCAACTCTGTTTCCTCTTCCTTTATGCTCCTCATGCTTCCTTGGGCTGCACACTGCCCTGTAGTGTCTGGGTCCATCTCTCCTCTCCTGCCACAGCCACTCCTGACAGCTCAAATGGGGAGGAGAGGAGATCCACAACAGTCGCCTGGTCTTTGCCTCCAAACAGAGCAGCGCTGCTGACCAGGCAATAGTGATTGTTTTAAAATTATGAGTTTGAAATCAATCATTCAATATTGGGCTCATGCATGAATCTTAGTAATCATACCGTGCCTTGAAAAAGTATTCATACCCCTTGAAATTTTCCAAATTTTATCATGTTACAATCAAAAACGTAAATGTATTTTATTGGGATTTTATGTGATAGACCAACACAAAGTTGCACATAATTGTGAAGTGGAAGGAAAATGATAAATGGTTTTCAAAATATTTGACAAATAAATATGTGATCATGCCCCTGTTGAAGACTGTAGTAGTCGAAACGCGTAGGGCCTGCTGACGCTGCACCCCATATTGCTTTGAATATATTTTTATTTCGTGATCACTTTTTATTTGTCTGCATGATTGTTGGACAAAAAATCTTTTTATTTAATAAAATTCCGGCAATCGGTTTTTATTGACCTACACCATCTGGAGTCTTTTTGGTTTTCTTCCATCTTTATATTTTTCGCGGATTGCTGTGGAACCTGGCCCATGTGAGAATCATCCATCGTTTGAGTTACCTTTCCATCATCCGGTTGGAGTTCAAGTGAGGACCCAGGACATCCAGCTATATCCCGTTTGGTCTTGGTGACCATTAAGCCTGCAAGACCCACTGCCGTACGGTAGGTGGGTCCACCATCAGCGGTAAGAGTACCCATCTATAACAACTAGTGTCTTCTCCTTGCTTGATTCATCATTTGCATTGAAGTCCCTTTGTCAGTCTGCATTGTGGGAAGGTCATCCATTGAAGGACATCCATGATCACATACATTTTTGTTATTTGGGACTGTATTCCATTTTCACGTTGTACCTTAACGGTATATCATACAGTTCGCAAGGAGGACAATTCATCTGAATACCCTTGTAGCGGACTCACATTTATAATTGTGTTATTAGAGCACTGTTGTTTCTATTGCTTTAAGTAGCAATTTACTTATTATCATTTTTATTGTTTTGAGCGCCACACTATTTTTATTCACCATGTGAAAAATGTGGCGTGCATTTGTATTCACCCCACCCCCCCCCACCCCCCGAGTCAATACTTTGTTAAATCACCTTTTGCTGCCATTACAGCTGCAAGTCTTTTTGGGGATGTCTCTACCAGCTTTGCACATCTAGAGAGAGTGACATTTTTGCCCATTCTTCTTTGCAAAATAGTTCAAGCTCTGTCAGATTGTATGGTTAACGTCTGTGAACAACAATTTTGAAGTCTTGCCATATATTTTCAATTGGATTTATGTCTGGACTTTGACTGGGCCATTATAACACATGAATATGCTTTGATCTAAACCATTCCATTGTAGCTCTGGCTGTATGTTTAGGGTTTTGTCCTGCTGGTAGGTGAACCTCTGCTCTAGTCTCAAGTCTTTTGCACACTCTAACAGGTTTTCTTCTAAGATTGCCCTGTATTTGGCTCCATCCATCTTCCCATCAACTCTGACCAGCTTCCCTGTCCCTGCTGAAAAAAGGCATCCCCACAACAGGATGCTGCCACCACCATGTTTCACGGTGGGGATGGTGTGTTCAGGGTGATGTGCAGTGTTAGTTTTCCACCACACATTGCATTTTGCTTTTAGGCCAAAAGTTTAATTTTGGTCTCATCTGAGCAGAGCACCTTCTTCAACGTGTGTCCCCCACATGGCCTCTCGCAAACTGTAAACGTGACTTCTTATCGATTTCTTTCAACAATGGCTTTCTTGTAGCCACTCTTCCATAAAGACCAGATTTGTGCAGTGCACGACTAATAGTTGTCCTGTGGACAGATTCTCCCACCTGAGCTGTGGATCTCTGCAGCTCCTCTAAAGTTATAATGGGCCTCTTGGCTGCTTCTCTGATTAATTCGCTCCTTGCCTGGCTTGTCAGTTTAGGTGGACGGCCGTGTCTTGGTAGGTTTGCAGTTGTGCCATACTCTTTCCATTTTCGGATGATGGATTGAACAGTGCTCCGTGAGATGTTCAAAGCTTGGGATATATTTTTTTTTATAATCTAGCCCTGCTTTAAACTTCTCCACAACATTATCCCTGACCTGTCTGGTGTGTTCCTTGGCCTTCATGATGCTGTTTTTTCACTAAGCTTCTCTAACAAACCTCTGTGTGTTTCACAGAACAGCTGTATTTATACTGAGATTAAATTGCACACAGGTGGACTCTATTTACTAATTAGGTGGCTTCTGAAGGCAATTGGTTCGACTAGATTTTAGTTAGGGGTATCAGAGTAAAGGGGGCTTAATACAAATGCACGCCACACTTTTTTTAGATATTTATTTGAAAAAAAAATAAAAAAACATTTATCATTTTCCTTCCACTTCACAATTATGTGGCACTTTGTGTTGGTTTATCACATAAAATTCCAATAAAATACATTTATGTTTTTGGTTGTAACATAACAAAATATGGAAAATGTCAAGGGGTATTAACACTTTTTCAATGCACTGTATGTTGATACATACACAGTCAAAGTTAGAGCAGTCACTATCCCCCCTCTCATTCTTCCTCTTTTTTCTCCATCAAACAGAGACAGTGTATCTGAAGTGAGACAACTTATGCTGTACTGTATCTTTAGCACACAGATAGTGCTTTGGGATTCCATTAACCACTTCAGCCCCGGAAACATTTGCCCCCTTCCTGACCAGGCCATTTTTTGCGATACGGCACTGCGTCGTTTTAACTGACAATTGCGCAGTTGTGCGACGTTGTACCCAAACAAAATGTATGTCCTTTTTTCCACGCAAATAGAGCTTTCTTTTGGTGGTATTTGATCACCTCTTTTTATTTATTTTTTTATTTTTTGCGCTACAAACAAAAAAAGACTGTAAATTTTGAAAAAAAAAAACACAATATTTTGTGTACTTGTGTACTATGTACTTCTTGCTAAAATAAATATCCCAATTTTTTTTTCAAAAAAATGAATTTCTTCATCAGTTTAGGCTGATATATATTCTTCTACATATTTTTGGTAAAAAAATCGCAATAAGCGTATACTGATTGGTTTGCGCAAAAGTTATAGCATCTACAAAATAGGGGATAGATTTAATGTCATTTTTATTATTATTATTTTTTTTTTTTTACTAGTAATGGCTGCGATCTGCAATTTCGATCAGGACTGCGACATTGCAGCGGACAGATCGGACACTTTTGACACTATTTTGGGACCATTGATATTTATACAGCAATCAGAGCTAAAAATAGCCAATGATTACTGTATAAATGTCACTAGCAGGGAAAAGGTTAACACTAGGCGGCGATCAAGGGGTTAACTCTGTTTCCTAGATGTGTTCTAACTGTAGGGGGATGGGATTGACTAGGGGAGGAGACCGATCGGTGTTTATACTTAGTATGAACACACGATCTGTCTCCTCTCCCCTAAAAGAACCGGTATTTGTGTGTTTATACACACAGATTTCGGTTCTCGCTCTGTCACGAACGATCGCGGGTGCCCGGCGGTCATCGTGCCCACCGGGCACAAGCATCGGCTCCGGACACATGCGCCGGGTGCGTGCACGTGCGCCTGCTGTGGCATCTTAAATGAGCGACGTACAGCTACCGCGATTTGCGCAGCCGTGCCAACCTGCCGCAGTATAACTGTGGCGGCTGGTCGACTAGCGGTTAAATGTAAAAAAAAAAAGTAGATACATATGTTTATATATATTTTTGGCCTTATAAATGTGTATGTAATTAATTTGTTTAAAGAAAAAGTAATCACATACTATGGGGTTGATTTACTAAAGGAAAATCCACTTTGCACTTGAAAGTGCACATGGAAGTGCAGTCGCTGTAGATCGCTGTAAATCTGAGGGGAAGCTCTGAAATTAGGGGAAGCTCTGCTGATTTTATCATCCAATCATGTGCAAGCTAAAATGCTGTTTTTTATTTTCCTTGCATGTCCCCCTCAGACCTACAGCATCTGCACTTCCATGTGCACTTTCAGTGCACTTTGAAGTGCAAAGTGGATTTTCCTTTAGTAAATCAACCCCTATATGTGTTCCAATGAGACTGCAAGACCCCTGATCCTCTGTCTGGACAGTGCTAATTGGCCCTGTGCTGATCACATGCATCATCCCAAGAAAAAAAAAAACACCTCTCTAGCAATACACACCAAACTGAGCATGTGCAGAGTGACTCCATAGACTCTGTGTTATCAGGAAATTATTAGGGGACAATGGAAGAAGGGGAGGATCGGAGAAGACGGGATAAAACAGCATTTTTACACAATGCAGAGGATTAACCCCTTAGGTTCCAAAATGAGTATAACAAGCATGCTTTACTTGCATATACAGACTGAATGTACTGTTGTTGGTTTAGTAACACTTTAAAGCTTCAAGTTTTTCTTTGGATTGAGTAGTTCTCAATTTTCATGTGTCATTTGCTTTCTAAATGTATTTTCAAGCTAGAGATGATTATTTTCCAAAAATACATTTGTGCACATAGCTCAGTCTATTACAGGGAACATAATAGGCAGTCTGGCTCTGGAATTGGTATGTGTTGGCTAACATTTTGTGACCTTGTTTCTGAAGTAATTGAATAAGACTCAGTGCACCTACCCATGCCGAAAACTAGCACCCAGTGGGGCCTCCATGTTACTGTACATACTTTATATCCTAATGGCATTAGGAAACGCATTAAACAGCTCAGATCTCAACAAAAAGCAATTTTTTTATCTTTTTTCAAAAAATAAAACAGAAAGCATGTTTTTTCAATGAGTGCTAATAAATTGATTCTCATTAATTTGTACTTTCAATGCATTCACCATTAGGAATAATTTGATTCAAATGCAGTGGCGGCTGATGCTGTATACATACTTACAACACCACCCCGCACCCCCCCGGGGGTCGTCTGGCCCTGCACTAGTCCCATCTAGGTTGCGGGCAGCTTTGGCTCCTTCCTGCGTCACCTCCTCCTCGGTAGTGGCTTCCTCTTTGGTGGCTTCCCTCCTCCTTCCCTCGGTGCGGTGGCCAATATTAGTGATGAGCCGAACACCCCCGGGTTCGGTTCGCACCAGAACCCGCGAACGGACCGAAAGTTCGCACGAACATTAGAACCCTATTAAATACAATGGATGCGAACGTTCGAATTCTAAAGTGCTAATTATAACGACTATTATCCATGTTATTGTCCTAAAAAGGGTTTGGGAACCCGGGTTCTGCACCAGGGGACATGTATCAATGCAAAAAGAAGTTTTAAAAACGGCCGTTTTTCGGGAGCAGTCATTTTAATGATGCATAAAGTGAAAAAAAAAAAGTCAAATATTCCTTTAAATATTGTACCTGGGGGGTGTCTAAAGTATGCCTGTGAAGTGCCACGTGTTTCCCGTGTTTAGAACTGTCCCTGCACAAAATTAAATTTCTAAAGGAAAAAAAAGCCATTTAAAACTGCTTGCGGCTTTAATGTAATGTCTGGTCCCGGTAATATGGATGAAAATCTTTAAGAAAAATGGCATAGCTACCCCATCACCCCCCCCCCCCCCCTACCCCAGCCCATTACCAGCCCCTTTGGGTCTTGTATGGATATTAAGGGGAACCCCGCACACAAAATAAAAAAGGCCCTATATACTCTGAACAGCCGTATACAGGCGGTGCATACAAGACAGGGACTGTAGGTTTGTTCTTATGTAGAATCTGTTTGTAATTTTGAACAGGTACATTGTTTAAGTGTAGCTCCAGCCAAAAAATCTATTTTTAAGCTTTTTGGATAACATAGGGAAGGGTTATCACCCCTGTAACATTTGTTTTGCTGTCTGTGCCCCTGTTCAGAACATTTCACCTCACTTTGCGTCCCAATGACAACTGTTTTTGAAATGTGGTGTTTTTATTGAAACAAGGATTGGTGATAAAGCATCAGTAGAGAGGAGACACCTTTCTCCCATATTAATTCTTACAGGAGAGAATTTTCCTTCCAAAGGGTAGATTTCCTCTCACTTCCTGTTGTCTTCTTCCGTTTGCAAGTAGTAGTCGTTTGTAAGTTGGATGTTTGAAAGTAGGGACCTGCCGTATATACTCTGCAGAAATTGGCCCCTTAGGTGTTGGTGTTGGCACAACACTGTAAGCACTCACAGTTACTCTTGGTGGGTGCTGGAACGCCCTGCTGTCAACTATTATATCAGGAATTGTAATAACATATAATTGTTGAACAGTGGTAGTAAAAATTGGGCCTTTGATGGTGGTGCTGGTGCCACAACACTGTAAGGCCTGACAGTTACTCTTGGTGGGCGCAGCAATGGGCCCTGCTGTGAATTATTAGATCAATAATTATAATTGCATGCCCCTGTTGAACAGGGGCTGAAAAATTGGGTCTTTGGTGGTGGTGGTGGTGGTGGTGGTGGTGTTGACACAACACTGTAAGGCCTGACAGTTACTCTTGGTGGGCGCAGCAATGGGCCCTGCTGTGAATTATTAGATCAATAATTATAATTGCATGCCCCTGTTGAACAGGGGCTGAAAAATTGGGCCTTTGGTTGTGGTGGTGGTGGTGTTGACACAACACTGTAAGGCCTGACAGTTACTCTTGGTGGGCGCAGCAATGGGCCCTGCTGTGAATTATTAGATCAATAATTATAATTGCATGCCCCTGTTGAACAGGGGCTGAAAAATTGGGCCTTAGGCACTGGTGGCACAACACTGCAACCCCTCACAGATACTGTACTTGGAGCACAGCAATGAGGCCTGTTGCAAAGTATTGCATCAAAAATTGTAATTACACGCCCCTGTTAAACAGGGGCTGAAAAATTGGTCCTTAGCCACTGGTGGCGGCACCCATAAACCAAAATGATCTTCCAAGCTATCATCATTAATCGGATCATTGAGGAGGAGGAGGAGGATAGCCAGTCAACATAACAGCACAGGCACTCAGCATCAGCATCAGTCTTGAAGGGATGTGACATTTTAAAATCAATTAGTCTGTTATATCAGCATCAGGTGTGTGGTAGCTGGTGGTGATCCAAGACTGGTTCATCTTGATGAAAGTCAGTCGATCAACCGAGTCGGTGGACAGGCGCACCCTGTGATCCGTGACAAATCCTCCAGCAGCACTGAATGTGCGTTCTGAAAGAACGCTGGATGCAGGACAGGCCAGTAGCTCAATTGCATACTGTGCAAGCTCTGGCCAGTGATCCATCCTCAAGACCCAGTAAGCCAGAGGATTTTCGGTGGGGAAGGTGTCCAAGTCTGACCTTGCCCCTAGGTATTCCTGCACCATGTATATCAGACGCTGGCGATGGTTGCTGGAACCGATCATACTTTGGGGCTGCGGACTAAAGAATTGTCTGAACGCATCGGTCAGACGGCCACCTTCCCCACCGCTCCTTCTTTGACTGCCCGAAGCCTCAGCAACTCGTTGTCCAGGACCAGGAGTTTGTAACCTCCCAGTCTCTGGGAACGCGTTGCACAGACCTTTCTGCAAGGCCTTCCGGAGTTGTCTCATCCTCTGCTCCCTCTGCGACGGTAACATAAGGTCCGCAACCTTACCCTTGTACCGTGGATCAAGGAGAGTGGCCAGCCAGTAATGGTCCCTCTCCTTGATCCGAAGAATACGAGGATCCTTCTGCAGACTTTGCAGGATCAGGGAGGCCATGCAGCGTAGGTTAGCTGAGGCATTCAGTCCGGAGTCCTCTGGGTCACTAAGGACGACATGATCCGCAGCCACCTCCTCCCAGCCACGTACAAGTCCACTGGTTTCTTGGGACTGTAAATCATCCCTAAAAGACTGCTGCTGATGATGCTGAGTGCCAGCCTCCACCTCCATGCTGACACAATCCTCCTCCTCCTCCTCCTCCTCCTCTTCCTGTGCGATGGGTGGGACAGAAGGAACACTGTCTGGGTAAAGGGGGCCTTGAGAGGCAAGGAAGTCCTGCTCTTCCTGCCTCTGTTCTGCCTCAAGTGCCCTGTCCATTATTCCACGCAGCGTGTGCTGCAACAGGTGGACAAGAGGTACAGTGTCACTGATGCATGCACTGTCACTGCTCACCATCCTCGTGGCCTCCTCAAATGGTGCCAGGACAGTGCATGCATCCCTGATCATGCCCCACTGGCGTGGTGAAAAAAACCCGAGCTCCCCTGACCCTGTCCTGGTGCCGTAGTCGCACAGGTACTCATTGATGGCCCTCTGCTGCATGTGCAGCCGCTGCAGCATGGCCAACGTTGAGTTCCACCTGGTGGGCATGTCACATATAAGGCGGTTCTTGGGCAGGTTCAACTCCTTTTGCAGCTCAGCCAGGCGAGCACTGGCATTATAAGATCTGCGGAAATGCACACAGACTTTCCTGGCCTGCCTCAGGACATCCTGTAAGCCCGGGTACCTGCCCAAGAACCGCTGCACCACCAGGTTAAGGACGTGAACCATACAGGGCACATGGGTCAGTTGTCCCTGTCGGAGGGCGGAGAGGAGGTTGGTGCCATTGTCGCAAACCACCATTCCTGGCTTAAGCTGGCGTGGCGTCAACCACCTCTCGGCCTGCCCCTGCAGAGCAGACAGGACCTCTGCCCCAGTGTGGCTCCTGTCCCCCAAACACACCAGCGCAAGCACGGCATGGCATCTTTTTGCCTGCGTACTTGCGTAGCCCCTTGAACGCCTACGGAGCACCGCTGGTTCAGAGGACAAACCACAGGAAGAGGCCATGGAGGAAGAAGAAGAGGAGGGGGTGGAGGAGAGAGGTGTGTCACAACCAGTAGTAGCATTTTGGAGGCGTGGCAGCGGAACAACCTCCAACACTACTGCACCTTCCCAGCTGCCAAAAGAGTGACCCAATGGGCCGTGAAAGAAAGGTAACGTCCCTGTCCATGCCTGCTGGACCATGAGTCAGCGGTAATATGCACCTTACCGCTGACCGCCCTGTCCAGTGAGGCCAAGACATTGCCTTCCACATGCCTGTAGAGAGCCGGAATCGCCTTCCGTGAGAAAAAGTGGCGTTTGGGAACCTGCCACTGAGGAACCGCACATTGCACAAACTCACGGAAGGGGGCCGAGTCTACCAACTGAAAAGGCAGCAGTTGAAGCGCTAGCAATTTAGCCAAGCTAGCATTCAACCGCTGGGCATGTGGATGGCTGGGAGTGAACTTCTTTCGACGGTCCAGCAGCTGGGGCAGGGAAATTTGCCTGCTAGAATCGGACGTCGGTGTACTGCTAGCAGAGTGGCCGCAAGTACTTGGCTGTGACACACCTAATTCTACACCTTCATTCCTCTCAGTGCAGGTTTCAGAGAGGACTGAAGGTATACTGGGGTTGGAGATCCCAGCTGATGCGGTGCAAGGAGAGGTCCGCTTTGTTCTTTGGTGTGGGTCTTTAAGGTAGGCTTGCCAACGAGCTGCATGGCAGGTCAACATATGTCTGATCAAGCATGTGGTGCCCAAGCGGCTGATGTTTTGGCCACGCGATATACGCTTGAGACATATGTTGCAAACAGCAGCTGTGCGATCTGATGCACTCGCCTCAAAAAAGGCCCACACCAAAGAACTTTTTGAATGACGGGCAGAGGCAGCGCCCTGCACAGGCGGAGCTCTGCGGTGTGATTCCGTCGGTGTGCTGCCCATACGCTGGCCACCCAAGGGCATCCTGCCTCGTTGGAGATGTGCCTCCTCCTCATCCTCCTCCTCCTCCTCTCTCCTATTAGGCACCCACGTGGAGTCAGTGACCTCATCATCCCCTCCCTCCTCATCACTGGAGCCAATCTGGCAGTATGCTGCAGCTGCTGGAGCATGACTGCCAGATTGGTGTCCTTCTTGAGCATCCCCTCTCTCAGCTCTCACGCTACTGCCTTCCTCTAGCTGGGTATCATCATCAGATCCTTCGAAACGCTGGGCATCCTCCTGGAGCATGTACCCAACACTGTGCTCAAACAGTTCGGGGGACTCCTCAGGAGGAGGACATGGTGGGTCTAGGGAAGGAGTGACTAATGATGACATTGATACCAGAGAAGAGGACGCTTTGGCAGCTGCTTTGCCAGTACCCTGAGCCTGGGTGAGAGAGGATGAGGAGGATGAGGTGGGCTTGGTCATCCACTCTACCAAGTCTTCGGCATGATGTGGCTCAACATGTCCAGCTGCCTAAAAAAAGGACAAGTGTGTCCCATGGCCATGTGCTGATGACAATGCACCGCGTCCACGACCAGCACTGTTGCCCCCAGACACAGAGCCTGCTTGCCCTCTTTTTTTGCCTCCTGACTGTCTGCCTCTCTTTGTTTGCCTTCCAGACATTTTAATGGATGGCCTGCAGGGAGATGGGAAAAACAGCAATAAGGGCTACCTTCAGGTGTATACTGTGCAGGAGGCTTAGCAACAAAGACACTGACACTGTCCCCTGCCTATCCTTCTCTGTCCCTAAACACAAGGATTTGCAATATAGTTCAGCAAGATTGGTTTAGCACAGAATAGCACACTGACACTTTCCCTCACTGTCCTTCTCTGTCCCTACAAACAAGATTTAGCACAGAATAGCACACTGATAGTTTCCACGAGTGTCCTTCTCTGTCCCTAAACTCAAGGATTTCAAATACGGTTCAGCAAGATTGGTTTAGAACAGAATAGCACACTGACAGTTTCCCTCACTGTCCTTCTCTGTCCCTACAAACAAGGATTAGCACAGAATAGCACACTGATAGTTTCCACGAGTGTCCTTCTCTGTCCCTAAACTCAAGGATTTCAAATATGGTTCAGCAAGATTGGTTTAGAACAGAATAGCACACTGATAGTTTCCCTCACTGTCCTTCTCTGTCCCTACAAACAAGATTTAGCACAGAATAGCACACTGATAGTTTCCACGAGTGTCCTTCTCTGTCCCTAAACTCAAGGATTTCAAATATGGTTCAGCAAGATTGGTTTAGAACAGAATAGCACACTGACAGTTTCCCTCACTGTCCTTCTCTGTCCCTACAAACAAGGATTAGCACAGAATAGCACACTGATAGTTTCCACGAGTGTCCTTCTCTGTCCCTAAACTCAAGGATTTCAAATATGGTTCAGCAAGATTGGTTTAGGACAGAATAGCACACTGACACTTTCCCTCACTGTCCTTCTCTGTCCCTACAAACAAGATTTAGCACAGAATAGCACACTGATAGTTTCCACGAGTGTCCTTCTCTGTCCCTAAACTCAAGGATTTCAAATATGGTTCAGCAAGATTGGTTTAGAACAGAATAGCACACTGACAGTTTCCCTCACTGTCCTTCTCTGTCCCTACAAACAAGGATTAGCACAGAATAGCACACTGATAGTTTCCACGAGTGTCCTTCTCTGTCCCTAAACTCAAGGATTTCAAATATGGTTCAGCAAGATTGGTTTAGAACAGAATAGCACACTGACAGTTTCCCTCACTGTCCTTCTCTGTCCCTACAAACAAGGATTAGCACAGAATAGCACACTGATAGTTTCCCCGAGTGTCCTTCTCTGTCCCTAAACTCAAGGATTTCAAATATGGTTCAGCAAGATTGGTTTAGAACAGAATAGCACACTGACAGTTTCCCCGAGTGTCCTTCTCTGTCCCTACAAACAAGATTTAGCACAGAAAAGCACACTGATAGTTTCCACGAGTGTCCTTCTCTGTCCCTAAACTCAAGGATTTCAAATATGGTTCAGCAAGATTGGTTTAGAACAGAATAGCACACTGACAGTTTCCCCGAGTGTCCTTCTCTGTCCCTAAACTCAAGGATTTCAAATATGGTTCAGCAAGATTGGTTTAGAACAGAATAGCACACTGACAGTTTCCCTCACTGTCCTTCTCTGTCCCTACAAACAAGGATTAGCACAGAATAGCACACTGATAGTTTCCACGAGTGTCCTTCTCTGTCCCTAAACTCAAGGATTTCAAATATGGTTCAGCAAGATTGGTTTAGGACAGAATAGCACACTGACACTTTCCCTCACTGTCCTTCTCTGTCCCTACAAACAAGATTTAGCACAGAATAGCACACTGATAGTTTCCACGAGTGTCCTTCTCTGTCCCTAAACTCAAGGATTTCAAATATGGTTCAGCAAGATTGGTTTAGCACAGAATAGCACACTGATAGTTTCTCTCACTGTCCTTCTCTGTCCCTACAAACAAGATTTAGCACAGAATAGCACACTAATAGTTTCCACGAGTGTCCTTCTCTGTCCCTAAACTCAAGGATTTCAAATACGGTTCAGCAAGATTGGTTTAGAACAGAATAGCACACTGACAGTTTCCCTCACTGTCCTTCTCTGTCCCTACAAACAAGGATTAGCACAGAATAGCACACTGACACTTTCCCTCACTGTCCTTCTCTGTCCCTACAAACAAGATTTAGCACAGAATAGCACACTGACACTTTCCCTCACTGTCCTTCTCTGTCCCTACAAACAAGGTTTAGCACAGAATGACACACTGACACTCTCCCTACCTATCCTTCTCTGTCCCTAAACACAAGGAATCCAGGATTAGTAAAGGAAAAAAATGACACTGTCCCTGCCTATGCTTCTCTTTCCCTGCTTCGGAACACACTACACAAGGCCGCCGCGCTGGCGGCCTTTTATAGTGTGGGGCGTGTACTAAACCCCCTCAGCAATAATTGGCCAGAGGCATCCTGCCTGTGGCCAATCATTGCTCTCCTCGCTGCCGGCGCTGTGATTGGCCAAGCATGCAGGGTCACAGTGCATGCTTGGCCAATCACAGCGCCTGGATGACACTGCAATGGCGTAGTGCATTGTGGGCCGTTCACGTCACTCGAATTTGGCGCGAACGGCCCAAATCGTTCGATCTTCGTCGAACGATCGAACAGCCGATGTTCGAGTCGAACGTATGTTCGACTCGAACACGAAGCTCATCCCTAGCCAATATGATCGCTTCTCCTCCTGGCTAATCAGGTCTCAGGACCTGCTTTCTGATTGTCCAGAAGGAGAATCAGGAAGACAATAGTGAAGATGGATTTGCTATTGTCACACAACTGGGTGGGCTCAATATGCTCTGCGCCCTGAGCCCACCCTTTTTGAAGCCAATTAGAGCTCTAATCACGTGTGTCTAAAAAAAAGAAAAAGTAAAAAAGAAAAACCCCATTGGTATCCATGCGTCCATCGCCTTGCATGTAGATTAGGGGCCGGACGCATGGATTGAGGGGGGGGGGGGGGCAGAGCCACTGTTCAAAAGTAAAATCAGTTCATCCTATTCCTTTCACATATGCCAGTTATGATGGTAATCTGACCACAACACTTTCACCCAGTTCTCCTCTGAATCATTCAGATGTTCATTAGCAAACTTCAGGCGGGCATGTACATGTGCTTTCTTGAGGACCTTGCAGTGCTGCAGGATTTTAATCCTTCATGGCATAGTGTGTTACCGATTGTTTTCTTGGTGACTCTGGTCCCAGCTACCTTGAGATCATTGACAAGATTCTCCCGTGTAGTTCTGGGCTGATTCCTCACTGTTCTTATGATCATTAAGACCCCTTTCACACTGGGGCGTTTTTCAGGCGCTTTAGCGTTATAAAAAAAGCGCCTGTAAAGCGCCTGAAAGAAGCTGCATCTGCAATCCCAATGTGAAAGCCCAAATGCTTTGACAATAAAGCGCCTGAAAAACGCCCAGTATGAAAGGGGTCTTAGGCTACTTTCACACTGAGGCGCTGGATGCGCTGGCAGTATAGCGGCGCTATTTTTATACCGTATTTTTTGCCGCGATTTGCGGGCGCTAGCGGGGGGATTTTAACCCCCGCTAGCGGCCGAAAAAGGGTTAAAAACGCCCGCAATAACGCCTCTTTTGCGGGCGTTTTGGAGGCGCTACCCCATTGATTACAATGGGCAGGAGCGCTATAGGAGCAGTATTTTTTCCGCTCCTATCGCGCCTCAAAGATGCGGCTTGCAGGAGTTTTTTGACCCTCCTGCAAGCGCAACGCTCCAGTGTGAAAGCCCTCGGGCTTTCACATTGAATACAATTGAGCGGCTTTTTTGGGGCGCTTTGTAGGCGCTATTTTTAGCGCAATAGCGCCTGCAAAGTGCCTCAGTGTGAAAGGGGCCTTAGCGTTAAAAAAAACGCCTGTAAAGCGCCTAAAAGAAGCCTCATCTGCAATCCCAATGTGAAAGTCTGAGTGCTTTCCCACTGAGGCGCTGCGCTGGCAGAGCATCAAACAAAGTCCTGCAAGCAGCTTCTTTGCATTGTTTTAGGAGCATTGAATACACCGCTCCTAAAGCACCCCTTCCCATTGAGGCGCTTTTTTTAATGCCAAAGCGCCTTAAAAATGCCCCAGTGTGAAAGGGGTCTTAACAGAGCTTTACCAGCATTTTTTGGGCGCTGGCAGTGTGAAAGGGCTCTAAAAGCACTCATGCTTTCACATTGGGATTGCAGATGAGCCTTCTTTCAGGAGCTTTACAGGCGCATTTTGTTAATGCCAAAGCGCCTGAAAAATGCCCCAGTGTGAAAGGGGTCTTAAACTCCACAAGGTGAGATCTTGCATGGACCCCCAGACCAACGGATATTGACAGTTATTTTGCGTTTCCTCCATTTGCGAATAATCACATCAACTGTTGTCACCCTCTCACCAAGCTGCTTGGCGATGGTCTTGTAGCCCATTCCAGCCTTGTGTAGGTCTACAATCTTGTCCCTGACACCCTTGGAGAGCTCTTTGGTCTTGGCCATGGTTGAGAAATTGGAATCTGATTGATTGCTTTTGTGGACAGATGTCTTCAATACAGGTAACAATACAGGTAACAATACAGGTGAGTTTAGGAGCACTCCCTTTGAGGCCGGGTTCACACTTGTATGACAAACGCTCCGACATTGGGAGCTTATGGTGCATGACGTGTGAAAACCAATGTTTCCCTATGAGAGCCGTCTTAACTGGTCCGACACAAGTCGGTCCGACTTTGAAAATGCTCCCTGCACTACTTTTGTCTGACTTTGATCCTAATTCAGCCCATTGAATATCACTGAAGTCTGATCAAAGTCAGAATCGCCGTCCTAACTGATCCGACTTTGGCATGCGACTTGTGCTCTGATGATCTTGAAGGGGAACTCCACGCCAAATAAAATAAAAAAAGTGTAGAGTAGGTAAAGTGCTGACCTTTTCCTCTCTTTGGGGTGCAAATGCACTTGATTGGGGTGGATTAGGGTTGGCAGAAATGGCAATATGTGGCTTGTGAGGATCTAATGCCCTGAACACACGGTCGGAATTTCCGACAGAAAAAGTCCGATGGGAGCTTTTGGTCGGAAATTCCGACCGTGTGTATGCTCCATCTGACTTTTTCTGTCGGAAATTCCGACAGCAATAGATTGAGAGCAGGTTCTCAATTTTTCCGACTGGAAATTCCGACTGTGTGTACGGGGCATTAGTGCCAGGGTCTGGATCTGCACCTGTGACCTCTGTGATGTCTGAATGTAGCTCTTCTCACTGTGCCACCTGAGATGCTGGACATCTTCCTGTCTGATCTCTTAGGACAATCTTGCCTTGTCTCTTGCTTCTGGTGAGCCTTGAACTTTTTGCTCCTCCCACAAACTTCCTGATTTAAACCATGTCTCATTACTTCCTGTTTGCCAGATTATTGTGCTCTCTCCAGCTAAAATCGTGCTCCCTTGTGTACCTGCAGCTGTCCTTATGTTCACTACCAGGCGTTACCAACATTTGGACTATTCCTTGACTACTCTCCTGCTTGATCCCAACCTGCAACCATTTGTTACTGTCCTTTGACTGTTTTACTGACAATACTTCTGCTTGATCCCTACCTGCTATATCTGCTATTGAACCCTGAATTTCTCTTCTCCTGGTGGGGCGATCCTGGGGATTGGAACTAACACACAACAAAAGCCATCTCCACCATCATGAGCTCTAGTGAATACCAGTTAGTGCTTAGACCCCGCACCTTGGGTGAGCCTGCTTGTGTACTTATCCTGCTGGTCGGTCAAAGGCCTTTCTACTGCTATAACGACTAGTCTCTGAGCCTCACTGCAGACCGTGACACTTAGTTAATATTTGCAGGTGGGATTTGCTACATTCAGTGCAATCTTTTTTTTTTTTTCTTAAAGGGTAAATTTTATTGAGATTTTCACCAATATCATACAAAAGTAGTACAAAGGTCATATTCACTTACAATGTAGTTACACACATATTAAGAACGTCAATCAAAACACTACCCCATATTGCTGGAATATATAAAACTTGACATACAGTAACATCTGCCATCCAACGAACGTTCAATAACAATTTTAATATTTTCAGTTATAGGGTACACATCACCTGCATTCCATATTGTACTATAAGGTCTTGCTATCCATATTTAGAATACTACAAGGGTGTTATCTGCTGCAATACTCATTCATCCAACATTAGTACATCATATATCATACACCTATGTCTCCAGCCACATATTCTATCCACCCAGACCAGATTTTGTCAAAGTTCTTATTGCTACCTCTAGCAGCATAGGTTAATTTGTACATTGGAAGAGCGTTATTAACCAGCTTAATCCACTCCTGCAAGGAGGGGGGGGGTCAGGTTCTTCCAATGAAGGGCCAGTGCTTTCTTAGCATAACAAAACACCACCCTCAAAAGGACTTTCTGAGATTTAGACATCTCCTCCTCCTCCAGGTCTCCCAACAGGCACCTGGCCGGAGAGTAGATGTTCGGGAGGTCCAGGGTATCTGCCAAATAAGTCAGTATAGTTTTTCAGTATTTCTCCACCAAAGGACATTGCCATACCATGTGGAAGAAGTCTCCCACTTCAGCATGACAACGAGGGTACTCCGGTGACTCCCTTCTACCCATTTTATGTAGGCGCTGGGGGTGTAATATATTCTGTGAAGATAATTAAACTGTAGCAGTTTATCTCTAGCTGAAATCATTGATGGCACCAGTGTGTTCAGGGCCTCAGACCACGCTTCCTCCGTAATGGAAGGTATATCCACTTTCCATTGTTCGGCCACCCTCTCCATTCTAGGGGAGGAGGATGACAGCAGTTCAAAGTAATACCTTGAGATCAGTTTAGAATGGTCTTCATCCGCTATTAACTTCTCCAGTCTTGAGGGGGAAAGTGCCACCTCCCCCCCTCCGCACTGGGCATTTGCTGCATGGCGCAGCTGGAGGTATCTGAAAAATAATGTGTTTGGCAGACCATATTCACTCTTCAGATCAGCAAAGGACCTAAAGAACCCTTCCCGGAACAATTGATGAGCGTATTTAACCCCATATTTTGCCCTACAAGCTCCGTCCGGAACTGTAGCTATTTCACTGAGTTGGGGGTTGTGCCATAGGGGAGAATTCGGGGAGGCAGCAAGACTAGTACCCTTTACTTTAGCATTACATATATGAAAGATCTTGTACGAAAGCTTTAAGATATTCGCTCCCTGATCTGGATATGGGCCATTTCTATAGAGTATCTTAATCAATGCTTCATATGAGTGAACCTGTGCCGCATGGGTGGCTACCGATGCAATATTTAATCGTGGAAAACCCCACCAATGGACATGTGTTAGCTGGGATGCCAAATAGTAACACTGCAAATTTGGTAGCGCTAGATCTCCCGTCCTTATTGGCAAGAACAATGTATCTAGCGACACCCTGGGTGGTTTAGGTCCTCAGAGAAATGAAGAGATTATCGTATTCAGTCCTGTAAACCATTTCTTAGGATTGTAAATAGGAGCGTGCCAAAATAAGTACAGAAACCTAGGCAGGTAAATCATTTTGAATATATTTATACGGCCGAGAAGGCCGAGAGGGAGTTTAGCCCAAGTTTGAACATTGTCTTTTAGTCTAGCCACTAACGGGGATAGATTGTTAGGCTTATAAGTACTTAATGGTAGCTGAACTTCAACCCCCAGGTAACGAAAATGAGAGACCACTCTCAGTGGGGCATCTGGGGGCAACCTCGGAACATAGTCAGATTGAAAAGGAAAAATTATAGATTTGGACCAGTTAAATCCTGAGTACCTCCCGAATCTAGTTATCCTATCCAGGGCAGCTGATAGGGAGCCCTCCGCCTCGGCCAAGTACAGGAGCTTGCCGTCAGCATAAAGTGATGTCTTCTCCTCTATTGCATTGATACAACATCCCCTGACATCCTCATCCGCCCTCAACAGAGCCACTAGCGGTTCTATGGCCAGGGCAAACAGCAGGGGCGACAAAGGGCACCCCTGTCGAGTGCCCCAAGCTATTTTAAACTTGACTGTAATACTGTTGTTGACTCTCAGTCGGGCACAGGGTTCAGCATACAGTCATTTTACCCACGCTATGAATCTAGGGCCGATTCAGTGCGATCTTTACTTTCTTTAAGGATAACTGAAATATATGCCTTGAGTGTGTCAAGAGGAAAAAGGGCAATCTCAAGAATGGAATTAAAGTGGTTATAAAGCATAAACCTTTTTTTTTACTGCAATGCATTCCTTGCATTAAAGTAAAAAATGTTTAGGCATCAGTATCCCCCTTCACAACCCCTTTTACTTACCCAAGCCCTCAGCTGTGCTTGTCTGCAGCTTTTCTCTCCCCTCACTTCCTGATCTCTTGGGCTTTGCTGAGGCAGCGGGAGCCATTGGTTCCAGTTGCTGTCAACCAAAGCCAGTGATGAGGGAGTGGGGGGGTACAAAAGTACCATGCTATCTACTTTTGTCTGGGTACAAAACTACCATACTATCCAGTTGCAGCGCGTTTCCAAAAATAATGAATGCACTACCTTTGGTGCGATAATGTGCGGTTTGAGCCCTTTCAAAGCGAATCACCTCAAATTGCATCTTTCCAGTACCACCATGCTCTCCAAAAGAAGAAGGAAAAACTGTTACTCTGTAGTATGTACCAAAAACTGATATATCAGTTCCGGGGAGACCGACTGTTTAATAAATACATTTTTGGCAGACCGAGAAAATTTTATTTATGTTCCCATTATGCTGAAGGTTCATAGCAAGGGAGAGATTTCTTGCAGTGTCAAATGTTGCATACAATTCAATGTTCGTTTTTTTGGAAGGCGTTTTACCTGAATAATGTTTGACTTATTTTTTTGCCCTAAGTAATTATTTTTTTATTATATACCTTATACAACTAAAAATATGTAATGATTAATGAATTAGTAGAAAGTAATAAAATAAATTATTTTGTTAGAGATTCCTACAGCTATAATAGTTATAAATGATAGTGTCATTAATCACCCGTTTTCATTTTTCTCTCTCTTAGCTGGCTGCACCGAAATACACAACCAATAGCAGGAATGTACGTTTTTCAAATATGGAGTGAATTGAATTTGTCTTTTGTTCTGTCAGTTAGGCATTTTTTAAACCTTTCTCTTCTACCATTTCTAGTGTGTTCACTCTAAAATTTACAAAATGTTAAATACCAGTAGTATAAAATTTACAGGTGAAACTCGAAAAATTTGAATATCGTGCAAAAGTTAATTTATTTCACTAATGCAACTTAAAAGGTGAAACTAATATATGAGATAGACTCATTACATGCAAAGCAAGATAGTTCAAGCTGTGATTTGTCATAATTGTGATGATTATGGCTTACAGCTCATGAAAACCCCAAATCCACAATCTCAGAAAATTAGAATATTACATGCAATCCAATAAAACAAGGATTGTACATAGAACAATATCGGACCTCTGAAAAGTATAAGCATGCATATGTACTCAGTACTTGGTTTGGGCCCCTTTTGCAGCAATTACTGTCTCAATGCCGCGTGGCATGGAAGCTATCAGCCTGTGGCACTGCTGAGGTGTTATGGAAGACCAGGATGCTTCAATAGTGTGGGCAGGTGCCAAGTCCTGCTGGAAAATGAAGTCAGCATCCCCGTAGAGCTCATCTGCGGAAGGAAGCATGAAGTGCTCCAAAATCTCCTGGTAGACGGCTGCGTTGACCCTGGACTTAATGAAGCACAGTGGACAAACACCAGCAGGTGACATGGCTCCCCAAATCAACACAGACTGTGGAAACTTCACACTGGACTTCAAGCATCTTGCAGTGTGTGCCTCTCCATTCTTCCTCCATACTCTGGGTCCTTGGTTTCCAAATGAGATGCAAAATTTGCTCTCATCAGAAAAGAGGACTTTGGACCACTCAGCAACAGACCAGGTCTGTTTTTCTTTAGCCCAGGTAAGACGCTTCTGACATTGTTTGTTGTTCAGGAGTGGCTTGACAAGAAGAATACGACATTTGAAGCCCATGTCCAAGATCTGTCTGTGTGTGGTGGCTCTTGATGCACTGACTCCAGCCTCAGTCCACTCCTTGTGAAAGTCCCCAACACTTTTGAGTGGCCTTTTCCTGACAATCCTCTCCAGCCTGCGATCATCCCTGCTGCTTGTGCACCTTTTTCTTCAACACTTTTCCCTTACACATAACTTTCTATTAATGTGCTTTGATACAGCACTTTGGGAACATCCAACTTCATTTGCAATTACCTTTTGAGGCTTTCCCTCCTTATGGAGGGTGTCAATGATGGTTTTCTGCACAACTGTCAGGTCAGCAGTCTTTCCCATGATTGTGATTCCTACTGAACCAGGCAGAGACAATTTAAAGGCTCAGGAACCCATTGCAGGTGTTATGGCTTAATTAGCTGATTAGAGTTCGACACTTTGAGCCTAGAATATCGCACCTTTTGACAATATTCAAATTTTCTGAGATTTTGAATTTGGGGTTTTCATGAGCTGTAAGCCATAATCATCACAATTTTGACAAATCACGGCTTGAACTATCTTGCTTTGCATGTAATGAGTCTATCTCATATATTAGTTTCACCTTTTAAGTTGCATTAGTGAAAAAAAATGAACTTTTGCACGATATTCTAATTTTTGGAGTTTCACCTGAATATACTGTAGCTGATAGAACCTTAGAGGCATAACTAAAAACCACTGTATCTTGGTGCACAATTGGCAAGACTGTGATATGGATGGTAAATCCATCATCTCCTGTATCTCTGGCAACAATGTAGTATGTAGTATGTTCATTGAACTACTGTATTTAAGCAGTTAGAGTGTGAGAATCTCCCTGGAATATAAGCTCTGGTACTGTAATGCCGAAGTTCTGAACAAGGGTCCCACAAAGAGTCCTCAGGGGTGCAGCAGGCAAAAGGACAAAAATATGCCCTAACCCTACACAGTCCAATCTTAAAGCATTCTGTGTTAACTCCTGTATACAGCCCACACCTCCTCCCGGCTCCTCTCTGCTGTTATCTCTTTTCCTGTCGGCAACCCAGAATGTTGTGCGTCTGAATCCTACCAACTGATGACATCATCAGTTGCTAAGGACACATCAGGCACCCATAAAGCATTCTGGGTTGCTGATAGGACAGCAGAGAGGAGGAGAGAGCCAGGTGGAGGTGCAGGCTGTGCAGATCTCTCATACTCTCAGATTAGACTGTACAGGATATAATTACCACCCCTTATCTTCTCCCCAATCTGCTTCTGTCCCAGCAGCAGAATCTGCAGGTAGGGGGCAGTAATCCAACCTTGTACAGACCCAATCTGAGTGCGATCTCAGCTCTCCTCCTGTCAGTGCCGTTGCTACCACTAGGCAAACTAGGCAGCCGCCTAGGGCGCGCTGCTGCCTAGGGGCACCCAGACACTGGTTTCCCTCTGCGACTGCACGCTCTGCATGGTTCACTCTCAGTGTTCTAATGAGGAAAGCTGCAGTGACTGCATTACTTTAGTAGATAAGCCTTATGGAGTATCTCACCAAAAAGGAAATTCCAGATGTCGGGGATGCTTAAAATGTTACTTGTGCTTTAGTGAAGACTTCAGGGAAAACCTGTCAGCCAATCACAGAGAAAGGAAATTACATTTATGAGGACATTCTGTATATCAGCAGTGTACAGAAGTCTTCCAGGTTGCCATAATGCATTGTATTTCTTTTAGAGTTTTAGAAAATTACAGCGGCTGTAAATGAAAATGGAAAAGTAATTTTAAAATATTAAATTACTAAATGTCCTGTGTTACAATTTTGTATGCTATATTAATTCTTTAACAAAAGTCGATTTTTCCTTCCACTTTGTCTTTGTTTGCTTCAACAAATTTTGCCAAAATGGCAAAAAGTTACCAAACTCCTAAGATTCTGAAGAATACAAATTTCCAATGGTGCTCATTTATATATTTAAACAGTGTTCTTACCTCTGTAGTACCATCTTTTTTAAATGGACTTAGTCTCAAGTACCCTCTGAAACTAATAAAGATACCCAGCATTGTATAATTACCACTTATTAAAAGCCTACTGTATACACTTGAAGACTGATAAGTAATAAGCAAGACAGTGAGGAGGACATGAGAGTTTAGCCTTGTACACACAACCGATTTTCTCTACAAAAAACAACAAGAAACCTGTTGGGAGAGCTTTCTTGCCGAGAAAACCGTGTATGGTTTCTCGTCGAGAAAACTGCCGGGAATCTCAACGAGAAAAATAGAGAACCTGCTCTCTATTTTCTCGTCAGGATTCTCGATTTTCTTGTCGAGATTCTCGTCGTGTGTATGCTTTTCCGAGTCTTAAAAAATCGCGTATGCTCAGAATCAAGTATAAGACGGGAGCGCTCCTTCTGGTAAAACTAGCGTTCGTAATGGAGATAGCACATTCGTCACGCTAAAACAAACTGAAAGCACGAAGACTGAAAAGCGCGAATCATCTCTCCCCAAACTTTTACTAACACGCAGTAACACGAGATCAGCAAAAGCAGCCCAAGGGGTGGCGCCATTGAAATCGAACTTCCCCTTTATACTGCCGTCGTACGTGCTGTACGTGACCGCGCTTTTCAACAACGAGATTTGGAATTGACAGTGTGTATGCAAGGAAAGCTTGACAAGAAATTCGTCAAGCTTGATAAGAATCTCGTCGAGAAAAACAACAGGTTTTTTTACGACGAGATTCTCAGTCGTGTGTACGAGGCTTTCGTGGAGAAAATATAGCAAAAGTAGAAGTCAGCGGAGTTGAAGAACATGTTCACAATGAAATGGATGTGAATTTTCATATGCAGGACATAGCACAAGCTTGTATAATTTTTTTACTCTAATTAGCATGTGTGTTTGTCTAACCTGATGATAGTTACATAGTTACATAGTTAGTCAGGTTGAAAAAAGACACAAGTCCATCCAGTTCAACCATAAAAATGATGATCCAATAGAGTGTCAGATGTGCCGTTTAATTTAGCATATATGTTTGGTAATGTTCACAAAATGTAAATTCACTCAGCAAACATGATTTTAGTGTTTTTCCTCTTCCAGCAATATATCATTGCCTTTTCTGGCTATAAAATAGTTAACCGTCTTGAAGGCCTGACTGCTAAGCTAAGGATTAAACTCGATGACCTTCCATCTGCAAACATTGCAGACACAAGTCTCTAATTTAATTTCCATTAAAATAAATTAGAATTAATCAATTCTAGGGTAAACCAATGAATAGACAATTACACATAAATATGTGCCTGATTATTGTTTTGCAGCAGTACCCAATACAACCCAAAATTCTCAGCACTTCTGTATAATAATGTTGCCCTACAGATATTAATTACACACTGGGACGTACATCTGTAATTAAGCTTGTTGCCGAAATTTCCCTAGATTGTCTTGGAACCGCTGTCGGGGGCACTGAAGTGTTTTGTTTTTGTACCTTCAGTGCCAGGTTGCCATGCTAGGCTCTAGCGAAGCATGCAGATGAATAGATGCCCTTTTTATGCCTTTTTATGATTTCTTTGCCACTGGTAAACTGATTTGCTATATGCAAGCAGTAGGAGGTAGATGGGGCACTGCTCATTACTGAGCCTGATGAACCATGCACAATACAGGCAGGTGCAATGCACTATTAATAATCATCATTAAATATCTAATAAAATATATGGATTTATGAACACCCTTTAAATCCAAAGCGATCGGGAGCAGTAGTGCTGTGCCTTGGCTTCTCGTTATCTTATTTGCTGTCTTTCGTTGAACCATGTATGGTGTATTGCAGTTTTTTAAATAAATAGCTATGGAAGACAATAAAATAATAAGGATAATTGGATCATGGCGTCATAGTCCTAGTAGCTTAAGCTACCTTTTTATTATGATATATAACTAATAAAAATATTTGGCTAAGTGCCTTTAAATTCGGTACCTCTGAATATGTTTACTGTATTATGTATTTGCACAATGTCAAATGGGCATTTCTAATGTTTAAGGTATACTTAGGTAGCACCCTCTAGGTAGGTAGGTGCTAGAGGTAGGATCTTTGTGGACAGGTAAATTTAGGCAGGCTTGGATTGGCAAGGGGCAGGCCTACTTAAATACTCAGGGTCAGCCCAGCTGGGGGGGGGGTTGTTGGGTGGAAGAGCTGGAGTGAGAGAGTGTGGAGGCTGTTGGGGGCCTTTGAGAGAGCTCCCCAGTCTGGGGGGGGGTGACCTTGGGCCTGGGCTCGGGTGCAGTCGGGGGGCCCCTGTAAGAACGTATGAAGAGGTCATGGACCGGAGGCACAAGAGAGCGCAAGGAGAGGACAGTGGGAGAGAGCACTGCTAAGAGACTCCAGAGAGGACAACTGGTCGCAGCCAGGAGGGCTGGTGAGTGAGGCACAGTCGGGAGGACTGGGGAGGCATGCCTGATAGGACTGGGAGATAGCAGTCTGACATGGGTGCAGAATAGGGATGAGCCGAACAACCCCTGTTTCGATTCGTACCAGAACATGCGAACAGGCAAAAAATTTGTTTGAACACGCAAACACCGTTAAAGTCTATAGGACACGAACATGAAAAATCAAAAGTGCTCATTTTAAAGGTTAATATGCAAGTTATTGTCATAAAAAGTGTTTGGGGGGCCCGGGTCCTGCCCCAGGCCGTTTTTTCAGGAGCAGTGATTTTAATGATGCTTAAAGTGAAACAATAAAAGTGAAATATTCCTTTAAATTTTGTACCTGGGGGATGTCTAAAGTATGCATGTAAAGTATGGTATCACGGGTGACCCCGCCCCCTCTGGCGCGTCACGGGATTTCCTGTGACGCGCCAGAGGGGGGCGGGGGCACCCGTGACACCACGGGGAAGCCGCCGGAAACCCCTGTTACATCAGAATGGGGCAAGGTCCCTCGCCACGACACGGGTGGCCCCGCCCTCGGGTATAAAAGAAATGTCACACGGCTCACGCGTTATTCGCCCGGGAGCCTTCTATGGAGGAGGCTGTATCGTTCGTAGCGGCGGGTAGCGGCAGTAGCGGAGGGTAGCGCGGGTCCGGGTCGTGGAAGGATGTACGTCGCTGGAATTAATTTTTTTATTAAAGGACTTTTCCCAAGCCCCCTAGCCAGCTAGCCAACCACATAAGCCACCCAAACCCCCGGCGCTTACTCATTTAATCGCCACTCCCCCCATCGCTCAATCGATTGCCCATTGCCCACCAGGCCCCCCGTTAGCCCCTGCACTTACCCCATTCAGATGGTGGCTTCCCCCCATGCGTATCCTCCCGAGTCCCGCCGGTCGCTTCTCCTCCTGGGGAATCAGGACTTAGAACTATGGGTCAATCGGATCTTAGGACTCCCAGCCAATCGGGACTCAGGACCCACTTCCTGATTGGCGAGGAGGAAAAGCAGGAAGACATTAGCGAATATTAATTCACTAATGTCACACAACTGGGTGGGCTTGGGACACCCCTGTGCCCCTAATGGACGGGCTGCTACTGGTTGTAGTCCCTTTAAGAGTGGATGATGAACCATTTTTAGTACTCAGGGGTTCTCTTCCATGCAGGATGAGGGCTTCCAGTCCAGTCAGAGAAGAGAGGACTCATTTGTGGTACTCCCTGGGTTGGTAAGTCCCCATTTGAGACCCGGAATTTGGAGAATTGAAGAGACTTTAGGGGGTAAAAAGCCTCCAAACCCTGATTACAGGGACTGGTCCTGAAGGGGTTAACCCACCTGGAGGGAGAAGCCACAAAATGAACAGGAATCTGCCAGCAGGTGTCTGTGAAGTGGAGTGTGAAGCAGAAAACACGTAGTTCCAGTTCACATCTGAGCAATTCTGCCTCTATTTCCAAATCACGCTAAAATCGTGGCAAAATGCACAACGCAGGTTTAACTGCTATTCATTCCTAATCGCAGCCCAAATGCAATTTTACTGCAATTATTGCAAAACAAAACACACGTGAAAAAACGCACCTGGATCAGTGCCAAAATTTCCTATAGGGCAGACTTTAAGTGGTTAAAGAGTTACTAACCCCACAACAGCAAAATCAGTCTGTATATGCAGTAAAGCATGCTTGTTATACTCACTGTGGAACCTCACATTGTGTAAAAAGGCTGTTTGATCCTGCCTTCTCTGGTTCTCCCCTTCTGATACTGTCCTCAATCCACCTGCTGATAGAACAGAGCATTGGGGGCACTCTGCACATGCTCACTTTGGTGTGTACTGTTTATTTTATTTTTTATGTGGGGGGGGGGGGTGCATGTGATCAGCACAGGGCCAACTAGCACTGTCCAGACAGAGTCAGGGGTCATGCAGCCTCATAGGAGGGGGAGAATGAAAACTCCTCTTATGCCGCGTACACACCATCGGAAATTCCGACAAGAAAACCATGGATTTTTTTCAGACGGAATGTTGGCTCAAACTTGTGTTGCATACACACGGTCACACAAAATTACGACCGTCAAGAACGCAGTGACATACAAGACATACAACGAGCCGAGATCAATGAAGTTCAATAGGCAGTTCGGTTCTTCTGCTTGATTCTGAGCATGCGTGTTTTTTTGAGCGTCAGAATTGCATACAGACGATCGGAATTTCCGAAAAGAACTTTTCTTGTCGGAAAAATTGAGAACCAGCTCTCAAATTTTTGTTGTCGGAAATTCCGATGGAGCCTACACACGGTTGGAATTTCCGACCAAAAGCACACTTTTCTTGTCGGAAATTCCGATCGTGTGTATGCGCCATTACAAGCTTTAACCAGTGCTCAGCTGAACAATGATAAAAGTCACAAGACTGCTATATACTGCTGATGAGAAAAGGTATTTAGCAGTTTATATTTACTATAATAATTGCATTTCCATGTTCTGTGTACTGTGGGAGACCAGATATAGTGAATGCAGGCTCCTGGGTTTAGTAACACTTTAATGTCACAGCACAAGACACAAAGGCACTTCTTGCAACTGAAGGTTTAACTGCAGCTGCAGAACATTTTCTTTATTGTAGAGCTGTGAAAATTTGAAATTGTCTTCCACAGTAACTGGTTCTAGAGGACAGAATAGATAACATAGTAGATGAAACAAAATACAAGCAAAATAAAAATACCCCATCATATGATGAAAAGGTCAAGATGGCTCTAATGCGGCGTACACACGATCGTTTTTTATGCCGTTAAAAATTCCATTTTTAAAAATGGGCATTAAAACCGATCGTGTGTATGCTCCAGAGCATTTTTAACGGCGTGAAAAACGGCCATTAAAAATTTCGAACATGCTCTATTTTTTCACGTCGTTTTTCATGTCGTTTTTTTTAACGACGTGAAAAACGATAGTGTGTATGCTTTAACGACGTGAAAAAAAACGCGCATGCTCAGAATCAAGTATGAGACGGGAGCGCTCGTTCTGGTAAAGCTAGCGTTGGAAATGGAGATGGCACATTCGTCACGGTGGAATTAATAGCATCGTTTTAATGCTGTGCATTCCGTTATTCTTTTGATAATGCTTAAATAATTACCTTCTTTTGCTAATGATATTCAGAGTTATGGCAAACTTGTTTCTTAAGTAGTTCCTAATTAATCTAATGATTGTAAAATATTCTTGTTAAGCCATATCTCCCTCATAAATTCATAACTAAATGTCCAACGCACAAATTATTACTATTTTTTTTTTATTGTTTATTTTTGTAATTAAGTTAGCTTTATAAAATTTTTTTGTGCTTCTTTGATATATGTAGGCTTTTTTTTTTTTTTGTTGATTTAGAAAAAAATATTTGTGTGTAAAGTTACCACACCAACCTTCTAAATTTTTATCATTTTGCCTCAAGGAGGTTTGTGTCCCTTGTTAATAACAATAATATTCTTTGAAATGTCCCTGCCTACTCCCTATCAAACTCTCTTTTAAACTAGAAATCACATAGTCAAGTATTTTAAGCAAAAAAAAAGAATCCTTTATTTAGGTACATTACAAATTAAAGGGGAAGGCAGCACTGGAGAGCCTGCTTGCATTTGTGCATCCTTTGGACCCCACAACAACCATCCAAGATGTGAAAACCAAACTCTGGAATTCCTAAAACAAAAAGGAGCCCAATCTTGGCTTGAACTACCAGAGGTCAGGAACAGCAGCAGATAAGTCAGATATGTCCCCAGTCTGTGGTACTACATCAGGCATTATTTTTTCCTCTTCCTTGTAGCCTTCTCTCCAGCCTTCTCTGCAGCCTTCCCTGCAGCCTTTGTTGCTTGCTTCCTCGGAGGCTGGGGATCAGGAGGAGAGGTTGTGGCAGGAGGAGTAGTAGGAGGAGGAGGAGGTGGAGGAGGAGGGACAACCTCAGTGAGGTCGGTGAACTTGGTCAGTTCCCCGAGCAACCCCCTGTTAATGACCTTCAGCATAAGGTTCTCACTATATAGGCGTTGCCTTAAGTCCATTTGGCTTAACTTATGGGCCAGGACTGCGGCATAGCCCTCCTCAGCCGAGGGTGCCTCTCTGAGGGCCGCAGTAGCCTCTTTTAGGAAGGCTCTCGTTTCCTCCTCCACCTGCCTAGCTCTCCTTGGCCCTCGTTGGATAATTTTCAGGGGAGGCATCTGGGCTCTTGTGCTGGGCCCAGCCTCCTCCTGTGTGCCACTGGGCCCTGCCTCCTCCTGGTCCCCAACATCACCCTCTTCCTGGCTCTGCTCTGGCTGTAAAAAAAGAAAGGGACATTCTTTATTTTTTGCCTCCATCAATCACACACATTGTTCACCTCCAGACATTTTTAAATTGAATGGCAAAAGGGATTAAATTTCCATAGATTCCGCCTCATGATATTGTTGCCTTCTCCCCATCAAATTTGACCACTACTATCTGTTGCTCTGTAAATCCTAATTTTTACGAACATTAAATACCTAACAATACTATCATCAATTTAAAATTATCACTTTTGTAACATATAAATGTAGATATCAATACTTTACCTAGCTCCATATATCCAAATCTGCCTCCTCAAGGACCTCAGCTTGATCCTCAGAGGAAGCCAGAGCAGGGTTGCTAGGAAGGCTGGAGGGCTGGCTGCAAGGAAGGCTGGAGGTTTGGCTACAAGGAAGGCTGGATTGACCTCTGGGGGGAAGGGTGGACAGAGATTCCTGCACTTCCAGCTGGTCATCCAGAAAAGATAACTTGCTGTAGTACCACAGACTGGGTTTATAAACCTTATCTGCTGCAGCACCTGACCTCTGGGACTTCAGGACCATATTCCTCTGGGTCCTGTATGTCCCCCTGATGGTAGCAATTTTGGTTTTCACATCTTGGAGAGTTGTTGTGGGTATCTGTGTTTGCACAAATGCAAGCAGGCTCTCCAGTGCTGCTGTCCTGGCCGTTTTATTTTTATTCGCACCACTTTTGGTCTGCCACAGGATAGGGAGTTCCTTCCATTTATCTATGAACTCCCCCATAAACTCTGGATTTTTGAAAGTATTCATTCTCTCTGTAAAATCAAGAACCAAGAAAATACATATGTTTCAGGCAACATTCATCAAATCAGCATTTTGGACAGATATAAAAGCCCCAAATCTCCTCCTCTGATGAAACCCAAATCCTTAAAATGTTATGTACCTTGGTCAACACGTTCGTTGCGAACTCCCTCTCCCGGCAAAAGAACGTATTTTCGACACATGGATCTTCACTTGATATACACTGCGCATGCGTGAAACTCCGCACGCATTCCCCGCCCCTGACGTTCGATATTGTACTTTCCCCGCCCCTTCTCGCTCGTCGTAGTGCTTAACAACATGGCGGAGACACAGGTGGCTGAGATTACCTCTACAGAGGAGGAAATTCCTGAGGAGCCCAAATCCCGATCCCGGAGATATAAGGCATCCAACATGTCATTCGAGGAAATGGTGGAGATGGTCGCCATTTTGAGGAGGGAGGATTATGATGCCAAGCATGGGCCGTATAAAAGGCCTAATCTTGTCAAGACAAAAATTATGGGCAAAGTGGTCAAAACTCTTCATCAAAAATTCGGGGTGTGCAGAACGAAGGAACAGCTCAGAAAACGATGGTCTGATCTGAAGTTGCGGGAGCCCGACCAATACAAAAGAATCCAGAAAGTTTTAGGAAAAAGTAAGTACTTTTGATTCATTTTCCCTGCTAAAGATTATTACTTGTATTAAGTCGTGTAGATTTGACTTTGATATAGTTCAGTGAAAGTTACCAACTTTCATGTTCGTCCGCACAGTAAACGGACGTAGTAAACCTCTTTCTCCGTACAGTTCATAAAACGATGTTTTTGGATCATCCAGTGTGAACACCCAAATTTATAACTTTTTTTTGGGGAGCTAATTTTGTAAACAAGTTGCTTTATTTTTATAATCCAAATGACATTTTTAAAAAATTAAAAGGGTATGCATTGTAATGTTAAGGGAGAGAATGCTCAGCAGCTAATTAAACATCTGAACGCAGTAGTACAAGTGTGGGCCAAAACCCCAAAATTTTTAGGGTGTCACACACAGGTGATCCTGTGTATATACTTTGGGGTGTTACAATCTGTCAAACTTTATTTAAAAAAGTATATGCTCTGGTTTTGACTATGTATCCAATCATGTGTTCAGGTTGTCACTGGGGGTACATTTAAAAATGGACCACACTTCCAAATAATCTTTCAAAATTTACTTTTCAGGGTTTTTGTTGGAAAATAATTATTAGTTACTAATGAAACTATACCTTTTATTGCAATCTCCATAGGGCTTCAAAAAGCTACGTCAGATGAGCCTAGAAATCCAACACCTTCAACAATACCCCCTGAACCACATGATGGAGAGGAACGTGAAGTTGAGGAAGTGGAAAGTGGCACCACAACAGGTCAGTGTCAAACCAGACAGATGCAGGTTAATAGATGTAGGCCTACATATTCTATACTACATGTTTTTTTTTTGATTTAGGTGCAGTTCTGGCCGAAGACCCCGAAAAGTTTACACATCACAGTGGCCAGATCCTGATACAATACCTCATGGTCTGCTGTCGTGACCTTAAAAAAATAAAGGGAGACTTGATAAAGATCAGGGAAAATACCAAGCGGGTTGAGGAAAGGCTACAAAATATCATGGCTGTGCTTGGGCGTGTATAATGTTTTAACACAAAAGAACGTTGAACTTGCTGTGTTTTTGCAGGTATTTTTTGCTATTAAGCTTTAATGAATAGTACATGTTTACATTTTACACGAAAATTTATAATATTGTTTTTGTATGCATGGCTGTTCATGCGTTTTACCCCCAAAAATATTTTTATGACATCTACATTTAAAAGGAAGTTTACTAAAACAAAATAAAAAAAGGTATTTTCAGACAAAGAATTTGTGGCTTCATTATGTAAATGTTGTGCAAAGTGAACTAATCAATGTTTTGTGTTTACACTGACAATGAAGGCTAATTAAGAATGCAAAATACACATGGCACTACAAGTGCACTAGGTAAACCTACGAGAAACCTAAAAGAATATTAAATTAAAACACAATACCAATATTTTCTCAATAAAAAGTTTTATTTTAACAAATAATATTGTTAAACATCCTCAGGCATATCAATGGCCCCTCTACCCACAAAATAGTCGACATATTTTTGTCGGACATCACGTCCGGTTTGGGGGGCCAAGCCTGGACGGCCAGCTTCCAGGGCCACTAAATTATCTGCTTCCAAAAATGAGGCCTCAGGCCCACTCAAAGTCATATAATTTGAAGAATGCACCCTAAGAAAATTATGGAGCGCGCAACAAGTCATTACTACATGGTTCCATTTATAAGGGGCAAGGTGGATGGAGGTGAGGAACAGGCGGAATCGGCTGGCCATGATGCCAAAGGCATTTTCCACCACCCTTCTTGCTCTGGCCAGCCGATAGTTGAACACCCTCCTCTCAGGGGTGAGGGTGCGTTGCGGGAATGGCCTCATCAAATGGGGACCCAGGCCAAACGCCTCATCCGCCACAAAAACAAATGGGAGCCCCTCCACATTCTTCTCCGCTGGTGGCAAGGCCAGCTGATCCAATAGGAGCTGTTCCCCAAACTCAGTCTGTGCAAAGACTCCTCCATCTGACATCCTGCCATTCTTGCCAACGTCCACATACAGGAATTCGTAGGTGGCCGACACCACTGCCATCATGACGATGCTGTGGAACCCCTTATAATTATAATAAAAGGATCCCGAATGGGGTGGTGGGACGACCCGAATATGCTTGCCGTCGATGGCCCCTCCACAGTTCGGAAAGTTCCATCGTTGGGCAAACTCAGATGCCACATTCTGCCATTCATGTGGCGTAGAAGGGAACTGTGGAATTAAATTAAAAATAAATTAATACTTTGAGACAGAAACATTGAAAGCAGATTTAAGAAAAGCATTCATGGCCAACATTAGGAGAAACAGAAAAATTAAAACATTATTAGTAAGCAACAACAAACCAAAAACAAACCCAAAATAAAAACTGGGGGGGGGGGAAGATGAGTTGGGGAGATCAATAATGAAGGCTGTAGCACTCTGTATGAAGTTTAAATAAATTTAACATTCCTAGGCAATCTTTAGGGTGTGTTTAGGGTAAAGCACTACGATGGAGCATAGATTAAAATACATGGAAATTACTAGGCAAGGTGGGTATTTCCCCAGGATAGCATGCTGGAGAGGTTAGGTAAGGCAAATTTAAATGTAGGCCTAATAAAAACATTCCCAAAAAAAAATAACCATGTGGAGAAAGGGGACATTCCCTGCAGCTAAGAATCATGGGAATTAGGGACTACTAATAAACCAAAAAAAAAATATTAACAAAGAAATACATACAATGTGAGGTTTTAAATAAGAACACTTACCTTAATATAGTCCTCCTGCAAAACTTGAAGGATGGCAGAACACGTCTCTGGTATAATGATACCCAGAGCCTGGGGGGATATGCCTGTGGAGAACTTTAGGTCCTGCAGGCTTCTCCCAATCGCCAGGTATCGCAACGTGGCAATGAGCCTCTGCTCAGCACTGATGGCTTCACGCATAACGGTGTCTTGCCTGGTAATGTAGGGGGACACCAAAGCCAACAGATGCTGAAATACGGGGTCAGACATCCTGAGAAAATTCCTGTAGTCCTCAGGATTATTCTCCCTGATCTCCCGCAACAAAGGCATATGACAGAACTGGTGCCGCTGGAGCAACCAATTCTTCGTCCATGAACTCCTCCTCACCCTGTTCATGGCCTGGAGTTGGGATACAGCATGAACCCCGGCACCAACTACAGCACGAACTCTACGACGAGTACGTAGCCGCAACATGGCTAGATAACGGTCGGCAGCTCAGAACAAACTAGAAGAACAGTAAGGCCTATGAAGAACAAGTTGAAAAACAGGAACGAGCAGACAAGAACGCACTGAATAAACAGATACGAACTGACTACAAGCATTGCAAGACAGATACGAACCCATAGCCCATAGGCACAAACTGAACTCCACAAAACGATCTTCAAAGCACGAAGACTGAAAAGCGCAAATCGTCTCTCACCAAACTTTTACTAACACGCGGTAACACGAAATTAGCAAAAGCGTCCCAAAGGGTGGCGTCATTAGAACGGAACTTCCCCTTTATAGTGCCGTCGTACGTGTTGTACGTCACTGCGCTTTGCTTGAACGTTTTTTTTAATGATCGTGTGTACGCAAGACAGGCTTGAGAGAAAACATGAAAAAAAAACGACGAGAAAAACGTTGGTTTAAAAAATGGCATGAAAAACGATCGTGTGTATGGGGCATAAGGGCCTAAAAGTGTCTACAACAATGCAAAGGTCAGGACCCTTCTCTGATATACTGTAGCGTACCCCATGTGCCTGGTTTTTCAAAAATACATACTTCGTACAAGATAATAACGTTCTGCATAAGTGTTTCCTGGTACATTTACAGTAAGTATTACCTGTTGCTTAAAAAGCACACTTATTTGGCAATCTCTGAGCTTTTTAACACCCAGTCCTTTTATCTGTAAGAAGAAGAGCATTTTTGCTGGCACGTATTCAAAGTAATTTAGTTCTCTTGTTGTATAAGACTTTGCGCTTCATGTTAACCTGCTGCTTTCCTGCTGAGATATTGATGTAACACGTTTCATCAGGTTTGTGTTGATGAAGATATAAACATTGTATACTATATATATAATTACATAGTGTAAACAAAATACTTACTGTAAATTGGCAGTCTGAATTAGTGATGTTCTTCAAATTACCATTAGAAAACTAACATGATGATGACTCAATCACTTGGCAGAGAGGGAGGAAGCCATAGAAAGAGACTGTTCTTTATGTAAACTAATATATCACGTTAAAGATGGCGAAGAGCTATTCTAGAATGCAACTTGTTCATTCTGACTTTGTTTCATCCAAAGCACTGCATTAAAAAAAAAAAAAAAATTATCAACAGGGATTATACAGTACACTCAACTGCAATTTTATTAGGTGCACCTTGATTGTACCGGGCTGGACCCCCTTTTGCCTTCAGAACTGCCTTAATTCTTTGTTCAACAAGGTGGCAGAAACATTCCTCAGAGATTTTGGTCCATATTGACATGATAGTATCACTCAGTTGATGCAGATTTGTCGGCTGCGCATCCATTATGCGTATCCCCTGTTCCACCACATCCCGAAGATGCTCTTTTGGATTGAGATCTGGTGACTGTGGAGGCCAATCAGCCATTGAAGTACAGTGAACAAATTTTAATCTTCAAGAAACCAGTGGTGAGATGATTTGATCTTTGTGACATGGTGCATTATCCTGCTGGGAGTAGCCATCAGAAGATGGGTACACTGCAGTCATAAAGGGATGGACATGGCCAGCAACAATACTCAGGTAGGCCATGGCAATTAACTTCTTGAGTACCGGGCCATTGACAAATGACGACCACGAGGTGGCTCTACAAATCCGGGAGGCCGTCTATTGATGGTCACTGGGGGGCACGCGAGTGCCGGCGGTGGCGCGCGCGTGCCCGCCGCGTCACTGTGGTGCCGATGCCCGTGCCTGGCGGCCGCAATGTCCGCCAGGTACCCGCAATCGGCCGTTACACAGCCAAGGATGTGGATCTGTGTGTGTAAACACACAGATCCACGTCCTGTCAGGGAGAGGAGACCGATGCTGTGTCCCTTGTACATAGGGACACAGATCGGTCACCTCCCCCAGTCAGTACCCTCCCCCCACAGTAAGAATCACTCCTAGGGAACACATTTAACCCCTTCCTCGCCCCCTAGTGTTTACCCCTTCCCTGCCAGTCACATTTATACAGTAATCAGTGCATATTTATAGCATTGTTCGCTGTATAAATGTGAATGGTCCCAAAAATGTGTCAAAAGTGTCCGATGTGTCCACCGTAATATTGTAGTCCTGACAAAAATCGCAGATAACCGTCATTACTAGTAATAAAAAAAATGTCATAATTCTATCTCCTATTTTGTAGGCACTATAACTTTTGCGCAAACCAATCACTATACGTTTATTGAGATTTTTTTTCCAAAAATATGTAGAAGAATACGTATCGGTCTAAACTGAGAAAAAAAATAGTTAAAAAAAAAAATTGGGATATTTATTATATCAAAAAGTATTGCGCAAAAAATAACAACTGCACAGATGATCAAATACCACCAAAAGAAAGTTCTATTTGTGGGAAAAAAATGACGTCAATTTTTTTTGGGAGCCACGTCGCACGACCGCGCAATTTTCATTCAAAGCGTGACAGTGCCGAAAGCTGAAATTTCGCCTGGGCAGGAAGGGGGTATATGTGCCCAGTAAGCAAGTGGTTAAACAATGCTCAATTGGTACTAAGGGGCCAAAAGTGTGCCAAGAAAATATCCCCCACACCATTACACCACCACCAGCCTGAACCGTTGATACAAGGCAGGATGGATCCATGCTTTCATGTAGTTTACACCAAATTCTGACCCTACCATCTGAATGTTGCAGCTGAAATCAAGACTCATCAGACCAGGCAACGTTTTTCCAATCTTCCTTTGTTCAATTTTGGTGAGCCTGTGCGAATTGTAGCCTCAGTTACCTGTTCTTAGCTGACAGGAGTGTTGTCTTCTGCTGCTGTAGCCCATCTGCTGCAAGGTTCAATGTGTTGTGCATTCAGATAAGGTATTCTGCATACCTTGGTTGTAATGAGTGGTTATTTGAGTTACTGTTACCTTTTTATCATCCCGAACCAGTCTGCTCCATTCTCCTCTGACCTCTGACATCAACAAGACATTTTTGTCCACACACCTGTTCTCTGTAAACCCTAGAGATGGTTATGCATGAAAATCCTAGTAGATCAGCAGTTTTTGAAATACTCAGACAAGCAGTGGCGGATCCAGGGGGGCAACAGGGCAATTGCCCCCCCCCCCCCGAGACCATCTGTCACACTCACTTGCTTGCTCTGTTTTTTTTTTTTTGCGCCTGATCTCCCGAACTTTGGGGACCCGGTACCGGCCGGCCGTAGGACCCCTGGACCCCAAACTTGTCACACATGTAGCCCAATGTCTCTTCTACAAGTGTGCAAAGTTTGGTGTCTGTGGGAATTACGGCCGGGGAGCACAGATTTTTTAAAACCGGGCACCCCTTCCATAGACTCCAATGTTAAACGGTCATTTCTCCGGTGATTTTGCGGACCCGGTACCGGCCGGTCGTAGGTCCTCTGGACCCCAAACTTGGCACACATGTAGCCCCATGTCTCCTCTATAAGTTTGAAAAGTTTGGTGTCTGGGAGAACTGATTTTTCAAAGCCGGGCACTCCTTCCATAGACTTCCATGTTAAACATCAGTCTAGTCATGGGCACAGTGAGGCATGGGCACAGTGAGGCAAAGTGAGGCAAGTATAAGCCTAGGACACCCTAGGCTTATACTTGAGTCAATAAGTTTTCCCAGTTTTTTGGGGTAAAATTAGGTGCCTCGGCTTATATTTGGGGTCGGCTTATACTCGAGTATATACAGTACTTGTTCTGCGGCTGCCGCTGCCTCTCTGAGTCTCTCTCTCAGTTTCTCACATCAGCCAATCAGCGGCGCTGAGAGAGAGACTCGTCTAATGTAGTTACGTGGTGCACTGACACGATACCAGGAGCGGAGGAGGAGGTGGGTGGAGCCTCTTCCCTGCACTCGCTGCTAACGCCTGGGCCGCTTGGCGTCTAGCAACGAGTGACGTCAGTAAGTCACGTCAGGCCGCTCTGTGGGCAGGTGCAATAGCGTGCGGCTCCACAGACGGGTAAGAAAGCGGGCGGCTCCGCTTGCGGTGCGGTTTGTTGTCGGGGGCGGCGCGGTTCGTGGGCAGACCGTGCTGCTCAGTGTGTTGGCAGCGCAGGTGAGAGTGAGAGAGCAGGCTCAGTGTGGCAGCTGGCCAATCAGCTAGCCGGGAGCGGGGGAGCAGAGAGATGAGATCATCTCTCACCGCCCGTGCCTGCCCTGCATTCCTGCAGTGACTTCCGCCCTCACTGTGAAGACAGCAGAGAGATTACATTATCTCTCTGCTGCCTGACTCTGGGAGTCTGGGACACAGCAAGAGACAACCAAAACTACACCTTAGCAGGCAAGTTAGTGACAATCCGCAAGGTGTGGCAGGCGACGTAGCAAGTGACAATCCGCAAATTGTGTCAGGTGACGTGGCAAATGACAATCTGCATCTGGTGGCAGGCAAGTGACAGTCAGCAAGGTGTGGCAGGTGACGTGGCAAGTGACAATCCACAAGGTGTGGCAGGTGATGTGGGAAGTGACAATCCACAAGGTGTGGCAAGTGACAATCCACAAGATGTGGCAAGTGACACGCTCAGGGCTCCCACTAATTGCAGGCGACGGTGGCAAGTGACACACTCGGGGCTCCTGAGGACGTTCACCATGAAACGTACGTCGAGGCGGTACCTGGTCACGTTCGTGCGTCATTTCCGGACTGAGTGGTTTGCCGGAAGCTAGGAGGTGGAACGCACGCCGCAAACGGAGGTGGCCGCGTTAGAACAGTTCCCCGCCAGCACACGAATTTGAAAACCAGCAGCCCCAGTGCCGGGAATGGGCACATTTTAATGTGAGTAAGCCAATTGGCTCTCTGTTTTATATACTTTTTACCAATAAACGGTTTTACACTATGGGGATTTTTTTCATAATTTTTACATATTATCCGGCCACAACTTTGTGAGGAGGAAGGCTACTGTACGTCTCTAGCATCATCTATGTGAGCAGGCACAATCCTGCGCAAGCCTTAATGACCTACTTTTTGGCGAAAGAGGTCATTTAATTCTGGTAAGCAGAATCAAACTACTGACACGTCGGGTGTGAAGTTGTAAAAACACTGGTGGAGGATTCACTTTCTATATCACCATTATTTCCATATCAGAGTTTTTGAATGAATAAGTTCTGATGTCAGAAGGATTTCATCTCAAAAAGTTTTTTCTTCAAGATTGACCACAACAGCAAATGTGTATTTATGTTGGTTATGGACTTTAAACACCATGTAAATTGAAGGACTCATATTGGGACTGTCACTAATGCTTTACATTGGGTTACCAATTAAGAGCTTATAAGGTTGTCAAATTGTTTAAATTATATTTTAGCACTTTGGTATATTAAATAGTACTAGCGCCCCCTATATTCAACACACCATGCCACATGACCGCGTCCTCTGGGTTAGAGGTCAGGCGGTGTTACGTATTTGGGTCCCGCACCGAGTTGCTTCCTTCCACTGGTTCTCCCCTCTAGACTATAGAGGCGAGTCTTTACCTTTCCCAAAGAAGGTCAGTGTCCACACAACACTTCAACTCCAACAAGAGTTTATTTTCTCTTCTTGCTTCAGTAACCAGAAAGTTGAAGAGAGGAGGTTCAGGCACACTCTTGGCTTCATTGCCACTCGGTCCCGAGTGGGTACAGCTCACCCGGATAGTCACTCAATGGCACTAGCAGCCGGCATGAAGCTCGAACAGTGACTTAGTCCCCTCCAAGGACAAAGTCAAGGAGATCCCTCCTTAAGTAACGACACTCCGCAAGGACAGTCTGCGAATAAAAGAATCCTTCCCTCGGACAGGTCACCAGGCCTCTCCCGAGACAGCAATCTTGTATTACTCGTCTCCTCTATGGGACCGATCCTCCCCTGGTTTCCTCTCAGTCAGAGTGGTCGCCCTCACCTGGGCTCCCTGGCTTTCCTTTCTGGTTGTAGACCCAGTTAAAGGTACTGGGCCTACCTGGAACTCCGCAGCCTTGGGCCGAAGGTGTCCGAGATTCCTTAGTCAAAATTGGGCGCACCCCCCCCCTTTAGAGGGGCACACTCCTCCGGGTGCAGGTCCCCGGGTACTCCTCCTGAACAATGGCGTCTGCCCCTTATATCCCCTCTCCCGGCATGCACAGCAGGCCGGAACCGCCCACCGCACAGCAGCCGAGAGAGGACATCCAAAAGCCACTCCATCACCTGTGGTTCAACTCCGGGTATAAGTGACAGCACCACCTATACGCCTAAAGGGGAACTGCACGCCAGGTGACACAGTAGCAAGGCAGAGTCCAAACAATTAGAAGACCCGAGCCAATTACCACTCAGGTCACCCCTAAATTTAAGCATAGCGACCCCCCTAAGTAGTGGTCCGCTACATATGCAAAGGGTGCCACCTACTGGATGTCTGGGGAATGTGGTCAAAGGTGGGTGTCCCTTTTTCAGCCTTTGGATTTGATCCCTACATTGTTACAACATACATCCAGTGATCTGGTATACATTATAGCACTTCTTGGAAGTGCTATATCAAAATTGTATTTATTTTTCAAACGATCTGTATGTATTGAATTAATTCCTACGGGTTGGAGTATGGACCCATCCCCCTCGAAAGATAGATGTGCCATTACTAACTCTAATAATTGAAATTGTGTTTCCTAGTTTGTAGACACCATGTCAGTAGCATCTACTCCTGATAATGTGAATGAATGTTCATGAAATGCATACAAATTTATGATGCACCATTATTTCTGTGTGTAGCCCCCTGTTCCTAAAAATGGGTCTATAATGTAAATTTAGTTTTTGGCTGAGCTGTAAACAGCTCAGATTGATTGTATATAGTTTATTTGGTTCTGCCTTAGACTTGGCTGAGTTGTGCATTTCTCACTGTTGCCAGTAGGTGTTACTGGTACCACAGGCCAGTATGAGAATTACAACAAGGTTGAACTGTAATGCATATTCTTTTTCCAGAAAAAGCCCAGTAGGAGGTTCCTGGCCGCTGTGCATTCTGGGAAGGGGAATTTATTGGTAAGTGCCATGTGCTTTTAGTCAGTCCTCACCTCATGGCCCTCCTGGCCTGAGGCTACGTTACTGCAAGTTCTGCAAGTAGGCCCAGAAGCCTGTCTGGGGCCTACTAATCCTGAGGTGGTCCTAGGCTGTCTTGCCTGTTTGGAAGAAGCCAAGCCAAGCTGAGGAGATCCAGGGGAGGACCCTTGCTGGAGAGAGCCAGGATGAAGGCTGGTCTCTCAGGAGGGCCTGGTGACTCAGTTGGAGGACACATCTACGTTTAAACTATCCTTACAGTACCACCGGATGGCTTAAAGGTTCTGGTACTGTGAAGCTGTTCTACAAATCTAAATCAAGGTAACTAGCTCCTGGCTGCTAAGTTTGTGGGAGAGACTTATCCGAGAGTGCTACTGGCTGCTAAGTCTGTGAGAGAGACTTGTCCATGAGTTCTACTGGCTGCTAAGTCTGTGAGAGAGACTTGTCCAGGAGTTCTACTGGCTGCTAAGTCCTGTGAGAGAAACTTGTCCAGGAGTTCTACTGGCTGCTAAGTCCTGTGAGAGAGGCTTATCAAGAAATCATACTGTTTGCTAGGTCTGTGTGAGAGGCCTATCCAGGTATCCAAGATCTTCTAAAAGAAAGCTGTTTTATCTTTGGATTCAAGGAGTCTGTAAGTGATCTGCTAAAAGGTATCTGAAACCTCCCCTAATCCTCTCTCCTACTACTTCTTTCAAGTTCTCATTAAAGCATTGAAAAATACTTAAAGTGACTGGCGCCCAAATTCTGTTCTAACTTCGCATTATAGCCATGGACTCAGCCATGGGGTGAATGTAAGCTAGCTCCCTGTATCTGGAGGTACATCTTTGCTCCCAGAAGACCCAGGGGGGCGCTATATGTGTTTAACCACTTCAGCCCTGGAAGATTTTCCCCCTTCCTGACCAGGACATTTTTTGCGATGCGGCACTGCGTTGCTTTAACTGACAATTGCACAGTTGTGCAACACTGTACCCAAACAAAATTGATGTTTTTCTTCCCCCCACAAATAGAGATTTCTTTTGGTGGTATTTGATCACCTCTGCTGTTTTTATTTTTTGCGCTAAAAAAAAGCGCAACAATTTTGAAAAAAATATATATTTTTTACTTTTTGCTATAATAAATATCGAAATTGGAAATGAATATTGTGCTAGTCTCAAACTAAATATCAAATATAAAAGGGTAGTGAAGCTGCTACATAAAATGTGACTAGTATTAGATGTATGTGAATAAGAATGTAGCGCTAAAATTGTAGGAGAGACCAAGGAATTGGCCTCAAAAGAAAGGTTAAATGTGGGTAAAAAACAACAACAATAAAGTGTGTCCACAAAATGTCCATACACATATCCGTGATAGGAAACAACTGAAGCGCTTCCTGCGCTACTCTACGTGCTGGCTGTTGGTCGATTTAGTTGAGGCTTTCTCCTTATGTGCGACTGCTGTTCTATCTGATGATTATGAAGATCGTTGTTGAATCCTGAGTCTGCTTCCAAGTCGGGGAACCTGCCGGGGAGTTTTCATCTGGGATTCGTGCGATCCAGTTTTCCAATGCCCTTTTGATCTGCCTAACCCGCAGATCCATCTGTTCCAGTAAGAGTATTCTACTTCTCTTCACCTTCAGAAGTTATGTGATGACCCATATTGTTTCACGTGTGGCTTCAGTTGTTTCCTATCACGGATATGTGTATGGACATTTTGTGTACTCACTTTATTGTTGTTGTTTTTTACCCACATTTATCTTTTCTTTTGAGGCCAATTCCTTGGTCTCTCCTACAATTTTAGCGCTACATTCTTATTCATAATAATAAATATCCCCAATTAAAAAAAAAAATAAATTCTTCATCAGTTTAGGCCAATATGTATTTTTCTACATATTTTTGGTAAAAAAAACGCAATAAGCGTATATTGATTGGTTTGCGCCAAATTCTAATGCCACGTACACACGATCATTATTCACGGCGGTTAAAAAACCGCCGTGAATAATGTCATTTAAAACGGGGGAACAGCTTGTTCCCCACACACGGTCGTTTTTCACGTCATTTTTTCTCTTGACGAGAAAAACGACCGTCTGTGGGCTCCGCGGCAGTGTTTCCCTATGGGAAACACTGCCGCGGATAACATGTCGAAAAAAACGACGAGAAAAATTAGAACATGTTCTAATTTTTCTCGTCGTTTTTAATGCCGTTTTTCTCGTCGAAAAAAACCACAGTAAGCCCGCAGACTATCGTTTTTCTCGTCGAATGGGAAAAATTTCGTTTTTTTCGACGAGAAAAACGGCCGTGTGTACGCGGCATCAGGGTCTACAAAATAGGGGATAGATTTATGGCATTTTTATTATTATTATTTTTTACTAGTAATGGTGGCGATCTGCGATTTTTAGCTGGACTGCGACATTGCAGCGGACAGATCAGACACTTGACGCTTTTTTGGGACCATTGACATTTATACAGCAATCAGTGCTATAAAAATGCACCGATTACTGTGTAAATGTCACTGGCAGGGAAAGGGTTAACACTAGGGGCGATTAAGGGGTTAAATGTGTTACCTCATGTGTGTTTCTATCTTTGGGGGGGTGGGACTGACTGGAGGAGGAGACAGATCGCTGTTCCTAATTACTAGGAACAGCAGATCTGTCTCTCCTCCCCTTTCAGAACAGGGATTTGTGTGTTTACATACAGAGATCCTCATTCTAGCTCTTGTGCCCACAATCGCAGGTGGCCAGCAGACATTGCGGCTGCCGGCCACACGCATCAGGTCCCTCACCATGCAGCACGTGCGCCTGCTATGGCTTAAAGGAGCCGACGTACCAGTATGGCGATTCGCTGGAACGAGCCGACCTGACGCCATATAATTGTTGGAGATACAACAAACTTTCAGCTTAGCTTACTGTATTTGACTGCAGTTTAGAAAAAGGACACAAGATGTCGCTAATGCTCAGTGATATGCTATGCTATGTATTTCTCTATGATGTGTTGTATTTCCTGTATACTGTGATGTACTTGTTGGTTCCTTTTTCCTGTCTGTGATTCTTCTTACAATGTGAAGTGACATTTTTGCTAGTGTGGTTATGTTCCAATAAAGAAGCCAGTTCCTGTTACTACACAATGTCTGATCTGAACTGACTCCGCTGCACCTATCAATCGTACTTTGCAACAATAATGACAACGGCTGGTCGGCAGGTGGTTAATTGGTACTTTGTGGAGCTTCAAGACAAGTGTTTATAAACAAGATTGAAAAAAAAAAATATGAATTGTCCATAGTAAATCAGCGTGTTGTTAATTGTGGAGATTTTTATAATATACATTTTCTTTTTATTAATTTTGTTTGTTTTTGATGTACCTCTATCATATAGGTGCCCAACCTGTGGCAGTCCAGCTCTTGTGGAACTATAATTCCCTTCATGCCTCTGCCTTTGGGAGTCATGATTGTAACTGTCAGCTGGCTTGCAATGCATCATGGGACTTGTAGTTTCCGCAACCGCTGGAGGGCCACAGGTTGAACACCCATGTAAAAAACCCATGGACATTTACAATGTTATGATATTTGGTGCTATTACCATTGCTACTGCTGCAGCTACTACTATCACTATAAATATTTAGGAAGCCTTACCAGTGTGTTCTCTTCCCTCCAGGGAGTATTCTGGGTCTCTTGGGACTGCTGTCTCTGGAGATAGCTCCATTAAGACAGGAACCTGCAGTCTGCGCCTCAGCAGCTGCTGGGCTGAGGAACTAGAGAAGATGGAGGATTGCATTTTCTGAAGAACACTGCATTGAATTTGTGCTCTGGAGAAGGATCTTGTTATCTCCCTCACTGAGGAACTACCTATGGATTCTAGGTGGCAGACAGCTCTTGGGACATTGTGAGTAAAGACCTTGCTGGGGACAAGTTGTGCAAGCGCCGGAAAGGGAACCAAGAGTCAGGAGTGGCTAAATGGACTGCTGCTGTATGGTTCTAGATATACTGGCTATTCCCTATTACCTCATGAAAAGCTGCTACTGGAAGATTAGAGGGAAGTTTGACCTCCTATCATTGTTACGCTCTTGTTAAAGCTTTTTAGAAATAAATACTAAAAAGGCATCCCCTAGATGGAGCATGAATTGCCAGTGTGTGTGGGACTGAGCTTGTGTGACTGGCAACCTATGTACAGTACTATTGTGGAAGACCAGGGTACATTCTCAAAATGCTACAAGAGGAATCAGCTTTTATCCAAAAGTAATAACTACAGCAACAGGAAGAGCCTCATCAGTAACTCCAGTGAACAGATCTTACCCTGCGCTACTGCAGGTTTATAAGCAGTGGGCTTGTGCTTTAATGTAATTTTCAGTCTAGGTTACTGAAAGTCTTTGCATCAAATCAGAACGCCTCGGTGTGACAGCTCTAATAGAAGCAATTAGTCAGCAAGATGAAAATGAACAACCTGGGCCAGCTTTTGCTAAAATATTCACCTTGAATGCAGGTATTTCCTCCACAGTACTCTAAAGCCCTGTACACATGATCAGATTTCCTATAGATTCAAATCCGATGTTTTTTTCCATCGGAATTCCGATGAAGCTGACTTCCATCAGTCTTGCCTACACACCATCAGTCAAAACTCCAACCGTCCCAAACGCTGTGACGTAAAACACTTAGACGAGCCGAGAAAAATGAAGTTCAATGCTTCTGAGCATGCGTCGACTTTATTCTGAGCATACATGGGTTTTTTCTCCGATGGAGTTCCACACAGACGATCGGAATTTGCTATCGTTTTGTTTTCCATCAGATAAATTTAAAACATGTTCTATTTTTTCTCACCGATGGAAAAAAGACCGATGGGTCCCATACACGATCGGTTTGTCCGATTAAAAAAGTCCATCGGACTGTTTTCATCGGTCAAACCGATCGTGTGTACAGGGCATAAATGTCCCCAAACTGTTGGGCATCATAATTCTACCTCCCTCTTCTGATCTCAGGTAGTCCTGGACCTGCCCACAGTCTCCGACTGGAAAGTGAAAGGAGAAGCAGCACAGCGGCAAACCTATTGCTCTGTCACTTACTAAGTACTACTGAGTGGTACTTACACTGCTTGTATTTAAAAATAAAATGAATGATTACAAAGCTGCATTCATTCGCGTCTTTGATACCCGCATAGAGTTTAGCTTTAATTTTCAAATACTACACTCCTGGGCAGTGACCTTGTGAGTAGGTTTAGCTTCACTTACCCTCATGAGGCAATAAATGTAATATATGATTTGGAGAATATCTGCTTCCATCAGAGACCTCTTACAAGGGTGTAGTAACAGATTTCCTTAACCATTTTGTTGCCAACAAAAATAGACTATATTTTCTACACTGTAGACAGGATACTGTGTACATTCCCTATTCTTCTTTCTAGAGCCTGGAGATATTCTCACAAGTACTAAGGTCATCTGGTAGGCTGTAAATAATTAGGATTTTAATATTATCGATTAATCCATAATCCATCTGTTTTGCTGTACTACTCAGCTCATCAGCACTCAGTGTGGATGATTTACTAATGACTGTGCACAAATCCATAGTAATCAATCAACAATCAAGATAAACGGTTGCAGAACAATTAGTAAATGAGAACAAGTATCTGACTGGTTAGTTCGGATTTTTGCTTATCAGCATATTGAAACGAACCTCATTAAGTCACAAATATATAACAGCTGTCCAAAATTAATCTTACAGTAAACATCAATGCTCCGCCTTATTCATTGATTCACTGAAAAGTTTATGTGCTTTGTGTATTGGGCGACAGTCAGTTATGAACCTTTTGATCACTCATCTTAGTACAGAGCAACTGATAAGTGTTGGTTCAGCAGATTCATACGTGTTAATGTGGTCTTAAAAGGCCAACGGTGTGTTGTGGATACTCGTGAGTTATTATTACAGAGAATCTTTCACTTTTCTCTTTCAAAGTAAAGTGGCAGGTTCTTTTGACAATAAAAATACAGAAAGGAGCACCAGATCAAAACTGGATAAAAGAGTCCAAGATAATTCAATTGTTGATAAAAAAATTCTTATAAAAACAGCCAAGGTGTTTTTAGTCAATAGCCCCCGTAAAACATTTGGTTGTTTTGATTTGTGTAGCACTATCTCCAAAGGAGCAGATGGTTTAGATAGGTACTCTGTTCCTGGCCTCGTCCTTCTCAAAGTCTTCAGCCCTTCTGAAACACCAGGCAAAATACCCAAACCCAAGGTATTAAAAAAATTCTGATAACTGTACTAATTACCCAATAGTAATGCGGGTTCAAAGAACACATGCACCAAATAATTAGAAAGAAAACAAGCTGAATATATTATTATACAACAAAGTAAATAATGGACATGCAAAGATAAAAGGATCAAATGAATAATATAATTTGGTATGCAAGATAATTAGCAACAAAAAAAAATAAAAAAAATAAAGAGCTGGATAACACTTATCATCCAGATCAGCATAAGCAGTAACAATGCCAACTACAGTGCAGCAGTGATCAGTAATAATTTGTACTGAGACTGTCAGAGAGTACTAGCTGTGGCTAGGCTAAGCCTAAAACCATCTGGTAAGCACTGTCAGCGCTTAAAGTGTTTGTTAACCCCCCCAAAAAATTGATATCCTGGTCCCTTAAAGTGGTTGTAAACCCACTTATGTAACTTGCACCTACAGGTAAGCCTAAACTAAGGCTTACCTGTAGGTGCAAGAAATATCTCCTAAACCTACACGGTTTAGGAGATATTTTACAAAAAAGAATGCACCGTTGTCTACGGCGCATGCGCGCCGTAGACAACAGCGCATGCATAGGGTTAATCCCATTCACAAATCCGGCTTAGCCGGATTTGACGGCTAACGCATGCATGCGCGGAGTCACGTCTTCGCCGCTCCGGCCAATCACAGCGCCGGAGCGACGCTGTGATTGGCTGGAGCGGCGATACCCGGAAGTAACATTCCGGCTATCGCCGCAGCGATGGCTGCGGCTGGAGAGGGAGACAAGGATGGTTTCGGGGGCTCCGATCTAAGGTAAGTGATGCATAATGAGCTAGTATGCTAGTCATACTAGCTCATTATGCCTTTGTCTTGCAGGTGGGTTTAAAAAAAAAAAAGTACTACAGGGTTTACAACCACTTTAAAGCAGAGTAAACAGCACAGTGCTTGTGCTGTGTAATCTGCCCCCCTCTAAACTGTAAAAAAAACATGCCTGAACCTGCCACTTCCTGTATCCCCCTCTCTGCGTGACCATGCTGAGCCCTGACTACCGTAGTCAACGTATGTCCCTTCGTCATCTGCAACCCTGCTCTCAGCTCTCCTCTCCCCTTTCACCCCCTCCTCCCTGCCTGTCAGTTCCGTGCCTGTGTCTCTGTCTCCGCCCCCCTCCCCCTCCTCTGCTATTATTATAAATCAAATATTCTAAATGCTCAGTGCCAGCCCCTCTTTTATAGCCTGACATACCACATTGTACATGCCTTTTATAAAAACAAGGCATGTAAATACCAATTTAGAGCACTCTTCAGACCAGTCATGTGACTCTTGGCCTGTTTCCAGGGCTACTGTAGGAGGGGCTGAGCGGACATGCGATCTCCCCGGCTGATGTCAGAGGGAGACCTCATGCAGTATCCATGTATCGGAAACGTAAAACGGCCGCGGGTCACGTGACCGGCCTGAAGATCACCATAAAACGGTATTTACAAGCCTTGTTTTTTTTTAAAGACATGTACAGTGTGCTATGCCAGGCTCTAATAGAGGGACTGGCATAGACTTACTTATATGGGTTCACAAACACTTTAAAGTGGATGTTAACCCTTCCATATACTCAGTGAAGTGAACAGCCTCAGATGATACACAGAAATTAAACAAATCTCCCTACATAAGTTTTGCATGTATATCTGCTGTCTTCAGCTTTCTACACTCTTTAGAAAGTGCACATAGTATTACAAATCTTTTTTCCTCTTCCAGCAGTGGGTGTGGAGTCTGGGCTAACACTGTGTGAGAGCTGATTGGAGGAAAGGACACCCCCCCAGGGCCGCTGATAGGGGGGGACCACCAGCTCTCCTGTAGGGGGCCCGGGCACAGCAAGGGGCCCGAACAGCAGGAGGAATCGGTGTGCTCGGGCAATTACAGAAAGATGCCCTGTACTGCTCTCTGCAGAAGCTGAAAGACTGTTTCTCTCCCTCCCGCCGGCATTCAGCTGTTGCAGGGAGAAACACAGGGCATCGTTCCTTTAATTACTTCACCCGCAACGATTTCCCTCCCTGGTCTGCCCACTTCTGAACCCCCCCCCCATGTGCCCCTCTGTCACTGTGCCAAGCCCCCTCTAGTGGCACTGCCGGTTCCCTGTCCTGTAAAAAAAATGAAATAAAAAAATGTAACATTGTAATAAATAATTGTTTTACATTTTTAAATTAAATATTTTTAAAAATGTAAACATTTTTTCAAAACATTATATATTTTTTAAATAAAATTGTAAAAAAAACAATTTAAAAAAGGGCTAATTCACACAGGTTCTTTGTTAGATTTGTATTAGCTAATAATAATTTTAGTGTATTTTTAGTGAAAATATTGTTTTGATATATTGGGGGGGGGGCGCCTGCCAGGTAGGCTGTACGGGGCCCCATGATTTCTAACAGCAGCCCTGCACCCCCCCTCCACATAGGCAAAGGAACAAAGAAACTTGCAGAGCTGCAGTCTGAATAGACCAGCTCTCTGCTAATCTACCTCTAAGCACCCTCCATGACACAAATTTCCAGCTGCTTTTATCACCTGTGTCAGAGAGCTTGTCAAAAGTTATCATGCTGATAATAGAGGAATGGAGCAGCAGAAGGACACAACACTTAGGGCTTTGGAGAGAGATAAGTAAATACTACAGATATATGTGCCCAGGTCAGATTTCATGAATGGGGTTTACAACCACTTTAGGATATGAGGGATAAATAAACGGGTGGGTTGGGATTGGTAGACAGGTTATATGTCAGGGAGCAGTGCTTAAAACTTAAGAAGTTATTTTCAGCCATCCACACAATGCAGTGGTCCCTGGGCCTCTCCAACACTGTGTGTGTTCATACCATCAGGAACCATAGCCGGGGATACTTGGCTACATTTGACTTTTTTTCATCAACAATCAAAATGATCTTGTACTCTTGTATCTGTATTTTGGTCTGGCGCCCCTATTTCTGTATTTCTATGGTTGGAACTAATGTTTATTACCTATTGAGGGAGCCTGGATGTGTGAGAGCAGCCCCACCAGAGCTATTTTTTTAAATACGTGCAGCGCTAAAAAGAGAGTCCAATTAAATGAGAGGGATAGAGAGGAAATGCTTCTGCCTAAATCAACTAGGTGTACAAATTCCTTTGATTTTGCATTTCTTACCACTTATTCGAACCAACGCGATGCCATTAGAAATATCTTACGAAAATATTGGTGGGTACTCCGTAATGACAGTGTACTGGGCCCTTTGTTGCCTGACATTCCCCCTGTTGTTTATCATGGAGCTCCACCTTTAAGGCTACAGGTAGCTCCAAATGTAATTAAACCTCCAATTAGACCATTCTTTTTTCAGAATATGAGTGGTTTCTTTCCTTGTAGAAAGTGCTCTATAGGCCAAATTAAAGCACAAAGGTGTAGAAAAAATATCAGAACACTTCAGACTAGGCTCAATGAACATGTGGGCAATATTAGGAAAGGTTACGCGAACCATAGCGTCTCAAAGCATTATGCTTTGCACCACAACAGAAATCCAAATGGCATGCATTTTCTGGGCATTGATAAGTTTTCTAGCAGTTAAAGAGAGAGCAATGTGGTTAGAGAGATTTAAAAATTGGAGACATGGTGGATTAAGTGTGAACATCAAATAGGACGTGAAAGCGTTCATCAGCAACAGCTAAAATTATGAGAGGGATATGGGAATAACATTTCAAACTATTTGTGGAATTAATACATTTTTGTCTCTGTACATCCAGGTTTATGTATATATATTTTTTGTGGTGCTATTTTATGTCCAGGTTTGTGCATATTTATTTTTTGTGGTGCTATTTTATACTGATATTTTTTATTGATGCATTAGTATTGTGTTTAAATTAATAGTAGAGTTGTAATATATTTCTTGGCCACAAGATGGAGCTGCGTTCCGGTGCGGTATTATTTACACTAAAGGTGGGGTATGCCTGTATTTAGAAGACTAGCATAGAGACAGACATTTATTGTCTTTGTCCAGTCTACATTTACTTTTAGAAAAAGTGTTTTTACATTTCCGTTTTTATAATTTTTGTATTTAAATACAGTGAGTATTAAACACACATTTGGTGTCTGTTTTATATACTTCCCTTCAGTTAGGGGAGATTTTTTGCCACTTCCTGCATGTCGCTGACGATCCCCAACAATATAGGAGGAGTATCCCTTCCACCCGGTGGAGCGCAATCATTGCCGCTGTTTCCGCCCATGGCCATCCTATAGATAGAGAGTAATGGCATGCACCGAGCACACCCCTGACGATGTCAGTGATGTTGAAACTCATAGGGAGGAGATGAGACATGTGACGTCATCACACACCGGGACGTTGCGGCCATCTTGTTGCTTAGAAACGTTGGTTTCCATTTACATTGCTGTGTATTGATTACTTATGTAATATTTTTTATCAAATAAATCTTTTTATTGTAACGTACTACACTATGCTATGCTCCTTCCATCTTTCTATATATGCTTGTGAGTGATCTAAGAAAGTGTGGGCATTGAAAGGGCATCCTGAAAGGAGGAATGAAACATCTCCAGTGACACCAGTCCAGGATTATTTTGGATGAGGCTTTTCTGACCTTCTTTAGGAGGTCCACATTAAGGGGTAAGAGGCAGTGTGAACGGGTGTTGGTGGCAGCTATTCTTGGTTACACCTAATCTCTTTTGGTGTGGAATATGGTTTGAACCACTTTTGATGCAGAGTTAGGAACTTTCTTTAAGGTCTCATTTAATTGGACTCTCTTTTTAGCACTGCATTTAAAAAAAAAAGTTTATGTTATGTTGTTATTCCAGCAATAATGTGCCAGTTGTTGTGGAATTATAGGCTGTTGTGTACAGAGCACACAGCCTATATTTCCTGTGCTTACCTAAGCACACTTCAGATTCATCTTTTTGCAATAATGCTATCTTTAGCTAAGTTCCACTCACCGTTCATTCCATCATTCATTCAAGGAAAGCACCATCATCACAGGTCTTTTCATCAAGTCATCCCATGGTCAGAGTGTCCCTGGGATAGCCAGCTCTCTTTATTTATAGTCAACATGGGCAACAAAAGAAGGTGTTGGCTTCACAAGACAGCCATTCAGACATTTTGTATATTTTCAAAAGAACCAATCACAGACATGTTTAAATTCAAATATAATCCTAGCAGTGAGGTGTGCAAACGGCTGTGTACAGGGGTCATGCTTTCTGTGAACAGTAGAAAGCATGGCTTTGTACAAAGCCGTGTGCAAACCAACCTCACTGCTACCAATGACGGGAACTATACGACAATTATGCCTCAATGGACCACAACTGTCGTACAGTTATGCTACTGTTCCTGTGGACACAGATCTGCTCGCTCTGAGTCATTTAACGCCCCCCGTCAGGAGGTGGCCAGTCCCCCGACGAGGCGTAAAACAACATCTCTAAATGGAGCAAACATCGCTGTTTCCATAGGAAGATTTTCCCACCACCGATCTTCCACCAACGTCTGTATGTGCAAATACGCTCAGATGAGCGCATTACAGCAAAACTGACATTGGGGGGACATCTGACAACATACATTAATAAATTTTTCCACAACAGTCCTCCCTTTTTTGTCATATGCACCCCATGTGTCCATCGATGAAACTTGATCTGCTTCTTACACCTGGAAATGAATCAGTCCTTAGTCCATAAAAAAGAAAAAAACACGGCTTGACATGTAGACTCTACTCTTCAGGGGCATGACTTATAAAGGAGGACACGACATGGTGAGCTGTAGTAATCGCCGATCCGTCTGTGATCCTCTGTGTCTTGTATGTGGGTCCGGCTTCGGGGCGTCTCATCAAGGAAACTCTGGTCACGCGTCAAATCAGGCAACAGGAGCACCTCGTCACGACATAGAAAGAATAGAAATAAAAACGACATGAGTATATATTCCCACTTCCTTTAACCACGATCCGCTGTAAAATAAAAATTAGATCCCCAAAGATCCCCAGACCCTTAAAAAGGACTCCCAACCTTCACTTAGCTACAGCTCTGGCTTCAACAGTTACATGAAGAATCCTATCCTTAATGGATGAGAATTGTTCAATCGTATCCCAAGCTCGAGCCCCCCCCCCACCTTGTACATGCAGGACCCCATGCCCAGACCTGGTCGGGGTTGGTGAACAAATCCCTTCTAGCTGTCCCTGCCATTCTTAATTTCCTGCGCCATCAGATCCTCGCGATCGGCCACGAGATAAGGTGCTGGGACAGCTTCACCATCACGCATGAACCTCTTGCTTTGGGGAAATTACCTTATATAGTTACATAGTTACATAGTTAGTCAGGTTGAAAAAAGACACAAGTCCATCCAGTTCAACCGTAAAAAAAATAAATAAATAAATAAATAAACATATATCGTACAATCCCATATACCCAATTCTATACCCACAGTTGATCCAGAGGAAGGCAAAAAAAACAGAAGAGCATGATCCAATTTGCTACAGCAGGGGAAAAAATTCCTTCCTGATCCCCCGAGAGGCAATCGGATATTCCTTGGATCAACTTTACCTATAAATGTCAGTACCCAGTTATATTATGTACATTTAAGAAAGAATCCAGGCCCTTCTTAAAGCAATCTACTGAGCTGGCCAGAACCACCTCTGCAGGGAGTATATTCCACATTTTCACAGCTCTGAGGCCTCGTACACACGACCGATTTTCTCGTCGTAAACAGTCAAGAAAAGTGCCGCGAGAGTTTTTTTGTCTAGAAAAACGTTCGTGTGTATGGTTTTACGACGAGAAACTTGACGAGAATCTCGACGAGAAAATAGAGAACCTGCTCTCTATTTTCTCGTCAGGATTCCAGATTTCCTCGTCGTGTTTCTCGTCGGCCTGTTTTGTGACGAGAAAATGGTTCGTGTGTATGCTTTTACGACTCTTCCAAAAGCGCGCATGCTCACAAGCAACTATGAGACGGGAGCGCATCTTCTGGTAAAACAAGCCTTCATAATGGAGAGAGCACATTCGTCACGCTCATAAATATTTCATCGTTTAAATGTTCTACATTGAATTCTTCGTTAGAATGTTACATTAATCAAAACGAGAGACCTTCTTTTGCTGCTGATATTCACACAGAGTTCTGCCTTATTTTTAACCTTTTTCATGCTGCTCTTTATAAGATTTATGTGTATTATATCGTGCAAGTTTTTAGGAATAATTTAAATGGTTAGATTTTTCAAAATGATGTTAATTATAATTTCTCAATGTTTTGATAGCGATCTCACATTTAATTTTCTAATCTATATTTTTAAAATTTCACACCATGTTTTTGAGCTAATCAGATTTAGTTATTCTTTTGGGGGGGTGATATCTGTGCCTTTTATTGTCAGTCAAATGTATCTGCTTACTCCAAAGCTTTTTTTTTTTTATTTAAAAATACACATAGTCAAGTATGAACTTAAACAAAAAACACATTTATTCATGTTTATAAATTAAATAAAGAGAAGGCAGCGCTGGAGAAGCTGCTGCCATTTGTGCATCCCAGGGACCCCAGAGCACACACCAACCCTGTGTGGACACTAAAATTGGGAGCTTGAGAAGGCCCACATTTCAGAACACAATCTGATGCTGGCCTCCCAGAGGTCAGGAACAGCAGCAGGTGAGATATATGTCCCAAGTGTGTGGTACTACAACAGGCTGCCTTCTGTCCGACCAGTGCGACCACAATGAAGCAAGGCCATCACTTCCTCTTCTTCCTGGCAACCTTCCCTGCAGCCTTTCCTGAAGCCTTTCCTGAAGCCTTTCCTGCAGCCTTTCCTGCAGCCTTCCTTCTTCGTTTAGCTGGAGGCTGGCCCACTGGAGGGGTACTCCTGTCAGGAGGAGGAGGTGGAGGTGTAGCAGAAGGGGGTGGGGCAGAAGAAGAAGGTGGAGGTGTAGCAGAAGGGGGTGGGGCAGAAGGTGGAGGTGTAGCAGAAGGGGGTGGGGCAGAAGGTGGAGGTGTAGCAGAAGGGGGTGGGGCAGAAGGTGGAGGTGTAGCAGAAGGGGGTGGGGCAGAAGGTGGAGGTGTAGCAGAAGGGGGTGGGGCAGAAGGTGGAGGGGTAGCAGAAGGGGGTGGGGCAGAAGAGGAAGGTGGAGGTGGAGGTTGAGGTTGGGTCAGTTGGGCCACCTCACATATGGCGGTATTGGGGGTAATTTGCTCCATCACCCCCTTGTTGAGCAAGGTGATGAGCAGGGGTTCGCATAGGAGGCGTTGCTCCATGCTCATCACCTTGAACTTAGCCTCCACTAGGCCGGCAATGGCCTCTTCAGGGGATGTGGGCTCCTTGAGGGTGGCATGGGCCTCTTTAATAAGGGCCATTGCTGCGTCACTGGTGGTCCTGTCCCTCCTGCCTCTTTTGTGAAGCCTGATGGGAGGCACCTGGGATCTGGTGCTTCTCCTTTGCCCTGCCACCTCCTGTCTGCCACTGGGCCCTGCCACCTCCTGGCTGCCACTGGGCCCTGCCACCTCCTGGCTGGTACTGGGCCCTGCCACCTCCTGGCTGCCACTGGGCCCTGCCACCTCCTGGCTGGTACTGGGCCCTGCCACCTCCTGGCTGCCACTGGGCCCTTCCTCCTCCTGCCTGACAGTTTCCAGACCCTCCTCCTGGCTGATTTCATCCTGTGTATGAAAAAGAAACATAGTTTAATATGTTGGTTTAATCTTTGCCTCAAACTTTGTAATCCTGATGGAAGCAATTAGAATGTAAATGCATAAATCCTTGCTTTAAATTTACCACTACATCAGCTTGACTATTTACCACACAATTAAGTGCAGAATAATGTCTACAGATCATGATTTCACTTGTGGAATACAAAATAATGTATGTTTCTCATCCTGACATATTTGGGAAACATTAATTTTATCCCACTACATTTTCAGTTAATACTATACCTGGCTCCAGATGGACAAATCAGGATCATCCAGGATGGCTGCCTCCTCTTGCTCCAGAGAAGGCTCAGGTTGGCTGCAGGGAAGTCTGGGGGGAAGAGTGGAGAGTGATGGCCTTGGCTCAATGTGGTCATCCAGGAAGGACATCCTGCTGTAGTACCACAAAACCGGGACATAAACATCATCTGCTGCTGCTCCTGACCTCTGAGAAGCCAGCACCTTAGAGCGTTCAGTCCTGTAGGTACCTCTCAAGCTCCCAATTTTAGTGTCCACTTGTTTTGCTGTGGCTGTGGGCACCTTGGTATGCACAAATGGGAGCAGCTTCTCCAGCGCTGCTTTTCTCACCCCTTTTTTTTTATGGATGGGGTTTTTGGTCTCCCACAGAGCCGGCAGCTCCCTTACCCGGTCAATAAATTCCGCCAGGAACTCTTTGTCGCTAATAAAGACATTCATATTGTATCTGCAAGTAAAATAATTTATATTTAAATAATGTGAGGCAAACAGTCTAACCTCCTTCACATCCTAGTCACCATATATATCCTCCACCAATCTCAAGACAGTATAGGCCCACAATTTTTACAAGTCTCACAAAATCACATACCTTCGTTCGCACGTCCGTCACTTGAACTCCTCTCTCCGCACACCGAACGTACTATAGTCACATGTGTGTTTGCTATATACACACCACGCATGCATCCAAATTCGAACACGTCGCTCCGCACACGTCGCCCGCCCATGACGTTCTAACTAACATCTTTTCCCCGCCCCTTCTCTTTCGGCGCGCAGACAGATATGGCGGAGTTACAGCAGGTGTCTGATAATTCCGCAACTAGCGAGGAGACAAGCCCGGAGACCGAGGACACGTCACGATCAAGAAGGAGATTCAAGGCATCGAATATGTCTTTGGCGGAGATGGCGGAGATGGTGGACATCTTGGTCAAGGCTGATTATGATGCCAAGCATGGGCCGTATAGCAAACCAAATAGAAGGAAGGCCAAAATCCTCACTAAAGTTGTGAAGAGTCTGAGGGCGAAGTTCGGGGTGAAACGCTCAAATGAGCAGCTCAGAAAGAGGTGGTCAGACCTCAAACTGAGGGAGCCAGACCAGTTGAGGAGCATAAAGAGGATGCTCGCTAAAAGTAAGTAAAATGACGACCTTTCTGCTATTAATCTTTTTAGAAACTGACTTTTTTTTTTTTTTTTCATATTGGACTCCCTTCCAAAATGTAATATTTTGAACTAGGTTGGGCACAGTAATCGTTCGTTACGTTACCGACACTTCGTTCGGCCACTATCCACGGTTTTGGCTTATTTAAGACCCCCAAAAGTAATTCGACATCTGCCATTTTTGATCAAGTATTGTGGCTAATTTTTAAGTCTAGATGATGTGTTTGTAAGGAGAATGAAATGCAAACTTTAATCAGTGTAAAGGAGAGGACACTCAGCAGCTGCTTCCACATCTGTACTTTGGAGCACTATAGTGTGGGCCACCAGGCCCGCCTTTTTTGGGTGTCCCACACAGGTGCATCAGAGTTTATTTGTGGTGCCTCCATGTCTAAAAAATTACATCCAAATGTGAATACTAAACATATTTGGGGTCATAAATAATGCATTTTTCTTTAAATTCCGCACAAACACACACTTGTACCCCACTTCCAAACAATTTAGCCTGTTTTAAGTTTAAAAATGAGATTTTTACAGTGTGATAAATAGACCTTTGGTTTTATTCTCATAGGGGAGAGAAGACTGGGAGGAGGACACTCCAGGGAGCACATGCACCCCACAACTTCCAAGCAACCCCAAACTCCCAAAGATCCACAACCGAAAGATGTGCAGGAAGTTGAGGTGGAGGAAGGAGAAGTGCAGGAAGGAGAGGTGGATGACGTTGTGGATCTGGTCACCACAACAGGTCAGTATCTGACACCACAGCTTAAGGTAAGCGAGGTAGGCCTGCAGAGTTTTTTTTTTTTTTTTTTATGGTTTTTAGGGGATGGAAATGTTGTGAAGGATAGCACACCGTTCTCTGCTGACAGTGCCCTCCGCCTCATCCAGCAAGTGATGGAATGTAGCACGGAACTGGACCTAATTAAACAAAGAATCCATGTGATGGAACAAACATTTAAAGACATTCTCGATGTTTTGGGGAGAATTCAATAAGCCATCCAAACACATTTGTTTTTACATGTTTGTTTTTATATTTTTACTAATTTTTTGAGTAACAAAGCAGCCAAAAATTGAATATGCACACAGTGTGTGAACATGTGCTATCTGCCATCAGGGGATATCCATGTACGTCTTTTGTGGGTGCAACCCCTTCCTCGTATCAAAAGTCGGTGAACTGAGGAAGGGGATGCACCCCCAAAACACGTCCATTGATCACCCCTGATGGCAGATAGCACATGTTGACAATAGGGATCAGGATTGTAAACTTCCTATTTGCAAAAAATTAAAAATGTGTGCATATTGAATTTTTGGCTGGGCAAGGGGTGGCAGGACCCCATATTAGGACGGGCACATAGAGACATAGTTTGTGTAACTGAATGTCTCAGATTGCTCAGAGGTATCCAATGTTGTCATTTTAGAAATGCAAGTGGTATTTTTGTATTTTCATAAGCCAAAATTTGCCGGGTTGTGGCCAGGCCAACCCCAAAGTAAAAAAAAAAAAAAAAGTGCAGAGAGTAAAATATTTGACCACAAACAACGTGTAGCTTCTTTTTATAATACTCTCTAAGCTTATTTGGTTCTTTTGTAAGGTAACATAGTGAAATTGGTTGTTATTTACTAAAGTAAAATACACTTGCCACTACAAATGCACAAAGACAAACTAGGAGACAGGAAAGAACAAATAATTAAAGGTTTAAACAAGATTTTTATTGGGATACTTAGACATAGGCTGGCATAGGAATTGCCCCCCTACCCGTGAAATACTCCATGTATTTGTCCCGAACCACACGGGCATTTTGGGGGGGCAAGCCAAGACGGGCAGATTCCAGGCCCGGAAGGGGATTTGCAGGGGAAAGTCCAGCCTCTGGCAAAACTGAGGCCATATACGAATTAGATTTTTGGCTCAGAAAGTTGTGTAGCACACAGCAGCATAACACTACATAGTTTATTTTGTAGTCCGCCAAGTGGATGGAAGTCATAAAAAGGCGGAACCGGCTGGCCATTATGCCAAAGGCATTTTCAACGACTCTTCGGGCCCTGGCCAGCCGGTAATTGAACACACTCTTCTCTGGGGTCAGGGTCCTCTGTGGAAATGGCCTCATAAGATGCCGTCCGAGTCCGAAGGCTTCATCAGCCAAGAAAACAAAGGGGAGTCCTTCAATATTCCCTGCATCCGGTGGCAATGCAAGGTCGTCACTCTGGAGACGGAGGGCAAACTCCGTCTGGATGAAGGATCCCCCATCGGACATGCGGCCATTCTTCCCTACATCAACATAGAGGAATTCATACCGTGCTGACACCACCGCCATCAGCACAATGCTATGAAACCCCTTGTAGTTGTAGTAGTAGGACCCAGAACGGGGTGGCGGCACGATGCGGACGTGCTTCCCGTCTATGGCACCACCGCAGTTGGGGAAGTCCCACCGCGTGGCAAACTCCAATGCCACAGTCTGCCATTCCTGTGGCGTGGAAGGAAGCTGTGGAGTGAAACAAGATGAAATAATATTAGAAAAACAAAGGCATACATTACAAGCAAATTCTAAACCAAAAAATTAGAGACCAACATCAATCTAATTATACGTTTATTAAGGTGTGTAAAAAAAGTATAATGGAAGGCTCATTTATCATATTCATCACCACCTCTGATGGGCCATTACTAAATTATTTTGGGGGGGGGGGAGATGTGTTTGGCCACAGGATAGCATTGCAGTGGCGGTGCGTCCAGAGTGGGCGCTGGAGCACTGTCCCCTCTCTCCTGTGCCCATCACTCAGAACAATACATAGGTTCATGCGTTGCATGAACCTATGTATTGTCTATGCCGCACACTATTCAGGTGGATGGCCTCTTGTAAAGCGACCGACATATGAATAATTGCGTCATTTAGGGGGTTAAAATTGCAGAGCAGAAACAGGTATTAAAAAAGTCTTGCAAATTACAACCTGAGGGATGTAATTGGCTTCCTCAAAGAAAAATCGGGGACGCAAGGAGGGGGCATTCCTTGTGTAAACACTGACAGGCTGCTCTGGCAATCATGTTCACCAAGTCTGTTTAATGGTAACATGATTGGCTGATGCAACATGAAGGGAAGGAGAAGACATCAAGGACAGAAGAAGGATGGCGCTGACCACAAGAAGGTAAGTGCAGGGCTGGGGGGAAACTGGCTGCATTAGAGGGGACTAAATGGCTGCATTGGAGGGGACAACTGGGGGCGTTTATTAGGCAACAGAGCAAAAAAGGAGGAAGTTTATTTCCGAAATTGGGGTTGGAACCCCCCAACATTTGGAGCAACAGGCGCCCCTGCTGGAAAAGTTAGTGAGGGGAAATATTTAGGGAGGATAAAAAAGGGGCAATCTAAAGCTTCCAACATGCATGGGGACAAAGGGGACATTCTCAGCATATTACAATCATGGTAATTAGGGAAGGATGAAAGAAATACAATACATTAGCATACATGTAATACATAAAATGTGATGTTAAGGGAGAAAACTTACCCTAATATAGTCCTCCTGCAGGACTTGTATAATAGCAGAACAGGTGTCTGGGATTATGAGGCCCAGAGCCTGGGGGGAGATGCCTGTGGTGAACTTCAAGTCCTGAAGACTTCTCCCTGTCGCCAGGTAACGCAACGTGGCGATGAGCCTCTGCTCAGCACTGATGGCTTCCCGCATAACGGTGTCCTTCCTGGTAATATAGGGGGACACCAAAGCCAACAGTTCCTGAAAAACGGGGTCAGACATCCTCAGAAAATTCCTGTAGTCCTCAGGATTATTCTCGACGATCTCCCGCAGCAGAGGCATGTGGCAGAATTGGTCCCGCTGGAGCAACCAATTCTTGGTCCATGAACTCCTCCTCACACCATTCATGGACTGGTCTTGGTCCAAAACAAGCAGACCAACACCAAGCGCACGCACAGCACGAACTCGACGACGAGAACGTCCAGGCGACATGGCTAGGAAACGGTCGTCTAATCAGAACGTACAGAACAGAACGCACTTTAGAACAGCAAGGCCTATGAATAACGAACTGAAATTCAGAAACGAACAGGCAATAACGCACTGTAAAACAGATACGACCTGCCTAGACGCCCTGAAAGTCAAGATACGAACCCACAAGCACAAACTGAACCGCAGAAAACGATCTGAAAAGTACGAAGACTGAAAAGCGCGAATCGTCTCTTCCCAAACTTTTACTTCACACGCGGTAACACGAGATCAGCAAAAGCAGCCCAAGGGGTGGCGCCAAGAAAAAAGATCTTCCCCTTTATAGTGCCGTCGTACGTGCTGGACGTGAGCGCAGAGAACCACGAGGAAATTGGAAAATGACAGTGTGTACGCATAGAAAGCTTGACGAGAAAATCGACAAGCTTAACAAGAATCTCGTCGAAAAAAACGACGTGTTTTTTACGACGAGAAAATCGGTCGTGTGTACGAGGCCTGACTGTGAAAAAACCTTTCCGTATTTGGAGGTGAAATCTCTTTTCCTCTAGACACAAAGAGTGCCCCCTTGTCCTTTGTGTTGACCGTAAAGTGAATAACTGAACACCAAGTTCACTATATGGACCCCTTATATATTTGTACATGTTGATCATATCCCCCCTTAATCTTCTCTTCTCAAGAGAGAATAAATTCAGTTCCTCTAATCTCTCCTCATAGCTGAGCTCCTCCATGCCTCTTATCAGTTTGGTTGCCCTTCTCTGCACTTTCTCCAGTTCCCCAATATCCTTTTTGAGAACTGGGGCCCAAAACTGAACTGCATATTCCAGATGAGGTCTTACTAATGATTTGAACAGGGGCAAAATGATATCTCTCTCTCTGGAGACCATACCTCTCTTAATACAAGAAAGGACTTTGCTCGCTTTGGAAACCGCAGCTTGGCATTGCATGCCATTATTGAGCTTATGATCTACCAAAACCCCCAGATCCTTCTCCATTACGGATCCCCCCAGTTGTACTCCCCCTAGTATGTATGATGCATTCATATTATTAGCCCCCAAGTGCATAACTTTACATTTATCAACATTAAACCTCATCTGCCACATAGTCGCCCAATTAGACAGAGCATTGAGGTCGGCTTGTAAATTGGCGACATCCTGTAAGGACGTTATTCCACTGCATAGCTTGGTGTCATCTGCAAAGACAGAAATGTTACTTTTGATCTCAGACCCAATATCATTTATAAACATATTAAAAAGTAAGGGTCCCAGCACTGAACCTTGGGGTACATCACTGATAACCTTGGACCATTCAGAGTAAGAATCATTAACCACTACTCTCTGAATTCTGTCTTTTAGCCAGTTTTCTATCCATTTACAAACTGATATTTCCAATCCTGTAGACTTTACCTTACACATGAGCCATGTGTGGGGAACTGTATCGAACGCTTTTGCAAAATCCAAGTATACCACGTCCACTGCCACCCCTCTGTCCAAGGTCTTACTTACCTCTTCATAAAAAGAAATCAGGTTTGTTTGACAACTTCTGTCTTTCATGAATCCATGCTGTCTGTTGCTTAAATAGTTTTTTTCCAGCAAGAACTCATCTATGTGGTCTTTTATTAATCTCTCCAGTATTTTCCCAACTATAGAAGTTAAACTAACAGGTCTATAGTTACTTGGTAAAGACTTAATTCCCTTTTTAAATATAGGCACCACATTGGCCCTGCGCCAATCCAGTGGTAGTATTCCTGTCATTAATGAGTCCCTAAAAATTAAATACAATGGCTTTGAAATTACAGAGCTCAATTCTTTTAGGATCCGTGGGTGTATGCCATCTGGTCCAGGTGCTTTATCCACCTTTATTCCATCTAAATATTTCTGGACCATATCACTTTTGAGCCATTGTGGATTTGGGGCTGTGTCACTACCACCCCCATTTTGGACATGAGCTCCCCCATGCTCCTTTGTATACACAGAACTGAAGAAAGTATTTAATAAATTAGCCTTCTCTTTGTCCCCAGTCACCCACTCTAGATTATTTTGTAAAGGGCCTACATGCTCAGACTTGACCTTTTTACTATTAATATATTTGAAGAATTTTTTGGGGTTTGTCCTACTATCTTTTGCAATCTGTCGTTCATTTTGAATTTTTGCATCCTTGATTTCCTTTTTACATATCCTGTTATATTCTTTGTAACATTTAAATGACACTAGTGTTCCCTCATTTTTATATTTTTTAAAAGCTCTTTTCTTATAGTTTATAGCTTTTTTAACTTTGGCAGTGAGCCACATAGGTTTTATTTTTAGCCTTTTAAACTTATTGCCCATGGGAATATACTTTGCAGGGAGTTCACAAACAGTCTTTTTGAAGAATTCCCATTTCTGTTCTGTGCCCATTGATGCCAATATTCCTTCCCAGTCTAAGTCCTGGAGAGCAGCGCTCATCCTTGGAAAATTTGCTCTCTTGAAATTAAGTGTTTTTATCTTTCCTGTATGTGATTTTTGCTTACAACTAACATCAAATGAAATCATGTTATGGTCACTGCTACCCAGGTGTTCCTTTATCTGAACATTAGTAATACGCTCTGCATGGTTTGAGATTACCAGGTCCAACAGAGCATCATTCCTAGTTGGGGCCTCAATAAACTGGACCATAAAATTGTCCTGCAATAGGTTTATAAATTTTTGCCCTTTAACTGTCCCAGCAGTTCCATTACTCCAGTCAATTTCTGGGTAGTTAAAATCCCCCATTATTATCACCGTCCCAGCCCTTGCAGCCCTTTCCATCTGTGCAAGGAGCTGAGTCTCTAACTCCTCATTAACATTGGGTGGTCTATAACAAACTCCAATGATTAGCTTTGAACTACGCACATCTGTATGCAGTTCCACCCATAATGCTTCAGACTCATCACACTCTCCATCCACCAGGTCCTCTTTCACACTCGCTTTGAGATCACTTCTCACATAGAGACAGACCCCTCCACCCTTCCTTTTTACCCTGTCTTTCCGAAAGAGTGCATAGCCAGAAATATTAATAGCCCAGTCATGTGAGGAATGAAGCCAAGTTTCAGCAATACCGATTACATCATAGCTCTCCTCATGCACCAGAGCTTCCAACTCACCTATTTTGCTTGGCAGACTTCTGGCGTTGGTGAACAGACACTTTAATGCATTAATATTATTTGACCGGTCACATACTATCCTCTTGGGTGTTCCCAGATTGCAACTAGGACTTGCTACTATACTTACCTTGGGTTTATGTTCTTTGGTTACCCTACCACTAATGCCCCTAATACTACCTTTTAGAATATGTTCCCCGCTGACTCTCACTATCTCTGGACCCTCCCCCCTGTCACCTAGTTTAAAAACCCCTCTAACTTTTTGGCCATCCTTATTCCCAGCTGATCTGCACCCTCCTCATTTAGGTGCAGTCCGTTCCTTCTATAGTACTGGTTATCGACTGAGAAGTCGGCCCAGTCCTCCAGGAACCCAAACCCCTCCTTACTACACCAGCTCTTCAGCCACTTGTTCACTGATAAGCTGCAGATCCACAGAAGCACCAAACTAAAGTTCAAACACACTTGTGGACTGCCTAGATACCCAAACCGACAAGAGGCAGAGCCATTAAAACTAAACAATTTTACCCTCTAAAAATGCATCGTTAGATTCCATTGACAAGTGTCTGTTCGGAGTCTTCACCAGTCTGTCAAAACTCCTCATACCCATAATAACATCATAAATGGCATGTACCTCTGTCATCGCTGGGGACTAAAACTTGGTGGAGACCCAGAACAGACCTAGCAATCGGTCCTGTTCGCTTTCTGAGCTAGTCAGGACATACACTTTAAATAATAACTTGGGATGCTTCATCGTTACCCTCGCTAAAATTTACTAAACAACAAAAATATAAATAAACAAAGATACTCCTCATTCTTTGGTGTGGTTGAGCCGCTTCTTGCAGTGGCTGGCGTGGTCTCATCCCTCAAGCTTCTTTACAACGACCCAGTCACCTGGTTGGAAAGAATGTAAACTGATTATTGAGTCAGGGTCCAGGAGGGACTCGTGAACCATGTGGTGGACATTTTGAAGTTCATGTCACAACGATCGCACCTCCCTCATCAGCCGAGAATATAAGTGACAGCTAATGAGGAAAGTACAACTCTGGTTTTGATTGACCTCCAAACAACCCTCATATGACAATAACCCAGACATCGGGACTGTGGTCACTGCATAACCTGTGCGTGGCTTACGATACCTGGAACCATTGACAAAAGGTTCTTAGCATCTGGGATGGGAACCTACTTCACCAGACTGCTGCTTGCCGATTCAAATTCTATCAAAGAAAGACAGTCTTGCCACAAACTTGGTTAGAATTACAGAGGTTAACATTATTTGTTTGTTAAAAAAACTGTCATTCTTACATTTATCATTCCCCCCCCTTGTCTTCCTCATTACAGACTGAAGGAAGAAATGCGTGGTGCAGGAAAAAAGAAACAATGAAATAGCCTATGATACTTTTACCTCCCTCAGACTCATATTTATCCATATGTACCGCTGTCTACATACACCTGTTCTCTATGTACAAACTCCTTGGACCTGAAAAATACTTATAAACAAAATCATTACTCTATCCTTCATATTTAACCTGCAAAGAATGGTAAACAATAATGACATTCCTGTATATTGGTAAATTGTCAATGACATTCTTTCAAAACCGATTCAAACAAAACCCTCTGTAACCCTTACTTTTCCCGTTCCTACAAAAATATAACAGCCGCGACGCATCGGAGGATCGCCGCGGTAAGTTCGAACATATTCACGTTACTACATACAAACACTCAGATACAAACGTGGGGGAGATACTTCATAGTTTCCAAAACCACAAATGAAAAAACAAAAACAGCCAGAATTCTACCTTTACTCTTTCAGCAATAGAAAAAAAATACAATGGGACAAACATGAGAGCAGCTCGAGAACCTTGCATGGACCAGCCATACAAAGTTCAAACAAACGGGCATGAGAATTTAACCTCCATCAACACACTCATTACAGATTTCTGAAGCCACAGCTCAACTACATCCAAGGTACCTTTATTCTGAGGTCTCGTACCTCCAGCAAAAGTACCTTCCAAAAGGAGTACACCTTACTGTACCCTCTGACCAGATATGTCATCCTTTAAGGGGTCTCATGTCCGGAGCCCCAAACCCAGACCTCATGTGCGGTGCAGCTGTCTGACTGGTGCACTGCATGGACGGCACATTGTCCATGATGATTCGAATCACTTTTTTTTTTTGGCGAACTCTGCGTCCAGAGAACCCTGCGCTTTATTTTAGGAGCGGTTATGGTTTGCGGCTTTATTACCATAATCGACCCCTGCATCCCGATTATTCTACACGGCCTGAGCAGGGCTGTTAGCGTACTACTCCTCACGTTTATGCTAATCACAGGAATTCCGATTATTCTACACGGCCCGACCTGTCTCACGATAAACGTGTTTGTCAGACGAGCTGCAAAGCACCATGAAATCCTCCACTATTCAAAACAATATAATGGCTTCTTTCTACCTGCATCTAGATGTTACAATAACGGTGATGCCCCCCTGTTTGCTCTCTACCCAAAACTGTATTACAGTACAAAACTTCACAAAACTGGAACAAAATATAAAACACTTTTAAACGCAAAAATGCTTTCCATTTTCCTTCCAAACACAAATCTCATTGGCCAACCTTTCAGACAACCCCAAGCTCCTCCCACCAACTTCCCTCTGATATATAAATGCTGAAAAGAAACTTCCGGTTACATGCTCAGCTCTCAAAAAAAAAAAAACTGGTTTATTTACATATCAATTGTTCAGGAAGAGGGAGGGGGAGCGGGGGAGCCTAGCCCCAATCGCCTTGTCTATCAAGACTCCAAAAAATCCATGGCTAAATATCATTTTGATTTCAACAATTAAAAAAAAAAAAAACCTTTGTCAAGGAAACTATGGAATAAACCCCCCTTTTGCAAATGGGAGGGAATTGCCCCCTGACAACCACATCCCCTAGAAGTCAAACCACAAGTTGAGACTCAAATACAAAACTCCTGCAAAAAGATGGCTCTAGGAGTTTCGCCCAAACCCCCACTCCTCCTCTACAGGCTATACAATACAAGCCTCAAAAAATGAATTGCCTTCTGGGAAACTCCCAAATATTTAAACATAAAAACAACACACACACTGTGTACAAAAACTCTGTTAGTCTTACAATCTATTAAAATTGATTTGCTGAATGTGATGTAGGTGTATAATTTGCGCAGCTTTATTTTTTCTACTACTATTTTATTGTGTGTGTCTCACATAGAAGTTGCAGCATTGTTATTGGAGAGGTAGAATCACCTTCACTACATGAGTGATTTATTTCTCACTAATTGGACAGCGCAGTATAATTTACACATTTCACATAGGATAACATGTTGGGGAGTTTATTGGCTGCAAAATAAAACGTCTGAAGCCAAAAACAGCAGCTGTAAAAACGTCCAGTGGGCACGAGGCCTTAAACTCACCACCCCCTCTGCTCCTTTCATCAGTGCTAATTCTAATCCCTGTGTAAACTGTGTGGTTGTCAATTCCAGAGCTTACATAAGAATTGTGACCTTTTCCTCCACCTGATGTGACAGTGTTCAGGCCTGGTCCTTGACTGCTTAGTCCTCAGCACTACTGTAAGCAAGAGCATGCCAATAGACAAAATGGCTCCTTTGGATGAACTTCTGTGCACAGGCTAATAAAATACATGTTCCTGTTTGTGCTCAGAGAAATTGGGCACTTGCTAATACTGCGCACGCACTTGTGTGAGCATGCATACCCATGCCGGCTGTTGCTCACGTGCACTTGTGACAGATGTTGGCGCCAAACAGGCTATTTAAACTGGGCCAATGCTCAGGATCAATGCTGCTTTGTCTTCAGCCCCTTGTGTATCCTGTGTTCTTGTGATTCTGTATCCTGATTCCAGTTGTTGACCCGGTTTGTCTTGACCACCAGTGGCAGCCGGTGTTTTTTTTTTGGGGGGGCGTCAAACATTCATTCGCTTGCCAATCCAGGTTGGGAAATTGTCAGGGCTCCCTCAAACACCCCAGGAAACTCCACCTCTCCTCCCTCCTCTCCTTCCAGAACTTTCCAGCAAACTCTAGAAGGAAGAGGGAGGTCTCAGTAATGCTGCCTGTGAATCACCAGCTGCTACTCTGAGCCACTACCACCCCAGATTAGATCAAAATAAACTGGCCTCGTTGCCAACCATTCCTGCCTAAATTTACCTATCCTATAAAAATCCTACCTCCAGCACATACCTACCTAGAGGGTTCTACACTGGAATTAACTGCTCTTCTATCTTTGCAGCCCAAAAGCCCCTCAAAGTCTACCCACCACTATGCAGGGAATGCAGTCAGAAAATGCATGAAAGCCAACTCATCAAAACAGTAAAGACTCATGGTGCTCATAGTGTAGTCTTTATGGGCATGCTTTGTTACTTTACTTATGGACTTTTATTACCATGAGCACTCTCTAGTTCAGTGGGCTGGTCTTTGGACATTTTCTATAAGTAACTCCTCTGATGGGCAGCCAAAACTACAGAATGATGATATCACAGACTGTAAAATTGTCGATCAAATAAACAAAATACCCTTGACAGAGGGTAAAACCTTGAAGTGTTCATAGTGTTTGACTATATACTTCAGATTTAATAATATGTAAAAACTTCGTAAAACCTTCTTTTAAAAGAGTGCTCTTATTAGATAATCATTGAGACTGCCATCTCAAAACCCTTTTTTTGAGGATGCGAATTCCCCTTGCTGTCATGCTAATGCTTCAGCCTCAATTCTGTATTCAATCAGACACAGTCAGGCCAAAAGCATTTTTTCAGGAGGTCAGCAATGGCCTCTTGTGTACTTGCCTTATGACAGAGTAACTTTAAACTCAATACAGCCTTCTTGTTGAATTACTTTACTTTCATTCAGCTTATGTTGCCATTATTTGTGCTTTTTCTGAGCTCAACGAAAAGCAGGTCACCCTACTAGATTCTGAGCGCTGCCCTCTAGTTCTCAGAAAGGCAGTGTATACAACACAGAGTCGTGTAAGCAGACTTTATTTTTAACTATTCAAACCCGGGATGGAAGCTTGCTTACCATATGCTTCATGTAAAGTCCCAAATCTCCCCAAATTCACTAAGCAGCAGTTGTTCATCTTACGTTAAAAAATTAATTAGTTACAGTTACAAATTACTTCTTCCAAAAAGTAATTGAGTTAGTAACTCAGTTACTACATTGAAAAAGTAATTAGTTACTCAGCAAAGTAACTATATTGGTTATATTATATATACACAGGGGCAGGGCGGGTGTCACGTACCTTGTGATGGGAGCCCAACGTGCAGGGAGTGGCCTCTCGTAAACCCCTGGCTCGAGAGCCCCTGATAGAGCAGACAGAGGCTCAGGAGGACAGGGGGCACAAGTGCCTGGCAGGTAAGCAGGATATTGGGTAGTTGCGGCAGCAGATGGTACACGGCAAACTGGAACAGTCCAAAGATAGCTGGAAGGTGCACAGTAGGACTAATCAGAATGCAGACAGCAGGCAGATGTATAAAAGTCCCAGATCAGACTGCGGAAACAAGGTGGTGTATTGTAGTACAGGCTGAGGTGTGCTGTAGCTCAGGCACAGGTGCAGGGTAGTTCAGGCAGAGATGCGCTATGATTCAGGCAGAGATGCACGGTGGCTTCAGGCAGGGTGCACTGTAGTTCAGGTGGAGGTGCCTTATAGTTCGGGCAGACCGATGGGTCGGACCAGCAGGCGACTAGGTACAGGGATGACCAAGAGAGTTGTCAGAGCAAGCCGAAGTCGGGGCGGGCAGCAATCGGGGTTAACAGAGACAAGCCGGATCAGATAACAGGTGTACAGGAATCAGAAGTCAATAGCAGGGGTCTCGGGAACGCTGTAGACCAGACAGCAAGAAGCAAGGTATGCAGATAGTTTAAATACCTTGTTTGGCGCCAAATGCTGTCACCGCGCGCGCTCCCGCGAACGCACGCGCGCGCGTGCGCGCTCCCGTGAACGCGCGCGCGCGCCCGCGCACGCCGATCGCGCTATTGTGCACGCGCATGCGCGGAATGGACCTATGGAGTGTAGACAATCTCCTGGCGGCACTGTTGCCAGGCAGATTGTAAAAACGCCTTTCCTGACATTGCCCCCCCCCAAGGGGCAACCTCCGGATGCCCAACTGGGCCACTTTGTCTGGGTGAGATCTCTCAAAGTCCTTGATTAGCCTTTCCGCGTGGACATTCATCTCTGGCTCCCATGAGTTTTCTTCTGGGCCGTAACCCTTCCATTTCACCAGGTATTGGATCTGGTTTCGTCTTCGTCTACAACCCAGAATGGACTCAACCTCAAATTCCTCTTCTCCATCGATAAGCACGGGTTCGGGGGGATTGGTGTCCCGATCTGTAAAGGGATCGGGGACCGTGGGCCTAAGCAGGGCTACATGAAAAACTGGGTGGATCCGGAAGGACTCAGGCAGTTTCAATTCGTAAGCTACCTCGTTAATCTTCCTTGTTATAGGGAAGGGACCCACGAATTTAGGGCCCAACTTCTTGGATGGGCATGCCAATTTTAGATTCAGGGTAGAGAGCCAAACTTGGTCCCCAGGTGCCAGGTTGAGCTCCCCTCTCCTCTTCCTGTCGAAAATTTCCTTGTTGTAGCTTTGTGCCTTAGTCATGGTCTCCTGGAGAAGTTTATTGTTGGTGGAGAAGAAATTTAGAGTTTCCTGGGCGGCTGGTACCGGACATTTGGGCATGTTGTTAGATAGAAATAATGGGTGAAACCCGTAGTTTGCGAAAAATGGGAATTGCTTGATGGCAGAATGAACAGAGTTGTTGTAGGCAAACTCAGCAAGAGGCAAAAGAGGGGCCCAATCGTTCTGGGAGAAGCTTGAAAAGCAGCGCAGGTACTGCTCGAGCGTTTGATTGGTGCGCTCTGTTTGGCCGTTGGTTTGGGGATGGTATGCTGAGGAAAAGAACAGATCGATCTTCAGTGATTTACATAGTGCTCTCCAAAATCTTGATGTAAACTGTACCCCCCGGTCAGATGTAATGTTAGCAGGTACACCGTGCAGCCTTACTATTTCCCTGATGAAGATCCTTGCAGTCTCAGAGGCCGAGGGGACGCCCCTCATGGGTAGGAAATGGCCCATCTTGGAGAGTCTATCCACCACTACAAAGATGGTCGTAAAGTCTTCTGATGGAGGTAGTTCAACTATGAAGTCCATTGAGATCATCCTCCATGGCCTCTCCGGGACGGGTAGTGGTTTTAGTAACCCCCAGGCTCTGGTTTTGCTGTTTTTGTTCTGGATGCAGGTGGTACAAGATTCCACATAGCGCTTGCAATCTTGGGATAATCGTGGCCACCAGAATGTCCGCTGGAGAAGTTCGGAAGTTTTGTACACACCGAAGTGGCCGGCTAACTGGTGGTCATGACAGGATTTCAAGACGGCCACCCGAAGTTGTTGAGGTACAAAAATCTTGTCCTTGTTCCACAGCAGACCGTCTTTAGACTGTAGGGCAAGGCCAGGAACTGGGCATGGTCCTGAGGAGGCCTGTCTGATTTGGGACAGGAGGTCCTCTTGTAACAGGAGGAAGTTACCGGGAGGTAGAATGGTATCCGGAGGGGAAAGGACCTTAGGTTCGGCAAACATCCGGGAAAGGGCGTCCGGTTTGGTGTTCTTTGATCCGGGTCGGTACGTGATGTGAAGCGAAAATCGGGTAAAAAAGAGTGCCCACCTGGCCTGGCGTGGTCTCAGTCTCTTGGCAATCTTTAAGTATTCCAAGTTCTTATGGTCGGTATAGATCAGGATAGGATGTGCTGCTCCTTCCAGGAGGTAGCGCCATTCCTCAAGTGCGGACTTTATTGCCAGAAGTTCCCTGTCCCCGACGTCGTAGTTTTTCTCGGCCTCTGTTAGTTTACGGGAGAAGAAGGCTACTGGATGCAATGCGGCCTTTGGGCCTTGTCTCTGGGAAAGTATTGCTCCAACTGCCACTTCAGAGGCATCCACCTCCAAGATGTAAGGTAAGGCCGGGTTAGGGTGCTTTAGGACAGAGGCCGAGATGAACAGATTCTTAAGGTTAGCGAAGGCGGCCTGAGCTTCGGGGGACCAGTGAAACCGGTTACCTTGTTTAGTTAAGTTGGTAATGGGGGCAATGATAGAGGAGAATCCTTTAATGAATTTCCGGTAGAAGTTCGCAAAGCCCACGAAGCGCTGGATCCCCTTCTTATCGCTGGGGGCTGGCCAATCCAGAATGGCCGTGACCTTCTGAGGGTCCATCTTAATACCCTCTACCGAAATGATTAGCCCTAGGAACTGAATATCTTGTTGTTCGAATGCACATTTCTCGGGCTTGGCGTACAAACCATGTTGGCGAAGTCGGGCCAATACCTTCCGGACGTGTTCACGATGGTCGGTTAAGGAGGAAGAGAAGACCAGGATAACGTCTAGGTAGACGATGACGAATAGATCTAGGTAGTCTCTAAAAATATCGTTTATGAAATGTTGGAACGTGGCAGGGGCATTACATAGCCCGAAGGGCATGACCAGGTATTCAAAGTGCCCGAATCTAGTGCGAAACGCTGTTTTCCATTCATCGCCGCTCCGAATGCGGACTAAGTTGTAGGCGCCGCGGAGGTCCAATTTAGTGAAAATGGCTGCTGTCCCAAGTCTTTGAAAAAGTTCGGGTACTAATGGCAGGGGATACCTATTTTTAATAGTTATTTTATTCAGGGCTCTGTAATCCACACAGGGGCGTAGGGAGTGGTCCTTCTTTTCTACAAAGAATATACCGGCTCCGGCAGGAGAGGTGGAGGGACGTATGAATCCCTTCTCTAAGTTGTCATCCAGATACGTCTTGAGAGTTCCAAGCTCTAGTTCAGATAAGGGGAAAATTCTTCCAAAAGGGACCTCTGCCCCCGGAAGAAGGTCAATAGGGCAATCGTAGGGCCTGTGCGGAGGTAGGGTCTCCGCGCCCTTCTTGCTAAAGACATCTAGAAAGTTGTGATAGGCCTCCGGGACCAGCCGCCGGTTCTCCATATCACTCCCCAGACAAAGTAATGGGGACGAGGTGTCGGATGGTGCTGGAAAACAGTGTTCACGGCAATAGAGAGATGGAAAGCGAACCTCTCCAGTGTTCCAGTCGATCTGAGGATTATGAGCTTTTAGCCATGGTATCGCCAAGATAATTGGGAAGAGAGGGGATTCTATAATGTCCAAGCACAATAGTTCTTGATGCTTGTCCGCAGTGGTTGTGCGCAGGGGAATTGTCTGCTGCGTCACTGGTCCTGATCTGATGGCCGATCCGTCGGCAAGGTGGACCGTGAGTTCTTTAGGTCTGGGCCTCAAAGGGACTTGATGTTTCAAGGCGAAGGAAAGGTCCATGAAGCCGCTGCAGGCACCAGAGTCAATAATGGCGGGAGTCCGGATGTTCCTTCCTGGGAGCTGTAGAGAGATGAAAACGATCAGGTGAGCGGAATGGTTAGGCAGAACAGGCGAGACAGTAGAGGAGAGGTGGCACTTACGCAGTTTAGCGGGGCACATCCTCACGTAATGTCCTGAGTCCCCGCAGTAGAGGCAGAGGTTGTGAACCCGGCGTCGCTGGCGCTCCTCCGGAGTAAGCGAAGGTCGGATCAACCCCAGTTGCATGGGTTCAGAGGCATCGGTAGTGGAGCGTGGGGAGGTCGAAGAAGCGGAATGAGGAGGATAGGGTACCCGTGGCAACATCCATACTGGACGGGATGGTCCCGCTGACCGTTCAGCTCTACGCTCCCTTAGTCGCCTGTCGATCTGAATAGCTTGAAGGATCAAGGCATCGAGCGTGTTCGGTATACCGACCCGGGCCAACTCGTCCTTTAAGGGCTCAGATAGTCCCAGCCGGAATTGGTGTCGCAGGGCGGCGTCGTTCCAGCTGGTGTCGGCGCTCCAGCGCCTAAAGTCTGATACGTAATCTTCAGCGGCTCTGCGACCCTGCTGGAGAGAGCATAATGCTGCTTCGGCGGTAGCGGCCAGTTGAGGGTCCTCATAGAGGAGGTCCATGGCCTGGAGGAAAGTACTTAGTTGGTCAAGGCAGGTGTTTTTCTGTTCCAGTAGGCGGTGTGCCCAGGCCTGAGGTTCACCGGACACTAGGGCTATGACAAAGCCCACCTTGGTAGATTCAAGGGAGAAGGTCCTGGGCTGTAGCGCAAAGAAAAGTTCGCAGGCGTTACGAAAGGCCCTGTACTTGCCGCGGTCCCCAGAGAACCTCTCCGGAGTAGGGACCCTGGGTTCAGGTGGCAACATGACAACCGACGGTGCAGGTGAGGTACCTGATGCGACAGGTGCTGAGGTAGCCAGGGTCTGGACACGCTCCTCTAGCCGGGTATATCCCTCTTGCAAACTCCTGACTGCAGCAGTAAGTCCGTCCAGGTGGCGGCATAGTTCCTCCATGGGAGAGGCCCCCTGCGTAGGCTCCGACATGGCTGTCTGGTACTGTCACGTACCTTGTGATGGGAGCCCAACGTGCAGGGAGCGGCCTCTCGTAAACCCCTGGCTCGAGAGCCCCTGAATCATTGCTCTCCTCGCTGCCGGCGCTGTGATTGGCCAAGCATGCGGGGTCACAGTGCATGCTTGGCCAATCACAGCGCCTGGATGACACTGCGATGGCGTAGTGCATTGTGGGCCGTTCGCGTCACTCGAATTTGGCGCGAACGGCCCAAATCGTTCGATCTTCGTCGAACGATCGAACAGCCGATGTTCGAGTCAAATGTATGTTCGACTCGAACACGAAGCTCATCCCTATTGAACACTGCAATGGCCGCCGTCTGTCTGCATGACACGCTGATCAGGTAGGCAGACGGCGGCTTGCGGTTAGTTAGTGTTACATTACATCTACTCGCGGCGGCTGCGGCGAGTAGATGTAATTGGGGTAGCCCCGCCCAAGTAATGGGAACGGCGTTGCCATGAGGGGGAAGAGTAATCTGTTAGATTACTCATTACTAGGCTTGTGCAATTCGTTTCGTAACGAATTGAAATTCGTCCGAATTTAGCAACTTTCGGACATTCGGAAGCATTCGAATTTCCGAACAAAGCAATTACGAATAAGACCGAATCCGAAATAAATTATACCGCAAATAGCGAATGCCCGAATGTCTTCGGCATAATTCGTTATGAAAAAGTTACGAATGTACGAATCCATACGAAGCACAATAACACTCACTCTGCTCTGCTCTCTGCTTCTCCCACACCGTGCTGAACTCCCTCTCAAAATGGTGTACAGGGGCGGAGGTTATAGCCGCATGTAAAAAACAAAAGTAAAATACGAGATTTCGAATCCATTCGAAGCACAATAACACTCTGCTCTGCTCTCTGCTTCTCCCTCACCGTGCTGAACCCTCTCAAAATGGTGTACAGGGGCGGAGGCTATAGCCGCATGTAAAAAACGAAAGTAAAATACGAGATTTCGAATCGTTACAAATAACCGCAATGTATTTAGAAAAGTACAAATCCATTCGAAGCACATTAGGCATAATAGGCAGCGTCGTTGTGAGAGAGACACGGAAAATTACGAATCAACGAACCCAAAAAAAGTTACGAAAGTAGGAGTTGTGTCCAGAATCAACGAAAAACAACGTACTCTACCGAAAGTACGAACCCAAAAAAAGTTACGAAAGTAGGAGTTGTGTCCAGAATCAACGAAAAACAACGTACTCTACCGAAAGTACGAATTATAAAGCAACAAAAAATTCAACGAAAAATGTCGCTTGCAAAAATACGAATGAGTCCGAACACGAAAAATCCCGTCTAGCAAAATTACGAATGATTACGAATCAACAGGACCGGAAAGAAACGAACCGAAACGGAACGAATTTTTCCGTTGTGCACAAGTCTACTCATTACCCCAAAAAGTGGCTGCGTTACATAACGCCGTTTATTTAAACGCATTAGTTACAACACTGGTAAGCAGAGGCTGCAGTTCTGCCCAAGAGTGCCATGACAAAGCTTGTTGAATTTGATTGCAATGGAGTATATAAAACTAGGTACTAGACTTGTGCACAACGGAAAAATTCGTTCCGTTTCGGTTCGTTTCTTTCCGGTCCTGTTGATTCGTAATCATTCGTAATTTTGCTAGACGGGATTTTTCGTGTTCGGACTCATTCGTATTTTTGCAAGCGACATTTTTCGTTGAATTTTTTGTTGCTTTATAATTCGTACTTTCGGTAGAGTACGTTGTTTTTCGTTGATTCTGGACACAACTCCTACTTTCGTAACTTTTTTTGGGTTCGTACTTTCGGTAGAGTACAGATAGAAGCGGGGATGCGGCAGAACAAGTGGCTTCAAATGCTGATCCATGGTCTCCAGATGATACTCAATATCCTCCCCTTCCTTCCGCCGGACCAGCACCTTGTCCACGTGGATGTACCGTCCCAACATCCATTCTGCCTTGCAATCTTTAAAACGCTGAGAGGCCTTGGGGGAGCATGCCAGGAACCTGAAGGTGGGTCCACACAAAGTCATTGTACCAGCGCTCCCGGCACACTTCCACCTCATACAGCAACTCCTTGGACAAGTATGGATACTCCCATCCGTACTCAGCAGCAACCTTCTGGCCAAATAGGCGGTGTAGTCTCTCCAGAGGAGGCATAGTGGCTCTGTCCCCTTCGCCAGGTAAAACTATTGAGTCCGGGTGGCGGGGGACCTTGATCACATCTGGTCTGGGCATAGGTGCCTGCAACAACAGTCTCTTTTCCCCAGCATTAGGTGCAGGTGGCACCGGGAAAGCAAGATTAGGCTGGGGACGGGACCCCTCCTCAGGCGCTGGTGCCTCCACCCGGGGTGTACTATCCCCTGTAGACATGGGTGGGTCCCTGGCTCCACGGGACGAGGCGAGAGGTACTTTGTCCCAGCCCTTTTGACCAAACAGTTTGTCTATGGCGACATCGTCTCCCAAATCGGAGAGCGACTCTAGGTCGGAGGTGTCACACTCCTCCGCGGATATGTAGCCTGTAGTGGAAACGGGACTACCACCCCCCACGGACACACAGGGTTGTGGATCCCCGACACCTCCGCCCACACACCAAGTCCCTCCGCTTGGCTTACCTCGGCCTTTTCTAGAGGCAGGACGTCCGGAACTCTTCTTACCGGATTCATCCGGGCTGGGCGTAGGCAGGCGAGATGGTCCACCGCAACCGCTGGACGGGGCTACCATACCGGTCTTTCTCTTCGGCGGTGGACGCTGTGAGACAGTGGTGACCGAGTCAGCATCCTCGGATTTCTCCCGTTGAGTAGTCGCGACCTTCTCCGCGGTCGCTGCAGTGCGCACAGGGATGGCTGTCAAAGCAGTGATTCCTCCTCTGTGAGTGGTGCTGCCTGCAACACGGCCGGGGTAAATGGTTCTCGGCTTCTCAACCGCTGGATCTACTTCAAATAGAAACTCCCCACAGGCCTCGCATCGCCCGAATGGCTTCAGATGACACACCAGTCCCGAGCAGCCGGGACTAATCACACCCAGGGCCTCAACGTCCATGCATGAATACAGGGCGAATCGTCCCCTTGGCTTTAGCCGAATCCCTGTATCGGTCACCGGAGCAGCAGTAGTCAAAGACGTGGTAGAAGGATGAAGTGGAACCCACGCTGTTTGTCCAAACATGGTGACTTGCTGTTGGTCCATCGCGCACTGCAAAGTTTTGCGCCAACGTCCCACGTGTAGTCCTTCACACGTATTGGACTCCTCCCCTTTACTCCAGTTCGCGGGCTTTTCTTCTTTTTCTCTTTCTGAGTCACGCCCACGAACTAAGCGGTGGGGGTGTGCCTGGTGGCGCAGTGCAAATAGAAGCCCCCACGTGTAGTTCTTCACACGGCTGAGCTTCCCCCTTTTCTCGCTCTTCTGTGCGGGCCTTTCCCTTCACTGGGTCATGTCCACGACTTCGAGCAGGGATGCACTTTGACCAATAAATTGGCCCACCTACTCGGAACTCCTCCCGGCAGACACGTTCAATTCCGTAGTAACACGAACACCATACCGGACCCGAGCCCCCACGTGTAGCGGCCTCCACTCTCCCCTTTTCTCATCAGCTCATCTGTCTCTTGTCTAGGGGTACCTTAGAGGAGAGAGTGCGGGGTCACCACGCCAAGCCTTCACCACAGATGTTTGTGTGGTGTAAGCAAAGTTCTTATTTTACCTTCGGGTCGGTGTTCTGCACCTGGAACCTCCAAAGAGAGTTACCTTGAACAATGTCTGCCAGAAAACGAGCCCTACACCATTAAAGTCCAACACTCCTTTATTCTTCTTAATGCAAAAGTGAACACAATCAGTTGGACTCCTTAAAGAACAGAACAGACAAGGAGGTGTGGATGCGAGTAGGCCCAGACACAATGAACTCTCCACTTTCCTTCCTGAAAGTGGGTTGCGGTCTCCCAGCGAAGGAGGATTTCCTTCCAGGCGGTCTCCGATGGAAGGGCTCACCTGTCACCAGCAATATGCTGCACCGGGTCTTCAAGCAAGTGTCTTCCACCGGTCCATTAGGCCCTCCGGATTCGGGTACCCTCTCCCAGGGTCCCCTAGGATCTCCTTCCCTCGCGGAACTCAGTGTTGGGCACTGAGCTCCAGACCTCCATCCGAGTACCTCACCCCAGGCTAAAGGTGCCTGGAATGAAACACGACCTCCGAACGTCCTCTAGGCCTAGGTCGCCTAGAGGACCGACACGAACCACCGCCCACAGGCTGAAGGTGCCCGGGACTCGACCCCGTGACAAAGATGGCCGGCCCCTTTATACCCTCTCCCAGCAAGCACGGCGGGTTCCCCGCCCCACCATACCGCTGCCGAGGAAGGACAAAAAGGAAGCACAGCACACAGCAATGGTTCAACCCCAGCCCAAGGCGACAGCGCCACCCGCGGGGCCGCAGGGAACTGCACATCACTGGTGTCTCTGCCAGTTTTAAATACACAGAAAAGTGTATACCCGCTACAGGTGCTTGGCTTTTTATTCTCTTATCATTAAAATAAGCTTAAATGTTGTACTTCTATGTCCATGCACACTGGGCTTAAAATATTCTGTTACTACAGGAGTTTTGCATTTTTTTCTCCTGCCTGTAGAAGCAGCTCAGTGTTATCCTATGTGTCCATGCACATTAGGGTGGTGTTTAGAGGCATATTTAAAGAGAAGAGTTTAGAGGCATAAATAAACCCATCACAAGTGCTTTTTCAGAGTTTTCAGGCAGAAAAAACACGAAAAAACACGAAATGTGAATGAGCACAGAGCTGAAGAACAGGGAGAGGTAAGTGTAAACAAACCTCTCCCCGTGCTTCCTAGTGAGCCTGTCACTGATCGTCTGTTCCCTGTCATAGGGAACGACGATCAGTGACGTCACACGCCAAGCCACGCCCCCACACAGTAAGAATCACACATTAGGTCACACTTACCCCTTCAGCACCCCCTACAGGTTAACCCCTTCACTGCCAGTGTCATTTTCACAGTAATCAGTGCATTTTTATAGCACTGATCGCTGTAATAATGACAATGGTCCCAAAATAGTGTCAAAAGTGTCCGCCGTAATGTCGCAGTCACGATAAAAATCGCTGATCGGCACAAATTACTAGTAAAAAAATTTTTTTTTTTATTAAAATGCCAATAAAACGATCCCCTATTTTGTAGACGCTATAACTTTTGCGCAAACCAATCAATAAAAGCTTTTTGCGATTTTTTTTGCCAAAAATATGTAGAAGAATACGTATCGGCCTAAACTGAGGAAAAAAATTGTGTTTTTATATATTTTTGGGGGATATTTATTATAGCAAAAAGTAAAAAATATTGCATTTTTTTCAAAATTGTTGCTCTATTTTCGTTTATAGCGCAAAAAAATAAAACCGCAGAGGTGATCAAATACCACCAAAAGAAAGCTCTATTTGTGGGGAAAAAAGGATGCCAACTTTGTTTGGGAGCCACGTCGCACGACCGCGCAATTGTCAGTTAAAGCGACGCAGTGCCGAATCGCAAAAAGTGGCCTGGTCCTTTAGCTACAAAATGGTCCGGGGCTTAAGTGGTTAAACTGATATAGCTACAGTACACTAATGCCACGTACACACGATCGGAAATTCCGACAAGAAAACCGTGGATTTTTTTCTGACGGAATGTTGACTCCAACTTGTGTTGCATACACACGGTCACACCAAATTCCGACCGTCAAGAACGTGGTGACGTACAACACTACAACAAGCTGAGAAAAATGAAGTTCAATGATTCCGAGCATGCGTGTTTTTTTTGCGTGTCGGAATTGCATACAGACGATCGTAATTTCCTACAAGAACTTTTATTGTCGGAAAATTTGAGAACCAGCTCTCAAATTTTTCTTGACGGAAATTCCTACAGAAAAAGTCAGATGGAGCCTACACACGGTCGGAATTTACAACCAAAAGCTCACATCCAACTTTTCTTGTCGGAATTTTCGATCGTGTGTACGCGGCATAATAGTTACTAGATTACTGATCTTTGCCATTGCTACACTATATCACCAAAAGTATTGGGACACCGCCTTTACACGCACATGAACTTTAATGGCATCCCAGTCTTAGTACGTAGGGTTCAATATTGAGTTGGCCCACCCTTTGCACCTATAACAGCTTCAACTCTTCTGGGTAGGCTTTCCACAAGGTTTAGGAGTGTGTTTATGGGAATGTTTGACCAGTCTTTCAGAAGCGCATTTGTGAGGTCAGACACTGATGTGGACGAGAAGGCCTGGCTCGCAGACTCCACTCTAATTCACCCCAAAGGTATTCTATCGGGTTGAGATCAGGACTCTGTGCAGGCCAGTCAAGTTCCTTCACCCCAAACTTGCTCATCTGTGTCTTTATGGACCTTGCTTTGTGCACTGGTCCAAATCATTTGGTGGAGGGGGTGTTTTTCAGGGGTTGGGCTTGACCCCTTGGTTCCAGTGAAGGGAACTCCTAAGGCATCAGCATACTAAGATATTTTGGACAATTTCATGCTCCCAACAGTTTGGGGATGGCCCCTTCCAACATGACTGGGCACCAGTGCACAGAGCAAGGTCCATAAAGACATGGATGAGCGAGTTTGGGGTGAAGGAACTTGACTGGCCTGCACAGAGTCCTGATCTAAACCCAATAGAACACCCTTGGGATGAATTAGAGCAGAGACTGCGAGTTATGCCGCGTACACACGATCGTTTTTCACGCCGTTAAAAATGCCATTTTTTAAATTGGGCATTAAAAACGATCGTGTGTATACTCCAGAGCATTTTTAACAACGTGAAAAACGGCCCGTAAAAATTTCGAACATGCTCTATTTTTTCAGGTCGTTTTTCATGTTGTTTTTTTTAACGTCGTGAAAAACGGTAGTGTGTATGCTTTTACGAGGGGAACAAAAACGCGCATGCTCATAATCAAGTATGAGATGGGAACGCTCGTTCTGGTAAAACTAGCGTTCGTAATGGAGATAGCACATTCGTCACGCTGTAACGGACTGAAAAGCACGAGGCTGAAAAGCGCGAATTGTCACTCAACAAACTTTACTAACATGAAGGGTGACGCCATTCGAAGGGAACTTCCCCTTTATAGTGCCGTCGTACGTGTTGTATGTCACTGAGCTTTGCTCGAGCGTTTTTTTTTATGACAGGCTTGAGAGGAAACGAGAAAAATCACGTCGAGAAAAACGTCGTTTTTTTAAATGACATTAAAAACGATCGTGTGTACGCGGCATTAGGCCTTCTTGTCCAACATCAGTGCCTGAACTAACAAACGTGCTTCTGGAAGAATGGTCAAACATTCCCACAGACACACTCCTAAACCTTGTGGACAGCCTTCCCAGAAGAGTTGAAGCTGTTATAGCTGCAAAGGGTGGGCCAACTCAATATTGAAACCTACAGACTAAGACTGGGATGCCATTAAATTACATGTGCATGTTAAGGCAGGCGTCCCAATCAGCGTCCATAAGGGGTGCGGCCCCCTTAATCTCACCGAGGAGAGGGCCAGTATTGTCATCATCAAAACCTGGCGAAAGACAGCAGGAAAAATGTATAGACTTTTTTTTTACGGATGCAGGGGTGCTCCACAGGGTTAGGGGGTGGTTTTAAGGAGGACAGAGGACCTAAACCTCAAAGTTGGCTTTAAATCTGCAACTATCATAAATTAAATACCTTATGATCCCATCAGGAAGGCCTTTGTTCAAGCACTTCTTGTATGGGCTGAAAACAATCTCCCAGTTGTGCTCCTGTGTTGTCATCCTGTCACACATACCCTGAAGAAGACGTCACAGTATATTAGAGTGGAGTGGTATGGTACATAGTATTCTGCACAGTGTATGGAATTGTGTAATCTGGATAATGTCACATAATATCGGGAGGATATCCCACCACTCACCCCAATAGACTCAGCACACGCCACCATGTACACTCAGCACCTACATCTATCGTCTCAGTGGATCAGCAAGCTACCACTTGTTATGCCGCATACACACAATCGTTTTTCATGCCGTTAAAAATGCCATTTTTAAAAATGGCCATTAAAACCAATTGTGTGTATGCTCCAGAGCATTTTTTTTTTTAAATCAAATGGTTTTTATTGCTCACAGAAAAAAAAAGAAGATACAAGGTACACAAATATGCAGCATAGTATATCTGTTACATGTACGGTAGCAATAAATGTTTTTGACATTCCTTGGTCACATCTGAAATTGCATACATTAAACGATCCCAGAGTTTCAAATAACATAGGGTAAACAGTACACAACCCATCAGACTATCCCCCCTCCCACCCGCCCTCCTGTTGCCGATGGGAGCTTGCTACACACCACCCAACATCCTCATCCTCACCAATTCCATGGGGCTTAACCCCGGTACAGCAAGCCATGCATCCCAAAGCCCATCAAACTTTCCCGCGATGCCCCTGTGCTGGTATATGTATTTCTCCATCAAAAGGGTTTTACCCATCTGCTGTATCCACAGCTGGACCGTAGGCGGCTCAACAGACTTCCACAGTAGTAGAATAGTTTTTCTCGCCTGGAACAATGCCCTAGTAAATGCCATTCGAGTCACCTCCTCCAGGATCTCCCCCTCCAGTATTCCTAACAAGCAACATAAGGGGTCAGAAGGAACGTTGGTCTGGAACACCAAATTAAGTGTAGCCAGTACCTCCGTCCAATATCTATGGAGTTTGGGGCACCGCCAGAGGAGGTGAATCAGATCTCCAGGCACCGCCCTACATCTACCACATAGCGGATCGGGCCGTCTTCCCATCTTGAATAGCCTTACCGGTGTAAAATGTACTCTCAGTAGTATATATAGTTGGCATACCTTTTGTGCCACATTAAGCGAGCAGGCGTTTACCACCCGCATTGCCTCCTCCCAGAGCTCCCCCTCTATAGGACCAACATCCGCCTCCCACTGGCTCACCACTTTCATGGGGTGTCCCTCCAAAAATGAGGACAGCAGCATGTTATAGCACTGAGAGATGACACCCCTGGTCTCACAAGCGTCCTGCAGCATGTGAAAGACAGGGGTGGGGGACTGAACCCATTCCACTGCATCACCCTGTGCCCTGACAGCATGTCGCAGCTGCAGGTAGTAAAACAGCATATTGGACGGGAGCGCATATCTCGATTGAAGTACATGAAAAGGGAGTAGGGCCCCATTATGAAACACTTGTCTGAGGTGGGTTATACCAAGTGACCTCCACTTAGGGCCCTGCTGAAGTTTGGCCAGTTCAGTGTAATTGCCGTTCCCCCATAGCGGGCTGTACCTAGTGAAACCCGTGACATTCTGGAGTTGTTTGGCCTTATTCCATACCATCTGAAGGAGTGAATAGGTGGGCATCTTTTTAATTGATTTCTGAAACCGCTGAGCCTCCAGACCCTCCGGCACCGTGTCGGCCCCCGAGCCAAGCAACATTAGCCTAGCCGAGGAGCCCACAGGAGCCGGTACCATGACACCTATCAGGTGCTGCTGCTGCGCTGCCAAATAGTATATCCAAGGGTTGGGGAGGGCAAGGCCCCCCCCCTCCTTTGGTCGTTGTAATTGTTCCAATTTGATCCGGGGGGGTTTGTTGTGCCACAATAATTGTCGAAAGAGGGAGTTGACGACCCTGAAGATTTTAAGCGTGATGACAACAGGAGCATTGTGTAGCAGGTACAGCAACTGGGGCATTAGTATCATTTTAATAAGGTTCGTCTTGCCGGCCAGGGACATCCACAGTCTATTCCATATCTGTATTTTATCCCTGAATCTGGTTAATAAGGGGTATATATTCAGCTGACAGAATTCTGTGATCACCGGGGAGATGAATACACCCAAGTACTTGAATGAGGATACTATGGGGACCGGGCAGGAGGGCTCCTCACCTAGCACGGGGGCCTCATCCAGGAACATCAGAGCCGACTTGGACCAGTTAATTGTAAGGCCCGAGAAACGGCCAAACTCAGTGATAAGGGACATGACCTGAGCCAGTGATTCATCCACATCTTCCAGGAAGAGGAGCATGTCATCGGCGTATAGCATAATTTTCTCGTGCATATTGCCATAGCGGAAGCCCCTGACCGACCGGCAATCTCGCACCATAGCCGCTAAGGGCTCAATGGCCAGAGCGAAGAGCAGGGGGGACAGGGGACAGCCCTGCCTGGTCCCCCTACCCAACGCAAAGGCATGAGACATCCTGTCAGACATTCGTATGGCCGCCTGCGGCGAGCCGTACAACAGCTTCACCCACCCTAGGAACCGGGGTCCGAACCCGAACTTGGCCAGTACAGCCCAGAGATACCGCCAGCCAACACTGTCGAATGCCTTATTGGCGTCAAGAGAAAACAGTGCCCTGTGGCCGACGTAATCCGAGGGGGTCTGCATGTTCAAGTATAGCCGCCTAAGATTAGTTGCGGTGGAGCTGCGAGGCATGAACCCCGCCTGATCTGGGTGAATAATGGACAAGATAATTTTGTTAACCCTCATAGCCAACACCCTGGCCAGAATTTTAACATCGCTCTGTAGCAGTGAGATGGGCCTATACGAGCCAGGGTCCAAGGGATCCTTGCCTGCCTTTAACAACAGTATAATATTGGCTTTATTCATGGAAGGGGGCAATGCTCCGGACTTGAAGGATGTGTTGAACACCGCAAGCAGCCTGGGCAGAATCGCCTCGCCGTATTGGACATAGGCCTCCATGGGGATCCCATCATCCCCCGGGGCCTTGCATGTAGGGAAAGATGCGACCGCCTCCCTCAGTTCCTCCAAAGTGAGCGGGGCCTCCATCTCTGCGCGGGCCTGCCCGCCCAGGAGCGGAAGCTCCACCGTTCCCAGATATTGTGTTAGGTCCTCATCTGTATAATCATCACATGGCCTGTAGAGATTGCTGTAGATTGTAGAAGGACGCCAATTCAGCCATAATCTGCTCAGGGTCATTCACCAGTCGTCCCCGGGGGTCTCGGATCGCTCCAATCGCCAGGGAGGCCTGCTGTGACCTGGCAATCTTAGCCAGAAGCCTGCCCGTCCTCTCCCCCTCCTCATAAAAGGCCTGGCTAGTAAAGAACCTCTTTTTTTCCGCAGCGGAGGTTCTCAACCGGTCCAGGGAATCCTGGGCCGATATCCAAGCCTCCCTCGCGGAATCAGTTGGATCCAGTACGAATGCAAGCTCCAACCGTTTCACCTGGTCTTCAACCTGCGCCAAAAGTGCAGCCGAGTTGCGTTTGATGGCCGTGATCTCAGCGATAAAAAAAACCCTCAAACAGGCCTTAAAGGCATCCCAGCCCACCGCCGAATTCTCCCCAAGGTGGTTGTCTAAAAAATATTGATCAATCTGGCAGGTGACCCGGTCATGGGATGTGAAAAGTTTTAGCCAATAGGCATTCAATTTCCACGGTGCCCTGGGCAGGGAGGAAGCGGGACGGGTAATCAGGTAATCCGCCAGCGGGGAGTGGTCGGACACCCCCCTAGGGAGGTATTCTATCCTGGGGACCATATGCACAACCCGCTGGGACCCCACACATAGATCAATGCGAGATAATGAACCATGGGTTTTGGAAAAACATGAAAATTGTTTGGTAGTCGGGTATCTAGCCCTCCACACATCCACCTAACCCACCTCCGCCAGCAGGCGGCTCAAAACCGTGCCCCTACCCCCCAGCGGTGGCTGAACCGGTGGATGTCTATCCAACCTGGGGTCAAGGCATCCATTGAAATCCCCCATAATCATAATGGGGACATCGGGTTTGTTAACTAGATACAACAGTAGTAATTGCAAAACCTCCCTAGAGAAAGGAGGGGGTATATACACAAAGGCAAGAATTATCATCACAGTAAACACTTTGCAGTGTACGAAAACATATCTCCCATGGGGGTCTACCGCCACATCCAGTTCCTGGAAAGCCAGGGACTTGTGTACCAGTACACTCACCCCCCTAGAATACGAGGTGTGAGTGGAGTGGTAGGACGCGCCCACCCAAGCAAACCCCAAACAACCAACCGTATCTTTTGTGAGGTGGGTCTCCTGGAGGCCCACAATAGCAGGGTGGAACTTTTTTAAACATGAGTTAAGCATTGTGCGTTTCAACGAGTCATGAACCCCTCGAACGTTCCAAGTCACTACTGGGGTGGTGGCCATGGTGAATGGAAAAAGTGTTCATCACCGGGGGCCGAAGGCCCCGGCTCAAGAATCCTGGGCATCCAAGCTCCAGAGCATTTTTAACGGCGTGAAAAACGGGCATTAAAAATTTCGAACATGCTCTATTTTTTCACGTCGTTTTTCATGTCGTTTTTTTTAACGACGTGAAAAACGATAGTGTGTATGCTTTTACGAGGGGAAAAAAACGCGCATGCTCAGAATCAAGTATGAGACGGGAGCGCTCGTTCTGGTAAAACTAGCGTTCGTAATGGAGATAGCACATTCGTCACGCTGTAACGGACTGAAAAGCACGAGGCTGAAAAGCACGAATCGCCACTCAACAAAGTTTACTAGCATAAAGGGTGGCGCCATTCGAACGGAACTTCCCCTTTATAGTGCCGTCGTACGTGTTGTACGTCACTGCGCTTTGCTCGAGAGTTTTTTTTAATGATTGTGTGGATGCAAGACAGGCTTGAGAGGAAACAAGAAAAAAAACGATTAGAGAAAAACGTTGGCTTAAAAAATGGCATTAAAAACGTACGTGTATACGCGGCATTAGGCTACAGGCAGATATTTCTCTCCTAGCGAACAGACTTCATTATCCCTGGGTTTCTCTATGACATGATGCTCTCACCACTTTTGTGCACTTCACTCCCTGTTTTTGGCAATGCCAGAACTAATTTACAGTAAGCACTGTCATATGGGAAGGTGTTGTGTGCTATTCTCCTACTCTCACCTCCTAAAGGTTGTCTTTAGTATAACTATGGGATGGGGTAAGGGTAGTCGTGTCAGTTAGTAAAATTCCAGATCTTCTATAAGGACACATGCCCAGAGTTGGGCTTAAAGTTTAAAACTTTAAAGAACTTTAAAACAAACCCTGACTGACCTTTGCAGCTGCAGGTACTATGGAGTAATTAATCCTCAAAGATCACTGCAGAGACTCTAAAGTCAGATTTTTGTCAGTTTCCAGCAGCTCACATAACCTGTGTTTTTTTTATACATTAGAATACTGACAGGCTGTCAAGTCCCTGCTGCCAGAGAAAATGAGGGGAGAGAAACTGTTATTTCAGTAGATGCACATAGTCTGGGTATTAGTACACTTTAAGGTTGTGATTTACATTTTTATGCTGGCGTTTGCCTTAATTATACAAAAGCTGCCTTATGCGACAGCAACAGGTGCTCTTAAACCATGCCAGCATATAGCTTACAATTAAGAAATTCATTGGGTATGTGGTCAAAAACTATTGTGGCTAGGTGCAAAGCCTGGCACAGTGAAAGCACAATGCCACTCCGTTACTAATGACACAATTGCCAAAACAACTAATTGGCCAACATGGAACTCTGTAACGATAAAATAAATATCATTAGAAATATGTGTTATTTTATTCCAAGGCATTAGGGAATTAAGAAAGTGAATAAAGATCCAATTATAAACATTAGAGTTTTCTGCTACTTATAAAATAAAATGAGTGTAGAAAGAAAGGAAATCTATATTTGGTTCCAATTACTGGCTGACAGACTTGCTGAAATCAGCTCAGGGTGCTGTCCGGTGCTGCCTGTGGATCATTCGGCAATTATGGTGTGCCACTGTTCAGCCCAGCCGTAGGGAAACAGTGCTAATTACAGATTTATAAAGATTAATGAGTTTAATGAGGAATGAGAACATGCTATAATTTAAGAAGGATTAAAATAGCATACAGTGTATATTGTTTGTAAAAGTGGCTGATGAAATACAATACACTGCTATAATCAGAGTAACTGTAAATATCCCACAACTGCACTATCAGTACTGAAGACTTATTAAAGCAAACAGCGAAACTTGAAGTGATTTAAAGTGCATAACACACCAGAAGAGCCACTGTGCAGATTGGCAGAGTATTCCAGAACCTGGCAATTTATTGCAGGCACTTTTGGGTGGAGTGATGTTTTATCATGGGTGCTCAACCTGTGGTCCTCAAGCTGTTCGTGAACTACAAGTCCCAAAAGGCATTGCAAGCCACTGACAGTTACACGCATGACTCCCAAAGGCAGAAGCATGATGAGACTTGTAGTCCTGCAACAGCTGGAGGGCCACAGGTTGAGCACCCATGTTCTAATCTACATGATGTTTCCAGTATAGTCCCAATGTGATGCCATTTGGATCTTTGCAGGAGCTTTGCCTCCAAGAAGATAAGTAATCAATTAGAATGTCAATGACAAGAAGGAAGTTTTTTTTTTTAAATTTCCCACTGACATCGATGCCCGGTTGAAGTGGGGTTTCTTTTATTATCCTTTTTTTATTATCCATCAATGCTTGAGGGGGGGTTTTAATTAGTATTATCACTAACTGCTGATACAAATGCATTGTTTACTCCAACTCAGCACTGATACAGGGGAATTTTTGTTCCACATGACATCCAATGCTGGGGCATTTATTCTCTTCCTACTAACTACACTCTGGCCCCAAATATTGTGACAAACAGTATCCTTTGTTAAGAAATCTCAGGACCCCTGGTTTAGTCTGTGTACTGCTGGTGGAAGAACACCATCAGGGTTGTAGTGAGGAGTGCTGCTGTTATTACTCTAAGGCAGGGATGGACTGGCCATTGGGACTACCGGGAGTTTCCCGGTGGGCCGATGGCTCAGTGGGCCGGTTGTCAGTGTCAGTCCGACCCGGACAGGACCTGCAAGGCTACCAGCTGCGGGTGGTAGCCTTGCAGAGTGATGTGCAGCTTCCCGCCCCTCTCCCTCCCATCGGCTTTGACATGCTGGAGGGAGAGGGACATCTGTGTGTAACAGGGCAGGCAGCCAATAGCGCTGCTCTTCTGAGTGGGAGGGCGTGACTGCTAAGTTCCTCCACCTCCTTAGCCAATCAGATTGTCCAGCCCGCCACATTTGACCAGAAGAGGCTAGTGGCCAGTGCAGGGGGGGGGATGCAGAGGATCTGACATACCTGAATATGAAGAAGGTATGAGATCAAACATGTTACAATGCTGGCTACAGAAATCTAATCAGCATTCTCCTGTCCTGTGTTCAGTGTAAATAAAAACAGTTAAGAAGCAGTGTGAGAAGACGAAACACACTGATTGAGGGATAACTTCCCCTTATGCCCCATACACACGATCGTTTTTCTTGCCATTTTTTTTCTTGCCGTTTTTCACGTCGTTTTTTTTTCATGTTTCCTCTCAAGCCTGTCTTGCGTACACACGATCATTTAAAAAAATGATCAAGCAAAGCGCAGTGACGTATACCACGTACAACGGCACTATAAAGGGGAAGTTCCGCTCGAATGGCGCCACCCTTCATGTTAGTAAAGTTTGTTGAGCAACGATTCGCGCTTTTCAGCCTCGTGCTTTTCAGTCCGTTACTGCGTGACGAATGTGCTATCTCCATTACGAACGCTAGTTTTACCAGAACGAGCGCTCCCGTCTCATACTTGATTCTGAGCATGCGCGTTTTTTTTCACGTCGTTAAAGCATACACACTATCGTTTTTCACGTCGTTAAAAAAAACGACATGAAAAACGACGTGAAAAAAGAGAGCATGTTCGAAATTTTTAATGCCCGTTTTTAACGTCGTTAAAAATGCTCTGGAGCATACACACGATCATTTTTAATGGCCATTTTTAAAAATGGCATTTTTAACGGCATGAAAAACGATCGTGTGTATGGGGCATAAGTCTTCTCACACTGCTTCTTTTCTGTTTTTATTTACACTGAACACAGGATAGGAGAATGCTGATTAGCTTTCTGCAAGAAGCTGGAACTTCAGCTGTTTCTATATAGCTATTTGTGCCAGAGTCCTGTGCCAGCCATCCCTGATTTGTTTGACATTTTCCTTGTTATCTTTTGAAGGCATTAGCTGGTCAGGCTGGGTGCTTCACAGACCTGTTAACCATTTACTGTCCTTCTGTGCTTGAGAAATGACTGTTAGCAAAGTTTTTTGTTTTTTTTGGCACTTTGTTATATCTTGTAAACTCCTGTTTACACAGTGCAGCAATCAATGTTTTTCTACACTGTTCACTGCTAGCCTAGGACACACTTGTACAATGTTTGCAGTCTCTGACCATCTCCTGTATCATATCAGCAGTCTCTGACCATATTCTGTACTATGTCTGCAGTCTCTGACCATCTACTGTATTATGTCAGCAGTCTCTGACCATCTCCTGTATCATGTCTGCAGTCTCTGACCATCTCCTGTATCATGTCTGCAGTCTCTGACCCTCGCCTGTAGTACGTTTTGCAGTCTCTGACCCTCTCCTGTACTATGTCTGCAGTCTCTGACCCTCGTCTGTAGTACGTTTTGCAGTCTCTGACCCTCCCCTGTAGTATTTCTGCAATAAAGGAGGGCTACAGGCATGAGTGAATTAATGTACTGCCACTGTTGGTCATGGTAACTGATGAATTAATGTTTTTGTGCGTGTTTGCAAAATTAAAGTGGGCCGGTATGGACGAAGTCAAGGGCCAAATTTTTGTCCCAGTCCAGCCCTACTCTAAGGCTGCCATTACTGACCTAGGCTGCATTGCTGTGACCCAGAAACCTGAGTTCAGGGCTCCTGAGAGGCCGCCATCACTGCAGTGACCCTGTGCTGTGTTGCTTGTGTGGGACCTGGCTACCAAGAGCTTGTGCTGGGGACCTGCGTGTCACCTTTACATCTAGAGAGAGACTGTGGCTGTGTTCCAGTGAAAGTCAGCAGCAGTGACTGAATCTCAAGAAGAGGACCACCTAGAACTGTTTTGGGATGCTGGCTCAGGAGGGGAAGACTTTGTGCTGGCCTTCCCTGGACTGCCGGAGACCCAAAGACCAACTACAATGGTGAGAGACCTCATGGCCTGTCTGACTTTTCCTTTCTGCCTGTTCAATGGGATAGTGCTACCCTTCAGGGATTTTTGTAATACATTTCTATGGTAGCAATCCAATTTCCATTTCAGATTACACATGACTCCATCCCAAAGAATAAGGGCCCCAAAGTGTCAGGGCTTGGACCTGAACCCAGGTCATCTGCTGTGTCTGGTAGTATCTCTTTGCACTGAGCCACCTGAGATTCTGGACAGCAACCTGTCTGGTTACTTAGTGAACCTTGAACTCTTTGCTCCTCCCATGAAATTGCTGATTTAAGCAGTGTCTCTGCACTTCCTGTTTGCCAGATTATTGTGCTCTCTACAGCCAATCTCTCTCTCTCTTGTCATTCCTGCTGTCATCTGTATCTTTGCTACCACTTTTTACTGACCTTTGACTTGTTTACTGACTACACTTCTGCTTGATCCCTACTTGCTATATCTGCTACTGGACCCAGGTTTGCTCACCTCCTGGTGGGGCGATCCTGAGGATTGCAACCTGGTACTGACATGCAGCAAAACCCATCTCCACTATTAGTACTCAGACCCCACACCTCGGGTAAGCATGCGTCATTCGTCAGGGTGACCTGCTTGTTTACTTATCCAGCTGGTACTGCTATAGCTACTGGTCTCCGAACCTGACCCCTGACCATGACACAATAATCTGGCCACAAACATGGAGACCATTATAGCAAATGCTGTGGTTTCTTTTGGGCGACAAAATTGCAGAGCTGCAAGAGCCCGGTGTTACCTACCAAGAAAAATTTGCTGAACTGGAAAGTGAAAAGGTAACAGGAAAAAATACATGCTCTGCAAACGCAATTGCTGGACTTAGATTCTTGAGATGATGCTAATGCATGTATGCTTCTTCCACTCAAGTTCAATGGAGATTGCCGCCATTACAGATGGTTTCTGAATCGGTGTTGTATATATTTTAAAATGCAACACTCCACATTTACTTCTGAAGAAGGCATTATTTTTTTAAACCTCCTGACTGAGGAAGCCCTTGCTTGGGCCTCCTCATATGTAGAACAAGACAGCATCACTCTGAATAATTTTTAAATTTTTGTGACTGCAATGAATCAGGTTTTTGATGATCCCAACCACTGTGCTACTGCCAAAGCAAAGTTGCATAGTTTGCGGCAGGGTAGATGCTCTGTTGCTGAGCACACAGCTGAATTCTGATGTTGGATCTCGGATACCACTTGGGACCCAGCAGTGCAAAGATCTTGAGGCTTTCATCCAATTATGCAAGGAGGAAGGACAGACTGGAAATGTTTGGAAATAATGGTGGCATGTATTACTCTGCTAGTCAGTTTGTTCAGAAGGATCCAAAAGTTGCTCTAGATTCTAACACTCTCAAACCTATGAAGGTTGATGCTCTTAGGAAATCCATTTCTCCTCAGGAGAAAGAGAGAAGACGTTCAGAGAACTTATTTTTCTATTGAGGGGACTCAGGGTGGTTAACCAGTTCCCGACCGGCTCACGCTGATATACTGCGGCAGAATGGCTCTCCTGGGCGAAAACCCCATACAGAACATCCTTATCTTTTTCGGCCACCAGAGAGCACGCGCGCCCACTGCACGGCGGGGAAACCGATGCGCGTGGCCAGCGGGCACGATCGCCACTGGCCTCGCGTGATCGCGGGCACGAGAGCCAGCACAGGGATTTGTGTGTGTAAACACACAAATCCCTGTGTAGTACTAGTCACTCCCATCCCCACACAGTTAGAACACACTGAGGGAACACAAAGTTAACCCACTTGATCGCCCCCTAGTGTTAACCCCTTCCCTGTCAGTGACATTTACACAGTAATCAGTAATGCATTTTTATAGCACTGATCACTGTATAATTGTCAATGGTCCCAAAAAAGTGTCAAAAGTGTCCGATCTGTCCGTTGCAATGTCACAGTACCGCTAAAAATCGCAGATCACCGCCATTACTAGTAAAAAAAAAAAAATGCCATAAAAATGCCCTAAAAATGCCATAAATCTTTCCCATAGTTTGTAGATGCTATAACTTTTGCGCAAACCAATCAATATACGCTTATTGTGAATTTTGTACGGTTCAGGAGGGGGGGCGCTCTCTCGTCCCCCCTCTTTTCCTGCGGCCTGCCAGGTTGCGTGCTCGGATAAGGGTCTGGTATGGATTTTTGGGGGAACCCCACGCCATTTTTGTTTTTACATTTTGGCACGAGTTCCCCTTAAAATCCATACCAGACCTGAAGGGTCTGGTATGGATTTTTGGGGGGAACCCCACACCATTTTTTTTTTACATTTTGGCATGGAGTTCTCCTTAATATCCATACCAGACCTGAAGGGCCTGTTAATGGAATTTTGGGGGACCCCCACGCATTTTTTATTTATTTTTTTCAATGACCCGACAATTGATTACAGCCGCGAGTAGTTTTAAATGACTTTTTTTCCTTTAGAAATTAAATTTTGTGCAGGGACAGTTCTAAACATGGGAAACATGCGCTACTTAACAGGCATACTTTAGACAACCCCCAGGTATGAAATTTAAAGGAATATTTCACTTTTATTGTTTCACTTTAGGCATTATTATAATCACTGCTCCCGAAAAAATGGCCGTTTTTAAAACTTTTTTTTGCATTGATACATGTCCCCTGGGGCAGGACCCAGGTCCCCAAACACTTTTTATGACAATAACTTGCACATTAACCTTTAAAATTAGCACTTTAGATTTCTCACATAGACTTTTAATGGGTGTTCCGCGGCTTTTCGAATTTGCCGCGAACACCTCAAATTGTTCTCTATTCGGCGAACGGGCAAACAGCCAATGTTCGAGTCAAACTCATATTCGACTCAGATAGCCCATCCCTAATCTGGATGATAATCTCATCTTTTCTGATAACCGGAAGGAATATTGCAAGCATGTTTGCACTGTCTTTAAAAGATTAATGAAGCACTGTCCAATTTGATCCCACCTAAATTGGACCAAACCTTTGAGTTGAATTTTGCACCTCTACTGAGTAGAGTGAAAGTCTTAGGCCTCGTACACACGACCGATTTTCTCGGCAAGAACCAGCAAGAAACTTGCTGGCAGAGATGTCTTGCCGAGTAAATCGGTCGTGTGTACGCGGCTATCGGGTTTCTCGTCGAGAAAACCGACAAATAACCTCGACGAGAAAATAGAGAACCTGCTCTCTATTTTCTCGTCGAGATTCTCGTCAGCCTGTTTCTCGACAAGAAAAGTGAGTGTGTGTACACTTACCTGTCCGCCGGGAAGCCCGCGCATGTTCGAAATGAATTCGACGCATGCGCGGTAGCTTCCTAGGCATACGTAGGGTATACCAAGATGGCGGCGACGGCATCGAATGTGACGAGCGCATGCTCGTCGTAGTCGATGACGTCACCGCGTACGCTCCATTCAAAGAACCGCGGGTTCTTTGAAACGAGCGTGTGTACACTCGGCCGGGACAATTTTCTTGTCCAGGAATCTCGTCGAAAAAAACGACATGTTTTTTTCAACGAGAATCTCGGCCGTGTGTACGAGGCCTTACTTTCTAAATGGCGTCAGGGCCTTTTCTCTTGGTTCGGTAGATGTAACATAATAAAAATGTCAATATTGCCTAAATTTTCCTATCTCTTTCAAACTCTACCCATTCATATAACCCCAGAATTCTTTAAACAGACTAATAAGATGATAACTGAATTCATTTGGGCCCATAAAAGGCCCAGAATTTAATGCCGTCTAATGACTATGCCTAAACAATATGGGGGGTAGCGATACCAGATATGCAGAAATATTATCAGGCGGCTCATATGGCATGACTAGTAGACTGGTGTAGGCATGCAAGCTTTAAAATATGGCCAAAGATCGAGCAACCACAGTGTGAGGTCCCATTGCGTCGTGCGGTTTGGTGTTTTGGAGACCTGAGTTCAGCTCTCAAAAAGCACCCAACCTTGGGCCCTACCCTGCGTATTTGCTCGCGAATATGCTCTACCACTTTATTGTCATCTGTCAACTCCCCCCTGTACCCTATTGTAGGGAATCCTTGTTTCCCTCCAGGAAACTACAGGAGGGACCTTTCAGGAAACTCTCAAGCCTCGTACACACGACCGAGTTTCTCGTCGTTAAAAACACGTTGTTTTTCTGGACGAGATTCTTGTTAACCTTGACGAGTTTCTCGTCAAGCTTTCCATGCGTACACACTGACAATTCCAAATCTCGTAGTTGTTCTGCGCGGTCACGTCCAGCACGTACAACGGCAGTATAAAGGGGAAGATCGATTTCAATGGCGCCACCCCTTGAGCTGCTTTTGCTGATCTCGTGTTACCGTGTGTGAAGTAAAAGTTTGGGAAGAGACGATTCGCGCTTTTCAGTCTTCGTGCTTTCAGTTAGTTTTAGCGTGACAAATGTGCTATCTCCTTTACGAAGGCTTGTTTTACCAGAAGATGCGCTCCCGTCTCATACTTGATTCTGAGCATGCGCGCTTTTTGAAGAGTCGTAAAAGCATACACACGAACCATTTTCTTGTTGCAAAACAGGCCGACGAGAAACACGACGAGAAAATCTAGAATCGGGACGAGAAAATAGAGAGCAGGTTCTCTATTTTTCTCGTCGAGATTCATGGCAGTTTTCTCATCGTAAAACCATACACACAAACGGTTTTCTCGACAATAAAGCTCTCTCTGCACTTTTCTTGTCGGATTTGGACAAGAAACTCGGTCGTGTATACGAGGCTTCAGACTCACAGTGTTTTCAGGCCAAGCATTTTAACCACTTGAGACCCGCGCTATAGACGAAAGACGTCTGCAGCGCGGCTCTCAAATGCTGAGTGGACGTCCCTGGACGTCCTGCCTTTTTCACTCCCCCTGCGCGCCACCGAGGGCACGCGGCGGGGAACAGCTGTGCCCGCCGTGTCACGTGTTGAGGATGCGCGTGCCTGGTGGTCGGGATGTCCGCCAGGTACACGCAATTGGCTGTTACAGAGGCAGGACGTGGATCTCTGTGTGTAAACAGAGATCCACGTCCTGTCAGGGAGAGAGGAGACCGATGCTGTGTCCCTTGTACATAGGGACACAGATTGGTCACCTCCCCCAGTCAGTCCCCTCCTCCACACAGTTAGAATCACTCACAGGGAACATATTTAACCCCTTGATCGCCCCTTAGTGTTAACCCCTTCCCTGCCAGTCACATTTATACAGTAATCAATGCATTTTTATAGCACTGTTCGCTGTATAAATGTGAATGGTCCCAAAATAGTGTCAAAAGTGTCCGATATGTCTGCCGCAATATCGCAGGCCTGACAAAAATCGCAGATAACCGACATTACTAGTAAAAAAAATATATATAATAAAAATGTCATAAATCTATCCCCTATTTTGTAGGCGCTATAACTTTTGCGCAAACCAATCACTATACGCTTATTGCTATTTTTTTACCAAAAATATGTAGAAGAATACGTATCGGCCTAAACTGAGAAAAAAAAAAGTTTTTTTAAAAAAATTTGGGATATTATTATAGCAAAAAGTAAAAAATATATTGTGTTTTTTTCAAAATTTTCTGTCTTTTTTTTGTTTATAGCGCAAAAAATAAAAACCGCAGAGGTGATCAAATACCACCAAAGAAAGCTCTATTTGTGGGAAAAAAATTATAAAAATATCATTTGGGTACAGTGTTGTATGACCGCGCAATTGTCATGTAAAGTGCGTCAGCGCTGAAAGCTGAAAATTGGTCTGGGTACGAAGGGGGTTTAAGTGCCCAGTAAGCAAGTGCTTATACAAACAGCGACCGGGACATGGCCCTCATTACCTGAACTAACCTCATCCAATGACCGTTTCGGTCTTGACTTCTGGGGTGGAGCTCAGTTGCGACATTTCCTTAACACTCTTCCACCTCCGGACAGATTTCAACGAACATTGACACCCTTAGAACAAATATGTGAGGGGACGGGGCCTTGCTCTCACTTAATCTCTCACTTAATCTCGCAAATGTATGCACTACTGGTTGCCCCCCAAGAGGACTATGTCCTTCCATATATAAGGAAGTGGGAAATTACATTAGACAGGATGTTCACCCAGGCACAACATAGGCAGATAGTAAATCTTGCGTTGAAATCTTCAATATCCACAAGAATCCAAGAAACTAATTTTAAAATAATGACAAGATGGTACCGTACACCCTCACTACTTAATAAATTCTCCCCGTAGATCCCGGACAAATGTTGGAGGTGTCAGGAGGAAAGAGGGACTCTACTCCACGTTCTCTGGTCCTGCCCAAAACTTGAGTACTTCTGGAGGGAGATACAGCGGATAGCACAGAAATTTACTAAGTATAACCTCCCAGAAGATCCAGCCTTATTTTTGTTACATGTCTCAAACATATAGTAAATTAATCTTATCAACGCTGCTAGATCATGTATCGTACGGCAGTGGAGAGATACGAGCCCTCCCACAATTTTTACATGGGCCACACGAATTGAAGAGGTTAATAGGATGGAGGATTTGTAATTATCGGCTCAAAATTGAAAGGAGACATATTTAGAAACTTGGGGCCAATGGAATACAATTAAATTCTCGGAGGAAGGGAGTTCCCTCTTTGCTCCTGAGAGTATTTGAAAAAGAGAGGGGGCCTTAGGGGTGCCCTCACTTCCCTGGATGATGATATAGTAAACTTACCTTTACTTCGGCGCATTTCCCCTTTAATTCCGACTCCCCCTTACCTATCAGTGTCTTTTTTTATTTCATTTTTTTTCTCTCCTTTTCTCTTTCTATCATTTTTCTCTTTTTTTTTTTTTCCCCTTAGAGTTTTTTTTACTTTCCCCTTCTTCCTCTTCAGATATGTATAGGTTTTTCTTTTCAGTAAAGTATGTTGTCAGGGCATACAAGAGAAGCAGGTCTAACAGAAGACAGAATGGGGACTATCCCAAATAACTAGTTATTATTTTTTCTGTGGATGTATTTAAGATAGGAGTAATGCTGTTAATTGGATTTTGAATGGATTTGTTGAAGCTCATATGATTGATGGATTAATGAAATAGTTTATTTCTCTGTATGTATGACAATTAAAATAAAGAAATTATAAAAGATTAATGAAGAATCGACTCTACATCAAGCTGGAGAAATGTGAGTTTGAACAAACCCAGATCCAGTTCTTGGGGTATATTATTTCTCCAGAACTAGTGAGCATGGATCCCGAGAAGATTAAAGCAGTGGTGAAATGGTCTGCCCCTAGAAATGTTAAAAAAGTATGATTTGTTGGATTTGCCAATTTCTACAAAAAGTTCATAAGAAACTTCTCTTAACCACTTAAGGACCGCCGCCTGTACATATACGTCGGCAGAGCGGCACGGACAGGCATAAGCAAGTACCTGTACATCCCCTTTAAGATGCTGCTGTGTGGTCGCGTGCACGGCGCGCTCGCGACCCTGCCGCTTTCTCCGTGAGCCGGACCGTGGGGGGATACCCGCGATCATCTCACGGAGAGATAGAGCGGGGAGATGCTAGTGTAAACAAGCATCTCCCCACTTTGCCTAGTGACAATGACACTGATCTTCGCTCCGTGTAGTCGGAGCGGTGATCAGTATCATGTCACACACAGCCCATCCCCCTACAGCAAGAAGCACTCCCTAGGAAACACTTAACCCCTACAGCGCCACCTACTGGTTAACCCCTTCACTGCCAGTGTCATTTTCACAGTAATCAGTGCATTTTTTAGCACTGATTGCTGTAAAAATGACAATGGTCCCAAAAATGTGTCAAAAGTGTCCGATGTGTCTGCCATAATGTCGCAGTCATGATAAAAATCGCTGATCGCCGCCATAACTAGTAAAAAAACATATTAATAAAAATGCCATAAAACAGTCCCCTATTTTGTAGAAGCTATAACGTTTGCGCAAACCAATCAATAAATGCGTATTGCTATTTTTTTTACCAAAAATATGTAGAAGAAAACGTATCGGCCTAAACTATGGAAAAAAAATGTTTTTTTTTATATATTTTTTGGGGATATTTATTATAGCAAAAAGTTAAAAATATTGCATTTTTTTCAAAATTGTCTTTCTTTTTTTGTTTATAGCGCAAAAAAAAAAACAAAAAAAAAACGCAGAGGTGATCAAATACCACCAAAAGAAAGCTCTATTTGTGGGAAAAAAAGGACGTCAATTTTGTTTGGGAGCCACGTCGCACGACTGTGCAATTGTCAGTTAAAGCGACGCAGTGCCGAATCGCAAAAAGTGGCCTGGTCTTTGACCAGCAAAATGGTCCGGGCCTGAAATGGTTAAGCAATAACACCAATTACACAGATGACAAAGAAAGGAATACCCTTCTTGTGGTCACCTGAGGTACAGAATGCCTTTAGTAAGCCAAAGACTCATTACACTTCTGCGCCAATATGGGTACATCCCAAGCCTGAACTACCATTTATCGTGGAAAACAATAGCAAATGCAAGCGCTTGGGATGCCTGCACAGACAAACACTATTAATCCTAAATGTGTAAAGGATAGTATACAAAGGTTGAAAATCAAAAAACAAAAAAAGTATTCCAATCGGGTGGACATAAAGTTATTATTGTTACCAAGGGATGGCAGGTAGCATAAGGTTTTAAAAAACTCTATAGTAACAATTGTGGATAGGAAGTCTTTAATAAAAACTCAGTTGCCCAGGGCAGCTCTTCTCCAAGTTGAAGCCGACTCAAGGAAAATGACATGAAAGGAAAAATAGAAAAGCGCCTCTTAGCAAAACAGATTTATTATGTAGCAAACAATTTGTATCAAACACTTACATCATGGTAAGTTTCAGGTGTCATCCAGTAGGATCAATGTTTATATTGCGTCCAGGATCTCTGACGCTACTCCACGGATTTCCCAGGTCCCGGTTATGGCGGCCGCAAGTAGCCGGGATGCAGGCTGGCTTGTCCGTGATAGGAGACAGCAGCGAAAGATGGCAACGGTCGGTCCGGAGAGGAGCGTCTGACGTCAGCTGGATGGTGCAGGGAACCACAACGCGTTTCAGAGCATGCGCAGCTCTCGTACAGGGCATGCGCGCTCCTTTCTCAAGTGTACAAGGAGACAGGAAGGACGGATGTTTTAAAAGTAATTCTGCCCGTCAGCGCAGCAGAATTCAATGATTGCTATGACAAGTGTGTTGCATGGAACAAAACGGGAGTTTTAACCCCACTAACTTGGGATAGCTTAAATAGCAGAAAAATAATAATAAAATAGAAAATAATAAAAATAATAAAAAATTAATAAAAAAATATATATATAATAAAAATAATAATGATAATAAAGGTAATGAATAGTAATGAAATAATATTGCTCATAATAAAATAATTAAAGAAGTAATGAAATAATATTGCTCATAATAAAATAATTATGAAGTAATTAAGGCATAACGTTTATAATAGCAAAAAAATATTATTGTATGATAAAAGCTTTTTAAGGGAATGTCTGTATAGACATTTTAGTATTAAAAAATTTTTAAATTTTTTTTATTAATATATGACAGGGATATGATGCCTGCCAACAAAATATTTGGGTGCAAGCTCTTAAATGTTACGATAAATACAATCAAAGTGATAAAATATAATGAGTATGATATAGGCACAGTGAATGATCATCAATCACTAGTCATTATAGAGGATTATCAGCGTAGCTGTATACAAAACGGAAGGAAATAATAAGAATAAATTATATATATATATATATATATATATATATACACATATATATATATATATGCTCATGTGCCTATGTGTGCCCACGTGCACACACACGTATAAAGGGACACACATACACATATATGCTTGTGCACACAAGCGCTCGCCCACACATGCGTGGAGGCTTGCGCTGTGTAACAGAAGAGCTAAAATTAAAAAATGGTAATAATAATAATAGTATTGTATAATTATAATAAATGAAGGGATTATATATATGTAAAAAGAAGAAGCCATAAGATTCCTTAATGGAAAAGCACACACATGTAGGTGCTAACACTACAATATGTACATGCACACTTGCAACCGTGCATCATAGGGAGAGGGCAAATAAGAAAAGGGGAACATTTTTTAGAGGATCATGTTAACCTCTAGTTCCTCGTTTAACCCATTCGGCACAAGGGTATCCAGAGTAAAGATCCAATAAGTTTCGCGCTCACACAGTCTGGAAAAACGCTCTGCCTCAGATAGGCCTTTAGGTATGGCTTCTATCACCCAAACCTGTAGGCCCTCCGTGGACTGGCCATGAAATTCCAAGAAGTGCCGTGGTACACTGTGTTCATCACAACCAGTTTCCACAAAGCGACGATGTTTGCCAAAACGCTGTCTTAGTGGGTTAATAGTGCGACCCACATATAGCATTTTGCATGGGCATGTTAGGCAATAAACGACATAATCACTTGAACAGTTGAAAAAATTGTCAAGTTGATAAGTCTTATCCCTATGAGAGAAGTTTTTTTGTCCATGTTGGACAAAATTGCAAGTTTTGCACAGGGCTTTATTGCATCTATACATCCCTTTAAGGGGGGCCGGACAAATAGCACTAATTGGTTTGGTGTGTTTTAACTTGCTAGGCGCTATTTTGTTTTTTAGAGTCGGTGCCCTTCTGTAGGTAACTTTAGGTTTATCACAAGCAATTGTAGCTAGGTGGGGGTCTTGCTTCAAGATGTTCCAGTGTTTATGAATGATATGTTCCATTTTTCTATACTGTCCATGGAACCCAGTGACAAATCGAACAACCGTTTTTTCTGGCGATTTTATTCTCTTGGGTTTCTTGCCAGAAAGATAGATGGTATGGGCATGGTCTATAATTTTTTCTGGGTATCCTTTATCCAAAAATTTTTGTTTCAAGTGTGCACTTTGTAGTATGTAGTCGCTGTCCCTGGTGCAGTTCTGTCTTAATCTACAGTATTGACCCTTAGGTATATTTTTTACTCAGAGGGGATGGTGACAGCTATCGTAATGGAGGTAAGAGTTACCTGCAGTGGGTTTAGTATAATTACGAGTAAAGATCTTATCTAGCTCATGATTGAGTTCTAAATCAAGGAAGGCCAAACTGTCCTTATTCCAGACAGCGGAAAAGGAGAGTCCCATGTCATTGGTATTGCAGTATGTGACAAAGTCATCAACCTGGGAGGAGGAGCCATCCCAGATGATGACAATATCGTCGATATACCTGCCATAGAATACTATGTATCTAGCAAAGGGGTTATTTTTCCATATGAGTAGATTCTCCCACAGTCCCATGGTCAGGTTGGCATAGGAGGGGGCAAAATTAGCCCCCATCGCTGTACCATGGGTCTGTAGGTAGAAATCTCCCTCGAAATGGAAATAATTATGCGTAAGGCAAAACAGAGTAGCGTCCAGAATAAATTCAGCTTGTTTATTGTTGAGCATAGGGTTGGAGGATAGATAATGTTGTACGGCCAAAAGGCCTATATTATGGGGGATGGAGGTATATAGGGAGTTAACATCTAATGACAGCCAAGAATAGCTGTCAAGCCAAGTATATGGAGACAGAAGTTCCATGAGATGTATAGAGTCCCGTATATATGATGGGAGATCCTGAGCGAGCGGTTGTAGAAAAGAATCAATGTATTGTGAGAAGCCACCAGTTACGCTGTTCATAGAGGCAACGATCGGCCTACCGGGAGGGTTCTTTAAATCTTTGTGTACTTTAGGTAAATGATAAAAGTACGGTGTACTGTAGTAGTTTTTTCGTAAAAAGGCTGCTTCTTTTTTGTCGATGACTTGATCTACTAAAGCTTTCTTAACCAATGTCTCTGCTTCTATACGAAACAGAGGTAAAGGATCAGATGGAAGTTTTCTGTAAGTGTTTTGATCGGACAGCAGCCTCATGGCCTCAGCCACATAATCTGTTCGATCTTGGATAATGATCCCACCCCCCTTATCTGCAGGCTTAATGATAAGATTGGGGTTGTCAAGGAAGCATTTAAGTGAAGCTCTCTCACCGGGTTTAAGATTATAATGGCGATGTTTGCCGGCATTTTCTGTAGCTTGGCATAATTTTTGGAGGTCAGCAAACACAACTCTATAGTAAGATTCTAGATAGGGTCCCTTGGATTTGGTAGGGTAAAAAATGGACTTAGGCTGTAAAGGTGTATGTGTAACCGGGGGTGATGTTTGAAAATGTTGAGTGAATAATTCAAGATCAACGTCTAGATCCAGCTCGCCAGGTTCTAGATCATACATGTTAAATTGGCTATCAGGACTATAGGAAGAAGCTTCTGTAATTGCCTTAGCAACAGTGGCAGGAGAAAGTGTGCTGTCAGGATCAGCTAATTTGCCTTTGGTAGATTGTATATTATAAAATCTTTTAAGAGTAAGGTTTCTTATGAATTTGTTAAGATCCTTAAATAATTGGAAGGAATTGGGTTGTATGGTGGGAGAAAAAGTGAGGCCTCTACCCAGGAGGGAGACATCATCAGGTGACAATACATGGGAGGAAAGATTGAACAACTTTATAGTTTCTGTTGTTTTGCATTGATTTTTGGATTTTCTGCGTCCTCCCCTACATCCTCGTCTGTGTGCTTTCTTTTTAATCTGTGTTTTGGGTGTGAGCCCTTTTCTAAAAAAGTCGAGAAGGACAGGGAGGCAGAATAAGTTGGTATGTCATGGATGTTAAAATCACCGAGGAGAAGATCAAAGGTGGTAGATGCTTGGGGAGTGGTAGGGATTAAAAAGTCATCTTGGCTCACATTTTGAGCTGCAATACCAAGACTGGTAGTAGAAGATTGTGTTGGTATATCAATGGAATTGGAATCAGAGGTAGTGCCAGAGGGGATATCATCTATAGATACAAGCGGCATGTTACCATCAGGAACTATGCCAGTAGATAATGTGTTTTCATCTAGGACGGAAGCCACATTATCTCTAGGCGAGGGAATTTCCCTAAGTGGTTGGCATTTATTTCCAAGTCTTCGTCTAGAATGAATTCGTTGGGGTAGTGGGCTAGCTGTACGTGAATTGTTGGTGTTAACAAAACTAAATTTATCCTTGGGTCTGGATATGACATTAGGAATCACTCTAGCATAGGGTACTATAGACATGAGTGCTGATATTTTTGTATTATTTTTCCAAGAAAAAATCTTTTTTTGGCGGTAATCATCTAGATCCCTGTGAAATTTACCTGATTTAGTCTGTATTAGTGAATTCTCTTTAGTTTTGGTGTTCCTTTTAAGTGTGTCCAGCCAGGTCAATGGAATTTTTTGCTGTGAGCCTATAATCTCCAATGAAAGCATTTGTACATGATGCACCAATTCATTATATTTGATGTGCCGCTGACTAATAATGATCTCTATCAATTTATTGGTGCAAAATTCGGCTATCCCTTCCCATTCCTTATTGTGGGCAGTATCTAAGAAAGAACAGGTTTTAAGGATTCTTAGGCCTCTAGGAGAAATTTTATGTTCAGCATATTTTTTTAGAAAAAACTCATCCCACCACTGTGTGTTGGTGGAGTGAATTAATCTTTCTAGCTTTTTGAACTTTCCACAAAGAATGTATCGGTCTGAACGTTTAAGTTTCGCTGAGTTGCTAAATAGATCAGGGGGTAAGCTTGAATACAATATATCGAGTACATCATATTTGTGATATTCAATTTCGTTAATCAATTCCATTTTAAAGGAATGATAGGCTGAACTAAGTCGAGCTTGATCAGGAAGGCAAAGAGCTAGAGTGCTATCTCATAAAGCAAAGATTATTAAAACCATTAAAATCTACAAGAGATATAAAAAAGATCTATATATGTGCATACGTGCGTGCATATAGAAGTGCAAGGTCAGAATTACTTTTAAAACATCCGTCCTTCCTGTCTCCTTGTACACTTGAGAAAGGAGCGCGCATGCCCTGTACGAGAGCTGCGCATGCTCTGAAACGCGTTGTGGTTCCCTGCACCATCCAGCTGACGTCAGACGCTCCTCTCCGGACCGACCGTTGCCATCTTTCGCTGCTGTCTCCTATCACGGACAAGCCAGCCTGCATCCCGGCTACTTGCGGCCGCCATAACCGGGACCTGGGAAATCCGTGGAGTAGCGTCAGAGATCCTGGATGCAATATAAACATTGATCCTACTGGATGACACCTGAAACTTACCATGATGTAAGTGTTTGATACAAATTGTTTGCTACATAATAAATCTGTTTTGCTAAGAGGCGCTTTACCATTTATCGTGGAAGTGGACGCTTCAGACTCTGCCGTGGGAACTATCCTTTCTCTGCAATAGAAAGATGCAGATTTATCCTTGTGCTAATTTCTCTCACTTAATGCCTTTAGCGAAATAAATTATGACATTCGGAATAAGGAATTGCTGGCAAATAAGGAAATATTTTGTGAGTGAAGGCTTCTGCTGAAATGGGCTAATCAACCTGTCAGGCCTCGTACACACGACCGATTAAATCGGTCGTGTGTACGCGGCTATCGGGTTTCTCGTCGAGAAAACCGACAAGTAACCTCGTCGAGAAAATAGAGAACCTGCTCTCTATTTTCTCGTCGAGATTCTCCTCGGCATGTTTCTCGACGAGAAAAGTGAGTGTGTGTACACTTACCTGTCCTCCCGGAAGCCCGCGCATGTTCGAAATGAATTTGACGCATGCGCGGTAGCTTCCTAGGCATACGTAGGGTATACCAAGATGGCGGCGACGGCATCGAATGTGACGAGCGCATGCTCGTCGTAGTCGATGACGTCACCGCGTACGCTCCATTCAAAGAACCGCGGGTTCTTTGAAACGAGCGTGTGTACACTCGGCCGGGACAAGTTTCTTGTCCAAGAATCTCGTCGAAAAAAACGACATGTTTTTTTCAACGAGAATCTCGGCCGTGTGTACGAGGCCTCACTGTTCTAACTGATCATAAAAATCTAGAAATAATTTGTTCTGCCAAGAGATTGTTTTCTAGACAGGCACGTTGGTCTCTATTCTTTTCCAGGTTCAATTTTATTATCTTGTATCGACCTGGGTAAAGGATGTTGTCTGAACCTTTCCAGAAAGACAACTCAGTATGTACAATCCTGCTTCAAAAGAACTTCCTAGGGGCCACAAGTTCCATTACATTCATGAGTCTCCTCAAATAGGGGTACAAGAATGACCCGCTTCTCTATCATCCTCCTAAGGACATTAACCTTGAGTACAAGAAAGGCTTTTGGACTGTGTCTAACTGTCTATGTACCTTAATCTGCTTGGGTTGAAGCCCACAGGTTGGTTCATGACTCCAAATTTGCTGGGCATTTTGGGGTTTCTAAGACATCCATTTTGGTGGGCTGGTTACAAGAAAGATATCAAAAGCGATGTAGCCTTGTGACTGATCTGTGCTTGCAATAAGACACCCCTAGCTTCTCCTTTAGTGTTTCTCCAGCCACAACCTGTTCCATCAAGACCATGGGGGTAAATTTCTTTGGACTTTGTAGTTGATCTTCCTCCCTCAAAAGAGATGACTACTATCTTGGTAGTTGTCGATCATCTCTGCTGAACAAACTGTGGAGTTGATGGTTCAAGAAGTCTTTAGACTACATGGAATTCCTGATGATGTAGTGTCTGACAGAGGATTAAAGTTTACTTTGAAATTTTGGAAACACTTTTGCTCAGCTTTAGGTGTAAAAAATAATCTATCCTCTGCTTTTCATACTCAGTCTAATGGCCAGACCGAGACGACCAATCAAACTTTGGAGCAGTATCTTCAATGTTTTGTCAGTTATCTTCATGATGACTGGGTGGACTTTCTTCCTACGGCAGAGTTTGCTTATACCAATTCTAAGCATAGCTCCACTTCTCAAAGCCCTTTTTTAACCACCTGGTATCATCCAGTATAATCCAGTTTTTATTCCTAATCTACCTATCTCAACTACAATTCCTGCTGTTATCAACAGATTAACTACATTACAGGAGATTAACCACCTCGCGTCCGCGCTATAGCCGAATGATGGCTACAGCGCGGGCCTTAATTGCCGGGACGACATCATATGACGTCCTCTCCTTTGCACGACTGCACGACCATGCGACCGAGCATCTGGGAAAATTTGTGATGGCCGTGTCCCTTAGACATAGCCAATCACAGATCGCAGTAAATGGCCAATCACATCGCTTCATCAATGCACATCTGTGCCATCAATCAGTGCTCATCCATGCCGGCTCATCAGTGCCCATCAGTGCAGGCTTATTAGCACACATCTGTGCCGCCTCATTAGTGCCCATCAGTGCAGGCTTATCAGCACACATCTGTGCAGGCTCACAGTGCCGCTTTATCAGTGCTCATCAGTGCAGGCTTAGCTCACATCTGTGCAGGCCCATCAGTGCCCATCAGTGACTCTGGTGTGAGAACTAAGAATCAGAGTCATTACGACAATCAATAGCAACAAATCTCTTAGGCCTTGTTTACATGGGCATACTAGAGCATACGCCCATGAGAGGGCTGTGTTTGCCCATAGAGGGATGCACAGGTGTAAATGACCAGTAGCTATAGCAGAATAGAGGCTCCCAGCTGGATAAGTGAGCAAGCAGGTTGTCCTGGCAGATGACGCAGGCTCACCAGAGGTGCAAAGTTTAAGTACTAACCTGTGTTCGCCAGAGCTTCTGATGGTGGAAATGGGTTTTGCTGAATGTTAGCACGAGGTTGTGGTCCACAGAATCGCCCCACCAGGAGGTGAGCAAGCTAGTCCAGTAGCAGATATAGCAGGTAGGGATCACGCAGAAGCATAGTCAGTAAACAAGGCAAAGGTCAGTAACAAGTGATTGCAGGTTGGGACCAAGCAGAAGCATAGTTGAGCAAAAAGCCAAAGGTTGGTAACGACTGGTAGCAAAGATACAGACGGCAGCAGGAGTGACTAGGTTGAGATAGTGACAGGAGAGAGCACAATAATCTGGCAAACAGGAATACAGAGACATGAATTAAATCAGGAAGTTCATACGGAGGACCAATGAGTTCATGGACTTCTTAGGGCCAGGTTTGTGAGGAAACCTCTGGTGGAATTCTCTTGTTAATCTCGGGGCATGAATGTTCTCCTCGGGTTCTCAAAAATGTTCTTCTTGCATATCCTTCCCACTGAACCAGATATTGTAATTTACGTATAAAGTATCAATCTGGAACCAAGAGTTTTCTCCACCACAAACTCTTCTTTACCCTTTATACAGTACAAAACAGAGCGCAGATCTGGATTTACCTTAGACAGCCTAGACTACAAGAAGCAGTCCCACCACATAAGAGAAAGGGGATCTCTAACTGCAAAATCTGTGAAAGAAAAACGACCCAGTCGGCACAGCTCTGTTGTCTCCTGTCAGAGGAGTGGGAGATGTGCATAACGGAGAGGCTTGGGATCCTGAAATGCCTGAGCTATAATGGATCCACGTGGCCCAAATAGAGTAGAATTTGTCATATTTATCCTTGCAAATATCCATTCATATGGTTTGTCACCAACCGAACCCAGTCTGAGAGACTAGGGACCCTACGCCCACTTTAAGTAGATTGAAATCAGGCGTCATGCAACATTGAGAAGGTGCAGCAAGACGTTTTTCTTATAATGGCTAAGAGGAATCGACGGGACATGCAGTAAGGTTTGCAGCAGACAGTCTGAAACTTCAATGTCCAAAATAATTTTGATTTGAGCTCTAATGTCTATCCAAAAAGGGTGCAATTTGGGACACTCCTACCAGATGTGTAGGTAGGTGCCACGCTAACCACAAGCCATCCAACAGGTTAGCTTGGTGCAGGCCCGGACTGGCAATAGGGCATACCGGGCAAATGCCCAGTGGGCCGTGGCGGCCTGTGGGCCGCCAGTGGCCCGCGACATCCCACGGCGGCCCGCAGGCCGCCGGACAGCATGTCACGTCTTTCCCATCATCTCCAATGTCTCCGGAGGCAGCCGGAGCTGGTGGGCGGAGCTGGGGGTGTGGTTGCCCCCTCCACTCCTCCCACAGACTCGTTCACTCTGGCTGATCCCACAGCTGAAGGAGAAAGAAACAAGGACACAGCAGCCAGAGTGTCTTCATCTCCAGGCCTGCTGTAAGTTACTGAACTGCTGCACATGTCACTACATAGAGTCCTAACCTGGCACCATACCACCCCAGCCTGCCCTATGCCACTGCACCCTGCCCTATGCGTGCCACGCCAACCTGCCTTATGCCACCGCACCCTGCCCTATGCCACCGCACCCTGCCCAATGCCACCGCAACCTGCCCTATACCACCGCAACCTGCCCTATGCCACCGCAACCTGCTCTATACCACCCCAACCTGCCCTATGCCACTGCAACCTGCCCTATACCACTGCAAACTGCCCTATGCCACAGCAACCTGCCCTATGCCACCGCAAACTGCTCTATACCACCCCAACCTGCCCTATGCCACCGCAACCTGCTCTATGCCACCACACCCTGCCCTATATCACCCCAACCTGCCCTATGCCACCCAGCCTACCATATACCACCGCAACCTGCCCTATACCACCGCAACCTGCCCTATGCCACCGCAACCTGCTCTATACCACCCCAACCTGCCCTATGCCACTGCAACCTGCCCTATACCACTGCAAACTGCCCTATGCCACCGCAACCTGCCCTATGCCACCGCAAACTGCTCTATACCACCCCAACCTGCCCTATGCCACCGCAACCTGCTCTATGCCACCACACCCTGCCCTATATCACCCCAACCTGCCCTATGCCACCCAGCCTACCATATACCACCGCAAACTGCCCTATACCACCCAAATCTGCTCTATACCACCCCAGCCTGCCCTATACAACCCCATCCTGCCCTTTTCCACCCCAGCCTGCCCTATGTCACCGCAACCTGCCCTATATTACCCCAACCTGCCCTATATCACCCCAGCCGGCCCAATACCATATTTAATTTACAGGGGTCATTTGGGGGTGCGCCTCGTGACCGTGCGCTGCCTGCAGGGCGCTGGGCAGGATAGACAGGAGGGGGTGACACCATGTTTTGCCGCACCAGGTGACACCAACCCTAGTGACGCCACTGCCCCAGTGCACTCTCAGCTGCGAGTTGGAGCCGCACTTGAGTGACAGTGACACCTGACCCACAACGATCCCCTTCTCTCTGGCAAGGGTGGCCGCGGCACTGGTGATCTGATCAGTCTCAGCTCGGCTGTCTCACACAGCCGAGCAGAGTGAAGCCGCCTCCCCCTCCTCCTTTATGTCCACACAGGGGGAGGGGACCCAACATGCAATCCCGCGCTGATCTGAGGTACATTATGGGTCTGAAGGGGGGTCTGTATTGTAGGGGGGGTTTCTGTGTTGTAGGGGTGGTCTGAAATGTAGGGGGGTTCTGTATTGTAGGGGGGTCTGTAATGTAGGGGGGTTCTGTATTGTAGGGGGGGTCTGAAATGTAGGGGGGTTCTGTATTGTAGGGGGGTTCTGTAATGTAGGGGGTTCTGTATTGTAGGGGGGGTCTGAAATGTAGGGGGTTCTGTATTGTATGGGGGTCTGAAATGTAGGTGGGTTCTGTATTGTAGGGGGGTCTGTATTGTAGGGGGGTCTGTAATGTAGGGGGGTTCTGTATTGTAGGTGGTCTGTATTGTATGGGGGTCTGTAATGTAGGGGGGTCTGTATTGTAGGGGGGTTCTGTATTGTAGGCGGTCTGTAATGTAGGGGGTTCTGTATTGAAGGGAGTCTGAAATGTAGGGGGTTCTGTATTGTAGAGGGGGTCTGAAATGTAGGGGGGTTCTGTATTGTAGGGGGGGTCTGAAATGTAGAGGGGGTTCTGTATTTTAGGGGGGCTGAATGTAGGGGGGTCTGTATTGTAGGGGGTCTGTATTGTAGGGGGGTCTGTAATGTAGGGGGGTCTGTATAGTAGGGGGTCTGTACTGTAGGGAGGGGGTCTGTACTGTAGGGAGGGGGTCTGTAATGTAGGGGGGTCTGTATTGTAGAGGGAGGCTGTAATGTAGGGGGGTCTGTATTGTAGAGGGGGTCTGTACTGTAGGGAGGGGGTCTGTACTGTAGGAAGGGGGTCTGTACTGTAGAGAGATCTGTGTAACATGCAGGGGTCCAGAAATGTTAGGGGGTGTCTGTGTAACAAACTGTGGGGGGCTGTGTAATGTAAAGGGGTCCAGAGGTGCGGTGCTATGTAATGTAAAGGGGTCCAGAGGTGCAGTGTGCTGTGTAATGTAAAGGGGTCCAGAGGTGCAGGGTGCTGTGTAATGTAAAGGGTTTCAGAGGTGCAAGATGCTGTGTAATATAAAGGGGCCCAGAGGTGCAGGGTGCTGTGTAATGTAAAGGGTTTCAGAGGTGCAAGATGCTGTGTAATATAAAGGGGCCCAGAGGTGCAGGGTGCTGTGTAATGTAAAGGGGTCCAGAGGTGCATGGTGCTGTGTAATGTAAAGGGATCCAGAGGTGCAGGGTACTGTGTAATGTAAAGGGGCCCAGAGGTGAAGGGTGCTGTGTAATGTAAAAGGGTCCAGAGGTGTGGTGCTATGTAATGTAAAGGGGTCCAGGGTGCTGTGTAATGTAAAGGGGTCCAGAGGTGCAGGGTGCTGTGTAATGTAAAGCAGTCCAGAGGTACACCGCCGCTGCACCCCCCCTCGCCCCCGGGCTGCTCAGTCTAAAATGCCCGGGCCTATTTTTTGTCCAAGTCCTGGCCTGGCGTGGTGCCTTCGACATAGAAGGATATACAGTATCACAGCCAACTTAGAGGGGACTCTGTACCAACGTGTGAGCAGTTTATATCTATTTTCCTGCATCTTAAGGTGTTTTATTTTTATTAATCAACATATCTATCAATAAATCAGAAAGTCAATAAACAGAAGATATATCCAAATCAAATCATTATTTGGTGTGACTGATCTTTGACTTCAAAACAGCATCATCGTTTTAAAGACCTCGTTCTTCTTTATGCTGAAGATAGTTCTATGACACCAGGAAGAGTGTGTAAAATACAAACTCTGCTGTGCTTTCTATTAGGAAATACCAGGTTGTTCTACTATTGTCACAGGGGATATGTGTATATTGTATAAACTGTGTATGTGTGTATATTGAAAATAAATAAATCAATAAATATATATATCTATATCTATAGATATATATAGATATATATATAGATATACAGTGGGTACAGAAAGTATTCAGACTCCCTTAAAATTTTCACTCTTTGTTATATTGCAGCCATTTGCTAAAATAATTTAAGTTCATTTTTTTCCTCATTATTGTACACACAGCACCCCATATTGACAGAAAAACACAGAATTGTTGACATTTTTGCAGATTTATTAAAAAAGAAAAACTGAAATATCACATGGTCCTAAGTATTCAGACCCTTTGCTCAGTATTTAGTAGAAGCACCCTTTTGATCTAATACAGCCATGAGACTTTTTGGGAAAGATGCAACAAGTTTTTCACACCTGGATTTGGGGATCCTCTGCCATTCCTCCTTGCAGATCCTCTCCAGTTCTGTCAGGTTGGATGGTAAACGTTGGTGGACAGCCATTTTTAGGTCTCTCCAGAGATGCTCAATTGGGTTTAAGTCAGGGCTCTGGCTGGGCCATTCAAGAACAGTCACAGAGTTGTTGTGAAGCCACTTCTTCATTATTTTAGCTGTGTGCTTAGGGTCATTGTCTTGTTGGAAGGTAAACCTTCAGCCCAATCTGAGGTCCTGAGCACTCTGGAGAAGGTTTTCGTCCAGGATATCCCTGTACTTGGCCGAATTCATCTTTCCCTCGATTGCAACCAGTCGTCCTGTCCCTGCAGCTGAAAAACACCCCCACAGCATGATGCTGCCACCACCATGCTTCACTGTTGGGACTGTATTGGACAGGTGATGAGCAGTGCCTGGTTTTCTCCACACATACCGCTTAGAATTAAGGCCAAAAAGTTCTATCTTGGTCTCATCAGACCAGAGAATCTTATTTCTCATCATCTTGGAGTCCTTCAGGTGTTTTTTTTAGCAAACTCCATGCAAGCTTTTATGTGTCTTGCACTGAGGAGAGGCTTCCGTCGCGCCACTGTGCCATAAAGCCCCGACTGGTGGAGGGCAACAGTGATAGTTGATTTTCTACAACTTTCTCCCATCTCCATCTCTGGAGCTCAGCCACAGTGATCTTTGGGTTCTTCTTTACCTCTCTCACCAAGGCTCTTCTCCCCCGATAGCTCAGTTTGGCCGGACAGCCAGCTCTATGAAGGGTTCTGGTCGTCCCAAACATCTTCCATTTAAGGATTATGGAGGCCACTGTGCTCTTAGGAACCTTAAGTGTAGCAGAATTTTTTTTGTAACCTTGGTCAGATCTGTGTCTTGCCACAATTCTGTCTCTGAGCTCTTCAGGCAGTTCCTTTGACCTCATGATTCTCATTTGCTCTGACATGCACTGTGAGCTGTAAGGTCTTATATAGACAGGTGTGTGGCTTTCCTAATCAAGTCCAATCAGTATAATCAAACACAGCTGGACTAAAATTAAGGTGTAGAACCATCTCAAGGATGATCAGAAGAAATGGACAGCAGTTAAATATATGAATGTCACAGCAAAGGGTCTGAATACTTAGGACCATGTGATATTTCAGTTTTTCTTTTTTAATAAATCTGCAAAAATGTCAACAATTCTATGTTTTTCTGTCAATATGGGGTGCTGTGTGTACATTAATGAGGAAAAAATGAACTTAAATGATTTTAGCAAATGGCTGCAATATAAGAAAGTGAAAAATTTAAGGGGGTCTGAATACTTTCCGTACCCACTGTATACAGTATACACATCTATAGATATCTATATCTATAGATATCTATATACCGTATATGTATATAGATATCTATATATATACTCTTATCCATCATGCCATACTATCAGGGAGGTGTGTGATTGGCCCCAAACTTATTCTGAAGCAGGACAACAACCCCAAACATACAGCCAATGTCATTAGGAACTATCTTCAGTGAAAAGGAGAACAAGGAGTCCTGAAAGTGATGCCTTGAAGAGACAGAAGGATTTTAGGCAGCCTACATCCACAAACGATCGGTGGTTTCGCTTGGAACAACTTACCTACCAAGTTCCTTCAAAAACTGTGTGCAAGTATACCAAGAAGAATTGATGCTGTTTGAAGCCAAAGGGTGGAAACACCAAATATTGATTTGATATGAATTTCTCTTCTGTTCATTTCCTTTTTTTTTTGCTCATTTTGTTAATTGATAGAAATAAAATATTAGCACTTCTATTTCTAAAAGCTTTCAAAATTTACAGCATTTTTCACACCTGCCTAAAATGTTTGCACAGTACTGTATGTATAATATATATACTGTACTGTAATATATTATATAATTCTTATATGTAAAGTGTGTATGGAGTTTAGCGTATTTACTTGCAATACATTTACATGTAGATAGATATCTGTGCTCAAGTTTAAAGCAACAGCTAAAACCAGACACTCCCTATACAGAGTTAAAAATTTAAAAAAAGAAATGAGAAATCCAAAGATGTGTAATATATCACCTGGGAATAGAAACTCATCCTCATTTAATCTGGAGAGACATCAAAACCGGATCACGGTCCTTGACATCCCCTAACACAGATGTATCTCTGGCCTGGCACAAGCTGTCCTGTTCATGCCGCCTGGCATAGTGACATTTAGTGCCTGAATGTCTGCTTCCTGCCAGCAAAGATGAGGTGTAATTAATTAAGTGCAGAGTACAGAAGGTGACGGGAATGACTGATGACAGGAAGTATTGAAGAAGACAACAGATACTTCAGTCTTGTTGATAGGCTGATAGGCTTCATTCCTTTTCATAGGTTGACAAATTAATGTGGAAAAGTTGTGTTCTATTTAAAGTGCTCATGTTTTATTTTGCTTTAATGGTGATTAATATTCATCACTATTTACTGATAAATAACATACTAGGACATACTGAAATTACATTGTATCTTAGCATGAGCAAGAGTTAACATGACAGGAAATGCTACTAGCATTTTGAGTGTCCTGCAAGTATTGTTCCACAGTTGAAAAAGATAGGTGTAGTTAGGCGTCTTTCACACGGACGGCTGTTTTGCCGCAGTTAAAAGCATGTAAAATGTTCTGTGAAATTCAAGGCTCCATGCACTGCGATTAGCTGCATTTGTACATTGCGATTACCTGCGTTTTCGTGCGGTTACATGCGGCCGCGTTTAGCTGCGGTAGTCATTCCCATAGCAACCCTTTTTATACCTACTGATTATGATGTGCTTCTTGTTCTTTTTTTTTTCTCACGCTGATATCCGCAGTTGACACAAAAGACTGTGATTACCTGCGGTTATGTGCATATAGCTGCGCTACATCGCACCTGGACGCATTCAATTCTATTTTTTCTATTCGCACCAAACCGCATGTAACGAAATCGCAGCTAAACGCTGTGTGTGAATGGGGCCATAGGAAAGCATTGTGTGCTTTTAGCTGCGGTAGAAAACTAGAAAATCTGCAGCTAAAAGCACCATTCTATCCGTCTGAGTAAAAGGGGCCTTAAAGTGATAAATAAACTCTCAATTTTTTTTTTTTTTTACAATTCCAGTTGCTTATGTGAATATCTTCTTCAGCCTCTTCTTCATTTCTGATACCTTGCCTTCCTTCATCCCATCACCTCATTGCTGCTCCCCTTTCTGGGGGGCTCCCATGATAATGCTATCTCCACCGAGAAGCACAGGTAGCCCAAGATAAAAACAAACAGAAGATATGTCTTTGCTACTCCCGCTCAGTGCAGGCAGCATCCTCACTTTGGCCACATGTCATCATTGAAGGGGCACATATGCGTGCTAACATAAGGAGTGATGAGACATGCAGTCCCGAATACTGTGATCAGGTGACGTGAGATTGCGTTTAGAGAAAGCGCTCCCGTCCAGAAGTTATGTAAGTGGCAGGGAGGAAGACTGAGGATGTGGCTATTAACAGGTATTAACGTGCATATTTTTGGCAAGGAATGGTTGAGAGTCCTGTACTACATGATTCTTATGCAAGGTGTTTTAGGCAAAATGCATTGGCTTCTACTACTATAAAGTGAGTAGGTAACTTTACAAGTCTAATCTATAAATTGTTCAGTACTAAATAATAAATAATATTAAAACATTATTAAAAAGAACCAATACAGATATATATAGTATGTGTAGGAATGTGCTGCCCCCTACTGTCTATATTTATGAATACCTGTGTTCTTAAAGTGGTTGTAAACCCACTTTGACAACTTGCACCTACAGGTAAGCCTAGATTAAGGCTTACCTGTAGGTGCATGAAATATCTCCTTAACCTACACGGTTAAGGAGATGTTTGCAGATAACACTGCACTGATGTCTACCACGCATGTGCGCGGTAGACAACGGCACAGGCGCACTGAGCGTCCCGGCGTAATGAATGGGGCATGACGGTTTTCTGAATGGGCGAATGCCAGCCCCGCGCGCATGCGTGTGACGTCATCGCCACTCCGGCCAATCACAGCGGAGCGGCAATACCAGGAAGAAGCTCCGAGGGGACATGGTGGCGGAGGGGAACGCGGAGGACTTCGGGGGCTTTGATTTCAGGTAAGTGCCACATAATGAGCTAGTATGCATAGCATACTAGCTCATTATGCCTTTTTCTTGCAGGGTTTTTTTTTCAGGTAAAGTGTCAGAGGGTTTACTTCCTCTTTAATATTACACTGTTAAATATGTATACACTTCCTGTTTCTGGGAGGCTGGGTTACAAAAACACAAAAGTAAGAAGTAGATAGAGACTTTTTGGAGACTACAGGTCTACATACAGAAGCTGCTGCTGTATTTTATCCAGGCCAGAAGCAGAGACTATTATGTAAATATACCTGTGTTCTGGCTGTTTAACTCTAACTGCCCATAACTTCTTGATCTGAATCATAGTGACAGACGAGCATCTGTCTTTTATTTGTATTATCTCACATGTACAGTGTCAGTCTTTGCTACTGTATGTAATGGTCACCTTCCAATATATTAGTAGGTGAACCTATTTATTGCAATACAGTTTATATGCAGCTTTTGTTGTTTTTGTTCACCCTGTCCAGTCTGGTCTGGGATTCTATAGCTAGTTTTAGCTCAGGGCAGAATAACCAACATGGGCTAGAGCTTTGTTAGACATCTGATGGCTCAGTAGGTAGTTAGAAGTCCAGTTACATGGCAGATTAGAGGTTACTAGGGACTAAGAAGCAGAGTAGATAGGCTGACCGTGAGTTCCAGTATCACAACATGGTTTCTACTACTTTCCAGACTGGTTGGACAATGGTTGTTGGATCTCGCCATCATCACTGACTCAGGTCTTTGACATGAAGATGGACATCACATTATGATCATCCTCAGGTTCCCCTGCAACTGGACATTGCTGCAACAATTCACTGGATGTACAGTATCTCTATTAATAACTTTTGACACAGCTCAGTGGTAGAAGCAATTTTTAGTGAGTACATGCCAGTCCAAACTGTGATTAGGGGCTTGCCAGCCCACTTTTATTAAACAAACATACAGTAAAGTAAACAAAACAGTTGCCCGTACTGGGGATTTTAACAAAAAAAAACAGAAAACAGAAAAAATGCGAAACCATCTGGCCCTCATTTTAGCAGCACTGCTGCTCTATTAACTGGTCCCTCCGACTGTCTCACTCAACTCTCCTGGATCTCTGGGCTTTCCTGGCTCACTCAGCCTGCAGCCTGGAGCCCATTCCCTTGCCACTCCATAGGGGATCTCCTGGCACCCCATGCTCTTTCACTTTCCAAGACTTACAGACTCCCTCAATCCTCTGGACTCACCTAGTTGCCTTGGCTCTCCCAGCCCTCCAGACTCACTTATCTGTCCAATCCAGTCCTATAGGTAAGGAATCTTTCCTTCAACATGGAGTGCTGTCTCTTGAGTAGAGCACCTCTCCTAATTGGAATATGCCTGGATGGAGCACACACCTGACTTCTGACGGGATCTCTGCATTATGGCCAGATCCTCGCTTATAATGAGTGTGCACACTGGCACACTCACACAGCCTGCAGGTCTCCACTAAGATCTGGACATATGATTAGAGCTTTTCTGAGCTTTCAGGAAGCAGGGGGCAGGGACATGAAAATACACACTGCAGAGCTCAGTAAAGAGAGCTCTGAGAGCTAAATGGAGGGAAGGAACACCCCCCCCCCCTTTCACACAACACACAGGAACAGAGCTGAGGTTGTTTATCACAGGCTGTGTGCTGGCTATCCATCCCCAGTCAACTTTTTTCTCTTGGTGTCAAGCCTCGTACACACGACCGGTTTTCTCGGCAAGAAACGACAAGAAAACTGTTGGGAGAGCTTTCTTGCTGAGAAAACTGGTCAAGTGTACGAGGCTTTCAGGTTTCTCGTCAAGAAAACTGCCCAGAATCTCTACGAGAAAAAAAGAAGACCTGCTTTCTTTTTACTCGTCGGGAGTCTCATTTTTCTCGTCGTGATTCTCGTCAGACTGTATTTGGACGAGAAAACCGTTCGTGTGTATGCTTTTCCAAGTCTTCAAAAACGACACATGGTCAGAATCAAGTATGAGACGGGAGCGCACCTTCTTGTAAAACTAGCGTTCGTAATGGAGATAGCACATTCGTCATGCTGTAACGAACTGAAAGCACGAAGACTGAAAAGCGTGAATCGTCTCTCCCCAAACTTTTACTAACACGCGGTAACACAAGATCAGCAAAAGTAGCCCAAGGGGTGGCACCATTGGAATAGAACTTCCTCTTTATACTGCCGTCGTACGTGTTATTCTGTACCTCTGGACATGCTTTTCTAAAATGATGTTGTGTGAGAGGAAACATGATCAGTAAGAGATTTATGCTGCCAAACTTGCCTACATAAATAGAAGAACAATGCTATTCTGCTAGATCTGCCCAACTGGTCATTATGCAGAAGAAAAATAGACCCTGGAAGGGAACTTAGTAAGTGATATCAGGAAAAGCTGTATCCAAAAGAATGCAGAATCTTTACCATTTAATCATTAAAGCCCAAATTTACTCACAAAGTTTAAAAAAAAAGAAACACAAGGGAGTTTACTTACAGTCAATAAAAAGTGCCCCCTGTGCTGATGGCTGCTCTCTTCATTGAAACCTTCTGGATGCTGATTCTCCTCATACCCCCACAGCATTAATTTTCCGGTGCAGGAGGCCTAATATGAGTGGAGGGACCTGTCATATGCACTCATCAAGAGTGCCGACTATGCCCATCCATTTCAGCCCCCTCTCCTCCATTAATAGAAGCTGTACTATAGTTTCTATTAATTAAAAGTGTTCCATGAATGGAGGATGGGGAGATAAATTAAAGAACTGCCTCTTCCGTTCATAGATAATTTTTCATTCATGGATCTATAATATAGCTTTTATAAATGGAGGAAGGGCATAGAAAGGGCAGGCAAAGTCCTCACTCTTGCCAAGTGCATAAGACAGCTTGAATGATCCCAAAAAGCAATGGAAGATTACCGCTGCAGAGGTAGGGGGTATCAGAGTTCTGAAGGATTCAACTAAAACCTCAGCCATCAGCACAAGGGACCCATCTCATTGACTGTGAGTAACATCCTTTGTGCTTATCTTTTTTTTTTTTATATTTTGCCAAAATTTATGCCACGTACACACGATCGGAATTTCCGACAACAAATGTTCGATGTGAGCTTTTGGTCGGATATTACGATCGTGTGTAGGCTCCATCGGACATTTGCTGTCGGAATTTCCGACAACAAATGTTTGAGAGCTGGTTCTCAATTTTTCCGACAATAAAAGTTCTTGTCGGAAATTCTGACCGTGTGTATCCAATTCCGACGCACAAAAATCCTACGCATGCTCGGAATCAATTTGACGCATGCTCGGAATCATTGAACTTCATTTTTCTCGGCTCATTGTAGTGTTGTACGTCACCACGTTCTTGGCGATCGGAATTTCCGAGGAACATTTGTGCGACCGTGTGTATGCAAGACAAGTTTGAGCCAACATCCGTTGGAAAAAAATCCACGGTTTTGTTGTCGGAAATTCCGATCGTGTGTATGCGGCATGAGTCTTTAGGAGGATCAAATGGTCTTTTCATTTACAGGTAAAGTAAAACAACTCCTTTAACTATTTAACATGTATTAATGATGAAAAAACAACTACATCTGAAAAATATTAATCTAAAGTAATAAAATGCTTAGCTATTTCCTGTCTTCCTCATGGCTCTGATGTAGTTGTGTCATTTGAGGTGAGTGATATGCAGAAAAGTGGCAGCATGTGACTGTGGGCATTAGATCTTCACATATCTTAATGTGCCAGTGTGACTCACATCGAAGACCTATATTCATGTAATCTTTAATCGTAATCGCCTTAGGCCCCATGCACACGAGACGCTGTTATTTGCTGTTGAACGCGCGTTCAGAGGCAGTTGGACGCTTTTTTCAACTGCTCCTGAACCCATTCAATGTTATCCTATGTGTCCATGCACACACTCTCGTTTTTTGGCGTCTACAAGCAGTTGCGTTTAACCTCGTTTTTCCAGAAGCAAAAAAATGGGTTCAGACGCAAAAGTTTTCACGTTTCAGACGCTAAACGCTGCTAAACGCGGCTAAACGCGGCTAAACGCGGTACCGGCGTTTTGCCGCGTTTGCGTTTATAAGCGTTTTTAAAGGTGACCTATTTTTTAACATTAGAAATCTCAAAAATGATGGCAAATGATGAAAAACTATTAAAAAATATAAAAGAAAACTGTAATTGCTTGCATCGCATTGTGGACAATCCACAACTTGTGGCAGGTAAAGTGGCAAGTGGACAATCAACAACTTGTGTCAGGTGATGTGGCCCGGTGACGTGGCCAGGTGACGTGGCAAGTGGACAATCCACAGCTTGTGGCAGGTGACGTGGCCAGGTGACGTGGCAGGTGACGTGGCAGGTAACGTGGCCAGGTGACGTGGCCAGGTGACGTGGCAAGTGGACAATCCACAACTTGTGGCAGGTGACGTGGCCAGGTGACGTGGCAGGTGACGTGGCCAGGTGACGTGGCAGGTGACGTGGCAAGTGGACAATTCACAACTTGTGGCAGGTGAAGTGGCCAGGTGACGTGGCACGTGATGTGGCCAGGTGACATGGCAAGTGGACAATCCACAACTTGTGGCAGGTGACGTGGCCAGGTGACGTGGCAGGTGACGTGGCAAGTGGACAATCCACAACTTGTGGCAGGTGACGTGGCACGTGATGTGGCAAGGTGACGTGGCAAGTGGACAATCCACAACTTGTGGCAGGTGACGTGGCCAGGTGACGTGGCCAGGTGATGTGGCCAGGTGACGTGGCAGGTGACGTGGCAAGTGGACAATCCACAACTTGTGGCAGATGATGTGGCAAGTGATATGCTAAATACAAGTACACTGCTGCTCTCTCAGCTGCTGCTACTCACTCTGGTCTCACAAACTGGCTGAAATGGTTAAAATTTACTGTTTTTTGAGCTTAGGGAGGGTCTATGATGAAATGCTTATAAACGCAAACGCGGTTAAACGCCGCTACACGCGGCCGCAAACGCGGCAAAACGCGCGTTTATAAACGCCGGTTTCAGCGTTTAAAAACGTGTGTTCAGCAGAGTTTGCACCTGCGTCTCGTGTGCATGGGGCCTTAGTCTGCACAAATCTTGTGGTGAGAGGCAGTGAATTACAGTAGAAAATAAGCAGAGATGTTGACTAAAAACGAATATAGTAATTATGTAAAAATGTAGCACACTTGTGGCCATTCTTAGAAGATGAAGAATATACATTGATATTAATCAGATTATTCTGAAGATGTCTTATCATTATTTATGTGCATTTATTGTTAGTGGTATCATAAGTGATGATTTACAGAGCTACATACATTTTTTACAGACTATAAATTAAAAAGAAAAAAGCTAGATAGGAATCTATTTACCACTAAATATTTTTTTTTAACTACTTCAGCTCTCTGGATGTACATAGAATGTACGTACGTACTGTTTAAATGTACATACGTACGCTTCAGGATGTAGTCTCAGCCATAAGCTTGTATTTGCTTTGTTTTGATGGCTTCCAACTTTAAAGTAATTTTAAAAATAAAAGGCTATCCACTGTAAAAAATATTGTGCTGGGTCTACTCAAAAAAAAATTGAGGCAACTATTTGCATCAGCTTTTTAAGTACTGTAAACTAAACTTATTTTAGTTTTCATGTTTTCAACGTTGTTGTTTTAAGTAAAGCCAACTCAATTTTTTTCAGCTTATAGACCATAGTGTTCTAAGTTAGGAATACATACCTTAACTTGTCTGGAACTATAGTTTTAAGTAAAGCCAACTCAGTTTATAGACCATAGGTTTAAGTAAAGCCAACAAAATGTTTCCAGTTTATAGACCATAGGTTCAAGTAAAGCCAACTCAATTTTTCCAGTTTATAGAAAAGTTTAAGCTAGGAACACATACATTAACTTATTTATTTCAAGTACTTTTTTAGCACTGTCAATTTACATATACATTGACACATCAATCCCTGCCCTCAAGGAGCTTTCAATCTAAAGCCTTGTACACACGGTCGGACTTCCATCGGACATTTCCGTGGATTTTTGTCCTTATGGAGTTGGCCGGGCACACCTATAGCATACACACCACAGGACTTTTCTGCAAACTTTCATAAAACTTTTTCCAACATCACGTAGTTTTTCTGCTCATTTCTGCTCTTTACCACCACCCTTTGGTCAACTTCTGCTATTGTTGGTTGATTTTAACTTTATTTGTTTTGTCCATCGGACAAAAGTCTGATGGTTTTCTGTACACACGGTCAGACTTTGCTCCATCAGAATTTTGTTGGCCAAAAGTTTGTCCGTTTGCAGACTGAACTTTTGTTCGATGAAAAAAAAAAAAAAAGTTTGTCCGATTGAGCGTACACACGGTCGGATTGTTGGTCCAACTTGCTCAAAATGAAGTTTGTTGGCCAAAAGTCAGACCGTGTGTACGGGGCTTTAGATCCCTAAATCACATTCATACATGAACATACACAATTTACACAAGAGCCAATTACCCTACCAGCATGCCTTTGGTGTGTGGGAGGAAACCTACCCAGGCATAGGGTAGAATATGCAAGTGTCGTGGTCGGGATTCGAACCAGCAACCCTTTTGCTGCTAGGTGACAGTGCCAACCACCACACCACTGTGCTGCCCTATTACTTAGTTTCCTAATTACTTAGTTACTTACTTACTTAACTTGTAATTTACTCAATTTGTTTAAGTTGATAAAACTTATTTTCCAAATGTATTTGATATGTATTTGAAGGTTTTTATATAAAAATAATAGTTAATATCGTTTTAAAAAAAAAGGAATAGTCTCATGAAACAGGCTTTCAAAGCAAATTAACATTTATTATTTATAAAGCTTTACAAATGTAATATTATTAAAGCAGCATCAAATGTAAATGTAAACACTTTAAAAAATAAAAATAAAAAAAATTACTCTTTCTCAGCTAACAAATCAAACTGAAACACACACATATAGTATATCTGTAAAAAACATAGAATACAGAATGTATTAACTTTTTTAGAGGAGGAAAATATGAAAAAAAAATAAAATATATGAACCAAATGGTGGACTAAAATATTTAAAGCGGTTGTATACCCTGTTTTTTAACTTTTACCTACAGGTAAGCCTATAATAAGGCTTACCTGTAGGTAAAAAGAATATCTCCTAAACCTGTACAATTTAGGAGATATTCCCCTCGCAATGAGCCGCTGACTGCAGCGGCGCATACGCAGCGGGGATTCTCGGGCTAAAGCCCAGCAGCCGCCGGAGCTTGCCGGCGCGCGGGAGTGACGACATCGCCGCTCCAGCCACTCACAGCGCTGGAGCGGCGATACACGGAAGACACGCCGAGGCAAGATGACATCTCCCTCGGCGTGGACCAGGTAAGTTACTGACACCTCGTTCTAAGGTAAGTATTTCATAATGAGCTTGTATGCGGTGCATACTAGCTCATTATGCATTTCAGGTATGAAAAAAAAAAAAGCAGCAGCGGGTATACAACGGCTTTAATAAAATATAACCGAATAATAATTCTACACTGACAACCAATGTAAGGGGGCATCCTACACTGATCCCCAATGTAACTGGGACATTTACACTGACCCCAACACAACAGGAGTATTTACATCAACCACCAATGTAATTGAGACATTTACACTGAATAGCCATATATCAGGTGTATTTACAGTAAACCTTTCTTATCTCCCTCTCAGTACAACTCTGCCGCTCTAACTCATCATCTGCTAACCTCTGTCCCCCAAACCCTTACTCTGCTAACCTCTGCACTCCAACCCTTCCTTCTCATTCAACTCTGCACCTCTGTACACCACCTCTGCTCACCTCTGACTGCACACCTCCTCTGCTCACCTCTGACTGAACACCTCCTCTGCTCACTTCTGCACCTCAAGTCCCCCTTTCTAATTACCTATACATGCCCCCTATATGCTGTTTATATTCACTAGGTGGGCGGTATGCAGAGAATGGGGCGTGTTTTGCATATGAATCGCGGCGGGCCAGCCTCATTTACATAACAATGCCCGGGCATTTTACACGTGAATGCCAATGTTAATTAAAGAACAATGCCTTTTGTTTCTCTCCCTATAGCAGCTGAAGGCAGGGGAGAAACAGGATTTAGCTGGGGCAGAGAGATGCATAGGGCATTGTTCTGTCACCGAAACGATCCTCCTATTAGCGGCTCTGCTGGTCAGTTTTCGCCCCATAAGACGCACAGACATTTCCACCTGTTTTTCTGGGGGAAAAAAGTGCGTCTTATGGAGCAAAAAATACAGTAATTTGCACTTTAACCACTTCAGCCCGGAAGGATTTGCCCCCTTAATAACCATGCCATTTTTTGCGCTACAGCACTGCGCCGCTTTAACTGACAATTGTGCGGTTGTGCTAAGCTGTACCCAAACAAAAATGACGTCCTTTTTCCCCCACAAATAGAGCTTTCTTTTGGTGTCATTTTTGCGCTATAAACAAAAAAAGACCAACAATTTTGAAAAAAAATATTTTTTTACTTTCTGCTATAATACATATACAAAAAAATAATATAAAAAAAAAAAAATATTCATCAGTTAAAGCTGATATATATTCATCTACATAGTATTGGTAAAACAAAATGGCAATAGGCGTATATTGATTGGTTTTCGTGTCTACAAACTATGGGATAGATTTAGGGATGTTGATTTTTTTTATTTTTTTTACTAGTAAAAGGAGAGGTTCAAGAGCTCACAGAGGATGTTGCATTGCGACAAATATGACCCCAAATCACACTTTTTGGGGACCAGTGACATTATTACATTGATCAGTGCTATAAAAATGCACTGATCAATGTATAAATTACACTGGCATGGAAGGGGTTAACACTAGTGGGCGATCAAAGGGTTAAGTGTGTTCCCTGGGTGTGTTCTAACTGTAGGGGGATGGGCTACCAGGGAAATTACATAGATAGCTGTTCCTGATCACTGGGAACAAAAGATATCTGACATGTCATCTGGCAGAACGGGGAATCGCCTTGTTTACATAGGCAGATCCCCATTCTGCCTCTGTATATCGCGATCGTGGGTCGTCGGCGGACCCGCGGGCATGCAGCAGGTTTGCATGCCCGCTATCTCCTGTGCAAAGACCGACGTACACCTACGGCGGTTTGCGCAGGAGAGCCAACCTGTCGCAGTATAATGACGGTGGCGGGTCAGCAAGCGGTTAAAGTGTGAACTTTTGAAGATAGATTCCCCACATCTAGCTCTAAAAAGATCTTCTGAAAAACTCCAAAGGTATATTTTAGGTTTTCAGGGTAGCTCAGGCTAAAAGTATAAATGAGTCCCATAATCATTCTGTCTGATACAAAATGAGAGTGCTATATGAAAATAATACACTATACCAATATGCTTGTTCTTCCTGCCAATGCAGCATAAATATGGTATATTTGTTTTTGAAATGTAATAACATAGCAGGGCTTTAGGTTACATAATCTAACTTTGAATATCTAATATCTCAAAAACCAAACAAACAGAAAGCTTGTTTTTGTGGTACAAATCAGCACAAATAAATGGTATAATTGTGCAAACGAATGCTATCTTTGTTTTTAGATTTTAATAACGTTGGGTGCAAAGTGGGCGGGGCTTGATGTTACATAATCTGAATTTTAATTCCAAAAACCAAACTGGCTGAAACATTCATTTTTGTGGCACAAAATACTTTTGAAGCTTAACAGCTGGCGGTCCCTCACCCTACATCTTGGTTGCGTTCTTCAGAATGCAGTAAGCGCAAACTTTGCGTGCGCACAAGTGAGTTGTCTCAACAGGTATGTCCAATAATTATAAATATATTAATCTGCAAATAAAATAAACATTTTGGAGCATGTGAACAATAATTTGTTCAATGTTCATTCTTACCTTTCAATGCCATTGCATGGCTTTGTGGTGTCAAATTTGTGTCACTGGTGGAGCTCTTTTGCCCTGATGGGACTCAAACACATGGGAACTGTCTTGTGCAGGCTTTCAAAGTTCCAAAAGATGTCAAACTCTTTAACCACTTCAATACCAGGCATTTTCACCCCCTTCCTGCCCAGGCCAATTTTCAGCTTTCAGCACTGTCGCGCTTTGAATGACAATTGCGCGGTCGTGCGACGTGGCTCCCAAACAAAATTGACGTCCTTTTTTTCCCACAAATAGAGCTTTCTTTTGGCGGTATTTGATCATCTCTGCGGTTCTTATTTTTTGCACTATAAACAAAAAAAGACTGTCAATTTTGAAAAAAAAACACAATATTTTTTACTCTTTGCTATAATAAATATCCCAATTTTTATTTTAAAAAATCGCAATAAGCGTATATTGATTGGTTTTGCGCAAAAGTTATAGCGTCTTCAAAATAGGGGATAGATTTATGAAATTTTTTTATTATTATTTTTTTACTAGTAATGGCGGCAATCTGCGATTTTTGTCAGGACTGCGATATTGCGGCAGACAGTTCAGACACTTTTGACACCATTTTGGGACCATTCACATTTATACAGTGAACAGTGCTATAGATATGCACTGATTACTGTATAAATGTGACTGGCAGGGGTTAACACAAGGGGGCAATCAAGGGGTTAAAAGTGTTCCCTAGGGAGTGATTCTTACTGTGGGGGGAGGGGATTGACTGGGGGAGGTGACAGATCGGTGTCCCTATGTACAAGGGACACACCACCCATCTCCTCTCCCTGACAGGACGTGGATCTCTGTGTTTACAGAGAGGCTGCTAAGATGAGTCATCCACCATGAGTCACTGAACCCTGACCCAGATTCATAGCTCAGGCTTAGCCCTGAGCTAAATACATTTTCCTACACTAACAGCACCACTAACAACCTAGCACACTAGAGGGTGTAATTCTAAAAGACACATAAAAAAACTGTGGTGGATGGCGACAATGCTGTCCAGCATTTTTGTCAGGCACTGGTTCCTAGGTGGGTCTAAGCAAAAAAGAGAAGACCCTCTAGTCTAATAAAAAAGGGGAGGCATCGATCATCCCAGATGAGCAAGACCCCCATAGGGAAAATACAAACGAATCAAGGAAACCAAAAATTCAAATAGTCGTGGGTAAAGAGGTGAAAGGACTTGTGGCATAACTTGAATATAGCTCTATATAGCACAAAGATGTGGAAAAGGTTCAAGAAGTACTCAGCTTTATAGCATACAATGCATAAATGATTCTAAATATTACTACCTGGGTTTCGCCCATTACCGTAACACATTATACAGAGTTTTACATCGGGTAGCCAAACTGTCCTGGGGAAGGGAGAAGGAACAGAAGGGAAGGTAGAGTAAAGAAGAGGAAGGAGAGGGACGGACAGGTGCTGCTGATAGCTAAATGCATGTGTAGCGGCCTCACTCCCTTCTCTCGTGAATCGGTTATCCGATAGCTCTTGTCTAGGGGTATCTTGTATGCAAGAGTGAAATGCGCCACGGCCCATGTCCTCCCCATTGCAGCGGGTGAGGTGAAGGCCAGTACCTGTTGTTCTCCTCGGGCCTGTGTGTTTCTTTAAAATCCAAGTCTGTTGTGCTGACACTTCCCTTCGCTCCCATTAACCAGAGTACCACACACCGATAAGGGTCCAACACTTGTTTATTATAGCACACGAATAAACAGTCCTTTGTCAGCCGACTGGTTGGGACCCATAAAACAGTTCAATATGGTGGGGTGAGCAGGTCGAGGCACAGTCCTAACAATCAAACTAAACCACTGTGGTTTCACCAGCGGTTGCTACAGCCATCGGCTTGAGAGAGAACTTGAATCTTCGGAGTCTCTACCAGCGACTCTAGAGAACATGAACTGGAGTACCTTCGCTGCGTTGCGGCCCCTGTCAGGGGGAAGATGTCCCTCCAAGGGAGTTACCAGAGGCCCCTCTGTCACCGGGTTGATGCTGCTCCGTGCTCTTCAGAAGGGTAACCTCTCCGGCCTCCTCGCCTCAGATACGGGCCCCATCCACCTCAGGGTCCCTCGGACTCATCCACCCTTGCGGAGCCCAGTCGAAGTCACTGGGCCCCAGGCCTCCGGTGTAGTACCTCACCCCGGGCTTAAGGTGCCTGAGATGGACACCAACACTGCTCCGACCAGGCCATGGGCACCTGGGCCGGAACTCCGGACCACCAGCACCCAGGCCAAGGGTGCCTGGGCGCGGGATAGCAGAAAGACCTTGTGGCGAGGGCGTCTACCCCCTTATATGCCCTCACCCCAGCCGGCACAGCAGGTTCCCCGCCCCGCTGTACCACTGCCAGAGCAGGACAAAAAGGGTGTAGCACTACCGCAGTGGTTCTACCTCGACTCGGGACAACATCGCCACCCACAGGTCAAGGAGAACAGCACACTACAAAAGTCCTCCACGACTTAAATGGTCTAAACCCTCTCATGATTGGTACATCCTGGATCATACTACCACCCAGGTGCTCCCCCTAGATTTAGACCCCCGCTACACATGTTAGTCAGGGCAATCCCCAGCCATATGAGAGCATAGATATTATCAAACAGTACATATCAGAAAAAATCAGGGTACAATGACTGCATAGCAAGCAAAAGTAAATTCTTACAGCTGGGATATATAAAAATAGACAATGGACAAGGTAACAATAGTAACCAAAGGTGGTTAATGCAATGGTAGAGTAGTAGGTAATGGTGGGGCACTCTCTGAGGAGCCTTTCAGAGGGAACATAACAGATGGGCACCCAGTAATCCCACCCCCTATACAGGAGGCTATAAAAATGTGCTTAATCCTAAGAAGACCAGTGGAGTGCAATGCTGCCCTAATGATGGCATATTGTTAATAGGGCATAAATATCTTCAAACAGTACATGTCAAATAAAATCAAGGCACAATAACTGCTTAGTAAGCAAATGTAAATTCTTACAGCTGGGATATATAGAAAATGGATAATAAACAAATTAACAACAGTAACCAGCAGTGGTCAGTGCAATAGTAAGGAAGGAATTAATGGCAGAGGCCTGCCCGGAGGAGCCCTTCGGAAAGAATGTAGCAGACGGGTACCCAACCATCTCCCCAGACAGAAAGCTATAAAAAGGTGCTTAATCCTAATAAGACCAGTGAAGTGCATTGCTCTCCTAATCATAGCATATTGCTACTGGCAATGCTAAAAGAATACTGAACTGAAAAGAAAGAAATTTATTTTTAGAATTAATCTCCCAATAACCTAGGCTAGTGTAGACTGGCTCTATCAGGGACCTGGGGGGGGGGCAGTTGAGCAAACATTGTGGTTAACCAGAGAGTGACTTTAAAGTTTCAGTGACGGTTCACCTCTCAGTATGTCAATTTTGCAGGATCACTGCTCCTAATCTTGTAACAGGAGCAATAATGTAGCTATAAAGGTACCATACTAACAGTTAATGTTTGTGCTACTGTGGGTGTTGTAGTAGTAGCATAGAACCCAATGAGACATGAGTTTAAAGTATTCACGGTTTGTGGTACCTGTGGTGGTAATCCAAAGATTGGCAATGGTAAAATCCTGATTCCTGAGTAACAGACTGTAAAGAAGGTGAAGGTCTGGAGTTCAGAGGGCCCATTGTCAAAACATTGCTGTGGCCTCAGGGCAGAAATTGAAGGATGCCTAATGCATCAGAGGCCCCTGTAGAGTGATGTAAGCAGGGAGGGGAATGGGATGCCAAAGGCGCTAGGTCCATGGGCATCCGCAGAACTTTTTTCAGGGGGGGGAGGGCATCATTTTAAGGTCACCCATGCTTCACCCATTTTTCGACAATGTCATGAAGGGGAGTGGCTTAGTCATTATCACATAAAGCACAGGCATGCAAAGGTTTAAAAACCTAATGCAAAAGCTTAATAGAAGGATCAAGCTACAATTGTCTGATTAGCAATTTCTAATCTGTTTTTATGTTTACAGAGGTTTCCACTACTGACTTTTCTTTCAGAAAATGTCAGCACCATGGCTCTGTTGTTCCAATATTTATATTACCCGGAGAAGGTATGCAGATAAGGATTTTTAACTTTTCTTAAACTTTTCTGATCTGCATACAGGCTCTGGCTTAGAAAGCATTTAGACCCACGGGTCAGCATTACAGCCGGGTAAAAAGCATTTTTAGAAGGTTAGCAATGATATCTCCGGCATATCGACCATGAAATAATTATTTTAACACCTTGACTACAATTATAGGTAGTAGTGCTGTTGAGCTCCAAAACATGGACACAGGCTGCCTCACCTCAGGCAGGTGCAGGTGGACAGCTCACATTCAGCCCTTCAGGCATGCTCCCTTACTTCCCTTAGGCTCGGAGCTGCGCTGCCTGGAAAAAATGGAGGAGGTGGGTGGAGCCAAAATTGACTGGGAGTGAAGGAGGAAGAACTTCTTCCTCTGCTCTGAATGCTTGGGCCTCGCCTCGGCCTCATGATATCACTTGTTGCCAGACGCCAGGCGGCAGGCGAGTCTAGCAACCAGTTCAGGGAGCAGCAGAGAGGCCAGCGGACGGTGCAATAAGAGAGTCTAAGGAGGTGGGGCGACGCCGCTGCTGCTGAATTTAACAGTAAGTGACTGCCACAGCTTCGGTGCCCCCCCCCTTTGCGACAGCTTGCGGCGCCAGGACACAGTGGAGTCACTATGGTTGGTGTCACCTGGTGTGGTAAAACATGGTGTCACCCCCCTCCTATTTTTGGTCCAGCAGCCCGGCCAGCAGCCCTGCCAGCAGCCCAGCATTGGAGATCGTTGACGCGTGTTGCGGATGTCAATAAGGCCTAGAGGATAGCAGGATAGGATAGGCACTTTCCAATGGCTCAGTCCCTAGCAGCAGTAAGTGAAAATGGCCGACAGGCCCTCTTACAGGACCCAGTGAAACAGCAGCAGTGATCCCTCCGGCTGGACGTTCGCTCACTCCGGGTTACCTAGGCCGACTCTGGTCAGTAGTGTAGCATGTCTGTACCCTGGCAGTGGCTCAGTCTTTCTCTCTCTGGTGGTGCTGGGCAGCAGCATGGCCCTCTCTCTGGTAGTTTCAGGGCATCAGCCTGTCTCTCTCTCTCTGGTGGTGCTGGCAGCAGCATGGCCCTCTCTCTGGTGGTGCTGGGCAGCAGTGTGGCTCTCCCTCTTGTGTTTCTGGGCAGTGTGGCTCCCTCTCTTGTGGTGCTGGACAGCAGCGTGGCTCTCTCTCTCTGGTGGTGCTGGGCAGTGTGGCTTCCTCTCTGGTGGTGCTGGGCAGCAGCGTGGCTCTCTATCTGGTGGTGCTAGCAGTAGTGTGGCTCTCTATCTGGTGGTGCAGGTACAGCGTGGCTCTCTCTCTCTGGTGGTGCAGGTACAGTGTGGCTCTCTCTCTGGCTTCCCCCAGCACAGTTCTCTCTTTTTCCTGTAGCAGTCACTCAGCTTCTTTCTGGGTTCCAGGCTGCTGGGGGCTGAAATCTGCTGTCTGTGAACAACAATGGAGCTGCCAATCTTTCGGGACTACATGATACTCCCCTTGCCTCTTCTGATTGGCTCTCTGCTGTGGCCAATGGGGAGGAAAGTAAATTGGGCACCAAGCTGAGCAGCGAACCATATGAGAGACACTCTCTCTTCTGCACTGCTGACAGGAGAAAGGGTAGGGGCAAGGGGGGGAAATACACTGACAGCCCACAGCTCACCTCTCTTCTGTGACAGCGAGGCCACTTGTGTTCACTGGTGGACTGAGTGGGGAAAGAGTCGTCTGTCATCGCTTCACTGGTGTGTCACCTCTCTGGCGGGTGTCACATTGCCTCACCCCCTGCCCCCCCATAGCAATGCCACTGCCTGGGCATGTGCACCCTGGGTACCCGCCCAAGATTGGCCCTGAGTGTCTGTTTGCAGACAATTTGCTTGGGGGGGCACTTGCCCCCCCGATGCAGACACCCACGGCTTGGTCCAGGTATGTACTTGCCATCGGGACTACCGGGAGTTTCCCGGTGGGCCGATGGCTCAGTGGGCCAGTTTCCAGACATCCCAAGTCTCCCGCATTTTGGCTGCAGCTCCCAGACACCCGCAAGGCACTTGTGATATCCCGGCTGCAGGGCTGATCCTAGATGGTCCCCTGGTTCACAGCAGGGAATGATTGGTGCGGGGGGAGGGACAGCTCTGAACACTAGGGATAAGCTTCGAGTTCGAGTCGAACTCATGTTCGACTCGAACATTGCCTGTTCGCCCGTTCGCCGAACAGCGAACAAATTGGGGTGTTCGCTGCAAATTCGAAAAATCTATGGGAGAAATCTAAAGTGCTAATTATAAAGGCTTATATGCAAGTTATTGTCCTAAAAAGTGTTTGGGGACCGGGGTCCTGCCCCAGGGGACATGTATCAATGCAAAAAGAAGTTTTAAAAACGGCCGTTTTTTCGGGAGCAGTGATTTTAATAATGCTTAAAGGGGTTGTTCCACCGGAAAAAAAAAAATTCAAGCCAGCAGCTACAGCTACAGCAGCTGCTGGCTTTTAATATTTGGACACTTACCTGTCCTGGAGTCCAGCGACGTCCGCAGCAGAGGACAAGCGACCGCTCGTCGCTCTGCTGCTCCCTCCGCCATCCTCGCTGAGGGAACCAGGAAGTGAAGCCCTGCGGCTTCATGCCCGGTTCCCTACGGCGCATGCGCGAGTCGCGCTGCGCCGTTCTGATTGGTGCTCCTGTGTTCTGGGAGCCGAGTGTCTCCCAGAACACCAAGGGAAGTCTGCGGGAAGTGACGTAACTCCCGCAGATTCCCGGAGACAGGACTCCCGGATGTGGGTGAAAATACCTGTCTTAGACAGGTATCTTCACCCCCCTCCCCCCTGAAAGGTGTCAATTGTGACACCGGAGGGGGGGAGGGTTCCAAATAGCAAAAGTTGCTATTTAGGGTGGAGCTCCACTTTAAATTGAAAAAATAAAAGTGAAATATTCCTTTAAATTTCGTACCTGGGGGGTGTGTATGATATGCATGTAAAGTGGCGCATGTTTCCCGTGCTTAGAACTGTCCCTGCAAAAAATGTCATTTTTGAAAGAAAAAAATGCATTTAAAACTGACTCGCGGCTATTAATGAATTGTCGGCTCCCGGCAATACATACAACAGTCATTGATAAAAAAAAAAAAAAAAGCGTGGGGGTTCCCCAGAATTCAATTACCAGGCCCTTCAGGTCTGGAATGGATATTAAGGGGAACCCCGCCGCAAATTTAAAAAAAATTGACGTGGGGTTCCCCCACATATCCATTCCAGGCCCTTCAGATCTGGCATGGATTTTAAGGGGAACTCCACCCCAAATTTAAAAAAAAAATGGCGTGGAGTCCCCCTAAAAATCCATACCAGACCCCTTATCCGAGCACGCAACGTGGCCGGCCGCAGGGGAAAAGGGGGGGACGAGAGAGCGGCCCCCCCTCCCTCCTGAACCGTACCAGGCCACATGCCCTCAACATGGGGAGGATGTCCCCATGTTGATGGGGACAAGGGCCTCATCCCCACAACCCTTGCCCGGTGGTTGTGGGGGTCTGCGGGCGGGGGGCTTATCGGAATCTGGAAGACCCCTTTAACAAAGGGGACCCCCAGATCCCGGCCCCCCCTATGTGAATTGGTAAGGGGTACATTGTACCCCTACCATTTCACGAAGAAAGTGTAAAAAAATGTTTAAAAAAACACACAAACACCTTGAAAAAGTCCTTTATTTAAAAAAAAACAACAAAAAAAAAAAACAATCCAGCGGTGAAATCCAGTGTCCCGCGGCGATCCCGATGTCCAGCGCTGTCCTTCATTGGTTGTGCCTGAGCGGACCTGATGGGGAACTCCCTCTCAGTATTTTAAATGTATAGACCCGCCCCTTCTAAAGTTCCCCATCAGGTCCGCTCAGCGGACCAGATGCGGAACATGAGAAGGGGCGGGTCTATACATGTATTACCAAAGTGAGAGCAGTTCCCCATCAGGTCCACCCCCTCGGTATGTCGGACCCGCCTACGTCATTGTCTTGAGCGGGGAACTTCCTTCACTGTGTAATTTAAATTTACATAGGGAAGGAAGTTCCCCGCTCAAGCCAATGACGTAGGCGGGTCCGACATACCGAGGAGGCGGACCTGATGGGGAACTGCTCTCACTTTGGTAATACATGTATAGACCCGCCCCTTCTCATGTTCCGCATCTGGTCCGCTGAGCGGACCTGATGGGGAACTTCAGAAGGGGCGGGTCTATACATTTAAAATACTGAGAGGGAGTTCCCCATCAGGTCCGCTCAGGCACAACCAATGAAGGACAGCGCTGGACATCGGGATCGCCGCGGGACACTGGATTTCACCGCTGGAATGTTTTTTTTTTTTTAAATAAAGGACTTTTTTTAAGGTGTTTGTGTGTTTTTTTTAAACTTTTTTTTACGCTTTCTTCGTGAAATGGTAGGGGTACAATGTACCCCTTACCAATTCACATAGGGGGGGGCCGGGATCTGGGGGTCCCCTTTGTTAAAGGGGTCTTCCAGATTCCGATAAGCCCCCCGCCCGCAGACCCCCACAACCACCGGGCAAGGGTTGTGGGGATGAGGCCCTTGTCCCCATCAACATGGGGACATCCTCCCCATGTTGAGGGCATGTGGCTTGGTACGGTTCAGGAGGGAGGGGGGGCCGCTCTCTCGCCCCCCCCTTTTCCCCTGCGGCCGGCCAGGTTGCGTGCTCGGATAAGGGGTCTGGTATGGATTTTTAGGGGGACTCCACGCCATTTTTTTTTTAAATTTGGGGTGGAGTTCCCCTTAAAATCCATGCCAGATCTGAAGGGCCTGGAATGGATATGTGGGGGAACCCCACGTCAATTTTTTTTTAATTTGCGGCGGGGTTCCCCTTAATATCCATTCCAGACCTGAAGGGCCTGGTAATTGAATTCTGGGGAACCCCCACGCTTTTTTTTTTTTTTTATCAATGACTGTTGTATGTATTGCCGGGAGCCGACAATTCATTAATAGCCGCGAGTCAGTTTTAAAAGACTTTTTTTCTTTCAAAAATGACATTTTTTGCAGGGACAGTTCTAAGCACGGGAAACATGCGCGACTTTACATGCATATCATACACACCCCCCAGGTACGAAATTTAAAGGAATATTTCACTTTTATTTTTTCATTTTAAGCATTATTAAAATCACTGCTCCCGAAAAAACGGCCGTTTTTAAAACTTCTTTTGCATTGATACATGTCCCCTGGGGCAGGACCCAGGTCCCCAAACACTTTTTAGGACAATAACTTGCATATTAGCCTTTATAATTAACACTTTAGATTTCGAACGTTCGAGTCCATTGTATTTAATAGGGTTCTAAAGTTTACACAAACATTTTGTCTGTTCGCAGGTTCTGGTGCGAACCGAACAGGGGGGTGTTCGGCTCATCCCTGCTGAACACCAATCTCCCTGTATAGCTTTTTAGCTGACAGCCGCTTCTTCTCCTCTGTCTCCCGCAGGTGTCTGATAAAAAGCTATACAGGAAGATCAGTGCTCACAGCTGTCCCTCCCGCTGCACCGATCATTCTCAGGTGTTTCCTGTGTCCTCCTCCAGCCCTCGGTCCTCCTCCTCTGCCCCCCCCCCCTTGTCCCCTGGAGCCAGCTTCCCTCCTCTCCTGTCCCGACGGCTGCGGAGGGGAACTGTCAGGAAGGAGAGCAGAGGAAGGAACCAGTAAATATGTAATTTACCGGTCCCTTACTTTTCTAAATTGGACACAGTGAGCAATCGCTACTGATCACTACCGTTTCCTGTGAAAACTGAGCAGAGTAAACTGTGTGTTACTCTACTTCAGTTTATAAATGAACAGGAGTCGCTGTCTCCTGTCCATTCATCTTCAGTGCTGAGAAAGGGACTGGGGAATCTCTGTCCTTACTCCCTTTCTCTGTCTCAAAGGGGAGATGTCAGGGGTCTTTTTAGACCCCTGATATCTCACCAAAGCCCACCAACAAGGCTGATAAAAAAAAATACAATAGATATTAAAAAATTCAATTGTAAAAAAAAATCAAAAAAATGTAATTGTAAGAAAATAAAATAAAAAACTACTGTTACCACTCCTCCTGCCCTACCAACACTGCCCACTGCCCCAACCCCTTCCCCCTAAAAAGCATTGTGAAAAAAATTCAAAACATAATAAATTGTAAAAAAGTCAATACGTAAAAATTAAAAACGACCCCTTTCCCCAGAAGCACTGTGAAAAAAATGTTTAAAAAATAAAAAAAATAAACAACAAACAACTTACAGTGGAATGTTTTTATGTATTTTTTTGCGCAATTGCGTATAGTTTATATACTGTTTTTTGTGCGTGTTTGCAAAATTAAAGTGGGCCTGTCTGGATGAAGTCCAGGGCCACATTTTTGTCCCAGTCCAGCCCTGGCTAGGTCCCGGTCAACAGCCCAGGAGATCCTAGTCAGCCATCCGCTTGTGCCCATCTGCAGCCTAAATGCAGCCTATGTGCCCATCTGCAGCCTAAATTTGCAGCCTGTCTCTCATCAATGCAGCCTTATTCCCATTTGCAGCCTCACCATCTCTCGTGCAGTGAGGGAATCACCGAGCCGTCATCTCCTGTTCACTCGGCTCTCAGTCACGTCGGCAGTCACATACACAGTTCCGCCTCTGCCATCGGCATTGGACCAGCTCCTGTGATTGACAGAACACTGGTCCAATGCCAGTGGCAAAAGCGGGACTGTGTGTGTGACGTCAGAGCCGAGTGAGAGCCGAGTAAACAGGAGATGACGGCTCTGTGAATTCTGGCGTCGCCCGGAGGCGCTCGTCCCCCTCCTTCCCCTCCGAGGTACACTATCGGCGTATAACACGCACCCGTGATTTCCCCCCTATTTTCAGGGGGTAAAAGTGTGTGTTATACGCCGATAAATAACGGTATATACCGCTGCAAACATCCGAGTGACTGCAATGATTTTAGATCCCTCATTTCTGGTTAACTCTAAGGCCTTGTACACACGACCGAGATTCTCGTTGAAAAAAACATGTCGTTTTTTTCGACGAGATTCTTGGACAAGAAAATTGTCCCGGCCGAGTGTACACACGCTCGTTTCAAAGAACCCGCGGTTCTTTGAATGGAGCGTACGCGGTGACGTCATCGACTACGACGAGCATGCGCTCGTCACATTCGATGCCGTCGCCGCCATCTTGGTATACCCTACGTATGCCTAGGAAGCTACCGCGCATGCGTCAAATTCATTTCGAACATGCGCGGGCTTCCGGGAGGACAGGTAAGTGTACACACACTCACTTTTCTCGTCGAGAAACATGCCGAGGAGAATCTCGACGAGAAAATAGAGAGCAGGTTCTCTATTTTCTCGTCGAGGTTTCTTGTCGGTTTTCTCGACGAGAAACCCGATAGCCGCGTACACACGACCGATTTACTCAGCAAGACCTCTCTGCCAGCAAGTTTCTTGCTGGTTCTTGCCGAGAAAATCGGCCGTGTGTATGAGGCCTAAACTGTTGTACTACAAAAACATTTAAACACCACCCATTGATAATTAATGGGTACCATAGTTTTTCCCCATTTTGCAGGCCTACTTAGTTTTAGGGCTTGACATATTTGGTATTTATTTACTCAAAACTACCACATCTTTAAGTTTGTTGGAGAAAATTTGAAATTGAATTGTAACCGTCATTTTAGTAAAAAAAAAAATGGTGAAAATATAGATTGCGCATATATTATGTGACCTATAAAAAGTAACTACCACCATTTTATTCTAGGGGGCTTCTGCTTTCTGAAAATATATAATGTTCTCGGGGGTTTAAGTAAATTTTATACCACAACTGCATATTTTAACCACTTGCCGACCGCTCGCGGTATATATACGTCAGCAGAATGGCTCGTACAGGCACAATCACGTACCTGTACGTGGCCCTTTAACTGCCGACGTCGGGGTCGGGCGCGCGACCCCCCTGCCTTCCCCGTGAGTGGGACCGCGGGTCCCGCGGACTCGATCGCCGCGGGAATCCCCGCGATCGTCTCACGGAGGCTCGGAGCGGGGAGATGTGTGTGTAAACACAACATCTCCCCGCTCCTCTACTGACAATGTCCGCTCTGTGTAATCAGAGCGGAGATCGGTGACATGTCAGTCGTAGCCACGCCCCCCCTCAGTTATTAACACGCCCCTAGGCACACTTAACCCCTTCAGCGCCCCTAGTGGTTAACCCCTTCACTGCCAGTGTCATTTTCACAGTAACCAGTGCATTTTTATTGCACTGATCGCTGTGAAAATTACAATGGTCCCAAAAATGTGTCAAAAGTGTCCGATGTGTCCGTCATAATGTCACAGTCATGAAAAAAATCGCTGATCGGCGCCATTACTAGTAAAAAAAATTTTTTTTATAAAAATGCCTTAAAACTATACCCTATTTTGTAAACGCTATAATTTTTGCGCAAACCAATCAATAAACGCCGATTGTGATTTTTTTTTTACCAAAAATATGTAGAAGAATACGTATCGGCCTAAACTGAGGAAAAAAAATGTTTTTTTTTTATATATTTTTTGGGGATATTTATTATAGAAAAAAAGTAAAAAATATGTAATTTTTTTCAAAATTTTCGCTCTATTTTTGTTTATAGCGCATAAAATAAAAACCGCAGAGGTGATCAAATACCACCAAAAGAAAGCTCTATTTGTGGGAAAAAAAAAAAATTGTTTGGGAGCCACGTCACACGACCGCGCAATTGTCAGTTAAAGTGGCGCAGTGCCGAATCGCAAAAAGGGGCCTGGTCATAATGGCCCGTATTGGTCCGGGGCTTAAGTGGTTAAGATGTGTGCGAAAAATTGAGAAGTTGGTCTAGAGGGGAAATGGTTAATTAATTTAACATTCACAAGTGAATATATAACTGCACTTTGGTTTGCAGCTTCCATAGGGTCCCCGGTCTTATGACACCTGATATTTTTGGGCTTCGGATCTGTAGGTGCAGATGCCTGCCCATTGCATTTGGTTTCCTGGCAGCTTCTGCGCCAGACAGAGCACTAATAATGAACAAGCCACCAGCATCAAATAGAGACAGATGCTGCTGTCCATGTTCAATTGGATGTGACAAGCGCAAAGCTCTTCATATTTCACACTAAAACTGGTTACACACATTTGGATCCAGTGTCTTGACAAAAGTGAGGAACATTTCTGATGCTCATCTGTACCGCACATTATAGAATAGAGCAGTTTAGACGCTCCAATTTGTGAACGGAAAGCAACTTTCTGTCATAACAGAACATTTCTATTAAAACCAACCTCCAGGCATATGTAAAAGACACAAGTAAACATGGATCTGGATTCTTTAATGCAGCATTAAATGTATTTTTTTAAATGCAAGCAAATGAGTACCTGAAACTGACCTGATATCAGCCTCTTGCAGTCTACTGTACAGCAACAGCTCAGACTGGAAAATGGGCAAGCACCTCAAGGAGCAAATCAGTTGTTTTGCAATGCTTATCTGCTAACAAGTAATATGCTCATAGCAGTGGCGGCCTGTCCATATGGGGCGCAGGGCTGCCGCGCCCCCTAATCTATGTTTCCGGCCCCTAATATCCATGCAGGGCGCCGGATGCATAGATTTAAATTTTTATTTTATTTTTTGCAGCATGTGAGGCTCTAATTGGCTTTAAAAAGGGTGGGCTCGGGGCTCAGAGCACTGCACCCCATGCACACCCATTTGTGTAACAATAGCAAATTATTATTCGCTAATGTCTTCCTTCTTCTCCTCCCGGCCAATCAGGAAGCGGGTCCTGAGACCTGATCATCCGGGAGTCTTAAGACGGGTCTCAGGACTCGCTTCCTGTTCGGCCTGGAGGAGATGCATCGACCCCGGCAGCAGCAGTCTCTTCTAGGATCCCTACCCCAGATTCAGCAGAGCACCGCCACCTTGTCCTCCTCTCCGCAACTCTACTGCAGTATAAGGGTATAAGGCAAGGCCATGTATGGTGGGGGGGGGGCGGTAGTGCGAGAGGATCGATGCCTATGGAGTGCCGGGGGGGGGGGGGGTGTAGTGCGAGTAGATCACCGTTGTGATCAATCGATCGAAAGCCGCAGGGGGTGGGGGTGCTAGTGCGAATGAGGGGGCCAGGTATGTTTGCCGCCACCCCCCCCCCAACAAATTTTGACCACCAGCCGCTACTGACTCATAGCAGGATAGAGCAGACCGGCAGAGATATGACTTTGTCAGTCTTCTGCTTTCACCTATCACTGTCCATTCACATGCTGGAACAATGCAAGAAGAGAAGTCATGACACTGGACTTAAAACAATTAGACCGGCCATACTGTGAGCGAATTTGAGACAGTGTTGATGCAGGAATCCCTCCTGCTGAGCCATTGTCTGCTCCCAGAAGGGGGGGGGGGGGACTGGAGCAGCCATCTCTCCCAGGGGAGAAGACAGTAATTATTGCTAGCGGCTACAACAGCCACTAGCGATAATTGCAGGTAAATCCCGACATGCTGGTTGTACCCAAGTTGATCGATAAACTTGGTACATTCAGCCTGCCCATACACGGTTCAAATCTCGGCTGGTTCAGCAATAGTGATGAGCCGAACACCCCCGGGTTCGGTTCGCACCAGAACCCGCGAACGGACCGAAAGTTCGCACGAACATTAGAACCCTATTAAATACAATGGATGTGAACGTTCGAATTCTAAAGTGCTAATTATAACGACTATTGTCCATGTTATTGTCCTAAACAGAGTTTGGGAACCCGGGTTCTGCACCAGGGGACATGTATCAATGCAAAAAGAAGTTTTAAAAACGGCCGTTTTTCGGGAGCAGTCATTTTAATGATGCATAAAGTGAAAAAAAAAAAAGTCAAATATTCCTTTAAATATTGTACCTGGGGGCTGTCTAAAGTATGCCTGTGAAGTGCCACGTGTTTCCCGTGTTTAGAACTGTCCCTGCACAAAATTACATTTCTAAAGGAAAAAAAGCCATTTAAAACTGCTTGCGGCTTTAATGTAATGTCTGGTCCCGGTAATATGGATAAAAATCTTTAAGAAAAATGGCATAGCTACCCCATCACCCCCCCACCCCAGCCCATTACCAGCCCCTTTGGGTCTTGTATGGATATTAAGGGGAACCCCGCACACAAAATAAAAAAGGCCCTATATACTCTGAACACCCGTATACAGGCGGTGCATACAAGACAGGGACTGTAGGTTTGTTCTTATGTAGAATCTGTTTGTAATTTTGAACAGCTACATTGTTTAAGTGTAGCTCCAGCCCAAATACCTATTTTTAAGCTTTTTGGAAAACATAGGGAAGGGTTATCACCCCTGTAACATTTGTTTTGCTGTCTGTGCCCCTGTTCAGAACATTTCACCTCACTTTGCGTCCCAATGACAACTGTTTTTGAAATGTGGTGTTTTTATTGAAACAAGGATTGGTGATAAAGCATCAGTAGAGAGGAGACACCTTTCTCCCATATTAATTCTTACAGGAGAGAATTTTCCTTCCAAGGGGTAGATTTCCTCTCACTTCCTGTTGTCTTCTTCCGTTTGCAAGTAGTAGTCGTTTGTAAGTTGGATGTTTGAAAGTAGGGACCTGCCGTATATACTCTGCAGAAATAGGCCCCTTAGGTGTTGGTGTTGGCACAACACTGTAAGCACTCACAGTTACTCTTGGTGGGTGCTGGAACGCCCTGCTGTCAACTATTATATCAGGAATTGTAATAACATATAATTGTTGAACAGTGGTAGTAAAAATTGGGCCTTTGATGGTGGTGATGGTGCCACAACACTGTAAGGGCTGACAGTTACTCTTGGTGGGCGCAGCAATGGGCCCTGCTGTGAATTATTAGATCAATAATTATAATTGCATGCCCCTGTTGAACAGGGGCTGAAAAATTGGGCCTTTGGTGGTGGTGGTGGTGGTGGTGTTGACACAACACTGTAAGGCCTGACAGTTACTCTTGGTGGGCGCAGCAATGGGCCCTGCTGTGAATTATTAGATCAATAATTATAATTGCATGCCCCTGTTGAACAGGGGCTGAAAAATTGGGCCTTAGGCACTGGTGGCACAACACTGCAACCCCTCACAGATACTGTACTTGGAGCACAGCAATGACGCCTGTTGCAAAGTATTGAATCAAAAATTGTAATTACACGCCCCTGTTAAACAGGGGCTGAAAAATTGGGCCTTAGCCACTGGTGGCGGCACCCATAAACCAAAATGATCTTCCAAGCTATCATCATTAATCGGATCATTGAGGAGGAGGATAGCCAGTCAACATAACAGCACAGGCACTCAGCATCAGTCTTGAAGGGATGTGACATTTTAAAATCAATTAGTCTGTTATATCAGCATCAGGTGTGTGGTAGCTGGTGGTGATCCAAGACTGGTTCATCTTGATGAAAGTCAGTCGATCAACCGAGTCGGTGGACAGGCGCACCCTGTGATCCGTGACAAATCCTCCAGCAGCACTGAATGTGCATTCTGAAAGAACGCTGGATGCAGGACAGGCCAGTAGCTCAATTGCATACTGTGCAAGCTCTGGCCAGTGATCCATCCTCAAGACCCAGTAAGCCAGAGGATTTTCGGTGGGGAAGGTGTCCAAGTCTGACCTTGCCCCTAGGTATTCCTGCACCATGTATATCAGACGCTGGCGATGGTTGCTGGAACCGATCATACTTTGGGGCTGCGGACTAAAGAATTGTCTGAACGCATCGGTCAGACGGCCACCTTCCCCACCGCTCCTTCTTTGACTGCCCGAAGCCTCAGCAACTCGTTGTCCAGGACCAGGAGTTTGTAACCTCCCAGTCTCTGGGAACGCGTTGCACAGACCTTTCTGCAAGGCCTCCCGGAGTTGTCTCATCCTCTGCTCCCTCTGCGACGGTAACATAAGGTCCGCAACCTTACCCTTGTACCGTGGATCAAGGAGAGTGGCCAGCCAGTAATGGTCCCTCTCCTTGATCCGAAGAATACGAGGATCCTTCCGCAGACTTTGCAGGATCAGGGAGGCCATGCAGCGTAGGTTAGCTGAGGCATTCAGTCCGGAGTCCTCTGGGTCACTAAGGACGACATGATCTGCAGCCACCTCCTCCCAGCCATGTACAAGTCCACTGGTTTCTTGGGACTGTAAATCATCCCTAAAAGACTGCTGCTGATGATGCTGAGTGCCAGCCTCCACCTCCATGCTGACACAATCCTCCTCCTCCTCCTCCTCCTCTTCCTGTGCGATGGGTGGGACAGAAGGAACACTGTCTGGGAAAAAGGGGCCTTGAGAGGCAAGGAAGTCCTCCTCTTCCTGCCTCTGTTCTGCCTCAAGTGCCCTGTCCATTATTCCACGCAGCGTGTGCTCCAACAGGTGGACAAGAGGTACAGTGTCACTGATGCATGCACTGTCACTGCTCACCATCCTCGTGGCCTCCTCAAATGGTGCCAGGACAGTGCATGCATCCCTGATCATGCCCCACTGGCGTGGTGAAAAAAACCCGAGATCCCGTGACCCTGTCCTGGTGCCGTAGTCGCACAGGTACTCATTGATGGCCCTCTGCTGCGTGTGCAGCCGCTGCAGCATGGCCAACATTGAGTTCCACCTGGTGGGCATGTCACATATAAGGCGGTTCTTGGGCAGGTTCAACTCCTTTTGCAGCTCAGCCAGGCGAGCACTGGCATTATAAGATCTGCGGAAATGCACACAGACTTTCCTGGCCTGCCTCAGGACATCCTGTAAGCCTGGGTACCTGCCCAAGAACCGCTGCACCACCAGGTTAAGGAAGTGAGCCATACAGGGCACATGGGTCAGTTGTCCCTGTCGGAGGGCGGAGAGGAGGTTGGTGCCATTGTCGCAAACCACCATTCCTGGCTTAAGCTGGCGTGGCGTCAACCACCTCTCGGCCTGCCCCTGCAGAGCAGACAGGACCTCTGCCCCAGTGTGGCTCCTGTCCCCCAAACACACCAGCGCAAGCACGGTATGGCATCTTTTTGCCTGCGTACTTGCGTAGCCCCTTGAACGCCTACGGAGCACCGCTGGTTCCGAGGACAAACCACAGGAAGAGGCCATGGAGGAAGAAGAAGAGGAGGGGGTGGAGGAGAGAGGTGTGTCACAACCAGTAGTAGCATTTTGGAGGCGTGGCGGTGGAACAACCTCCAACACTACTGCACCTTGTCCTGCATCCTTCCCAGCTGCCAAAAGAGTGACCCAATGGGCCGTGAAAGAAAGGTAACGTCCCTGTCCATGCCTGCTGGACCATGAGTCAGCGGTAATATGCACCTTACCGCTGACAGCCCTGTCCAGCGAGGCCAAGACATTGCCTTCCACATGCCTGTAGAGAGCCGGAATCGCCTTCCGTGAGAAAAAGTGTCGTTTGGGAACCTGCCACTGAGGAACCGCACATTGCACAAACTCACGGAAGGGGGCCGAGTCTACCAACTGAAAAGGCAGCAGTTGAAGCGCTAGCAATTTAGCCAAGCTAGCATTCAACCGCTGGGCATGTGGATGGCTGGGAGTGAACTTCTTTCGACGGTCCAGCAGCTGGGGCAGGGAAATTTGCCTGCTAGAATCGGACGTCGGTGTACTGCTAGCAGAGTGGCCGCAAGTACTTGGCTGTGACACACCTAATTCTACACCTTCATTCCTCTCAGTGCAGGTTTCAGAGAGGACTGAAGGTATAGTGGGGTTGGAGATCCCAGCTGATGCGGTGCAAGGAGAGGTCCGCTTTGTTCTTTGGTGTGGGTCTTTAAGGTAGGCTTGCCAACGAGCTGCATGGTAGGTCAACATATGTCTGATCAAGCATGTGGTGCCCAAGCGGCTGATGTTTTGGCCACGCGATATACGCTTGAGACATATGTTGCAAACAGCACCTGTGCGATCTGATGCACTCGCCTCAAAAAAGGCCCACACCAAAGAACTTTTTGAATGACGGGCAGAGGCAGCGCCCTGCACAGGCGGAGCTCTGCGGTGTGATTCCATCGGTGTGCTGCCCATACGCTGGCCACCCAAGGGCATCCTGCCTCGTTGGAGATGTGCCTCCTCCTCATCCTCCTCCTCCTCCTCTCTCCTATTAGGCACCCACGTGGAGTCAGTGACCTCATCATCCCCTCCCTCCTCATCACTGGAGCCAATCTGGCAGTATGCTGCAGCTGCTGGAGCATGACTGCCAGATTGTTGTCCTTCTTGAGCATCCCCTCTCTCTGCTCTCACGCTACTGCCTTCCTCTAGCTGGGTATCATCATCAGATCCTTCGAAACGCTGGGCATCCTCCTGGAGCATGTACCCAACACTGTGCTCAAACAGTTCGGGTGACTCCTCATGAGGAGGACATGGTGGGTCTAGAGAAGGAGTGACTAATGATGACATTGATACCAGAGAAGAGGACGCTTTGGCAGCTGCTTTGCCAGTACCCTGAGCCTGGGTGAGAGAGGATGAGGAGGATGAGGTGGGCTTGGTCATCCACTCTACCAAGTCTTCGGCATGATGTGGCTCAACATGTCCAGCTGCCGAAAAGAAGGACAAGCGTGTCCCATGGCCATGTGCTGATGACAATGCACCGCGTCCACGACCAGCACTGTTGCCCCCAGACACAGATCCTGCTTGCCCTCTTTTTTTGCCTCCTGACTGTCTGCCTGTGTTGCTATGGCAATTTCTATGGTGACTTTATAATAATAATATAGAGTTTAGGTAGTAACAGGATATGTGTAAAGAGCCCCTTCCCTCCCCCTCCATTGATACTGCTGGAAATGGGTGGGAGGGGCCCCTCCCTCTCCATTGATCAGGAAACAGGAAATGGGGAGGGGGGCTTTGGAAAGGGTTTGGGAGAGACATGTGTGTTTGAACAACAGTTGTTGTGTGGGAAGGACAAAGGAAGGAGCTGGATAACTTTGGAGACGCTTTTTTGGAGATGGACTGAGCAAAGGACCATGGAGGACATCTTGACCCCTAAGTTGAGTAATTATTTAGTTTACTTAATGTGTACGGTACATGTTGTACATGCTTATATATATTTGTAGGCATATATTTTGTAAGCTATAAGTTGTGTTGTATTGTGAATCCTACAGTTTTATGTGCAGATATTTCCTTGTTTAGTAAAGCATTGATACACTACAGAAGTTTAAGCTTCCTTGATTTTACCACAGAGTAACCTTAATAGATAGACGTAAAGCAAAACAATGGGGGCTCGTAGCCGGAATTTGTGCTAAAATTTCAACAGAAGCTGACCTGTTTTCTGTGGTGTGTTTTGTTGCTTGTACTGGGGGAAAAATGCTGCGTACACTGTTTAGGAAGAGTAAAGCTGCAAAGGTTTCTGGTGTCCAGGAGGACTTGAAGGGGTGCACCCTTCCTATCTGGGCCAGAAATAGTCAGTGGATGTCTGTTGCAAAGGAGCTGGCTGGATATGCTTCTCCTTTGAGCAGAGCTTGGGGGGATGGAGTCTCTGATCTTTCCTCAGATTTTAGTCTCAAAAGTTTTGAGTTCAGTAAGGGAGAGATGCGGGCAGTTGCTGTGTTTGGTTTGCATGTCCTGCATGCTCTACATATTGAATCTGAAAAGAGGGAAAAGGCAGAATTAGAAAGAGATTTAATAAAGAAGCAGCTTGCAGTGGCCTCCAAGTGTTTGGATGAAACTGCAAGCAAGGCAAAAGATTTAGAAAGTAGGGTAATTAAAGTTAAACCTGCAGTGGCTTCCAAGAGTGTTCAAACCGCTGTAGGCCCAGCTGAAGATTTGAATGAGCGGTGTGCAGACCCCATGAATAAATCTAATGATGCTCTAACAAAGGACAAAGGCCCAAAGCCTGTAAGCAGAAGTAGGACATGTGCCAGTGTTACTTCCCATAAGAGGGAAGCTGAGGATTTGATCAGCTCAAATTACAGAGTTGATTCAGATACAAGGAAGGCAAGGCCTATGATCTCCAGGAGACACATGTGGATTGATTTATTTAAGGTGGGGGTCCCTAGAGAGGAAATAGATGGGATTCCTACACCAGCATTGTTTAAGAAGTGGAAGCAAATGGTTGGGAATGGTAGATTCAGTCACATTAAGTGTTTCTGTTGCCACAAAATGGGGCATTTTGCAAAAATGTGCCATACTGTGAAGCAGCAGGCCTCTGTTCTTCCAAGGACGGCACGGAGAGACATGCAAGTTTATTCGTTACGTTGGAAGTCAATGCCTTTCCGTGAAAGTGTTTCAAGGCAACAGTGGGCACCCTACAATAGTTTTACAGTTAGAAATGGGCAGATGGAGAAATGTGAGCAGTGAGCTATGTTTTTGGCACAGTTGGAAATGAACATATAATCTGCTTTTGTCTCTTACTCTTTTCAGATATTGAGCATCGAGAGGTGGAGCAGGCAGAGCAGACGACCATGCTGGGTGGGAGGAGGAAGACCAGAAGATAGCTTGATGAAGATGCGGATGATTTGCTAAAGGTGGCTGAATTGGAGTGGACTTTCATCTGAGCATTTTCTTATGACCAAGAGGACAACAGACTTTCATCTGGGACTTTCTTTACACAAACTGCCAAAGACATTAACCCTGCTCAAAAGTAATGTTGCAGCCTTCCAGGGACGAAGCAAAAGTCTGATCGCCCAGATGGGGGTCAAAAGGGAATTTTTTCCTCCCGTTTAGGGGGGTTTTCGCCCTTTTCTGGAGAAAAGGCTTTAAGAAGTTTTCTATATTATTCTATAAAGTCAAGAGGTGGTATGTGTTGCTATGGCAATTTCTATGGTGACTTTATAATAATAATATAGAGTTTAGGTAGTAACAGGATATGTGTAAAGAGCCCCTTCCCTCCCCCTCCATTGATACTGCTGGAAATGGGTGGGAGGGGCCCCTCCCTCTCCATTGATCAGGAAACAGGAAATGGGGAGGGGGGCTTTGGAAAGGGTTTGGGAGAGACATGTGTGTTTGAACAACAGTTGTTGTGTGGGAAGGACAAAGGAAGGAGCTGGATAACTTTGGAGACGCTTTTTTGAGATGGACTGAGCAAAGGACCATGGAGGACATCTTGACCCCTAAGTTGAGTAATTATTTAGTTTACTTAATGTGTACGGTACATGTTGTACATGCTTATATATATTTGTAGGCAAATATTTTGTAAGCTATAAGTTGTGTTGTATTGTGAATCCTACAGTTTTATGTGCAGATATTTCCTTGTTTAGTAAAGCATTGATACACTACAGAAGTTTAAGCTTCCTTGATTTTACCACAGAGTAACCTTAATAGATAGATGAAAAGCAAAACACTGCCTCTCCTTGTTTGCCTTCCAGACATTTTAATGGATGGCCTGCAGGGAGATGGGAAAAACAGCAATAAGGGCTACCTTCAGGTGTATACTGTGCAGGAGGCTTAGCAACAAAGACACTGACACTGTCCCCTGCCTATCCTTCTCTGTCCCTAAACACAAGGATTTGCAATATGCTTCAGCAAGATTGGTTTAGCACAGAATAGCACACTGACAGTTTCCCTCACTGTCCTTCTCTGTCCCTACAAACAAGGTTTAGCACAGAATAGCACACTGATAGTTTCCCCGCGTGTCCTTCTCTGTCCCTAAACTCAAGGATTTAAAATATGGTTCAGCAAGATTGGTTTAGCACAGAATAGCACACTGACACTTTCCCTCACTGTCCTTCTCTGTCCCTACAAACAAGATTTAGCACAGAATAGCACACTGATAGTTTCCCCGAGTGTCCTTCTCTGTCCCTAAACTCAAGGATTTCAAATATGGTTCAGCAAGATTGATTTAGCACAGAATAGCACACTGATAGTTTCCCTGCGTGTCCTTCTCTGTCCCTAAACTCAAGGATTTCAAATATGGTTCAGCAAGATTGGTTTAGCACAGAATAGCACACTGATAGTTTCCCTCACTGTCCTTCTCTGTCCCTACAAACAAGATTTAGCGCAGAATAGCACACTGATAGTTTCCACGAGTGTCCTTCTCTGTCCCTAAACTCAAGGATTTCAAATATGGTTCAGCAAGATTGGTTTAGAACAGAATAGCACACTGATAGTTTCCACGAGTGTCCTTCTCTGTCCCTAAACTCAAGGATTTCAAATATGGTTCAGCAAGATTGGTTTAGCACAGAATAGCACACTGATAGTTTCCCTCACTGTCCTTCTCTGTCCCTACAAACAAGATTTAGCACAGAATAGCACACTGATAGTTTCCCCGAGTGTCCTTCTCTGTCCCTAAACTCAAGGATTTCAAATATGGTTCAGCAAGATTGGTTTAAAACAGAATAGCACGCTGATAGTTTCCACGAGTGTCCTTCTCTGTCCCTAAACTCAAGGATTTCAAATATGGTTCAGCAACATTGGTTTAGCACAGAATAGCACACTGATAGTTTCCCTCACTGTCCTTCTCTGTCCCTACAAACAAGGTTTAGCACAGAATAGCACACTGATAGTTTCCCCAAGTGTCCTTCTCTGTCCCTAAACTCAAGGATTTCAAATATGGTTCAGCAAGATTGGTTTAGAACAGAATAGCACACTGACAGTTTCCCTGAGTGTCCTTCTCTGTCCCTAAACTCAGGGATTTCAAATATGGTTCAGAAAGATTGGTTTAGGACAGAATAGCACACTGACACTTTCCCTCACTGTCCTTCTCTGTCCCTACAAACAAGATTTAGCACAGAATAGCACACTGATAGTTTCCCTGAGTGTCCTTCTCTGTCCCTAAACTCAAGGATTTCAAATATGGTTCAGCAAGATTGGTTTAGAACAGAATAACACACTGACAGTTTCCCCGAATGTCCTTCTCTGTCCCTAAACTCAAGGATTTCAAATATGGTTCAGAAAGATTGGTTTAGGACAGAATAGCACACTGACACTTTCCCTCACTGTCCTTCTCTGTCCCTACAAACAAGATTTAGCACAAAATAGCACACTGATAGTTTCCCCGAGTGTCCTTCTCTGTCCCTAAACTCAAGGATTTCAAATATGGTTCAGCAAGATTGGTTTAGAACAGAATAGCACACTGACAGTTTCCCAGAGTGTCCTTCTCTGCCCCTAAACTCAAGGATTTCAAATATGGTTCAGAAAGATTGGTTTAGGACAGAATAGCACACTGACACTTTCCCTCACTGTCCTTCTCTGTCCCTACAAACAAGATTTAGCACAGAATAGCACACTGATAGTTTCCCCGAGTGTCCTTCTCTGTCCCTAAACTCAAGTATTTCAAATATGGTTCAGCAAGATTGGTTTAGAACAGAATAGCACACTGACAGTTTCCCCGAGTGTCCTTCTCTGTCCCTAAACTCAAGGATTTCAAATATGGTTCAGAAAGATTGGTTTAGGACAGAATAGCACACTGACACTTTCCCTCACTGTCCTTCTCTGTCCCTACAAACAAGATTTAGCACAGAATAGCACACTGATAGTTTCCACGAGTGTCCTTCTCTGTCCCTAAACTCAAGGATTTCAAATATGGTTCAGCAAGATTGGTTTAGAACAGAATAGCACACTGACAGTTTCCCGAGTGTCCTTCTCTGTCCCTAAACTCAAGGATTTCAAATATGGTTCAGCAAGATTGGTTTAGGACAGAATAGCACACTGACACTTTCCCTCACTGTCCTTCTCTGTCCCTACAAACAAGATTTAGCACAGAATAGCACACTGATAGTTTCCACGAGTGTCCTTCTCTGTCCCTAAACTCAAGGATTTCAAATATGGTTCAGCAAGATTGGTTTAGCACAGAATAGCACACTGATAGTTTCCCTCACTGTCCTTCTCTGTCCCTACAAACAAGATTTAGCACAGAATAGCACACTGATAGTTTCCACGAGTGTCCTTCTCTGTCCCTAAACTCAAGGATTTCAAATATGGTTCAGCAAGATTGGTTTAGAACAGAATAGCACACTGACAGTTTCCCCGAGTGTCCTTCTCTGTCCCTAAACTCAAGGATTTCAAATATGGTTCAGAAAGATTGGTTTAGGACAGAATAGCACACTGACACTTTCCCTCACTGTCCTTCTCTGTCCCTACAAACAAGATTTAGCACAGAATAGCACACTGATAGTTTCCCCGAGTGTCCTTCTCTGTCCCTAAACTCAAGGATTTCAAATATGGTTCAGCAAGATTGGTTTAGAACAGAATAGCACACTGACAGTTTCCCCGAGTGTCCTTCTCTGTCCCTAAACATAAGGATTTCAAATATGGTTCAGAAAGATTGGTTTAGGACAGAATAGCACACTGACACTTTCCCTCACTGTCCTTCTCTGTCCCTACAAACAAGATTTAGCACAGAATAGCACACTGATAGTTTCCCCGAGTGTCCTTCTCTGTCCCTAAACTCAAGGATTTCAAATATGGTTCAGCAACATTGGTTTAGCACAGAATAGCACACTGATAGTTTCCCTCACTGTCCTTCTCTGTCCCTACAAACAAGATTTAGCACAGAATAGCACACTGATAGTTTCCACGAGTGTCCTTCTCTGTCCCTAAACTCAAGGATTTCAAATATGGTTCAGCAAGATTGGTTTAGCACAGAATAGCACACTGACACTTTCCCTCACTGTCCTTCTCTGTCCCTACAAACAAGATTTAGCACAGAATAGCACACTGATAGTTTCCACGAGTGTCCTTCTCTGTCCCTAAACTCAAGGATTTCAAATATGGTTCAGCAAGATTGGTTTAGAACAGAATAGCACACTGACAGTTTCCCGAGTGTCCTTCTCTGTCCCTAAACTCAAGGATTTCAAATATGGTTCAGCAAGATTGGTTTAGGACAGAATAGCACACTGACACTTTCCCTCACTGTCCTTCTCTGTCCCTACAAACAAGATTTGGCACAGAATAGCACACTGATAGTTTCCACGAGTGTCCTTCTCTGTCCCTAAACTCAAGGATTTCAAATATGGTTCAGCAAGATTGGTTTAGAACAGAATAGCACACTGACAGTTTCCCCGAGTGTCCTTCTCTGTCCCTAAACTCAAGGATTTCAAATATGGTTCAGAAAGATTGGTTTAGGACAGAATAGCACACTGACACTTTCCCTCACTGTCCTTCTCTGTCCCTACAAACAAGATTTAGCACAGAATAGCACACTGATAGTTTCCCCGAGTGTCCTTCTCTGTCCCTAAACTCAAGGATTTCAAATATGGTTCAGCAAGATTGGTTTAGAACAGAATAGCACACTGACAGTTTCCCCGAGTGTCCTTCTCTGTCCCTAAACTCAAGGATTTCAAATATGGTTCAGAAAGATTGGTTTAGGACAGAATAGCACACTGACACTTTCCCTCACTGTCCTTCTCTGTCCCTACAAACAAGATTTAGCACAGAATAGCACACTGATAGTTTCCCCGAGTGTCCTTCTCTGTCCCTAAACTCAAGGATTTCAAATATGGTTCAGCAACATTGGTTTAGCACAGAATAGCACACTGATAGTTTCCCTCACTGTCCTTCTCTGTCCCTACAAACATGATTTAGCACAGAATAGCACACTGATAGTTTCCCCGAGTGTCCTTCTCTGTCCCTAAACTCAAGGATTTCAAATATGGTTCAGCAAGATTGGTTTAGAACAGAATAGCACACTGACAGTTTCCCCGAGTGTCCTTCTCTGTCCCTAAACTCAAGGATTTCAAATATGGTTCAGAAAGATTGGTTTAGGACAGAATAGCACACTGACACTTTCCCTCACTGTCCTTCTCTGTCCCTACAAACAAGATTTAGCACAGAATAGCACACTGATAGTTTCCCCGAGTGTCCTTCTCTGTCCCTAAACTCAAGGATTTCAAATATGGTTCAGCAAGATTGGTTTAGAACAGAATAGCACACTGACAGTTTCCCCGAGTGTCCTTCTCTGTCCCTAAACATAAGGATTTCAAATATGGTTCAGAAAGATTGGTTTAGGACAGAATAGCACACTGACACTTTCCCTCACTGTCCTTCTCTGTCCCTACAAACAAGATTTAGCACAGAATAGCACACTGATAGTTTCCCCGAGTGTCCTTCTCTGTCCCTAAACTCAAGGATTTCAAATATGGTTCAGCAACATTGGTTTAGCACAGAATAGCACACTGATAGTTTCCCTCACTGTCCTTCTCTGTCCCTACAAACAAGATTTAGCACAGAATAGCACACTGATAGTTTCCACGAGTGTCCTTCTCTGTCCCTAAACTCAAGGATTTCAAATATGGTTCAGCAAGATTGGTTTAGCACAGAATAGCACACTGACACTTTCCCTCACTGTCCTTCTCTGTCCCTACAAACAAGATTTAGCACAGAATAGCACACTGATAGTTTCCACGAGTGTCCTTCTCTGTCCCTAAACTCAAGGATTTCAAATATGGTTCAGCAAGATTGGTTTAGAACAGAATAGCACACTGACAGTTTCCCGAGTGTCCTTCTCTGTCCCTAAACTCAAGGATTTCAAATATGGTTCAGCAAGATTGGTTTAGGACAGAATAGCACACTGACACTTTCCCTCACTGTCCTTCTCTGTCCCTACAAACAAGATTTAGCACAGAATAGCACACTGATAGTTTCCACGAGTGTCCTTCTCTGTCCCTAAACTCAAGGATTTCAAATATGGTTCAGCAAGATTGGTTTAGAACAGAATAGCACACTGACAGTTTCCCCGAGTGTCCTTCTCTGTCCCTAAACTCAAGGATTTCAAATATGGTTCAGAAAGATTGGTTTAGGACAGAATAGCACACTGACACTTTCCCTCACTGTCCTTCTCTGTCCCTACAAACAAGATTTAGCACAGAATAGCACACTGATAGTTTCCCCGAGTGTCCTTCTCTGTCCCTAAACTCAAGGATTTCAAATATGGTTCAGCAAGATTGGTTTAGAACAGAATAGCACACTGACAGTTTCCCCGAGTGTCCTTCTCTGTCCCTAAACTCAAGGATTTCAAATATGGTTCAGAAAGATTGGTTTAGGACAGAATAGCACACTGACACTTTCCCTCACTGTCCTTCTCTGTCCCTACAAACAAGATTTAGCACAGAATAGCACACTGATAGTTTCCCCGAGTGTCCTTCTCTGTCCCTAAACTCAAGGATTTCAAATATGGTTCAGCAACATTGGTTTAGCACAGAATAGCACACTGATAGTTTCCCTCACTGTCCTTCTCTGTCCCTACAAACATGATTTAGCACAGAATAGCACACTGATAGTTTCCCCGAGTGTCCTTCTCTGTCCCTAAACTCAAGGATTTCAAATATGGTTCAGCAAGATTGGTTTAGAACAGAATAGCACACTGACAGTTTCCCCGAGTGTCCTTCTCTGTCCCTAAACTCAAGGATTTCAAATATGGTTCAGAAAGATTGGTTTAGGACAGAATAGCACACTGACACTTTCCCTCACTGTCCTTCTCTGTCCCTACAAACAAGATTTAGCACAGAATAGCACACTGATAGTTTCCCCGAGTGTCCTTCTCTGTCCCTAAACTCAAGGATTTCAAATATGGTTCAGCAACATTGGTTTAGCACAGAATAGCACACTGATAGTTTCCCTCACTGTCCTTCTCTGTCCCTACAAACAAGATTTAGCACAGAATAGCACACTGATAGTTTCCACGAGTGTCCTTCTCTGTCCCTAAACTCAAGGATTTCAAATATGGTTCAGCAAGATTGGTTTAGAACAGAATAGCACACTGACAGTTTCCCTCACTGTCCTTCTCTGTCCCTACAAACAAGGATTAGCACAGAATAGCACACTGACACTTTCCCTCACTGTCCTTCTCTGTCCCTACAAACAAGGTTTAGCACAGAATAGCACATTGACACTTTCCCTCACTGTCCTTCTCTGTCCCTACAAACAAGGTTTAGCACAGAATGACACACTGACACTCTCCCTACCTATCCTTCTCTGTCCCTAAACACAAGGAATCCAGGATTAGTAAAGGAAAAAAATGACACTGTCCCTGCCTATGCTTCTCTTTCCCTGCTCCGGAACACACTACACAAGGCCGCCGCGCTGGCGGCCTTTTATAGTGTGGGGCGTGTACTAAACCCCCTCAGCAATAATTGGCCACAGGCATCCTGCCTGTGGCCAATTATTGCTCTCCTCGCTGCCGGCGCTGTGATTGGCCAAGCATGCGGGGTCACAGTGCATGCTTGGCCAATCACAGCGCCTGGATGACACTGCGATGGCGTAGTGCATTGTGGGCCGTTCGCGTCACTCGAATTTGGCGCGAACGGCCCAAATCGTTCGATCTTCGTCGAACGATCGAACAGCCGATGTTCGAGTCGAACGTATGTTCGACTCGAACACGAAGCTCATCCCTATTCAGCAGGAACCCGACAAGATTTGAACCATGTATGGCCTACCTTAGTTGTTTTTCAAAAGATAGTTCCTAGTGGTTCTTGTCAAATGGATCTTGACTGCGTGGGAGCATAAAGTGGACCCACAAAAGTGAGACCCACCCCACACAAATGGACCCACAGAAGTGAGACACACCATACTTGAGGTGAATAGAAGGAATCAATAACCAAAGGATCAATTAAAAGTCAATATGTCATTTATTCTTGACAGCAGAGTCAAAACCAGTAAAAAAGGAACATCCAATGCGTTTTGGGGGCCAAAGTCACCCTTTCTTCAGAGTTCAAGCTTGCTTGTTATAAATCCAATATACAGTATACTGTGGTATGCCTTCCCACATGGAGATCTTTGGGAAACCCAGGTGGAATCCAGTGTCTCGTAGTACTGTAGTAGTTAGCCCTGAATGACGGAAAATGCTTTGCCCCCCCCCCCCCCGACTTGTTATATATTATTTTTCCTCTGGTTGTGACTTTGCTATCAAGAATAAAAGATATATGGATTTAAATTGATAATTGGTGCTTGGTTCCTTATGTTCAATCACAGATTGGGGGAGGAACAAGACCTGTAAATATTACTTAAAGTGGTAGTAAACTCTTTAAAAAAAGTTATCTCCTGAAAAGTAATATCATAATGTGCTAGTATGCATCGCATAAACAAAGCCCCCCAGTGGCATGCTGCCACCGATGCAGAGGCTTTCACCTTTCTTCTGGGTTCGTGAGCCGCTTGATTGGCCAAGCCACGATGACGTCAACCCCCCACATGCGCATGCCATTCTCGGCTACGGCACAGAGCTCTAAAGGAACGATACGGGAATGTCATTTCTTCAAAGCACAAGTGCCGCTCATGTCACGGACTGCTGCTCTCTAGAATATCTCCTATATTCATTTTACCTACAGGTAAGCTTTATTATAAGCTTACCTGTAAGTAAAAATCACAATGTGGTGTTTACTACTGCTTTAACTGCAACAGGGAAAAATTAGGTCTCATGCCCTGCCAGACAGAGATCTACTGTGTGGCAGAGCTGTGTAAACCTCAGAACTGGATGGACAGAAATACAAATCCTCAGTTATTTCATCTCTGTATTTAGCTGTTTGCCTGGAGTTCAATTTTAGAGTTCACTTTAAATTCTGCAGTGTAAAAAATGCATTTTTATACAAAAAGTCATTTCTGGGTATAGCTTACACACATAAAGATGCCTGGTCAGGTTCTGACCTGCTAATACATTACCAGCGCTATGTGGATTAATACCTGTCATAGGTTATACATTTATGTGCCTGATACTTGTCAGAGCAAAAGCAGAGGAAAGCTTCTTGGACTGACTTTACGTCCTTCACAAGGTCACAAGCATGTAATGGAGGTGACTGGAGTGACAAGCTGATTAAAGCAAAGCAGCACATAAATACAGGATAACTTTATTGCAACTTAAAATCCAAACCTTAAAAATATAAAGTTAATGTGTACCTAACTCTAAAAAACACAAATGTATTCTGCTGCAGCTTACTTGTACTTACTGTACTGTGGATGTGGTGGCAGCATTAGTTTAATATTTTTCCCCCTCAATATATAAACTCAACATTTCATATTCCTGATATGTGCCTGCTGTACCATGTACTTGTATGAGAAAATATCCTGTTCTCTTTGTATTGCTTCCTTTGTATGAAATCCCTGGTGTTCCTGTCACTCTCTCTGCTTTCCTACTAAACACTGACCACACTAAGCAGGAGAATACACCATGGTCAGTTCTCTAGCTATGCTATTTTTTTTTTGTTTACTGAGGAATAATGACTTGGATAGGGATGGGGAAGTATGGGACTTTGAAACAAACCTCAGGCACAACTCTAACTATATACAGTCTTTATATACAGCTCCCCTTCTCCCTCTAGCACTCACTTGCATGCAGAATCCAGATGGTACACTGTGAATGTCTGACAATCACTCAGTCAGATTGAAGCAAAAGCCCATTACAGGCAGGAACCTGAGGCCCCTTGGTTGTGTAGCAAAGTTCAGTGTCCAGCTTACATTCCTCCTGTGGCTACTGATCCCAGTACCACCTCTTCAGGCACTGCCAATCCACCTGGCTGCAGTGGCCGTTTGCACTAGCCCTCCAGGCTACCTTCTCCCCAGAGGAGGTAGCTGACATTCACCAGCCCACCCGGCTAACAACTTTAGGAGATTTCCCGTACATGCCGACCTACACCCGCTGTCCTCTCTCCTTGCTCCCATGCCTCCAGGAAGGGTTTCCTCCATGTGTTTTAGGGGTAATCTTCCAACACTGGAGCCCTGACCTGAGGTCATCCCCCCAGACTAGAGGGCATCCTCAAGGGCCACTGACAGCCTCCTCAGCACTCATCTCCATCTTCCACCACTACTCCTGCTGGCTTGGCTTATATCCATTTATGAGGTAAGCTCTGCCCCCTGTTGGCCCAAAGCTGGGGATTGGCTGAGACCTCAGAAATATCTTACTCCCACCCTCCAGCTCTGGAAGTTTCTACCAACTTCCAGATAGGGTGACCACGTGTCCCGGATTGCCCGGGACAGTCCCGCATTTGGCAGGTCTGTCCCGGGCACCTTCATTCCAGGACAATACAGTGTCCCGGAATGAAACTGACACAGCCACCCCCCGGGCCAATCTGATGCCCCCAAAAAAGGCCGCCACATTACCGCTTTACTCACTGACAGTACTTGTCCTGGCCGGGAATGCCTAGAGGAGCACAATCTCCGCCCCATGCTTGTGATTGGAGAAATAATAAATCCTGTCTCTTGTGTCCAATCACTGTGCTGTGATTCGTTACAGCACAAGCTGATTTTTGGGAAGGGAGGGTGTCCCTGAATGGTAGTTTGGAAATGTGGTCACCCTACTTCCAGACCAGGGGGGAGTGCCAGAGAGAGCTGCCAAATGAGTCATCCAGTCCCTGAGTCACTAAACCCTAAACCCCGATTCACAGTCCAAGCTTCGACCTCAGCCAAGCCAAACTTTTCCTACACTAACAACTACTTCTAGCAACCACTAGAGGGTGCTACAAATGTTTACACAAATGTTTTGCCTTTCATTTCTATTTTAAACGGAATGGGTTGTTTTACAAGGTGATCATTTACAATCACTTTAAAGTGGTTGTATAGTGATTTTTTATTTATTTTACCTACAGGCAAGCCTATAACAAGACTTACCTGTAGGTAAAAAAAATATCTCCTAAACCTTTACGGTTTAGGAGATAATCCCCTCGCAATGAGCCACTGACTGCAGCGGCGCATGCACACAGGGGATTCTCAGCTGAAGACCCGGCAGACGCCGGACCTTGCTGGAAAGAAGTCTCCCACGCGCATGCGCGGGAGTGACGACATCGCGACTCCAGCCACTCACAGTGCTGGAGCCACCATACCCGGAAGACACGCCGAGGCAACATGTCATCTCCCTTGGCTTGGACCAGGTAAGTTACCGACGCCTCGTTCTAAGGTAAGTATTTCATAATGAGCTAGTATGCGGTGCATACTAGCTCATTATGCCCTTTGCCTTACAGGGTTAAGAAAAAAGTTCAGCTGGTATACAACCGCTTTAACCTTCTGATCCTGATAATACTACATTTCCTATCTTAGGGTGACAACGCTCTTTTCTATCTATGTGGAAATGGATCATTACACTAGAGCAGTGATGGCGAACTTTGGCAACCCAGATGTTTTGGAACTACATTTCCCATGATGCTCAAATACACTGCAGAATACATGAGCATCATGGGAAATGTAGTTCCAAAACATCTGGGGTAACAGAGTTCGCCATATCTACCCTAGGGCATGAAGAATGCTGGGATTGCAGAACACTTTCTCATGTTTTCATCTTCATAAAATAGGTGGGATGTACTCTGTAGTCCACAGAGAAACCTGGAAACACCGCTAACTAATAACAGTCAGCAGAGGCAGAGAGCACAGGTAGTTATCAGCTCACAAGATATCTGGAAGGACTGGCAGGTATTTTTTGCACTTATCAAACAAATCAAACAAATTGCTAGAAATGTTGTATATATAACAGACCAAAGGGAAGCAAATAAGACAAGTTCATGTTTGGGGTTTACTAACTTTTTTTAGAAGATATCTAATTGTAATGTGTACAAGAGGAAAAACTAGGCTGGAGCTTCAAGCCTAGTACACACGGCCGAGAATCTCGTCGCAAAAAAAACATTGTTTTTCTCGACGGGTTTCTTGTCAAGCTTGACGAGATTCTTGTCAAGCTTTCCTTGCATGCACACTGTCAATACAAAATCTTGTCGGTCTAAAGTGTGGTGACGTACAACACATATGACAGCAGTATAAAGGGGAAGTTCTATTTTCATGGCGCCACCCCTTGGGCTGCTTTTGCTAATCTCGTGTTACTGCATGTTAGTAAAAGTTTAGTGAGAGACGATTCGCGCTTTTCAGTCTTCGTGCTTCCAGTTCGTTACAGCGTGACAAATGTGCTATCTCCATTACGAACACTAGTTTTACAAGAAGGAGCGCTCCCGTCTCATACTTGTCTAGCGCACTCACCCCAGACTTTACCTGCTTTTTCTTTTACTTGGCTCCTTCGCAGGAAAGAATGAGGCACACCGCACTAGCAGCTCGTACCGTCCTGGATGGGGAGGTTGAGCGGTGTTAGTTTTTTTCGGGCCTGCCTGCGGCTAATGTTAGAATCCTCCCGAGCTGATCTCGTGTCTGCATTAGCCAGAGACAAGTTCTTAATTCTCCCCAGTAAAGTAACTGTCCACACCAGCTGAAAGTCCAACCTTAGTATTTATTTCACCACGGATAACAAATAGTCTCTATGAGAGCAGACAGGTTGACACAATACACAGGTCAGATATGGTGGGAGGAGGTCCAGGCACAAACTCAATTTAGGCTTCTCTTACTGTTCTGCTTTCATGAACAGGCTTGGGCGTACGGTCTCTGCCACAGACCGGATGAATATGAAAATATGAAATATGAATATGAATATGAATATGAAAAGTCACTGCCACTGACTTGTTGAAGTTGGTCACTGCCACTGACCTGGTGAATAGGGCCTTGCCCTATTTGGTCACTACCACTGACCTGGTGTGCGTAGAGTCACTGCCACTATGACCTACAGGACATGCACTTCCTTCTTCAAGAAACTTGGCCCTTGTTAAGGAGAAGAACCTCCCTCCGGAGAGTTACCAGAGGCCCCCACTGTCACCACGACCCTGCGCTGGGTCTTCAGAAGGGGTTACCTCCCTGGCCTCCTCGATCCTGGATACGGGTCCCCTCGCAAGGCAGCACCCTGGGAGCCCTCAATCCCGGGCGGAACCCAGCCGAAGCCTCTGGGCTCCGGGCCTCAAAAATAGTACCTCACCCTGTAATGGATGAGTTCTGGTCCAATCCCAGAATCTATTCCCTTGTTCTGCCGCTGCTCCGAATTTATGTTAAAATATACATGTAGGCCTGTTTGAAGGATTGCACACTGAAATAAGACTCATCAGTATAGCTTCCTTCTCATGTATGGCTTCCCCATTGGCTCCTTTATTGAAACTCGACTTATATAGCCAATATGACACATACACTCGTCATCACAAAACATGTACACATGATTGGCTGAGTCCAAATATAGTGCTTCTTCTTCTGTGACGTCCTCTCCCTCGTGGCAAGTCATTAGGCTACATTCCAGAGTTCGATCGCCATATTGCTTCGCACGATGGGAGGGGCCCTCCCCTCCCGGATTGAGGGACTTAAGACGATGAGTCTGGCAGTGAGGGGAGGGGTCGGGAACTCCACTCCGAGCCCAACATTTCTGTCATATGGTTACTCAAGGAAAATAATACTGTCGTAATAAGATTTAACAAAACATACACAATATACTAACCTATATTTTCTAGCTAACATATATTTAACCTATACTAAATGTCCAATATAAATACTAACAGGCTTCTTATTGTACAAATAGCTTGGTGTGTATTTCTGTCCCTGGCAGACACGTTCCCATAGAAGGATGCTAATTTACTCCAAATTCCTGAGGTGGGGGGCAACAGACTATGTTAACAATTGGGCACAAATCATTTAACCCATTGCTAAACTTCTCAAACTATATTCAAATGGATACCAGAATAAGAAGTCCTTTATATAAAAATATTCATTCACAACCCCAGACTGAAGGTGTCTGGGATGGAACAGGAACTCGGCCTCCGGGCCTAGGGCACCCAGAGGCGACACACGCACCACCCAGGCTGAAGGTGCCTGGGCGCGACCCCTATGGAAGATGGCCGCGCCTTTTTATACCCTCTCCCGACAGGCACAGCAGGTTCCTCACCCCGCCGTACTGCTGCCGAGAGGGGACAAGAAAAGGCACAACCCTGTATCAGTGGTTCAACCCTGGCCCACGGCAACAGCGCCACCTTGAGGCCACAGGGAACAGCACACCAACACTATCTCCCAAGGACAGAAATGGTCCAAGAAACCTAACAATTAGTGTACCTGAGCCATATTACTACTCAGATACTCCCCTTAAATATAGCACCCCGCTACACTTGATTCTGACCATGCGCGGTTTTTGAAGACTCGGAAAAGCATACACACAAACGGTTTTCTCGTCCAAAAACAGTCTGACGAGAATCAGGACGAGAAAACTGAGACTCCCGATGAGAAAAAAGAAAGCAGGTTTTCTTTTTTTCTCGTTGAGATTCAAGACAGTTTTCTCGACAAGAAACCATATACACGAACGGTCTTCTCAGCAAGAAAGCTCTCCCAACAGTTTTCTTGTCGTTTCTTGCAGAGAAAACCGGTCGTGTGTACAAGGCTTTACACTTCGCCTGCCAGACATATCATGATAATCAACTATGGCTCACATGCTGGATTAGTGATATAGATTTCTTTGTGTTTGTTATGAACCATTCTTAAAACGTCTTATGTTTAATTCCTTTGTGTTGTATTTTCCTTCAATGATCCGTCAGTATTTTCTGCCTGATATGATCTTATTGTGTTTTTGTTTGAAATCCTTTTTGCAATTGTGTTATGTTTGCATGTTTTAAGAAGGTGTTATTAAAGAGGAGGCACAAAGACATAATTGCAAGCCATCAGCAAGGCATTGCATCATCTAACGGGAGATAGCAGATAAACAAGAGAGGGAACAAAGTGTGCCAGCACTGCTAAAATGTCTTTGGTAAGAAGCAGTACATATACTTCTGATTTCTTCCCTTCAGTTTTTTTTTTTGTTCAGCATTATTTTCAGATTTGTAACCCCTGTGTCCAATAGTGAAGAAACTGGTCTTGTGGCAGTTTTGAATACAAATTTAGAGGGTTAGTTAACCTTTATAAAACAATCTACTGTGCAGTCAAAGGCCCCCGTAGTTTCCAAACCATTGTCATTGGGAGACAAATTACTCACCTGTAGGCCAGCATGGCTTCCACAAAGTTTGGCCGCAAAGGTAACTTTCTGAGCAATCCTTGCCTTTCTGCATATAAGCTAGAATGAAGGATCCATTGAGCATGCCCTCATCATTACATATACTAGTGTAACGCCCTTCTCCTATTGACCAGGTGCTCGCATGTAAATTTAGTGGGTTATCTGTTCTGTACATAGTTCAGATTCAATATTATGGCTAAATTAGCCTCTGCTCCAGCGTTGGCTGTGTTGCGTGCAGTTCCGCACTGTCGCCTGTAGGTGTCGTTGTCACCACAGGCCAGTGATGGAAGGGCAACAGGCTGATGTGTATTGGGTGTCCTTTTCCCCAGAAACAGCCAAGTGGGAGTGGTCTCCCCACTGTGAGTTCTGGGAGAGGATACTTAAGGGGCAGACGCCATCTTTATTTCTCTCTCACCTCATGGCCCGCCTGGCCTAAGGTATGTGACAACTCCTCTTCTGCTTCGGGGCCCTGCTGGCCCGAGGCTACGTAACTGCAAGTAGACCCAGAAGCTGTCTGGTGCCTACTGGTTCAGAGGTGGTCCTGTGCTGTCTGTCCTGCGGGAAGAAGCCGCGCAATTGAAGGATCCGGGGGAGGACTCATCTTGGAGAGGACTGAGTGAAAAGCTGGTATCTCAAGAGGAGCCTGGTGACTCAATTGGAGGATGCATCCTAACCAATCTACCTCACAGTACTGCCGGATGGCTTAAAGGAACTTTTGATACTGTGTTGCTGTGTTCGCTACCATTACTAAATCCTGTGGCAGAGGATTGTTCAACTAAGGCCCCATGCACACGAGACGCTGTTATTTGCTGTTAAACGCGCGTTCAGAGGCAGTTGGACACTTTTTTCAACTGCTCCTGAACCCATTCAATGTTATCCTATGTGTCCATGCACACAGTCTCGTTTATTGCCGTTTTTAGGCAGTTGCGTTTAACCTCGTTTTTCCAGAAGCAAAAAAATGGGTTCAGACGCAAAAGTTTTCCACGTTTTAGACGCAAAACGCGGCTAAACGCCGCTAAACGCGGCAAAACGCGGTACCAGCATTTTGCCGCGATTTCGTTTATTAGCGTTTTTAAAGGTGACCTATTTTTTTACATTAGAAATCTCAAAAATGATGGCAAATGATGAAAAACCATCAAAAAAATATGAAAAAAAACTGTAATTGCTTGCATTGCACTGTAGACAATCCACAACTTGTGGCAGGTGACGTGGCAAGTGGACAATCCACAACTTGTGGCAGGTGATGTTGCCAGGTGACGTGGCAGGTGGAAATCCACAAATTGTGGCAGGTGACGTGGCCAGGTGACGTGGCAAGTGGACAATCCACAACTTGTGGCAGGTAACGTGGCCAGATGACGTGGCCAGGTGACATGGCAGGTGACGTGGCAGGTGGACAATCCACAAATTGTGGCAGGAGACGTGGCAGGTGACGTGGCAAGTGGACAATCCAAAACTTGTGGCAGGTGACGTGGTCAGGTGACGTGGCATGTGACGTGGCCAGGTGACATGGCAGGTGATGTGGCAGGTGACGTGGCAAGTGGACAATCCACAACTTGTGGCAGGTGATGTTGCCAGGTGACGTGGCAGGTGGAAATCCACAAATTGTGGCAGGTGACGTGGCCAGGTGACGTGGCAAGTGGACAATCCACAACTTGTGGCAGGTAACGTGGCCAGATGACGTGGCCAGGTGACATGGCAGGTGACGTGGCAGGTGGACAATCCACAAATTGTGGCAGGAGACGTGGCAGGTGACGTGGCAAGTGGACAATCCAAAACTTGTGGCAGGTGACGTGGTCAGGTGACGTGGCATGTGACGTGGCCAGGTGACATGGCAGGTGATGTGGCAGGTGACGTGGCAAGTGGACAATCCACAACTTGTGCCAGGTGACGTGGCCAGGTGACGTGGCAGGTGGAAAGCCACAAATTGTGGCAGCTGACGTGGCATGTGACGTGGCCAGGTGACATGGCAGGTGACGTGGCAGGTGACGTGGCAAGTGGACAATCCACAACTTGTGGCAGGTGACGTGGCCAGGTGACGTGGCATGTGACGTGGCCAGGTGACATGGCAGGTAATGTGGCAGGTGACGTGGCAAGTGGACAATCCACAACTTGTGGCCAGGTGACGTGGCAGGTGGAAATCCACAAATTGTGGCAGGTGACGTGGCCAGGTGACGTGGCAGGTGATGTGGCCAGGTGACGTGGCAAGTGGACAATGCACAACTTGTGGCAGGTGACGTGGCCAGGTGACGTGGCCAGGTGACGTGGCAGGTGATGTGGCAAGTGAACATTCCACAACTTGTGGCAGGTGACGTGGCAGGTGACATGGCCAGGTGACGTGGCCAGGTGATGTGGCAAGTGGACAATCCCCAACTTGTGGCAGGTGACATGGCCAGGTGACGTGGCAGGTGACGTGGCAAGTGGACAATTCACAACTTGTGGCAGGTGACGTGGCAGGTGACGTGGCCAGGTGACGTGGCAAGTGGACAATGCACAACTTGTGGCAGGTGACGTGGCCAGGTGATGTGGCCAGTGGACAATCCACAACTTGTGGCCAGGTGACGTGGCAGGTGACGTGGCAAGTGGACAATTCACAACTTGTGGCAGGTGACGTGGCCAGGTGACGTATCAGGTGACGTGGCAAGTGGACAATCCACAGCTTGTGGCAGATGATGTGGCAAGTGATACGCTAAATACAAGTACACTGCTGCTCTCTCAGCTGCTGGTCTCCCAAAATGGCTGAAATGGTTAAATAATAATGTTTTTTGAGCTTAGGGAGGGTCTTATGATGTTTCTTAACTAAACGCCTATAGACGCAAACGCGGTAAAACGCCGCTAAAATCTCGGCAAAACGGGCGTTTTTAAACGCCGGTTTTAGCCTTTAAAAACGTGTGTTCAGCAGAGTTTGCACCGGCGTCTCGTGTGCATGGGGCCTTACACTAAATCCTGTGGCAGAGGATTGTTCAACTATTATTCTCATCAAGTCTGTGGCATAGACTTTTGTCTGTGCATCATTTCGGCTGCTAGGTCAGGGAGAGGGGCCTATCCGGGTGAGCAAGATCCATTGACTGAAGTGTACTTGTCTCCGGGATCTCTAGTTCCTCAGTGATCTGCACAAGGTATCTGAACTTTCCCCTAACCCTCCATCCCTCTACTGCTCAAGTTGTTTAATAAAAAGCATTGGAAAAATAACTAAGTGACTGGTGCATACATCCGTGGGCGCAAGGCCCCATATAGACTGTACTTTTTTTGACCTGGTGAACTGTGGGTAGGGGTGACGACAAATGACCCAAAATAATAACCATCAGCTCCTACGGGGGTAGTGCTACACGTGGGGGCTCGTCTGGGATATTTGCCGTTGCCCTGAGCAACTCAGAAAAGTTATTTCACTGAGAGTCTACGTTAAAGAGGGCCCTGCACAGTGTTACTTATTACGGGACAAAAAGGGGTTAAGTGTGGATCACTTTCCAAGTGCGTAGGCTACGGGCGGAGCCAAGAAAACCCGGGAGCTACGTGACTGAGTGAGCAGGGGGGAGGAGTTCCCGCCTGCTGCTGCGTGAGACGCGTGTGTGTAAGAGAACTATTAGTTTTCGTCCAATGCGCATACGCGAGCGCAACGGACTGCGTGCAGGAGCGCGTCCCTAGCGCCAATTGGCGCCAAACGGCCTATTTAAGGAAGTGCCCTGACCCCAGACCCCTGCTGACTGGTCTTCAGCTGTTACCCAATATCCTGAACCCTGCTGTGATCCTGCTTGATACCTGTTGCTGAACCTGGCTTGCCTTGACCCTGCTTCTGGACTCTGCTCTGTTCTGATTACTGGCTCCTGATCCTGGCTACCCGGCTTCTGCCTGCTGCCTTGTACTTTGCTGCCCGCCTGTTACCTGACCCGGCTACCCTTGTGACCTTGCATCTGCTTCCTGTGTCGCTCCTCTTCAACCTCCGAGTGTCTGCGACTTCAGTCCTGTGACTCTCTGCAACTTCCTGCTGCAAGTCTTCCAGGGACTTAACATCATCTGAAGTCCCAGTGCCACTGTTCCAGCGGAGTGCCTCTTTAACCCCGGCTGATCCTTGGTGCACAGCTGCCTTCCTTGATCTGATGATCCTCCTGCTCATCCAAGGTCGCACCCCCCTGCTACTGGTTTCCGGGTCTACATCTGCAGGCACTCGTGTTCCTCCTGTCCCTCGGTTCCCTCTGTTCCACCACCAGCGGGACCAGGGCTGGAGATACAAGAGAGGCTGACCTCGTCACTTCAGTCTCCCTTCAGGTACGTGACAGTACCAGTCAGCCAGTGATGGAGTCTGAAAGGGAGGTCTCTCTTCTGCTTACCCTCTGCTGGACTGTTACCGCACTCTCTCGTGCGGTGCAAGGGTTACACATGGACTTTGTTCAGCTCCACAACCAACTGCAGCCTGCACCCAGTCTGGCTTCCACCTCTGAGGGCTCAAGAGTCACGGATTCTGCTGCTCAAACCATGACTAGCACTCCAGTTGAACTTTCCTGTTCTCCTGAGCCTAGAGTGTCGCTACCTGAGCGTTTTTCTGGAGACCGTAAAAGATTCACGACTTTTCAGAATGTCTGTGAACTTTACTTCTCTTTGCTACCCCGCACCTTTTCTACTGAAGAAGTTAAGGTGGGATTCCTCATCTCTTTACTGCTGGAAGAACCCCAGGCGTGGGCCCAACAGCTTCGGTAGCAACGTGATCCTCTCTTGGCTTCTGCAAATTCCTTTTTTACCGCCATGGCTCAACTGTATGCTGATCCCTTCCGCCATCAGACAGCTGAAACTACTCTGAGTCACTTGCAACAGGGCTCCAGGCCCGTTGAGGATTATGTATCGGACTTTCACTTGTGGAGTGCAGATACCAAATGGGACAACTCAGCTTTATGTTTTCATTTTCGTCTCGGCTTGTCGGAGGCTATCAAGGATGAACTTGCCAAAGTGGGCACACCTACTTCTCTAAATGACTTTTTTTTTTTTTATATAATCTTTATTTTAATATTTTTGTTTTTAAATCATGTAAAATCACAACATTGGAGTTGAAGTAAAGCAAAAACCAGCATAAATGGGAAAGCAAGGGAAGGGAAATGGGGAGAGGGAGAGGGGACAAAAACAAAAACAAAACAAAAAAAAAACGGTATCATTGCAATGCATATTGAAAGTGCTATCCCAGTGATCCCAGCAGGGGCCCGCACCTCGCTATAGCTCTCAGCCAATGTGTTGGGGCGCAATTCCGCCCCTTGGCCAGCGGGGGCCCGGCAGGCACCCCCCCCCCCCAGGAGGGGGGCTAAAAAAAAAAAGCCTCCATCATACCTCCATCTAGGGGGAACACCCCCCGTGCTCCCTCCGTGGCCCTCTCAGGTGCAGGTCCCGTCGGGGCACCAGGGTTACAAGTTGAGTTCTCTAACCATTGTAAAATTAACAAAAATAAATCAACTAAAGGGAAATAGAACAACAGGTTGCAAAGAACGTGGTGCACAATAGGATAAGGTCTCCAATATTGGCCATATAGACCGTGGAGGGGAAGAGATAAAGGGGCACACATTACATATCTGAAAGCAGGGTGTATGAGAGGGCACAATCAGGCATGCGCATCACCACTAGCAGGTCTCTTCAGCTTCAGTGAGGGCTCCGCTAACTCCAGCAGCGCAACATCCAGGCTAGATGGCATAGAGTCCGGGTCAGTAGCATAAGTCTGCCACTGTGCCCAGATCCCCTCAAAATGGTCACTCCTGTCCTTGCACCTCGCCACCCACTCCTCCGCCTCCCTAATGTCTTCTACCTTCTTCAGCCACTCTGTGATAGAAGGAATCTGCGGGCGTTTCCAGTAGAGAGGTATAAGCCGTTTAGCAGCGTTCAAGAGATGAGGGAGTGCGCTTTTCTTGTAGCAGCTCAGAGGAAGGGCAGGGAGGTGCAGGAGAAAGTGAGTTGGGGAAAACGGGATGTCGACCTGCAGGGCATCTTTGATATGGTCGCGAACTTCGAGCCAGAATGGCCTGATCACTGGGCAATCCCACCAAATATGGAGGAGAGTACCCTTCTGGCCACATCCACGCCAGCAGCGGTCTGTGACTGAAGGGTATATACGAGATAATGCCGCAGGCACACGGAACCAACGGGTCAGCAGTTTGTAATTCGTTTCCTGCGTCTTGGAATCAATTGAGCTGGAGTGCGCGAGTCTATACATGTGTGCCCGTTGCTCTGCTGAGAACTCGACTCCTAAGTCTCGCTCCCATTCGCGCATAAAGGCTGGTTTGGAGTCAGCAGGAGCTGATCCCAGAAGCTGGTACAGTTGGGAAATCAGATGGGGAGTGGGTTCCTCCTCCACGAACATCCGTTCAATGGGGGTAAGAGTGTCTAACCCTCTTATAGAAGCACCATGTCATGGATATGCAGTAGTGTTTGTCTGCCATCTTACCTTCCTCCTCATGTGTTCATCTAGAGACCAGACCTCCTTCACCTGGCTTCCTTTATAATCTCCTCCCAGCCTGACTCCACCCCAGGCCCTATCACTGAACACTATATTAACCTGTGCACTGCAAGCCTGCTTTGCTGATCAACGTGTTTGTTAGGCATTGTGTGTTTGGGTTCCTGCCTGCCGTGTGCTACGTCTGTCTCTCTGTTACGTTATTGGCTTGTCCCCGACCATCCCTGTCTGCTCGTGACCCTTGACCTTCGGCTCGTTCTTCGTTATCCTTGTCTGCTTGTGGCCCCTGACCTTCGGCTTGTTATTCGGTTCTCTCTATCGTGTGCTGCTGCTTCCCCTTATCCTACGGGGCGTGAGCTAGGAAACTCCAGGGGCCGCGACCTGGTCCCAGCCTGCAGCGTAACATCCTCACCACTAGAGGCCCTGGAGAAGACCAGCTGGGTCTTAGACTCCGCGCCCTGGGGAATCTTGGCTCTCGCTTCCGTTGGGATCCCGGTTGTGCTCCTCTGGTCCCGCTTTCCACAACCACCCAGTTTCCTATCCACAGAAGCCAGCCATAGGGTTCACTACCTCGCGGTGCACTCCTGTCCCCCTACGGTGTGCATCTGTCACCTGGCCACAGGTGACCCTGACAGTTTGATCAGCCATGAACCCGGCTGACATCCCGCTACCCGCGGATGATCCATTGCAGGGCATAGTTTGCAGACTTGAAACCCAGGAATCGAATCAGACTCAGGTGATGCGATTCCTCCAGGATCTGGCTTCTCGCTTCGAGCAGCTTCAGGCCTCCTTGGGAACCCTGAATCCGCAACCTCAAATACAATCAGCGGTTGCACCTATTGCACCAGTCGCAGCCACACACTCGCTACAACTGCCAGCTCCGTCCCGTTTCTCTGGGGACTCCAAGGCTTGCAGGGGGTTCCTTAGCCAATGCACGATTCATTTTGAGCTCCAGCCCCAAAACTTCCTGTCTGATCGGGCTAAGGTAGCCTATATCATTTCCCTCCTCTCTGGTGAAGCTTTAGCCTGGGCAGCCCCTCTGTGGGAACTGAATGATCCAGTGGTTTCTAGCCTGTCTGGCTTCTTGAAACTTTTTCGGAATATCTTCGAAGAACCGGCTCGTGTCTCTTCAGCGGCCAGCGCCCTTTTACGTCTCCGCCAAGAGTCTGCTTCTGTGGGACAGTATGCCCTTCATTTCCGCATACTGTCGGCTGAGTTGAGCTGGAACAATGAGGCCTTAGTCGCAACCTTTTTGCATGGCCTGTCTGATAGAGTGAAGGATGAATTAGCTGGAAGAACCATCCCCACTGATCTGGCCGGCGTTATCTCCTTGTGTAACCAGATCGATATTCGCTTTCAGGAGAGGACCTTAGAAAAGCAACGCCAGCACTCCTTGGTTCTTAGTCAGCCTGAGCTCCCCTCTCTTCGACCCGTAGAGCATCTCCTGTTCCTCGTCCTGCCTACCCAAGGTTGCCCCCTGTGAATCTGAGCCGGTCATTCATTCCAGGTTGCATAACCATTTACATTTCTCTGTCCCTAACCACCCTTGGACGCACAGCCAGGCTAGCTTGTCTACAAGTCCTGCAGTCGCTACGTCTTGCGATGCGATTCAGGTAGTCGCTACACCTGACTCAGCTATTCACTCTGCCTCTGTACTAGTTATGCCAGTCCAGCCCATGCCCAGTGAGCCTCTCACTTTTTCTTGTTCGGGACATTCTGCTTGTCCTTCAGCTATTCAGCTTGACTCCGGCGACATGTCACCTTCTAACCAACCTGACTTCAGGGTTCCACTGACATCTGCCCAGTCTGATGGTCCTGTGCAAGATGACCAGTTCCCCTTTAAGGGTCTAGGGGACCCTCCTCAGATTCCTGTTGATCGTCTCATGCCCTTGCTTATTCCTAGAGAGCCTTTGGTCTTCAATAGATCTTCTTGTCATCTCCCTACCTCGTTTTCAGTCTCTGAGGATAATCTTAAGTACGAGGTTAGACAAGTTCTGGATTCTCGGCTCTGCAGAGGCATTCTTCAGTACCTTGTGCATTGGAGAGGTTTTGGTCCTGAGGAGGCGTCTTGGATCGCTGCATCTGATGTCGCTGCACCTCATCTGTTGAGAAGGTTTCATCAGAGATTTCCCTTTAAGCCTGGGTCCAGGCGGGGGAGGGCCCATAAGAGGGAGGGTACTGTCATGGATATGCAGTAGTGTTTGTCTGCCATCTTACCTTCCTCCTCATGTGTTCATCTAGAGACCAGACCTCCTTCACCTGGCTTCCTTTATAATCTCCTCCCAGCCTGACTCCACCCCAGGCCCTATCACTGAACACTATATTAACCTGTGCACTGCAAGCCTGCTTTGCTGATCAACGTGTTTGTTAGGCATTGTGTGTTTGGGTTCCTGCCTGCCGTGTGCTACGTCTGTCTCTCTGTTACGTTATTGGCTTGTCCCCGACCATCCCTGTCTGCTCGTGACCCTTGACCTTCGGCTCGTTCTTCGTTATCCTTGTCTGCTTGTGGCCCCTGACCTTCGGCTTGTTATTCGGTTCTCTCTATCGTGTGCTGCTGCTTCCCCTTATCCTACGGGGCGTGAGCTAGGAAACTCCAGGGGCCGCGACCTGGTCCCAGCCTGCAGCGTAACATCCTCACCACTAGAGGCCCTGGAGAAGACCAGCTGGGTCTTAGACTCCGCGCCCTGGGGAATCTTGGCTCTCGCTTCCGTTGGGATCCCGGTTGTGCTCCTCTGGTCCCGCTTTCCACAACCACCCAGTTTCCTATCCACAGAAGCCAGCCATAGGGTTCACTACCTCGCGGTGCACTCCTGTCCCCCTACGGTGTGCATCTGTCACCTGGCCACAGGTGACCCTGACACACCACGGGTCGCAATGAAGTGATGGAGCTGTTTGTGCCTCCACCAGTCCATTGGGAATCGACCATGTCTGTCCCTCAAGGTGTCTAGGGGTATCAGCCCGTCCCCATCCAAGAATTTGCCGCAGCTATAGTTACCATCCGTGACCCAGGATCCAAAAAAGGCTGCCTGTTCCCCAGGAGGGAACCACAGGAATCCTCCCAGCGGTGTTAGCGGGGAGCCAGGGGGTGCTAAGGCATACAGAGCATTAGTGCGGTCCCAGACACGGAGGACATGAGTGGTCAGTGGAGAAGCTGTCTGTGAGAGCCCTCTGTATTCCCGGGGCAGCCAAGGTGCATACGATAGGTTGCGACCTGCTAGGCTTTTCTCGAGGGAGACTCACATTTTGGAGCCGGTATGGTGGCGCCAGTTGAGAATGTGTTGGAGAACTATGGCTCTATAATAGCGACGCATGTCCGGGAGGCCTAGACCTCCCATCTCCTTAGGTTTCTGCAGTAGGGACACGGCCAGCCTGTGTTTTTTATGTTGCCATATGAAACTAATCATTAGGCTTTGAAGCTGTGTGAAAAAGCTTTTGGGAAGGGGGATAGGCAACATCTGCAGGTAGAAAAGGACCCTCGGGAGGACATTAATTTTAAGTATGTTAACTTTGCCTAGCCACGTGAAAGAGGTCTTGGTCCAGTTTTGCAGGTCTCTACGCACCGTGCCCAGAAGAGTAGGGAAATTGGCTGAGTATAGTGTGCCAAATTGGTCTGTAAGTTGAATTCCTAAATACTTAATAGAGGATTTGGCCCAACGGAATGGGAAAGCTTGCTGTAAGTTAACGGCCAGCGGTTCGGGTATGGTGATGGGCAGGACCTCAGATTTGGTGTAATTGATCTTAAAATTTGATATTTGTCCAAAAATGGTAAGTTCTCTCATAAGGTTTGGCAGCGAGACAAGGGGGCTGGTTCTCTAAATGACTTGATTCATCTCTCTATACAGATTGATCGCCGCCTACGGGAAAGACAGTCCGAAAATGCCATGAATCTCCACCTGTTGCCTGTTCACTCCGAGCTCCCTTTACCCGCCTCCTCCGTAGCTATGCCTGAAGACACCAAAGCAGTTCCACATGCCAGCTTCCCAAGATCTCCTCTGTCTCAACAAGAACGATCTCATCATTATCATAATAGACTCTGCCTTTACTGTGGCGATGAAGGACATTTTCTTCGGTCTTGTCCCCGAAGACACCCTAGGAGACCCTCTCCTCCACCTCATATGGTTGCTTCTCTAAGCCCAGGCCAGAACCATACCTCATTGCCAATCTCTCTCCAGTTTGCAGGGAAGATCCTTACAGTTTCCACCATTGTGGATTCTGGGGCTTGTAGCTGTTTTGTGGACTCTTCTTTCACACCCATGCATGAACTGCCCCTGTGTGCCAAGAAAAAGAGCTTCTCAGTTCACCTAGCGGATGGTTCAGGTATTAAATCGGGATCCGTCACTCTAGAGACTGCACCTATTCCCTGTTTCACAGCTTCTGGGCATCAGGAACTCCTACGTCTGGATGTCATCACATCCCCTCTGTTCCCTGTTATCCTAGGGCAACCCTGGCTGAAGGCGCACAATTCCCTCATCAACTGGTCCTCTGGGGAGGTGTCTTTCTCTTCTGACTACTGCAAGAAATATTGTTTTCTTCCTACGCCCAGCCCGGGAGAACCATTCCTCTGCATCAGTGTGGACCCTGAGACTGCTAAACTTGTGCCTTCCGTCTATCATGAATATATAGACTTTTTCAATAAAAAGAATGCTGACACTCTTCCCCCTCACAGACCTTACGATTGTCCTATTAAACTTTTACCTGGTGCTGAAATACCCTTTCGCAGAATTTACCCCCTCTCTGAACTTGAACTTGGGGAATTACGGAAGTATATTGATGAGAACCTTAACAAGGGATTTATCCGGCCTTCCTCTTCCCCTGCCGGAGCGGGAGTATTCTTTGTTGAAAAGAAAGATCACACACTCCGGCCTTGTATTGACTACCGGGACTTAAATAAAGTTACCATTAAAAACCGATACCCCTTACCACTCATCCCTGAGTTGTTTCAGAGACTACGCGAAGCACGTGTTTTCTCCAAGTTGGATTTAAGAGGGGCGTATAACCTGATCAGAATCAGAGAAGGGGATGAGTGGAAGACGGCTTTTAGATCTCGTTTTGGGCACTTTGAATACCTGGTGATGCCCTTTGGACTCTGTAATGCGCCAGCTACCTTCCAGCATTTTGTAAACGATGTGTTTCGGGACTTTCTTGATGTGTTCACCATCGTTTACTTAGATGACATATTAATTTTCTCCACTTCCCTTGAGTCTCATCGGGTCCATGTTAAGAAGGTATTAGACAGACTAAGGAAACACCATCTCTATGCCAAAGCAGAAAAGTGCGAGTTTGAGAAGTCCACCATTCAGTTCCTGGGTCTCGTTATCTCTGCAGATGGGATTGCTATGGACCCACAGAAGGTATCAGCAGTGCTCGAATGGACAGCCCCGACTGATAAAAAATCTGTACAACGGTTTGTGGGATTCTCCAACTTTTACAGGAAATTCATCAAGAACTTTTCAGGTATTATGTCCCCTATTACACAATTAACCAGATCACGTACAACCTTTGCATGGACTTTAGAAGCTCAAGCTGCTTTTGAAAGATTAAAGGGTCTTTTTACTTCTGCACCCATTCTGAGACATCCTGACCCTGCCTTGCCCTATGTTCTCGAGGTCGATTCCTCCGAAATTGCCGTTGGTGCCATACTGTCTCAACGACAGGGGACAAAATTCCTACTTCACCCTGTTGCCTTCTTTTCCAGAAAACGAAGTACCTCAGAAAGGAACTATGACGTTGGTGATCGGGAGTTACTTGCTATTAAATCTGCCTTGGAAGAATGGCGCTATCTTCTCAAAGGAGCGGCACATCCTATTCTTGTGTTCACCGATCACAAGAACCTTGAATATTTAAGAGCAGCCAAGAGACTAAGACCCCGCCAGGCCAGGTGGGCCCTCTTTTTCACAAGATTCTGCTTCCATATTACATATCGGCCAGGGTCTAAGAACGGGAAGCCAGACGCCCTTTCCTGTATGTTCCAAGACACTGAGGCTCCCCCTGAACCTGATACAATTTTACCTGCTAAAAATTTTCTTTTGTTACAGAGTGATCTCATCTCTCAAATCAAGTCAGCAGTCCAGAACCACCCTCCACCTCAGGAACTCCACCTTCAGTTGAAAGAGGGGCTCTATTTCTATGGTGAGTAGTGATGAGCCGAACACCCCCGGGTTCGGTTCGCACCAGAACCCGCGAACGGACCGAAAGTTCGCGGCGAACATTAGAACCCTATTAAATACAATGGATGCGAACGTTCGGATTCTAAAGTGCTAATTATAACGACTATTATCCATGTTATTGTCCGAAACAGAGTTTGGGAACCCGGCTTCTGCACCAGGGGACATGTATCAATGCAAAAAGAAGTTTTAAAAACGGACGTTTTCCGGGAGCAGTCATTTTAATGATGCATAAAGTGAAAAAAAAAAAGTCAAATATTCCTTTAAATATTGTACCTGGGGGGTGTCTATGCCTGTGAAGTGCCACGTGTTTCCCGTGTTTAGAACTGTCCCTGCACAAAATAACATTTCTAAAGGGAAAAAAGTCATTTAAAACTGCTTGCGGCTTTAATGCAATGTCTGGTCCCCGTAATATGGATGAAAATCTTTAGGAAAAATGGCATAGCTACCCCATCAACCCCCCCCCCTACCCCAGCCCATTACCAGCCCCTTTGGGTCTTGTATGGATATTAAGGGGAACCCCGCACACAAAATAAAAAAGGACCTATATACTCTGAACAGCCGTATACAGGCGGTGCATACAAGACAGGGACTGTAGGTTTGTTCTTATGTAGAATCTGTTTATAATTTTGAACAGCTGCATTGTTTAAGTGGAGCTCCATGGCAAATTCCTTTTTTTTAGTTTTTTGTAAAACATAGGGAAGTAGAGAGGAGACACCTTTCTCCCATATTAATTCTTACAGGAGAGAATTTTCCTTCCAAGGGGTAGATTTCCTCTCACTTCCTGTTGTCTTCTTCCGTTTGCAAGTAGTAGTAGTTTGTAAGTTGGATGTTTGAAAGTAGGGACCTTCCGTATATACTCTGCAGAAATTGGCCCCTTAGGTGTTGGTGTTGGCACAACACTGAAAGCACTCACAGTTATTCTTGGTGGGTGCTGGAACGCCCTTCTGTCAAGTATAATATCAGGAATTGTAATAACATATAATTGTTGATCAGTGGTAGTAAAAATTGGGCCTTTGATGGTGGTGCTGGTGCCCCAACACTGTAAGGCCTGACAGTTACTCTTGGTGGGCGCAGCAATGGTCCCTGCTGTGAATTATTAGATCAATAATTATAATTGCATGACCCTGTTGAACAGGGGCTGAAAAATTGGGCCTTTGGTGGTGGTGGTGGTGGTGATGGTGGTGCTGTTGCCACAACACTGTAAGGCCTGACAGTTACTCTTGGTGGGCGCAGCAATGCTCCCTGCTGTGAATTATTAGATCAATAATTATAATTGCATGCCCCTGTTGAACAGGGGCTGAAAAATTGGGCCTTAGGCACTGGTGGCACAACACTGCAACCCCTCACAGATACTGTACTTGGAGCACAGCAATGAGGCCTGTTGCAAAGTATTGCATCAAAAATTTTAATTACACGCCCCTGTTAAACAGGGGCTGAAAAATTGGGCCTTAGCCTCTGGTGGCGTCACCCATAAACCAAAATGATCTTCCAAGCTATCATCGTTAATCGTATCATTGAGGAGGAGGAGGAGGATAGCCAGTCAACATAACAGCACAGGCACTCAGCATCAGCATCAGTCTTGAAGGGATGTGACATTTTAAAATCAATTAGTCTGTTATATCAGCATCTGGTGTGTGGTAGCTGGTGGTGATCCAAGACTGGTTCATCTTGATGAAAGTCAGTCGATCAACCGAGTCGGTGGACAGGCGCACCCTGTGATCTGTGACAAATCCTCCAGCAGCACTGAATGTGCATTCTGAAAGAACGCTGGATGCAGGACAGGCCAGGAGCTCAATTGCATACTGTGCAAGCTCTGGCCAGTGATCCATCCTCAAGACCCAGTAAGCCAGAGGATTTTCGGTGGGGAAGGTGTCCAAGTCTGACCTTGCCCCTAGGTATTCCTGCACCATGTATATCAGACGCTGGCGATGGTTGCTGGAACCGATCATACTTTGGGGCTGCGGACTAAAGAATTGTCTGAACGCATTGGTCAGACGGCCACATTCCCCACCGCTCCTTCTTTGACTGCCCGAAGCCTCAGCAACTCGTTGTCCAGGACCAGGAGTTTGTAACCTCCCAGTCTCTGGGAACGCGTTGCACAGACCTTTCTGCAAGGCCTCCCGGAGTTGTCTCATCCTCTGCTCCCTCTGCGACGGTACGATAAGGTCCGCAACCTTACCCTTGTACCGTGGATCAAGGAGAGTGGCCAGCCAGTAATGGTCCCTCTCCTTGATCCGAAGAATACGAGGATCCTTCCGCAGACTTTGCAGGATCAGGGAGGCCATGCAGCGTAGGTTAGCTGAGGCATTCAGTCCGGAGTCCTCTGGGTCACTAAGGACGACATGATCCGCAGCCACCTCCTCCCAGCCACGTACAAGTCCACTGGTTTCTTGGGACTGTAAATCATCCCTAAAAACTGCTGCTGATGATGCTGAGTGCCAGCCTCCACCTCCATGCTGACACAATCCTCCTCCTCCTCCTCCTCCTCTTCCTGTGCGATGGGTGGGACAGAAGGAACACTGTCTGGGTAAAGGGGGCCTTGAGAGGCAAGGAAGTCCTCCTCTTCCTGCCTCTGTTCTGCCTCAAGTGCCCTGTCCAGTGTCCATTATTCCACGCAGCGTGTGCTCCAACAGGTGGACAAGAGGTACAGTGTCACTGATGCATGCACTGTCACTGCTCACCATCCTCGTGGCCTCCTCAAATGGTGCCAGGACAGTGCATGCATCCCTGATCATGCCCCACTGGCGTGGTGAAAAAAACCTGAGCTCCCCTGACCCTGTCCTGGTGCCGTAGTCGCACAGGTACTCATTGATGGCCCTCTGCTGCGTGTGCAGCCGCTGCAGCATGGCCAACGTTGAGTTTCACCTGGTGGGCATGTCACATATAAGGCGGTTCTTGGGCAGGTTCAACTCCTTTTGAAGCTCAGCCAGGCGAGCACTGGCATTATAAGATCTGCGGAAATGCACACAGACTTTCCTGGCCTGCCTCAGGACATCCTGTAAGCCCGGGTACCTGCCCAAGAACCGCTGCACCACCAGGTTAAGGACGTGAGCCATACAGGGCACATGGGTCAGTTGTCCCTGTCGGAGGGCGGAGAGGAGGTTGGTGCCATTGTCGCAAACCACCATTCCTGGCTTAAGCTGGTGTGGCGTCAACCACCTCTTGGCCTGCCCCTGCAGAGCAGACAGGACCTCTGCCCCAGTGTGGCTCCTGTCCCCCAAACACACCAGCGCAAGCACGGTATGGCATCTTTTTGCCTGCGTACTTGCGTAGCCCCTTGAACGCCTACGGAGCACCGCTGGTTCCGAGGACAAACCACAGGAAGAGGCCATGGAGGAAGAAGAAGAGGAGGGGGTGGAGGAGAGAGGTGTGTCACAACCAGTAGTAGCATTTTGGAGGCGTGGCGGTGGAACAACCTCCAACACTACTGCACCTTGTCCTGCATCCTTCCCAGCTGCCAAAAGAGTGACCCAATGGGCCGTGAAAGAAAGGTAACGTCCCTGTCCATGCCTGCTGGACCATGAGTCAGCGGTAATATGCACCTTACTGCTGACCGCCCTGTCCAGCGAGGCCAAGACATTGCCTTCCACATGCCTGTAGAGAGCCGGAATAGCCTTCCGTGCGAAAAAGTGTCGTTTGGGAACCTGCCACTGAGGAACCGCACATTGCACAAACTCACGGAAGGGGGCCGAGTCTACCAACTGAAAAGGCAGCAGTTGAAGCGCTAGCAATTTAGCCAAGCTAGCATTCAACCGCTGGGCATGTGGATGGCTGGGAGTGAACTTCTTTCGAAGGTCCAGCAGCTGGGGCAGGGAAATTTGCCTGCTAGAATCGGACGTTGGTGTACTGCTAGCAGAGTGCCCGCAAGTACTTGCCTGTGACACACCTAATTCTACACCTTCATTCCTCTCAGAGCAGGTTTCAGAGAGGAGTGAAGGTATAGTGGGGTTGGAGATCCCAGCTGATGCGGTGCAAGAAGAGGTCAGCTTTGTTCTTTGGTGTGGGTCTTTAAGGTAGGCTTGCCAACGAGCTGCATGGCAGGTCAACATATGTCTGATCAAGCATGTGGTGCCCAAGCGGCTGATGTTTTGGCCACGCGATATACGCTTGAGACATATGTTGCAAAAAGCAGCTGTGCGATCTGATGCACTCGCCTCAAAAAAGGCCCACACCAAAGAACTTTTTGAATGACGGGCAGAGGCAGCGCCCTGCACAGGCGGAGCTCTGCGGTGTGATTCCGTCGGTGTGCTGCCCATACGCTGGCCACTCAAGGGCATCCTGCCTCGTTGGAGATGTGCCTCCTCCTCATCCTCCTCCTCCTCCTCTCTCCTATTAGGCACCCACGTGGAGTCAGTGACCTCATCATCCCCTCCCTCCTCATCACTGGAGCCAATCTGGCAGTATGCTGCAGCTGCTGGAACATGACTGCCAGATTGGTGTCCTTCTTGAGCATCCCCTCTCTCTGCTCTCACGCTGCTGCCTTCCTCTAGCTGGGTATCATCATCAGATCCTTCCAAACGCTGGGCATTCTCCTGGAGCATGTACCCAACACTGTGCTCAAACAGTTCGGGGGACTCCTCAGGAGGAGGGCATGGTGGGTCTAGGGAAGGATTGACTAATGAAGATAATGATACCAGAGAAGAGGACGCTTTGGCAGCTGCTTTGCCAGTACCCTGAGCCTGGGTGAGAGAGGATGAGGAGGATGAGGTGGGCTTGGTCATCCACTCTACCAAGTCTTCGGCATGATGTGGCTCAACATGTCCAGCTGCCGAAAACAAGGACAAGCGTGTCCCATGGCCATGTGCTGATGACAATGCACCGCGTACACGACCAGCACTGTTGCCCCCAGACACAGAGCCTGCTTGCCCTCTTTTTTTGCCTCCTGACTGTCTGCCTCTCCTTGGTTGCCTTCCAGACATTTTAATGGATGGCCTGCAGGGAGATGGGAAAAACAGCAATAAGGGCTGCCTTCAGGTGTATATTGTGCAGGAGGCTTAGCAACAATGACACTGACACTGTCCCCTGCCTATCCTTCTCTGTCCCTAAACACAAGGATTGAAAATATGGTTCAGCAAAAAAGTTTTAGAACAGAATAGCACACTGACACTTTCCCTCACTGTCCTACTCTGTCCCTCCCTACAAACAAGATTTAGCACAGAATAGCACACTGATAATTTCTACGAGTGTCCTTCTCTGTCCCTCAACTCAAGGATTGAAAATATGGAACAGCAAAATTGGTTTAGAACAGAATAGCACACTGTCAGTTTCACTCACTGTCCTACTCTGTCCCTCCCTACAAACAAGATTTAGCACAGAATAGCACACTGATAATTTCTACGAGTGTCCTTCTCTGTCCCTCAACTCAAGGATTGAAAATATGGAACAGCAAAATTGGTTTAGAACAGAATAGCACACTGTCAGTTTCACTCACTGTACCTCTCTGTCCCTCAACTCAAGGATTGAAAATATGGTTCAGCAAAATAGTTTTAGAACAGAATAGCACACTGTCAGTTTCACTCACTGTACCTCTCTGTCCCTCAACTCAAGGATTGAAAATATGGTTCAGCAAAATTGTTTTAAAACACAATAGCACACTGACACTTTCCCTCACTGTACCTCTCTGTCCCTCAACTCAAGGATTGAAAATATGGTTCAGCAAAATAGTTTTAGAACAGAATAGCACACTGTCAGTTTCCCTCACTGTACCTCTCTGTCCCTCAACTCAAGGATTGAAAATATGGTTCAGCAAAATAGTTTTAGAACACAATAGCACACTGACACTTTCCCTCACTGTACCTCTCTGTCGCTCAACTCAAGGATTGAAAATATGGAACAGCAAAATTGGTTTAGAACAGAATAGCACACTGTCAGTTTCACTCACTGTACCTCTCTGTCCCTCAACTCAAGGATCGAAAATATGGTTCAGCAAAATAGTTTTAGAACAGAATAGCACACTGTCAGTTTCACTCACTGTACCTCTCTGTCCCTCAACTCAAGGATTGAAAATATGGTTCAGCAAAATAGTTTTAGAACACAATAGCACACTGACACTTTCCCTCACAGTACCTCTCTGTCCCTCAACTCAAGGATTGAAAATATGGTTCAGCAAAATAGTTTTAGAACAGAATAGCACACTGTCAGTTTCACTCACTGTACCTCTCTGTCCCTCAACTCAAGGATTGAAAATATGGAACAGCAAAATTGGTTTAGAACAGAATAGCACACTGTCAGTTTCACTCACTGTACCTCTCTGTCCCTCAACTCAAGGATTGAAAATATGGTTCAGCAAAATAGTTTTAGAACAGAATAGCACACTGTCAGTTTCCCTCACTGTACCTCTCTGTCCCTCAACTCAAGGATTGAAAATATGGAACAGCAAAATTGATTTAGAACAGAATAGCACACTGTCAGTTTCACTCACTGTACCTCTCTGTCCCTCAACTCAAGGATTGAAAATATGGTTCAGCAAAATAGTTTTAGAACACAATAGCACACTGACACTTTCCCTCACTGTACCTCTCTGTCCCTCAACTCAAGGATTGAAAATATGGTTCAGCAAAATAGTTTTAGAACAGAATAGCACACTGTCAGTTTCCCTCACTGTACTTCTCTGTCCCTCAACTCAAGGATTGAAAATATGGAACAGCAAAATTGGTTTAGAACAGAATAGCACACTGTCAGTTTCACTCACTGTACCTCTCTGTCCCTCAACTCAAGGATTGAAAATATGGTTCAGCAAAATAGTTTTAGAACAGAATAGCACACTGTCAGTTTCCCTCACTGTACCTCTCTGTCCCTCAACTCAAGGATTGAAAATATGGAACAGCAAAATTGATTTAGAACAGAATAGCACACTGTCAGTTTCACTCACTGTACCTCTCTGTCCCTCAACTCAAGGATTGAAAATATGGTTCAGCAAAATAGTTTTAGAACACAATAGCACACTGACACTTTCCCTCACTGTACCTCTATGTCCCTCAACTCAAGGATTGAAAATATGGTTCAGCAAAATAGTTTTAGAACACAATAGCACACTGACACTTTCCCTCACTGTACCTCTCTGTCCCTCAACTCAAGGATTGAAAATATGGTTAAGCAAAATAGTTTTAGAACAGAATAGCACACTGTCAGTTTCCCTCACTGTACCTCTCTGTCCCTACAAACAAGGATTAGCACAGAATAGCACACTGTCACTGACACTCTCCCTACCTATCCTTATTTGTCCCTAAACACAAGGAATCCAGGATTAGTAAAGGAAAAAAAATGACACTGTCCCTGCCTATGCTTCTCTTTCCCTGCTCCGGAACACACTACACAAGGCCGCCGCGCTGGCGGCCTTTTATAGTGTGGGGCGTGTACTAAACCCCATCAGCAATAATTGGCCACAGGCATCCTGCCTGTGGCCAATCATTGCTCTCCTCGCTGCCGGCGCTGTGATTGGCCAAGCATGCGGGGTCACAGTGCATGCTTGGCCAATCACAGCGCCTGGATGACACTGCGATGGCGTAGTGCATTGTGGGCCGTTCGCGTCACTCGAATTTGGCGCGAACGGCCCAAATCGTTCGATCTTCGTCGAACGATCGAACAGCCGATGTTCGAGTCGAACGTATGTTCGACTCGAACACGAAGCTCATCCCTAATGGTTAGCAGATCTTTGTTCCTGAGCACCTACGAACGGCAGTTCTTTACATGTGCCTTGACCACCCCTTGACAGGGCATTTTTGGAGCCTATAAGACTTCAAATCTGTTTCTTCGCTCCTTTTGGTGGCCCAACTTGGTACAAAACTGCAGGGACTATGTTAAATCTTGCACAGCGTGTCTTTGGAATAAATCCGATAGAGCCAAGAATTGGGGTATATTGGAACCCCTTCCTGTTCCTGATAAATTATGGACTATGATCACTATGGACTTTATTGTCGAATTACCCCCATCCGAAGGGTTCACCACCATTTTTGTAATTGTGGTTCGACTATTTAAGATGGCCCACTTTGTGCCCCTGAAAGGTACCCCTTCCGCTGCAGAGACTGCTTCTTCTTTTATCAAGGAAATTGTACACCTACACTGTATTCCTGCTAACATCACCTCTGACCGTGGGGTGCAATTCACATCCCGATTTTGGAAATCCTTATGTGAAGCCCTGGGCATTAAACACTGTTTGTCATCTGCCTACCATCCACAGACTAACGGTCAAACAGAGAGGACAAACCAGACCCTGGAGCAGTATCTGCTGTGTTTTTCTTTATTTGCACAAGATGACTGGGCCTCTCTTTTGCCGTTAGCGGAATTTGCATACAATAACTCTATACATTCTGCAATCAAACAAACCCTCTTTTTTGCTAATTATGGGTTTCACCCATCCTTCTTGTCTGATGTTCCCCAGGAATCTTCAGTTCCAGCAGTACAGGATCGTCTGGACTTCTGGAGGTCCAACAACCAACTCTTGCAAGAAACCATCACTAAAGCCCAGGAAAATACTTGGTTTCTGTGCAGAACTGCACCCGATTTTGGACTCTCCAGTTTTAGTAAATCAACCCCACTGTGTATGTGCAGATTTTTGGTCAAGGGAGATTGCTCTTTCTTCGCTAGTAAGTGTGATGATGGGGGGCATGCTAAATGGACCATCTGTCCTAGCATATAGGACCCCGCAGATCACTCAGAATGCTACTTTTTAGCAAGGCTTTGCAGAAGCTGCCCTTAGCATACAGGCAGGCCCGGACTGGCCATAGGGCATACCGGGGAAATGCCCGGTGGGCCGCGGCCACTGGACAGCATGTCATGTCTACCCCATCATCTCCAATGTATCCTGAGGCAGCCGGAGTTGGTGGGCGGAGCTGGGGGTGTGGCTGCCCCCTCCACTCCTCCCACAGACTCGTTCACTCTGGCTGATCCCACAGCTGAAGGAGAAAGAAACTAGGACACAGCAGCCAGAGTGTCTTCATCTCCAGGCATGCTGTAAGTTACTGCGCTGCTGCACATGTCACTACATAGAGTCCTAACCTGGCACCATACCACCCCAGCCTGCCCTATGCCACCGCACCCTGCCCTATGCATGCCACCCCAACCTGCCTTATGTCACCGCACCCTGCCCTATGCCACCACAACCTGCCCTATGCCACCGCAACCTGCCCTATGCCACCGCAAACTGCCCTATACTACTGCAAACTGCCCTATGCCACCGCAACCTGCCCTATGCCACCACAAACTGCTCTATACCACCCCAACCTGCCCTATGCCACCGCAACCTGCTCTATGCCACCACACCCTGCCCTATATCACCCCAACCTGCCCTATGCCACCCAGCCTGCCATATACCACCGCAAACTGCCCTATACCACCCAAACCTGCTCTATACCACCCCAGCCTGCCCTATACAACCCCAACCTGCCCTATGCCATCCCAGCTTGCCCTATGCCACCCCAGCCTGCCCTATATAACCGCAACCTGTTCTATATTACCCCAACCTGCCCTATATCGCCCCAGCTGGCCCAATACCACCCTATACTTTAATTTACAGGGGTCATTTGGGGGTGCGCCTCGTGACCGTGTGCTGCCTGCAGGGCGCTGGGCAGGATAGGCAGGAGGGGGGTGACACCATGTTTTGCCGCACCAGGTGACACCAACCCTAGTGACGCCACTGCCCCAGTGCACTCTCAGCTGCGAGTCGGAGCCGCACTCGAGTGACAGTGACACCCGTCGGCACATCAGGGGGCCGGGACCCGCAACGATCCCCTTCTCTCTGGCAAGGTGGCCGCGGAACTGATAATCTGATCAGTCTCGGCTCGGCTGTCTCAAGCAGAGTGAAGCCGCCTCCCCCTCCTCCTTTATGTCCACACAGGGGAAGGGGACCCAACATGCAGTCCCGCGCTGATCTGAGGTACATTATGGGTCGGAAGGGGGGTCTGTATTGTAGGGGGGTCTGTATTGTAGGGGGGTTTCTGTATTATAGTGGTGGTCTGAAATGTAGAGGGGGTATTGTAGGGGGGGTCTGAATTGTAGGGGGTTCTGTATTGTAGGGGGGTCTGTAATGTAGGGGGGTTCTGTATTGTAGGGGGGGTCTGAAATGTAGGGGGGTTCTGTATTGTAGGTGGGTCTGTAATGTAATGGGTTCTGTATTGTAGGGGGGGGTCTGTATTGTAGGGGGGTCTGAAATGTAGGTGGGTTCTGTATTGTAGGGGGGTCTGTATTATAGGGGGTTCTGTATTGTAGGGGGTTCTGTGTTGTAGGGGGGTTTGTATTGTAGGGGGGGTCTGTATTGTAGAGGGGGTCTGTATTGTGGGGGGATCTGCATTGTAGGGGGGGGGTTCTGTATTGTAGGGGGTCTGTAATGTAGGGGGGTTCTGTATTGTATGGGGGTCTGAAATGTATGGGGGTTCTGTATTATAGGGGAGGTCTGAAATGTAGGGGGGTCTGAAATGTAGGGGGGTTCTGTATTGTAGGGGGGTCTGTAATGTAGGGGGTTCTGTATTGTAGGGGGGGTCTGAAATGTAGGGGGTTCTGTATTTTAGGGGGTCTGAAATGTAGGGGGGTCTGTAATGTAGGGGGATCTGTATTGTAGGGGGGGTTCTGTATTGTAGGGGGGTTCTGTATTGTAGGGGGTCTGTATTGTAGAGGGGGGTCTGCAATGTAGGGGGGTCTGTATTGTAGGGGGGTCTGTAATGTAGGGGGGTCTGTACTTTAGGGAGGGGGTCTGGACTGTAGGGAGGGGGTCTGTACTGTAGGGGGTCTGTAATGTAGGGGGTCTGTATTGTAGAGGGGGGCTGTAATGAAGGGGGGGTCTGTATTGTAGAGGGGATCTGTACTGTAGGGGGATCTGTACTGTAGGGAGGGGGTCTGCACTGCAGGGAGGTCTGTGTAGCATGCAGGGGGTCCAGAACTGTTAGGGGGTGTTTGTGTAACAAACTGTGGGGGGCTCTGTAATGTAAAGGGGTCCAGAGGTGCGGTGCTATGTAATGTAAAGGGGTCCAGAGGTGCAGGGTGCTGTGTAATGTAAAAGGGTCCAGAGGTGCAGGGTACTGTGTAATGTAAAGGGGTCCAGAGGTGCAGGGTGCTGTGTAATGTAAAGGGGCCCAGAAGTGCAGGGTGCTGTGTAATGTAAAAGGGTCCAGAGGTCCGGTGCTATGTAATGTAAAGGGGTCCAGGGTGCTGTGTAATGTAAAAGGGTGCAGAGGTGCAGGGTACTGTGTAATGTAAAGAGGTCCAGAGGTACAAGGTCCTGGAACCACACATCCCATCATTAACCGCCGCCGCGAAGCGCCGCCGCCGCGCCCCCCTCGGGCTGCTCAGTCTAAAATGCCCGGGCCTATTTTTTGTCCCAGTCCGGGCCTGCATACAGGTATGTAATTTATACAATGCTCAATATAACTACAATGCACAATGATTTGGAAACTACCAGGGTCCTTTGAATTCTCTGTAAATTGTATTATAATGGTGAACTAACCCTTTAACAAATTCATCATTGTTTTAGCAGCATTTTATGCTGTCAAATTAACCAATTTTTTTTCAAAACTACAATACAAATTGCACATAAGATGTAGTGTGGGTTCCTAGTAGGTTAAAAAGCAAGCCAAAGTCATCTACTAAATAGACAGAGAGTCAAAGGCTATCTAAAAGAAAACAACCTCCTACTTGCAGACAGATTCTTTAATAATTGGGGAATAAGGCCCCATTCACACCTGAGAATTTGGAATCTCAAAGCTCCAACTCTCAACAAACAAAAACCTATGTAATTCAATGATGTCTGTTCACATATAAGCACTCAGGCATCTGAAGCTCAATGCTTGAAACTCCAAAATCGACGTCAGCTACTTCAGAGGCAAATTTGGGCATTTTTGGTCCCATTGACCTCAATATGAATGCCTATAAATGCTCAAAGGGGATGTAAACCCTTGTGGTTTTTCACCTCAATGCATTCTATGCATTGAGGTGAAAAACCTCTTGTAGTCCACCAGCCCCCCAGATCGTTCCTGCACCGGGGACAAACACACCCGCTCCAGCCATTGTCTCAGGTCCTGATTGGATTGATTGATAGCAGCACACCCATTGGCTCCCACTGCTGTCAATCAAATCCAATGACGCTGGCGCCAGGGGGCAGAGCCGAGTCCTGCTGTCTGTGTCAATGGGCGTAGCAGCAGGACACGGGAGCGTGCCCGCACAGGTGCCCCGAGGGAGAGCTCTTCTCTGAGGGGGCACTCGAGAAGAGAAGGAGCCAGGAGCACCGCTGGGGGACCCCAGAAGAGGAGAATCGGGGCCACTCTGTGCATAACCAACTGCACAGAGGAGGTAAGTATGACATGTTTGTTTAAAAAAAAAAAAACTGAACCTTTAGTTGTCCTTCAAATCAAGAGTTTTAAGCTGTTTTTTTCAGGCATATTAACAAAAATGCCTGAAGCTTGAATAAACATGTAAAATGCTTCTAAAACACTTTTACGCATACACAAAATACGCAAATAAAAATTCAAAAATAAACATCACACAGAGCTGCAGCCAGAATAATAATCCTGGCACAGAATGTTATTGTCCAGTTATAAATCCATAGAGGTTACTTACCTAGTGCTGCAATATCCTACATGAAGGGAACAAAACCAGCATCTCAGAGAGTCTTAGATGTTATGGCCAGAGAGAATCAAACACTCCTAAAAGAATATATTCAACAGTAGGGATGAGCCGAACACCCCCCGGTTCGGTTCGCACCAGAACCTGCGAACGGACCGAAAGTTTGCGCAAACTTTAGAACCCTATTAAATACAATGGACTCGAACGTTCGAAATCAAAAGTGCTAATTATCAAGGCTAATATGCAAGTTATTGTCCTAAAAAGGGTTTGGGGACCCGGGTCCTGCCCCAGGGGACATGTATCAATGCAAAAAAAAGTTTTAAAAACTAAAGTTTTTTCGGGAGCAGTGATTTCAATGATGCTTAAAGTGATTTTAATGATGCTTAAAGTGAAATATTCCTTTAAATATCGTACCTGGGGGATGTTTAAAGTGTGCCTGTGAAGTGGCACGTGTTTCCCGTGTTTAGAACTGTCCCTGCACAAAATGACATTTCTAAAGGAAAAAAAGTCATTTAAAACTGCTTGCGGCTTTAATGTAATATCTGGTCCCGGCAATATGGATGAAAATCATTGAGAAAAATGGCATGGGTACCCCCCCCACCCCCCACCCCCAGCCCACTACCAGCCCCTTTGGGTCTTGTATGGATAATAAGGAGAACCCGCACCCAAATTAAAAAAAGGCCCTATATACTCTGAACAGCAGTATACAGGCAGTGCAAACAAGGCAGGGACTGTAGGTTTGTTCTTAAGTAGAAACTGTTTGTAATTTGGAACAGGTACATTTTTTTAAGTGTATCTCTAGCCAAAAAATCTATTTTTAAGCTTTTTGGAATACATAGGGATTAGCACCCCTGTAGCATTTGTTTTGCTGCCTGTGCACCTGTTCAGACCTGTTCAGCTCTCTGCCTGTGGTTTTATTATGAAAACACCATAAATTGTATTCAGGTTCCTTTAAGTGAACGCTGTGCAAAGAACAGAAGTACACTACATGAAATTATTGCAGCTCCCTGCCTCTGTGGTTTTATTATGAGAACACCACTAACTGTATTTGGGTAAGCTTTAGATGAACGCTATGCAAAGCACACAGTACACTAAGTGAAACACTGACTGCAGCTAGTACAATCACCTGCCTGCCTGTCACAGTATAGAGAATAACAGGAACGGATCTAGCTAAACTGAATACAGTGTATAAATATATATACAACACCTAGGATGCCTGGTCTATCTAATTCAATATAAATGACACTGTCTCTCTCTGTAATCTCTCTTTAAACAACTCCAACACACTACACAAGGCAACCAAACCGGTGGCCTTATATAGTGTGGGGCGTGTACTAAACCCCATGAGTCATAATTGGCCAAAGCCACCCTGGATTTGGCCAATTACAGCTCTTTGTTCAGATGGCGCTGTGATTGGCCAAGCATGCGGGTCATAGTGCATGCTTGGCCAATCATCAGCCAGCAATGCACTGCGATGCCGCAGTGAATTATGGGCCGTGATGCGCCACTCTAATTTGGCGTGAACGGCCCATAATGTTCAATCTTCGTCGAACGATCGAACAGCCGATGTTTGAGTCGAACATGGGTTCGACTCGAACACGAAGCTCATCCCTATTCAACAGCAGAATAGAAAAAGAAACAGGCATATTTTGTTATCATTCTATGGCAATCAATGAAAAATACAACACAGAGGTCTGGCTGCTTGTCCCTCCCCTCTACCACCTGGGAAATGGAAGTTCACACAAATTTACCCCACATGGGATTCCTGAATACAGAGCCACTTTTTTCCCGGACGAGCCCCCAATTGTTTTGCTTTGTGTCTATTAAAGTCACCTGCAATAAGCCCAATGAAGCATAGAAACCTCTGTAGTGTATTAATGTGCTTTTTCTAAACAAAAATGCTGTACATACAAACTATTACGACTATAGGAATACGATATAAGTGTGGCAGATAAACATACAACAAGTAAAATGCGAAGAATAAGCATGAAGTCTGTAAAAAATAGGAATACGCTAAAGGTTACGAAGCTCAGGATTTAGCAGCTTCACAATCACTATAGGCAACCAGGACCTCCAGCTATTTCAAGCGATTGCAAAAATCAGGTGCTAGCATCATTCAGGTGAAATTTCTTCTGGCACCGACCTTCCTTGTTGTTATGATATCATGGAGTCCCCCTTCAGCTTAAGTTGCTGGCCTTTTTATTTAGAAAGCTTTGGTAGACAATCCCACATGGGAGTATCCTTTCTCAATACTTTTAAATGGGTGAACATTTACAAACTCAGCCTCTACATGGCACTGTTGTATCATCCAGGTCATATGTGTCAAAAAGGTCAAACTATTGTTGACCATTGGTTACCTGAATTGTTTACTTTGGTTTCAGAATTAATGTAGAGCAATAGAAGCATTTAACTACCAACTGACATTAGCCCAACATACAACAATAGTATCTATGTTTTCATGTTTTTTTTAGAGGACAGCTTGTGTAAATGTTTCCAACAGCATTAGTTTGAGAAGTGTTCACTCAAACACTTAAAGTAATCTGATGTCTGCTTCTAATACAAGCAAATTATTTTCCCATAGTCAATTTCTATAGGAAGCTTGGCTGCTCAGAACTGATTATCTACTCAAAGACTTTCTACCAACTACTGCTTCCCACATGATGCAATGTACTCTTGTGGTTTCCAGGGTAAACCCGTGTGACTGCTGGGACCTATCCATAGTATCTGTATTGTAAAATTTGTGTAGTATTTGTACCCTTCCCTTATTGCACATGGGAGTTTGTTTTTAACACAGAGTATGTATTCCTTCAAATTTTGATGGTTTCTTAATGGTGCTTTATGTGTTACTTACATATGTATGCCCTTTAGTGCTTCCCCCACATGGTTTAATTACATACATTTGAAATAAAATATATAGTTTGTCTCCTAAGCTTCAAAGAAGATTTTCCACAACAAAAATATAAGAATAGCAGAGGCTCACTTCTACCTATCCTAAATCATCCCTATTGTTGAAGCACCTAAATTATGCCTTACCTTGTAAAAAATGTCCACTTACCTCCTTACCTCATGGCTTGGGTGGATGTGATGGGTGAAGACAGATGATATTAGTTTGTTTGTTGAGAAATAAGTTTGTCATAGCTAAATGGTTTTGACATAGCTGAGTGTACAATCCCATATTATGAAAGAGTCCTAGGGCCATCCTAAAATAAATATGAAATTCTGACTTTGAAACTTAGAATTTAGAGTTTAAAGCCCCATACACACTATCAGTTTTCTTGCAGGTTTTTCTCTTCAGGTTTACCAAAACCATCTAATATGAGGTCAAACCTTAAGAGTTTCAATTCGTATGCAATCAGGCAGGCCCTTGCACTACATGGTTTTGGTAAACCTGAAGAGAAAAACGTGCAAGAAAACTGATAGTGTGTATGGGGCTTAAGTCTCAGAATTCTAACTTTGAAACTCAGAATTCTGATTTTAATCTCAGAATTCTGACTTTGATACTCAGAATTCTGACTTTAATCTCAGAATTCTCACTTAAATGTCAGAATTTTGTTTAATAAATGTCAGAATGGCCCCAGGGCTCTTCCATGCCCTACTGATGTATATTCAACATGGTGTCACTTTGGTGATTACATTGCTGTTCTGTAGTAAACTGGTTGTTATCCTGTTTAGGGCCACCTCTGTAACAACTAGTACTTAGTATTGTGTATTAATATTTATTATATCCCGGTTTCTTCACCCAATAAACTTTTATTTAAGATAAAAGAAAGAACAGCAGAGGCTCATTTACATGCGTTTTGGATACTTTGGCCATGTTTCCACTAAACAGTGAGTCCAAAAAAAAAACACATTCTTTGACCACACAGAGATACCATAGGTCAAAACGTGTAAAACATGTTGCAATATAATGGAAAGAAGAAGAACTGGATTTTCCTTGTGTAGAAAAGGTTAGAATAATTTTGAGATTTGCACAAGAGTCCAGTGGTACTCTAGGACATGGTCTTGGGCACACTGTTTGTGACCACTAGAGGGGGTAAGCACCATGATTGCTGTGGACCAATCACATATTACAACAGTAAGCAAGCTGTTAACAAATGGAAAACAATTTATGACATGTTGTTTACATTGTTATCATGTGATCACTATAACCAATCATAGCAGTCACATGATACACGGTTACTGACTACTAGTAAATATAATCCTCTGTGTCCAGTGGACACAGCGGTAATGGGAGGGGCGTGCTGCATGCTCCTAACCCGCAGCAGGCACAATGACCTATATGTAGGTGATTGTCCCTGCACATGTCGCCCTGCCACAGTATGATTACTGTGGCGGGGCGGCAAGTGGTTAATATATGACAAAAATTATGATGTAAACCCTAATGAATGAAATCTAGCTTGCTAACACACCGTGGGAGATATTTATCAACTCTTTCACACATCACGGCACCGCTTAACAGGAGCAGCGAAACAAAGCGTTGGCACCTCCTCTTGGTCAAGTGATTGCTGTGATTGGCTATCACAGAGGTCACATGATCGAGAGCCTGACCTGCTGGCTAACTATCAGAAGCTGTTGCTGAGAGCTGTCAGTGACAGCTCTGCCAGTGTGCTGGGAGCGCATAGTAAGCACTCTCTCAGCACACAACCTCAGCATTAAAGCCCACCCACTTTTCTACTGCATATATTATATGTGTTACGCAGTCAACAAGAGGTTAAACAGGAGCAGTAAAAGAGATCTACATTAAACAGGAGCACTGAAACAGATTGGATGCATGGCAATTCTCTGAACAGGTTTCCAGACAGTAAAAACATTGGACCATGTCTCCATAATGTGTGTAGAAATAGCTCATTTGACAGGGCGACCATTTAGGGCTTAATTACATTTGCAGCGGTGAAAATAAGTTGTTGTGCTGTGTTTTTTTGGCTCCCCTTAAACTGCAAAAGTAGCTGGATGTGGATGCACACCTGCTGCACCCCTGATGCTTTGCGGTGCAGCAAAAATGATACTCCCTGTCAAATTTGGCAGGAAGTACTAGCACTGAATGCAACCCTCTCAAGTGAATAGGGCTTCATTGCATCCATCAGCCAGTCCCTAAGCTTACAGTTGCAGCATAAGATTTCTATTGAAAAACTGTTTAGCTGTCAAAATAAAAATAAATAAAAAACAAGCATTCAAGAGGTGGCACTATCACACTTGTAACTCTGAAAAGAAATCCATTGTGATTCACTTTTCAGAGAGCAACGCAGATGTAAACTAAGCTCTAGAAGCACAGTTGGAAAACAGGGACAGATCGTTGTCACCATATAACAGAAAAAGCTTGAACCAGGAGCTTTATGGCAGGATCATTAGGAGTTTTTTTTTTAATGAAAGCTGCAAATTTATTGTCCTTTAAATTATATTAACATGTTAAATCGTATAGGGGATTTTGGTCACTGAGTTCACATATTTTCGTTAGATATAAATGGATAAAAATGGTAAAAACCTATGAAAAAAGTTGCACCTCCTCATTTGCAAGTATGAGGCTTTGCTTGTATACAGTATATCATCCACATGTGACACATTCATATTAAATGGAATTCAGTCATATTCATTGGAGATCAGTGGTTACTTATAGCATAAAATAAATATATAATATGGTGCAGGGCTTTCTTTGATCACTATAAAAATGTCACTCAATGTCCTAAAAACAATAAGTCCAATGTGATAGCTCCATGTCTTCTGTGTGTGTGTTTTGGAAGGCACTGTGTGTTTTGGAAGGGACTGTGGGCTGGCCTCTTACCCACAGATTATGGCCCAGAGGAGACTGAGAGACTTGCGGACAAGCTGGCATTGAGATAATGTAATGTAATGCTACATCCCTTCTCCCCCATCCCCCCCTCTTGTTGCTGTGTTTAATTGTGTTGGTTCAGGGCATGTAGACAATGGTCTGGACTGGAGACATCTCTCTCCGCAGGGGATGTGTATTGAGGGGCTGCCTGCTTACCATAATCCCTTTATGTTTAACTGTAGTCTCTGTTTCAATGTGTTCAGTTCCCATTGGTTCTTCCTCGTCCCCTACCCCCTCTATGACAAGGCAAAGGGGAGTGTCCCTAACTGTGTGTAAAAGTGTATGTTTTGGATTTAATAGAGAGTTGATGCTCTGCATGTTTAACACTCAATACCTGTGTGGATTGTCTCGTGATTGAGGGGTTAAGGGCTGGTTATGGCGAGTCGGCAGGCTGCGGGTGCGTTTGGAGGACAGGAGACACAGGTCTGGCGGATGTGCCCACCTGGGGTATCCGAGATCTGTCACAGTGATTTATCTTTAAAATACTTTATTCACTAAATTAACACAATAAAAACACACTCACTTATGTCTGGTGCTCCAACACACACCAGGTATAGCCAGCATTAGGATACTGTAAATCGATCTCTGGTTTACCAGTCTTATGTATACTGCAAGCATTGTGACATCATCCAGACCCTCTCCTACGCGCTACATCACAGGGTCACATGGTTTTATCAGGGAGATTTCTGTATGGTTCGTATGGACAGAAAACACCTGTCAGCGCTCTCAGTCATTGGCTGAGAGCGCTGATTAGATGCCGACCAGCAGACCTTTTTCGGTCATGCCCCTTTGACAGAAGCCAGATGTTCGGCCAGCTTCAGTCAGACAGGCTGCCATACACATGGGCTGAATGTCAGTCGGTTTCTATTAAATTGACTGATACCGCCATGTGTAAAGCCCTTAAGGTGTATGTAGGTGGAGTGCAGTGTAGTGCAGCGGCAATAATTCACACAGTCAGGTGCAATGGGAAACTTGTATTGAAATAGTACAGCAACAGTTCACAACACACCCGGTGGGAATGCTGCCCAACTGGGTGCACTCACATTTTCCAGTAATGTGAAGAGAGAGGGTATCAGCTGGACTGACAGCGTCTGTCAAGAGAGCCCAAGGGGCCTGACCATCTTGTTCCCAAGTGGGATGAGGCCCAAAGGAGTTGCGTCCCTATGCTTTCCCTCCTTGTCAGGAACCTTTTCTTACCACTAGTTCTGTCCCTAACAGGCAGGGTACCTGTCTCTACGCTATCAACTTGCAGATGCATGCCAAACCTGGGAGCCAGGACCTTAAATAGGCTTTGCTTTACCCAAGATGGCTGCCAGCATCACATGGGGCAGCAGCATCCAACTGAATTGCTCTTTCAGAGACCCAGAAAAAACATAGAGGAACTGCGTTTCTCTTGACCTTCTCTCCAGCTACAGGGCCACTGCTGATGAGCACAACTGGTAGTGGATAAAGTGGACTGTACCTGCCTAAATGTCTATAAACTATTGCAGAATTTACTTGCTTGTGGCAAAATACTTCCATGTGCGACACAATTTACTCCAACATGGCTATATTTCATTATAACTAACAGAATGTACTGTGTTTGTCAGAAACAGCAAGAAAAATGCCATGTGGCTTTCAAAAAATTAAGCACAAGAATTTCCAAGACGGCCATTATGCCAGAAATGTGTGAAAATGCCTTATTCAATTTCAACACACACTCCTGCATTTTGTGCAGTTCCCCACCTAACCCCTTTCTTGCCACACATGACCGTAGGGACGAAGAACTAGAGTGAGCATCAGACTCTCAGTGCCCTGAAGACAGTATGGAAAAAATATACAAGGAGGAGAAGCACCATAACCTATCTCCTGCAAAACAACCAACGGGATAGCCACAAAGGTGGCTCAAGCATGGGATAGGTCAAGTTAGAGATGTCACCTGTCCCACACTAATGCTGGTAAAAGGAAGGACTGTGCTGCTGGGATTATTAGTATACCACATTACTTTGCCCATGTGAGTCATCATAATAGGATAAATTTGGCCACACTTGTCATGAACATTGTTATATTTTCTAGTAAGTAGTAAGGGTGCAGCGCTATACTAAATAATGTCCATAACAAATTATATGTTCATAAGCATTCAAAGTGATGTTCCTGAACTGTTGTGATGATAGATGGAAGCCGTCACCAACACCCAATCACACTGACTCTTACCCTAAGGTAAAGACATTAAAGCAGTAGGTAACATCTCATGGCAGTCTCAGCCGTCCTCAGATCCAAGAACATCACTTCCCCCTGAGTGAGATTAGACTTGCACCAATAGACAGGTAAAGGATGCCGATTCAAATATGTAATCCACCAACAGCCTACACGAATGCCAATAGGAATTTCCACCACAATGATGTTCTCAAGATATGAATAAAAGAATCCTCATTGCGCAGACATCCCAAATAAAGATTTTTGGAAATTAAGAATATAACTCACACTCCCATAGTAGAACACACGCATAAGAAAAACGACCAGCGTTTCCAACCAACAAGATGGCCGCCGCGTCCCAGCACGCAAACGTTTCACACGTTCCAGCTTCTCCCTAATGCTTTTCATCATCAGATGACGTTATATTCTCACCAGGAACCATAAGTATAAATGTTTGTGGATGGGCTGGAGATAGCAGGATCAATAAGGATCAGTGGCAGTGCTTTAGGATAAGACAGCAAGAGGCAGCATATGTCAGGATGTGTGTGTGTTTGAATGAATATTAGTATGTAAATCCTTATGTTTGGGAATTGTTGCCCTTATTAAAGGCACTTTCTTTACTGAGTTACAAGACTCAATGCACCTTTCTATGTCACTGGTGTTTGATAAATCTTAAATAAAAGTACTCCTGGTGATCACACTACTAAAAAGGATTATTGCTGGGTTCTCTATTGTTGTGATTATCATTATGTCATTATATTCTTCTTAGCATAAACAGTGGGTATCAATGAATTTGGTTGGGCTGAGGTAGTAGAATCCAAGGGAATCAGTGGCACTGTAGTGGAATGAGATAATAAAGCCACATATATTAGGATATGTGTTTTTATTAATATTAGTATGCTACTTGGTAAATACTACCCTCTGAGTCATTGATATCTAATATTGGATAGATTGAAGCTAAAAACAAGAGCTTTCTTTTGATGGTATTTGATCACCTCTGCGGTTTTTCATTTTTGCGCTATAAACAAATAAAGAGCGACAATTTTGAAAAAAAAAAACAATATTTTTTACTATTTGCTATAATAAATATCCTCAATTAAAAATAAAAAAAAAACGATTTTCTTCATCAGTTTAGGCCGATATGTATTCTTCTACATATTTTTGGTAAAAAAAATCACAATAAGCGTATATTGATTGGTTTGCGCAAAAGTTACAGCATCTACAAACTATGGGAAAGATTTATGGCGTTTTTTTACTAGTAACGGAGGTACTGCGACATTGTGACGGACATATTGGACACTTTTTACACTTTTTTTGGGACCACTGACAATTATACAGCGATCAGTGCTATAAAAGTGCACTGATTACTGTGTATATGTCACTGGCAGGGAAGGGGTTAACACTAGGGGGCGATCAAGGGGTTAACTGTGTGTTCCCTCAGTGTGTTCTAACTGTGTGGGGATGGGAGTAAGTAGGAGAGGAGACATATAATTTTTCCTACTTAGTAGGAACAAACGATATGTTTCCTCTTCCCTGACAGCACAGGGATTTGTGCAATCCCCGTGCTGACGCTCGTGCACGCGATTACGCGTGGCCGGCGGCAATCATGCCCGCTCGCCACGTGCATCGGATTCCCTGCTGTGCCCTCTGGTGGCCGAAAAAGATAAGGACGTACCCATATGGGTTTCGCCCAGGGGAGCCATTCTTCTGCAGTATATCTGCGTGAACCAGTCGGGAACCGGTTAAGTGGGCAATCCAATCAAAAATTTTAACTTTTATTTAGAACTTGCATACAGAAAACACAACCTACCTGCTTAGTACATAATCCAGGCATTGGTGTTTATCCTACTCCCTTTTGTCGGTAAGGTGTATGAAAAGTAGTATGTTCCTTTGTATTGCATAGTTTTTTTTCCTACTACTATGGAGTTAATTTACTAAAACAGGAGGGTGCAAAATCTGGTGCAGCCTCTAACTTTAGCTTGTTCAATTATGCTTCGACAAAAAAACCTGGAAGTCCATTCGTTTGTTTGCAGATCTGCACCAGATTTTGCACTCTCCAGTTTTAGTAAATCAACCCCTATATATCAACATATTCCCCTGACTAGAAAGTGAGCCTTTTAATAATTTTTTCCCATCCGTTATGCCGACTTTATAACACATCTCCCTTTCAGGGGGGGACCTCCATTTTCAAGGTGCTGTGTAGTATTTTTGTGAAGTCAGCTCACTTACCTAGACTGAAATCTCATGCTCCAATAACATGTTTAGCTCTCTCTAGAATCAGCCTGTAAGGTCACTGAGGTTTAAACGTTTAATCTTAAAGTGTAAGCCTTAACCACTGGGCTATAGCTACCCATTTCTAATTCAATCTATACTGCCATGTTTAATCTTACTGTACATGACCCTGAAATTCATTCCTCATCACGGATTGTTCTTTTTTTCTTGGACATTTTAGGCAAGAGCATTTTGTTGCTATGAGAAAATAGCAGGAGAAAATAAAAAGGTGATGACACAAGTTCACAACCCCTTATCTGAGCACTGCTCTTTGTAATCACAGAACGCCAAAGAAGGTGTGCTGGAGGTTTTCACCTCTGAGTATTACCACTGAAATTAACAAATGGGCAGAGGTCAGCAGGTACAGACATGGAGCAAAAAAAAATCTCATTACTGCTTTTTGAAGAGATCACATGGATGTGACCCTAGGGGATTGGAATGATAATCAGATGAAAGAGATTCATTTAATCACTTGATATCAGAAATAGTGTAGAGTGTTGTACCATGTTAGGCATCAATTAATGTAGAAAGTTTGGAGATTAATTTATAGCCTTTGTTGAATAACTTGAGTTGTTAAAGAGGAAGTAAAGCCATTCTGTAGACTTGTACCTACAGGTAAGCCTATAATAAGGCTTACCTGTAGGTACTATGAATATCTCCCAAATCTTCACAGGTTTAGGAGATATTCACACTTCATGTTACCAACACATGCGCTCTGAAGGGACGGTATACCCGTGCTATCCCTTCAGAGCTTTGTGCCACGATCCGTGACTCCCATGTGCATGCGCGGGAGTGACGTCATCATGATGTGGCCAATCAGACGGCCGGAGGAAGCGAACCCGGAAGGAAGACAGGGTGAAGATAGAAGCATCTGTAAGAGCTCACAGCGTGGTGGTGCAGGGCTTTGCTCTAAGGTAAGTATTTCATAAAGCTCTAGAGATAAAGCGATAATTCTCCCACTCTACAAGACTCTGGTCTGGCCTCACCTGGAGTATGCTGTCCAGTTCTGGGCACCAGTCCTCAGGAAGGATGTGCTGGAAATGGAGTGAGTACAGAGAAGGGCAACAAAACTAATAAAGGGACTGGAGGACATTAGTTATGAGGAAAGGTTATGAGCACTGAAATTATTCTCTCTAGAGAAGAGACGTTTGAGAGGGGATATGATTTCAATTTACAAATACCATACTAGTGACTAGGGATGTCGTCTGTTCGGCCGTTCGCCGAATTTTGAACATTATGGGCCGTTCGTGCCAAATTCGAGTGGCGCGTCATGGCCCATAATTCACTGTGGCATTACAGTGCATTGCTGGCAGATGATTGGCCAAGCATGCACTATAACCCGCATGCTTTGGCCAATCACAGCGCGGAAAGAACGGAGAGCCATAATTGGCCAAAGCCAGGGTGGCTTTGGCCAATTATGTCTCAGGGGGTTTAGTACATGCCCCACACTATATAAGGCCGCCTGTGTGGGAGGCCTTGTGTAGTGTGTTTCGGCGTTGGTTAAAGGAAAGAGACAGAGAGAGAGACAGTGTAATTGGATTTGACTTAGATAGAGCAGGCAGGCGAGTCAGTTAGCTGCAGTTACAGTGTGTAGAGGATATATATGCATCCTAGGTGTTGTCTATATATATTTACACACTGTATTCAGTTTAGCTAGATCCATTCCTGTTATTCTCTATACTGACAGGCAGGCAGGTGATTGTGATAGCTGCAGTGTTTCACTTACTGTACTGTGTCCTTTGCACAGTGTGCACCAAAACCTTACCTGAATACAATTGCTGGTGTTCTGATACAAATACAGGCAGGAAGCTGCAGTATTTTGCTTTAGTGTCCTTTGCACAGTGTGCACCAAAACCTTACCTGAATACAATTGCTGGTGTTCTGATAAAAATACAGGCAGGGAGCTGCAGTATTTTGCTTTAGTGTCCTTTGCACAGTGTGCACCTAAAGCTTACCTCAATACAATTGCTGGTGTTCTCATACAAATACAGGCAGGGAGCTGCACATTTTTCAGTTAGTGTACTGTGTCCTTTGCACAGTGTGCACCTAAAGCTACCTGAAGACAATTTCTTGTGTTCTTATACTTATACCACAGGCAGGGAGCTGCAGTATTTTCAGTTAGTGGTCCATATTGCCGGGACCACCCATTACATTAAAGCCGCATGCAGTTTTAAATGACTTTTTTTCCTTCAGAAATTACATTTTGTGCAGAGACAGTTCTAAGCACGGGAAACACGTGCCACTTCAGAGGCATACTATAGACACCCCCCAGGTAGGATATTTAAAGGAATATTTCACTTTTATTTTTTTCACTTTATGCATCATTAAAATCACTGCTCCTGAAAAAAACGTCAGTTTTTAAAACTTCTTTTTGCATTGATACATGTCCCCTGGTGCAGGACCCGGGTCCCCAAACCCTTTTTAAGACAATAACTTGCATATTAGCCTTTATAATTAGCACTTTTGATTTAGAACGTTCGAGTCCCATAGACTTTAATAGGGTTCTAAAGTTCGCACAAACTTTCGGTCCATTGGCAGGTTCTGGTGCGAACCGAACCGGGGGGTGTTCGGCTCATCCCTACTAGTAACCCCACAATAGGGATAAAACTTTTCCGTGTAAGGGAGTTTAATAAGACATGTGGCCACTCATTAAAATTAGAAGAAAGGAGGTTTAACCTTAAACCTTAAAGGATGTGGAATTCCCTTCCACAGGCGGTGTGTTCAGCGGGGAGCATCGATAGTTTAAAAAAAACAATTAGATAAGCACCTGAACGACCACAACATGCAGGGTTATACAAGGTAATACTGACATAAAATCACACACATAGGTTGGACTTGATGGCCTTGTGTCTTTTTCAACCTCACCTACTATGTAATTTTGTATTCAAATTCTACAGCAATAAACCTCAAAAATACATCCTCTAGAGTCTAGACCAGGGGTCTCAAACTGGCAGCCCTCCAGCTGTTGCAAAACTACAAGTCCCATGAGGCATTGCAAGGCTGACAGTTACAAGCATGACTCCCACAGGCAGAGGCATGATGGGACTTGTAGTTTCGCAAAAGCTGGAGGGCCGCCAGTTTAAGACCCCTGCTCTAGACTGTTTTCTGAGCCAAAGTGAGTGAACGATTTTCTGTGTGCCTGGCTGCCTCTGCACTAAATAGGAAAGAATGGCAAATCCAGTGGCCCCTTCAGAGGTAAGTGCTACAGAAGCCAATTTCAAAGTGTTAGTAAGATAGTACATAGTACAGACGAGAGTAGACTCTTATGTTTCTGGTGCCTCCCCTAAGTGTTTCAGTGGGTGCGAACAAGAAGGAATGGAACACCATACCTGGTAGACATGTCCAAATGTCAAAAGATGTTGGATTCGAGTTTAAAATTTCATTTTTTCTGTAGCACAGATTAATCTTAAAAAATCTCCGTGGCAGGCTCTTCTCAACCAACCCATAGAGGAGACACCGTAACATACTGAAAAATGATTCTCCTTTATTTTCTTAGCCACTAGGTTAGCAATCGCTAGGTCTTGGAAAACCTCATCCATTTCATTTGAGTTGATCAAAGCTAAGTTGTCATGGATTATGGTGAATGAAAAATGAACTGCCATTTCGAATGATAAACTACCTTTGTTCGATAACACATGGTAGCCTTGGATACAGTATCTTTCGGGTGGACAATGAATAATTCAGAATACCGGGCTTTGATGCATCTTCTATTGCCTTCCTTCTTTTCTTCCTTCACCTTTTTTATACTTTCTTGTACACTTCTTTTTCTTTCTTCATCTCTATGTTGCCCTCTGGAGTTTATTAAGACAGGCCACACTGCCTGTCAAATTTGCCCCTTGAGATTAATGGAGCTGCACCACAACCCGTGAGCTAAATACTTGGCCAAAGTGTTCTCTTTTCAGAGGGCGGTAAGCTTACCACCTGTCTAAAAGTACCCTATAGCAGTATTTTAACAAAAGCTTTTAGTTCTGCATATTTACAGAATTTCACAAATAAGCTGAACACTGAAATACGCACAACTGTGGAATGTGGGAAAGCTTTTAGCCACGCTGATGCAATTAGAGAAAACTGAACAATCCATCATTCTACCCGAGCCCCAAGTAAAAAAATGAAATGTATTTTTCTTTGACTGCACTTCACTGTAGACACATAGCAATCATTCTAACAGTTGGGCTGCTGTGATAATATTGCTGTAATAAATGCTATTCAATTGTATTCATATGTCATCTGATGTATCTCTTTTGTCAGTAAACTTAGAACCTTTTGCAAATATGTTTGCCAAGCTAAAGCTTTAGGATATAGTGTAAGGTTTTTCTTTATGAAATATGCGGTCTGATTTACAAAATGAAAATTAATTTACTGGTTCTCACAATTGAGTTCTGGGTTTAATTTTTCTAATGAAACTTTTAAATCGAACTGGCTTCTATGGACAGCAGTGACCTACAATCCCAATAATTGCTAGATCTTATTAAAACTGTCATCGTCAGAAATTGAAATGCTTACTTCAGCATTTGGGAGTTAGTAATGCTACTAAATCAATACAGAGCTTGTGGCACCAACATCCCACACACAGGGGTTGATTTACTAAAACTCTAGAGGGAAAAATATTTTTCAAAAAGTCACGTGTCCAGTGACGTAACGCGTAAGGAGGAGCCATCTACCTTAGTGCTGTGTGAGCACGGACAGCCAAGTGAGGAGCTCTATTTATGCAACTGACCTTTTTACATGTGATCATATTGCGGTGCATGTGTGAGTGCAACTGTGGTCTATTTGATTTATGTCTCTCCCAGTTAAGTCCATCTGCGCAATGAGTTTGTCATTTTTTCTTTTTTGAGCAATACGGGTCTATGAAGGATTGAGAAGTAATAAAGGTTTGAGAGCAATCCATTACAGCATTGGAGACCAGAAACCTGATCATCTGGGTATCGTTATCCTCCTGATTTCTATTTCACCTAGCAGTGGTGTCTGACTTGGTTTTATATTATCAGAACTCTGGAAACCATTTTATTTATACCAGTTTGGAAGCACTTTATTTATTATTATCTCGGCAGCGCATATTGGATCACTGTGCAAAAAATATTAAGGTTGATGATAGCACTGTATTAACCCCTAATTCGTAAATTTTTTGTGACATCAGTACACTACACAATATTAGCAGCAATCACCATTTGATTATCTTATTTTTTTTTGATTCACATACATTTTTTGGTTCACCTTTATTCACATCAGCGCTTTAGTAATCTTTACACATATGTCACAGTACATGTTGGAATTCATGGTTCCCTCAATGAACTGTACCCCCCCAGTGCTGGCAGCACTCATGCAGCCCCAGACAATGACACTCCCACCACCATGCTTTACTGTAGGCAAGACACACTTTTCATTTGTGCTCCTCACCTGGTTGCTGCCACACACGCTTGACACCATCTGAACCAAATAAGTTTATCCTGGTCTCATCAGAACATGGTTCCAGTAATCCATGTCCTTAGTTTGCTTGTCTTTAGCAAATAGTTTGCAGGCTTTCTTGTGCATCATCTTTAGAAGAGGCTTCCTTCTGGGACGACAGCCATGCAGATTAATTTGGTGCAGTGTGTAGCATATGGTCAACCTCTGCAGCAATGCTGGCAGCACTCATATGTCTATTACCCAAAGACAACCTCTGGATATGACGCTGAGCACGTGCACTCAACTTCTTGGGTCGACCATGGGGAGGCCTGTTCTGAAAGTAGCTTTACTCAGTACTTTACAATTGTATCTTTTATTTTAAAGCCATGTCTGGTGATTAAAACTGGTGCCAGTCTTCCATACATTCAAATGTTAGGAGTCAGTAGTGATGCTATGTATGTAGATATTCAGGGTAGATACTATTTACTTGCACGGATTCTTGTTAGTCTGAGGCTTTGATAATAATAAAATAATAATAATAATACACTTTATTTTATATAGTGCCTTTAAAAGGTGGCTTCTCAAAGTACTTTACAAGGAAAGCACAAGAAATACACAGGATAACATAAAGTAAAAATAGACAATTAACCACTTAAGCCCCGGACCATTAGGCTGCCTAAAACACCAGAGGACTTTTTACAATTTGGCACTGCGTTGCTTTAACTAATAATTGCGTGGTCATGCAATGTTGTACCCAAACAAAATTTGCGGCCTTTTTTCCCACAAATAGAGCTTTCTTTTGATGGTATTTGATTGCCTCTGCAATTTAAATTTTTTGCAATATAAACGGAAAAAGACCAAAAATAATTTTCTACTTTTTGTTATAAGAAAAATCCAATAAACTCAACTTCAGTCATACATTTATGCCAAAATGTATTCAGCCACATGTCTTTGGTAAAAAAAAATGTCAATATTTATTGGTTTGCGCAAAAGTTATAGCGTCTACAAACTAGGGTACATTTTCTGGAATTTACACAGCTTTTAGTTTATGACTGCCTATCTAATTTCTTGAGGTACTAAAATAGCAGGGCAGTACAAACCCCCCCCCCCAAAATGACCCCATTTTGGAAAGTAGACACCCCAAGGAAATTGCTGAGAGGCATGTTGAGCCCTTTGAATATTACATTTTTTTGTCCCAAGTGATTGAAAAATTACAAAAAGTTGTCACTAAATTATATATTGCTCACACATGCCATGGTTATATGTGGAATTGCACCCAAAAATAAATTTTGCTGCTTCTCCTGAGTACGGGGATACCACATGTGTGGGACTTTTTGGGAGCCGCGTACGGGGCCCCGAAAATCAAGCACCGCCTTCAGGATTTCTAAGGGCGAAAAATTTTGATTTCACTCCTCACAGCCAAGATAGCACAAAACCCCCCCCAAGTGACCCAATTTTGGAAAGTAGACACCCCAAGCGATTTGCTGAGAAGCATTTTGAGTCCATAGAATATTTTATATTTTGCCACAAGTTGCGGGAAAATTACAAACTTTTTTGTTTTGCACAAAGTTGTCACTAAATGATATATTGCTCACACATGTCATGAGCATATGTGGAATTACACCCCAAAATACATTCTGCTGTTTCTCCTGAGTACAGGGATACAGCATGTGTGGGACTTTTTGGGAGCTTGGCCGCATACGGGGCCCCGAAAATCAAGCGCCACCTTCAGGATTTCTTAGGACGTAAATTTTTGATTTCACTCCTCACTACCTATCACAGTTTTGAAGGCCATAACATGCCAAGATATCATAAACCCCCCCCCCCCCAAAATGACCCCATTTTGGAAAGTAGACACCCCAAGCTATTTGCTGAGCGGCATGTTGAGTCCATGGAATATTTTATATTTTGCCACAAGTTTCGGGAACATTACCAACTTTTTTTTTAGTTGTTTTTGCACAAAGTGCTCACACATGTCATGAGCATATGTGGAATTACACCCCAAAATACATTCTGCTGCTTCTCCTGAGTATGGGGATACCACATGTGTGGGACTTTTTGGGAGCCTAGCCGCGTACGGGGCCCCGAAAACCAAGCACTGTCTTTGGAATTTCTAAGGGCGTCAATTTTTGATTTCACTCCTCACTACCTATCACAGTTTTGAAGGCCATAGATGGCACAAAACCCCCCAAATGACCCCATTTTGGAAAGAAGACATAGGGTAGAAATATACCCTATGATAGCAATAGGTAGTGACAGGTACTCTTTTTTGAAAAAATTAGGATCTGTTAGACCCTAGATCTCTCCTCTGCCCTCAAAGCTGATCACACCAAGATCCGTGTGAAAAAAAGCTTTCATAATTTCCCAAGGGCGCTGTTTATATCCAGTCATGAAATGCTCGTAGCTTCCGGTTTCTTAGGCTATAGAAATGATTGGAGCCATTCTGGTCTCTGATCAGCTCTATGGTCAGCTGGCGGAACCACCGGCTGCATTCTCAGGTTCCCTGTTTGGACAGGAGAGCCAGAGAAAACCATGGAAGAAGGTGGGGGGACATTCCCTCCCACTGCTTTTAAAAGCAGTCTAGAGGCTAATTAGCCGCTAGGATTGCTTTTACATGAAAGCCGACCGCTGGCTGAAAAGAATGATACCAAGATGATACCTAAACCCACAGGCATCATTCTGGTATAACAACTCAAAGTTTAGCAACATACCAGTATGTTGCTGGTCCTTGTTGGGCATATATTGTAATCTTTTTTTTCATGCAGCCTGTGGGCTGAACGAAAAAAAGAGATTGATCGGCGGGTATGCCCACCATTAGAATACCTCCCTTCATCCACCCACTTTTAATGATGGGCATACATGCACCATTTTGTAATATATATATATATATATATATATATATATATATATATATATATATATCCTGAAGCATGGGGGCATCCGCCCCAAAAGTTAGGAGCAAATCGCTCCTCCACCCCTGCTGCCCCCATACTTCGGCATATATACTCTTTTTGTTTAACTGTGGTGGTAAAATCACCTCCTACAGCGCTGGAGTCGCGGCTTTATGTATCGTGGGAGCAAACGCTGTTGCTGTCAAGATAAATAAATCCGCGCTGCAACTGAATGGCATACCTGCTAAGCAAATGATGGTTAACATTAAAACAAAGTAACATTACAGTATAACAGTAAGACATACCATACCCGCAAAGCAAATACAAAAAAAAACATAGTAAAAAATAAAAAATTTTTTAAGACAACCTGTGTCTAAAATATATATATGCCGAAGCATGGGGGCATCCGCCCGCAAAAGTTAGGAGCAAATCGCTCCTCCACCCCTGCTGCCCCCATGCTTCGGCATATATGCTCTTTTTTTTAACTGTGGTGGTGAAATCACCTCCTACATCACTGGAGTTACGGCTTTATGTATCGAGGGAGCAAACGCTGTTGCTGTCAAGATACATAAATCCGCGCTGCAGCTGAATGGTGTACCTGAAAACAAAAACATGGTTAACAATAAAACATAGTAAACAGTAAAGTATAAAAAAATGACATACCTGAAAAGCAAACATGATAAAACATAATAACAATAAAACATTGCAGAATAGAATACAGTAAAAAAAAAAAAAATATTTCATTTTTTTTAACTTTTTTTTTTTTTACACTTTTATTTGTAACTGTAACCGTAATGATTCGGTTCCAGGTTCGGGTCTCTCAAAATGCAATGGCATCTTGGGAGATTGTCAGGACAGCGTGGACAATAATAACAGGTGTCACGCCTATATCCGCATTTGCTGCAGACACGACATCTTCTTTGGAGGGCTCGTCGGGTAGGGGTACCATGGAGAATACACGGAAAATGTCTCTCATGCAGCCAGCTTACTGAATTTGGTTGGGGAAGGTGAGGTGAAGCACCGTCTGGAAACAGAAGGGCTCTGACGATCTGTTCCTGGAATTTAAGGAAGGATCCAGTCCGTCCTGAAGCTCTGTATAGCACATGAGCGTTCAGCAAAGCCAATTGAAATAAGTATACAGACACTTTTTTGTACCAGCGTCTGGCCTTACAGGGAACTAGGTACGGTGCCAACAGCTGGTTGTTGAGGTCCACCCCTCCCATATTTTGGTTATATTTGTGGACACAGAGGGGTTTCTCCACAACACCAGTCGCCGTAGGAATTTAGACCGTCGTGTCTGCGTGAAGGGAGGACAGAACGAAAACATTCTTATTATCCCTCCACTTCATAGCGAGCAAATTATTACACTTGAAGCAGGCTCTCTCCCCCAGCCTAAGACTGGAATCTACAAGCCTCTGTGGTAGGCCCCAGCGATTAGGTCGCGCGGTGCCACATGCGCCAATCTGATAGTCAAACAAGTGACTAAAAAGTGGCACGCTCGTGTACTAATTGTCCACATACAAGTGGTACCCCTTTTCTGAATAAGGGTGACACCAAGTTCCACACAATTTTTCCAGCTCTCCCTATGTAATCTGGGCAGTTCTCTGGCTCTATGTGACTATCTGTTACCTCATAAACCATAAAACTAGATGTATAGCCTGTTGCCCTTTCACAGAGCTTATACATCTTGACCCCGTATCTGACACGCTGGCTGGGAAGATACTGTTTGAAAGACAAGCGGACAGAAAATTTAATCAGGGACTCATCAACGCAGACAACTTAATGGGGAGTAAACAAGGCTGCAAAATGTTTGTTGAAGTGGTTTACGAGGGGCAGAATTTTGTAGAGCCAATCGTATCCAGGGTCTCCACGAGGACGACAGAGTTCATTGTCGTTGAAGTGCATGAAACGCAAGATCTGCTCGTATCTTGCCCTGGTCATGTAGGCAGAGAAGAGGGGCAAATGGTAAACTGCGTCAATGGACCAATTTGACCACAACTTACTAATTTTAACTATGCCCATCTCGAGGGATAGGCCCAGAAAGGTCTTAAATTCGGAAACTGTAATTGCTTTCCATTCTCTGGCAAGGGAGGACTGGGGATTAGCGGCAATGAATTGACCAGCATACAAATTACTTTGGTCCACAATAGATCTACCTTGAAAAACAGTGAATAAAAATCAAGTGACGTAAAATTAACTGTTTCCACCTGAATTCCGGGTTGGCCAGTGAATGGGGGAAGTACAGGTGCTGCAGAAGTGGTGGGTTCCCAATTAGGATTGGTGAATTCTGCAAGAAGGACACTATGGGCACGATGGGCCTGTCTTTGGGCAGCGGGACACTACTTGTGCATGCCACCTCGCCAGCTTGAACTGCAATTATGGGACTTGCCACGTCACCACGTGATACTGCAGTGCTGGATGTACGACCAGGGTGTACTAGGCCACTGGTGCTTGCCAGTTCACCAGAAGGATGAGCGGCACTAGTACTTCTCTGCTCCATACGAGAGCCATGCGGTTCTTGCACCTTAACAACAGCAGAAGAAGAATGGGGTCGGGTACGCCTGACCTTGGCAGGAACCACAACTCCGTTGTCAGAGCTATCTGTCATGGAGCCGCTGTCGTCTACAGGATCGTATTCTGAGCCTCAATCTGACAGATGAGTGACTTCCTATTCATTATCTGTCATGCTCAGAAACGTGTAGGCCTCTTCACTACTTTACCTTCGATTTGCCATTTTGGGCTCTAAATTTACTGGTACAGTAGTAAGATTCACAGGAAAAAAAGCACCAATGCTGTCAGCAACTGTATCAAACGCTACCAAAAAAAACTGTTAGCGATTGCAGGGATCAGGCTTGACTCTGCGAATGTTGCAGTTATGTGTTTAGTGTTTTGTAAGTGACAGTGATCGATCGATACTGCACTTGGGTGGGCTGGGCTGGGCTGGGCGGAGGGGCAAAACGCAGATGCTAGCAGGTATCTGGGCTGATCCCGCTAACACTGTGTTTTTGGGAACCCTAAACTGCTGGGGACGCTAGTATAGATCTGATCAGATCAGATATTGATCCGTTCAGATACTATACCACTAAGGGAGATGTATGATGTGTGCATGGGTGTTAGCGCTACTGGCACTAATCTGACGCTGCCTGGGGCGATGCAAACCCTAACTGACCCTAAAACCAAACTGATATCACCTGGCGGGCAATCAGGGGGTTAAACCTTTATTGGGTAATAAACGGCGGGTGCCCTGACACTATATAAAATAAACTAACTTACCAGCGTCACCGGTAACACTTATACGGTGATCACTGGTGAAAGGGTTAACTAGGGGGCAATCAGGGGGTTAAAACCTTTATTAGGTATTATATGGGGGTACCTGATGCTATAAAAACCTGACGTGAACCTAAATAGCTAACTGGCTAACTAGCGTCACCAGTGACACTTATACAGTGATCACTGGTGACTAGGGGGCAATCAGGGGGTTAAAACCTTCATTTGGTAGTATATGGGGGTACCTGATGCTATAAAAACCTGACAGTGAACCTAAATAACAGGCTAACTAGCGTCACCCACGACACTAATACGGCAATCAGAAAAAAGATTGCTTAGTGACACTGGTGACAGGGGGTGAAAGGGTTAACTGGGGGCGATCAAGGGATTAAACCTTTATTAGGGGGGGTAGGAGGGTACCCTACACCTAAAGGAGCCTACCACTAACTGCCCTAACACTTTTTACGGTCAACAATGACACCAAATGCAGTGATCAGTAAATAAATGAACACTGCAATCGGTGACACTTTGACTGGGGGTGCAGGGGGTGATGGGGGGGTGATCAGGGGGTGATTGGGGGGGGTGAAAAGTGTGCCTATGTGTACTTGTGTCAGTGTACTGTTGGTGCACTTACTTGTGATGTCTTCTCTTCTCGGGCGCCGGTTGAAAAGACCGACAAGAGGAGAGTGACATCACTTCCTCTGCCTGTGTTTACACTTTCACAGGCAGAGGAAGCATGTCATCCGTCAGGAGCGATCGTGACGGGGTGGCCATGAATCAGTGGCCTCCCCCTCAGGACGGATCGCTCCTGCAACGATGCCGACCGATCGCGCCCCCCACCCGCGGGAGGGGAGTAACGTATATATATATATATATATATATATACGTTACTCTGCCTGCCCGTGCCATTCTGCCGACATATATCGTCATGAGGCGGTCGTCAAGTGGTTAAATGAAAGCTTGTGTAAAGAAAATCATTTTTAGATTTGATTTGAATGAGTTTGGAGAAGTTGACTCCCTGATGTTCTTAGGAAGTGAATTCCAAAGTTTTGGAGCATATCAGGAGAAGGCTTTGTCCCCCATTGAGTGTAGGTTGGACACACAGCAAACCAGAATTTGAGGCGCTGAGGTTACGAGGGGGGGAGTAAGTTGATAAAAGTTCAGGGAGATAATGGGGTGCCAAGCCATGAAGAGCCTTATGGGTGAGCAAGAGGATCTTAAAGTCTATGCAAAACCTGATGGGTAGCCAGTGCAAGGACTCCAGGATAGGGATAATATGAGTACTTGAAAGAGACCTAGTCAGGATTCGGGGCTGCAGAATTTTGAACATATTAAAGTCGATTTATAGTGGATTTAGGTACACCAGTGAGTAGAGCATTGCAGTAGTCAAGTCGGGAGAACACAAATGTATGGATCAGCTTTTGGATGTATGGATCAGCATAGGACGTAGCCGAGCAATTTTTCTCAAGTGGAAAAAAGATGTCCTGACAATATTTGGTACATGTGGATCAAAGCTTAAACTAATATCAAATATCACCCCTAGAATTTTCAATTTAAACTGAAGCTCAAGTACAATGCCATCTATAGAAAAGGTATTAGGACTGGTCTTATGTAATTCATGGGGGTGCCAATAAGCATGACTTCAGTCTTGTCACAGTTTAATTGAAGGGAATTAAGGGCCATACAAGTTTTTATATCACTTAGACATTAGAGAAGCAGCCAAAGTAGAATTCAGTTTAGTGTGGATGTAAATCTGAGTGTCATCAGCATCGAAGTGATAATTGAGCCCGTGTGATCTTAGCAATTGGCCAAGTGGAAACATGCAAATGCTAAAAAGTAAGGGACCCGAGATTGAGCCCTGAGGATCACTGTACTAGACTGGCCCAACTTCAGCCTGGAATCTGCCAAGAGAAACAAAGTGTTAGCAATCAGTGAGATATGACTTAATTCATTTCAATCAGAACCAATTCTGAGATTCCAAATATGGTTTCAAGGAGAGAGAGTAAAAGATTGTGGTCTACAGTATCAAAGGCAGAACTAAGATCCAGTAGAACACAAATAGTTAGTGACCCAGAATCAGAAGCTAACAAAAAGTCATTGGTGACTTTGACCTTTCTGTGCTGTGCTGTGCAGTTGCCAAAAAACAGATTGGAGCTGTTCAAATAGATTATTTAAAGTCAGGTGATTATGTAACTGACATATCACAGCCTGCTCAAGGATCTTGACAAGGAAGAGTGAGTTAGAAATTGGGATAAAGTTGTTTAAATTGTCCAGAGCCATGTTGAATTTTTTGGAACGGGGGTGATGATGGCAGTTTTAACCTCCCTGGCGGTATGATTCTTTCTGATTTTAGGTGCTGAAAGCGGTACAATTATTTTGCATGGAAATTTGGCGTTTTATATTGTAGGCCTGTAATTCTTAGGAATAACACACTTAAATCTGTCCAAACCAGAGTCTAGTAGACATCCCGGGTATGATAAAGTTTGAAACACAAAATAATAAATTATAATATAATAAATAACTATAAAAAATTATAACAAATAATAATATAATAATAATAAAAATGATTCAATAATGTAATCAAATCAAAAACACTGAAATTTGCTCAGTTGCAGAAATGTCGCTGTTATTAAATTTAGTGTTTGATGACGAATTTCCCCACAAATCGCTATCGCTCAATTCTGCAAGTGATTCTAATTTATTATCGCTGTTTTCTAGCTGGTCTAAAACCACTTTTGACATAAAGGGACACTTTTTGGTTGCTATGGACAATCTCCAGTCTCCAGGCAGAGAGAACAGTTTTTATAATATAAAACTGCATGCAGGACACTGGACAGACCACTAGGGACAAAGGGGATGTGTAATTGTTTGATACAGTACTGTAATCAGTAAGATTACAGTATACTGTATCTATACTGTCTTTTTCACTTTTGAATTTGGCGCTGAACTCCGTAACCGTGCGCCGCAACATCGCAGGGAACGGAGCTCGGCACTCGGCAGTGTGAATCGAGCGAGACACGGCTCGCACACACTGCAGGGAGACATTGCAGGATCCAGGGGACAAGGTAAGTAACTCTCCCTGGATACTGTGATGCAGCCCAAGTCTGGCTCGGGATTACCTCTATTGGTATGAAAAGCTCACCCCGAGCCTGACTTTGGATTACCGCTAAGGGGCTAAGGATTGTTGGTACAAAACTGGTGCTAAGGGAGTAATTTATGATATTGAGAATAATGGGTCATAGAGAACTAAAACAGGATTTAAATAAATGGGTGGGAATAGGATCAAGTATGCAGGTGGAGAATTTCATATTAGAGACCAATTTAGTTAAAGATACCGAGTCAAGTAGAGAAGTGGGAGATGGAAGAGCCAGTAAAACTAGGTGAGTCAGGAAGTGATGTGGATAAAACGTGGTGTGGTAAGAGTTTGGTGTCTTATTTAGTAAATTTTTGAGGGGAAAATATCTAGGAATGTGTTGCTGTGCGGATAGACTGTGAGGTTTTAATAATCTATCAATGGTGTCTAGGGTTGCTAAGATTTATTTCAATAGCATGGGAGAAAAAGTTTAATGTAGCAGTCTCAATTTTATCCTTATAAACATGAATTGTAGCAGCATTTTTTGGTAATGAATATATATAGATCCATTTACGTACATGTTTGCAGTGAGGTCTCTAAAGCCCAGCCTGTGGCCTTTTACAACTCATTGTATGGCACTTGGACCTCAGCAGTCAGTAGTTAACCACTTAAGGACCGCCCACTGCATATATACTGTGGCAGGGTGGCCCTATTGCGCGAAACGACATACCGTTTTGTGCATGAGACACTGTGCGCTGCGTGCTGCGCGGCGGAAAAGCTTATGTGCAGGTCCAGAGGTCGCGATGTCCGCCGCCCCCCGCAATCCCACCCCTACAATACAGAACCCCCCTACAATACAGACCCCCCTTCAGACCCATAATGTACCTCAGATCAGCAGGTTGGGTCCCCTCCCCCTGTGTGGACATAAATTAGGAGGGGGAGGCGGCTTCACTCTGCTCGGCTGTGTGAGACAGCCGATCCGAGACTGATCAGATCATCAGTGCCGCGGCCACCTTGCCAGAGAGAAGGGGATCGTTGCAGGTCCCGGCCCCCTTTTGTGCCGACGGGTGTCACTGTCACTCGAGTGCGGCTCTGACTCGCAGCTGAGAGTGCACTGGGGCAGTGGCATCACTATGGTTGGTGTCACCTGGTGCGGCAAAACATGGTGTCACCCCCCTCCTGTCTATCCTGCCCAGCTCCCTGCAGGCAGCGCACGGTCACGAGGTGCACCCCCAAATGACCCCTGTAAATTAAAGTATAGGGTGGTATTGGGCCGGCTGGGGCGATATAGGGCAGGCTGGGGTAATATAGGGCAGGTTGCGGTGATATAGGGCAGGCTGGGGTGGCATAGGGCAGGTTGGGGTTGTATAGGGCAGGCTGGGGTGGTATAGAGCAGGTTTGGGTGGTATAGGGCAGTTTGTGTGGTATATGGCAGGCTGGGTGGCATAGGGCAGGTTGGGGTGATATAGGGCAGGTTGGGGTGGTATAGAGCAGGTTACGGTGGTATAGGGCAGGCTGGGGTGGTATAGGGCAGTTTGCAGTGGTATATGGCAGGCTGGGTGGCATAGGGCAGGTTGGGGTGATATGGGGTAGGTTGCGGTGGCATAGGGCAGGTTGTGGTGGCATAGGGCAGTTTGCGGTAGCATAGGGCAGGTTGGGGTGGTATAGAGCAGGTTACGGTGGCATAGGGCAGGCTGGGGTGGTATAGAGCAGTTTGCGGTGGCATAGGGCAGGTTGCGGTGGCATAGGGCAGGTTGCGGTGGCATAGGGCAGGCTGGGGTGGTATAAGGCAGGTTGCGGTGGCATAGGGCAGGGTGAGGTGGCATAGGGCAGTATAAGGCAGGTTGCGGTGGCATAGGGCAGGGTGCGTTGGCATAAGGCAGGTTGGGGTGGCATGCATAGGGCAGGGTGCGGTGGCATAGGGCAGGCTGGGGTAGTATGGTGCCAGGTTAGGACTCTATGTAGTGACATGTGCAGCAGTGCAGTAACTTACAGCATGCCTGGAGATGAAGACACTCTGGCTGCTGTGTCCTCGTTTCTTTCTCCTTCAGCTGTGGGATCAGCCAGAGTGAACGAGTCTGTTGGAGGAGTGCAGGGGGAAGCCACACCCCCAGCTCCGCCCACCAACTCTGGCTGCTTCCGGAGACATTGGAGATGATGGGGAAGACATGGCATTTGCCCGGTATGCCCTATGGCCAGTCCGGGCCTGGTTATATCTTCTTAGTCCTCTCCATCAAAATATTAGAAATTTGTGCTTAAAGAAGAACTATAGGCAACATTTTTTTTTTTTGGATAGATTAAGGGGGGGTTATAGCCCCTGTCAGTTAATTTTTTTACCACCCCTGTCCCATTGCAGAGATTTCCCTTCACTACCTGCCCCATAGCCAAACAGGAAGTGAGAGGAAATCTATGTGTAGCGGGTATGTACTTTCCCGGGTGTAAATTTGAACTTGGCAGAGACATCAGTGATGTGTAATTCCCTGCAGCCCAGCAGGTGGCGCTGTCACCCTGGGCTGGGGTTGAATCATTGCTGTGTGCCGGGCTTTCTTTTTGTCCTCCCTCGGCAGCGGTATGGTGGGGCGGGGAACCCGCCGTGCTTGCTGGGAGAGGGGATAAAGGGGCCGGCCATCTTTGTCACGGGTTCGAGTCCCAGGCACCTTCAGCCTGTGGGCGGTGGTTCGTGTGGGTCCTCTAGGCGGCCTAGGCCTAGAGGACAGCCGGAGGTCGTGTTCCATCCCAGGCACCTTTAGCCTGGGGTGAGGTACTCGGATGGAGGTCTGGAGCTCAGTGCCCAACACTGAGTTCCGCAAGGGAAGGAGGTCCTAGGGTACCCAGGAATTGGGTACCCGAATCCGGAAGGCGTAATGGACCGGGGGGAGCTCCTCACTCGAAGACCTGGTGCAGCATATTGCCAGTGACGGGTGAGTCTCTCATCGGAGACCGCCTGGAGGGAAATCCCCCCTCGCTCGGGGACCGCAACTCACTTTCAGGGAGAAAAGTGGAGAACACATTGTGTCTGGGCCTACTCGCATCCACACCTCCTTTTCTGTTCTGTTTCTACCAAGGGAGTTCAACTGATTGTGTTCATTCGAGAAGAATAAAGGAGTGTTGAACTTTAATGGTGTGGGGCTCATTTCCTGACAGACATTGTTCAAGGTAACTCTCGTGGAGGCTCCAGGTGCACAACACTGACCCGAAGGTAAAAGAACTTTGCTTACACTGCTCTGACACCTGTAGTGAAGGCTAGGCATGGTGTCCCCGCTCCCTTCCCCTCTGGAGCTACCCCTAGACAAGAGGGGAAATATTATTTTAACTAAAGATGGACTTTAACCACTTCCCGACCGCGCCATGTACAAAAGACGTCCACAGCGCGGTCGAGTTATCCTGAGTGGACGTCCCAGGGACGTCCTCACAGAATCTTGCTCCCGCGCGCCCCCAGGGGCGCGCTCCAGGATATGTCCGTGACCGCCGGGTCCGGAAGACCCGGCGCATCACGGATCACGGTAGATGGCCGCTAATCGCGGCCGTTTACCACGTGATCGCTCCGTCAAATGACGGAGCGATCACTTGTTATCAGACCGGCGTCATTTGATGACGCCGGTTCCTCCCTCCCCTCTCTGTACCGATCGGTACAGTGTGAGAGGAGAGGGGAGGGAGCGGATCATGTCCGCTCCCTCCCCCATGTCAGCTGTGGGCTGGATCTGTGACAATTGCAGTCACAGATCCAGCAATCCATCCATCCCTGCTCAGCCATCCCTGTGCAATACTCTGCCAATACTCTGCAATACACCCTGTGCAATACTCTGCAATACACCCTGTGCAATACTCTGCAATACACCCTGTGCAATACTCTGCAATACACCCTGTGCAATACTCTGCAATACCCTGTGCAATACTCTGCAATACACCCTGTGCAATACTCTGCAATACACCCTGCCAATACTCTGCAATACCCTGTGCAATACTCTGCAATACACCCTGCCAATACTCTGCAATACACCCTGTGCAATACTCTGCAATACACCCTGTGCAATACTCTGCAATACACCCTGTGCAATACTCTGCAATACACCCTGTGCAATACTCTGCAATACACCCTGTGCAATACTCTGCAATACCCTGTGCAATACTCTGCAATACCCTGTGCAATACTCTGCAATACACCCTGCCAATACTCTGCAATACCCTGTGCAATACTCTGCAATACACCCTGCCAATACTCTGCAATACACCCTGTGCAATACTCTGCAATACACCCTGTGCAATACCCTGCCCATACTCTGCAATACCCTGTGCAATACCCTGCCCATACTGTGCAATATCCTGCCCATACCCTGCCATACTCCGCAATACTCCACAATACCCAGCAATACTCCACAATACCCGGCAATACTCCACAATACCCAGCAATACTCCACAATACCCGGCAATACTCCACAATACCCGGCAATACCCGGCAATACTCCACAATACCCGGCAATACTCCACAATACCCGGCAATACTCCACAATACCCTGCAATACTCCACAATACCCTGCAATACTCCACAATACCCTGCAATACTCCTCAATACCCCGCAATACTCGTCAATACCCGGCAATACTCGTCAATACTCCTCAATACCCGGCAATACTCCTCAATACCCGGCAATACTCTGCAATAACCACTTCCCGCCCGCCCGCCGGCCGTCATATGACGTCCTTGACTTTGTGCGGAGATATCTGAATGATGGGAGCAGCTACAGGCATCATTCAGATATTCGCTTTTTCAGCTGGCGATTCCCTACACCATAAGAACAATCATAGCGGCTGTTCCACCGCTTGATCGCTCTTACGGAAGGTGAGAGGGGATGCCCCCCCCCCCCTCCCGCTGCCCTCCGGTGCTTCTACCGACTCACCGCTACGATCAAAGCCAAGATTGTTTTTTTTTTGTTTTTTTTTTAGGCTTCCCAGCCTAGAGGTGAGATGTGGGGTCTTATTGACACCCCCCCCCCATATCTCACTGTAAAGAGGACCTGTCATGCCATATTCCTATTACAAGGGATGTTTACATTCCTTGTAATAGGAATAAAAGTGCTAAAAAAAAAAATTTGGGGCGGAAAAACATGTCAAACTAAAATAAATAAAGTAAAATGAACAATAAAATATATATATTTTTTTTAAAGCGCCCCTGCCCCCGCGAGCTCGCATGCAGAAGTGAAAGCATACGTAAGCCCCGCCCACATATGAAAATGGTGTTCAAGCCACACATGTGAGGTATCGTTGCGAACGTTAGAGCGAGAGCAATAATTTTGGCCCTAGACCTCCTCTGTAACTCAAAACATATAACCAGTAAAAATATTTAAAGCATTGCCTATGGGGATTTTTAAGTAGCGAAGTTTGGCGCCATTCCACGAGCGTGTTCAATTTTGAAGGGTGACATGTTAGGTATCTATTTACTCGGCGTAACTTCATCTTTCACATTATGCAAAAACACTGGGCTAACTTTACTGTTTTTTTTTCTTTTAGGCACAAAACAGTTTTTTTCCGTAAAAAACGCGTTAGAAAAATTTCTGCGCAAATACCGTGCAAGATAAAAAGTTGCAATGACCACCATTATATTCTTTAAGGTCTTTGCTAAAAAAACATATATAATGTTTTGGGGTTCTATGTAATTTTATAGCAAATAAATGATGATTTTTACATGTAGGAGAGAAATGTCAGAATTGGCCTGGGTGCTCCAGAACGCCTGAAGGTGCTCCCTGCATGTTGGGCCTCTGTATGTGGCCACGCTGTGTAAAAGTCTCACACATGTGGTATCGCCATACTCGGGAGGAATAGCAGAATGTGTTTTGGGGTGTAATTTGTGGTATGCATATGCTGTGTGTGAGAAATAACCTGCTAATATGACAATTTTGTGGAAAAAAAAAAAAAGAAAAAAAAATCTTGATTTTTGCAAAGAATTGTGGGAAAAAATGACAACTTCAAAAAACTCACAATGACTCTTTCTAAATACCTTGGAATGTCTTCTTTCCAAAAAGGGGTCATTTGGGGGGTATTTGTACTTTTCTGGCATGTTAGGGTCTCAAGAAATGAGATCAGCCGTCAGTACTTCAGGTGTGATCAATTTTCAGATATTGGCACCATAGCTTGTGGACTCTATAACTTTCACAAAGACCAAAAAATATCCACCAATTTGTACTTATTTTTACCAAAGATATGTAGCAGTATAAATTTTGGCCAAAATGTATGAAGAAAAAATACTAATTTGCAAAATTTTATAACGGAAACAAAGAAAAATTCATTTTTTTACAAAATTTTCAGTCTTTTTTCTCTTATAGCGCAAAAAATAAAAAACCCAACAGTGATTAAATACCACCAAAAGAAAGCTCTATTTGTGTGAAAAAAAGGACAAAAATGTCATATGGGTACAGTGTTGTATGACTGAGTAATTGTCATTCAAAATGTGAGAGCACCGAAAGCTGAAAATTCGTCTGGTTAGGAAGGGGGTTTAAGTGCCCAGTTGTCAAGTGGTTAAACGGCACATGGGTAGGTATTGTAAAAATTCTAAAGGTTTTATTGTTAGTAGAAAAATTATAATTGAATTTAAGTAAAAAAATACATTAGTACATTTCAGAAAAATGACATTATATGACAATCATCAATAATCGGTATAGGATCCCAATTACAAGACTCAACAACCTCCCAGAGATTACATTAGCATGTAAAATACAAAATAAAGTAATATATGGCCAACAAAACAATTAAGGAGTTGAACGATATACACAAGAGATGGCTGGTCTTATTGATAGATCCAGAAAATTCAAAGATAAAAATCTTGCTTTCGCTCGACTAGTTTCTCGTTCCGAGACGCTTCGTCAGGAGCATAGTATTCTGTCAAGATTATACACAAACAATTCATAAAAGATACTTCAGTTAATATAATTTTAATACATATATATACATATCTAAAATAAAAAATGAAAATAAAAATTGTAGAAAAGGACATTTAAAGGAGAAAAAACCCAGTATACATTAATTAAAAGTTTTTGATTGACCATAAAGGGATGAAACACCAACCACCTATATATCGCCAGCACAGCAGCCAATCACACAGCAGCTGGGGCATGAAGATAGCTATATAGAATTGTTGAAAGAGACAGAAAAAAAAAAAAAAAGGGTGTAGATCAATCCTCATCCATAAGTAACATTGAGGAAGACAGGGAAACTGAGTGACAAATGTGTGAAATAAAGTAATGAATAGAATGTTGTGTCAGTAGTCACCATCAAAGCAGACCAAAGGAAAAAAAGAAGGAAAAAAAGGAAATAATGTCTATACTCACAGACAGGGCCGTGTTAGATAATGAAACAGGCCTGGGTATTTTTAGCTGGCGGTCCGTGTATCACAGAGGGCCAGTAATGTGTAGACACATTCTAAAAGTAAAACACATAAAGTAACTTATAAGTATCTAAAAAATAGAACAAGATATTTTAAGGAAGGGAGATAGAAGCCAAATTATATATTGTCTTGGGGCTCACCGTAATGGACAGTAATGCGTGATTAGATAGAGGGGTAAATTACACAGGCTACTGATAAGTAGAGCGAGAGCGTTCCTCCAGGTGTAGCAAGCCAGAAGGCATAAAGTAGTATATGTCAATCAAAGACAATTACTCGGGCCGAACAGTGGTATTCTGTCTAAGTGACCCCAAACGATGGAATAACCCAGCTGAAAAACATAAATGTTTCAAAAGAAAAGGGTTTTTTGTAGGCACTTCCATAGGTATATACTTACTAATGTGCCAAAGAGGTTTTACCTTATGACTTGGGGTAGATCGTTCACTAATGGACCTGGATGGAGCCTCTCCTGTAGACAGCCTAACAACGCGATGTGCATTGTTTATATGTGCCCCTGCAGGAAGGCGTCTTTCCAACCGGAAATGACGCCATTGCGCGGGGTCAAAGGTTTCATACGCATGCGCCGTGGTAGCCGCTGACGCAGCTACCTACGGCCAATGCGATGATAGCGGGGCGGAGCCCAGAGGATTCCCCAGGAGCTGTCAGTGAGCCGCATCCCACCAGCCGGTGACAACACCACTGCGTGGGATCAAAAGGTTAGCACGCATGCGCCGTGATCGCCGCTGACGTGGCAATTTACGGCCAATGCGGCAGTAACAAGGCCGACCACAGGAAGAGCCAGGTGCTCCTTTAAACAAGTCAATGGGTCATATCCCCGATCACAACAGTGATCGGTGTATCGGCCCTACACTTCAGCCGTCAGTGTGAGCACAAAGGGCTGCAGAGCATAGCGAACACAGGGAATGAAAGAGGTGAATATATCCAAGTATGGTCATCAAAAAGAAAAGTTCAAACAGAATATACAGAATTGGATAAAAAGATGCTGAGGGCATCTATGTCAAACTAAAATCCATATTTTTTATTTTATACATCCAGAGATTGTCCTTTTAACTAGTAAACAGTATCTAGTTTTAGCATAAAGATTCTAATAAGGCGGCCTGTTTATTTGGGGGCATCATTAAAGTATGTATAGTGTATGTCTCTAAAGATGACATACTAAGTCCATCGACTGTGGTGAAGGGCACCAATGCCATACAGGGTGAATTAAGTGACACTACTGTAGTGATATCATGTACATTCACAACATTGTGCAAATTATCCTATAAAGAATTAATAAATGGTGTAATATCTACAACTAAATAGATCATCAAATCTAAGTGCAATTAAACACTAAATAATGTAGGCTTGTGGTGACAAGGGGAGTGGGGGGGGGGGGAAGAAGGAAAAAGAAAATATTCACATGTTGAGACATATAACATAAAATATATGTGAAAAGTATAATGTATGCGACTTAGTATGGCAATAGATGTCCACTACCACACACAGCCCCTGAAATATTCTAATAAACGCCGACCAGGATGGTATACATGTCGGCGACTAAGATGATGGTCCCCAATGGTTAAATATACTTAGATTAGTCACTTACAGAAATGGTCTGTATGACTGAGTTTCGTTTAGGCCAGGGGGGTGTGTGGCATTCAACCTCTCAACCCAGAGAGTTTCTCTCTGGAGAATGATTTTATCCCACTGACCCCCTCTAGGGCTCCTGGGAACAACAGCCAGAACAGAAAAGGATACAACTGAGGTATCAAAACGGTGATAGAGATCCAGGTGTCGACTAATAGGTGTCAACATCTTCCCGTTACCCGAGTAATAGATATGATCATTGATACGTTGTCTTAGTTGTCTGGCCGTTTTCCCCACATAGAAACTACCGCACTTGCAGGTCATAAGATAAACCACGCCCTCGGTGCGGCAGTTAGCAGAAAATTTAGGAGAGAAAGTCTCGCCATTGGGGAGTAGAATGTTTTGACAGGGTGAAACCCATTTACAAAAAGAGCACTTCCCGCATTGCGAGGTCCCTATAGCTTGGTTAACAGCATTATTACAGTGACTGGCAGTGAGTTTGTCTCTTAATGAGGTTGCCCGCCTAAAAATAATCTCCGGTTGTACACCTACATATTTGCTCAGGGTGGGATCATCTCGTAGCAGATGCCAATGGTTCTTAAGCATGGACCGTATATCCATATGTTGGCTGGAGAACCTAGTGATTACTTTGGTAGTGGGTTGAGAGGGGGTATTTTTTGTTTTGTACAGAAGTTCATTTCTAGTTTGACTAATAGCCTTGTTATAGGCTTGTCGCAATAAGGATTTACTGTAGCCTCTGGCTAGTAACCGATTCCTTAGTACTTTGGCTTGCATTTGGAAATCGGGTAGAAACGTACAGTTTCGTCTCAGCCTGATATATTGAGCATAAGGAATGCTGCGTATCAAGGCTGGTGGATGAGCGCTATCTGCGTGCAGTAGCGTATTCCCTGCTGTGCTTTTGCGGAAAAGACTCGTGGACAGCGCATTGTCTATGTTCTTAGAAATTGTCAGATCCAGGAAGGTAGTTACATTAGGATCACAACTGGATGTAAATTTTAGATTGTATTGATTTACATTCATACTATTGATGAACTCATCAAATAGCGTTCTCGTTCCTGTCCACACGATGAACACGTCATCGATGTAGCGCATCCAGACGAGAACAGAGTCAGTGAATCTGGCCATGGACTCGTTGGAGAACAGGTCCCTCTCCCACCCCCCCAGGTACAGATTGGCGTAGCCAGGGGCACAGCAGGTGCCCATGGCTACGCCCTGCACCTGGAGGTAGTGGGAGTTGTTGAAGCTGAACCAGTTGTGAGTGAGGATAAACTGCAACAGTCTAACTATAAAGTCATTATAGGGCCATTGGTGGTGGTCCTCTTCATGGAGGAAGGTATGTATCATCTCGACTCCCTGCTCGTGAGGGATGCTGGAGTACAGAGCCTCTACATCTAGTGTCACGAGGAGAGAGCCTGGAGGAACGACCATACCCTCTATTTGTTTAAGAAGAGCTAACGTATCCCTGGTGTAGGAAGGGAGAGCCATAACGTGTGGCATCAACACTGAGTCCACCACTTGGCTGGCATTCTCCGTTAGGCACCCTATACCTGAAATAATCGGTCTCCCAGGGGGCGACACCGGATTCTTATGCACCTTAGGTAGTGCATAGAATGTCGCCACCCTGGGGGACCGAGTATTCAGGTAGTCATAAACATCCTGGTCAATAAGCCCCTTGGTAAAGGCATCATTGATGATGTCCAGGAACTGGATTTTGTAAGAGGCAGTGCGTACAACAGTGATAGGCCGGTACCATTCGAGATTTGACAAAATCTTGAGGCACATGTTTTCATAAAAGTCTTTAGTCATAAGAACAATGTTACCCCCTTTATCAGCTCCTTTGACAACGGCATCGGGGTGATTCTGTATTTTGGAGATGCCCAGTCGTTGCGCACGAGTAAGGTTACTGTGCTTGGGCAGAATCTTGAGGCGTTTTGTATCACTGATAACACTGCACAAAAAAGCCCAAGCTTGTGGGCTGGTAGCGAGATCTGGGAAGTTCTTAGATTTAGGTTTGAATTTCCTCACAGTGGGCTTAATTAGTACAGGCACATTTTCATCTCGTACATCCATACTATCGTTTTCGTCCAAAAGTAATATCAGATCCCGCAGAGCCCTAAAATCTTCCATTTTGAAATGCTTAATGCTTTCAGAGAATTGTTTCTCGTCTCTTATACGGATACGGTCCCTATCAAACATACATTTAAAAGTAAGATTTCTAACGAACATATGGATGTCCTTAATGAATTCGTACCTGTCTAGGTTTTGTGAAGGGCAAAAACTTAGCCCAAATTTGAGTACACTAAGTTCGTCCCTAGAAAACCGATAAGGAGTGAGATTCAGTACATCCATCTCTACGTTGGATGCTGAGGCACTCCTAGTGTCTGAAAATTTAGAATCTGAGTGTTACCTTGATTGATATGACAGTCAAGGGTACTTTGCTTCTTAAAGTTTTGTAGTTGTATTGATGGGTGTGGAGTGGGTATTTGGGATAGACTGGGAAATGGAGGTTGCAAGCTAACCTCCACTGCTGTATTAGATACTTGCATATTAGTAGGTCCCAACCCCGCAGGAAATGATGATGATGGAGTGCTGGTATTTACGTTTTGTTGGGTCATCATCTGTAAGGCCTTCTGTGCAATCGGGCCTATATAAGTGAGTGAATTGCTTTCGTTACCTTTACTTGGTGTCAGATCGTGTCGAGTAGAAGGGTCAATAGGTCTTGTGTTGTGATTGTCAGGTCTTTTTTTGGGGTAGGGAGTGAATTGCCCACCACCATAGGTCCTTTTACGTCCACCATTGTTACCGTGTGCGTTCGATTTAAAAAACCCAAAACAGGAAGTGGTAATGGGATGGGTATGACTGATGATGATGATATTGAGTCTGACTCATCTATATCTACCTTCTCTTCCCAGCAATCAGCTACGAGAGGGCAATCGAACGCACACGGTAACAATGGTGGACGTAAAAGGACCTATGGTGGTGGGCAATTCACTCCCTACCCCAAAAAAAGACCTGACAATCACAACACAAGACCTATTGACCCTTCTACTCGACACGATCTGACACCAAGTAAAGGTAACGAAAGCAATTCACTCACTTATATAGGCCCGATTGCACAGAAGGCCTTACAGATGATGACCCAGCAAAACGTAAATACCAGCACTCAATCATCATCATTTCCTGCGGGGTTGGGACCTACTAGGCTTGTGCAATTCGTTTCGTAACGAATCAAAATTCGTCCGAATTTAGCAACTTTCGGACATTCGGAAGCATTCGAATTTCCGAACAGAGCAATTACGAATAAAACCGAATCCGAAATAAATTATACCGCAAAATAGCGAATGCCCGAAGGTCTTCGGCATAATTCGTTATGAAAAAAGTTACGAATGTACGAATCCATTCGAAGCACAATAACACTCACTCTGCTCTCTGCTTCTCCCTCACCATGCTGAACTCCCTCTCAAAATGGTGTACAGGGGCGGAGGCTATAGCCGCATGAAAAAACGAAAGTAAAATACGAGATTTCAAATCCATTCGAAGCACAATAACACTCACTCTGCTCTGCTCTCTGCTTCTCCCTCACCGTGCTGAACCCTCTCAAAATGGTGTACAGGGGCGGATCCTATAGCCGCATGTAAAAAACGAAAGTAAAATACGAGATTTCGAATCGTTACAAATAACCGCTATGTATTTAGAAAAGTACAAATCCATTCGAAGCACATTAGGCATAATAGGCAGCGTCGTTGTGAGAGAGACACGGAAAATTACGAATCAACGAACCCAAAAAAAGTTACGAAAGTAGGAGTTGTGTCCAGAATCAACGAAAAACAACGTACTCTACCGAAAGTACGAATTATAAAGCAACAAAAAATTCAACGAAAAATGTCGCTTGCAAAAATACGAATGAGTCCGAACACGAAAAATCCCGTCTAGCAAAATTACGAATGATTACGAATCAACAGGACCGGAAAGAAACGAACCGAAATGGAACGAATTTTTCCGTTGTGCACAAGTCTAGGACCTACTAATATGTAAGTATCTAATACAGCAGTGGAGGTTAGCTTGCAACCTCCATTTCCCAGTCTATCCCAAATACCCACTCCACACCCATCAATACAACTACAAAACTTTAAGAAGCAAAGTACCCTTGACTGTCATATCAATCAAGGTAACACTCAGATTCTAAATTTTCAGACACTAGGAGTGCCTCAGCATCCAACGTAGAGATGGATGTACTGAATCTCACTCCTTATCGGTTTTCTAGGGACGAACTTAGTGTACTCAAATTTGGGCTAAGTTTCTGCCCTTCACAAAACCTAGACAGGTACGAATTCATTAAGGACATCCATATGTTCGTTAGAAATCTTACTTTTAAATTTATGTTTGATAGGGACCGTATCCGTATAAGAGACGAGAAACAATTCTCTGAAAGCATTAAGCATTTCAAAATGGAAGATTTTAGGGCTCTGCGGGATCTGATATTACTTTTGGACGAAAACGATAGCATGGATGTACGAGATGAAAATGTGCCTGTACTAATTAAGCCCACTGTGAGGAAATTCAAAACTAAATCTAAGAACTTGCCAGATCTCGCTACCAGCCCACAAGCTTGGGCTTTTTTGTGCAGTGTTATCAGTGATGCAAAACGCCTCAAGATTCTGCCCAAGCACAGTAACCTTACTCGTGCGCAACGACTGGGCATCTCCAAAATACAGAATCACCCCGATGTCGTTGTCAAAGGAGCTGATAAAGGGGGTAACATTGTTCTTATGACTAAAGACTTTTATGAAAACATGTTCCCTTAAGATTTTGTCAAATCTCGAATGGTACCGGCCTATCACTGTTGTATGCTCTGCCTCTTACAAAATCCAGTTCCTGGACATCATCAATGATGCCTTTACCAAGGGGCTTATTGACCAGGATGTTTATGACTACCTGAATACTCGGTCCCCCAGGGTGGCGACATTCTATGCACTACCTAAGGTGCATAAGAATCCGGTGTCGCCCCCTGGGAGACCGATTATTTCAGGTATAGGGTGCCTAACGGAGAATGCCAGCCAACTGGTGGACTCAGTGTTGATGCCACACGTTATGGCTCTCCCTTCCTACACCAGGGATACGTCAGCTCTTCTTAAACAAATAGAGGATATGGTCGTTCCTCCAGGCTCTCTCCTCGTGACACTAGATGTAGAGGCTCTGTACTCCAGCATCCCTCACGAGCAGGGAGTCGATATGATACGTACCTTCCTCCATGAAGAGGACCACCACCAATGGCCCTATAATGACTTTATAGTTAGACTGTTGCAGTTTATCCTCACTCACAACTGGTTCAGCTTCAACAACTCCCACTACCTCCAGGTGCAGGGCGTAGCCATGGGCACCTGCTGTGCCCCTGGCTACGCCAATCTGTACCTGGGGGGGTGGGAGAGGGACCTGTTCTCCAACGAGTCCATGGCCAGATTCACTGACTCTGTTCTCGTCTGGATGTGCTACATCGATGACGTGTTCATCGTGTGGACAGGTACGAGAACGCTATTTGATGAGTTCATCAATAGTATGAATGTAAATCAATACAATCTAAAATTTACATCCAGTTGTGATCCTAATGTAACTACCTTCCTGGATCTGACAATTTCTAAGAACATAGACAATGCGCTGTCCACGAGTCTTTTCCGCAAAAGCACAGCAGGGAATACGCTACTGCACGCAGATAGCGCTCATCCACCAGCCTTGATACGCAGCATTCCTTATGCTCAATATATCAGGCTGAGACGAAACTGTACGTTTCTACCCGATTTCCAAATGCAAGCCAAACTACTAAGGAATCGGTTACTAGCCAGAGGCTACAGTAAATCCTTATTGCGACAAGCGTATAACAAGGCTATTAGTCAAACTAGAAATGAACTTCTGTACAAAACAAAAAATACCCCCTCTCAACCCACTACCAAAGTAATCACTAGGTTCTCCACCTAACATATGGATATACGGTCCATGCTTAAGAACCATTGGCATCTGCTACGAGATGATCCCACCCTGAGCAAATATGTAGGGGTACAACCGGAGATTATTTTTAGGCGGGCAACCTCATTAAGCGACAAACTCACTGCCAGTCACTATGTCAGAAACTGTAATAATGCTGTTAACCAAGCTATAGGGACCTCGCAATGCGGGAAGTGCTCTTTTTGTAAATGGGTTTCACCCTGTCAAAACATTCTACTCCCCAATGGCGAGACTTTCTCTCCTAAATTTTCTGCTAACTGCCGCACCGAGGGCGTGGTTTATCTTATGACCTGCAAGTGCGGTAGTTTCTATGTGGGGAAAACGGCCAGACAACTAAGACAACGTATCAATGATCATATCTATTACTCGGGTAACGGGAAGATGTTGACACCTATTAGTCGACACCTGGATCTCTATCACCGTTTTGATACCTCAGTTGTATCCTTTTCTGTTCTGGCTGTTGTTCCCAGGAGCCCTAGAGGGGGTGAGTGGGATAAAATCATTCTCCAGAGAGAAACTCTCTGGGTTGAGAGGTTGAATGCCACACACCCCCCTGGCCTAAACGAAACTCAGTCATACAGACCATTTCTGTAAGTGACTAATCTATGTATATTTAACCATTGGGGACCATCATCTTAGTCGCCGACATGTATACCATCCTGGTCGGCGTTTATTAGAATATTTCAGGGGCTGTGTGTGGTAGTGGACATCTATTGCCATACTAAGTCGCATACATTACACTTTTCACATATATTTTATGTTATATGTCTCAACACGTGAATATTTTCTTTTTCCTTCTTCCCCCCCCCCACTCCCCTTGTCACCACAAGCCTACATTATTTAGTGTTTGATTGCACTTAGATTTGATGATCTATTTAGTTGTAGATATTACACCATTTATTAATTCTTTATAGGATAATTTGCACAATGTTGTGAATGTACATGATATCACTACAGTAGTGTCACTTAATTCACCCTGTATGGCATTGGTGCCCTTCACCACAGTCGATGGACTTAGTATGTCATCTTTAGAGACATACACTATACATACTTTAATGATGCCCCCAAATAAACAGGCCGCCTTATTAGAATCTTTATGCTAAAACTAGATACTGTTTACTAGTTAAAAGGACAATCTCTGGATGTATAAAATAAAAAATATGGATTTTAGTTTGACATAGATGCCGTCAGCATCTTTTTATCCAATTCTGTATATTCTGTTTGAACTTTTCTTTTTGATGACCATACTTGGATATATTCACCTCTTTCATTCCCTGTGTTCGCTATGCTCTGCAGCCCTTTGTGCTCACACTGACGGCTGAAGTGTAGGGCCGATACGCCGATCACTGTTGTGATCGGGGATATGACCCATTGCTTTGTTTAAGGGAGCACCTGGCTCTTTCTGTGGTCGGCCTTGTTACTGCCGCATTGGCCGTGAATTGCCACGTCAGCGGTGATCACGGTGCATGCGTGCTAACCTTTTGATCCCACGCAGTGGTGTTGTCACCGGCTGGTGGGATGCGGCTCACTGACAGCTCCTGGGGAATCCTCTGGGCTCCGCCCCGCTATCATCGCATTGGCCGTAGGTTGCTGCGTCAGCGGCGACCACGGCGCATGCGTATGAAACCTTTGACCCCTCGCAATGGCGTCATTTCCGGTTGGAATGACGCCTTCCTGCAGGGGCACATATAAACAATGCACATCGCGTTGTTAGGCTGTCTACAGGAGAGGCTCCATCCAGGTCCATTAGTGAACGATCTACCCCAAGTCATAAGGTAAAACCTCTTTGGCACATTAGTAAGTATATACCTATGGAAGTGCCTACAAAAAACCCTTTTCTTTTGAAACATTTACGTTTTTCAGCTGGGTTATTCCATCGTTTGGGGTCACTTAGACAGAATACCACTGTTCGGCCCGAGCAATTATCTTTGCTTGACATATACTACTTTATGCCTTCTGGCTTGCTACACCTGGAGGAACGCTCTCGCTCTACTTATCAGTAGCCTGTGTAATTTACCCCTCTATCTAATCACGCATTACTGTCCATTACGGTTTGCCCCAAGACAATGTATAATTTGGCTTCTATCTCCCTTCCTTAAAATATCTTGTTCTATTTTTTAGATACTCATAAGTTACTTTATGTGTTTTACTTTTAGAATGTGTCTACACATTACTGGCGCTCTGTGATACACGGACCGCCAGCTAAAAATACCCAGGCCTGTTTCATTATCTAACACGGCCCTGTCTGTGAGTATAGACATTATTTCCTTTTTTTCCTTCTTTTTTTCCTTTGGTCTGCCTTGATGGTGACTACTGACACAACATTCTATTCATTACTTTATTTCACACATTTGTCACTCAGTTTCCCTGTCTTCCTCAATGTTACTTATGGATGAGGATTGATCTACACTGTTTTTTTTTTTTTTTTCTGTCTCTTTCAACAATTCTATATAGCTATCTTCATGCCCCAGCTGCTGTGTGATTGGCTGCTGTGCTGGCGATATATAGGTGGTTGGTGTTTCATCCCTTTATGGTCAATCAAAAACTTTTAATTAATGTATACTGGGTTTTTTCTCCTTTAAATGTCCTTTTCTACAATTTTTATTTTCATTTTTTATTTTAGATATGTATATATATGTATTAAAATTATATTAACTGAAGTATCTTTTATAAATTGTTTGTGTATAATCTTGACAGAATACTATGCTCCTGACGAAGCGTCTCGGAACGAGAAACTAGTCGAGCGAAAGCAAGATTTTTATCTTTGAATTTTCCGGATCTATCAATAAGACCAGCCATCTCTTGTGTATATCGTCCAACTCCTTAATTGTTTTGTTGGCCATATATTACTTTATTTTGTATTTTACATGCTAATGTAATCTCTGGGAGGTTGTTGAGTCTTGTAATTGGGATCCTATACCGATTATTGATGATTGTCATATAATGTCATTTTTCTGAAATGTATTAATGTATTTTTTTACTTAAATTCAATTATAATTTTTCTACTAACAATAAAACCTTTAGAATTTTTACAATACCTACCCATGTGCCGTTTAAAGTCCATCTTTAGTTAAAATAATATTTCCCCACTTTTTATCGGGACGTTGGCGCATTTGTACTGGTGCATCCACAGTGTCACCCTGTGGTGATGCACAATTTAGCAATTTCTTTCCAAATCACTTTTGGGGTGGAAGCACCCAAATTTTTGCCTCTAGGTGTCACCTTAGACAAATTTTCTGTAAAATAGTATCCATATACATTCCAGTAATTTTCCTTTTTTCTTTTTCTCCCCTTCTTTTTTCTCTTCCCCTGTTCTAGATATATTTTTTAATAATTTTTTTCTACATTCTCGAGTATTGCATCGTGACTCCTTGATGGATTACGTAGGTACAGCCTGGCTAGGCTACATTAATGGGATTCAGTCTGAATGTAGGGTCAATACAGGTCAGGAAATAGGACTGACACAATATATTTCCAAAATGAAAAAACTGCTTAAGAAAAAGTCTAACCTGCATTGGCATGTGGACTTTCTTCAGCAATATGTACGAGAAAGCATCAGTCCCCTAGGGCTTAGAATTCAGATCTATCCCTCCTTTGACAACTACGGAGTCGAGTTTAAACTAGCTTGGGAACAAATTCTTACACAATGCAGCACCAATTTAATCAACTTGCTGGTTTCTCATTATCAGATTGAGCTTAAGAATTTAGATCAAGAAATTATGTCCCTCCAGGCTACCAGTGAGGCCCTGAAGGGTCATGAACACTTCACTACCAAATGGCAGGAAGTGAAAGATTATATCACCAAAATCAATAAAGATATAATTTTCAAAAAACAAAGCAAGTTGGTTAAAGATAGGGCTGCTTTCTCAGAAGGCTTTGCCTATTGTTGGCAATTACCATTTCAGAATCGTGGTCCCAAGAAAACTAGGTTTAAAAAACCCAAAACAGGAAGTGGTAATGGGATGGGTATGACTGATGATGATGATATTGAGTCTGACTCATCTATATCTACCTTCTCTTCCCAGCAATCAGCTACGAGAGGACAATCGAACGCACGCGGTAACAATGGTGGACGTAAAAGGACCTATGGTGGTGGGCAATTCACTCCCTACCCCAAAAAAAGACCTGACAATCACAACACAAGACCTATTGACCCTTCTACTCGACACGATCTGACACCAAGTAAAGGTAACAAAAGCAATTCACTCACTTATATAGGCCCGATTGCACAGAAGGCCTTACAGATGATGACCCAACAAAACGTAAATACCAGCACTCCATCATCATCATTTCCTGCGGGGTTGGGACCTACTAATATGTAAGTATCTAATACAGCAGAGGAGGTTAGCTTGCAACCTCCATTTCCCAGTCTATCCCAAATACCCACTCCACACCCATCAATACAACTACAAAACTTTAAGAAGCAAAGTACCCTTGACTGTCATATCAATCAAGGTAACACTCAGATTCTAAATTTTCAGACACTAGGAGTGCCTCAGCATCCAACGTAGAGATGGATGTACTGAATCTCACTCCTTATCGGTTTTCTAGGGACAAACTTAGTGTACTCAAATTTGGGCTAAGTTTCTGCCCTTCACAAAACCTAGACAGGTACGAATTCATTAAGGACATCCATATGTTCGTTAGAAATCTTACTTTTAAATTTATGTTTGATAGGGACCGTATCCGTATAAGAGACGAGAAACAATTCTCTGAAAGCATTAAGCATTTCAAAATGGAAGATTTTAGGGCTCTGCGTGATCTGATATTACTTTTGGACGAAAACGATAGTATGGATGTACGAGATGAAAATGTGCCTGTACTAATTAAGCCCACTGTGAGGAAATTCAAACCTAAATCTAAGAACTTCCCAGATCTCGCTACCAGCCCACAAGCTTGGACTTTTTTTGTGCAGTGTTATCAGTGATGCAAAACGCCTCAAGATTCTGCCCAAGCACAGTAACCTTACTCGTGCGCAACGACTGGGCATCTCCAAAATACAGAATCACCCCGATGTCGTTGTCAAAGGAGCTGATAAAGGGGGTAACATTGTTCTTATGACTAAAGACTTTTATGAAAACATGTGCCTAAAGATTTTGTCAAATCTCGAATGGTACCGGCCTATCACTGTTGTACGCACTGCCTCTTACAAAATCCAGTTCCTGGACATCATCAATGATGCCTTTACCAAGGGGCTTATTGACCAGGATGTTTATGACTACCTGAATACTCGGTCCGCCAGGGTGGCGACATTCTATGCACTACCTAAGGTGCATAAGAATCCGGTGTCGCCCCCTGGGAGACCGATTATTTCAGGTATAGGGTGCCTAACGGAGAATGCCAGCCAACTGGTGGACTCAGTGTTGATGCCACACGTTATGGCTCTCCCTTCCTACACCAGGGATACGTTAGCTCTTCTTAAACAAATAGAGGATATGGTCGTTCCTCCAGGCTCTCTCCTCGTGACACTAGATGTAGAGGCTCTGTACTACAGCATCCCTCACGAGCAGGGAGTCGAGATGATACGTACCTTCCTCCATGAAGAGGACCACCACCAATGGCCCTATAATGACTTTATAGTTAGACTGTTGCAGTTTATCCTCATTCACAACTGGTTCAGCTTCAACAACTCCCACTACCTCCAGGTGCAGGGCGTAGCCATGGGCACCTGCTGTGCCCCTGGCTACGCCAATCTGTACCTGGGGGGGTGGGAGAGGGACCTGTTCTCCAACGAGTCCATGGCCAGATTCACTGACTCTGTTCTCGTCTGGATGCGCTACATCGATGACGTGTTCATCGTGTGGACAGGTACGAGAACGCTATTTGATGAGTTCATCAATAGTATGAATGTAAATCAATACAATCTAAAATTTACATCCAGTTGTGATCCTAATGTAACTACCTTCCTGGATCTGACAATTTCTAAGAACATAGACAATGCGCTGTCCACAAGTCTTTTCCGCAAAAGCACAGCAGGGAATACGCTACTGCACGCAGATAGCGCTCATCCACCAGCCTTGATACGCAGCATTCCTTATGCTCAATATATCAGGCTGAGACGAAACTGTACGTTTCTACCCGATTTCCAAATGCAAGCCAAAGTACTAAGGAATCGGTTACTAGCCAGAGGCTACAGTAAATCCTTATTGCGACAAGCGTATAACAAGGCTATTAGTCAAACTAGAAATGAACTTCTGTACAAAACAAAAATTACCCCCTCTCAACCCACTACCAAAGTAATCACTAGGTTCTCCAGCCAACATATGGATATACGGTCCATGCTTAAGAACCATTGGCATCTGCTACAAGATGATCCCACCCTGAGCAAATATGTAGGGGTACAACCGGAGATTATTTTTAGGCGGGCAACCTCATTAAGAGACAAACTCACTGCCAGTCACTATGTCAGAAACTGTAATAATGCTGTTAACCAAGCTATAGGGACCTCGCAATGCGGGAAGTGCTCTTTTTGTAAATGGGTTTCACCCTGTCAAAACATTCTACTCCCCAATGGCGAGACTTTCTCTCCTAAATTTTCTGCTAACTGCCGCACCGAGGGCGTGGTTTATCTTATGACCTGCAAGTGCGGTAGTTTCTATGTGGGGGAAACGGCCAGACAACTAAGACAACGTATCAATGATCATATCTATTACTCGGGTAACGGGAAGATGTTGACACCTATTAGTCGACACCTGGATCTCTATCACCGTTTTGATACCTCAGTTGTATCCTTTTCTGTTCTGGCTGTTGTTCCCAGGAGCCCTAGAGGGGGTGAGTGGGATAAAATCATTCTCCAGAGAGAAACTCTCTGGGTTGAGAGGTTGAATGCCACACACCCCCCTGGCCTAAACGAAACTCAGTCATACAGACCATTTCTGTAAGTGACTAATCTAAGTATATTTAACCATTGGGGACCATCATCTTAGTCGCCGACATGTATACCATCCTGGTCGGCGTTTATTAGAATATTTCAGGGGCTGTGTGTGGTAGTGGACATCTATTGCCATACTAAGTCGCATACATTACACTTTTCACATATATTTTGTTATATGTCTCAACACGTGAATATTTTATTTTTCCTTCTTCCCCCCCCCCCACTCCCCTTGTCACCACAAGCCTACATTATTTAGTGTTTGATTGCACTTAGATTTGATGATCTATTTAGTTGTAGATATTACACCATTTATTAATTCTTTATAGGATAATTTGCACAATGTTGTGAATGTACATGATATCACTACAGTAGTGTCACTTAATTCACCCTGTATGGCATTGGTGCCCTTCACCACAGTCGATGGACTTAGTATGTCATCTTTAGAGACATACACTATACATACTTTAATGATGCCCCCAAATAAACAGGCCGCCTTATTAGAATCTTTATGCTAAAACTAGATACTGTTTACTAGTTAAAAGGACAATCTCTGGATGTATAAAATAAAAAATATGGATTTTAGTTTGACATAGATGCCCTCAGCATCTTTTTATCCAATTCTGTATATTCTGTTTGAACTTTTCTTTTTGATGACCATACTTGGATATATTCACCTCTTTCATTCCCTGTGTTCGCTATTAGGGATGAGCTTCGTGTTCGAGTCGAACATACGTTCGACTCGAACATCGGCTGTTCGATCGTTCGACGAAGATCGAACGATTTGGGCCGTTCGCGCCAAATTCGAGTGACGCGAACGGCCCACAATGCACTACGCCATCGCAGTGTCATCCAGGCGCTGTGATTGGCCAAGCATGCACTGTGACCCCGCATGCTTAGCCAATCACAGCGCCGGCAGCGAGGAGAGCAATGATTGGCCACAGGCAGGATGCCTGTGGCCAATTATTGCTGAGGGGGTTTAGTACACGCCCCACACTATAAAAGGCCGCCAGCGCGGCGGCCTTGTGTAGTGTGTTCCGGAGCAGGGAAAGAGAAGCATAGGCAGGGACAGTGTCATTATTTTTCCTTTACTAATCCTGGATTCCTTGTGTTTAGGGACAAATAAGGATAGGTAGGGAGAGTGTCAGTGACAGTGTGCTATTCTGTGCTAATCCTTGTTTGTAGGGACAGAGAGGTACAGTGAGGGAAAGTGTCAGTGTGCTATTCTGTTCTAAACCAATCTTGCTGAACCATATTTTCAATCCTTGAGTTTAGGGACAGAGAGGTACAGTGAGGGAAAGTGTCAGTGTGCTATTCTGTTCTAAAACTATTTTGCTGAACCATATTTTCAATCCTTGAGTTTAGGGACAGAGAGGTACAGTGAGTGAAACTGACAGTGTGCTATTCTGTTCTAAACCAATTTTGCTGTTCCATATTTTCAATCCTTGAGTTTAGGGACAGAGAAGGACACTCGTAGAAATTATCAGTGTGCTATTCTGTGCTAAATCTTGTTTGTAGGGAGGGACAGAGTAGGACAGTGAGGGAAAGTGTCAGTGTGCTATTCTGTTCTAAAACTATTTTGCTGAACCATATTTTCAATCCTTGAGTTTAGGGACAGAGAGGTACAGTGAGTGAAACTGACAGTGTGCTATTCTGTTCTAAACCAATTTTGCTGTTCCATATTTTCAATCCTTGAGTTTAGGGACAGAGAAGGACACTCGTAGAAATTATCAGTGTGCTATTCTGTGCTAAATCTTGTTTGTAGGGAGGGACAGAGTAGGACAGTGAGGGAAAGTGTCAGTGTGCTATTCTGTTCTAAAACTATTTTGCTGAACCATATTTTCAATCCTTGAGTTTAGGGACAGAGAGGTACAGTGAGTGAAACTGACAGTGTGCTATTCTGTTCTAAACCTATTTTGCTGTTCCATATTTTCAATCCTTGAGTTTAGGGACAGAGAAGGACACTCGTAGAAATTATCAGTGTGCTATTCTGTGCTAAATCTTGTTTGTAGGGAGGGACAGAGTAGGACAGTGAGGGAAAGTGTCAGTGTGCTATTCTGTTCTAAAACTATTTTGCTGAACCATATTTTCAATCCTTGAGTTTAGGGACAGAGAGGTACAGTGAGTGAAACTGACAGTGTGCTATTCTGTTCTAAACCAATTTTGCTGTTCCATATTTTCAATCCTTGAGTTTAGGGACAGAGAAGGACACTCGTAGAAATTATCAGTGTGCTATTCTGTGCTAAATCTTGTTTGTAGGGAGGGACAGAGTAGGACAGTGAGGGAAAGTGTCAGTGTGCTATTCTGTTCTAAAACTATTTTGCTGAACCATATTTTCAATCCTTGAGTTTAGGGACAGAGAGGTACAGTGAGTGAAACTGACAGTGTGCTATTCTGTTCTAAACCAATTTTGCTGTTCCATATTTTCAATCCTTGAGTTTAGGGACAGAGAAGGACACTCGTAGAAATTATCAGTGTGCTATTCTGTGCTAAATCTTGTTTGTAGGGAGGGACAGAGTAGGACAGTGAGGGAAAGTGTCAGTGTGCTATTCTGTTCTAAAACTATTTTGCTGAACCATATTTTCAATCCCTGAGTTTAGGGACAGAGAGGTACAGTGAGTGAAACTGACAGTGTGCTATTCTGTTCTAAACCAATTTTGCTGTTCCATATTTTCAATCCTTGAGTTTAGGGACAGAGAAGGACACTCGTAGAAATTATCAGTGTGCTATTCTGTGCTAAATCTTGTTTGTAGGGACTAGGGAGGGACAGAGTAGGACAGTGAGGGAAAGTGTCAGTGTGCTATTCTGTTCTAAAACAATTTTGCTGAACCATATTTTCAATCCTTGAGTTTAGGGACAGAGAGGTACAGTGAGTGAAACTGACAGTGTGCTATTCTGTTCTAAACCAATTTTGCTGTTCCATATTTTTAATCCTTGAGTTTAGGGACAGAGAAGGACACGCGTAGAAATTATCAGTGTGCTATTCTGTGCTAATTCTTGATTGTAGGGAGGGACAGAGTAGGACAGTGAGGGAAAGTGTCAGTGTGCTATTCTGTTCTAAAACTATTTTGCTGAACCATATTTTCAATCCTTGAGTTTAGGGACAGAGAGGTACAGTGAGTGAAACTGACAGTGTGCTATTCTGTTCTAAACCAATTTTGCTGTTCCATATTTTCAATCCTTGAGTTTAGGGACAGAGAAGGACACTCATAGAAATTATCAGTGTGCTATTCTGTGCTAAATCTTGTTTGTAGGGACTAGGGAGGGACAGAGTAGGACAGTGAGGGAAAGTGTCAGTGTGCTATTCTGTTCTAAAACTTTTTTGCTGAACCATATTTTCAATCCTTGAGTTTAGGGACAGAGAGGTACAGTGAGTGAAACTGACAGTGTGCTATTCTGTTCTAAACCAATTTTGCTGTTCCATATTTTCAATCCTTGAGTTTAGGGACAGAGAAGGACACTCGTAGAAATTATCAGTGTGCTATTCTGTGCTAAATCTTGTTTGTAGGGAGGGACAGAGTAGGACAGTGAGGGAAAGTGTCAGTGTGCTATTCTGTTCTAAAACTATTTTGCTGAACCATATTTTCAATCCTTGAGTTTAGGGACAGAGAGGTACAGTGAGTGAAACTGACAGTGTGCTATTCTGTTCTAAACCAATTTTGCTGTTCCATATTTTCAATCCTTGAGTTTAGGGACAGAGAAGGACACTCGTAAAAATTATCAGTGTGCTATTCTGTGCTAAATCTTGTTTGTAGGGACTAGGGAGGGACAGAGTAGGACAGTGAGGGAAAGTGTCAGTGTGCTATTCTGTTCTAAAACTTTTTTGCTGAACCATATTTTCAATCCTTGAGTTTAGGGACAGAGAGGTACAGTGAGTGAAACTGACAGTGTGCTATTCTGTTCTAAACCAATTTTGCTGTTTCATATTTTCAATCCTTGAGTTTAGGGACAGAGAAGGACACTCGTAGAAATTATCAGTGTGCTATTCTGTGCTAAATCTTGTTTGTAGGGAGGGACAGAGTAGGAGAGTGAGGGAAAGTGTCAGTGTGCTATTCTGTTCTAAAACTATTTTGCTGAACCATATTTTCAATCCTTGAGTTTAGGGACAGAGAGGTACAGTGAGTGAAACTGACAGTGTGCTATTCTGTTCTAAACCAATTTTGCTGTTCCATATTTTCAATCCTTGAGTTTAGGGACAGAGAAGGACACTCGTAGAAATTATCAGTGTGCTATTCTGTGCTAAATCTTGTTTGTAGGGAGGGACAGAGTAGGACAGTGAGGGAAAGTGTCAGTGTGCTATTCTGTTCTAAAACTATTTTGCTGAACCATATTTTCAATCCTTGAGTTTAGGGACAGAGAGGTACAGTGAGTGAAACTGACAGTGTGCTATTTTGTTCTAAACCAATTTTGCTGTTCCATATTTTCAATCCTTGAGTTTAGGGACAGAGAAGGACACTCGTAGAAATTATCAGTGTGCTATTCTGTGCTAAATCTTGTTTGTAGGGAGGGACAGAGTAGGACAGTGAGGGAAAGTGTCAGTGTGCTATTCTGTTCTAAAACTATTTTGCTGAACCATATTTTCAATCCTTGAGTTTAGGGACAGAGAGGTACAGTGAGTGAAACTGGCAGTGTGCTATTCTGTTCTAAACCAATTTTGCTGTTCCATATTTTCAATCCTTGAGTTTAGGGACAGAGAAGGACACTCGTAGAAATTATCAGTGTGCTATTCTGTGCTAAATCTTGTTTGTAGGGAGGGACAGAGTAGGACAGTGAGGGAAAGTGTCAGTGTGCTATTCTGTTCTAAAACTATTTTGCTGAACCATATTTTCAATCCTTGAGTTTAGGGACAGAGAGGTACAGTGAGTGAAACTGACAGTGAGCTATTCTGTTCTAAACCAATTTTGCTGTTCCATATTTTCAATCCTTGAGTTTAGGGACAGAGAAGGACACTCGTAGAAATTATCAGTGTGCTATTCTGTGCTAAATCTTGTTTGTAGGGACTAGGGAGGGACAGAGTAGGACAGTGAGGGAAAGTGTCAGTGTGCTATTCTGTTCTAAAACTATTTTGCTGAACCATATTTTCAATCCTTGAGTTTAGGGACAGAGAGGTACAGTGAGTGAAACTGACAGTGTGCTATTCTGTTCTAAACCAATTTTGCTGTTCCATATTTTCAATCCTTGAGTTTAGGGACAGAGAAGGACACTCGTAGAAATTATCAGTGTGCTATTCTGTGCTAAATCTTGTTTGTAGGGAGGGACAGAGTAGGACAGTGAGGGAAAGTGTCAGTGTGCTATTCTGTTCTAAAACTATTTTGCTGAACCATATTTTCAATCCTTGAGTTTAGGGACAGAGAGGTACAGTGAGTGAAACTGACAGTGTGCTATTCTGTTCTAAACCAATTTTGCTGTTCCATATTTTCAATCCTTGAGTTTAGGGACAGAGAAGGACACTCGTAGAAATTATCAGTGTGCTATTCTGTGCTAAATCTTGTTTGTAGGGAGGGACAGAGTAGGACAGTGAGGGAAAGTGTCAGTGTGCTATTCTGTTCTAAAACTATTTTGCTGAACCATATTTTCAATCCTTGAGTTTAGGGACAGAGAGGTACAGTGAGTGAAACTGACAGTGTGCTATTCTGTTCTAAACCAATTTTGCTGTTCCATATTTTCAATCCTTGAGTTTAGGGACAGAGAAGGACACTCGTAGAAATTATCAGTGTGCTATTCTGTGCTAAATCTTGTTTGTAGGGACTAGGGAGGGACAGAGTAGGACAGTGAGGGAAAGTGTCAGTGTGCTATTCTGTTCTAAAACTATTTTGCTGAACCATATTTTCAATCCTTGAGTTTAGGGACAGAGAGGTACAGTGAGTGAAACTGACAGTGTGCTATTCTGTTCTAAACCAATTTTGCTGTTCCATATTTTCAAGCCTTGAGTTTAGGGACAGAGAAGGACACTCGTAGAAATTATCAGTGTGCTATTCTGTGCTAAATCTTGTTTGTAGGGAGGGACAGAGTAGGACAGTGAGGGAAAGTGTCAGTGTGCTATTCTGTTCTAAAACTATTTTGCTGAACCATATTTTCAATCCTTGAGTTTAGGGACAGAGAGGTACAGTGAGTGAAACTGACAGTGTGCTATTCTGTTCTAAACCAATTTTGCTGTTCCATATTTTCAATCCTTGAGTTTAGGGACAGAGAAGGACACTCGTAGAAATTATCAGTGTGCTATTCTGTGCTAAATCTTGTTTGTAGGGAGGGACAGAGTAGGACAGTGAGGGAAAGTGTCAGTGTGCTATTCTGTTCTAAAACTATTTTGCTGAACCATATTTTCAATCCTTGAGTTTAGGGACAGAGAGGTACAGTGAGTGAAACTGACAGTGTGCTATTCTGTTCTAAACCAATTTTGCTGTTCCATATTTTCAATCCTTGAGTTTAGGGACAGAGAAGGACACTCGTAGAAATTATCAGTGTGCTATTCTGTGCTAAATCTTGTTTGTAGGGAGGGACAGAGTAGGACAGTGAGGGAAAGTGTCAGTGTGCTATTCTGTTCTAAAACTATTTTGCTGAACCATATTTTCAATCCTTGAGTTTAGGGACAGAGAGGTACAGTGAGTGAAACTGACAGTGAGCTATTCTGTTCTAAACCAATTTTGCTGTTCCATATTTTCAATCCTTGAGTTTAGGGACAGAGAAGGACACTCGTAGAAATTATCAGTGTGCTATTCTGTGCTAAATCTTGTTTGTAGGGACTAGGGAGGGACAGAGTAGGACAGTGAAGGAAAGTGTCATGGTGCTATTCTGTTCTAAAACTATTTTGCTGAACCATATTTTCAATCCTTGAGTTTAGGGACAGAGAGGTACAGTGAGTGAAACTGACAGTGTGCTATTCTGTTCTAAACCAATTTTGCTGTTCCATATTTTCAATCCTTGAGTTTAGGGACAGAGAAGGACACTCGTAGAAATTATCAGTGTGCTATTCTGTGCTAAATCTTGTTTGTAGGGAGGGACAGAGTAGGACAGTGAGGGAAAGTGTCAGTGTGCTATTCTGTTCTAAAACTATTTTGCTGAACCATATTTTCAATCCTTGAGTTTAGGGACAGAGAGGTACAGTGAGTGAAACTGACAGTGTGCTATTCTGTTCTAAACCAATTTTGCTGTTCCATAATTTCAATCCTTGAGTTTAGGGACAGAGAAGGACACTCGTAGAAATTATCAGTGTGCTATTCTGTGCTAAATCTTGTTTGTAGGGAGGGACAGAGTAGGACAGTGAGGGAAAGTGTCAGTGTGCTATTCTGTTCTAAACCAATTTTGCTGTTCCATATTTTCAATCCTTGTGTTTAGGGACAGAGAAGGATAGGCAGGGGACAGTGTCAGTGTCATTGTTGCTAAGCCTCCTGCACAGTATACACCTGAAGGTAGCCCTTATTGCTCTTTTTCCCATCTCCCTGCAGGCCATCCATTAAAATGTCTGGAAGGCAAACAAGGAGAGGCAGACAGTCAGGAGGCAAAAAAAGAGGGCAAGCAGGCTCTGTGTCTGGGGGCAACAGTGCTGGTTGTGGACGCGGTGCATTGTCATCAGCACATGGCCATGGGACACGCTTGTCCTTCTTTTCGGCAGCTGGACATGTTGAGCCACATCATGCCGAAGACTTGGTAGAGTGGATGACCAAGCCCACCTCATCCTCCTCATCCTCTCTCACCCAGGCTCAGGGTACTGGCAAAGCAGCTGCCAAAGCGTCCTCTTCTCTGGTATCATTATCTTCATTAGTCAATCCTTCCCTAGACCCACCATGTCCTCCTCCTGAGGAGTCCCCCGAACTGTTTGAGCACAGTGTTGGGTACATGCTCCAGGAGGATGCCCAGCGTTTGGAAGGATCTGATGATGATACCCAGCTAGAGGAAGGCAGCAGCGTGAGAGCAGAGAGAGGGGATGCTCAAGAAGGACACCAATCTGGCAGTCATGCTCCAGCAGCTGCAGCATACTGCCAGATTGGCTCCAGTGATGAGGAGGGAGGGGATGATGAGGTCACTGACTCCACGTGGGTGCCTAATAGGAGAGAGGAGGAGGAGGATGAGGAGGAGGCACATCTCCAACGAGGCAGGATGCCCTTGAGTGGCCAGCGTATGGGCAGCACACCGACGGAATCACACCGCAGAGCTCCGCCTGTGCAGGGCGCTGCCTCTGCCCATCATTCAAAAAGTTCTTTGGTGTGGGCCTTTTTTGAGGCGAGTGCATCAGATCGCACAGCTGCTGTTTGCAACATATGTCTCAAACGTATATCGCGTGGCCAAAACATCAGCCGCTTGGGCACCACATGCTTGATCAGACATATGTTGACCTGCCATGCAGCTCGTTGGCAAGCCTACCTTAAAGACCTACACCAAAGAACAAAGCTGACCTCTTCTTGCACCGCATCAGCTGGGATCTCCAACCCCACTATACCTTCACTCCTCTCTGAAACCTGCTCTGAGAGGAATGAAGGTGTAGAATTAGGTGTGTCACAGGCAAGTACTTGCGGGCACTCTGCTAGCAGTACACCAACGTCCGATTCTAGCAGGCAAATTTCCCTGCCCCAGCTGCTGGACCGTCAAAAGAAGTTCACTCCCAGCCATCCACATGCCCAGCGGTTGAATGCTAGCTTGGCTAAATTGCTAGCGCTTCAACTGCTGCCTTTTCAGTTGGTAGACTCGGCCCCCTTCCGTGAGTTTGTGCAATGTGCGGTTCCTCAGTGGCAGGTTCCCAAACGCCACTTTTTCGCACGGAAGGCGATTCCGGCTCTCTACAGGCATGTGGAAGGCAATGTCTTGGCCTCGCTGGACAGGGCGGTCAGCGGTAAGGTGCATATTACCGCTGACTCATGGTCCAGCAGGCATGGACAGGGACGTTACCTTTCTTTCACGGCCCATTGGGTCACTCTTTTGGCAGCTGGGAAGGATGCAGGACAAGGTGCAGTAGTGTTGGAGGTTGTTCCACCGCCACGCCTCCAAAATGCTACTACTGGTTGTGACACACGTCTCTCCTCCACCCCCTCCTCTTCTTCTTCCTCCATGGCCTCTTCCTGTGGTTTGTCCTCGGAACCAGCGGTGCTCCGTAGGCGTTCAAGGGGCTACGCAAGTACGCAGGCAAAAAGATGCCATGCCGTGCTTGTGCTGGTGTGTTTGGGGGACAGGAGCCACACTGGGGCAGAGGTCCTGTCTGCTCTGCAGGGGCAGGCCGAGAGGTGGTTGACGCCACGCCAGCTTAAGCCAGGAATGGTGGTTTGCGACAATGGCACCAACCTCCTCTCCGCCCTCCGACAGGGACAACTGACCCATGTGCCCTGTATGGCTCACGTCCTTAACCTGGTGGTGCAGCGGTTCTTGGGCAGGTACCCGGGCTTACAGGATGTCCTGAGGCAGGCCAGAAAAGTCTGTGTGCATTTCCGCAGATCTTATAATGCCAGTGCTCGCCTGGCTGAGCTTCATAAGGAGTTGAACCTGCCCAAGAACCGCCTTATATGTGACATGCCCACCAGGTGGAACTCAACGTTGGCCATGCTGCAGCGGCTGCACACGCAGCAGAGGGCCATCAATGAGTACCTGTGCGACTACGGCACCAGGACAGGGTCAGGGGAGCTCGGGTTTTTTTCACCACGCCAGTGGGGCATGATCAGGGATGCATGCACTGTCCTGGCACCATTTGAGGAGGCCACGAGGATGGTGAGCAGTGACAGTGCATGCATCAGTGACACTGTACCTCTTGTCCATCTGTTGGAGCACACGCTGCGTGGAATAATGGACAGGGCACTTGAGGCAGAACAGAGGCAGGAAGAGGAGGACTTCCTTGCCTCTCAAGGCCCCCTTTACCCAGACAGTGTTCCTTCTGTCCCACCCATCGCACAGGAAGAGGAGGAGGAGGAGGAGGAGGATTGTGTCAGCATGGAGGTGGAGGCTGTCACTCAGCATCATCAGCAGCAGTCTTTTAGGGATGATTTACAGTCCCAAGAAACCAGTGGACTTGTACGTGGCTGGGAGGAGGTGGCTGCGGATCATGTCGTCCTTAGTGACCCAGAGGACTCCGGACTGAATGCCTCAGCTAACCTACGCTGCATGGCCTCCCTGATCCTGCAAAGTCTGCGGAAGGATCCTCGTATTCTTCGGATCAAGGAGAGGGACCATTACTGGCTGGCCACTCTCCTTGATCCACGGTACAAGGGTAAGGTTGCGGACCTTATCGTACCATCGCAGAGGGAGCAGAGGAAGAGACAACTCCGGGAGGCCTTGCAGAAAGGTCTGTGCAACGCGTTCCCAGAGACTGGGAGGTTACAAACTCCTGGTCCTGGACAATGAGTTGCTGAGGCTTCGGGCAGTCAAAGAAGGAGCGGTGGGGAAGGTGGCCGTCTGACCGATGCGTTCAGACAATTCTTTAGTCCGCAGCCCCAAAGTATGATCGGTTCCAGCAACCATCGCCAGCGTCTGATATACATGGTCCAGGAATACCTAGGGGCAAGGTCAGACTTGGACACCTTCCCCACCGAAAATCCTCTGGCTTACTGGGTCTTGAGGATGGATCACTGGCCAGAGCTTGCACAGTATGCAATTGAGCTACTGGCCTGTCCTGCATCCAGCGTTCTTTCAGAACGCACATTCAGTGCTGCTGGAGGATTTGTCACGGATCACAGGGTGCGTCTGTCCAACGACTCGGTTGATCGACTGACTTTCATCAAGATGAACCAGTCTTGGATCACCACCAGCTACCACACACCAGATGCTGATATAACAGACTAATTGATTTTAAAATGTCACATCCCTTCAAGACTGATGCTGATGCTGAGTGCCTGTGCTGTTATGTTGACTGGCTATCCTCCTCCTCCTCCTCAATGATACGATTAACGATGATAGCTTGGAAGATCATTTTGGTTTATGGGTGACACCACCAGTGGCTAAGGCCCAATTTTTCAGCCCCTGTTTAACAGGGGCGTGTAATTAAAATTTTTGATGCAATACTTTGCAACAGGCCTCATTGCTGTGCTCCAAGTACAGTATCTGTGAGGGGTTGCAGTGTTGTGCCACCAGTGCCTAAGGCCCAATTTTTCAGCCCCTGTTCAACAGGGGCATGCAATTATAATTATTGATCTAATAATTCACAGCAGGGCCCATTGCTGCGCCCACCAAGAGTAACTGTCAGGCCTTACAGTGTTGTGGCACCAGCACCACCATCACCACCACCACCACCACCAAAGGCCCAATTTTTAAGCCCCTGTTCAACAGGGGCATGCAATTATAATTATTGATCTAATAATTCACAGCAGGGCCCATTGCTGCGCCCACCAAGAGTAACTGTCAGGCCTTACAGTGTTGTGGCACCAGCACCACCATCACCACCACCACCACCACCAAAGGCCCAATTTTTCTGCCCCTGTTCAACAGGGGCATGCAATTATAATTATTGATCTAATAATTCACAGCAGGGCCCATTGCTGCGCCCACCAAGAGTAACTGTCAGGCCTTACAGTGTTGTGGCACCAGCACCACCATCACCACCACCACCACCACCAAAGGCCCAATTTTTCAGCCCCTGTTCAACAGGGGCATGCAATTATAATTATTGATCTAATAATTCACAGCAGGGAGCATTGCTGCGCCCACCAAGAGTAACTGTCAGGCCTTACAGTGTTGTGGCACCAGCACCACCATCACCACCACCACCACCACCAAAGGCCCAATTTTTCAGCCCCTGTTCAACAGGGGCATGCAATTATAATTATTGATCTAATAATTCACAGCAGGGACCATTGCTGCGCCCACCAAGAGTAACTGTCAGGCCTTACAGTGTTGTGGCACCAGCACCACCATCAAAGGCCCAATTTTTACTACCACTGATCAACAATTATATGTTATTACAATTCCTGATATAATAGTTGACAGCAGGGCGTTCCAGCACCCACCAAGAATAACTGTGAGTGCTTTCAGTGTTGTGCCAACACCAACACCTAAGGGGCCAATTTCTGCAGAGTATATACGGCAGGTCCCTACTTTCAAACATCCAACTTACAAACTACTACTACTTGCAAACGGAAGAAGACAACAGGAAGTGAGAGGAAATCTACCCCTTGGAAGGAAAATTCTCTCCTTTAAGAATTAATATGGGAGAAAGGTGTCTCCTCTCTACTGATGCTTTATCACCAATCCTTGTTTTAATAAAAACACCACATTTCAAAAACAGTTGTCATTGGGACGCAAAGTGAGGTGAAATGTTCTGAACAGGGGCACAGACAGCAAAAAAAATGTGACAGGGGTGATAACCGTTCCCTATGTTTTACAAAAAGCTAAAAAAAAAGGAATTTGGCATGGAGCTCCACTTAAACAATGCAGCTGTTCAAAATTACGAACAGATTCTACATAAGAACAAACCTACAGTCCCTGTCTTGTATGCACCGCCTGTATACGGCTGTTCAGAGTATATAGGTCCTTTTTTATTTTGTGTGCGGGGTTCCCCTTAATATCCATACAAGACCCAAAGGGGCTGGTAATGGGCTGGAGTAGGGGGGGGTTGATGGGGTAGCTATGCCATTTTTCCTAAAGATTTTCATCCATATTACCGGGACCAGACATTGCATTAAAGCCGCAAGCAGTTTTAAATGGCTTTTTTTCCTTTAGAAATTTTATTTTGTGCAGGGACAGTTCTAAACACGGGAAACACGTGGCACTTCACAGGCATACTTTAGACACCCCCCAGGTACAATATTTAAAGGAATATTTGACTTTTTTTTTTTCACTTTATGCATCATTAAAATGACTGCTCCCGGAAAACGTCCGTTTTTAAAACTTCTTTTTGCATTGATACATGTCCCCTGGTGCAGAACCCGGGTTCCCAAACTCTGTTTCGGACAATAACATGGATAATAGTCGTTATAATTAGCACTTTAGAATCCGAACGTTCGCATCCATTGTATTTAATAGGGTTCTAATGTTCGTGCGAACTTTCGGTCCGTTCGCGGGTTCTGGTGCGAACCGAACCCGGGGGTGTTCGGCTCATCACTATTCGCTATGCTCTGCAGCCCTTTGTGCTCACACTGACGGCTGAAGTGTAGGGCCGATACACCGATCACTGTTGTGATCGGGGATATGACCCATTGTTTAAGGGAGCACCTGGCTCTTCCTGTGGTCGGCCTTGTTACTTCCGCATTGGCCGTGAATTGCCACGTCAGCGGCGATCACGGCGCATGCGTGCTAACCTTTTGATCCCACGCAGTGGTGTTGTCACCGGCTGGTGGGATGCGGCTCACTGACAGCTCCTGGGGAATCCTCTGGGCTCCGCCCCGCTATCATCGCATTGGCCGTAGGTTGCTGCGTCAACGGCGACCACGGCGCATGCGTATGAAACCTTTGACCCCGCGCAATGGCGTCATTTCCGGTTGGAATGACGCCTTCCTGCAGGGGCACATATAAACAATGCACATCGCGTTGTTAGGCTGTCTATAGGAGAGGCTCCATCCAGGTCCATTATTGAACGATCTACCCCAAGTCATAAGTTAAAACCTCTTTGGCACATTAGTAAGTATATACCTATGGAAGTGCCTACAAAAAACCCTTTTCTTTTGAAACATTTATGTTTTTCAGCTGGGTTATTCCATCGTTTGGGGTCACTTAGACAGAATACCACTGTTCGGCCCGAGCAATTGTCTTTGATTGACATATACTACTTTATGCCTTCTGGCTTGCTACACCTGGAGAAACGCTCTCGCTCTACTTATCAGTAGCCTGTGTAATTTACCCCTCTATCTAATCACGCATTACGGTTTGCCCCAAGACAATATATAATTTGGCTTCTATCTCCCTTCCTTAAAATATCTTGTTCTATTTTTTAGATACTTATAAGTTACTTTATGTGTTTTACTTTTAGAATGTTTCTACACATTACTGGCCCTCTGTGATACACGGACCACCAGCTAAAAATACCCAGGCCTGTTTCATTATCTAACACGGCCCTGTCTGTGAGTATAGACATTATTTCCTTTTTTTCCTTCTTTTTTTCCTTTGGTCTGCCTTGATGGTGACTACTGACACAACATTCTATTCATTACTTTATTTCACACATTTGTCACTCAGTTTCCCTGTCTTCCTCAATGTTACTTATGGATGAGGATTGATCTACACCCTTTTTTTTTTTTTCTGTCTCTTTCAACAATTCTATATAGCTATCTTCATGCCCCAGCTGCTGTGTGATTGGCTGCTGTGCTGGCGATATATAGGTGGTTGGTGTTTCATCCCTTTATGGTCAATCAAAAACTTTTAATTAATGTATACTGGGTTTTTTCTCCTTTAAATGTCCTATTCTACAATTTTTATTTTCATTTTTTATTTTAGATATGTATATATATGTATTAAAATTATATTAACTGAAGTATCTTTTATGAATTGTTTGTGTATAATCTTGACAGAATACTATGCTCCTGACGAAGCGTCTCGGAACGCGAAACTAGTCGAGCGAAAGCAAGATTTTTATCTTTGAATTTTCCGGATCTATCAATAAGACCAGCCATCTCTTGTGTATATCGTCCAACTCCTTAATTGTTTTGTTGGCCATATATTACTTTATTTTGTATTTTACATGCTAATGTAATCTCTGGGAGGTTGTTGAGTCTTGTAATTGGGATCCTATACCGATTATTGATGATTGTCATATAATGTCATTTTTCTGAAATGTATTAATGTATTTTTTTACTTAAATTCAATTATAATTTTTCTACTAACAATAAAACCTTTAGAATTTTTACAATACCTACCCATGTGCCGTTTAAAGTCAATCTTTAGTTAAAATAATATTTCCCCACTGTTTATCGGGACGTTGGCGCATTTGTACTGGTGCATCCACAGTGTCACCCTGTGGTGATGCACAATTTAGCAATTTCTTTCCAAACCCCTAGACAAGAGACAGATGAGCTGAGAGAGAAGAAAGAGGGGAGTGAGGGGGCCGCTACACGTGGGGGCTCGGGTCCGGCATAGTGTTTGTGCACCACAGTATTGAACGTGTCTGCTGGAAGAGTTACGCGAGTAGGCAGGCCTTCATTGGCCGAAGTGCATCCCTGCTCAAAGTCGTGGACATGACCCAATGAAGGGAAAGGCCCGCGCAGAAGGGTGGAAAAAGGGGGAAGCTCAGCCGTGTGAAGTAGTACACATGGGGGCTTCTATTGCACTGCGCCACCAGGCACACCCCCATCGCTTAGTTCGTGGGCGTGACTCAGAAACAGAAAAGAAGAAAAGCCCGCAAACTGGAGCAAAGGGGAGGAGTCCAATACGTGTGAAGGACTACACGTGGGATGTTGGCGCAAAAACTTTGCAGTGTGCGATGGATCAGCAACAGGTCGCCATGTTCGGACATACATCGTGGATTCCAGTTCACCCTTCCACCACGACATTGACTGCTGCTGCTCCGGTAACAGATACGGGGATCCGGCTAAAGCCAAGGGGTCAATTCGCCCTGTATTCGTGCATGGACGTTGAGGCCCTGGGTGTGATTTGTCCCGGCTGTTCGGGACTGGTGTGCCAACTGAAGCCATTCGGGCAATGCGAGGCCTGTGGGGAGTTCCTGTTCGAAGTGGATCCGGCGGTTGAGAAGCCGAGAACCATCTACCCTGGCCGTGCTACAGGCAACACCACTCAGAGAGGAGGAATCACTGCTGTGACAGCCATCCCTGCGCACACTGCAGCGACCACGGAGGAGGTCGTAAAAACTCAATGGGAGAAATCCGAGGATGCTGACTCGGTCCCCACTGTCTCGCAGCGTCCACCACCGAAGAGAAAGACCGGCATGGTAGCCCCGACCAGCGGTTGTGGTGGACCGTCTCGCCCACTTACGCCCGTCCTGGATGGATCAGTCGACAAGAGTACCGGACGTCCCGTTTCAAGTAAAGGCTGAGGTAAGCCTGGCGGAGAGATTTGGTGTGTGGGAAGAGGTGAAAGCTCGGTCTCCACTACAGGGTACCTGCCTGCGGAGGAGTGTGACACCTCTGACCTAGAGTCGCTCTCGGACATGGGAGACGACGTTGCAATAGATGAACTGTTTGCAGAAAAGGGCTGGGACAAAGTACCTCTCGCTTCATCCCGGAGGACCAGGGATCAACCCATGTCTACAGGGGAAAGTACACCCTGGGTGGAGGCACCAGTGCCTGAAGAGAAGTCCCGTCCTCAGCCTGCCTCTACATCTCCGGTGCCATCTGTACCGAAGGCCGGAGAAAAGAGACTGTTACTGCGGGCACCAATGCCCAGATCAGATGTGCTCAAGGTCCCTCGTCACCCGGACTCAATAGTTTAGCCTGGCGAAGGGGACAAAGCTACCAGGCCTCCTTTGGCGAGACTACAACGCCTATTTGGCCAGAAGGTTGCTGCAGAATACGGATGGGAGTATCCGTACTTGTCGAAGGAACTGCTCTATGAGGTGGAATTGTGCCGGGAGCGCTGGTACAATGACTTTGTGTGGACCCACCTTCATTTTCCTTACGCCCGCAGGTACCTGGCATGCTCTCCCAAGGCTTCTCAACGTTTTAAAGACTGCAAGGCAGAGTGGATGTTGGGATGGCACATCCATGCGGACAAGGTGTTGATCCGGCACAAGGAGGGAGAAGATGTGGAGTATCATCTGGAGACCATGGATCAACACTTGAAGCCACTTGTTCTGCCGCATCCCCATTTTTACCTTTAGGAGAGAAGAGACTCCGTTTTTGTTATATTGCTGAACTTTCTGGAGCCCGTTGCTTTTGTGCCCAGAGGAATGAAGGACTGTTCCTGTTGTTCTTCACCTTTCCTACAAGAGATCATGGACTCTGTGTAGATAGGGCCAAAGAGAAGAGGAAAGTTCCACGAGTGCAGTTACCGCGGTGCTGTCACCATGTGGCAGTGTTGCGCAACGTTAAACACTTTTCACGCACTCACTCTTTGGAGAAAAGGGATTTCTTCCCGGAGAAGTTTCTTTTCTCTCACACGAATACATGTGTCATGGTTATGTGTGTTGATTTCTTTCTTTTCCCTCTGACGGAGAACATCCCATCAAGACCACTGAGTATGGGGTGGGTCTTAGTCAGGATGGGTGGGAAAAGTAAAATGTGAATATGTGATTCTAAGTTCTTATTTCTTTCTTCCCTTTTTATTACAGGTCTCAGACACAGTGTTTTAGTTGTGTAGTCTTTTCTAAAAGTTTTATTTTTGTGCAATTGTTAGTTGGTTTCTGGATTGGATTATGTCAGCCGTTGAGGGCATGATTTACTCCAGACACTGGGGACCAGTGTCAAACCACCAGGGGGAGAGTGTAGCGGGTATGTACTTTCCCAGGTGTAAATTTGAACTTGGCAGAGGCATCAGTGATGTGTAATTCCCTGCAGCCCAGCAGGTGGCGCTGTCACCCTGGGCTGGGGTTGAATCATTGCTGTGTGCCGGGCTTCCTTTTTGTCCTCCCTCGGCAGCGGTATGGTGGGGCGGGGAACCCGCCGTGCTTGCTGGGAGAGGGGATAAAGGGGCCAGCCATCTTTGTCATGGGTTAGAGTCCCAGGCACCTTCAGCCTGTGGGCGGTGGTTCGTGTGGATCCTCTAGGCGGCCTAGGCCTAGAGGACAGCCGGAGGTCGTGTTCCATCCCAGGCACCTTTAGCCTGGGGTGAGGTACTCGGAGGTCTGGAGCTCAGTGCCCAACACTGAGTTCCGCGAGGGAAGGAGGTCCTAGGGTACCCAGGAATTGGGTACCCGAATCCGGAAGGCGTAATGGACCGGGGGGAGCTCCTCACTCGAAGACCTGGTGCAGCATATTGCCAGTGACGGGTGAGTCTCTCATCGGAGACCGCCTGGAGGGAAATCCCCCCTCGCTCGGGGACCGCAACTCACTTTCAGGGAGGAAAGTGGAGAACACATTGTGTCTGGGCCTATTTGCATCCACACCTCCTTTTCTGTTCTGTTTCTACCAAGGGAGTTCAACTGATTGTGTTCATTCGAGAAGAATAAAGGAGTGTTGAACTTTAATGGTGTGGGGCTCATTTCCTGACAGACATTGTTCAAGTTAACTCTCGGTGGAGGCTCCAGATGCACAACACTGACCAGAAGGTAAAAGAACTTTGCTTACACCACTCTGACACCTGTGGTGAAGGCTAGGCGTGGTGTCCCTGCTCCCTTCCCCTCTGGAGGTACCCCTAGACAAGAGACAGACGAGCTGAGAGAGAAGAAAGAGGGGAGTGAGGGGGCCGCTACATATGCAAATTAAGGGTATTCATGCACAATAGGGATGAGCTTCGAGTTCGAGTCAAACTCATGTTCGACTCGAACATTGCCTGTTCGCCCGTTCGCCGAACAGCGAACAAATTGGGGTGTTCGCGGCAAATTCGAAAAATCTATGGGAGAAATCTAAAGTGCTAATTATAAAGGCTTATATGCAAGTTATTGTCCTAAAAAGTGTTTGGGGACCTGGGTCCCGTTTTTTCGGGAGCAGTGATTTTAATAATGCTTAAAATGAAAAAATAAAAGTGAAATATTCCTTCAAATTTCGTACCTGGGGGGTGTGTATGATATGCATGTGAAGTGGCGCATGTTTCCCGTGCTTAGAACTGTCCCTGCAAAAAATGAAATTTTTGAAAGAAAAAAATGCATTTAAAACTGACTCGCGGCTATTAATGAATTGTCGGCTCCCGGCAATACATACAAAAGTCATTGATAAAAAAAAAAAAAAAAGCGTGGGGGTTCCCCAGAATTCAATTACCAGGCCCTTCAGGTCTAGAATGGATATTAAGGGGAACCCCGCCGCAAATTTAAAAAAAAATTGACGTGGGGTTCCCCCAAATATCCATTCCAGGCCCTTCAGATCTGGCATGGATTTTAAGGGGAACTCCACCCCAAATTTAAAAAAAAATGGCGTGGAGTCCCCCTAAAAATCCATACCAGACCCCTTATCCGAGCACGCAACCTGGCCGGCCGCAGGGGAAAAGGGGGGGACGAGAGAGCGGCCCCTCCCTCCTGAACCGTACCAAGCCACATGCCCTCAACATGGGGAGGATGTCCCCATGTTGATGGGGACAAGGGCCTCATCCCCACAACCCTTGCCCGGTGGTTGTGGGGGTCTGTGGGCGGGGGGCTTATCGGAATCTGGAAAACCCCTTTAACAAAGGGGACCCCCAGATCCCGGCCCCCCCCTATGTGAATTGGTAAGGGGTACATTGTACCCCTACCATTTCACGAAGAAAGCGTAAAAAAATGTTTAAAAAAACACACAAACACCTTGAAAAAGTCCTTTATTTAAAAAAAAAAAAAACACATTCCAGCGGTGAAATCCAGTGTCCCGCGGTGATCCCGATGTCCAGCGCTGTCCTTCATTGGTTGTGCCTGAGCGGACCTGATGGGGAACTCCCTCTCAGTATTTTAAATGTATAGACCCGCCCCTTCTAAAGTTCCCCATCAGGTCCGCTCAGCAGACCAGATGCGGAACATGACAAGGGGCGGGTCTATACATGTATTACCAAAGTGAGAGCAGTTCCCCATCAGGTCCGCCCCCTCGGTATGTCGGACCCACCTACGTCATTGGCTTGAGCGGGGAACTTCCTTCACTGTGTAATTTAAATTTACATAGTGAAGGAAGTTCCCCGCTCAAGCCATTGACGTAGGCGGGTCCGACATACCGAGGGGGCGGACCTGATGGGGGACTGCTCTCACTTTGGTAATACATGTATAGACCCGCCCCTTTTCATGTTCCGCATCTGGTCTGCTGAGCGGACCTGATAGGGACTTTTAGAAGGGGCGGGTCTATACATTTAAAATACTGAGAGGGAGTTCCCCATCAGGTCCGCTCAGGCACAACCAATGAAGGACAGCGCTGGACATCGGGATCGCCGCGGGACACTGGATTTCAGCGCTGGAATGTTTTTGTTTTTTTTTTAAATAAAGGACTTTTTCAAGGTGTTTTTTTTAAACATTTTTTTACGCTTTCTTCGTGAAATGGTAGGGGTACAATGTACCCCTTACCAATTCACATAGGGGGGGGGGGGGGCGGGATCTGGGGGTCCCCTTTGTTAAAGGGGTCTTCCAGATTCCGATAAGCCCCCCGCCCGCAGACCCCCACAACCACCGGGCAAGGGTTGTGGGGATGAGGCCCTTGTCCCCATCAACATGGGGACATCCTCCCCATGTTGAGGGCATGTGGCTTGGTACGGTTCAGGAGGGAGGGGGGACCGCTCTCTCGTCCCCCCCTTTTCCCCTGCGGCCGGCCAGGTTGCGTGCTCGGATAAGGGGTCTGGTATGGATTTTTAGGGGGACTCCACGCCATTTTTTTTTTAAATTTGGGGTGGAGTTCCCCTTAAAATCCATGCCAGATCTGAAGGGCCTGGAATGGATATTTGGGGGAACCCCACGTCAATTTTTTGTTTAATTTGCGGCGGGGTTCCCCTTAATATTCATTCCAGACCTGAAGGGCCTGGTAATTGAATTCTGGGGAACCCCCACGCTTTTTTTTTTTTTTTTTATCAATGACTTTTGTATGTATTGCCGGGAGCCGACAATTCATTAATAGCCGCGAGTCAGTTTTAAATGCATTTTTTTCTTTCAAAAATGACATTTTTTGCAGGGACAGTTCTAAGCACGGGAAACATGCGCCACTTTACATGCATATCATACACACCCCCCAGGTACGAAATTTAAAGAAATATTTCACTTTTATTTTTTCATTTTAAGCATTATTAAAATCACTGCTCCCGAAAAAACGTCTGTTTTTAAAACTTCTTTTTGCATTGATACATGTCCCCTGGGGCAGGACCCCGGTCCCCAAACACTTTTTAGGACAATAACTTGCATATTAGCCTTTATAATTAACACTTTAGATTTCGAACGTTCGAGTCCATTGTATTTAATAGGGTTCTAAAGTTTACACGAACATTTTGTCTGTTCGCAGGTTCTGGTGCGAACCGAACAGGGGGGTGTTCGGCTCATCCCTGATGCACAAGTCGTGTACAAGTCACATGCCAAAGCCGGATCTGTTAATACGGAATCCGACTAGTCGTGCCAATATGAATGGTATTCATTCAAAATCATGGATAATGACTTGTCATACGATTTTACCGTCCAAAATCATGGCACAAGTCGTATAAGTGTGAAAGGGGCCTTAATTTAAATGTAAAGGTTTATTGATATATTTTAAAGGGATAATGCCAAAATGAATGTAATCTGTCCTCGTCCCTGTAATGTTTGACTTTCAAGACATTTTCTAGCACTTTTCTTTGTAGGTTCATTGTAGCATCTGAGTAGCCTAATTATTATTATTGCGGAGACAGTTTTTAAAAAAGGGATCTTGCATACCTCCCTACTTTTTGAGATAGGAATGAGGGACACCAATCAGCAATAGTATGCAGGCCTAGGACACACCCCTTGCCACGCACCCTTAAAGGAGAATTGTACAAAAAAAACCCAAGATTGTTTAAACCCACAAGTGCTTTTTTACCACTACTATTCCTTTATATTGGCTTTTGGAATTTACAAATGCAGAAATTTAGAAATCAGATGAAAGGTTTAGCGCTGGAAAACACTTTTTGATAGATAAAAAGTGCATTTTATATACATCTATATAGATCAGACCAAAATGAGGGACAAATGAGGAGGAAAGAGGGACAGAGGGACATTGCTCCAAATCAGGGACAGTCCCTCAAAATCAGGGACAGTTGGGAGCTATGGATCTTGCTAACCCCTGGATTGTTAAGCCCTGTACACACGATCGGTTTTACCGATGAAAACAGTCCGATGGACTGTTTTCATTAGACGAACCAATCGTGTGTGGGCCCCATCAGAATTTTTTCCATTGGTGAAAAAAAATAGAACATGTTTTACATTTTTCCGATGGAAAAAAAAAACGATAGCAAATTCCGAACGTGTGTGAAACTCAGAGAAAAAACCCACGCATGCTCAGACTGAATTAGGAGACGGGAGAGCTCGTTCTGGTAAAACTAGCGTTCGTAATGGAGATAGCACATTCGTTATGCTGTAACGGACTGAAAAGCGCAAATCGGCTAACACCAAACTTTTACTAACACGCAGTAACACGAAATCAGCAAAAGCAGCCCAAAGGGTGGCGCCATTGGATTTGAACTTCCCATTTATAGTGCCGTCGTACGTGTTGTACATCACGGAGTTTGGGACGGTCGGAATTTTGTCTGATGGTGTGTAGGCAAGACTGATGAAAGTCAGCTTCATCGGAATTCCGATGGAAAAATCCAGAAATCCGATCGTGTGTACAGGGCTTTACACAGTATTCAAATAAATGTGATTGATTTTTTATAGCTATGCTAAAAGTGGTAATTTCTGGCATAATATATTAACGCAGCCTATATGACAAACACCTTCCATTAAAGTAGAACTAAAGGGAATTTTTTTTTTTCGATAGAGTAAGGGATTTAACCCCAGTCAGATATTTTTTTTGCCATCTGTGTCCCATTTTAGAGGTTTCCCTTCACTTCCTGTTCCTGTCCTATAGCCAAACTGGAAGTGAAAGGAAATCCCTGCAAATAAAGGAAATTCCTGGGGGGGGGGGGGGGGCACAGGTCACCAGTATCCCTATTGGAAAATTTCTCCTCTATTATTTTTCCAAAATTTGGGATTTTATTTTTACTTTCAATGATAGTAGTTATTATTATTATTATTATACAGGATTTATATAGCACCAACAGTTTACGCATCACTTTACAATAAAAAGGGGGACAGTACAATTACAATACAGTTTAATACAGAAGGAATAGGAGGGCCCTGCTCGTGGAACTTACAATCTAAAGGGAGGGGGAAATGGTACAAAAGGTAATGGGTGCAGGGGATGATCAGATGGAGGGGACTCAAGTACAGTTCATAGGAAGAAGTGAGATAGACTTCCCTAAATAAGTCAGTTTTTAAGGATTGTATCAGGCGAGTACTCACCGAGGCCGAGATGCCGAGAGTGGTTTACCCTTGCACCCAAGCGCACTCCGCCCCCTGGAGGTGAGACAGGGAGAGGACGGCACAAGAGAGCTCTGGCTACCAGCAGGTAGAGGTGTCTTGCTGGAAGGTCTAGTGGTGATGGGTAGACTGAGAGCAGGCCGAGGGTCAAACACCAGGAGTAGACAAGTTCAGGCAGGAACCAGCAGCAAGTGAAAAAAGTCCAGGCAAGAACTAGCAGCGGGTAAACAAGTCCAGGTAGAGACTAGAAGCAGGCTGAGCAAAGAAGTTCCAGGTACAGGCAGGGGATCAAGGGCTGGAGACAACAGCAGATCCGAGTCACAGGCCGAGGGTCAAACACTGGGAGAGAGGTAGAAGTCCGTAGAGCAAGCCAGGGGGTCAGGTGCAGGAGAGGTAGTAGAGTAGTCAATCCGGTCCGGGTCACAGCAGCAGATCAAACGTATACTTTTTAGGTACTAGGAACACAGGAACGCTGACAAACCAGCAACCAGACTGTGTCACTGAGCTTGTTTAAATAGGCCCGCCTGTCATCCTATTGGCACGCCATTGCGCACGCGCATTGTGCCATTGCGCACGCGCATGCGCCATTGCGCGCACCCGTGAACGCCGGAGTGACGTTCCACCGCGCACGTGCATGCGCCGAAGCGTCGTTCCGCCGTGCATGCACGCTGGCCGCAGATTGGTGACACTAGGTGGGGAATTTCCCTGACAGTGCCCCCCCCCGAGGGGCGGACTCCGGACGCCCAGACTGGCCATCAACTCCAGATGTTCCTGGTGAAAGGCTCTGATTAAGCGGGGAGCATGCAGATTCCTGGATGGCTCCCAAGAGTTGTCTTCCAGAGGGTACCCCTTCCACTTTACCAGATATTGCAACTGTCTGCCTTTTTTCCTGCAGCCCATGATGGATTCCACCTCATATTCTTTTTCCCCATCCACCTCAACTGGTGGGGGAGGAGGCTCATCTCTTCCAGGAAAGGAGCTGGGAGTAACGGGTTTTAACAGAGATGAGTGGAACACTGGGTGAATCCTGTAGGAAGCAGGCAATGCCAGTTCAAAGGCCACGGGGTTGATTGCCCGTTTGATCTTGAAGGGTCCGATGAATCTAGGTCCTAGCTTCCGTGAGGGAATAGGCAATCGGAGATTGGTGGCAGAAAGCCATACTTCCTCCCCCACCTTGAAAGCTGGGTTTTCCTTCCTTCCTCGGTCATAGAATTTCTTATAGGACTCTTGGGCATTCTGCATCATTCCCCGGAGTCTCTGAAAATTCTCCTGAACAGAGGTTACTCGATCCTGGACCGCGGGGACAGAACTCTCTGGGATGTTTTCAGGGAGAAAGGAGGGATGGAAGCCCGAGTTGGCCCAAAAGGGGGTCTGATTAGTAGCGGAATGCACTGAATTATTGTAGGCAAAATCTGCATATGGGAGTAGGGATGACCAATCATCCTGAGAAGCGGAGCAGAAGCAACGGAGGTATTGCTCCAGAGATTGATTAGTTCTTTCCATCTGGCCGTTGCTCTGGGGGTGGTAGGCTGACGAAAGACAGGTTTTGATTTCCAGGGACTTGCAGAGTTCCCTCCAGAATTTAGACGTGAACTGGACACCCCTATCGGAGGTGATGCTTTTCGGTACTCTGTGAAGCCTGGTTATCTCTTTGAAGAAGATTCTGGCGGTATCCGCTGCAGAAGGAGCCCCGATCATAGGTAAGAAGTGTGCCATCTTGGAGAGGCGGTCGAGAACGACCAGAATCAGGGTAAATCCTCCGGCAGGAGGCAAGTCAACGATGAAATCCATGGACACGTCTGCCCATGGACGTTCAGGGATGGGTAAAGGCTTGAGTAGACCCCAGATTTTGGTGTTCGGCCCCTTATTACGCTGACACTGAGTGCAGGAGGCGACCTATGTCTTACAATCCTGCCTCCAGCCTGGCCACCAGAAGGAACGCGAGACTAGTTCCGTGGACTTACGTACGCCGAAATGACCGGCCAGCTTGAGGTCATGAAAAGTTCTCAAGACCAGGGGTCTTGTTTCCAAAGGGACGAAGATCTTGTCTCGGGACCAGAACAAACCATCGCGCTTCTCCAGGGATGAAGTGACAGGATCGGAACAGTGCCCGGAGGCGGCTTTGATGGAGGTTAGCAGGTCAGCCTGAGGAATCAACAGGAGGTTCTGAGCTGACAGGATGGTACCTGGTTGTGCTGACTGAGGGGTTTCAGGAAACATCCTGGATAGCGAGTCCGCCTTCCCATTTTTGGAACCGGGTCTGTAGGAAATATGGAAGTTAAACCGGGTAAAAAAGAGAGCCCAACGGGCCTGCCTTGGTCGTATGCGTTTAGCTGTTCTTAAATACTCCAAATTTTTATGATCTGTGAAGATCATGATGGGGTGGACTGCCCCCTCCAGAAGGTACCGCCATTCCTCCAGAGCGAATTTTATGGCCAGTAATTCTCTGTCTCCTACATCATAATTCCGTTCCGGAGGAGTAAATTTTTGAGAAGCAAAGGCTACTGGGTGCAGAAGGGCCTTGGGGCCTTATCTTTGGGAGAGAATGGCCCCTATGGCTGTCTCGGAGGCGTCCACTTCCAAGGTAAATGGCAGTAAAGGATCTGGGTGCAGAAGTACCGGTGCTGAGGTAAAGGCGTCTTTTAAGCGGGTGAAGGCTTCCTGGGCTTCCTGCGACCAGTAGAAATGGTTGCCCTGCCGAGTAAGTTGAGTGATTGGTGCTACAATGGAGGAAAACCCCACAATGAATCTCCTATAAAAATTGGCAAAGCCTATGAACCGCTGTACCCCCTTTTTGTCAGTTGGAGCTGGCCATTCTTGAATTGCCTTCACTTTCTATGGGTCCATCGTGACCCCTCCGATGGAAATGATAAAGCCGAGAAATTGCACAGTGGTTTTTTCGAAGTCACATTTCTCGGCTTTGAGGTAGAGTTTATGCTCTCTAAGGATGGTGAGGACCTTCATGACATGAGTCCGGTGAAGTTCAATAGAAGCTGAAAAAACAAGGATATCATCCAAGTATATTACTAAAAAGTCGTCAAGATGTTGTCTGAAAATGTCGTTGACCAGATGTTGGAAGGTGGCTGGAGCATTACAAAGTCCGAATGCCATAACCAGGTATTCGTAATGTCCGAAACGAGATCTAAAGGCGGTCTTCCACTCGTCTCCAGCCCTGATCCGGATGAGGTTTATAGGCTCCCCACAGATCCAATTTAGAAAAGATCCGAGCAGATCGGAAGCGCTGAAACAACTCCGGGATAAGGGGTAATGGGTACCTGTTTTTGATGGTTATGTTGTTCAGCTCCCGATAATCGATGCAGGGTCGTAGGGAAGAAGGACGAATAAATTTCTTCTCAAGGTTTTCATCAATATAGGCCTTGAGGGCCTTCAACTCGGTTTCAGACAGAGGGAAGATACGTCCGAACGGAATTTCTGAGCCAGGCAGGAGATCGATGGGACAATCGTAGGGCCGATGGGGTGGTAGATGATCGGCTTGCTGCTTATCGAAGACGTCCCGAAACTCCAGATAAACTGGGGGAACATGCTGCAAATTATCTGGTTTGGCGATCATGGAAGCACAGGTGGTAGAGGCTGAGGCAAGACAGTGCTGGGAACAGTAGGACGAGGTAAAGCTAACTTCTCTTTTTGCCCAATTTATGAGGGGCTCGTGCGCCTGCAGCCAGGGGAGACCCAGAATGATGGGGAACATTGGAGAAGGGATGAGGTTTAACCGGAGGAACTCTTGGTGGCCTGAGTCAGAAACAGCAAGGATGGGTTTGGTTTCCTGTGTAACAAGCCCCGAGCGGGGTAGGGACCCATCTGCCAGGTGTATCTGGAGGCAGTGGTCCTTAGGTTGAATAGGGACATGAAGACTTGAGGCCAGTGAAGAGTCCAGGAAACAGCTGCAGGCTCCAGAGTCAATAATTGCCGGGAGGCGGATTGCCCCTTCCGGCAGCTGTAGAGAAATAAAGAGAATGACATAAATCTGGGGATTGCCAGAAACTTGATAATTCAGAATGTCTTTAGAAGTAGACTTACTGGGTCTCACTGGGCAGCTACGAAGAAAGTGGCCGGTACCCCCGCAGTAGAGGCACAGGTTGGCTTGGCGCCTGCGCAGTCTTTCTTCGGGAGTAAGGGGAGGCCGCACCAACCCAAGCTGCATAGGTTCTGGTTCGGGAAGGGGTGCTGCTGTGGGAGTAGCGGTAGGTGGCAACATTGGTGGAGGTAGCAGCCTGGGGTGCAGGTCCTAACAGACCGGTGAGCTGTTGAAGGCGGCCATCTATTTGGGCATAGCCATCTTGTAGTTTTTGAACTGTGTCCGTTAAGGTGGATACCTGCTGGCAGAGGGTGTCAAACGGGGAACGCACCCTGTCGGCCTCAGACATCTGGCTGGTTTGTACTATCAGGCGAGTACTCACCGGGGCCGAGATGCCGAGAGTGGTTCACCCTTGCACCCAAGCGCACTCCGCCCCCTGGAGGTGAGACAGGGAGAGGACAGCACAAGGGAGCACTGGCTACCAGCAGGTAGAGGTGTCTTGCTGGAAGGTCTAGTGGTGATGGGTAGACTGAGAGCAGGCCGGGGGTCAAACACCAGGAGTAGACAAGTTCAGGCAGGAACCAGCAGCAAGTGAACAAAGTCCAGGCAAGAACTAGCAGCGGGTAAACAAGTCCAGGCAGAGACTAGAAGCAGGCTGAGCAAAGAAGTTCCAGGTACAGGCAGGGGGTCAAGGGCTGGAGACAACAGCAGATCCGAGTCACAGGCCGAGGGTCAAACACTGGGAGAGAGGTAGAAGTCCATAGAGCAAGCCAGGGGGTCAGGTGCAGGAGAGGTAGTAGAGTAGTCAATCCGGTCCGGGTCACAGCAGGAGATCAAACGTATACTTTTCAGGTACTAGGAACACAGGAACGCTGACAAACCAGCAACCAGACTGTGTCACTGAGCTTGTTTAAATAGGCCCGCCTGTCATCCTATTGGCGCGCCATTGCCCACGCGCATTGCGCACTTGCGCACGCGTATGCGCCGTTGCGCGCATCCGTGAACGCCGGAGCGACGTTCCACCGCGCATGCGCGCTGGGCGCAGATTGGTGACACTAGGTGGGGAATTTCCCTGACAGATTGTCTAAAGGCGGACAGAGTAGGAGTTGAACGGACCTACTGGGGCACGGAGTTTCAGAGGATGGGAGAGGCTCTGCAGAAGTCCTGTAGGCAAGCATGGGAGGAAGTAACAAGGGAGCTAGAGAGCAGGAGGTCCTGGGAGGAGCAGAGAGTATTTGGGCAATATCTGCAGATGAGATTGGTGATGTAGCTGGGGACAATATTGTGGATGGCCTTGTATGTTGTGGTTAGTATATAGAATTTTATATAGTGGGGTAGGGGAAGCCAGTGGAGAGATTGGCAGAGAGGGGTAGCAGTCACCGATTGGTTATTAAGGTGTGGAGGGACCAATGGCTGTGCCGTTTATCTCAATGGTAAAGTCATGGGGAAGGGATTGGGGTGGAGCAAAATATTACAAGTTCAGTTTTGGAAAGATTGAGTTTGAGGAAGTAGTGTGACATCCATACTGATATGTCGCTCAGTAAGTTTGTGATGCGTGGGGAGATTGAGGTCGTGAGTTGAGGAGTGGAGAGATAGATCTAGGTGTCATCAGCATAGAGGTGGTATTTGAAGCCATGGGAAGTTATCAACTGGCCCATGGAAGAGGTATAGAGAGAGAATAGGAGGGGCCCAAGTACAGAGCCTTGGGGCACCCCAAGTGAAAGAGGAGCAGAGGAAATGTTATATGTAACACTGAAAGTGTGCTGAGATAGGTAGGAGGAGAATGAAGAGAGAGCAGAGTCACGGAGGCCAAGGGAGCGTAGTTTATTGAGGAGGAGTGGGTGATCAACTGTGTCAAAGGCAGCAGAAAGGTCTAAGAGTATGAATATGTAGTACTGGCCATTGGTTTTAGCAGTTAGTAGGTCGTTGGTGAATTTTAGTAAGGCAGTTTTAGTGGAATGTTGTGGGCGGAAGCCGGACTGTAGGAGATTGAAAAGGTTGTTGTCAGTGAGGTAGCAACTCATACGGTTGTGGACAAGGTGTTCAAGAAGCTTTGAGGCAAACGGGAGCAGGGAAATGGATCCTAAGTTATTAAAACAGGTGGCGTCCAGTGAGGGTTTTTGAGGTATGGTGGTAACCAGTGCATGTTTGAGTGGAGTGTGAAAGGTGCCGGAAGAGAGGGAGAGGTTGAAGATGTGGGTTAAAGAGTTTAGGATAGAGCAGGAAGGTGGTTGCAGTAGTTGTGAGGTGACAGGGTCCAGGGGACAGGTGGTGAGGTGGGCTGTGGAAGGGAGTTTGGCAACTTCCTCAGTGCCATGCGGAGAAGTCGTCAAGAAAACGTGACACAGGGTCAGGGGGCCAGTAAATTTAAGAAAATAATGGTAGACAGAACAAATAGAGAAGGTAAATCTCCTTAATAGGGGTAGACGGCAATAAAAACCAGACAGGTGTTATAATCGATCCCACTCTATTCAAAACTAAAAAAGGTTTTGTCTTTATTTGTACTTTGACATCAGAATTTAGTGAAGTGAGACCAGCACAAAATGTATTGGTGGATGCATATGGGTTACACCCCTGATGGGTTGCTTGCTATAACTCTATAGCCCTGTACACACGATCAGATATCCTATGGATTTTCGTCTGATGGATTTGTCCATCAGAAATCCGATGAAACTGTTTTCCATCAGTCTTGCCTACATACCATCAGTCAAAAAACCGACCGTTCCAAACGTGGTGACGTAAAACACTCCGATGAGCTGAGAAAAATGAAATTCAATGCTACTGAGCATGTGTCGACTTGATTCTGAGCATGCTTGGGTTTTTTATCTGATGGATTTCCCCACAGACGATCGGAAATTGCCATCGGTTTTTTATCCATCAGATAATTTTAAAACATGTTCTATTTTTTAAAACCGATGGAAAAAAGACTGATGGGTCCCATACACGATTGGTTTGTCTGATGAAAACAATCCATCGGACGGTTTTCATCAGTCAAACTGATCGTGTGTACAGGGCTTAAGGGATTCCAATAGTGAGAACTCTTGAGTTCCGAGCTCTGCACACTTGCTGTGGCCATTAGAATCGTATTCCACACTTTCTTGCTGGAATTTCTACGTATTTTATATTATGAAACACAGGAAGATTGGGAACCTCCTGGTTTGTCAGGAACACCTATAATTTGATGTTGTGTGTTAATAGATCTATAAAATAAGTTGCATAAATCTCAGGGCCGGCCCTACCATGGGACCCGATGGTACCTCGGTCCCAGGCGGCACTTTCAGGGGGGCGGCAAATTGCCGGCCGCCATCAGGGGAATACAGACAGTATTAGTAATCCTGTAAGGGGCCCCAGCGTGCCAAGGGAGCGGGCACGGCCGGCCAAAATGAATCTGTCAAGCGCCGGCCGCTCCCCCGCTATATCGAAGAAAGCAGTGATAAGGGAGAGAGGCGAGCTGCGGGACGTCAGTATATCTCCCCCGCTCACCCCCTCCTTTCTCCTGTCAGCAGTGGAGAGAGAGCGGCTCTCACCTGGTTTGCCGCTTAGTTCTTTGCCCAGTCTGTTTCCCTCCCGATTGGCTGCGCTGTGGCCAATCAAAAGAGACTAGAGTCTAGTGGAGCATCATGGGACATGCAGTCCCAGAAGATTGACTGCCCCATTGTTGTGCAAAGCCAGCAGCAGACTTCAGCCCCCAGCATGCACTCTGCTGGGAGAGAGAGTCTGGAACCCAGGAAGAAACTGATGGAGTGATTGCTACAGGACACAGGGAAAATAGAAGACTGTGCTGGGGGAAGCCAGAGAGGGAGCCACACTGTACCATTACAATCAGAGAGGAAGCCACGCTGTGCCCGCGTCATCAGAGAGAGAGCCATGCTGTGCCCACGCCATCAGAGAGGGAGCCATGCTGTGCCCGCGCCATCAGAGAGGGAGCCACGCTGTGCCCGCGCCATCAGAGAGGGAGCCACGCTGTGCCCGCATCATCAGAGAGGGAGCCACGCTGTGCCCGTGTCATCAGAGAGGGAGCCACGCTGTGCCCGCGTCATCAGAGAGGGAGCCACGCTGTGCCCGCGTCATCAGAGAGGGAGCCACGCTGTGCCCGTACCAACAGAGAGGGAGCCACGCTGTGCCCGCGTCATCAGAGAGGGAGCCACACTGTGCCCGCGTCATCAGAGAGGGAGCCATGCTGTGCCCGCGTCATCAGAGAGGGAGCAACGCTGTGCCCGCGTCATCAGAGAGGGAGCCACGCTGTGCCCGTACCAACAGAGAGGAAGCCACGCTGTGCCCGCATCATCAGAGAGGGAGCCACGCTGTGCCCGCGTCATCAGAAAGGGAGCCACGCTGTGCCCGTGTCATCAGAGAGGGAGCCACGCTGTGCCCGTGTCATCAGAGAGGGAGCCACGCTGTGCCCGCGTCATCAGAGAGGGAGCCACGCTGTGCCCGCGTCATCAGAGAGGGAGCCACGCTGTGCCTGTGCCATCAGAGAGGGAGCCACGCTGTGCCCGTGCCATCAGAGAGGGAGCCACGCTGTGCCCGTGCCAATCTGCAATGTGTGGCATCATGGCAAGTGGCAATCCGAAACATGTGGCAAGTGACAATCTGCATCTGGTGGCAGGTGACACGGCAAGTGACACACTCGGGGCTCCCACTGATTCTGCATTATGGTGAGTTGAACTATTTTATTTTATATAACAATGTAATAATAGAAATAATGCACTTTAATCATTTTTTGTGATTAGGCACTGCATTGATTTAACTGACAATTGCGCGGTCGTGTGATGTTCTACCTAAACAAAATTTACGTCCTTTTTTCCCCACAAATAGAGATTTCTTTTGGTGGTATTTGATCACTTCTGCTGTTTTTATTTTTTGTGCTATAAACAAAAATATCGACAATTTTGAAAAAAAAAAATATTTTTTACTTTTTGCTATAATAAATATCCAAAAAAAGAAACGATATGTATTCTTCTACATATGTTTGGTAAAAAAAATGCAATGTGTACTGTATATTGATTAGTTTGCGCAAAAGTTATAGCGTCTACAAAATAGAGGATAGATTTATGCCATTTTTATTATTATTATTATTATTTTTACTAGTAATGGCGGTGATCTGCGATTTTTAGCGAGACTGTGACATTGCGGTGGACAGATTGGACACTTGACACTTTTTGGGACCAGTAACATTTATACAGCGATCTGTCCTATAAAAATGCACTTATTACTGTGTAAATGTCGCTGGCAGGAAAGGGGTTAAATGTGTTCCCTGGGGGGTGTTTCTAACTGGGGGGGATGGGACTGACTGGAGGAGGAGAGAGTTCTCTGTTCCTAATCACTAGGAACAGCATATCTCTCTCGTCTCCCCTGTCAGAATGGGGATCTGTCTGTTTACATTGACAGATCCCCGTTCTGGCTCTCTGGAGCGATTGCGTGTGGCCGGCTGACATCGCGGCCACCAGCCACGCACAGGTTCTTTTTGAACTCCTACATACATGTATAGAGCCATGGCAGGTCCTCTTTATACTCCTACATACATGTATAGAGCAGGGCTTGACAAATTTGCTTGGAATCTAGGAGCCAGCTAAAAAAGTTAGGAGTGCGCCCTGTCCCGCGGAGCTCGCGCGCAGAAGCGAACGCATACGTGAGTAGCGCCCGCATGTGAGAGCGGTGTTCAAACCACACATGTGAGGTATCGCCGCGATCGGTAGATTGAGAGCAATAATTCTAGCCCTAGACCTCCTCTGTAACTCAAAACATGCAACCTGTAGAATTTTTTAAACGTCGCCTATGGAGATTTTAAAGGGTAAAAGTTAGTCACCATTCCACGAGCGGACGCAATTTTGAAGCGTGACATGTTGGGTATCAATTTACTCTGCGTAACTTTATCTTTCACAATATAAAAAAAAATTGGGCTAACTTTACTGTTGTCTTATTTTTTTATTTTAAAAAAAGTGTATTTTTTCCCAAAAAAGTGCGCTTGTAAGACCGCTGCGCAAATACGGTGTGACAGAAAGTATTGCAACAACTGCCATTTTATTCTCTAGGATGTTAGAATAAAATATATATATAATGTTTGGGGGTTCTAATTAGAGGGAAGGAGATGGCAGTGAAAATAGACATGGAAACTCCATTAGCATTGCTGTTGTCTTGTCATACCAACGGCCACCACAAGATGGCGCTAGATCACAGAAGGAAGCATAGGCCTGCAGAAGGCCGCAAAGCCGCGGCCTCAATTACCGGCCGGCGCGGAGGGGGGGGCACGGAGAGACAGGATACCCCAGCTGTGCTGCCCCAGGCACCAGGTCGCTAATTCTAGTCGCAATGGCGACCTGGCACCCGGGGTTTGTCGAGCCCTGGTATAGAGCCATGACAGGTCCTCTTTATACTCCTACATACATGTATAGTGCCATGACAGGTCCTCTTTATACTCCTATGCATGTATAGAGCCATGACAGGTCCTCTTTAGACTCCTATATACATGTATAGAGCCATGACAGGTCCTCTTTATACTCCTATATACATGTATAGAGCCCTGACAGGTCCTTTTATACTCCTATATACATGTATAGAGACATGGCAGGTCCTCTTTATACTCATATATACATGTATAGAGCCCTGACAGGTCCTTTTTTACTCCTATATACATGTATAGAGCGATGACAGGTCCTCTTTATACTCCTTCATACATGTAAACAACCATGACAGGTCCTCTTTATACTCCTATATACATGTATAGAGCCATGATAGGTCCTCTTCATACTCCTTTACATGTATAGAGCAATGACAGGTCTACTTTAGTTATCATGATATAAAATAATGAATGTGGGGTATTTGGTGGGCGTGATTTTCTTTTGGGGGGGGGCAGCATTTCATTCTTGGTACCAGGCAGCACAATGTCTTGGGCCGGCACTGATAAATCTCATCATTGCATTCCTTAAAAGTTATTCCAAACCAGGGGGTGACTTGATGCACCATAATTCAGCTATAAAGTAAAACTCTGGGCATACAGCTGAACACACAGATACAATACATACATGCAGGGCCCCATCAGGGGGGTACAGGCAGTACACCTGTAAGGGGCCCGGAGGTCCCCAGGGCCCCGGATGGCAACCCCCCTTCTTTTTTTTTTTTATAAAAAAAAAAAAAGAAAAACAATTTTTTTGGTTTTATTATTATTTATTTTTTTATTATTATTTATTTTTTTATTTTTTTAAATTTTTTTTGTAAGGGGCCCAGAGGCCCGGAGGTCCCCAGGGGCCCAGATGGCAACCGCACATTAAAAAAAAATATATATATATCTTTTTTGTAAGGGGCCAAGAAGCCCGGAGGTCTCCAGGGGCCCGGATGGCAACCCCCACTTTTTTTTTGTAAGGGGCCCAGAGGTCCCCAGAGGCCCGGAGGTCCCCCCCCAAGGGCCCGGATGGCAGCCCCCCGACCTCAATAACTCGCGGCGGCAGCACCCCACCGCTTCTCAATTCGTGGCACCCCCCCCGCTTCTCAATTTGCAGCGGCAGCACCCCCCCCCGGTCTGCTCCAGGGGGCCCATGCCTGAAGCTGTGTAAGGGGCCCCAAAATTCCTGATGGCGGCCCTGCATACATGGGAGTTGGTTTGTATTTATGTCCTTCTCATCTTCAGATATACACAACTCTACCACGTAGTACAGGCATGTCTGGTGGGGCAGGATATCTAGTTTTCTCTATTGCAGGTAAAAGTAAAAGTGAAATATTGCTTTAAATATCGTACCTGGGGGGTGTCTAAAGCATGCCTGTGAAGTGGCACGTGTTTCCCGTGTTTATAACTTTCCCTGCACAAAATGACATTTCTAAAGGAAAAAAAGTCATTTAAAACTGCTTGCGGCTTTAATGTAATGTCTGGTCCTGGCAATATGGATGAAAATCATTGAGAAAAATGGCATGAGTCACCCCCCCCCCCCAGCCCATTACCAGCCCCTTTGGGTCTTTTATGGATATTAAGGGGAACTCCGCACCCAAATTAAAAAAAGGCCCTATATACTCTGAACAGCAGTATACAGGCACTGCAAACAAGACAGGGTCTGTAGGTTTGTTCTTAAGTAGAATCTGTTTGTAATTTGGAACAGGTACATTTTTTAAGTGTAGCTCAAGCCAAAAAATCTATTTTTAAGCTTTTTGGAAAACATAGGGAAGGGTTATCACCCTGTAACATTTGTTTTGCTGTCTGTGCACCTGTTCAGAACATTTCACCTCACTTTCCATCCCAATGACAAATGTTTTTTGAAAATTTGTTTTTTTTATTGAAACAAGGATTAGTGATAAAGCATCAGTGGAGAGGAGACACCTTTTTCCCATATTAACTCTTACAGGAGAGAATTTCCCTTCCTAGGGTTAGATTTCCTCTCACTTCCTGTTGTCTCCTTCCGTTTGCAAGTAGGAGTCATTTGTAAGTTGGATGTTTGAAAGTAGGGGCCTGCCGTATATATACTTTGCAGAAATTTGGCCCTTAGGTGTTGGTGTTGCCACAACACTGTAAGCCCTCACAGTTACTCTTGGTGGGTGCTGGAACGCCCTGCTGTGAACTATTATATCAAGAATTGTAATTACATGCCATTGTTGAACAGTGGTAGGAAAAAGTGGGCCTTTGGTGGTGGTGCCACAACAATGTAAGTCTTCACAGTTACTCTTGGTGGGCGCAGGAATGGGCCCGGCTGTGAAATATTAGATCAATAATTGTAATTACATGCCCCTGTTGAACAGGGGCAGAAAAATTGGGCCTTTGGTGGTGGTGGTGTTGCCACAACACTGTAAGCCATCACAGTTACTCTTGGTGGGCGCAGGAATGGGCCCTGCTGTGAATTATTAGATCAAGAATTATAATTACATGCCCCTGTTGAACAGGGGCATAAGAATTGGGCATTAGGCACTGGTGCCACAACACTACAACCCCTCACAGATACTGTACTTGGAGTGCAGCAATGAGCCCTGCTGCAAAGTATTGCATCAAAAATTGTAATTACAGGCCCCTGTTAAACAGGGACTGAAAAATTGGGCCTTATGCCGCGTACACACAATCATTTTTCCCATCGGGAAAAATTAAATTTTTTCCTTTGGACGAGAAAAACGATCGTCTGTGGGCTGTTTGCCGTTTTTCCCGACGGGAAAAATGGCATTAATCACGACGAGAAAAATTAGAACATGCTCTAATTTTTCTCGTCGTGATTCCTGTCATTTTTTTCCACGGCAGTTTTCCCATAGGGAAACACTGCCGCGGAGCCTACACACGGTCGTTTTTCTCGCCAAGAGAAAAAATGACGGGAAAAACGTCCGTGTGTGGGGAAACAAGCCGTTCCCTCGTTTTTCCTGTCGTGATTCACGGCGGTGTTTTCACCGCCGTGAATCACGATCGTGTATACGCGGCATAAGGCACTGGTGCTGGAGCCACAACACTGCAACCCCTCACAGATACTGTAGTTGGAGCGCAGCAATGAGCCCTGCTGTAAAAGAATTGCATGAAAAACTGTAAATACACGCCCCTGTTAAACAGGGGCTGAAAAATTGGGCCTTAGCCACTGGTGGCGGTGCCCAGAACCAAAAATGTTCTTATAAGCTATCAGCATGATCATTGAGGAGGAAGAGGATAGTCACTCAGCATAACAGGATAGTCACTCAGCATCAGCATAGGCAGTCTTGAAGGGATCTGACATTTCAAAAAAAATTATTCGGTTACATCAGCATCAGGTGCTTGGTAGCTGGTGGTGATCCAAGACTGATTCATTTTTATGAAGGTCAGTCGATCGACCGAGTCGGTGGACAGGCGCACCCTGTGATCAGTTACAAAGCATCCAGCAGCACTGAATGTGCGTTCCGAAAGAACGCTGGATGCAGGACAGACCAGTAGCTCAATTGCATACTGTGCAAGCTCTGGCCAGTGACCATCCTCAAGACCCAGTAACCCAGAGGATTTTCAGTGGAAAAGGTGTCCAAGTCTGATCTTGCCCCTAGGTATTCCTGCACCATGTAAACCAGACGCTGGTGATGGTTGCTGGAACCGATCATACCTTGGGGCTTCATACTAAAAAATTGTCTGAACGCATCGGTCAGACGGCCACCTTCTCCACCGCTCCTTCTTTGACTGACCGAAGCCTCAGAAACACGTTCAGGAATTTGTAACCTCCCAGTCTCTGGGAACGCATTGCACAGACCTTTCTGAAAGGCCTCCCGAAGATGCTTCATCCTCTGCTCCCTCTGCGACGGCAAGATAAGGTCCGCAACCTTACCCATGTAATGTGGATCAAGGAGGGTTGCCTGCCAGTAATGATCCCTCTCCTTGATCGCACAAATACGAGGATCCTTCCTGCAGGCTTTGCAGGATCAGGGAGGCCATGCAGCGTAGGTTTGCTGAGGCATTCAGTGAAGAGTCCTCTGGGTCACTTGGTGTCTTGGGACTGTAATTGATCCCTTGAAGACTGCTGCTGATGCTGAGTGCTAGTCTCCACCTCCATGCTGACACAATCCTCCTCCTCCTCCTCATCCTCTTCCTGTGTGATAGCCTGGCCAGCAGGAACACTGACTGGATAAAGGGGGCCTTAAGAGGTAAGGAAGTCCTCCTCTTCCTGCCTCTGTTCTGCCTCAAGTGCCCTGTCCATTATTCCATGCAGCGTGTGCTCCAACAGGTGGACAAGGGGACAGTGTCACTGATGCATGCACTGTCACTGCTCACCATCCTCGTGGCCTCCTAAAATGGTGCCAAGACAGTGCATGCATCCCTGATCATGGCCCACTGGCGTGGGGGAAAAACTCCAAGCTCCCCTGACCCTGTCCTGGTGCCATATTGCAACAGATACTCATTGATGGCCCTCTGCTGTGTGTGCAGCCGCTGCAGCATGGCCAACGTAGAGTTCCACCTGGTGGGCATGTCACAGATTAGGCGGTTCTTGGGCAGGTTGTAATCCTTTTGCAGGTCAGCCAGACGAGCGCTGGCATTATATGACCGGCAGAAATGCCCACAGAGTTTCCTGGCCTGCTTCAGGACCTCCTGTAGGCCCGGGTACCTGCCAAGTTAAGGACGTGAGCCAAACAGGGCACATGGGTCGGTTGTCCGTGTCGGAGGGCGGAGAGGAGGTTGGTGCCATTGTCGCAAACCACCTTTCCTGGCTTAAGCTGGCGTGACATCAACCACCTCTGAGCCTGCCCCTGCAGAGCTGACAGAATCTCTGCCCCAGTATGGCTCCTGTCCCCCAATAACACCAGCTCAAGCACTTCATGGCATCTTTTTGCCTGCGTACTTGCGTAGCCCCTACGGAGCACTTCTGGTTCCAAGGACAAAGCTCAGGTAGAGGCCATGGAGGAAGAAGAAGAGGAGGGGGTGGAGGAGAGAGGTGTGTCAGAATCACCAGTAGTAACATTTTGGAGGCGTGGTGGCGGAACAACCTCCAACACTACTGCACCTTGTCCTACATCCTTCCCAGCTGCCAGCAGAATCACCCAATGCGCCGTGAAAGATAGGTAACATCCCTGTCCATGCCTGCTGGACCATGAGTCAGCGGTAATATAGACCTTACCGCTGACCACCCTGTCCAGCGAGGCCAAGACATTGCCTTCCACATGCCGGTAGAGAGCCGGAATCGCCTTCCGTGAGAAAAAGTGGTGTTTGGGAACCTGCCACTGAGACACCGCAAATTCCACAAACTCACGGAAGGGGGCAGAGTCTACCAACTGAAAAGGCGGCAGTTGAAGTGCTAGCAATTTAGCCAAGCTAGCATTCAACCCCTGGGCATGTGAATGGCTGGGAGCGAACTTCTTTCCCTGCAGCAGCTGGGGCAGGGAAATTTGCCTGGTACAATCGGACGTTGGTGTACCGATAGCAGATTGCCCACAAGTACTTGGCTGTGACACCTTATTCTTCTTCATTCCTCTCAGTGCAGGTTTCAGAGAAGACTGAAGGTATAGTGGGGTTGGAGATCCCAGCTGATGAGGAGCAAGGAGAGGTCCGCTTTATTCTTTGGTGTGGGTCTTTTAGGTAGGCTTGCCAATGAACTGCATGGCAGGTCGACATATGTCTGGTCAAGCACGTGGTGCCCAAGCGGCTGATGTTTTGGCCATGCGAGTTACGCTTTAGACATATGTTGCAAATGGCAACGGTGCGATCTGCTGCACATGTCTGAAAAAAGGCCCGCACCAAAGAAGTTTTGGAATAACGCGCTGAGACAGCGCCCTGCACATGCGGAGCTCTGCGGTGTGATGCAGTTGGTGTGTTGCCCTTAAGCTGGCCCCTGGAGGGCATCCTGCCTCGTTGGAGATGTGCCTCCTCCTCCTCCTCTTCCTCCTCCTCTCTCCTATCAGGCACCCAGGTGGAGTTAGTGACCTCATCATCCCCTCCCTCCTCATCACTGGAGCAAATCTGGCAGTATGCTACAGTTGGGGGAACATGACTGCCAGATAGCTGTCCTTGTTGGGCACCCCCTCTCTCTGGGCTCACATTACTACCCCCTCTCTCTGGGCTCACGTTACTGCCTTCCTCTAGCTGGGTTCCATCATCGGAGCCTTCAAAACGCTGTGCATCCTCCTGGAGCATGTACTCAACACTGTGGTCAAACAGTTCGGGGGACTCCTCAAGAGGACATGGTGGGGCTAGGGAAGGAGTGACTGATGTCATTGAGCTGAGGAAAGAGGCCGCTTTGGCAGCTGCTTTACCAGACAAAGTATCCTGAGCCTGGGTGAGAGAGGATGAGGAGGATGAGGACGGCTTGGTCATCCACTCTACCAAGTCTTGGGCACGTTGCAACTCAACATGGCCAGCTGCCGAAAAGAAGGACAAGCGTGTCCCACGGCCACATGCTGATGAGGATGCACCGTGTCCATGACCAGCACTGTTGCCTCTAGACACAGAGCCTGCTTTCCCTCTTTTATTGGCTCGTGACTGTCTGCCTCTCCTTGTTTGCCTTCCAGACATACTAATGGCCTGCAGTGAGATGTAGCTGCACAAATGTGGGATGTATATATATATATATATATTGTGAGGGGGTTGGCTCGGCAGCGGGTGTGTGTGACCCCCGGGATGGGCTCCCCACACAAAAACAGACCCAGCAAACGGAGGTTGTGGTTTTCAAAATCAAAAAGGTGCGGTTTATTTTCTATTTACAGTGACAAAACACAGCAAAGCAAAAGAAACATAAATAAAATAAATCCTGGTCAACTTGACCTCTGAGTAAACATACAGGTTTCCTAACTAACAACTGGGATCAGCCTAGTGCTGTCCTAGTCCCTAAGTCCCTGGTTTTAAATGTCCAAGCAAATAGCCACACAGGCTTTGTCTCACCGCACAGGGGTTCACTCTCCCTAGACAGTCCACACAGGTCTGGTTCCAGGCATGAGCAAACACCTAATGAAGCTGGGAGTTCTTATAGAGGCCTAAATGAGCTGACAAGCTTCAGCTGGTCTCATCAACTCCCTGTCTGCACGACGCCCCACACTCTCCCTAGAGGTATGAGTCATCCATGAGCCCACTAGCCTCAGCTGGGCTTATACAACTCTCAACCTAGTTGTATAAGTCGGCGTAAAGCCTGAATCTGGGCGAAATATATCTACCCCCCTGGATGCAACCAGGTGACTTTACCTTCCTGCTGTCACATACCCCCCCTCTTGTTTTAACCTCGGGGTTGGAACACCAGCAATCAGGCATTCATGTACTCGAGACAAAGCATCCACATTCCCCATTTGAACGCCAGGGCGATGCTTTACTGTGAAGTTGAATTCCTGGAGGGCCAGGAACTACCTATTCACTCTTCTATTTGTTTCCTTGTTTTGAGCCATCCACTTTAACGGAGCGTGATCCGTAACCATGTCAAAGTGCCTACCTAGCAGGTAGTACCGAAGGGAATCTAGAGCCCACTTCACCGCTAAACACTCCTTTTCAACGGTGGCGTAATTTACCTCATGGGACTTCAACTTCCTGCTGAGGTAAATGACTGGGTGCTCTTCCCCGTTCCAGACCTGGGACAATACTGCTTCTAACCCCACATCTGACGCATCACTTTGTACGACAAAGTCTTTAGAGAAGTCGGGTGAGTACAACACTGGCTGGCTACATAAGGCTTGTTTCAAGAATTGGAATGCTGCCTCAGCCTCGGGGGTCCATTTAATCATGACCGACCCTTTCCCCTTCGTCAGGTTGGTTAGGGGCACAGCCTTAGAAGCAAAGTGGGGAATGAATCGCCGATAATACCCAGCGATTCCCAGAAAGGCTCGTACCTGCTTCTTGCTGTTGGGACGTGGCCAACTCTGGATGGCCTCGACTTTGTTGAGTTGGGGTTTTATTACTCCCCTCCCAATGGTGTACCCAAGATATTTGGCCTCCTCCTGCCCAATGGTACACTTCTTGGGGTTAGCCGTAAACCCCGCTTCCCGAACAGAGTCCAGGACTGCTTGCACTTTTGGCAGATGTGAGGCCCAATCTGTGCTATGGACAATTACGTCATCCAGGTAAGCCGCAGCATACTTCCGATGGGGCCTCAGCATCTGGTCCATTTTCCGCTGGAATGTGGCCGGCGCATTCTGTAACCCGAACGGCATTCTTTTATATTGGAACGCCCCGTCTGGGGTTACAAATGCGGTTTTCTCTTTGGCCGACTTGGCCAGGGGGATTTGCCAATACCCTTTTGTGAGGTCAAGAGTCGTCATGTATCGGGCTGTTCCCAGCCGGTCGATCAACTCATCTATACGTGGCATGGGGTAGGTGTCAAATTTTGTAACTTTGTTCAACTGACGAAAATCGTTACAAAATCGCCAGCTCCCATCCGGTTTAGGCACCAACACAATGGGACTAGACCAATCACTTTGGGACTCCTCTATCACCCCTAAGTTCAGCATTTTCTGTACTTCCTCCCGTATTGCCTCCCGTCGGGCCTCTGGGATCCGATAGGGTTTTAACTTCACCCTTTCACCGGGCGGGGTAATGATGTCATGCTCTACCCCAGATGTTTGTCCCGGCAGCTCAGAGAATACCTCCTTGTTGCGAAGCACAAACTCCTTAACCTCCTGTTGTTGGGGTTGTGACAAGGTGGCTGCTATTCCAACCTCAGGAATCACGCAACCAGTTTGAGCTGGTGACCAAGTGTCTGCGACTAGGGACTCTCTATCCCTCCAGGCTTTCAACAGATTAACGTGATAGATCTGTTCGGGCTTTCGCCTTCCTGGTTGTCTGACCTTGTAATTCACTTCGCTCACTTTTTCCATTATCTCATAGGGGCCTTGCCATTTGGCAAGGAATTTACTTTCAACCGTAGGGACAAGTACCAGTATCCTATCCCCCGGGGAAAAGGTACGGGTCTTGGCTCCACGGTTGTACACTCTCTGCTGTGCTAACTGCGCTTGGGCCAAATGTTCCTTCACGATGGGCATTACCTGTGCAATTCGGTCTTGCATCAGGGCGACATGCTCAATCACACTCCTGTGGGGAGAACTCTCACTTTCCCAAGTTTCCTTGGCAATATCCAACAGCCCTCTTGGGTGTCTCCCATACAGTAACTCAAAGGGGGAGAATCCCGTAGAGGATTGGGGCACCTCCCTAATAGCAAACATCAGATAAGGAAGTAGACAGTCCCAATCCTTTCCATCTCTATCCACCACTTTCTTCAACATTTGTTTTAGGGTTTTGTTGAATCTTTCAACCAGCCCATCGGTTTGGGGGATGATACACAGATGTACGTAATTGCGTCACTTTGAACAATTTACACAGCTCCTTCATAACCCGGGACATAAAGGGTGTACCTTGGTCCGTAAGCAGTTCTTTACAAATACCCACCCGGCTAAACACAAGAGATAGCTCTTTGGCTATGGTTTTGGCCGAGGTATTTCGGAGAGGGATCGCTTCTGGATAACGGGTGGCATAGTCCATTATAACTAATATGTACTGGTGCCCCCTAGCGGACTTGATTATAGGCCCTACCAAATCCATGGCGATCCTCTCAAACGGGACCTCAATGATCGGTAGAGGGACCAGCGGGCTACGGAAATGTGGCATCGGGGCCGACCTCTGACACACAGGGCAGGAGGAACAATAATTTTCTATGTCCTTCATCACCCCCGGCCAATAGAATCTCTGTAATACCCTCTCTCGGGTTTTCTCTGTCCCCAGATGACCTCCAAGAATGTGCCCATGGGCCAACTCCAACACCAACTTCCTGTAAGGTTTGGGCACCACAAGCTGCTCAACGGTTTCTTCTGCCCTTTTTGCCACCCGATACAGTAGGTCCTTCTCTACGCTGAAGTATGGGTAAGTGCAGGTATTATCTGGGTTCACTAACTCGCCATCTATTTTCACTACGTTTTCCCGTGCCTTTATTAGGGCGGGGTCTTTCAACTGTTCTGTGGCAAAGTTTTCCCTGTGAACCTCAAGATCAGAAAACTCCACAGACGGTAGGTTTTCGTCTGAGGAGGTGGGCTCCTCTCCAGTTTCTTGAGTCTCCCCTGCCAATACTGATAAGGGAAATTCCGGAGAGTCCTCACCACTCTCAGGGGAGTTCTGGCTATCACATTCCTGGTACATAGGGGCACCAGTGGGGGGCTCAGGATCATCCCACAGTTCCCAGAACTTCGGAAAATCCCTTCCCACAATGGCGTCATGCGGTAACTGAGATACTAAGCCCACTGGATGAGAGAGGGTACCTTTGGGGGTCTCGAAACACACTGTAGTCACTGGATACTCTCGGGTGTCCCCATGCACACAAATAACAGCTACCTTGCTATTCCCAAAGACCTCTGTTTTAACTAACTCAGCCTTTATCAGGGTCACAAGGCTACCTGAATCCAGCAATACCACAACATTTCTACCATTAACACACATTTTGCATAAATGTTTCTCAGTTCCTCGAATGGCAGTGCATGCGACTGTCGCACACAGCGACTGACGTCTGCCCGTCAGAAAGTCACACTGCATGGGTTCCTCCATAACCGGGCAATTGGCTGCAATATGTCCCGCTTGCCGGCAGCGGTAGCAAACGATCCTTCTTGCCGCCTCTTGAGCCGCTGATTTCCCAGGCTGTTCTCACCAAACTTGGGGTAGAGCTCCCACCCTCTCACTCTCTCCACCCTCACCCCTTGGAATCCTCTTATCCGCCCCTGGGGATGGTCTGGTCTTAGGGTGGAAAGTCCGAGTGTCTCTGGAAGAGGCCGTCAGGTTCTCTGTAGCCAAGTATTTCTCCACACGATCCACAAGACCATCGGCCGTCTCTGGGTCTCCATGGCTTACCCACTTTTGGATGGCAGTAGGAAGAGCTCTCAAAAACCGATCCATTACAACACGTTCCACAATCTTTGGTGCGGACAAAGTCTCTGGCTGTAGCCACTTTCTGCTCAGGTGAATGAGATCATACATTTGAGACCTGGGGGGTTTTCCAAGCTGGAAAGTCCAGTTATGCACACGCTGAGCCCGGACAGCCTGGGTGACACCCAGCCTTGCCAAAATTTCAGCTTTTAGCATCACATAGTCTTTTGCTTGGTTAGGCTCTAGGTCATAGTAAGCTTTCTGCGATTCACCAGTTAACAGAGGAGCCACCAGTCCAGCCCACTGCTCCTCAGGCCACTTTTCTCTTTCAGCGGTCCTTTCAAATGTGGTCAAAAATACCTCTGGATCATCCTCTCCAGTCATTTTTGTCAATAAATGACTCACCCCAAAGGACGCGGTATTAGTGGGACGGCTTTCCTCACTGGTCTGCGGACGTTGCTGCATTACTGCTTCCATTTGTTGTAGTCTCTGCTCTTGCTTCTGTAACAGGTCTATGAAGCGGGCCTCAGATTGCTGCTGGGCTTGTTGCTGAGCTTCCAGACTCTGTTGGTGAGCTTGCTGCTGGGCTGCAAGGCTCCTTTGCAAACCTGCATTTGTCTGCTGTTGATTGGCATTTGCTAGAGCCAGCTGTTTCAGTATCTCCTCCATGCTGGCTTAAAAAAAAACTGCCACTGGTTCTCCACCAACTGTGAGGGGGTTGGCTCGGCAGCGGGTGTGTGTGACCCCCGGGATGGGCTCCCCACACAAAAACAGGCCCAGCAAACGGAGGTTGTGGTTTTCAAAATCAAAAAGGTGCGGTTTATTTTCTATTTACAGTGACAAAACACAGCAAAGCAAAAGAAACATAAATAAAATAAATCCTGGTCAACTTGACCTCTGAGTAAACATACAGGTTTCCTAACTAACAACTGGGATCAGCCTAGTGCTGTCCTAGTCCCTAAGTCCCTAGTTTTAAATGTCCAAGCAAATAGCCACACAGGCTTTGTCTCACCGCACAGGGGTTCACTCTCCCTAGACAGTCCACACAGGTCTGGTTCCAGGCATGAGCAAACACCTAATGAAGCTGGGAGTTCTTATAGAGGCCTAAATGAGCTGACAAGCTTCAGCTGGTCTCATCAACTCCCTGTCTGCACGACGCCCCACACTCTCCCTAGAGGTATGAGTCATCCATGAGCCCACTAGCCTCAGCTGGGCTTATACAACTCTCCACCTAGTTGTATAAGTCGGCGTAAAGCCTGAATCTGGGCGAAATATATCTACCCCCCTGGATGCAACCAGGTGACTTTACCTTCCTGCTGTCACAATATATATATATATATATATCTGTATTGAAAATGCAGCTATCAGAATCAACTGCCTGCTGTGGTATTAGTATGATAAAAGCAGCAATTGTCTTCAATTAGTTTTAGGTGAACACTGTGCAGAGGACACAGTACACTAACTGAAAATACTTGCAGCTCTCTGCCTGTGGTTTTATTATAAGAACACCACAAATTGTATTCAGGTTCCTTTAAGTGAACGCTGTGCTAAGGACAGAAGTACACTACATGAAATTAATGCAGCTCCCTGGCTGTGGTTTTATTATGAGAACACCACTAACTGTATTCAGGTAAGCTTTAGGTGAACGCTATGCAAAGCACACAGTACACTAAGTGAAACACTGGCTGCAGCTAGCACAATCACCTGCCTCCCTGTCACAGTATAGAAAATAACAGGAACGGATCTAGCTAAACTGAATATAGTGTATAATTATATATACAACACCCAGGATGCATATATATCCTCTACACACTGTAACTGCAGATAAATGACTCGCCTGCCTGCTCTATCTAAATCAATATAAATGACACTGTCTCTCTCTCTCTGTAAGCTCTCTCTTTAACCAACTCCAACACACTACACAAGGCCGCCAAGCCGGTGGCCTTATATAGTGTGGGGCGTGTACCTACTCCTCTGAGCCATGATTGGCCAAAGCCACCCTGGCTCTCCGTTCTTACCGCACTGTTTTTGGCCAAAGCATGCGGGTCATAGTGCATGCTTGGTCAATCATCAGCCAGCAATGCACTCCGATGCCGCAGTGAATTATGGGCCGTGACACGCCACTCGAATTTGGCACGAACGGCCCATAAAGTTCGCAATTCCCCGAACAGCCGAACAGACGATGTTCGAGTCGAACATGGGTTTGATTCGAACACGAAGCTCATCCCTAGTTATGACACCAGCCATTTGATGGCTTGACAGCTTAGTTGAGAGCCCAGGTGACAGTGAGTTATCAGTCATGGCATGCATTGAATGTATGGGGAAGGGATCACCGCTCCAGGTGGATGTGTGGAAATGGCACTCTCCTCAAGGTGGAAGCATCAGGTGCAGGCTAAGCATATAGCAATTAGAAGAGGGAAGGTCTGGACAGCCTCATTCCAATAAAAACGCCTTTATTGTGCAAAATAACAAAAGTACACGCCACAGCAGGGTACAGGATAAAAACTGACGCGTTTCACACTCAACAGTGCTTAGTCATAGTGACTAAGCACTGTTGAGTGTGAAACGCGTCAGTTTTTTATCCTGTTCCCTGCTGTGGTGTGTACTTTTGTTATTTTGCACAATAAAGGAGTTTTTATTGGCGTGCAACTGTCCAGACCTTCCCTCTTCTAAATGCATTGAATGTAACTGTTTTGGAAATCAGATAAGCCAATGGGTTTAGTTCTGCATAAAGTGAAATTAAACCTCACCAGAAAAAAAACACTTGCTTTTAGCTATAATGTGCTAGTATGCACTGTAAATTAGCACATTATAGCAGACTTACCTGGCAAGCGATCCCCTCCAGCACTGCATTGTTAGTGCTCCATTTGGTCACAGGTGCACCATTTTCTTTCTTTCAGGTTCTAACTCTTTGGCCACTGAATCAGCCAGGCTGCAATAACGTAATTCCTGTGCATGTGCACAAGGGTCACATGTCATGCCCCAGAGATGTTCTGTAATGTACGCTGAGCTATGCATGCATTGTCCCTCCTCTAGCCTGTGGCTGGACATTAATAGGATAAGCAACAGACCAATAAGCTCTTCTCTGTGTTATTCTTCCCTCTCCTTGTAACAGCATGTCCTTTGTTAACACATGAGCATTGCATGAAAACTGGGTAACTCCTTGTGCTGCTTCACCTTCGGCCAATCTGAGCTCTGCTATATAGTGGACTTTAAGAAGCAAATACTTACATTAAGAGCATTCATTTGTGTCCCATATACACTATATTGTCAAAAGTATTGAGACACTCGCCTTTACGCCCACATGAACTTCAATGGCATCCCAGTCTTAGTCCGTAGGGTTCAATATTGACTTGGCCCACCTTTTGCAGCTATAAGAGCTTTAACTCTTCTGGGAAGGCTGTCCACAAGGTTTAAGAGTGTGTCTATGGGAATGTTTGACCATTCTTCCAGAAGCGCATTTGTGAGGTCAGGCACTGATGTTGGGCAAGAAGGCCTGGCTCACAGTCTGCGCTCTAATTCATCCCAAAGGTGTTCTATCGGATTAAGATCAGAACTCTGTGCAGGCCAATGAAGTTCTTCCACCCCAAACATGCTCATCCATGTCTTTATGGACCTTGCTTTGTGCACTTTTGACAATATAGTGTATCTGCCTAGTGTTCTGCTTTCTGTTGTACTTTTACTTTTGGTTTTATTACCACTTCTGTCTGCTGTTTTTTTTAAATGTCCATTTTAACCAGCTGAGATATAGGCAAAAGCAGAATGTGAAATTTAAGTAATCTAGCACAAAACCCAAATTCTGGCAACAATGCATTTCATCCAATATAGTCAGGTTAATTCAGAAATGACACATGGAAATCCTTCCAGTACCAGTTAAAGCGGAGCTCCCCTGAAAAAAAATTATTAAAAGCCAGCAGCTACAAATACTGCAGCTGCTGACTTTTAATATTAGGACACTTACCTGTCCTGAAGTCCAGCGACGTCGGCAGAAAAAGACGAGCAATCGCTTGTCACTCTGCTGCCCCCACCGCCATCCTCGGTGAGGGAACCAGGAAGTGAAGCCTTGCAGCTTCACTGTCCGGTTTCCTATGGCGCATGCCCGAGTCGCGTTGCGTCGTTCTCACTGGTCCATGTTGTGTTCTGGGAGCCGAGTGTCTCCCAGAACACAACGGGTATTCTGCGGGAAGTGACGTACTACCCGCAGAATACCTGCAGAGAGGACTCCCGGAAGTGGGTGCAAATACCTGTCTTAGACGGATATATGCACCCCCCTCCCCCCTGAAAGGTGCCAAATGTGACACCGGAGGGGGGGAGGGTTCCGATGAGCTCAAGTTCCACTTTAGGGTGGAGCTCCACTTTAATAACACAGGTACAGTGGGGCAAAAAAGTATTTAGTCAGCCACCAATTGTGCAAGTTCTCCCACTTAAAAAGATGAGAGATTCCTGTAATTGTCATCATAGGTATACCTCAACTATGAGAGACAAAATGTGGAAACAAATCCAAACAATCACATTGTCTGATTTGGAAAGAATTTATTTGCAAATTATGGTGGAAAATAAGTATTTGGTCACCTACAAACAAGCAAGATTTCTGGCTCTCACAGACCTGTATCTTCTTCTTTAAGAGGCTCCTCTGTCCTCCACTTATTACCTGTATTAATGGCACCTGTTTGAACTTGTTATCAGTATAAAAGACACCTGTCCACAACCTCAAACAGTCACACTACAAACTCCACTATGGTGAAGACCAAAGAGCTGTCGAAGGACACCAGAAACAAAATTGTAGACCTGCACCAGGCTGGGAAGACTGAATCTGCAATAGGCAGGCAGCTTGGTGTGAAGAAATCAACTGTGGGAGCAATAATTAGAAAATGGAAGACATACAAGACCACTGATAATCTCCCTCGATCTGGGGCTCCACGCAAGATCTCACCCAGTGGGGTCAAAATGATCACAAGAACGGTGAGCAAAAATCCCAGAACCACACGGGTGGACCTAGTGAATGACCTGCAGAGAGCTGGGACTAACATAACAAAGGCTACAATCAATAACACACTACGCCGCCAGGGACTCAGATCCTGCAGTGCCAGACGTGTCCCCCTGCTTAAGCCAGTACATGTCCGGGCCCTTCTGAGGTTTGCTAGAGAGCATTTGGATGATCCAGAAGAGGATTGGGAGAATGTCATATGGTGAGATGAAACCAAAGTAGAACTGTTTGGTAGAAACACAACTCGTCATGTTTGGAGGAGAGAGAATGCTGAGTTGCAACCAAAGAACACCATACCTACTGTGAAGCATTGGGTTGGCAACATCATGCTTTGGAGCTGTTTCTCTGCAAAGGGAACAGGACGACTGATCCGTGTACATGAAAGAGTGAATGGGGCCATGTATCGTGAGATTTTGAGTGCAAACCTCCTCCCATCAGCAAGGGCATTGAAGATGAAACGTGGCTGGGTCTTTCAGCATGACAATGATCCCAAACACACCGCCCGGGCCACGAAGGAGTGGCTTCGTAAGAAGCATTTCAAGGTCCTGGAGTGGCCTAGCCAGTCTCCAGATCTCAACCCCATAGAAAACCTTTGGAGGGATTTGAAAGTCTGTGTTGCCCAGCGACAGCCCCAAAACATCACTGCTCTAGAGGAGATCTGCATGGAGGAATGGGCCAACATACCAGCAACAGTGTGTGACAACCTTGTGAAGACTTACAGAAAACGTTTGACCTCTGTCATTGCCAGCAAAGAATATATAACAAAGTATTGAGATGAACTTTTGATATTGACCAAATACTTATTTTCCACCATAATTTGCAAATAAATTCTTTCCAAATCAGACAATGTGATTGTCTGGATTTGTTTCCACATTTTGTCTCTCATAGTTGAGGTATACCTATGATGACAATTACAGGCCTCTCTCATCTTTTTAAGTGGGAGAACTTGCACAATTGTTGGCTGACTAAATACTTTTTTGTCCCGCTGTATATTCTGGAGCCTAAATAGAACTGGCGAGATCCCACCGCCCCGGGACACAAGTCGATCTGCGATACATAACTCTAACATTAGACGCGTTCATTAGATTTCCTCCTGTTGTATTGGCCTCTCAAACAAGTACATATGTTCCAGGCACAGCTCATTGCTTCCAATAAAAAAAACAGAAGCAGAAAAGCAATAAGTTTTCTTTCATGATTATCTTGTTTACATCTTTTTCAGCAGCGTAAAAAAAAAAAAAGATTAAGAAATAGCAGTGCCGTGTAAGGCGTAGTTGTGGGAAATAGTGGCCATGTTTGTGCAGCTGAATAATGAAATGAATGCTAGTGGTTTGATTGTTATGGGCAAGCTTTAAAAAAATGGATGAAGGTTGTTACATAGGGATATGTATTATTCATCATTTGGTTATGTTTAATGATAAAGTAAACAATTTAAAAAAACAAAAAAACTAAAAATTTAAGTTCACACTAAGCCGTGCACTAGGCACCCTAGGCACCATGGATTGCTTTTCAGAGTTCAGCAAAGCAGCCTCAGTCAGGCGTTCAGGAGGTGATCCTGCTGGCTCCTGAATGTCTGTTGTTTTTGCTAAACAGCAGTTATAATGGAACTAATGCTCTGCAAACCACTGCAAACGCTAGCCAAGCTGTTGGCTCATGGTTGCGGCTAAGCCCCATTGACTTGAATGGCCAACTTTGACAGGTGGTGCTGTCTGGTAACTCAGCATGCTGCAATAAATTTGCTGTGGCATCGGTATGTTAACAGCCTCCTCTGACTGTATTTTACACTTTGGGCAGTCAAGGGGTAGTAAAATCATGGCTCACCGGTCTGTTTTTAACCCCCAACCAACCACCCATGTAAAAGAGACATAAAGCTAGCCTTAGATAACCTTCCCGATTGAAAAAAAAAATGAATTCCCCACTAAGACATTGGGGTTGATTTACTAAAACTGGAGAGTGCAAAATCTGGTGCAGCCCTGAAAAGAAACCAATTAGCTTCTGAGTTTTTTGTCAAGGTCTAATTGAACAAGCTGAAGTTAGAAGCTGATTGGCTACCATGCATACCACCATATTTTGCACTCTGCAGTTTTAGTAAATTCACTCTATTATATTCTAACAGTAGGGACTCTCTGCTGTCTGAATACACAGATCAGTGAATACAGCAAACATTTTCCAACGAGCCCATTTGCCAAACTTCTAGCGGCCACTGTTTGACTGCTGATTGCTCAGTTCTTGGTCTTCAGTGAGGCAAAAGCAGTGGCTGTCAGTTGCTGGCACTGTGCTCTGCCCCTCCAGTGTTCACTGGAGCGCCAGACTGTGGAGGGGGTGGGAGTGGCTGGCTCAGGCTCTCAGGGGCATGATGCAAGGTTGAGTCAGCTGCTGATCAGGCGTCTGGGTGGATCCTGACATTATTGTTGGGATACCTGCACAGCCTGAACTGGCTCTGAAACTTAAGTGGGCTTTAGCCCACTATCAGCTGAATCTGTTGACCCACAGGAGAAGTATGACCAAAAGAGCTTAGGCCATACTTCATAAAAAAAAAGTACTTCTATGGTACCAGTGAGGTCTGTGTGTTAAAATAGACTTTGCCTAGTCTTAAGAAAGGGTTCCCTCTAATAGAAAATGCCACAGCAGTATAAAAGCCTGCTACATGAGGCAAAAGAGCAGTACACGTGACAAAATATGATAGCCACTTTATAACTACATTACAATTTCTTCCATGTGATTAATATACATAGTGATTGAATGTGATATTACCATACTGCTCATGAGTTAAGTGGTTGATTTAATGGAGGCAAATAGGCTGCTCACTTTGTAAAGGAAGTGGCACTTTGCAAAAAAAAAATTCTCCAAAGTTTAGTGAACGTGGTAAAATTTTGCTTTGTAACGAATAACCAACCTTGTGTAAAGAAAATAAAAACAGCATTTTTGCTTGCACGTGATTGGATGATGGAAATCAGCAAAGCTTCACCTCATTCGCTAACCTCTGAGGAAAATTCCCTTGTGATGTGAGCAGTCTATTTGCCATTAGTAAACCAACCTCTGTGTCTTTAATATACAGTTCCAGGCAACATATAAGCATTTGGTGAGCTACTATGATGTCCAGTAAACAGAGCAACTGTGCAGAGAGTTCCATATCTTCTATGGAATAAGCATCTGACATCTTTTTGGTAATAAAGTAAGAATACCCCATTGACTGGTATAGGATGGAGTTGCACAAAACAGCTGATCTTATGAGTAGAGACGTGTCCTTATTTGTCAACACCTGGATTGATTGGATACTTTTTAAAGATTCTACTCTACGTAATCAACATATATCCACCTACACTTAGAGACAGATTGCTTCATGGCTCTTCTCTCCAGGATGTCCCACCCCTACCTCTGCTCCTGCCCCTATCCTACTCTTCCCTCCCCCCCTCCTCCCCTGTCATGATCAGTGTCATTGCCTGGGTCACCTGCTGGTGGTGCTATTGCTTTCAGCACCAAAGGGTGCAGTTCTGGTGGCCACCAGCGGGTGTCTCCCATTTGTCTGGAGCCGAAATCATCTCCTGCAATCAGGCGTCACCTGAGACTGATTGCAGGAGGTGTGTATAAATACCCAGCAGACACTAAAGCATTTGCTCTGGTATTGTCTTGGAACCCAGACCTGTATGCCTGAACCTGAACCTGAACCTGAACCTGAACCTGAACCTGAACCTGAACCTGAACCTGAACCTGAACCTGAACCTGAACCTGGACCTGGACCTGAACCTGAACCTGAACCTGAACCTTGTGACCTGTTATCTGTTACCTTGTATCCTGTGTTCCTGAACCCTGCATCCATCCCTGGACCCCTGCCTCTGTACCTTGTATCCTGTGTTCCTGAACCCTGCATCCATCCCTGGACCCCTGTCTTGCAGACTCATCCCTTCCTCCTGTTGTCCCTTCCGGCTCCCTGTTCAATCGGACTGATCTCTCGTGTATGACCCTGGCTTGATTACATTTACGCTTTAATCTCTAAACTGTATTCACGTTGGTGTAGGGAGTTGTTTTGTGTGTCACTGTGGTTGTTTGCTGGTTGCCTTTATTGTTTTAGGAATTATTCTTTCAATAAACTCATATATATATTTACTTACCTTGTGCCTAGTTCCTTTAGTGCAGCCCACTGATCTGCGTACCCTGTGCTGGATGCCGTGTTAGGCATCCGTGACATCCCCTCTCTCCACCATCATTCTTTTTTTGTTAATTTCCTTTTCTTTCTCTCACTTCTCACTATCCTTTACCCTTTCAGTATTTATGTCACAGTTATACCACACACTGCCTTAGTTTTATTGCTATGACCTTGTCCTGATATCCCCTTTTATTCGCAATAGAATGTCCACTTTTGGAAAACCAATGCCAATTCTGTATCCTGGCCTAGGACAACAAGGCCCAGGCCTAGGGCAGCACTTTGCAGGGGGGCAGCACGGAAAGAGTCCCCGCTGGCTTGTGCTACACTGTTAATGTAGCGCCAGTCTTATGGGGCGGACTGTGCTGAGAGGCAAATTAGTCTAGCGCCTCCATTAAGCAGCCGCACTGCTTCCGGTATGCGGACGGCCAGATTTCCGCAACTGTAGGGGGGGGGGGGCGGCGCTGCTTCTAATTTTGACTGTCCTGTCATCTTGGACCCCAAACCTTCCTCACTGTGCTATATGTTTTCTGCTGCACCATTGGCATGGTTATATCTTCTTAGTCCTCTCCATAAAATTATCAGAAATTTGTGCTTAACCACTTAACGACCGCCCACTGTAATTATACGTCGGCAGAATGGCACGGACAGGCACAATCACGTGCCGGTGCGTGACTGCCTTCGTATAGTTGGGGGGTCCTGCTGGACCCCCCTTCTATACAGTGAGCGGTGGTTATTTGTTCGGGAGCGATCCGTGATGAGGGGACGGCCGTTCGATTCCGGCCACCCCCTTGCGATCGCTCCCAGCGAATGAAAACCTTCCTCTGCCTGTGTAATGTAAACACAGGCAGAGGAAGTGATGTCATCTCTCCTCGTGTCGGTCTTTTCGATCCGGCGCGAGGAGAGAAGACATCTCACAGTAAGTGCACCAACAGCCCACTGACACCAGTACACGTAAGCACACTTTTCACCCCCCAGTCACCCCCAGATCACCCCCAGTCACAGTGCACCGTTTGCAGCGGTCATTTTTTTACTGATCACTGCAATCAATTTATTTTTAGTTTCGCCGCAGGTTTTTATAGCGTCAGGTACCCCCATATATTATTTTAACCCCCTGATTGCCCCTAGAGTTAACCCTTTCACCAGTGATCACCGTATAAGTTTTACTGGTGACACTGGTTAGCCAGTTAGTTATTTAGTTATTTAGGTTACCCGTCAGGTTTTTATATAGCGTCAGGTACCCCATATATAACCTAATAAAGGTTTTAACCCCCTGATTGCCCCTAGTTAACCCTTTCACCAGTGATCACCATATAAGTTTTACAGGTGACGCTGGTTGGTTAGTTTGCTTTTTATAGCATCAGGGCACCCGCCGTATATAACCCAATAAAGGTTTAACCCCCTGATCGCGGCTGATATCAATTAGGTTTTAGCATCAGAGAGGGTCTGCGTCGCCCCAGGCAGCGTTAGGTTAGTGCCAGTAACGCTAACACCCACGCGCAAAGCATACACCTCCCTTAGTGGTATAGTATCTGAACAGATCAATATCTGATCTGATCAGATCTATACTAGCGTCCCCAGCAGTTTAGGGTTCCCAAAAACGCAGTGTTAGCGGGATCAGCCCAGATACCTGCTAGCACCTGTGTTTAGCCCCTCCGCCCAGCCCAGCCCACCCAAGTGCAGTATCGATCGATCACTGTCACTTACTAAACACAACACACATAACTGCAGCATTCGCAGAGACAGTCCTGATCCCTGCGATCGCTAACAGTTTTTTTTGAAGCGTTTGATACATTTGCTGACAGTCAGGTGCTTTTTTACCTGTGAATCTTACTAGTGTAGCCCTAAATTAAGAGCCCAAAATGGCAAGACGAAGGTACACTAGTAAAGAGGCCTACGAGATTCTGAGCATGACAGATAGTGAAGAGGAGGTCACGCATCTGTCAGATTCAGGCTCAGAATATCTTCCCGTAGAAGACAGTGAAGTCAGCGGCCCCATGTCAGATAGCTCTGACGACGAAGATGGGGTCCCTGCTAAGGTCAGGCGTACCCGATCCCGATCTTCTGAGGTTGTTGAGGAGCAAGAACCGCAGGTCTCTCGTATCATGGAGCAGAGTAGTACTAGCGCCGCTATTCCTTCTGGTGAATTGGCAAGCACCAGCGGCCTAGTACAGCCTGGGCGTACATCCAGCACTGCAGTATCACGTAGTGACGTGGCGAGTCCCATAAGTGCAGTTCAAGCTGGTGAGGTGGCAAGCACAAGTAGTGTCCCGCTGCCACCAAGAAGACAAAGGCAGGCCCGTCGTGCCCATAGTGCCCTTCCTGCAGAATTCGCCTATCCTGATTGGGTCCCCACTAGTGTTGAGCGGACCCGAACTGTAAAGTTCGGGTCCGTACCGAATTTTGGCGTTTTCCCGACCCCGGACCCGGACCCGGATTTTGCGCTAAAGTCCGGGTTCGGGTTCGGGTTCGGATTCGGGAATTTAATGGCGCAGTTAGAAATGCTTCAGGGGCCAGCCAATCACCATTTGATTAGCTGGTGTGCCCTTAGAAGCCATCATAGCCATGCCTACTAATGGCATGGCTGTAATTGGTCAGTGCAACATGTGACCCAGCATGTGACCAGCTTCTATATAAGAAAGAGGCACACAGCACAGATCGTCACTCTGCTTTTAGACAGTGTAGGGAAAGGATCCTGGCTGCTGTTGCTGTGAGGGAGAGAATAGGAGTTAGTCCTGATTCTGCAATCTACTGATAGAAAAGATAGGGAGACAGTGTAGTGTAGTGTAGTGTAGGGGCAGGATCCTGTTTGTGCTTTCAGGGAGAGAGATTTAGATAGGAGTCCAGATTGAGAGATATAATAGCTCAGCGATCTGCATAGGTTTATCTGTTTGTGTTGCAAGCTCAGTGCACCAGCACTGCATTACGTTGAGTGATACACCTATTCCATACTGTGGCTGTATTGTGCTCTTGCTAAAAGACCTATTTTGGCCAGAAAAAAAAAAAAAAAAAAGGCACTTTATTGTGCTTTTGCTAAAAAGACCCATTTTTGGGCCCCAAAAAAAAAAAAAGGCACTTTATTGTGCTGTTGCAAAAAAAAAAACGGCACTTTGTTGTGCGCAAAAAAGACCTATTTTTGGGCAAAAAAAATATTTTGCAGTGTATATCTCTAGTTGTGTGAAATAACCAATTTCTATATATTTTTCTTGTACTATGCTATACTAAAAAAAAAAAAAAAAACTTTTTTTTGAATAGCATTCTCTGCAGCTGTGCGATTCAGCGGTTATATACTGTGGTTGTGTTGTGCTCTTTCAAAAAACGCCATTTAGGGCCACAGAAAATATTTTGCAGTGTGAAATACACATGTGGAGGTGTGTAAAATAAACAATTTCTATATATTGTACAGTGCTATACTAAAAAAAACAACATTTTTTTTGAATAGCATTCTCTGCACTTCTATAGCTGTGTGATTCAGTGGTTAAATACTGTGGTTGTGTTGTGCTCTTTCAAAAAACGCCATTTAGGGCCACAGAAAATATTTTGCAGTGTGAAATACACATGTGGAGGTGTGTAAAATAAACAATTTCTATATATTGTACAGTGCTATACTAAAAAAAACAACATTTTTTTTGAATAGCATTCTCTGCACTTCTATAGCTGTGCGATTCAGTGGTTAAATACTGTGGTTGTGTTGTGCTCTTTCAAAAAACGCCATTTAGGGCCACAGAAAATATTTTGCAGTGTGAAATACACATGTGGAGGTGTGTAAAATAAACAATTTCTATATATTGTACAGTGCTATACTAAAAAAAACAACATTTTTTTTGAATAGCATTCTCTGCACTTCTATAGCTGTGCGATTCAGTGGTTAAATACTGTGGTTGTGTTGTGCTCTTTCAAAAAACGCCATTTAGGGCCACAGAAAATATTTTGCAGTGTGAAATACACATGTGGAGGTGTGTAAAATAAACAATTTCTATATATTGTACAGTGCTATACTAAAAAAACAACATTTTTTTTGAATAGCATTCTCTGCACTTCTATAGCTGTGCGATTCAGTGGTTAAATACTGTGGTTGTGTTGTGCTCTTTCAAAAAACGCCATTTAGGGCCACAGAAAATATTTTGCAGTGTGAAATACACATGTGGAGGTGTGTAAAATAAACAATTTCTATATATTGTACAGTGCTATACTAAAAAAAACAACATTTTTTTTGAATAGCATTCTCTGCACTTCTATAGCTGTGCGATTCAGTGGTTAAATACTGTGGTTGTGTTGTGCTCTTTCAAAAAACGCCATTTAGGGCCACAGAAAATATTTTGCAGTGTGAAATACACATGTGGAGGTGTGTAAAATAAACAATTTCTATATATTGTACAGTGCTATACTAAAAAAAACAACATTTTTTTTGAATAGCATTCTCTGCACTTCTATAGCTGTGCGATTCAGTGGTTAAATACTGTGGTTGTGTTGTGCTCTTTCAAAAAACGCCATTTAGGGCCACAGAAAATATTTTGCAGTGTGAAATACACATGTGGAGGTGTGTAAAATAAACAATTTCTATATATTGTACAGTGCTATACTAAAAAAAACAACATTTTTTTTGAATAGCATTCTCTGCACTTCTATAGCTGTGCGATTCAGTGGTTAAATACTGTGGTTGTGTTGTGCTCTTTCAAAAAACGCCATTTAGGGCCACAGAAAATATTTTGCAGTGTGAAATACACATGTGGAGGTGTGTAAAATAAACAATTTCTATATATTGTACAGTGCTATACTAAAAAAAACAACATTTTTTTTGAATAGCATTCTCTGCACTTCTATAGCTGTGTGATTCAGTGGTTAAATACTGTGGTTGTGTTGTGCTCTTTCAAAAAACGCCATTTAGGGCCACAGAAAATATTTTGCAGTGTGAAATACACATGTGGAGGTGTGTAAAATAAACAATTTCTATATATTGTACAGTGCTATACTAAAAAAAACAACATTTTTTTTGAATAGCATTCTCTGCACTTCTATAGCTGTGCGATTCAGTGGTTAAATACTGAGGTTGTTTTGTGCTCTTTCAAAAAACGCCATTTAGGGCCACAGAAAATATTTTGCAGTGTGAAATACACATGTGGAGGTGTGTAAAATAAACAATTTCTATATATTGTACAGTGCTATACTAAAAAAAACAACATTTTTTTTGAATAGCATTCTCTGCACTTCTATAGCTGTGCGATTCAGTGGTTAAATACTGTGGTTGTGTTGTGCTCTTTCAAAAAACGCCATTTAGGGCCACAGAAAATATTTTGCAGTGTGAAATACACATGTGGAGGTGTGTAAAATAAACAATTTCTATATATTGTACAGTGCTATACTAAAAAAACCAACATTTTTTTTGAATAGCATTCTCTGCACTTCTATAGCTGTGCGATTCAGTGGTTAAATACTGTGGTTGTGTTGTGCTCTTTCAAAAAACGCCATTTAGGGCCACAGAAAATATTTTGCAGTGTGAAATACACATGTGGAGGTGTGTAAAATAAACAATTTCTATATATTGTACAGTGCTATACTAAAAAAAACAACATTTTTTTTGAATAGCATTCTCTGCACTTCTATAGCTGTGCGATTCAGTGGTTAAATACTGTGGTTGTGTTGTGCTCTTTCAAAAAACGCCATTTAGGGCCACAGTAAATATTTTGCAGTGTGAAATACACATGTGGAGGTGTGTAAAATAAACAATTTCTATATATTGTACTGTGCTATACTAAAAAAAACAACCTTTTTTTTGAATAGCATTTTCTGCAGTTCTGTAGCTGTGCGTTTCAGCCATTACGTACTGTGGGTGTGTTGTGGTCTTCCAAAAAACGCCATTTAGGGCAAGATCCTAAATTTGGAAAATATGAGGGGAAGGTCAAAGGGACGTGGTGGCCCCGGTCGTGGTGCTGCTGGTGGAGCTCCTGTTGCAGGGAGAGGACGTGGTGGATCTGTGCCAGCTACACGCACAAGTGAAACACCTTCCTCAGGTGCGAGTAGGCGACCGAGCCTGCGGCGGTATTTTGTCATGCCTAATGAGGCTGTACCAATGTTTAGGCCAGGACAAGTACAGGCGATAGTAGATTGGGTTGCTGACAGTGCCTCGGGTTCCTTCACATTGTCTCCCACCCACTCTTCTGCTGAAAGATCAGAGTTGGCACCTGAAGCCCATGTCCATCAGTCTTTCACCTCACCCCCTTGCAAATCAGCCAAGCAGTCTGAGCCCCAAATCATGCAGCAGTCTCTTCTGCTTTTCGATGACTCTGTTAGCAGGGTTTCCCAGGGCCATCCACCTAGCCCTGCCCCAGAAGTGGAAGAGATTGAGTGCACCGATGCCCAACCACTTATGTTTCATGATGGGTACATGGGAGGACCATCGCAGCACGTCTCGGATGATGACGAAACACAGGTGCCAACTGCTGCTGCTTTCGCAATTGTGCAGACAGACATGGAGGGCAGGGGTGAAGACTGGGTGGAAGATGATGTGGAGGACGATGAGGTCCTCGACCCCACATGGAATCAACGTTATGCAGGTGACCAGTGTAGTTCGGAGGAAGAGGCGGTGGTCGCACAGAGCCACCAGCACAGCAGAAGAGGGAGCAGGGTGCAAAAACGGAGCATTCGTCCCCTAGACAGTACATCTGCTACTGCCCAACGCAGCAAGGGACCGAGCACACCAAAGCCAGGTCCAAGGACTTCCCTAGCGTGGCAGTTCTTCACACAGTGTGTTGATGACAAGACACGAGTGGTTTGCACGCTGTGCAATCAGAGCCTGAAGCGAGGCATAAACGTTCTCAACCTGAGCACAAGCTGCATGACCAGGCATCTAAGTGCAAAGCACGAGCTGCAGTGGAGTAGACACCTCAGAAACCAAGAAAGGTCTCTGGCTCCTCCTGCTTCCTCTTCTGCTGCAGTCTCGGCCTCTTCATCCACCTCTGTAGTGACAGTGGCACCTGTCACCACGCAAACAGAGGATCTGCCAGCAACACTACCACCTGGGTCACCGACCATCTCCACAATGTCCCATGGAAGCGTTCAGCTCTCTATCTCCCAAACATTGGAGCGGAAGAGGAAGTACCCCCCTAGCCACCCGCGATCCCTGGCCCTGAATGCCAGCATTTCAAAATTCCTGGCCTTTGAAATGCTGTCATTCCGTCTGGTGGAGACGCAGAGTTTTAAAAGCCTGATGGCATTGGCTGTCCCGCAGTACGTCGTGCCCAGCCGCCACTACTTTTCCAGGCGAGCCATCCCTTCCCTGCACAACCAGGTGGGGGACAAAATCAGGTGTGCACTGCGCAACGCCATCTGTGGCAAGGTCCACCTAACTACGGATGCGTGGACCAGTAAGCACGGTCAGGGACGTTATATCTCCCTAACAGCACACTGGGTAAATGCAGTGGCTGCTGGGCCTGAAGCAGATAGCGGTTTGGCGCATGTCCTTCCACCACCGAGGATTGCAGGGCGCTTCAGTTTGCCTCCTGTTGCTAACTCCTCCTTCTCCGCTTCCTCATCCTCTACCGCCTCCTCATCCATTCAGCGTAACACCTTCACCACCAACTTCAGCACAGCCAGGGGTAAACGACAGCAGGCAGTTTTAAAACTTTCCTGTTTGGGGGAAAATCCCCACACCGCGCAGGAGTTGTGGAGGGACATGGAACAACAGACCGATGAGTGGTTGCTGTCAGTGAGCCTCAAGCCCGGCCTGGTGGTGTGCGATAATGGGCGAAATCTCGTAGCAGCTCTGGGTCTAGCCGGTTTGACGCACATCCCTTGCCTGGCGCATGTGCTGAACTTGGTGGTCCAGAGGTTCCTTAAAAATTACCCCAATATGCCAGAGCTGCTGCAGAAAGTGCGGGCTGTGTGTGCGCACTTTCGGCGTTCTCACCCTGCTGCTGCTCGCCTGTCAGCGCTGCAGCGTAACTTCGGCCTTCCAGCTCACCGCCTCATATGTGACGTGCCCACAAGGTGGAACTCCACCTTGCACATGCTGGCCAGACTGTGCGAGCAGCAGCAGGCAATAGTGGAGTTTCAGCTGCAGCAATCACGCGTGAGTCGCTCTGCGGAACAGCACCACTTCACCACCAATAACTGGGCCTCCATGCGAGACCTGTGTGCCTTGTTGCGCTGTTTCGAGTACTCCACCAACATGGCCAGTGCCAATGACGCCGTTCTCAGCGTTACTATCCCAGTTCTATGCCTCCTTGAAAAAACGCTTCGTGCGATGATGGAAGAGGATGTGGCACAGGAGGATGAGGAGGAGGAGGAGGAAGCGGGATCATTTCAAAGGCTTTCAGGGCAGTCTTTCACAAGTGGCTACGAGGGTGGGTTCCTGCACCAACAAACGCCAGGTACACAATTGTCCGGCAGAAAGGGCACAGTTCTGGAGGATGACGAGGTGGAGGAGGAGATGGAGGAGGAGGAGGAGGAGGAGGAGCCATGTTCACAGCAGGGTGGCACTCAGACCAGCTCGTGGCCATTACTGGTGCGTGGCTGGGGGGATACAGAGGACACAGACGATACACCTCCCACAGAGGACAGCTTTTCTTTGCCTCTGGGCAGCCTGGCACACATGAGCGATTACATGCTGCAGTGTTTCCGCAACGACAGCCGAGTTGCCCACATTTTAACTGGTGCTGATTACTGGGTGGCCACCCTGCTGGATCCCCGTTACAAGGACAACGTACCGTCCTTAATTCCCTCACTGGAGCGGGATCGTAAGATGCGCGAGTACAAGCGCACGCTGGTAGACGCGCTGCTGGTGGCATTCCCACCTGACAGCGGGCGTACGGTGGAAGCACAAGGCGAAGGCAGAGGAGGAGGAAGAGGTCGCCAACGCAGCCGGGGCTCCGGCAGCACCTCAGAAGGCAGGGTTAGCATGGCCGAAATGTGGAAAAGCTTTGTCAGCACGCCACAACAACCAGCACCACCAGCTGAGATGGAACGTCTTAGCAGGAGGCAGCATTTCACCAACATGGTTGAGCAGTATGTGTCCACAGGCCTACACGTACTGGATGATGGGTCTGCCCCCTTTAACTTCTGGGTCTCCAAATTGGGCACATGGCCTGAGCTTGCCGTTTATGCCTTGGAGGTGCTGGCCTGCCCTGCAGCCAGTGTATTATCTGAACGTGTATTTAGCACGGCAGGGGGCGTTATCACAGACAAGCGCAGCCGCCTGTCCAGAGCCAATGTGGACAAGCTCACGTTCATTAAAATGAACCAGGCATGGATCCCACAGGACTTGTCCGTACCTTGTGCAGAATAGACATGTATACCGGTGTTGTGACAAAAACTGTCCGGCCATCGGATTGTGCCCGGCCCGTACTGCGCAGGCGCAGCGCTTGCGCAGTACAGAGGACAAGGAGATTCACAAAATCTCCGAAGATGAACGGCGCCTGCGCTGTGAGTGCAGGTTCAAGCCCCACCATCCAAGAGGACATACGGTAGCACATAGTAGCAGGGCCCCTCACGGGCTTGCTTCGATCGCGGCCTTGCTTGGCTCGGCTTGAACCACGGATGGTGTGGCCTTCACCTGAACTCAACACGCAGGCGCCGTTAGTCTTGGGAGATTTTTGAAATCCCCTTGTCCTACATACTCAGCAAGCGCAGTACAGGGCGGACACTATTCGACAGGGGACAGAATTCGACACATCACCGGCCTTACCCAGCCATTGTTGTATTTTTGAACCAGTGTTGGCTACCTCGTCCTCCTCCACCGCCGCTTCCACCTACACAGCCACATCCACCGCCACCTCAACCTCCTACTCCATATGGACCTCGTCCTGCTAGGCCAAGATTAAAATTTTTATTTTATTTTTTTGTAGCGCACAGATCCTTTCCCCCTTACCTGCCTTTATGTTGTTGGCTCTTCGCAGGAGGGAGAAAGGCACACCGCACTACCAGCCCGTATCATCCTATATAAAGAGGTTGAGCGGTGTACTTGACGGGCCGTGTCCACAGCCGGAGTCAAAACTCCTCCAGAGGATGATTCTCGCCTCTACTGTAGGTAGAGGCAAGTCCTTTAATTGCCAGTAAAGTCAATGTCCACACCAGCTGAAACTCCAACTCTTATTCTCTCATGGCAAAATAAACTGTACTCAGATAGAAAAGGTTAGAGCAAAGAAACAGGACAGCTTAAGGTGTGGAGGAGGTCCAGGCACAAACGTAGCACATTCACTTCACTGCTTAGGTTTCTCAAACAGTTTTTGGTGCACGGTCTCTGCCACAGACATTGAGGTTGGTCTCTGCCACAGACCGGGTGTACAAGGCCCCTGCCACGGGCCTGGAGAACTTTGGTCTCAGCCACAGACCAGGGTGTATAAGGCCCCTGCCACGGGCCAGTTGAATAAGGCCTCTGATACAGTCATGGTGACCTTGAGCTTCTCCTTCTACGAACCTAGCCCATATCAAGGGGAAGACATCTCTCCAGGGAGTCAACAGACCATTCCTTCACCGTGACTCCCGCATCGGTCCATCAGAATGATCCTCCCTTCCCTGGAACAGGGTCCCCTACACGAGGCGGCTCTGGACTCCAGGCTTTACTCCCGCCCCTAGGCCTCCATACCCAGGGCAGCAAGAACTCCAGGATAGTACCTCACCCCGGGCTAAAGGTGCCCGAGATGGAACAGGAACACATGCACCCAGGCCGAAGGCACCTGGGCGCGGACCCCACTGGACATCAGCCCCCAGGCCAAAGGTCTGCCCCTTTTATATGCTCTCCCGGCATGCACAGCAGGTTCTCCGCCCCGCTGTACTACTGCCAAGAGGGGACACAAAAGGCGCCACCTGTAGGCCGCAGGGAACTGCACACCAATACTGTCCCCCGAGGACAAAATTGTCCATGAATCCTACAGAATTAGGGTATTTGAGCCTATTTACCACTCAAACACTTTCCTTAAATTTAGCACCCCGCTACATTTTTATTTCAAAGTATTTTATTTTCCCACTAGCTTATCCATTAAATTAAATAATTTATTCCAGAAAGGGCGTATTCTGGGGCATTCCCACCATATGTGTGGCATTGTGCCGTTGAGTTTCTGAGGTTCTTAATGACTTCCTGTACCTCTTCTGCTGAAAAGGGGGCCTCCAGCATATTTTTTTATTTTTTAATTTTTTTTATGTTCTTTTAAGTTATTTCCTATCCACATTTGTTTGCAGAGCACTTGCCATGTTCTTAACAACATTGTGCTGCCATTTGCAGCCCTCTAGCCCTTTCCATTACTTTTTTAGAGCCTTTTTAGTCGTCAGAAGTCCGGGTCCCCATTGACTTCAATGGGGTCCGGGTCCGGGTCCGGGTTCGGGTTAAAGTTCGGTCCCGAATCCGAACTTTTTTCCGAAGTTCGGCCGAACCCGCCGGACCCGAATATCCAGCTACCCGCTCAACACTAGTCCCCACCACTTCTGCAGAACCCGTACTTCCCCCATTCACTGCCCAACCCGGTATTCAGGTGGAAACAGCTGATTTTATGCCAATTGATTTTTATTCGCTGTTTTTCACGGAAGATCTCTATAGATCTATTGTGGACCAGAGTAATTTATATGCTGGTCAATTCATCGCCGCTGGTCCCCAGTTGCCTTCCATTGCCAAAGATTGGAAACCAATTACAGTTTCCGAATTTAAGACCTTTTCTGGGCCTTTCCCTCAACATGGGCACACATAAATTCCCGTCATTGCGTGCTTATTGGTCCACGCACCCAATTGACCACATGCCCATGTTCTCTGCCTCCATGCCCAGGAAACGATACGAGCAGATTTTGCGGTTCATGCACTTCAACGACAATGAACTTTGTCGTCCACGTGGAGACCCTGAATACGACCGGCTCTACAAAATTTCGGCCCCTCATAAACCACTTCAACGAACGTTTTCAAGCCTTGTTTATTCCCAATCAAGTTGTCTGCGTTGATGAGTCCCTGATTAAATTTTCTGGCCGCTTGTCTTTCAAGCAGTGCCTTCCCAGCAAGCGTGCCAGATACGGGGTCAAGCTCTATAAGTTCTGTGACAGGGCAACAGGCTATGTATGGAGCTTTATGGTTTATGAGGGAAAAGACAGTCAGGTTGAGCCGGTCAACTGCCCAGATTACATAGGGAGTGCTGGCAAGATAGTTTGGAATTTGGTGTCACCCTTATTCGGAAAGGGGTACCACTTGTATGTGGACAATTATTACACGAGCGTGCCACTGTTTAGTCACTTGTTTGATCATCAGATTGGAGCATGTGGCACCGTGCGACCTAATCGCCGGGGCTTTCCCCAGAGGCTTGTAGATTCCCGTCTTAGGCTGGGGGAGAGAGCCTGCTTGAAGTGTAATAACTTGCTCGCTATGAAGTGGAGGGACAAAAAGAATGTTTTCCTTCTTACCTCCCTTCATGTAGACACGACAGTCCAAATTCGTACGGCAACTGGTGTTGTGGAGAAACCCCTCTGTGTCCATGAATATAACCAAAATATGGGAGGGGTGGACCTCAACAACCAGTTGTTGGCGCCGTATCTAATTGACCGTAAGGCGAGACGCTGGTACAAAAAAGTGTCTCTATCCTTATTCCAATTGGCTTTGCTGAATGCTCATGTGCTATACAGAGCTTCAGGCGGGACGTTATCTCTTCTAAAATTCCAGAAAGAGATAGTCACAGAACTCCTGTATCCAGGCGGTTCTGCACCTCACCATCCCCAACCAAATGCAGTAAGCCGGCTGCATGAGAGGCATTATCCGTATGTCCTCCAGAGTACCCCTACCCAACGAACCCCCCAAAAAAGATGTCGTGTCTGTAGCAAGCGCGGATTTAGGCGTGACACCCGTTGTTTTTGTCCACTCTGTCCTGACAATCCTGGTCTTTGCATTGGTGAATGTTTTGAACACTTCCACTCAAAAGTAAAGTTTTAGCGTAGGGTACAGCATTTCACAGACTAGGACACACTTACACAGGGTCTCCCAAGATGCCATCGCATTTTGAGAGACCCGAACCATTACAGTTGTTAAAGTTACAAAAAAAAGTGTAAAAAGTAAAAAAATAAACGTAAAAACAAAAAACACAAAAAAAATATAAAAAAATAAAATAAAAAAATAGTTGTCGTTTTATTGTTCTCTCTCTCTCTCTCTATTTTCTCTCTATTGTTCTGCTCTTTTTTACTGTATTCTATTCTGCAATGTTTTATCATGCTTGCTTTTCAGGTATGTAATTTTTTGTTTTCAGGTGCGCCATTCAGCTGCAGCGCGGAATTATTTATCTTGACAGCAACAGCGTTTGCTCCCACAATACATAAAGCCATGACTCCAGTGCATATATGCCGAAGCATGGGGGCAGCAGGGGCGGAGGAGCGATTTTGCTCCTAATGCCGCGTACATACGGTCGAAATTCCGACGGAGGCTTGCCCGTGGAAAAGTCAGACCGTGTGTACACGGCATAACCTTTTATGCCGCGTACATACGGTCGAAATTCCGACAGAGGCTTGCCCGTGGAAAAGTCAGACCGTGTGTACGCAGCATAACTTTTTTGCGGGAGGATGCCCCCATGCTTCGGCATATATATATTTTAGGCACAGGTTGCATTAAAAAAATGTTTTATCTTTTACTAGTTTTTTTTTTTGGTATTTGCTTTGCAGGTATGGTATGGTAAGGTCTTACTGTTGTACTGTAATGTTACTTTGTTTTAATGTTAACCATCATTTGCTTAGCAAGTACGCCATTCAGTTGCAGCGCGGATCTATTTATCTTGACAGCAACAGCGTTTGCTCCCACGATACATAAAGCCGTGACTCCAACGCTGTAGGCGGTGATTTCACCACCACAGTTAAAAAAAAAGAGCATATATGCCGAAGCATGGGGGCAGCAGGGGCGGAGGAGCGATTTTGCTCCTAATGCCACATACATACGGTCGAAATTCCGACGGAGGCTTGCCCGTGGAAAAGTCAGACCGTGTGTATGCGGCATAACATTTTATGCCGCGTACATACGGTCGAAATTCCGACCGAAGCTTGTCCGTGGAAAAGTCCGACCGTGTGTACCCGGCATAACTTTTTTGCGGGAGGATGCCCCCATGCTTCGGCATATATAAATGGTGCATGTATGCCCATCAATAGAAGTGGGTGGTTGAAGGGTGGTATTCTAATGGTGGGCATACCCACCAATCAATCAATTTTTTTCGTTCAGCCAACAGGCTGCATGAAAAAAAAGATTACAATACATGTCCAACAAGGACCAGCAACGTACTGGTATGTTGCTGGACTTTGAATGGTTATACCAGATTGATGCCTGCGGGTTTAGGTATCATCTTGGTATTATTCTTTTCAGCCAGCGGCCGGCTTTCATGTAAAAGCAATCCTAGCAGATAATTAGCCTCTAGGCTGCTTTTACAAGCAGTGGGAGGGAATGCCCCCCCCGGATATAAACGGCGCCATTGGGAAATTGGGAAAGCATTTTATCACACCGATCTTGGTGTGGTCAGATGCTTTGAGGGCAGAGAAAAGATCTAGGGTCTAAGCCCCCGATTTTTTTCAAAAAAAGAGTACCTTTCACTACCTATTGCTATCATAAGGGATATTTACATTCCCTAAGATAACAATAAAAATGGTAAAAAAAAAATAAAAAAAAATGGAAGGAACAGTTTAAAAATAAAATAAAAAAGCTAAATAAATAATTTAAAAAAAAACAAACAACAAAAAAAGCACCCCTGTCCCCCCCCCCCCCCCTGCTCTTGCGCAAAGGCGAACGCAAGCGTCGGTCTAGCGTCATATGTAAACAGCAATTGCACCATGCATGTGAGGTATCACCGCGAAGGTCAGATCGAGGGCAGTAATTTTAGCAGTAGACCTCCTCTGTAAATCTAATGTAGTAACCTGTAAAGGCTTTTAAATGCTTTTAAAAATGTATGTAGTTTGTCGCCGCTGCGCGTTTGTGCGCAATTTTAAAGCATGTCGTGTTTGGTATCCATGTACTCGGCCTAAGATCATCTTTTTTATTTCATCAAACATTTGGGCAATATAGTGTGTTTTAGTGCATTAAAAATAAAAAAGTGCGCAAATACTGTGTGGAAAAAAAAAATGCAACACCCACTATTTTAATCTGTAGGGCCTTTGCTTTAAAAAAATATATAATGTTTGGGGGTTCAACGTAATTTTCTTGCAAAAAAAAAAATGTTTTCATGTAAACAAAAAGTGTCAGAAAGGGCTTTGTCTTCAAGTGGTTAGAAGAGTGGATGATGTGTGACATAAGCTTCCTAATGTTGTGCATAAAATGCCAGGACAGTTCAAACCCCCCCCCCCCAAATGACCCCATTTTGGAAAGTAGACACCCCAAGCTATTTGCTGAGAGGCATGTTAAGCCCATTGAATATTTTTATTTTTTTTGTCCCAAGTGATTGAATAATGACAAAAAGAAAAAAAAAATGTACAGAAAGTTGTCACTAAATGATATATTGCTCAAACATGCCATGGTTATATGTGGAATTGCACCCCAAAATACATTCTGTTGCTTCTCCTGAGTATGGGGATACCACATGTGTGAGACATTTTGGGAGCCTAGCCGCGTACAGGACCCCGAAATTCAAGCACCGCCTTCAGGATTTCTAAGGGTGTAAATTTTTGATTTCACTCCTCACTGCCTATCACAGTTTTGGAGGCCATGGAATGCCCAGATGGCACAAAACCCCCCCAAATGACCCTATTTTGGAAAGTAGACACCCCAAGCTATTTGCTGAGAGGTATGTTGAGTATTTTGCAGATCTCGCTTTTTGTCACAAAGTTTTGAAAATTTAAAAAAGAAAAAAAAAAATGTTCTTTCTTCATTTTCAAAAACAAATGAGAGCTTTAAAATACTCACCATGCCTCTCAGCAAATAGCTTGGGGTGTCTACTTTCCAAAACGGGGTCATTTGTGGGGGTTTTGTGCTATCTTGGCATTTTATGGCCTTCAAAACTGTGATAGGTAGTGAGGAGTGAAATCAAAAATTTACGCCCTTGGGCAATTTCCTGTTTAGCCTCATCTAAGGCCCCAGGACTGGGTGGTCTACCTCTTGAATTCTATGCCACCTACTCTGAAATTCTAATCCCTAAACTTAAGGACCTGTATAAATCCATATTTGATTCAGGAGTTCTACCCCCATCTATGAGAGAAGCCCAAATTGTCATAATTCCCAAACCCGGCAAGGACCCTAAATACCCAGAGTCGTATAGGCCTATTTCCTTGTTACAGGTAGACATCAAAATATTAGCTAAGATTCTAGCCTCCTGCCTTAACCAGGTTATACTGTCATTGATCCACCCAGACCAAACAGGCTTTATGCCAGGGAAAAACACTGCTATGAATATTCGCCGCCTATTTATGAATATTCAGGGGTCCCATGATGAAATTGGCTCGAGGGTCGTGGTGGCTCTGGATGCCGCCAAGGCCTTCGACTCCGTGGAGTGGAACTACCTGTGGGAGTGCCTCTCAAGATTTGGATTTGGCCCCAGCTTTATTCGCTGGGTCCAACTCCTCTACCAGTCCCCAAGAGCCAGAGTATTTGTGAACGGTTGGCTCTCCGACCAGTTCCCGCTGGAGAGAGGGACCCGACAAGGCTGCCCCCTTTCCCCCATGCTGTACGCATTGGCTGTGGAGCCGTTGGCCATTATGGTCCGTGCGGATACTTGCATCCGAGGCCTCAGGATGGGGAACCTGGAAGAAAAGATTGGGATGTATGCCGACGACACACTCCTGTATCTGGTGGACTCGGGTCCTTCTCTTATAGCAGCCCTTCAGTCCATAGAACGTATGGGTGGCCATTCGGGTCTGAGTATCAATTGGTCTAAGTCTCAGATTCTTCCGATTGACCATTTTCCCCCCTCATTCACGTCCCCTCCTTTGGCTCTTCCAAGGGTCTCCCTGATAAAATACCTTGGCGTGCAGGTCACCAGATCGCTCTCAGACTACAAATTACTGAACATTGAACCCCTGTTTGCCCTGATCAAGACCAAGACGCAGACTTAGGCCAGACTACCCTTGGGTGTTATGGGTCGCATCAGCTTAGTTAAGATGATACTCCTTCCCAAAATACTTTATTTGGTCTGGCATGCTCCCCTTTATATACCACAAAAATGTTTCAAAACAATTGAATCCATCCTGAATTCATTTATATGGGGTCATAGCAGACACAAATTATTTTGGAAAATTCTGAAGAACCCTGTGACATTGGGAGGAGCTGCTCTCCCAGACTTTCAGGACTATTATCTTGCCTCCCAGCTGTCCCACTTCTATTATTTTGACAAATGTGAGCTAACAAGATACCAGACACTACTCTGTGAGCACCCTTATGACTCGGCCCATACCCCACTTCAGTCGGTCCTAAGAGCCCCATTGACAATACGCCCCCCCAACACGGCAGACATGTTGACTCATCACCGGAGGGTATGGCGGACGGCACTACAAAAAATTGGGACCCCTCAGGTACACTCTCATACCCCTCTCTGGTACAATACTCGTTTGCCAGAATTATTGTCCATTCCAGACCCTGCGGTGTGGATACGCCATGGGATCTTATACATACACCAGATCATGACCGCTTCAGGCCTTAAAACATTCCAAATGCTGAAGGACGAATTTTCCCTCCCCAATTGCCTTTTCTTCAGGTATTTGCAACTCCGTCACGCTATACAGGCCCAGTTTTCTGGTTCTAACCTGTCCCTGGCAGTTCCCTCTATAATGGACACAGTCACGGGAAATGAGCCTGCTAAGCTCATCTCCACTTTGTACTCCGCCATTCGTCTCCCTAGCACCACAGCATTGGCCTATGCTGCCAAGACTAGATGGGAGGCGGATGTTGGACTAATAGAGGATGAGGACTGGGACGAGATTTTGGAGGACGTGAAAAAAGTTTCCCCCAAACTATCGGACCGCCTCACACAGCTGTACATCATCCATAGAACGTATCTGACACCTCAGAGAATAGCACGTTTCAAACCCACGTACAATCCAGGATGCCGCCTGTGCGACCATACCCCAGGCTCCTTTTATCACCTCATTTGGCTCTGCCCTACCATCCAGGCGTACTGGACACAGGTGATACGCTTCCTGCACGACCAGATGGGCTCCCCTGCTACCCTTGACCCAAAGATGTGCCTACTTGGCCTGTTGCCAGACTTAGATGCCGACAAACCCCTGCGTACCTTTTTACATGAGACGCTATTCTTGGCAAAAAAAGTTGTGGCCCGTAATTGGATGCAGGCCCTGCCCCCTACAATTCAATGCTGGAAAAAGGCGGTTAACGATGCTCTCCCATATAAGAAACTGATTTATGTACATAGAGGGTGTCCGTTAAAGTATGAGAAGGTCTGGGACAGATGGATGGCGGATGGTGAAACGTGTACTTGACATGTCGATTCCTTATTTTTATTGTGTACCGGCTCCACTCTCACTGGTGTCTTTATCTTTAAGTCACACAGATGCCTCATTATGTTCATGTATGTACTATTGTCTTGGCCATACTGGCTTATATTGATTTATGTACCATGCATACTCCTCAATAAAGTTGTTTTTTTTCAATTAAAAAAAATAATAATTTACGCCCTTAGAAATCCTGAAGGCGGTGCTTGGTTTTTGGGGCCCCGTACACAGCTAGGCTCCCAAAAAGTCCCACACATGTGGTATTCCCGTACTCAGGAGTAGTAGCAGAATGTATTTTGGGGTGTAATTTCACATATGCCCATGGCATGTGTGAGCAATATATAATTTAGTGACAACTTTTTGTAAATTCTTTTTTCTTTTTGTCATTATTCAATCACTTGGGACAAAAAAAATATTCAATGGGCTCAACATGCCTCTCAGAAAATATCTTGGGGTGTCTACTTTCCAAAATGGGGTCATTTGGGGGGTTTGTGCTATCTTGGCATTTTATGTCCTTCAAAACTGTGATAGGTAGTGAGGAGTGAAATCAAAAATTTACGCCCTTAGAAATCTTGAAGGCGGTCCTTGGTTTTTGGGGCCCCGTACGCGGCTAGACTCCCAAAAAGTTCCACACATGTGGTATCCCCATACTCAGGAGAAGCAGCAGAATGTATTTTGGGGTGTAATTTCACATATGCCCATGGCATGTGTGAGCAATATATCATTTAGTGACAACTTTGTGCAAAAAAAAAAAAAGTTTGTCATATTCCCGCAACTTGTGTCAAAATATAAAATATTCCATGGACTCAACATGCCTCTCAGTAAATAGCTTGGGGTGTCTTCTTTCCAAAATGGGGTCATTTGGGGGGGTTTTGTGCTATTTTGGCATTTTATGGCCTTCGAAACTGTGATAGGTAGTGAGGAGTGAAATCAAAAATTTGCACCCTTAGAAATCCTGAAGGCGGTGCTTGGTTTTCGTAGGCTCCTAAAAAGTCCCACACATGTGGTATCCCCGCACTCAGGAGAAGCAGCAAAATGTATTTTGGGGTGCAATTCCACATATAACCATGGCATGTGTGAGCAATATATCATTTAGTGACAACTTTTTGTAATTTTTTTTTTTTTTGTCATTATTAATCACTTGGGACAAAAAAATATTCAATGGGCTCAACATGCCTCTCAGCAATTTCCTTGGGGTGTCTACTTTCCAAAATGGGGTCATTTGGGGGGGTTTTGTACTGCTCTGCCATTTTAGCACCTCAAGAAATGAGATAGGCAGTCATAAATGAAAAGCTGTGTAAATTCCAGAAAATGTACCCTAGTTTGGAGACGCTATAACTTTTGCGCAAACCAATAAATATACGCTTATTGACTTTTTTTTTACTAAAGACATGTGGCTGAATACATTTTGGCCTAAATGTATGACGAAAATTGAGTTTATTCGATTTTTCTTATAACAAAAATGAGAAAATATAATTTTTTTTCAAAATTTTCAGTCTTTTTTCGTTTATATCGCAAAAAAAAAAAATCGCAGAGGCAATCAAATACCATTAAAAGAAAGCTATATTTGTGGGAAGAAAAGGACGCAAATTTCGTTTGGGTACAACATTGCATGTCCGCACAATTTCCAGTTAAAGCAGCGCAGTGCCAAATTCTGAAAACACCTCTGGTCCTTTAGCTACAAAATGGTCCGGGGCTTAAGTGGTTAAAGTAGAACTATAGGCAACACTTTTTTTTTCATTTGGGATAGAGTAAAGAAAGGTCATAGCCCCTGTCAGTTTATTTTTTACCATCCCTGTCCCATTGCAGAGATTTCTCGACACTTCCTGCCCCCATAGCCAAACAGAAAGTGAGAGGAAATCTATGCAAATTAAGGTAATCCATTGCCCCGCCCTCAGAACTAGTGTCCCCACTCGAAAATTTTAGGGTGGGTCTTAAACAGAAAGGTGTGTGGCCTTGACAGGAAGGGGTGGGTCATTATTAAATTAGGGGGTGCACGAGTTTAGTCAGGCCTAGGGCAGCACAAACCCAAATACCCTACTGACCAATGCCTCACATTGAGTACCATCTTACTTTATAAATGTGCCTTACCAACATTTTTTGCAGAATGTTAAACGTTACCTGAAGAATTAATGTCTCTTTCATGATTTACATTTGGCAATCTGTATGCTTTTGCAACATGCATTTTTCACGTATATACCTTCGTATGTCTGTATCATATGCAGAGCCTTCTCCAAACTGCGGCTCAGCTTATCTTTATCTGTACAACTTGAAAGGTTTGTATTGTACCCTTTATTTATTCTTCAAGAAACTATAGATAATGTGAATCTGCTCCTGTTCTAAATATAACTCGATAGTCATGAGATTTTAAATGCAGTCTTAAATCTATTTTCAATTACAAATTACATTTTCGAAACCAATGTGGTCTAAATGTTCATACTGAGATTTGGTAAGAGCTAAATCAGCACAAAAAAAGTAAAGAAATAAGTGCGCAAACCAAAAAATTATTGCAATACTTTTAGGGTGATTTATTTTTACAAGTTGGATTACAGCTGACCCACCACAGGTGTACCATGCACAATTGTCATTAAACTTCGAAAAAACTGTGTCAAATACAATAGAAAAATTCAAATATGCTTTCTTTACATTTAAACTGCAGTTACATTTTCTGCTTACCTTCTCCCATAAAAAATAAATCAGATTTGTTAGACAACATCTGTCTTTCATAAACCCGTGCTGGATATCACTCATGATTTTATTTTCATATTTTCTTGCATAAGGTCCCTCACAAATCTTTTTGGAAAGAGAAGTTAAGCTTGCTGTTCCATAGTTACTGGGTGAAGAATGTTGTCCTTCTTTAAATATAAGAACCATATGTGCTTATTGTCAATCACAAACACTATGTAATCTCTATAAATTAAAAACAGTGACCTAAACTAACTGAGCTCAGCTGTTTGAGGACTCATGGGTGTAAGTCATCTGGTCTAGGTGCTTTATTCACATTTATTTAATGTATTTGTGTCAGGACCATGTTCGCGTTAAGCCACTGAGGTGCATTGTATGCATACCCAGAGCTAAACAAAATATTTCATAGGGTTTCTTTTATCTTTATCACCAAAAATCCATTTTTTTAGCAGCAAACATGTTCTGGTCCTAACTTTTTCTGGTAATAATTTAAAGGATTTGTCTTGCGTTTTTAATTTTTAAATAGAGTTGTTGTTTGTTCCTGTGTGCCGTCCTTGTTGTAATCTTTGTAACTCTGAAAGAATTAAATGTAATATTTTTAATGTTAATTATGCCTTTTTCTTCCTTATGCCACAATATTACTTTATGCTTGTTGTTTTTTAGTTTTGATAGAGTGGATAGTGTCTCGTGTTTTTTTGTTTTTTTTGCTGTCTGTGAATCTGTAGAGAGATTCATCCTCTCCAATTGTCCTGGTGACTGGTATTGCTAAACATGAAAGTAAAAGAACATTGGAGTGGTCACCAGTACAAGAATAGAGGGTAAATCTTTGGAGAGATTTGCTCTCACTTCCTGTTTTGGCTTTAGGACAGGATGTGAAATGAAAACTCCCCAATAGGAGGAGGTTTTATCCTTCTCTTACTCTATAAAAAAATGAAAAATAAAAATAATTTTACCTTCTGTTTTACTTTAAGTTGCTGTTATAAACTCTTGTGTTCTTTTGCTTTTGGTGGCAATATTTCCTCCGAAGAAAGCGAAAGAACAGGATCATGGTGATTGTAAAAATTACGGCCCCATCTCACTAATAAATGTGGATCTCAAAATTATGACAAAAATATTAGCTTCTTGTCTAAATACCTTTTTATCCAAATATATTCACCCAGACCATGTGGGATTTGTCCCTAATAGACAGGCGCCGAACCAGACTAGGCAGATAATTGACGTCATATCAGCTTTACTCTCCAACTGGGACAGGCAAGGGAAGAGAGGAGGCATGCTGTTGTCTTTAGACCTGCAAAAGGCCTTTGATTCTCTCTCCTGGGACTACCTCTTTTTCACCTTGAAATGCTATGGGTTCAGTGCAAACTTTATAAATACCTTAAAAACTATACATAGCGAACTCACAGCTCGACTTTTAGTGAAGGAGTATAGCTCACAACCTATGCAAATACATAGAGGTATCCAACAGGGGTCACCCCTTTTTATTTTAGTCATGGAGCCCCTGGCCATTAAGCTTAGATGTACACCAGATATCCAAGGCATTTATTGTGGGGATAGGAAGCACAAATGTGCCTTATTTGTGGACGACGTCTTTATGCTCCTCTCCTCCCTAATTACCTTGATACCCAACCTATACATGGTGTTACGATGCTTTACATCTATTTCAGATTCTAAATCTCTAAATCCCTAGTGCTTAATATATCCCTAGAGACCCACATAGTCCATATCCTACAACATTTGTTCCCCTTCAAATGGAAAACGGATGCTCTTCCCTACTTAGGCATCTCCCTACCCCCTCTCTTCATACACTGTACCAAAAGAAAATTACACCATTGTATAAGAAACTGTCAGAAGATCTCAACAGATGGTCTCCTAGCCCCCCTACAGTACATGGTTCGGTCAATTGTACGCAATAAAAATTCATATCCTGCCTAGGATATTATATTTGTTTAGGACTCTTCCAGTTTCGATCAATATGTCCGACCTAAAAATGTTTAAAAAAAAGATACTGAAATTTATATGGGGGGACAAGAGACCCAGGGTGAACATGCGCATATTATATACCCCTAAAATGAGAGGGGGTTTGGGCATGCCGGATTTGACTAAGCCAGTCCGCTTCCATACAAGGCACTTCTGCCCTCTTTGGATGAAACTTGAATCGTCCACTTACCCAACTAAAGAAATCAGTTATTTCTTGTGGTTGCAAGCCAGGGACATACCGGTCACAATGTGCCCCACCTTATCGTTCTCAATAAACTTGTGGGACTGGTTGACAACTACACATGGATTAAAATATCCTCATGCCCCTATGGCCCCCTTGTTGGAAAACCCTGCTTTCACCCTGGGTCTCCAACCCCAAATGTTTACTTGGTGGACTAACAAAGGTTTCCTACGTATTGCAGACTTATGCGATCATAGAGGTGTCTTGTCGAAACAACTCCTGCGAGAAAAATATCAACTTCCTAACTCTGAACTCTTTTGCTACACTCAGATAGCACGTTTTATAGCTTCATTGCATAGAACTTCAGATTTAACCTACTCTACTGCAATGAAATATCTATGCAGAAATCTCGACAAGCACACTGGTCACATCTCTAAGATCTACAACATGTTAACTTCAGCCTCCACCAAGCTGTTTTATATGAATAAATATGAACATGATATCAATGAGATGCTGGAAATTGAAGATTGGTGTAAGATGGCACAAAGTATGTCTTAAACTCTCATCAACACCTCACTGATTGAGGTGAATTATAAAGTCTTTCTAAGGTAGTACATGGTTCCAGTGAGAGTGGCATCTTGTGTCCCGGGGGCTTCCCCACTATGCTTTAGAGGCTGCGGACAAGAGGGTACGATGTTCCACATTTGGTGGACCTACCAAAAAGTAAGGAGATTTTGTATTCGTACATTTAACTTTATTTGCTCGCTAACTCAAGTAAACCTTATCAAATCACTGTTACAGGCACTGTTGGGACATCAAGTGGAGGAGAACTCGGGACATACAAGAAGGCTCATAACATTTATTTTTTGGGCAGCTAAAATTGCCATTGCCAGGTTGTGGAGGTCTCCCACGATCCAGTTCAGTTTGGTAAAATCCAAATTATCCTGGATCATGGTTAATGAACGCCTTTCGGCGATCCTGAGTGTCAAAATTGCCCTTTTCTGTAAAATATGGGTCTCCTGGATTACATATCTTTTGGACACCTCATTGGATGCTTACACTAAAGCTTTCTTAGACATGCCAGAGTGCACTTCAGCCTTTGTGGCCTATTCTCTCTTTCTCTACTTTACCTACCCCCTGTCTCTTTATAAGGCTCACTGGCCTAATGCAGTATTGCCACGTACTTTAAAGAGCCCTCCTTCGACCTGTACTCTGTGCATGTAATGTGGGTTGAACACAACCAGAGACACGGTTTGCCTCATTCGTTCCCCCCCCACTTACTGAGTTCTAATAGAGGGGTTGTGTAACATCATTAACACCGCAGCAGCATCCCTGTTTTTCTCCCCTCTCCATGTGATTTTGAATAGAGGGGTGGGACACAATAGGGTAGGAGAGGGTATATCTTCATTGACTAAAGTTTGGGTTTATGAATCTCTCATGTTAAGTAATTTACGCAAAAGGAAAATATACTTATTTACCATGTTCTGCATATATGTAACCTGCCATGCAATTTATGAACAATATAAGGTGTTGCTGTATCTGTTGATTATTACACCTTGTTAACAATCTCAATAAAAATGATTGGAAAAGAAAGCGAAAGAACATTGAATTTGCTGTGGCAATATCAAACTAACAAAAAAAAATTCTCTCCTTTTTATCTTTTCTTTGCTCCTTGCTACTGATCTCCTCCAGTCTATTTTGGATATGCCCTTCCTACATGTACATACTTCAGTGTTTGCTGCACATCATTACTCTAGACCAGTCTTCTGACAGTGGTAGGCCATACCTGTATAATGTGTGTCAGCAGTGATTGTCTCTAGGGGCAAATGTGACAGGGTGGCAATACAGGACATTTGTCACCCCATAATAGGAGGGGCCTGAACAAGGACCTTCATGGTAGGATCCCAAGGTATTTGAAAACTACAGGTTTAAAATAATTGAAAACAACTTTGAAAACTATATTAATATAGTAAAACTAATATAAGATTTTAGCAGTTGTGCTTAGATCTACTTTAAAATCTCTCATGAATAGTTAAAATGTTTTATTTGGTTAATCCTGTAAAGTTTTTACGGTGTTCTATGTGCCCTCTATATTTGTCCTTGTGACCATTTCCACCCATGCAGAAAGGTATTACAACTAGACATGTGCGATTATTTTCGTACGAATCGGAAATTCGTATGAATTTTCCGAAATTCGTACATTTGTACGAATTCGAATTACGAATTTTTACAAATACGAATTCTGTACGAAATACGAAATTTCGTTAACAAATTTCAGCTCCAAATTATCCGAATCCAAACTACCAAATAACGAATTTCAACTAATACAAAAGAAATTATAGCGGATATAACAAATAATTCGAATTAATTTGAGATTCAGTATAACGAATACCGACACTCTACGAATAATAACAAATTAGTTTTCGGTCCAAATTTATTTACTACAGAAACATGTGACTGTTGGTTGACCACTCACTCACAACAACAACTCTCAAACCAACACCAACATTCTCACTCACAAGACTCACACATCCATTCTCACTCCCAGACATTCTAATTTCACCAAAAGCACCAAACCACACAAAAACAACCACAAATCCAACAATACCACTCTCTGCTCTGCTCTCTGCTCTGCTCTCTGCTCCTCCCTCACCACACCACACTATACGGCCTCTCAAAATGACATACAGGGGCGGAGACTATAGCCAGTGCCACATGTCAAAAACGAAAGTAAAAAAATCAAGATTTCGAATAGTTACGAATAACCGCAATGTATTAGAAAAGTACGAATCCATTCGAAGCACGCAGCGCCGCAGCACCACTGTCAGACATGTAAAATTACAAATCAACAAACAAAAAAAAGTAACGAATTTACGAATCAATTTGAAGCACGTTAGGCAGCGCCATTGTGAGAGACACGTAAAATTACAAATCAACAAACAAAAAAAAGTAAAGAATTTACGAATCCATTCGAAGCATGTTAGGCAGCGCCATTGTAAGAGACACGGAAAATTACGAATCAACAAACAAAAAAAAAAGTTCCGAAAGTAGGAGTTGTGTCCAGAATCAACGAAAACAATGTACTCTACCGAAAGTACGAATTATAAATCAACTAAAAATAAGGCTTTCAGAAATACGACTCATTCCGATTCAACTAAAAACGTTGCTTGCGAAAATACGAATTAGTCCGAACACGAAAATCCAGTTTTACGAAATTACGAATTTTTTAGTTATGCACAAGTCTACTCTAGTCTACACAATAGACTTGTGTTATGTAACCTTAATACATTTTCGGATAATTCGTTATTATTCGTAGAGTGTCGATATTCGTTATCAAAATTAACGATTCGTACGAAATTCGTATTTCGTATGAATCCGAATTAAATTCCGTACACGAATTACGAATTACTATTTTTTTTAAAATACGAAACGGAACGGAACGAAAACGAAACTCAAACTCATTTTTTGACGGCTCCCATGTCTAATTACAACTATTTTAGAGTTGTCACCAGATCACGAGGTGAGGAGAAATCTTCCAATGAGCACACTTCATGACATCTGCCTAAGTGAGAAATTCCCCTCACTTTCTGTTGCATCTCCAGACAGGACAAACGGTGAAGAGATATATCCCCAATTGGATTAAAGCAGCAAAAAATAACCCTTCCCTATATCCAAAGTTAAAAAGAAATGCTTTGACTATATATACACTTTGGTGAACATTTATTAAACTGAGATAAGCCATAATAGTGACTATCATAGCTTACCCCAACTGGGCAGCAGTTTAATAAGCTGTGATGAGGATGGGGAGATGATGTTCTTATTGTAGGCACAGTGAGAAATTGTCTGTAAAGTCAATACAAATGGCCAATTTAATTAGTTGCGATGAAAGCACCTGATTAGCTGTTTGTGTAAATTATCTCTTTCTGCCTTTCTACCATAGAGGTGGTGATAGCAGGCAGGGAGAAGAGGGAATTAGCAGTGATGTGATGAGGTAGTAAAAAATTATGTCCTTTTCCTCCTATGCCACTGCTTGGGAGCCCCAGTAAAATGTAAAGGAGGTTAGATAAACACACAAATACAATTTTTTCAAAATGTTGGGACCCCTGCCTTTACACGCACATGAACTTTAATGGCACCCCAGTCTTAGTCCGTAGGGTTCAATATTGAGTTGGCCCACCCTTTGCAGCTATATTCGCTCTTTTTTGTACACATATTAGACCTATCCAGCTCCAGAAGAAGCGTTTTGTTAACGCAAAACTAGTCAAGCAAGTCTTCTGATCCTTTGAAATATAGTATCAACATATTTTGAATTGGCTTTATAAATACCTGGCTTATGATTGTAGGGTTACACCTGTAGCGCCCTGCTCCCAATGACTGGGCGCTATGTCAAATCTAGTGGGTGTCTGAGCTGGTAGTTGGCTCAGACTCTGTATATAATTATGTTAAATTAGACTCTGTTCCGGCTATGGTTGTGTGGGGCAGACTTCCCACTGTTTGCCTGTAGGTGGCGTTACCACCTCAGGCCAATGTGGAAGACTGACAGGCCAGAGTTCATTGGGTACCTTCCCCTGGAACAGTTCAGTGGGCGTAGTCTACCAACTGAGCATGCTGGGGAAGGGTACTTAAGGGGCAGACGCCATCTTTTGGGGCTCTTTGTCCCCTCGCGGCCCTCCTGGCGTGAGGAGTGTATTGTGTGATTTCAGCCTCGGAACCATGCTGGTCCGAGGCTGCAACTATGCCAAGTATGCCCAGTTATGCTGACTGGGGCCTACCCTTTGAAGGTGATCCTGTGCTGTCCCTCCTGAGGGAGGAAGCCACTCAATGGAGGAAACCAGGGGAGGACCTGTCCTGGAAAGACCAAGCAGGAGGCTGGTGTCTTGAGGAGGGCCTGGTAATTCTATTGGAGGATGCACCACAACTAAAGTTTACCTTGCAGTCTGCTGGGTCAGCTTAAAGGCTCTCGACTGTTTGGCTGGAAGTTCAGGTGTTAAGTCCTGTGGCAGAGGATCCCGGATTATCCAATTCTGTGCACCACCAGTCTGTGGAAGAGACTGGTCCTGATTATTGTTTGTGCATCATACCAGCTGCTAGGCCAGGTGAGAGGGGCCTATCCGGGTGAGCAATACCCACTCCAGTAAGAGTGGTGAATGACTGTATAGTTGAGGAGTTTTCCCCAGTGATCTGTACTGTGTACCTGAACCTACCCCTTCCCTTCACCCTTCTACTACTCTTCATATGTTTATGCAAAAAAAGGAAAATAAAACCAACAGCTTAAGGTTTTACATCTTGTGTGGACATTGGAGTTACTACAGACTTTCTTCTCCTAGACAACGAACACAGAGGTAACGTGCAAGGCCCAAAATTAAACCAGCAGCTCCTACGGGGGTGTGCTACACACCTTTTCAGGTTATTATATGTATTATACTCTTTGGGGTATTGTTACCTCTAGGTCTCTCTGGGGCCCTCCAGTTCAGTCTATTGAGTCCTTTGGGACTCTGGGCTGCTGGGTGGTCTTATGTTCTTTTAAAAATTGTCTGTGTTTTTTTCATAAATAAAATTGTAAAAAACATTTTAAACATGCCCATAAAGTCCATTCCTTCTTTATCTCAATGGTTTTACTCATTTAATAGGACATGGCATAATATACCTTTTTGCACAGTCCATAGTGCTACCCTATGGTGACAGTCTTCTTCATATTTTGCTGCACACAGAAGGCTTTTTATCTTAATGCATATAATGCATTAAGATAAAAAACCTTCTCCCTTTACAACCACTTTAAGAGTTCCCTTTACTGGAGCTAAGGGGCCAAGCCCAACCCCTGAAAAATAACCACACACCATAATCCCCCCTCCACCAAATGATTTGGACCAGTGTACAAAGCAAGGTCCATAAAGACATGGATGAGCGAGTAAGAAAAGACACTTGTTTTCTTTTTTTAATGGTTTGTAAAGGTAGAATGAGAGTTCTGAATATACAAACGTCATCACTTTTTCTTGGTAGATATTAGAACTATAAATACAAAGGTAAACAAAAACCTGAAAAATACCTAACAAAATATTATCAAGGTGCCATTTTTTGGATTATAGTCACTCGCTGTGTATTTTTTATAGACTCGGTCATATTGATGCTGATTCAAATTAATTGTAATTTTGGTAGTACTTCTGGGAAATTTCATGATGATCCATCCTATCATAGAGACATTGGGGTTGATTTACTAAACCTGGAGCATGCAAAATCTGGTGCAGCTCTGCATAGAAACCAATCAGCTTCCAGTTTTTTTTTTATTGTCAAAGCTTAATTGAACAAGCTGAATTTAAAAGCTGATTGACTACCATACACAACTGTACCTGATTTTGCACTCTCCAGTTTTAGTAAACCAACCCCATTGTCACAGAAACAGAAAAGGGGAAAAATGCCACCGACAAAAAAACCTGACAGAAATTTTAACAGTTTGAACTGGCGTCAGACTTTGAATACTTTTGCAGTTTTAAGTTGTAATTTACACTCTTGCATTCAAACATCAGCTCTCTTTTTGGACTGTGTTAGCTGCCTTTTGCTGCTTTGTTATTCACAAGGCTTGAACTGTTGTTTAAATGATTGATTCACAGATCCCCATGTTCAGTGAGGTATGGATATGGCCTTCAGCTGTAGCAAGCATTCAGTTATTTTTCACCTAAACAAAACAATTTGATTGATGGTTTTTTGAAAGTGTTAGTTCGACCTTTGTCACCTGAACAGCCAGTTTTGTAGTATTTGGAACCTGCTATGTAACTTTCCCTAGTAGCCCTGTCAGTTGTATGTTGTACATATTTGACTGGGGGCAAACTTAATTATGTGGCCACCTAGCCCGGTGTCTCTTCAGTAGTTGCTTTCCTTATCCTATCCATGTTTATGTTTGAACGAAAAGAGTGACCTGGCCTAACAAGTCTTTTGTCTCAGTTGAGTCCAGTGTTAGTAAACCTGTGGCTGCTCTTTGAACTTGAGCTTTAGTTTACTGAGTCCAGATTTAATTTTATCCACTGTATAAGTATATTTTCTGCTTGTCATAAACTGGACACACAAGTTTAAAGCTGCCCTTTGGGCAAACAGGGAAATGTGAAGATGAAATACACAGGACTTGTTTTTTTACTTTCAAAGTATTTTATTTTCAAGAAATAAAAAAAAAAACATCATACATACATTAGGTAACCTACAAGAAATTAAAATACAAATCAGTATTGACCAATGTCTTCCCGGAGAAAAAACTAGTGAAGGATAATAAGGATAATTAGCAAACCAATTACTAATATATTACAGAAGATGAAAGAAAAAGAAGTGATATATATGTAATAGATTGATTAGTACATCTTAAAAAAGAGCTTAACCCAAAATCTACATCGAGAGGCCTCAGCGGAAATGTCCCCTGGAGGGATGGAAGCCCCTGCCCCTCCGAGGCACCCCAAAAGGGATCGAGCTGTGCCCGAAGGGAGGACTCCCAGTCTCCCACAAGGACTCAAATAAAGACTATCATTGCCTCTTCTTGAGAAGAATGAATAAATAAATTAAAAGATAAAATAATGTATCTAATAGAACTAAATGATACATCTCCAAAGTTATTCTATATTGGTTTAACAATGAAAAGATATTATCCCGTACAAAGGATCCAATAACACTTCTCCGGGAAGTCTCGATAAATAATAATAAAACATAAATAAAGAAGGAAAAAAAGAAAAAGAGAAGGAAAAAGAGGTTAGAGAGAAGGAAGAGCAGGAAAGAGAGGAAGGAAAGTAGTAGAAAGTAAGTACATGCCTAGTTTGATAAGATTAGGGCTAAGTATAATGGAAAAAGGACCTAATAAATTGGAACTCCAACATAGTTAGCCCATGGATCCCATATTTTACCATACTTCACGGTGGTGTTGTTAAAAATACTGGCCAATTTTTCATGAATCATTATCCAAGACACTTTTCGAATAACATCAGAAAGGAAAGGTCTAGGTTTTTTCCAAGCCTTGGCGACTGTAATTTTAGCCCCTGTGAGTATAAAATGAATAAGAATTTGAGAAAATTTAGGAATATTGGGGATACGGGCATTTAGCAGAGCAACACACGGGGACCTGGGAACCTGGTATTCAGTAACCTTGGAGATCAAAATAAAACCTTTTTCCAAAATGAACGAATCCTCGGGCATTCCCACCATATATGGGCCATTGATCCAGAAAGTCGGCATCCTCTAAAGCAGAGAGGATCCAAGGTAGGATATATGGCGGCCAATTTAGTGGGGGTAAGATACCACCTAGTTAACACCTTAATATTTGCTTCTGTTAAACATATGTTTAGAATACCTTTAACCTCCCTAGCGGTAATCCCGAGCGTGACTCGGGGTTGTTTTTTTATGCTAGGATCGGTAACCCCGAGTCACGCTCGGGGTAGACATTGCAGAGCTCGCAGCGGAGTTTCCCTACCTTCTCCTGGCGATCCAGCGATGATGTCCTCTGCTGTGATCGCCAGCGAGATCTCCGGCGAGTGTCGGCACTTTCGTCCCCATCTGACTTCCTAGTTCCGTTCCCTGCGAGCCGCAGCGTCGCAAGGGAGCGGAACTGGGCGCCAAATTCAAAAAGTGAAACACATAGTATACATACAGTATACTGTAATCTTACAGATTACAGTACTGTATGTAATAATTACACACCCCCTTGGTCCCTAGTGGTCTGCCCAGTGTCCTGCATGCACTTTTATATAATAAAAATCGTTCTTTCTGCCTGGAAAATGGAGATTGTCCATAGCAACCAAAAAGTGTCCCTTTATGTCAAAAGTGGTTTTAGACCAACTAGAAAGCAGCGATAATAAATTAGAATCACTCGCAGAATTGAGCGATAGCGATTTGTGGGGAAATTCGTCATCAAACACTAAATCTAATGACAGCGACAATTCTGCAACTGAGCAAATTTCAGTGTTTTTGATTTGATTACATTATTGAATAATTTTTATTATAATTAGATTACTATTTTTTATAATTATTTATAGTTATTTATTATATTATAATTTATAATTTTGTGTTTCATATTTATCATACCCGGGATGTCTACTAGACTCTGGTTTGCTTAGGTTTAAGTAAGTAATTACTAAGAATCGCAGGCCTATAATACATAACACCAAATTTTCATGCAAAATAATTGTACCGCTTTTGGTACATAATTCCAGAAAGAATCATACCGCCAGGGAGGTTAAAGGACTTGGAGCAAGCCCTGTGCCAGGTCTCCAGGTCCCAGTTGAACCGAAAGTCCGTTTCCCAAGCTATCATATAGGAAGATTTCTCCATTGAGTGAGAGAGGGACGAATAGACCACTGAAATGCCTCCCCTTGGATCCATATTTTGACCACACCACAATTCGTATTTAGTGAATTGGAGAGGCAACGGTTTGTCCTTCCAAAGAGTAATAAGATATTGAGAGATTTGAGAGAAGTGTAATCCCTCTGAGTCTGGGAGTTTCAATCTAGTAACACAGTAATTAAGAGTGATGGGACTCCAAGAGACCACAAAGTCTCCAATACGGTATAGCCCTTTGTCCGTCCACCATCTGAATTCTTCTACGTTTAAGCCCGGGGGAAAATCCGGGTTATTAAATAAAGGAGTGAGAGGATGGCCTGAAGAGATAAGAGCCGAATGGGACCTGAATCTGTCCCATAGGGCTAAAGATTGGGAAAGAATGGGAGACATTATGGCAGGTCGTTTCTTGGGTGACCTCCACAAAAGATAATCAAGAGAGTAGTTGGGTACTGCTTGATTCTCCATCTTGACCCAATCTGGTCTCTCAGTCTTTGAATATATTGTGGAAAGTTGTGCTACCCTTGCTGCTAGGAAATATTTGTGTAGGTCTGGGAGACGAAGGCCTCCTTTATATCTATGGCGGAAAAGGGTGTTTTGTGATATACGGTAACCAGAAGAACCCCAGATATATTTTAGTATTTTGCTTTGAAGTGATTTTAAATGACATTTTTTAACTGGGATGGGAAGTGCTCTAAAATAATAAAGAATTCTCGGGAGTAAGGTCATTTTTATTGAGTTAATTTTCCCTAACCAAGATAGTTCATGCTTAGACCAGATTTTAGGATCATTTTCCAATTTCCTGTATAGAGGCGGATAGTTGTGGTCATAGAGGGTTTCCGTACGAGCTGTCAGTGTGATTCCTAAGTATCTTATGGAGGAGTCTTGCCATTCAAAATTAAATGATTGTTTCAATGAAGAAACGTTAGAGAGAGGGAGCGAGACGTTCAGGGCTTGTGATTTTGTATAATTCACTCTTAGTCCAGAAATCTTGGCAAAATCGTTCAGGACCTTGCAAATGTTAGGTAGGGAGATTAAAGGAGACGTGAGAAATAAGAGAATATCATCGGCAAATAAGCCACATTTATGTATTTGATCTCCACAGGTGACCCCTTGAATGTTTGGGTTATGGCGTATAGCAATAGCTAAAGTTTCAATAGCTATCGCAAAAATTATAGGGGAAAGAGGGCACCCTTGTCTAGTTCCTCTAGCTATGTTAAATGGTTTAGAATAATGCCCTTGCAAGCGAATTTGCGCCTTAGGATAAGAGTATAGGGAACTCAAGAGTCCCAAAAAACGATTTCCAAAGCCCCATCTTTCCATCAGGGAGAATAAATAAGGCCACGAAACCGAATCAAAAGCCTTTTGGAGATCTAAGGCTAAAAGAAGCCCCTGTTGTCTCGCTCCTCCCTCCCAATTAGATTGGAGTATAGAAATGACATCTATGGCCCTTCTTATTTGGTCGGGTCCCTGCCTCCCTGGAATAAAACCAACTTGGTCCTTATGTATGTATTTTTTGATGAAGGAAGCTAAGCGGTTGGCCATAATTTTAGTCATGATCTTAACATCATTATTTATTAAAGAAATTGGACGATAATTGGATATTTCTTCTGGATTCTTGTCGGGTTTAGGAATAAGAGTTATAAACGCTGTGTTAAGGTGGATATCTAGAGGTTCTCCCGATGTTTTAGTGTTAAAAAATTTTGTTAGGTGTGGAGCCAGAATGTCAGCAAAGGCCTTGTAATACGGAATGGGCAATCCATCAGGTCCCGGAGCTGAGCCCGATTTGAGATTCCTAATGACTTCTGAAACCTCCTCTACGGTAAACTCTGACTCTAGTAAATCTCTATGTGAGGTGTGAAGTGTTGGAATGGGAAGGTCATCAAGAAACCTGGAAATTGAGTCTTTGTGGATTTGAGTAGGGGATTTATAAAGGTTAGAAAAGAATTCATGGAAAGCTTCAAGAATCTTGACAGGGTTAGCTGTGGGTGGTTGACCTGAAATTCTAATTTTGGGTATAGAATTGACCCTTATTCTTGGAGAAAGTTTATGGGCCAGCAGTGGCCCTATTTTATTAGCGTGTACGTAAAATTTATTGTTAGACCAGCGGATTGCTTTTTCAGCTTGTGTAGTGAGGATCAAATTAAGCTCTAGTTTAGTTTTGTCTAAAAGGGTAGTGGATACCTTTGAGGGGTCCCCTTTGTGGATGGCTCTGAGGGAATCATATTCTTTCTCTAAACGTTCTATATTAGCCTTACGTTCCCTTTTAATTTGCGTACCTAATTGTATAAATTTACCTCGAATGAAGGCCTTATGAGCCGCCCAAAGAACCTCAGCAGAGGTGTCTTTGTTTAGGACTTGTTTTTTTATCCACCCAGTCCTGAGATCTACATCTTCATAGAGTATAGCCAAGTGGATGACACTCCTTACAGACACAGATTACATTGCCAATTTCTCTTCTCTCTCGCCTGTTGACTGGACAGCGAAAAGGGCAGCAGCAGACTAATGAGCTCATACTTCTATTCATTCTGACTTCTCCTCCTGTCTGCATATTTTTTTGACAATACATCTGCATACAGCACACTTAAATGGCTACCAGTCCAGCTCATCCCTCTCCCATTTTAATTGCTTCTGTATAGGGAATTTCAAGGCTGATATCAAGTCAAATTTAAATACTTTAAACCGATTCCCGACCGCCGCACATCGGCTGAATGGCACGGGTGCGCAAAAGGGCGTACCCGTGTGTCCCTTCATAATACTGGGTGCATGCATGCCACGGGAGTGTGCCCGTGGGTCCCGTGGACTCGATGTCCGCAAGTTGCCTGCGATCGCGACGAGGAAAGGCAGAACGGGGAAATCTAAACAAGGCATTTCCCTGTTCTGCCTAGTGACATGATAGGGATCTACTGCTCCCTGTCATCTGGAGCAGTGATCTTTGTCATGTCCTAGGTAGCCCGGCCCCCCTACAGTTAGAACATGCTGAGGGAACACATTTAACCCCTTGATCGCCCCCTAGTGTTTAACCCCTTCCCTGCCAGTGACATTTACACAGTAATCAGTGGCTATTTTTAGCTCTGATCGCTGTATAGTAGTCCCAAAATAGTGTCAAAAGTGTCCAATCTGTCTGCCGCAATGTCGCAGTCATGATAAAAATCGCCGCCATTACTACTAAAAGAAATTCATAATAAAAATGCCCTAAATCTATTCTCTATTTTTTAGACGCTATAACTTTTGCGCAAACCAATCAATATACACTTATTGTGATTTTTTTTGCCAAAAATATGTAGAATACATATCAGCCTAAACTGCGAAAGAAATTTGTTTTTTTTAATATATTTTTGGGGGATATTTATTATAGCAAAAAGATAAAAATATGGCTTTTTTCAAAATTGCCTCTCTTTTTTTGTTTATAGCGCAAAAAATAAAAACTGCAGAGGTGATCAAATACCACCAAAAGAAAAAAAGGACGTCAATTTTGTTTGGGTACAATGTCACACGCCCACTCAATTGTCAGTTAAAGTGATGCAGTGCCGAATCGCAAAAAATGCTCTGGTCATTAAAGGGGTTGTAAAGGTTTGTTTTTTATTTTCTAAATAGGTTCCTTTAAGCTAGTGAAAGAAAGGGGGAAAAGTACTGCGCCAACCTCAAATGATGAATATAAGCTGCCAACACAACAACCAGACAAAAGTGTAAAAAAATTTATATATATAAAGTGTGGCGCTGTATTAGAAAGGAATATGATATCCTATATCGTGATGGACCCTAAAGAGAACCGTACACCTTGCTGGAGGCCCAATAAGAATGTATACACCTCAATGGTGAAAAAGACGCATATATCATGCATTCATAGTGAAATGTGTATATATAAAACAAAATCTAATTGTGATCATATCCTGAAATCCTGTGAAACAATAAATACTAACAAAAGTCCTGTAGAACAGTGAAAAATAAAAAATAAAAAATGATGAAATAAATCACAAGTGATGGGGTATATAGTGACGAATTAAACCCTTAATGAAAAATGTATGACATATGAAAAAAGTTCACAGAGTTCAATAGTAATTAACTCTAGAATGTCTTTCAATAGATGTCAGGGCTGAAAACCATATCAGAGAACATCATATATGTGGCTTGGTAAAAATCTTGTCCCAGATGTTTCTCTAAGGTGGACACTGTATATGCCACTCTGTGGACTTTTTTCATATGTCATACATTTTTCATTAAGGGTTTAATTTGTCACTATATACCCCATCACTTGTGATTTATTTCATCATTTTTTATTTTTAATTTTTCACTGTTCTACAGGACTTTTGTTAGTATTTATTGTTTCACAGGATTTCAGGATATGATCACAATTAGATTTTGTTTTATATATACACATTTCACTATGAATGCATGATATATGCGTCTTTTTCACCATTGTAGTGTATACATTCTTATTGGGCCTCCAGCAAGGTGTACGGTTCTCTTTAGGGTCCGTCACGATATAGGATATCATATTCCTTTCTAATACAGTGCCACACTTTATATATATATATACATCCTTTAAGCTAGTGCATTGTTGGTTCACTTACCTTTTCCTTTGATTTACCTTCTAAATGTTTTTTTTCTTTGTCTGAATTTCTCACTTCCTGTTTCTCCTCAGTAAACTTCACACCATCATCCGAGTGGTGTGGAGTCAGCCAGAACAGCTTACTGAACAGCTTACTGAGGAGGAACAGGAAGTGAGAAATTCAGACAAAGAAAACAAAGAAAACAAATATTTAGAAGGGAAATCTAAGGAAAAGGTAAGTGAACCAACAATTAACTAGCTTAAAGGAACCTATTTAGAAAATAAAAAATGAACCTTTACAACCCCTTTAAGGGGGTAAAATCTTCCAGGGGCTGAGGTGGTTAAACTAGGTGCATTAAAAAAAAAAAAAAGTATGATTCATTAATGAACACAGCTCCATTAAAGTGGAATTCCAGTCTATAACGAGCTAAAAATGCTCCTTCGCCACTCCTAACACCCATGCTGACAAACCTGTGTAGGAAAAATATTTATACTTATCTTTTTTCTTCCCACCAGACGGTCACATGATCCGGCTGCAGGGGGGAAGAGGGAACGCCGACAACAGATGGGTCATATTAAGCCTATGGGTGAGGTCACTGCTTCCATGCATTGCCAGCTGCTATCCAGCGCTCTCACCTCTTCCCTGCAGCCACCGCTGGCTGACACAGGGGATATACTGTGGCTGGACCAGAGTGGCCTGAAAATAGGTAAGTATGTACATCTTTCTTACACAGGTTAGTCAGCATAGGTGTTGGAGGGGGGGTGAGCACTTTTAACATTAGTTACATATAGCCTGGAATTACACTTTTAATTTGTATATTTTGTATCTGACAGGAATTCAGCTTTAAATTGGACTGTTTCAATCTTCTTTAAATGTACTAATAGCATGAGGGCCTTACAGATTGGATATACATTCAACAGGGTATAGAGATAAGCCCTAGTAACGTTAAAGCTGGCTATACACGAAACACTATCTGCACAATCTTTAAAATCAAGTGATGTTAAAGCTTCACAAGCATAAATTATTTTTGTAATTTTGCTAAATTAGCTTTCATTTAATTTGCTTTAGTAATTCCTATTTCTTGAAATTAAATAATTATACTGTATGTCATGCCTGCTTATGATCAAATATGAATATATACCAAATTATAATGTCATAGACATGTAAGCATGGTTTTGCAGAAATCATATAGGAAGAAATATAAGAATCAAATAGAAAGAAATGTACCGGTATTTAGTCTTATTGATAGATATTTGTTTAGACAGCCAAACTCAGTGGGAATTGTGGCTTCTAGCAGACAATTAATAATATAAGTTATCTAAATAGATTGATTTCATGGGTGTAAACAGATGATCTCATTAGAGTTCTGAAAAATCATTATCTAATATCCATTTTAGCTTAGTTTTGTGGATGTAATCTACATACACATATACAGCCAAATCTTAAGGGCCTACGCAGGAGATGTATTTGTGTTGTGGTCTGTTGATATTAATTTTCAATGATGCCTAATGTTCATACAGGAAGTAAACAAACATACCTTCCAGTTTCAGTAGCAGTGCTTCCACTTGCAGACCAGCTTGCGGACCAGATGCAGCACTTTGCTAGCCTTTAATTGGCCATTGGTGCATTATTCCTTACACTGACTCCAACAATGGATCACAATTGCTTCCAGTAACACCAATGGGGCACTCTTCCTCCCACTGACACCTACAATGGTGCACTGGTCCTTCCACTGGACCCACTGACACCAACAATGCGGCATATTTTTACCCACTGATACCAACAGTAAAGAACTTTTCATTCCACTGATATAATGATGAGCACATTTCTTGTCACTGACACCAAGAACAGGGCAATATTTCTCCCACTGATGATAAAGAAGGGGCATCTCCCACTGATACCAAGCACTATTCCTCCTACTGACACTAGCAACAGTACAATATTCCTTCCAATGATTCACCTGATGGGGCACTATTCCCCCCACTGATAGCAATAATGAGGCACTATTCCTTCCACTGACACCAACAGTGGGGCACATTTCTTTCTGACACTGACACTGACAGTAGGTCACTTTTAAGTCCACTGACACCAAAGATGGAGCATTATCTGTCCTCCTACTGAGCAAGGATGCTAGCAGTGGCGGCTGGTGATAAAAAATGTTTGGGGGGCGCAAACCCCTCCAGGTCCTTACCTGCCTATCCTCGGTTGTCACTGCCCCTGATACCTGGCGGCTTCCATGTTCCATCGTCAGCCTCCTGATTTGCTGGGATACAAAACCAGAAGTGACGCAATGGAAAATTCTGATTCACTGTAGTCAAAAAGTGGGAAGATTCGGGGTGCAGAGCACAATGTTAAACAAGCCAATTAGAGCCTCAGGCTTTCTAATCATGTGCTTGTTTAACATTGACGGACCTGCAGTGCGCTTGCACACACATAGAACAATTTATTTTTAAATAAATCATAATATCACTAACATTTTTTAACTTTAAGATGTTAAAAAATGTTAGTCATATAATTTATTTAAAAATAAATAGTTATTTTAATCGCTTTCCTATTGGTCACAACTTTGCAGTTATGTACCAGCCATCACTGGATGCTTGCCTTGCTTTATCGCAATCAAGCATGTTTTGTCCAGACATTGTTGACCTAGTATATTACAATAGAGAGTAGATGTTAGCAGGGGGTCTGCAGTGCAGATATGAAAAGCTGCCATAATTTCGTTAGATGTCCCCACCATGCTTATTCTCTGGATTGGTGTCTCTCATCCAGTCCCATCAATGGTATCCCAGTGTCCACACATCTTGTGGCTCCTAACAGCTCACTTGGCAGATGTCTCATGTAAGTGTGCATTTGAGCTTCAAAGTGTGCATGAAAGCATGTGCATAGTTGAAAAATGCATTAAAAGATTGGGTCAACTTACTTGAAATAAAAATACTTACAATATTAACAATATTATAAATTGCATATGTCTGGGTCTATGCCTACATATCTGAGATTTATAACACCATATGTATGGAAACAATAACATTCAGAATGATGATTGTATTCATCGTATATGTTATCATTCGTATATATTTAAAATACATTCTGTATAAAATGTAATCTGTATTATTATTACAAAATATGAATAAACATGTTCTTGCTTTCTAGACTCCTATAATTAGACCACCAACATCATTCAGCTACATTTAGAAAAAATGAATTTGTATAAACGCTTTCCATAGATAATGCTAGATATAAGAGTAACCTACTGTATAATATTTACATTTCACTGTTGTTCCTTTGTCTATTTCTTAAGTCTAGTTAGGCGACAGAAATATGCAGCCTGGTTAGTTTCCTTTTATATTGCTAGTTTATATATTTACATTTCTATACTTTAAGTTGGGATGGGAAGTTTTTATATTCTATCATAAAATTTAACACAGCAAAAATAAAATCTTGGATGTTTTAATCATAATTACTAATATATGCTACAAAAATACTGGTAGACTAAAAATAAATGTATATCTATCTCATAACCAATAAAGCAAGAAGCTCAGTTATACAATATTATTTTTTAAGTAACTATAAAAAGGTCAGCAACAATGTAATCATAAGACGATTTTGCCAAAACTCAGGCACATTTATTACATACTTGTTAAACTAGTTAAAAAAATGCTTTTAATGGTATATTTAACAGACCAAAAAGGAGTATATAAGAGATGCTCATTGTTAAACCTTAAAAAGAAAACATGTAAACCAGTAGAGTTATTTTTTGTAGCATCTAATAAGGATTCTCTTTTATTTTCATAAAATGATACATGAAACCTGACTGGTTGGTATTGCCAACAACTAATTTTTTTGCTTTTTCTTTTTGCCCAAGTTTAAAACATTAAACCTAATATGGTAAATGCTATTTCTTACAAATTGCCCTATTTCATTCATGTTCCAGGTAATGACTTCTTTTTTTTCTGTATAGGACTTTTTTTATGCCATTAGTTTGTGAATAATTTCACATTGAATCTGCTGATTTCACAATTATTTGTTGAATGTAATTTTGCCACCTATAAGAATAGATAAGTAAAATATTCAAATACTATATTAAGCTGAATAATACATTCCTTTAACACCTATTTGAATTTGTACATCAATATTAAATCTATGCCAGGAAAGAATAAGTCATATACAATTACTCCAAATATGTGGCACTCCTACTGGTACTAGTTATTAAAAACACCAGTGCTCTCCATGACTACATCCTGCACCTGGAAGTCGGTCACATCCAAAGACAAAGGTACTGTGCTTTGATGTAAATTCCAAAAATGTAATTACAAATTGAACATACATTACATTAGAACACTCCAACTCACCCATCTCATTTTAGAACAATTTAGTCATTTTAATCCCTAAATTATGAGATATAATTAAGGTACTGGTATCTGTTATATCTAAAACCCACAAGCAAAGTGCCAGATGGAATCACCAATGTTTTAAAAAACTTGCAAATATTTTATGCAAAACTAAAAAAAAAATTTAGAGAGGGAAAAAAGTTGGCACTAAAGCAGAATTTCAGTACAGATGGGCCAACAATTACTGAGAATGGAAGTGGTTATTGGTAACTTCCCCATAGAAAATAGAATAAATGAAAGTCAAAGACTAAATAGAATGAAGTTGGCGTGACTGAGAAAATTGAAGACTTAATTTTGAGCAAGTTGGACCAACAATCCGACCGTGTGTACGCTCCATCGGACAAACTTTTTTTGCTTTTTTCTTGTTTTCATCGGACAAAAGTTGGGTCTGCAAACGGACAAACTTTTGCCCAACAAAAGTCCGATGGAGCAAAGTCCGACCGTGTGTACAGAAAACCATCGGACTTTTGTCCGATGGACAAAACAAATAATGTTAATATCAACCAACAATAGCAGAAGTTGACCAAAGGGTGGCGGCAAAGAGCAGAAAATAGCAGAAAAACCACGTGATGTTGCAAAAAGTTTTGAGAAAGTTTGCAGAAAAGTCCGAGCGTGTGCATTCTATGGGTGTTCTCGACCAACTCGGTTCGGACAAAAAACCACGGAAAAGTCTGATGGAAGTCCGACCGTGTGTACGAGGCTTAAGACTGGGGAAAGTTGTCATCTTAATCCTTAAATCTCAGAATCATGAGATATATTTGAGATATCTGCTATATCCTAAACCCAAAAGCAAAGTGTCTGGCAAAATCACCAACTTTAAAAAAACTTGTACAAATCCTATCCAAATTTAAAAAAAATAGTTTGATCTTTAGTTATACCTTAAGCAAGTTAAACATGAAAAGTAAAGAACAATGTTGACACTAACACTGTTTTCATAGTATGATACATGTTCTGCAGAATTTCAGTAGAGATGTGCCAATAGTGACCGAGAATGGAGAATGGAAAATGGTATTGGTTACTTCCCCAGAGAAAACAGAATATTTTAAAATCAAAGAATAGACAGAATGAAGTTATTGTTATTGAGAAAAATTACTGACTGACCACATCCACTAACCTTTAGGAAAAGTTATCATCTTAACCACTTCAGCTCCGGACCTTTTGGCTGCCAAATGACCAGGCCACTTTTTGCGATTCGGCACTGCGTCGCTTTAACTGACAATTGCGTGGTCGTGTGACGTGGCACCCAAACAAAATTGAGGTCCTTTTTTTCCCACAAATAGAGCACCAAAAGTGTCCGATATGTCCGCCATAATGTCATAGTCACAATAAAAATTGCTGATCGCCGCCATTACTAGTAAAAAAATTATTATTATTAAAAATGCCATAAAACTATCCCCTATTTTGAGCAAACCAATCAATAAATTCTTATTGCGATTTTTTTTACCAAAAATATGTAGAACAATATGTATCAACGTAAACTGAGGAAAAAAAAAAATTATAGATTTTTTGGGGATATTTATTATAGCAAAAAGTAAAAAATATTGCTATTTTTCAAAATTGTGGTTTATTTGTTTATAGCGCAAAAAATAAAAACCGCAGAGGTGATCAAATACCACCAAAAGAAAGCTCTATTTGTGGGGAAAAAAGGACGTCAATTTTGTTTGGGAGCACGACCGCGCAATTGTCAGTTAAAGTGACGCAGTGCCGAATCGCAAAAAGGGGCCCAGTCATTTGGCAGCCAAATCCTCCGGGGCTGAAGTAGTTAATAGGCTCCTGTCTAGATTGGTCTTAGAGTGGGAGCTAGTGGCCTTAGATTGTAAGCTCCTTGAGGGCAGGGACTGATGTGAATGTACAATATACATGTGAAGTGCTGTGTAAATTGACAGTGCTATAAAAGTACCTGTAATTAAATAATACTTAAGATATCTTCACACACCAAAGATAACTTGACACCATAGCGCCATGGGATTACTGAGAACTCAAACCACTGCAAAAAATGTCCCTTTATTGTCCCCTCTCCATCCAGGGCTGAAAAGCTGCACCAATACTGGCCTCTTTAGATCAGAAAATCTTAAAACAACACAAACAAAACAAAAACGTACAGAGACCTAGCGCATTACCAACAACATATTCATAATGGTCGTAGATAAAAACAGCAATATACCTAAACAATAAAAATAAAATTGTCTTCAGTTATACTTTAAGCAATTTTTAGTGTAGCAACTTGAAAATGTATTGTTTTTTCTCTTTTACTTTCTATTTATGGATGTCTTACTACTAATACTGTAATTAATTATGTTGGTAGCAAAAATTAAAGGATTTAAAGCAAAAATTTGTAAAATTTACCAAACTACTTTACTTTGTGGTAAACATTAAGACCACATTTAAGAAACTTAGACACACTGACCTGATTACTAAAGTAGTAGGACATGTTCACTTTTTATGGTGAATTTATACTTATCTTAGTGAATGAAGTGAAACAAAGTGAAAATTCACTTTGCAAATGTAGCGCACCAACCCCAGACTTTACCTGCTTTTCTTCTGCTTGGCTCCTCCGCAGGAAAAGATAGAGGAACACCGCACCACAAGCCTGTACGCTCCTGAATAGGTAGGTTGAGCGGTGTTAGTTTCTCGGGCCTGCCTGCGACTGGTGTAAAAAGGCCTCCAGTGCTGACCTAGTTTCTGCAGTAATCAGAACAAGTCTTTAATTTTCCCCAGTAAGCAACTGTCCACACCAACTGAAAGGTCCAAAACTTGTTTATTTCTTCTTGCACAATAAACAGTCTCTTTTAGAGCAGACGGGTTGAGACAAACACGGGTCAGATAAGGTGGGAGGAGGTCCAGGCACAAACTTAAATTTGGGTCTCTCCTGTTCTGAATAGCACTAACAGGCTTGGCGCACGGTCGCTATCACCGACCATGAGGGGGTCTCTGCCACAGACCAGGTGAATGGGGCCTCTGCCACCGACCAGATTCACAATGAATTACCTTCTAGAAGTAACGACCCCTGTCAGGGAAAAGGACATCCATCCGGAGAGTTACCAGAGGCCCCACCGTCACCAGCGATACTGTACTGGGTCTTCGGGAAGGGTCACCTCCCTGGCCTCCTCGTCCTAGATTTGGGCACCCACTTCAGGGGGGCACCCTAGGATCCCTTGATCCCTTGTGGGACCCAGTCAAAGGTACTGGGCCCCGGGCCTCTCTCGAAGTACCTCACCCCAGACTGAAGGTGTCTGAGATGGAACAGCAGCTCCGTCTCTGGGCCTAGAGCACCCAGAGACCACCCGACATACCTCCGGCCTAGGGCACCCGGAGGCGACACACCCGCACCCAGGCTTAAGGTGCCTGAGCGCGGAACCGACGACCCCTCTGGAAGATGGCCGCCCCCTTTGATATCCTCTCCCGACAGGCACAGCAGGTTCCCCGCCCCGCCGTACTTCTGCCGAGAGGGGACAAAAAGGACACAACCTCGTACTGCAGTTCAACCCGGGCCCACGGCAACAGCGCCACCTATAGGCCCCAGTGAACTTAACCACCAGTACTATCTCCCAGGGATAGAAATGGTCCATGAGACTTAACAATTGGTACATCTGAGCCTGGCTACCACTCAGATGCTTCCCCCTAAATGTAACCACCCGCTACACAAAGAATACCCAATAATATGCAAGAACAATTTAAAAAAGCAGTTTTTTTTTTACCTTCATACGATACTTTAAAAGTGAACATTTTATTTGGTAAACCAGCTACACAAGATGTTTTTGTTAATGAAAACAAAATGATTCTGCTACATATCATTTAGCTACAGCTGAATGCCTCTTTCACAAAGGTGCCAGTTTCATCGTTCGCTTTGCTTTCAGTGTGATTGATCTGTCACTAGATATTCTACTATATTTATCCTTTCTAAATGCAGGATCCTTTGAATTTTACAAAAAGGTAGATGATGATGGTATTGATATCCACATGTACTGTAAAAAGGCTTTGGTATTATTTGGTAAGTTATAAAAAAAACTAAGAACAGATACAATTTATTGATTCCTGTAGTAATTGAGGGTCTTTGTACATGCAGGACTAATCTTAGTGCTAAATGTCTAGGATATTGCTCTATTTAGCTGATTGGATTTGACTTACAATTAGCCTTCTTGTGTTGATCCATGTTTGTTACCTTTAGCAGGAACTGCAAAGGCTATTCACATTTACAGTGCTCTCGAGTGCTCACTCCTCTAATGCATCTTTGTTTTCTCACCCACGGATGAGCACTAATGAGTCAATCAAATATTTGAGTTTCTGATTGATTTGTCTGTCATCGTTTAATGATACCCTTACATTGTGATCTGCTAAGTGTACCAAGCTGTCTACAATGATTTGAGAGCTAGTACAATAATGTCATCGTGAACCATGTGTCCTTTGTTCCAGTGTGCTGGCAAGGCATCAAACAAGAGCACTTGCTAACCTAGTCATTAGATTGAAGGCACATATGAGTAATCGTGCAAGCAAGGGTCTCTATGAAGAAAAGTTTAGTAAGAGAAAAATAAATGTTATATATATATATATATATATATATATATATGTAACTGAACAAAATACTTGAACCGCTGTTCATGAACGTTATGGGTACAGCCATACCAATTCAAATTAAAATACAAAACTTTATTGATGCACAAAAAAAAGCAAAAATATGTCCATATTGATCACTTGCCTACTGAGCACTTTTACACCCTTCCTGCCTAGGCCAATTTTCAGCTTTCAGTGCTGTCACACTTTGAATAACAATTGCACGGTCATGCAGCACTGTATCCATATGACATTTTTTCAATTTTTTTCACACAAATAGAGCTGTCTTTTGGTGGTATTTAATCACCCCTGGGTTTTTTATTTTTTGCTAAACAAATGAAAAAAGACCAAATCTTTTTCTTAGTTTCTGTTATAAAAATTTGTAGACACGTAATTTTTCTCCTTCACTGATGTGCGCTGATGGGCACTGATAGGTTGCACTGATGGGCACGGATGAGATTGCACTGATAGGCAGCACTGATGGGCAATGATGAAGCAGCACTGGTGGGCACTGATAAGGAGGCACTGATGTGGCTGCACTGATATTTTGCACTGATGGGCACTGATAGGCGGCACTGATGGGCACTGATATGTGGCACTGAAGGGCACTGATAGACAGCACTGATAGGTGGCACTCATAGATGGTAAGTGGCAGTAATGAGGAGGCACTGAGGGGCATTTATGGGCACTGATTGGCACTGATAGGCAGGACTGATGGGCACTGTTGGGATTGCACTGATGATCAGGACACAAATGATCAGTGCCCTGATTGTCAGTGTAGATGTCCCCTTTCACACTTGCTGGTTACCCGCTCTCCCCTCCTCACGCTGTGACAGGGTGAGAAAAGGAATGCCGATAACCGGCAAGTGTGTTTACATCGTGATCAGCTGTGATTGGACATAGCTGATCCCGTGGTAAAGGGCCACCGTGATTGGCCTTTTACCCCAATCTGTGATCAGCTATGACACAGCGGTCACAGAGTGTGCTGGGTACGCGCCACAGCGGGTGCGGGGAGGTGGTTCTGGGAAGACTTTAATAGACGCCCTCCATGAAAGTCCAAATCAGTAGGGGGTTGCACCACCCCTTCACATAGAGCTTAACATGTTTTGCGTATTCTGCTTTTTCAGGAGCAAAGGGTGCTAACATAGAATGAATTGCTACCTAAAAACAAATGATAGCGCATAACCACTAAAAATTTAATACAAGAACTCCAACAATAGTGCTAATAACATACAATTATGACTATTAAATGCACTTACAGCGACATCAGTTGGGGTTAATGTTCCAGATACAACATGCCACATGGTAACACAGTAAAACATGAACACCAGGCTAGGGTCTGTATACTGTCAGCCAACAACTACATATAAATATACTTGATCTTTTTTGTGCATTAATAAAATTTTGTATTTTTTTTCGACCTGGTGTGGTTGTGCCCATAACCTGCAGTTCATTTTTCAGTCACTATATAGGATTTTTGGACACGGCACTGATATACTAGTAGGGGTAATTATGACCCTTTGTGCCTTCCAATGGTCCCTCATTCCATTTGTCTTAAGGAAAAATAAATTTACCTAGTATGATACATGTTCTGCAGAATTTCAGAACAGATCTGCCAACAGTTACTGAGAATGGAAAATGTTATCAGTTACTTCCTTAGAGAAAACAAATTAAATGAAGATCAAAGACTAAATAGAATGAAGTTAAGATTGAGATTAAGATTACATCTGCTAACCACTAGGGTAAATTGTATTTAAAACATAAATATTACATGCAATTATATGTAGAAAAGTAAAAAGAAGCCGTATTAGGGTGCTTATTTTTTATTTGCACTAACAAGCTTTCATGAGACCTGTTTACATCTTGACTGAGAGTTAGTGCAAATAAAAAATGTACAATACTCAACAGTGATGTTAGAAAGTTTCAAACTGAACTCCAGACAGACAGCTTAAAACACAAATCAAATAAACATATATCAGTTGTTTTTCCTGTCAAATAAATTGTATTTCTGTCCATCCAGTCCCGAGATCTAAACAGTTCTGCCACACAGCATAGCCCTGTCTGGCAATGGAGGAGACTTGATTTTTTTCTGCTGCAGTTTGGTAACACTTACAAGTTTTTTCCCTTCCCCAGCCTGTGATTGGGCAGTAAAAGGAGAAGCAAAAGACTGAGGAGCCCACCTTTTTAGCATATGAGCACTGCAGCACAAATAATTGGCTTCATGTATGGTTTCTCCCTCCCCCTCTCTGATCTCTGCTATACAGGGATTGCAAGAGGCGGATACGAGGTCAGACTCAGGTGTTCATATTGCGTGTATTAAAAGATAAATATATATATATATATATATATATATATATATATATATATATACATATTGATGTATGAATACAGAACAGCAGCATATATTTGTATATTTACATCTGCCTGGAGTTCAGCATAAGGTTAAAATACAACTGTACAGTGCAGCTAAAGCATCTAACGCATTAATTTATAGCTACTGGGCAGTGGCGGCTGGTGCTCAATTTTTTTGGGGGGCAAACAAACCCCCCACCGGGTCCGCACTCACCCTATCCACAGTCGCGGCTTCCCCGACTTCTCCTCTCATCCAATCTGGTCTTAAGAACCGCCTCCTGTCTTAATTGGCCGGGAGGAGGAGCTGAAAGACAATAGCGAATATTGATTTGCTAATGTCTCAAGTGGGTGGGTTCTGGGCGCAGTGCTCTGCGCTCCGAGCCCAACCTTTTTAAAGCCAATTAGAGCCTCAGGCTCTAATTATGCGCTTAAAAAAATAATGTATAAGTCCGGCTCCCTGCATGTAAATTAGGGGGTGACGCTTCTTCGCCTCTTATGAACCGTTCGCCGCTGCTACTGGGTTTCCTTATATTTACATGTGCTTGTTGATGAAGTTTGACTACCAGTACTATTTTTGGCTAGATCTCTGCTCTAGGATACAGAAAGCACTGGAACAGGCTATTTTAACAATCTTACCCACTATGAGTACAATTTTGCCACACCTAAAATTCACCATGCTGCACATAGTACACCACCTAATTATTCTTCTCTATGAGTTCCCAAAGCTGAGTCTCCCCCAGATGATTTATCCACAGCCCTGCCTCACTGACCCAATGGCATTTTATACTTTTGTACTTTAAGTAGTCCTAAATTGGTGCTAACCCTTTTCTCTTTCTATATTTTGTATTTTGGAGAATATCAAGTCCTTTACACCGACAGATATGGAGAATGAAAAATGTTATCTACGTTTCTAAAGGAAACTAATAGACAAAACAATCTAAAAGAAACTTGAGGAATGAGGAAAAGCAAATTTGAATACATTATGTAGCCTTGTAAAAATAAATCTATTTAAAACTTTGAATAATATTTCCAGTTAAATTTCTGTGGTGCAGGGGTGTCATCACTGCCAACAAGATCTCAAGGAATATTGAATAGTCTAAGTTTAGCAAGAAGGCACTGCAGCACAGTGCAGGAATGTTCTTTCATAATGCTTTGGGCTACTTTAGATTCTTACTGGCAGGTGGATGACGTCACCCTTCACTGCAAGGCACTGCAAGCTCCATGTAGGTTTTTTTTTTTTTTTAACTTTCATTTAGCATTTCAGCAATGGGGAGGAGAGGCACATTTAAAGATAGGACATTGTTAATATCGGTGGCGGCTAGTGAAATCTTAAAGTGTTTGTAAACTCTCAGAAAAAAATAAAAACACTTGCAATACAAAAGCATAATGAGCTAGTATGCATCGCATACTATGATATAATTACCTTAGATCAAAGCTGTTGCAGTGGTCCCCGTACACCGCTTTGACCGGCTCCCGGAGTTATTTCTGGGTTTGCGGGCTCCAGCGCTGTGATTGGCTGGAGCTGCAATGACAACACTCCCACGCATGCACGTGAGAGCCGCCGGTCATGGTACAGCTACTGAAGAAACAGAACGAGCGAGCCGTTTCTTCAGTGCGCATATGCCAATGACGTTGGTACATGCGGATACAGTGAAAATCTCCTAAACGGTGCAAGGTACCTACAGGTAAGCCTTATTATAGGCTTACCTTTAGGTAAAAGTTGTAATACAGGTAAAAGTGGTAGTAAAGAGTTTACAACCACTTTAAGATGGTGGGGTGCCAGACCCCACCCTTCCTTTTCGGACCCTCACACTTCTCATAAGCCTCACCTCTTATAGACTGCATCCACACCGTCCCTAGTGTCAGGAATAATGCATCTTAAAGTCTTTGAGGGTTATGCCCAGCATGAGATTCTACTACTACTACTATCCACAAGTTTACACACACACACTACTGCACATGTGCACTCTTGCTTTGTGTGTGTATGTATGTATATAAGGTCCCCCTCATATGATGATGAGTATATGGTATACAGAGGTCCCCCTCCTATGATGATAAGTATATAGTATACAGAGGTCCCCTCCTATGATGATGAGTATACAGTATCTCACAAAAGTGAGTACACCCCTCACATTTTTGTAAATATTTTATTATATCTTTTCATGTGACAACACTGAAGAAATTACACTTTGCTACAATATAAAGTAGTGAGTGTACAGCTTGTATAACAGTGTAAATTTGCTGTCCCCTCAAAATAAACACACAGCCATTAATGTCTAAACCGCCTGCAACAAAGGTGAGTACACCCCTAAGTGAAAATGTCCAAATTGGGCCCAAAGTGTCAATATTTTGTGTGACCCCCATTATTTTCCAGCACTGCCTTAACCCTCTTGGGCATGGAGTTCACCAGAGCTTCACAGGTTGTCCCTGGAGTCCTCTTCCACTCCTCCATGAAGACATCACGGAGCTGGTGGATGTTAGAGACCTTGCGCTCCTCCACCTTCCATTTGAGGATGTCCCACAGATGCTCAATAGGGTTTAGGTCTGGAGACATGCTTGGCCAGTCCATCACCTTTACCCTCAGCTTCTTTAGCAAGGCAGTGGCCATCTTGGAGGTGTGTTTGTGGTCGTTATCATGTTGGAATACTGCCCTGCGGCCCAGTCTCTGAAGGGAGGGGATCATGCTTTGCTTCAGTATGTCACAGTACATGCTGGCATTCATGATTCCCTCAATGAACTGTAGCTCCCAAGTGCCGGCAGCACTCATGCAGCCCCAGACCATGACACTCCCACCACCATGCTTGACTGTAGGCAAGACACACTTGTCTTTGTACTTCTCACCTGGTTGCCGCCACACACGCTTGACACCATCTGAACCAAATAAGTTTATCTTGGTCTCATCTGACCACAGGACATGATTCCAGTAATCCATATTCTTAGTCTGCTTGTCTTCAGCAAACTGTTTGCGGGCTTTCTTGTGAATCATCTTTAGAAGAGGCTTCCTTCTAGGACAACAGCCATGCAGACCAATTTGATGCAGTGTACAGTGTTGGTCTGAGCACTGACAGGCTGACCCCCCACCCCTTCAACCTCTGCAGCAATGCTGGCAGCACTCATACGTCTATTTCCCAACGACAAGGTCTGGATATGACACTGAGCATGTGCACTCAGCTTCTTTGGTCGATCATGGCGAGGCCTGTTCTGAGTGGAATTTTTCCTGTTAAACAGCTGTATGGTCTTGGCCACCGTGCTTCAGCTCAGTTTCAGGGTCTTGGCAATCTTCTTATAGCCTAGACCATATTTATGTAGAGCAACCATTCTTTTTTTCAGATCTTTAGAGAGTTCTTTGCCATGAGGTGCCATGTTGAACTTCCAGTGACCAGTATGAGAGAATGAGAGCGATAACACCAAATTTAACACACCTGCTCCCCATTCACACCTGGAACCTTGTAACACTAACAAGTCACATTACACCGGGGAGGGAAAATGGCTAATAGGGCCCAATTTGGAAATTTTCACTTAGAGGTGTGCTCACTTTTGTTCCCAGCGGTTCAGACATGAATGACTTGTGTGTTGAGTTATTTTGAGGGGACAGAACATTTACACTTTTATACAAGCTGTACTCTCACTATTTTACATTGTAGCAAAGTGTCCTTTCTTCAGTGTTGTCACATGAAAACATATAATAAAATATTTACAAAAATGTGAGGGGTGTACTTACTTTTGTGAGATACTGTATATAGTATACAGAGGTCCCCCTCCTATGATGATGAGTATATAGTATACAGAGGTCCCCCTACTATGATGATGAGTATATAGTACACATAGGTCCCCCTCCTATGGTGATGAGCATATATAATATACAGAGGTCCCCTCCTATGATGATGAATATATATAGTATACAGAGGTCCCCCTCTTATATGATGAGTATATAGTATACAGAAGTCCCCCTCCTATATCTTGTAGGTGAGTGACAATAGAGGGATCCTGTAGATCCCCTTCTCTGGCCTTGTAGAACAATGTGGATCTCACCTCTCTGAACCCATAGGACTTGCAGTAGATCCAGTCTGGAGGGTCCTCGGCACAAAGTCCCAGCTCGGAGCTGTAATCCAGGTCCGGGTGTTGGGTGGGGGGATTAGCAGAGGGGTGACTGGGGGGTGCGATGCAATTCATAGCGCACAATGGTACCCAGGTGGAGGATGCACTGTGCTGCACTTGCAGTGGTGGGTAAACCACAGCATATCAGTGTGAAAGCAGCCTTATAGGAGGCTCAGAACAGTAAAGGTTCATTCACAAGTGCAGCAGGCACTGCTGCTCCCCTGAAAAGTGATCCGAGTTAGTTTGACAGGTGCTGTTACCTTCTCACCACCTGTTTTAAACCCAAGATTGCCCTGCAATGCACAGCAATTCGAGGTTTAAATCAGATATGAGAAGAAGACACTGTGCCTGGTCATCTTTGACTTCTCCATTGTTGCTTAGGTAGATCTCCACCTCTTTAAGGTTGCACACCCCTGCTCTAAACATACCAAACATGTCACCTCTTCAACGCATAACACTTACAGCCTCCTTCTTAAACTTTATAAAAGGTTGCTGGACAGCTTATCTTTCCCTTAACCCACCAGTTCTCTGCCTGCGCTAACATTTGACACAAAGAAGTGTAGTAATGACAGTTGAAATCAAGATTGAGTTGGAACTCCACCTGAGAGTTGTTAGTCACATACCACACTTACTTTGTCATCTCTTTTGTCCTCTCGCTTTGTTTTGGCTATGGGACAGGAAATTAAGGAAAATCTTCCTGATGGGAGAAAGATGGCAAAAAAATAAACCTGACAGGCGTTATAACAATCCCTACTTTAAAACAGTGGTCTCCAAACTGTGGCTTGGGGGCCTGATGAGACCCTTTGGTTGACTTTATCCGGCCCTTGGGACACTATTCCTCCCACTTACATTGGGAATGGGACATAATTCCTTCACTGACACCAACAATAGGGTACTATTCCTCCCACTGACACCAATGATGGGACAAGCTTCCTCCCACTGACATGGATAATGGGAAACTATTTCTCTCACTGACACCAATGATGGGAGACTATTTCTCCCACTGACACCAATGTTAGGCACTTTTGCACTATTCCTATCACTGACATCAACAATGTCAGGACCTGTGTCATTGCTTGGGTCACCTGCTGGTGGCACTGTTGTTTTTAGCACCAAAGGATGTAGTTGTGGTGGCCACCAGCGGGTGTCTCCCAGCAGAGGTACATACAGGTAATCAGGTTGCACCTGATATGGACTGTGGGAGTAAATAAGCCCGCCTTCTACTGAGGCTCAGGTCTTCAATATTTTTCCTGCAAGCCTTGTTCCTGCCTGAGCCTGTCCTGTTCCTGTTATTTATCCTGTACCCTGATCCAGAGACCTGTCCCCTGGAACCTGCTTCCAGCTCCTTTTACTTACCTCTCGCTCCCAGGACCTGGCTTCTTTTGTCCCTGTCTTGTTCTGCCTATGTGTGTTCCCTTCAATTGTACCGTATATAGTTAGTTAGACAGTTAGGTGATATATAGGGTTTGCCATATTCATGTGCTTTTCACTTACTTGTTTATGGTTTACTGGTGGTGTCATTATCTTTAATAAATATATATTTTCACTCACTCATCTGGTCCTGATTCCTTTAAGTGCAGCCAACTGATCTGATCACCCCTGCTGGATGCCTGCATGAGGTATCCGTGACAAATAATGGGACACTATTCCTCCCACTAACACCAACAATGGGGCACTGTCCTTTGCACTGACACCAACAATGGGGTACCATTTCTCCCATTGATACCAAAAAATGGGGCACTATTCCTCCAATTGACACCAATCATTGGGCACTATTTCTTGCACTAATACCAAAAATTAGGCATTTTCCTCTCCCACTGTTGCCAAATCATTTTCTACTCCCACTGGCCACAGTCTGTCTACTGTAATGTCTGAAGGACAGTAAACTATACCCCCTTGTTTAGAAAGTTTGGAGACCCCTGTTCTAAAAGAAAGAAAACATTTTGCCTTTATTTCTACATTAGGCTTGCAGTATCTCAGTGGCCCATGGCAGACATAGCCTCATGCAAATTCCATCCACACTTTCTAAGAAAGGTAGTTGTGCTGTTACTGTAATTTACTTTGCTATTGTAGCATTCTGGCAGCTGGCAAATGTCTTTTTTTATAAAATGGTTCCATTATATTATTTTACACACAATGATGGCAAATAGAATGTGACTGCTAACCTACACATGTAAAAAGTAAACATTACATTGGACATGTTCAATTTAGAGTTTATACTGCATTGTACATGTCAAATGTACAATTTACATTTTGCACTGAAGGATTATGTATGTGTGCAGTAAATAGTGCTTTGGTTCTTGGAGTTATCTTGTAAATGGAATTGCAAGCTCCGATATTGCTAGTCAACGAGGTACAATAGGGCAATTTGTTCTGATACAAAGTTGCAGCTGAAGAAATTTCTCTTCTCCTTGAACCATGACCGTCATTTCACAGATTGGCCCTTCCTTCGTTAAATGAAAACACAAGCTCGCTCTCAGCCACATCTAGAACACCTGTCACAAATCACTGTAGGAAGAGGCAGGCTTTGGAGAAGACGAGCTTATAATAGCAATGAAAACCAATTTAAAATCACAGAGCAATTACAGAGAGAACACACACTTTAATGTATTTGATTAAAAAGAAAGTCAAGATTTTTGAAGAATATAAAATATCATGCAAATGGTTTCCTGTTCATTACATAACACTCAAATCTTACGTCAGCCTCTTCAGTTACTTAAGAATGAGGTCAGGTGGGTGCTTTAAACTTTGATTTATTTTATTTTATTGAAGCCTAAAGCTCTCTGAAATCTTTAGTTGTAATATATTACTTCTTTTTAGACATAAGGATTGATGGATTATAAATCAGACTTACTTCACTCATTTTTATCCTCTTTCTGACTTTCAAGTTCTATGGGAAGTTCTAAGGAAAAGTTGAGATACAGCTGGCTGCTAAGATCAGTGTTTCAGGGGTGATAATAGTCCATGTATGAATATATGGATTAACTGCACTAGCAGAATGTTAAACAATTGATAATGTGTTCAAAACATTGACAGTGATAATATTATCAAATTCAAAATATTATAAAGTGCTGAGTGCTCCAAAATAAAGTGCTTCTGTGATTCAGGATAACGTGTTCAAGTGCCACACTCCTCTTTTTTGACCCCACTCACCAGAGTTAATGGACACTCAGCTTTGCAGTCTGGGGTCAAGAGAGCTGTTATCTAAATGATCTGGTTTGTGAACAGGGATGAGCTTCGAGTTCGAGTCGAACTCATGTTCGACTCGAACATTGCCTGTTCGCCCGTTCGCCGAACAGCGAACAAATAGGGGTGTTCGCGGCAAATTCGAAAAATCTATGGGAGAAATCTAAAGTGTTAATTATAAAGGCTGATATGCAAGTTATTGTCCTAAAAAGTGTTTGGGGACCCGGGTCCTGCCCCAGGGGACATGTATCAATGCAAAAAGAAGTTTTAAAAACGGCCGTTTTTTCGGGAGCAGTGATTTTAATAATGTTTAAAATGAAAAAATAAAAGTGAAATATTCCTTTAAATTTCGTACCTGGGGGGTGTGTATGATATGCATGTGAAGTGGCGCATGTTTCCCGTGCTTAGAACTGTCCCTGCAAAAAATGTCATTTTTGAAAGAAAAAATTGCATTTAAAACTGACTCGCGGCTATTAATGAATTGTCGGCTCCCGGCAATACATACAAAAGTCATTGATAAAAAAAAAAAAAAAGCGTGGGTGTTCCCCAGAATTCAATTACCAGGCCCTTCAGGTCTGGAATGGATATTAAGGGGAACCCCGCCGCAAATTAAAAAAAAAATGACGTGGGGTTCCCCCAAATATCCATTCCAGGCCCTTCAGATCTGGCATGGATTTTAAGGGGAACTCCACCCCAAATTTAAAAAAAAAATGGCGTGGAGTCCCCCTAAAAATCCATACCAGACCCCTTATCCGAGCACGCAACCTGGCCGGCCGCAGGGGAAAAGGGGGGGACGAGAGAGCGGCCCCCCCTCCCTCCTGAACCGTACCAAGCCACATGCCCTCAACATGGGGAGGATGTCCCCATGTTGATGGGGACAAGGGCCTCATCCCCACAACCCTTGCCCGGTGGTTGTGGGGGTCTGCGGGCGGGGGGCTTATCGGAATCTGGAAGACCCCTTTAACAAAGGGGACCCCCAGATCCCGGCCCCCCCCTATGTGAATTGGTAAGGGGTACGTTGTACCCCTACCATTTCACGAAGAAAGCGTAAAAAAATGTTTAAAAAAACACACAAACACCTTGAAAAAGTCCTTTATTAAAAAAAATTAAAAAAGCGGTGAAATCCAGTGTCCCGCGGCGATCCCGATGTCCAGCGCTGTCCTTCATTGGTTGTGCCTGAGCGGACCTGATGGGGAACTCCCTCTCAGTATTTTAAATGTATAGACCCGCCCCTTCTAAAGTTATCAATGACTTTTGTATGTATTGCCGGGAGCCGACAATTCATTAATAGCCGCGAGTCAGTTTTAAATGCAATTTTTTCTTTCAAAAATGACATTTTTTGCAGGGACAGTTCTAAGCACGGGAAACATGCGCCACTTCACATGCATATCATACACACCCCCCAGGTACGAAATTTAAAGAAATATTTCACTTTTATTTTTTCATTTTAAGCATTATTAAAATCACTGCTCCCGAAAAAACGGCCGTTTTTAAAACTTCTTTTTGCATTGATACATGTCCCCTGGGGCAGGACCCGGGTCCCCAAACACTTTTTAGGACAATAACTTGCATATTAGCCTTTATAATTAACACTTTAGATTTCGAACGTTCGAGTCCATTGTATTTAATAGGGTTCTAAAGTTCACACGAACATTTTGTCTGTTCGCAGGTTCTGGTGCGAACCGAACAGGGGGGTGTTCGGCTCATCCCTGTTTGTGAAGAATCGACTACAAAGAAACTTTAAATAGGGGTATTTACGTGGATGGACCGAGGTAGATCAATCATAATGGGGAGAAAAAACACAAGAAAAAGCCAATAGTTAAATACCACTAGTACTGTGTGTGCTGCGCAATCAAACAACGCCACTGACGAGATATCTGAATTCAAACAGGCATTAGTGTATGATCCAGGCTCGCTGTGCGTTCCACGGACGGCAAAAGTTGCGTCACTGGTTTACGAAACCGGAAATGCGTCATCAAGGACATCACTTGTTCTGTACATGTAGTACTTAAATAAAAAAACGTTCTAAGAAATCATTACATTAAAAACATTATAAAAAGAAGGTGATAATGCATGAAAGATTGATACCCTCATTGTTTACATAAACAAAAAAAATATGATAATAAAATAAAAATAAAATAAAATAAAAATGAAAATAAAAATAATAAAAATAAAAATAAATAAAAATAAAATAAAAATAAAAACAAACACAAAAATAAAAATAAAATAAAAAATATGATGTAAACAAGGAAAATATTTACCAATTAGACAGGAAAAAATTCAAATCCAATTCTATATTTAGGCCCAAGGGACTCATAGTACCCAGCCTATGAATTCATTGGGTCTTGTTCTGTGAGATAGATTTCTTGAGATTGGATCCTCTCCAATGCCCTTCCACCTTATCTATCCCACAGAACGTCAAACCCCTCGGATCCCTATTGTGGAACAGTTTAAAATTATTGGACAAGATGTGGTGCTTAAAACCTTTCTTGACTCTATTAACATGCTCTCTTAACCTAATCTTGGATGGTGGCAGCTCCCCACCTGTATGTATCCATTTCTGGCAACTTCTTTGAAAAAAAGTCTGGTTAAGCAACCTTCCGTTTTCTTTATATATATAAATATATATATATATATATATATATATATATATATATATATGGATCTGTCATGGATATGCAGTAGTGTTTGTCTGTCAGCTTACCTTCCTTCCCATGTGTTCATCTTAGAGGCCTGAGCCCTTTCACCTGGCTTCCTTTATAATCTCCTCCCAGCCAGACTCCACCCCAGGCCATATCACAGAACACTATATTAACCTGTGCACTGCAAGCCTGCTTTGCTGATTAACGTGTTTGTTAGGCATTGTGTGTTTGGGTTCCTGCCTGCCGTGTGCTACGTCTGTCTCTCTGTTACATATTTGGCTTGTCCCCGACTATCCCTGTCTGCTCGTGACCCTTGACCTTCGGCTCGTTCTTTCGTTATCCTTGTCTGCTTGTGGCCCCTGACCTTCAGCTTGTTATTCGGTTCTCTCATATCTTGTGCTGCTGCTTCCCCTCTTTTCCCCTTATCCTACGGGGCGTGAGCTAGGAAACTCCAGGGGCCGCGACCTGGTCCCAGCCTGCAGCATAACATCCTCACCACTAGAGGCCCTGGAGAAGACCTGCTGGGTCTTAGACTCCGCGCCCTGGGGAATCTTGGCTCTAGCTTCCGTTAGGATCCCGGTTGTGCTCCTCTGGTCCCGCTTTCCACAACCACCCAGTTTCCTATCCGCAGCAGTCAGCCATAGGGTTCACTACCTTGCGGTGCACTCCTGTCCCCCTACGGTGTGCATCTGTCACCTGGCCACAGGTGACCTTGACAGTTTGATCAGCCATGAACCCGGCTGACATCCCGTTACCCGTGGATGATCCGTTGCAGGGCATAGTTTGCAGACTTGAAACCCAGGAATCGAATCAGACTCAGGTGATGCGATTCCTCCAGGATCTGGCTTCTCGCTTTGAGCAGCTTCAGGCCTCCTTGGGAACCCTGAATCCGCAACCTCAAATACAACCAGCGGCTGCACCTATTGCACCAGTCGCAGCCACACACTCACTACAACTGCCAGCTCCGTCCCGTTTCTCTGGGGACTCCAAGGCTTGCAGGGGGTTCCTTAGCCAATGCACAATTCATTTTGAGCTCCAGCCCCAAAATTTCCTGTCTGATCGGGCTAAGGTAGCCTATATCATTTCCCTCCTCTCTGGTGAAGCTTTAGCCTGGGCAGCCCCTCTGTGGGAACTGAATGATCCAGTGGTTTCTAGCCTGTCTGGCTTCTTGAAACTTTTTCGGAATATCTTCGAAGAACCGGCTCGTGTCTCTTCAGCGGCCAGCGCCCTTTTACGTCTCCGCCAAGAGTCTGCTTCTGTGGGACAGTATGCCCTTCATTTCCGCATACTGTCGGCTGAGTTGAGCTGGAACAATGAGGCCTTAGTCGCAACCTTTTTGCATGGCCTGTCTGATAGAGTGAAGGATGAATTAGCAGGAAGAACCATCCCCACTGATCTGGCCGGCGTTATCTCCTTGTGTAACCAGATCGATATTCGCTTTCAGGAGAGGACCTTAGAAAAGCAACGCCAGCACTCCTTGGTTCTTAGTCAGCCTGAGCTCCCCTCTCTTCGACCCGTAGAGCATCTCCTACCAGCTGAGGAACCCATGCAGCTGGGTCGGACCAGGCTATCCCCCGAGGAACGTGCTAGGCGCAGAACTCTTGGTCTGTGTCTTTACTGTGGGGGCAAAGGTCATTTTCGTGACACTTGCTCTCTTTGTACAGAAAAATGTTCGGGTCCACTTCATCTGGAAAGTGGAGTATTGGACCCAGAAATATCACCTTCCCCTTCTCGTCTTCTGCTTTCTGTGTTCCTTCATGTTGGTGCTTCTTCTCATTCGGTCTCAGCATATCTGGATTCCGGAGCCGCTGGTAATTTTATGGACTGGGAAATCGCATCGTCCATGAGACTTACTCTTTTGCCCCTCACCACACCATTGGTGGTCTTGGCGATTGATGGTACTGTTCTCCCAGGGGGACCTATCCGCTTCCAGACCCTCCCTGTTAAGATGTCGGTAGGAACACTCCACCAGGAGTGGATATCCTTCCTTATCTTACCCAAAGCCTCAACGCCTATAATTTTGGGTCTCCCATGGTTACAGCTCCATTCTCCTCATGTGGACTGGACTACTGGACAGATCCTGGCTTGGGGTCCCTCCTGTTCCTCGTCCTGCCTACCCAAGGTTGCCCCCTGTGAATCTGAGCCGGTCATTCATTCCAGGTTGCATAACCATTTACATTTCTCTGTCCCTAACCACCCTTGGACACACAGCCAGGCTAGCTTGTCTACAAGTCCTGCAGTCGCTACGTCTTGCGATGCGATTCAGGTAGTCGCTACACCTGACTCAGCTATTCACTCTGCCTCTGTACTAGTTATGCCAGTCCAGCCCATGCCCAGTGAGCCTCCTACTTTTTCTTGTTCGGGACATTCTGCTTGTCCTTCAGCTATTCAGTTTGACTCCGGCGACATGTCACCTTCTAACCAACCTGACTTCAGGGTTCCACTGACATCTGCCCAGTCTGATGGTCCTGTGCAAGATGACCAGTTCCCCTTTAAGGGTCTTGGGGACCCTCCTCAGATTCCTGTTGATCCTCTCATGCCCTTGCTTATTCCTAGAGAGCCTTTGGTCCTCAATAGATCTTCTTGTCATCTCCCTACCTCGTTTTCGGTCTCTGAGGATAATCTTAAGTACGAGGTTAGACAAGTTCTGGATTCTCGGCTCTGCAGAGGCATTCTTCAGTACCTTGTGCATTGGAGAGGTTTTGGTCCTGAGGAGGCGTCTTGGATCGCTGCATCTGATGTCGCTGCACCTCATCTGTTGAGAAGGTTTCATCAGAGATTTCCCTTTAAGCCTGGGCCCAGGCGGGGGAGGGCCCATAAGAGGGAGGGTACTGTCATGGATATGCAGTAGTGTTTGTCTGTCAGCTTACCTTCCTTCCCATGTGTTCATCTTAGAGGCCTGAGCCCTTTCACCTGGCTTCCTTTATAATCTCCTCCCAGCCAGACTCCACCCCAGGCCATATCACAGAACACTATATTAACCTGTGCACTGCAAGCCTGCTTTGCTGATCAACGTGTTTGTTAGGCATTGTGTGTTTGGGTTCCTGCCTGCCGTGTGCTATGTCTGTCTCTCTGTTACATATTTGGCTTGTCCCCGACTATCCCTGTCTGCTCGTGACCCTTGACCTTCGGCTCGTTCTTTCGTTATCCTTGTCTGCTTGTGGCCCCTGACCTTCAGCTTGTTATTCGGTTCTCTCATATCTTGTGCTGCTGCTTCCCCTCTTTTCCCCTTATCCTACGGGGCGTGAGCTAGGAAACTCCAGGGGCCGCGACCTGGTCCCAGCCTGCAGCATAACATCCTCACCACTAGAGGCCCTGGAGAAGACCTGCTGGGTCTTAGACTCCGCGCCCTGGGGAATCTTGGCTCTAGCTTCCGTTAGGATCCCGGTTGTGCTCCTCTGGTCCCGCTTTCCACAACCACCCAGTTTCCTATCCGCAGCAGTCAGCCATAGGGTTCACTACCTTGCGGTGCACTCCTGTCCCCCTACAGTGTGCATCTGTCACCTGGCCACAGGTGACCTTGACAGGATCTAGTCATATATAAAGAAAATGGAAGGTTGCTTACCCGGACTTTTTTCCAAAGAAGTTGACAGAAATGGATACATACCGTTGGGGAGCTGCCACCATCCAAGATGGTTGGGTGGCATCTCAAAAAGCCAAATGTTGAGGGTGAGAAGAAATTGCAATAAAATAGAGGATTACGACACCCAAACTCAAATTATTTTAGATAGGTTCATAAAAAAGGGTATGATATTAAAGATCTAAAGAGAACTAAAGAAAATATCAGAGATCTAGATAGGGAATCTCTCTTCAAGAAAAAAGTAGACAAGAAGAGAGATTATGGTGTAGCTTTTTTGACAGCTTACACTAGGCAATACAAACAATTTGAAAAAATAATAAAAGATGACTGGCCTTTGTTACTTAAAGATAGAGAGCTTAAAAGTGTTTTACCAGTTCAACCTCAGTTTATCGACACCAAACCTCCAACACTTAGGTTGAAATTAGCACATAATGTCACTAACCCTCCAAAAAAGTATTTTACCTTTTTAGACCAAACCATTTTTTTTAGTTGTGACAAATGTGTAATTTGCAGTACTTCTCGATATAGGATTAGTAAGACCACCCATTTCAAATCTCATTCTCACGGGAAAACGTTTGTGATCAAAAAGTTTAATACCCGTGGGACCACACATGTCACTTACCTTATGTCCTGTCCTTGTGGTCTCCAGTACGTGGGGATTAGGGATTGGATTGGGGATTAGGTTAAGAGAGCATGTTAATAGAATCAAGAAAGGTTTCAAGCACCACAGCTTGTCCAATCATTTTAGACTGTTAAACAATAGGGGTGTGACGTTCTTTTTGGATGGATAAGGTGGAGAGGTATTCAAGAAATCTATCTCATAGAACTAGACCCAATGGATACATAGGCTGGGTACTATGCGTCCCTTTGGCCTAAATATAAAATTGGGTTTGACTTGTTTCCTGTCTAATTGGTAATTATTTTCATTGTTTATTATTATTATTTTATTTTTGTTTTTATTTTTATTATGATTTTTATTTAGTTTTTTTATTTAATTTTTTGTTTTAGTTTTTTTGTTTATGTAAACAATGAGGTTATCAATCGTTCATGCATTGTCACCTTCTTTTTATAATGTTGTAAATGTAATGATTTCTTAGAACGTTTTTTAATTTAAGTACTACATGTATAGAACATTAATCACTAAAGATTTTTGTTATCACTTGCAAACAAGTTATGTTACACTGAGGAAGTTGGTGTTTGATTACACAAGATGGATTTGGTTGTTTACTATTAGCTAACTGGAGAGGAGGCAACTGCTTTTTGTATATAAATTGCACCATCTGAAACCGGAAGTGATTGACCCCCTGGAGGAGGGGCGAAACGCGTTGATCCATTTTCGGTTTCGTAAACCAGTGTCGCAATTTTCACCGTCCGTGGAACGCACGCCATCCATCGGCGAACCCGGATCATACACTGATGCTTGTTTGAACTCAGATATCTTGTGAGTGGCATTGTTTGATTGCGCAGCACACACAGTACTAGTGGTACTTCACTATTGGCTTTTTCTTGTGTTTTTTTTGTTCCCCATTATGATTGATCTCCCTCGGTCCATCCATGTAAATACCCCTATGGAAAGTTTCTTTGGAGTCCATTTATCGCACACCAGATCATTTAGATCACAGCTAGGGATGAGCTTCGTGTTCGACTCGAACATTGGCTGTTCGATCGTTCGACGAAGATCAAGCGTTATGGGCCGTTCGCGCCAAATTCGAGTGACGCGAATGGCCCACAATACAATGCGCCATCGCAGTGCAATCCCGGTGCTGTGATTGGCCAAGCATGCACTGTGACCCCGCATGCTTGGCCATTCACAGCGTCGGCAGTGAGGAGAGCCATAATTGGCCACAGGCAGGATGCCTGTGGCCAATCATAGCTCAGGGGGTTTAGTACACGCCCCACACTATAAAAGGCCGCAGGGAAGGAGCTACATAGGCAGGGACAGTGTGTTATACGTTGTGTTCTTTTCTCAGGCATCTGCAGGAGTTGCTGTTCATTGCTGTTCTCTAAGATAGATAGGCAGGCAGGGACAGTGTGTTCTTTTCTCAGGCATCTGCAGGAGTTGCTGTTCATTGCTGTTCTCTAAGCTAGATAGGCAGGCAGGGACAGTGTGTTCTTTTCTCAGGCATCTGCAGGAGTTGCTGTTCATTGCTGTTCTCTAAGCTAGATAGGCAGGCAGGGACAGTGTGTTCTTTTCTCAGGCATCTGCAGGAGTTGCTGTTTATTGCTGTTCTCTAAGCTAGATAGGCAGGCAGGGACAGTGTGTTCTTTTCTCAGGCATCTGCAGCAGTTAGTGGGTGTTGTGTGCCCCAGCACAGTATACACCTGTATATACCCGTCATTGCTGTTCTCTAATACAGGCATCTGCAGGAGTTAGTGGGTGTTGTGTGCCCTAGTACAGTATACACCTGTATATACCCGTCATTGCTGTTCTCTAATACAGGCATCTGCAGGAGTTAGTGGGTGTTGTGTGCCCTAGCACAGTATACACCTGTATATACCCCTCATTGCTGTTCTCTAATACAGGCATCTGCAGGAGTAAGTGCGTGTTGTGTGCCCTAGTACAGTATACACCTGTATATACCCGTCATTGCTGTTCTCTAATAAAGGCATCTGCTGGAGTTAGTGGGTGTTGTGTGCCCTAGTACAGTATACACCTGTATATACCCGTCATTGCTGTTCTCAAATACAGGCATCTGCAGGAGTTAGTGGGTGTTGTGTGCCCTAGCACAGTATACACCTGTATATACCCATCATTGCTGTTCTCTAATACAGGCATCTGCAGGAGTTAGTGGGTGTTGTGTGCCCTAGTACAGTATACACCTGTATATACCCATCATTGCTGTTCTCTAATACAGGCATCTGCTGAAGTTAGTGGTTGTTGTGTGCCCTAGTACAGTATACACCTGTATATACCCATCATTGCTGTTCTCTAATAAAGGCATCTGCTGGAGTTAGTGGGTGTTGTGTGCCCTAGTACAGTATACACCTGTATATACCCGTCATTGCTGTTCTCTAATAAAGGCATCTGCTGGAGTTAGTGGGTGTTGTGTGCCCTAGTACAGTATACACCTGTATATACCCGTCATTGCTGTTCTCTAATAAAGGCATATGCTGGAGTTAGTGGGTGTTGTGTGCCTCCAGCACAATATATACTACCCAATTGCTCGTTTTCCCATCTCCCTGCAGGCCATTACTATGTCTGGAAGGCCAACAAGGAGAGGCAGACAATCACGAGCCAATAAAAGAGGGCAAGCAGGCTCTGTGTCTAGAGACAACAGTGCTGGTCGTGGACGCGGTGCATCGTCATCAGCACGTGGCCATGGGACACGCTTGTTCTTATTTTCGGCAGCTGGACGTGTTGAGCCGCATCATGCCGAAGACTTGGTAGAGTGGATGACCAGGCCCTCCTTATCCTCCTAATCCTCTCTCACCCAGGCTCAGGGTACTGGCAAAGCAGCTGCCAAAGCATCCTCTTCCCTCGTATCAATGTCATCATCAGTCACTCCTTCCCTAGACCCACCGTGTCCTCCTGAGGAATCCCCCAAACTGTTTGAGCACGGTGTTGGGTACATGCTCCAGGAGGATGCCCAGAGTTTCGAAGGGTCTGAAGATGATACCCAGCTAGAGGAAGGCAGTAGCGTGAGAGCAGAGAGAGGGGATGCTCAAGAAGGACAACAATCTGGCAGTCATGTTCCAGCAGCTGCAGCATACTGCCAGATTGGCTCCAGTGATGAGGAGGGAGGGGATGATGAGGTCACTGACTCCATGGGATGGAAAGTGAGGTGAAATGTTCTGAACAGGTGCACAGACAGCAAAACAAATGTTACAGGGGTGATAACCCTTCCCTATGTTTTCCAAAAAGCTTAAAAATAGATTTTTTGGCTGGAGCTACACTTAAACAATGTACCTGTTCAAAATTACAAACAGATTCTACTTAAGAACAAACCTACAGTCCCTGTCTTGTTTGCTTGCACCGCCTGTATACTGCTGTTCAGAGTATATAGGGCCTTTTTTTATTTTGTGTGCGGGGTTCCCCTTAATATCCATACAAGACCCAAGGGGCTGGTAATGGGCTGGGGTAGGGGGGGGGGGGTGATGGGGTAGCCATGCCATTTTTCTCAAAGATTTTCATCCATATTACCAGGACCAGACATTACATTAAAGCCGCAAGCAGTTTTAAATGGCTTTTTTTCCTTTACAAATGTCATTTTGTGCAGACACAGTTCTAAACACGGGAAACACATGCCACTTCTCAGGCATAATTTGGACACCCCCCAGGTACGATATTTAAAGGAATATTTCACTTATTTTTTTTTCACTTTATGCATCATTAAAATGACTGCTCCTGAAAAACGGCAGTTTTTAAAACTTTGTTTTGCATTGATACATGCCCCCTGGGGCAGAACCCAGGTCCCCAAACCCTTTTTAGGACAATAACATGCATATTAGTCGTTATAATTAGCACTTTCGATTTCGAACGTTCGCATCCATTGTATTTAATAGGGTTCTAACGTTCGCGCGAACTTTCGGTCCGTTCAAAGGTTCTGGTGCGAACCGAACCGGGGGGGTGTTCGGCTCATCCCTAATCACAGCTCTCTTGACCCCAGACTGCAAAGCTGAGGGTTCATGAACTCTGGTGAGTGGGGTCACAGAAGCACTTTATAATATTTTGAATTTGATAATATCATCACTTTCAATGTTTTGAGCACATTATCAGAAAAAATCCCTCGCCCTTTCCATAAAATACACAGATGTGAACTACATCCATAGGAAACCATGTTAAATGGACCGTAGTGTGTTTCTGCAAAACTGAAAATGCACTAAAAAATGCATAAGTGTGAACCAGGCCTAAATCCTTAAGGTTTCTTGGCTGTCACTTGGCAACTCGAATTTTCAGCTCCCTCCATAGATTTTCTATAGGATTAAGGTCTGGAGATTGGCTAGGCCACTCCATGACCTTAATGTGCTTCTTCTTGAGCCACTCCTTTGTTGCCTTAGCGGTATGTTTTCGGTCATTATCATGCTGAAAGACCCATCCACAGCCCATCTGCAGTGTTCTGGCCTTATTGTTCTTATTAAGGAAAGTTTTCCTGCACGGTATTTATGATTTAAGTAATTTTTTTAACAATGATATTTTTAAGATGCAGGTTCAATCTATTATGACCACAGTCTAAAAATATGAAATTTATTCACCAGACATGTAATCATACAAAATAGTTACATATACTGTATATATATATATATATATATATATATATATATATATATATATATATATATTGGTTGACAAAAACAAACGTTACATGAAATTAAAATACTGATTGCGTTACATAACAGTTTGAAAATCAGTTGAAACACCCGCTAAATGGGGTTGTAGTACCTTTTGAAATGCCACAGCAATGATAAACTTCCTTGTAGAATCAATAACCTTGTAAAATGACAATTTAAAAGAACGTCTGTATTTCACAAATTCACCGTTACTATACTACAGGTAAGTAAGTGGTTAGCAACGTGAAATAAAATTAGACATTTGTTATGTCCATGGTATGGAAACTATATAGGCAAATGAAAAATATTTATAATTAAATCTTTAGAGAAAAATCTACAAGGCGGTTATTGATTCGGGAGAATAATTATCAATTGTATAATACTCAATAAATCAATATTTAAGAGAACACAAATGAATATAAGATAAAAATCAACACAACATAATTACCCATTTCAAACCGGCTCCTGGTCTGAATTGCTGGTTACCAGAGTTTTTAGAATGGCTGCCGTGGCATTCAAGATAGATACTCTTAAAGAGGAATTACTTCCTGCGACCTCTGAGTTCCAAAGCATAAGGTGTTCAGGAATCTTCATTAATGTAAAAGTGTGAGTTAATGAATGGTGTATGTGTCTGCGTGTATGATTGATGGTAATCAGGTGTTTTGAGTGTTTTTGATTGTCCCTTCATGGTATCTCTCTTGCTTCTAAATACCATCTCAGACAATAAGATCATAAAAATTATAATAGGCTCAGCCCAAAGGGTATGACTTATTTTCCATTGGTTAAAGAAAAATCAAATGATTTACTTTGGTGAATTTCAGGTAATATCACCTTCAACCACTAAGCATGTCTGAGAGCAGAAAATGTGTTCTGAACTATCTGTTAAATAACATGTTCTAGTTTTATAATGTGTATCTGTTTGTATATTGGTGCTGCAGAATATATATTATTTAAATTATTCTGGGATTCTTGCAACCGGCATAATATACAATACTCTCAGCATTATTTTGATTGATCAATGTCACATAAAATTGTTATATATATGGATAAATGTATATCTTGTATATCTTATAAAGACTATCAACTAAAAACACATGCTATATATATTAATCAATATCACATAAAATGATTATCTATATGGATAAATGTATAATTCTGGTATATCCGATGAATAATTGTTTATCTAAGAAAAACACATGCTATATGTATATTTTTATCCAGTTATAGTCACAATTCATATGTATTTCATAACACTGATTGGCATCTTAAAACAATTCTACTTCTAATTTGTTCTACATCAAAATCTTATATTTTTTCCCTTCGACAGAATTATCATTAGGTCAGTAGACACTAAAATCATATTTGTATCTGTGACCTGGAATATAATATATAATATGAGTGACTTATAATCAAATATATTTTACAATTTCACTGAGTAGACAGTTTGAAATGAACTTTGGACAGACTCAATGGATACTTAGATAGAGTTTAGCTGTATACAACTTTCCTAGAGTCTAAACAATGGGTTTCGTTAGACAAGGGTGATTTCTATGTGATAACAGTCTAGTTACATATCTGTGCAACTTTGTTTTTATGGTGGTGTTTGTCTCTTTTATTTACCCATCAAGGAAAGGTAAATATCTTCTGGTTTCTTGAAAAGGGGCATTATTGTTCAGGCGATTCTGTTTCAACACAAGGCTTATATATTTTAGAATGGTTGATCCATTGAAACTTGGAAAACATAAGAAGTCACAAAGACCTTTGGTTCATCTATCTTGAGGCCTAACTGAATTTAACATCTCCACCAGAAGATTATAAAATGTATTACTTCTTCATCATAATTATAACCTTTAGCAGAGAAACAGCCCCAAAGCATAATGTTTCCATCTCTGTGCTTGACTGTAGGGATGGTGTTCTTAGGGTCATAGTCAGCATTTTTCTTCCTCCAAAAACGGTGAGTCGAGTTAATGCCGAAGAGCTTAATTTTCCAATCCTTCCCTTAATCATTTAGATGTTCATTGGCAAACTTCAAAGGGCCTGTACATGTGCCTTCTTGAAGGGACCTTTCAGGCGCTGCAGGGTTTCAATTCATGGCGGCGTATTGTGTTACCAATGGTTTGTTTGGTGAGTGTGGTTTCAACTGCCTTGAGATCATTCACAAGGTCCTCCCGTGTAGTTCTTGGCTGATCCCTCGCTTTTGTCATGATCATTCCTTCCCCATGAGGCGAAATCTTGCATGGAGCTCCAAACCGAGGGCGATTGATGGTTACTTTGTATTTCTTCCATTAGCGAATAATCACGCCAACAGAAGGATCTCACCAAGCTTCTTGCTGATAATCTTGTAGCCCATTCCAGCCTTGTGCAGGTCTACAATCTTGTCCATGAAGTCCGTTGACAGTTCTTTGGTCTTGCAAATGATCGTGACTCGTGAGGTTTAAATGGCAGAAAGAGATTCTGTGGACAGGTGTCTTTTATACACATAACGAGTTGTCGTTAGGAGCACCTTCTTAAATTGACAGGACTAATCTGTGTGCCACATGAGCACATACTGTAGCCAGTCTGTGGGAACCAGAATTATTATTGGTTGGTAGGGGATCAAATACTTATTTTACTCACTGAACTGAAACTCAATTGGTAACATTTGTATCATGTGTTTTTTCTGGATTTTTGGTTGATATTTTGTCTCTATCATTTAAAATACACCTATGATAAACATTATAGACCCTTCATTTCTTTGTAAGTGGGCAAACTTACAAAATCTGCAGGGGATCAAAAAATTATTTTCCCCACTGTATATAAAAGTGTATTAATATCATATGATAAATACAGTGTTGGACTGAGTATTGTTGGGCTTAGGGAAGCCCAACACCATGTATAATCTAATGTCTCAGAAGTCAGAAACAAATGCATATACTGTATTTTGCCACTGTAGATGTTTATTTTTTTATGGTGTAAAATGCCTTTTGCAGGGTATTCCTAAATATAGACCCTTAACAACGAGATTAATTGATGGGCCCTTCCCCATTTGAATGCAAGATAATTGACAGAAACATTTCTATAAATAGGACAGGAATATGAAAAGGTTAACGTTCATGACAGATTTATGTTGCAATTTGCACAATATTTATATAAAATAACAGTCTGTCATGTCTACATATTGTATATATTGGCAGCGGCTTACAGAAATTAGACATTTGCTATTAATAATCATGATAAAGTTTCACCTGTACATTTCCTAGTCCTCCCACATGAACTTTATGTTAAAGGACATATTGACATGATAATAATGCCATTAGAGATATATGCGCTGTCTTCACACTTAAATAACTATCATTGCAGATTATTTCTTGACATTATTGATCAGGTTATTCAAACATTATAAGATTTATGTGGTCATTGCCCTTTAAACATGCCGTAGAATCTGCTAAAGTTGTGTTTTTTTCCCTTCCATCTGCTGCAAAGGGTAATAAATCATCATTTTAAATCTATCACCTTTTTAATAAAAAAGTATCTCCCAAATGTTGGTCCATGTACAGTACTACCATGCGCTCAGCCCTAATCAACATACCGGGCCCCGCACGCATGGATTTAAATGTTTTTTTTTTTTTTTAAGCACATGATTAGAGCCTGAGGCTCAAATTGCCTTAAAAAAAGAGTGGGCTTGTCACCTGTCTCCTAAGGCAAGGGGGCCTCTGATCATCTGTCTCCCACGAGGGGGGTTGAAGTTGATTACCGCCTTCCCATCCGTCTCCCACAGGGGGGGATCGCTGCATTTCCGTCCGTCTCCTACGGGGGAGGGGGATGTTGGTTTGCTGCCCCCTTCAAAATATTGAGCATCAACTGCCACTGATACCTACCATCCTTTTTTGAAAACCATGCAGCTCATTCCCACTATGTGCAATAACTGCATTTTTCTGAAATGCATTGGATGGCACTACCTGTAACTATACTGTAGAGCAATGCACTGTAACTTTGTGCACTTCAAATCTCTGCAGGGCAAAACTGATAGCTGAAATGGACTGTTTTGCATACTGTAGAGTGAATAAGCCCTTAAACTGAACCTGTACTTTGTATATGCAGGAAAACCAATAGCCTCACATAAATGAAGCTCTTCCTGGTGAAAATACTTACCTTCCTTTCGCAATTCAGCTGCAGTGTCCTACTCAGTTACCAGAGTGTTTATTATGAGTTTCTGGAGTTGTAGCTGAAACAGGGCTATGGACTCCCTGATAGGTTCAGTGCTGTCACATTAAGTGAGTTACATGCGCCTCCATACCCAGACGTTCTGGGTATACTGTATTCCATTGGCTCCCAGCCATTTAAGAAAGAGCTGGGCAAACGAGGGAAAGCTAAGTAAATGTTGCAAGTGTAGCACCCTCTACCATAGGTAGGTGCTATATGTGAGGTTTTTGCTGTTAGCTGCCAGTGCAGGTAAATTTAGGCAGACCTATGCTGCGAGCTAGGCCTGTTTGTTTTTGATCTGGGGGCAGGGAGTGGTTTAGTGTAGCAGTGGGTGTGACTGACAGCTTTTGGGCGCCTCCCTTGTTTCCAGTGAGTATGTTCTGGAAAGGGGGCAGGGCTGAGAGTTGGAGTGGCATGGGGTGTGGGAACTCTGACCAATCCCCAACTAGGATTGGCAGGAGGCGGGCCTCCTATATATTCCCTCAGTCAACCTGCTAGGGGGGGGAGTTGTCGGCTGGGTGAACTGAAGGATGGAGTGCTAGACTGCGTGCTGGAGAGACACCCCCATCTGGGGGGGAGTGGATCCGGTGGAGGAGCTCGGGAGCTGGGAGGGAGCCTTTCCTTACCCGGTCATGGGAAGGTGTCCTGGAACAGGAGCTGAAGAGCATTTGGTCCGCATGGTCCAGGTAAATCCTTCAGGAAGGACTCGGGGCAGGAGTCGGTGAGTGAGGCACAGTGGAGATCTGAATGAGGCACGCCAGGGTGAGTTGGGAAAGAGGCCTTTCCTTACATGGTCACGGAAAGGTGCTCTGGAACAGGAGCTGGGTGTAGAGCCAGAGGAGAGACTGTGGTGTTTGTGTCAAGTCGATGCAGTCTGAGGGCGCAGGATTTGCAAGTCGGACCGCTGGGATCAGCAGTCCATCATCAAATATTTTCCTTGAATAATGTTCACGGCCACAAAAAAAAGGAGTACTGCACGCCCCTGGTATATACAGGATCATCAATGGAAACACTAGGACTTATTCAGGGTGAGGCCTAGTGGGCTGAAGATGGCGGGACAGGAGTACTAATCTGTGACAGGAAAGTGATGTGCAGGAGGAGAAGTGTCCTGAGGTAAAGATCTGCAGGGAGAGTGCAGAGGCGGGAAAGTTCTGAGGTGAAAAGTCTGTCAGGATTAGGGTCCGTCATTTTATCCCATCTGAGGTGTGTAACGTATAAACCGCTATATCATTTGTAAAGATAATGAGTAAACCATTTGTCCAAGTAAAGCTGGATCCGCTTTAACATGGCAAATACCAATTTGTTCTATGGGCATCCCATTTCCCTCCCCCAACCAAGTTCAATCCCCCAAAATAAAAAAACAAAACAAAGCAAAAGACTTTTCATTGTCTACAAGTGTGACGTATGGATGTCTGGCAGCAGGGTGAATATGCATGGATGTTAGTAACTCGTAGCAACACACTGCTACACAGACATTTAGGTATTAAAGCAAACCTGTTACTTTAGCCCGAATGGGCAAAGCACAGGTTTCCATTCTGCTTCAGCTGTACCAGATAATCAGTGAACAACTCATTCTTCCTGAGTCTTTGGGTTTCCTGAACAGTCTGGCAACCAAACTGATAAGAGGCATGGAGGAACTCAGCTATGAACTGAATTTATTATATCTTGAGAAGAGACCATTAAAGGAAGATTTGACCACCAGGTATAAGTACTTTTGCCTGGCAGAACTGGGGTTATAGCTTGAACCCCAACCATGAAACTACCTGCCTGGAGTTTGCATATACTTGCATGGGTTTCCTCCCACACTCCAAAGACATGCTGGTAGGTTAATTGGCTCCTGTCTAAATTGGCCCTAATATGTGTATGTATGAACGTCAGATAGGGACCTTACATTGTATGCTCTTTGAGGGCAGGGAATGCTATGAATATACAACACACTTTATATGTAAAGCGCTGTGTAAATTGGTGGTGCTATATAAAAAAATTGTGAACTTGGTGCAGAGTTATTTACTTAAAGGTCATTACAAAGCACAAGGGGGCACTCTTTATGCCTGAAAGAAAAGAGGTTTAACCTTCACATACGGAAAGGCTTATTCACAGTAACAGCTGTAAAAATGTGGAATAGACTCCATCAAGAATTAATTCTCGCCAGCTCCGTTGATCATTTTAAAAAGGGCTGGATGTATTTTAAAATGCGCAAAATATAACTGGATAGTATCACTTACAGGTAATTACATCAGAGATTGTTGATCCAATCCGATTGTTTCAGTGGATCAGGAAGAATTTTTTTTTTGCCTTCCTCTGGATTAGTGATGAGCCGAACACCCCCGGGTTCGGTTCGCACCAGAACCCGCGAACGGACCGAAAGTTCGCACGAACATTAGAACCCTATTAAATACAATGGATGCGAACGTTCGGATTCTAAAGTGCTAATTATAACGACTATTATCCATGTTATTGTCCTAAACAGAGTTTGGGAACCCGGGTTCTGCACCAGGGGACATGTATCAATGCAAAAAGAAGTTTTAAAAACGGACGTTTTTCGGGAGCAGTCATTTTAATGATGCATAAAGTGAAAAAAAAAAGTCAAATATTCCTTTAAATATCGTACCTGGGGGGTGTCTAAAGTATGCCTGCAAAGTGCCACGTGTTTCCCGTGTTTAGAACTGTCCCTGCACAAAATGACATTTCTAAAGGAAAAAAAGCCATTTAAAACTGCTTGCGGCTTTAATGTAATGTCTGCTCCCGGTAATATGGATGAAAATCTTTAAGAAAAATGGCATTGCTACCCCATCACCCCCCCCCCCCACCTACCCCAGCCCATTACCAGCCCCTTTGGGTCTTCTTTGGATATTAAGGGGAACCCCGCAACACAAAATAAAAAAGGCCCTATATACTCTGAACAGCAGTATACAGGCGGTGTAAACAAGACCGGTGTAAACAAGACAGGGACTGTAGGTTTGTTCTTAAGTAGAATCTGTTTGTAATTTTGAACACGTACATTGTTTAAGTGTAGCTCCAGCCAAAAAATCTATTTTTAAGCTTTTTGGAAAACATAGGGAAGGGTTATCACCCCTGTAACATTTGTTTTGCTGTCTGTGCCCCTGTTCAGAACATTTCACCTCACTTTGCGTCCCAATGACAACTGTTTTTGAAATGTGGTGTTTTTATTGAAACAAGGATTGGTGATAAAGCATCAGTAGAGAGGAGACACCTTTCTCCCATATTAATTCTTACAGGAGAGAATTTTCCTTCCTAGGGGTAGATTTCCTCTCACTTCCTGTTGTCTTCTTCCGTTTGCAAGTAGGAGTCGTTTGTAAGTTGGATGTCTGAAAGTAGGGACCTGCCGTATATACTCTGCAGAAATTGGCCCCTTAGGTGTTGGTGTTGGCACAACACTGTAAGCACTCACAGTTACTCTTGGTGGGTGCTGGAACGCCCTGCTGTCAACTATTATATCAGGAATTGTAATAACATATAATTGTTGAACAGTGGTAGTAAAAATTGGGCCTTTGATGGTGGTGCTGGTGCCACAACACTGTAAGGCCTGACAGTTACTCTTGGTGGGCGCAGCAATGGGCCCTGCTGTGAATTATTAGATCAATAATTATAATTGCATGCCCCTGTTGAACAGGGGCTGAAAAATTGGGCCTTTGGTGGTGGTGGTGGTGGTGGTGGTGGTGTTGACACAACACTGTAAGGCCTGACAGTTACTCTTGGTGGGCGCAGCAATGGGCCCTGCTGTGAATTATTAGATCAATAATTATAATTGCATGCCCCTGTTGAACAGGGGCTGAAAAATTGGGCCTTAGGCACTGGTGGCACAACACTACAACCCCTCCCAGATACTGTACTTGGAGCACAGCAATGAGCCCTGTTGCAAAGTATTGCATCAAAAATTGTAATTACACGCCCCTGTTAAACAGGGGCTGAAAAATTGGGCCTTAGCCACTGGTGGCACAACACTGCAACCCCTCACAGATACTGTACTTGGAGCACAGCAATTAGCCCTGTTGCAAAGTATTGCATCAAAAATTGTAATTACACGCCCCTGTTAAACAGGGGCTGAAAAATTGGGCCTTAGCCACTGGTGGCGGCACACATAAACCAAAATGATCTTCCAAGCTATCATCATTAATCGGATCATTGAGGAGGAGGAGGAGGATAGCCAGTCAACATAACAGCACAGGCACTCAGCATCAGCATCAGTCTTGAAGGGATGTGACATTTTAAAATCAATTAGTCTGTTATATCAGCATCAGGTGTGTGGTAGCTGGTGGTGATCCAAGACTGGTTCATCTTGATGAAAGTCAGTCGATCAACCGAGTCGGTGGACAGGCGCACCCTGTGATCCGTGACATCCTCCAGCAGCACTGAATGTGCGTTCTGAAAGAACGCTGGATGCAGGACAGGCCAGTAGCTCAATTGCATACTGTGCAAGCTCTGGCCAGTGATCCATCCTCAAGACCCAGTAAGCCAGAGGATTTTCGGTGGGGAAGGTGTCCAAGTCTGACCTTGCCCCTAGGTATTCCTGCACCATGTATATCAGACACTGGCGATGGTTGCTGGAACCGATCATACTTTGGGGCTGCGGACTAAAGAATTGTGTGAACACATCGGTCAGACGGCCACCTTCCCCACCGCTCCTTCTTTGACTGGCCGAAGCCTCAGCAACTCGTTGTCCAGGACCAGGAGTTTGTAACCTCCCAGTCTCTGGGAACGCGTTGCACAGACCTTTCTGCAAGGCCTCCCGGAGTTGTCTCATCCTCTGCTCCCTCTGCGACGGTAACATAAGGTCCGCAACCTTACCCTTGTACCGTGGATCAAGGAGAGTGGCCAGCCAGTAATGGTCCCTCTCCTTGATCCGAAGAATACGAGGATCCTTTTGCAGACTTTGCAGGATCAGGGAGGCCATGCAGCGTAGGTTAGCTGAGGCATTCAGTCCGGAGTCCTCTGGGTCACTAAGGACGACATGATCCGCAGCCACCTCCTCCCAGCCACGTACAAGTCCACTGGTTTCTTGGGACTGTAAATCATCCCTAAAAGACTGCTGCTGATGATGCTGAGTGCCAGCCTCCACCTCCATGCTGACACAATCCTCCTTCTCCTCCTCCTCCTCCTCTTCCTGTGCGATGGGTGGGACAGAAGGAACACTGTCTGGGTAAAGGGGGCCTTGAGAGGCAAGGAAGTCCTCCTCTTCCTGCCTCTGTTCTGCCTCAAGTGCCCTGTCCATTATTCCACGCAGCGTGTGCTCCAACAGGTGGACAAGAGGTACAGTGTCACTGATGCATGCACTGTCACTGCTCACCATCCTCGTGGCCTCCTCAAATGGTGCCAGGACAGTGCATGCATCCCTGATCATGCCCCACTGGCGTGGTGAAAAAAACCCGAGCTCCCCTGACCCTGTCCTGGTGCCGTAGTCGCACAGGTACTCATTGATGGCCCTCTGCTGCGTGTGCAGCCGCTGCAGCATGGCCAACGTTGAGTTCCACCTGGTGGGCATGTCACATATAAGGCGGTTCTTGGGCAGGTTCAACTCCTTTTGCAGCTCAGCCAGGCGAGCACTGGCATTATAAGATCTGCGGAAATGCACACAGACTTTCCTGGCCTGCCTCAGGACATCCTGTAAGCCCGGGTACCTGCCCAAGAACCGCTGCACCACCAGGTTAAGGACGTGAGCCATACAGGGCACATGGGTCAGTTGTCCCTGTTGGAGGGCGGAGAGGAGGTTGGTGCCATTGTCGCAAACCACCTTTCCTGGCTTAAGCTGGCGTGGCGTCAACCACCTCTCGGCCTGCCCCTGCAGAGCAGACAGGACCTCTGCCCCAGTGTGGCTCCTGTCCCCCAAACACACCAGCGCAAGCACGGCATGGCATCTTTTTGCCTGCGTACTTGCGTAGCCCCTTGAACGCCTACGGAGCACCGCTGGTTCCGAGGACAAACCACAGGAAGAGGCCATGGAGGAAGAAGAAGAGGAGGGGGTGGAGGAGAGAGGTGTGTCACAACCAGTAGTAGCATTTTGGAGGCGTGGCGGTGGAACAACCTCCAACACTACTGCACCTTGTCCTGCATCCTTCCCAGCTGCCAAAAAAGTGACCCAATGGGCCGTGAAAGAAAGGTAACGTCCCTGTCCATGCCTGCTGGACCATGAGTCAGCGGTAATATGCACCTTACCGCTGACCGCCCTGTCCAGCGAGGCCAAGACATTGCCTTCCACATGCCTGTAGAGAGCCGGAATCGCCTTCCGTGAGAAAAAGTGGCGTTTGGGAACCTGCCACTGAGGAACCGCACATTGCACAAACTCACGGAAGGGGGCCGAGTCTACCAACTGAAAAGGCAGCAGTTGAAGCGCTAGCAATTTAGCCAAGCTAGCATTCAACCGCTGGGCATGTGGATGGCTGGGAGTAAACTTCTTTCGACGGTCCAGCAGCTGGGGCAGGGAAATTTGCCTGCTAGAATCGGACGTCGGTGTACTGCTAGCAGAGTGGCCGCAAGTACTTGGCTGTGACACACCTAATTCTACACCTTCATTCCTCTCAGTGCAGGTTTCAGAGAGGACTGAAGCTATAGTGGGGTTGGAGATCCCAGATGATGTGGTGCAAGGAGAGGTCCGCTTTGTTCTTTGGTGTGGGTCTTTAGGGTAGGCTTGCCAACGAGCTGCATGGCAGGTCAACATATGTCTGATCAAGCATGTGGTGCCCAAGCGGCTGATGATTTGGCCACGCGATATACGCTTGAGACATATGTTGCAAACAGCAGCTGTGCGATCTGATGCACTCGCCTCAAAAAAGGCCCACACCAAAGAACTTTTTGAATGACGGGCAGAGGCAGCGCCCTGCACAGGCGGAGCTCTGCGGTGTGATTCCGTCGGTGTGCTGCCCATACGCTGGCCACCCAAGGGCATCCTGCCTCGTTGGAGATGTGCCTCCTCCTCATCCTCCTCCTCCTCCTCTCTCCTATTAGGCACCCACGTGGAGTCAGTGACCTCATCATCCCCTCCCTCCTCATCACTAGAGCCAATCTGGCAGTATGCTGCAGCTGCTGGAGCATGACTGCCAGATTGGTGTCCTTCTTGAGCATCCCCTCTCTCTGCTCTCACGCTACTGCCTTCCTCTAGCTGGGTATCATCATCAGATCCTTCGAAACGCTGGGCATCCTCCTGGAGCATGTACCCAACACTGTGCTCAAACAGTTCGGGGGACTCCTCAGGAGGAGGACATGGTGGGTCTAGGGAAGGAGTGACTAATGATGACATTGATACCAGAGAAGAGGACGCTTTGGCAGCTGCTTTGCCAGTACCCTGAGCCTGGGTGAGAGAGGATGAGGAGGATGAGGTGGGCTTGGTCATCCACTCTACCAAGTCTTCGGCATGATGTGGCTCAACATGTCCAGCTGCCGAAAAGAAGGACAAGCGTGCCCCATGGCCATGTGCTGATGACAATGCACCGCGTCCACGACCAGCACTGTTGCCCCCAGACACAGAGCCTGCTTGCCCTCTTTTTTTGCCTCCTGACTGTCTGCCTCTCCTTGTTTGCCTTCCAGACATTTTAATGGATGGCCTGCAGGGAGATGGGAAAAACAGCAATAAGGGCTACCTTCAGGTGTATACTGTGCAGGAGGCTTAGCAACAACGACACTGACACTGTCCCCTGCCTATCCTTCTCTGTCCCTAAACACAAGGATTTGCAATATGCTTCAGCAAGATTGGTTTAGCACAGAATAGCACACTGACAGTTTCCCTCACTGTCCTTCTCTGTCCCTACAAACAAGATTTAGCACAGAATAGCACACTGATAGTTTCCACGAGTGTCCTTCTCTGTCCCTAAACTCAAGGATTTCAAATACGGTTCAGCAAGATTGGTTTAGCACAGAATAGCACACTGATAGTTTCCCCGAGTGTCCTTCTCTGTCCCTAAACTCAAGGATTTCAAATATGGTTCAGCAAGATTGGTTTAGCACAGAATAGCACACTGACAGTTTCCCTCACTGTCCTTCTCTGTCCCTACAAACAAGGTTTAGCACAGAATAGCATACTGATAGTTTCCCTCACTGTCCTTCTCTGTCCCTACAAACAAGATTTAGCACAGAATAGCACACTGATAGTTTCCACGAGTGTCCTTCTCTGTCCCTAAACTCAAGGATTTCAAATACGGTTCAGCAAGATTGGTTTACCACAGAATAGCACACTGATAGTTTCCCCGAGTGTCCTTCTCTGTCCCTAAACTCAAGGATTTGAAATACGGTTCAGCAAGATTGGTTTAGCACAGAATAGCACACTGACAGTTTCCCTCACTGTCCTTCTCTGTCCCTACAAACAAGATTTAGCACAGAATAGCACACTGATAGTTTCCACGAGTGTCCTTCTCTGTCCCTAAACTCAAGGATTTCAAATACGGTTCAGCAAGATTGGTTTAGCACAGAATAGCACACTGATAGTTTCCCCGAGTGTCCTTCTCTGTCCCTAAACTCAAGGATTTCAAATATGGTTCAGCAAGATTGGTTTAGCACAGAATAGCACACTGACAGTTTCCCTCACTGTCCTTCTCTGTCCCTACAAACAAGGTTTAGCACAGAATAGCACACTGATAGTTTCCCTCACTGTCCTTCTCTGTCCCTACAAACAAGATTTAGCACAGAATAGCACACTGATAGTTTCCACGAGTGTCCTTCTCTGTCCCTAAACTCAAGGATTTCAAATACGGTTCAGCAAGATTGGTTTAGCACAGAATAGCACACTGATAGTTTCCCCGAGTGTCCTTCTCTGTCCCTAAACTCAAGGATTTCAAATATGGTTCAGCAAGATTGGTTTAGCACAGAATAGCACACTGACACTTTCCCTCACTGTCCTTCTCTGTCCCTACAAACAAGGTTTAGCACAGAATAGCACACTGATAGTTTCCCTCACTGTCCTTCTCTGTCCCTACAAACAAGATTTAGCACAGAATAGCACACTGACACTTTCCCTCACTGTCCTTCTCTGTCCCTACAAACAAGATTTAGCACAGAATAGCACACTGATAGTTTCCACGAGTGTCCTTCTCTGTCCCTAAACTCAAGGATTTCAAATACGGTTCAGCAAGATTGGTTTAGCACAGAATAGCACACTGATAGTTTCCCCGGGTGTCCTTCTCTGTCCCTAAACTCAAGGATTTCAAATATGGTTCAGCAAGATTGGTTTAGCACAGAATAGCACACTGACAGTTTCCCTCACTGTCCTTCTCTGTCCCTACAAACAAGGTTTAGCACAGAATAGCACACTGATAGTTTCCCTCACTGTCCTTCTCTGTCCCTACAAACAAGATTTAGCACAGAATAGCACACTGATAGTTTCCACGAGTGTCCTTCTCTGTCCCTAAACTCAAGGATTTCAAATACGGTTCAGCAAGATTGGTTTAGCACAGAATAGCACACTGATAGTTTCCCCGAGTGTCCTTCTCTGTCCCTAAACTCAAGGATTTCAAATATGGTTCAGCAAGATTGGTTTAGCACAGAATAGCACACTGACACTTTCCCTCACTGTCCTTCTCTGTCCCTACAAACAAGGTTTAGCACAGAATAGCACACTGATAGTTTCCCTCACTGTCCTTCTCTGTCCCTACAAACAAGATTTAGCACAGAATAGCACACTGACACTTTCCCTCACTGTCCTTCTCTGTCCCTACAAACAAGATTTAGCACAGAATAGCACACTGATAGTTTCCACGAGTGTCCTTCTCTGTCCCTAAACTCAAGGATTTCAAATACGGTTCAGCAAGATTGGTTTAGCACAGAATAGCACACTGATAGTTTCCCCGGGTGTCCTTCTCTGTCCCTAAACTCAAGGATTTCAAATATGGTTCAGCAAGATTGGTTTAGCACAGAATAGCACACTGACAGTTTCCCTCACTGTCCTTCTCTGTCCCTACAAACAAGGTTTAGCACAGAATAGCACACTGATAGTTTCCCTCACTGTCCTTCTCTGTCCCTACAAACAAGATTTAGCACAGAATAGCACACTGATAGTTTCCACGAGTGTCCTTCTCTGTCCCTAAACTCAAGGATTTCAAATACGGTTCAGCAAGATTGGTTTAGCACAGAATAGCACACTGATAGTTTCCCCGAGTGTCCTTCTCTGTCCCTAAACTCAAGGATTTCAAATATGGTTCAGCAAGATTGGTTTAGCACAGAATAGCACACTGACACTTTCCCTCACTGTCCTTCTCTGTCCCTACAAACAAGGTTTAGCACAGAATAGCACACTGATAGTTTCCCTCACTGTCCCTCTCTGTCCCTACAAACAAGATTTAGCACAGAATAGCACACTGATAGTTTCCACGAGTGTCCTTCTCTGTCCCTAAACTCAAGGATTTCAAATACGGTTCAGCAAGATTGGTTTAGCACAGAATAGCACACTGACACTTTCCCTCACTGTCCTTCTCTGTCCCTACAAACAAGGTTTAGCACAGAATAGCACACTGATAGTTTCCCTCACTGTCCTTCTCTGTCCCTACAAACAAGATTTAGCACAGAATAGCACACTGACAGTTTCCCTCACTGTCCTTCTCTGTCCCTACAAACAAGGTTTAGCACAGAATAGCACACTGATAGTTTCCCTCACTGTCCTTCTCTGTCCCTACAAACAAGATTTAGCACAGAATAGCACACTGACACTTTCCCTCACTGTCCTTCTCTGTCCCTACAAACAAGATTTAGCACAGAATAGCACACTGATAGTTTCCACGAGTGTCCTTCTCTGTCCCTAAACTCAAGGATTTCAAATACGGTTCAGCAAGATTGGTTTAGCACAGAATAGCACACTGATAGTTTCCCCGAGTGTCCTTCTCTGTCCCTAAACTCAAGGATTTCAAATATGGTTCAGCAAGATTGGTTTAGCACAGAATAGCACACTGACAGTTTCCCTCACTGTCCTTCTCTGTCCCTACAAACAAGGTTTAGCACAGAATAGCACACTGATAGTTTCCCTCACTGTCCTTCTCTGTCCCTACAAACAAGATTTAGCACAGAATAGCACACTGATAGTTTCCACGAGTGTCCTTCTCTGTCCCTAAACTCAAGGATTTCAAATACGGTTCAGCAATATTGGTTTAGCACAGAATAGCACACTGATAGTTTCCCCGAGTGTCCTTCTCTGTCCCTAAACTCAAGGATTTCAAATATGGTTCAGCAAGATTGGTTTAGCACAGAATAGCACACTGACACTTTCCCTCACTGTCCTTCTCTGTCCCTACAAACAAGGTTTAGCACAGAATAGCACACTGATAGTTTCCCTCACTGTCCTTCTCTGTCCCTACAAACAAGATTTAGCACAGAATAGCACACTGACAGTTTCCCTCACTGTCCTTCTCTGTCCCTACAAACAAGGTTTAGCACAGAATAGCACACTGATAGTTTCCCTCACTGTCCTTCTCTGTCCCTACAAACAAGATTTAGCACAGAATAGCACACTGATAGTTTCCACGAGTGTCCTTCTCTGTCCCTAAACTCAAGGATTTCAAATACGGTTCAGCAAGATTGGCTTAGCACAGAATAGCACACTGATAGTTTCCCCGAGTGTCCTTCTCTGTCCCTAAACTCAAGGATTTCAAATATGGTTCAGCAAGATTGGTTTAGCACAGAATAGCACACTGACACTTTCCCTCACTGTCCTTCTCTGTCCCTACAAACAAGGTTTAGCACAGAATAGCACACTGATAGTTTCCCTCACTGTCCTTCTCTGTCCCTACAAACAAGATTTAGCACAGAATAGCACACTGACAGTTTCCCTCACTGTCCTTCTCTGTCCCTACAAACAAGGTTTAGCACAGAATAGCACACTGATAGTTTCCCTCACTGTCCTTCTCTGTCCCTACAAACAAGATTTAGCACAGAATAGCACACTGACACTTTCCCTCACTGTCCTTCTCTGTCCCTACAAACAAGATTTAGCACAGAATAGCACACTGATAGTTTCCACGAGTGTCCTTCTCTGTCCCTAAACTCAAGGATTTCAAATATGGTTCAGCAAGATTGGTTTAGCACAGAATAGCACACTGACAGTTTCCCTCACTGTCCTTCTCTGTCCCTACAAACAAGGTTTAGCACAGAATAGCACACTGATAGTTTCCCTCACTGTCCTTCTCTGTCCCTACAAACAAGATTTAGCACAGAATAGCACACTGATAGTTTCCACGAGTGTCCTTCTCTGTCCCTAAACTCAAGGATTTCAAATACGGTTCAGCAAGATTGGTTTAGCACAGAATAGCACACTGATAGTTTCCCCGAGTGTCCTTCTCTGTCCCTAAACTCAAGGATTTCAAATATGGTTCAGCAAGATTGGTTTAGCACAGAATAGCACACTGACACTTTCCCTCACTGTCCTTCTCTGTCCCTACAAACAAGGTTTAGCACAGAATAGCACACTGATAGTTTCCCTCACTGTCCCTCTCTGTCCCTACAAACAAGATTTAGCACAGAATAGCACACTGATAGTTTCCACGAGTGTCCTTCTCTGTCCCTAAACTCAAGGATTTCAAATACGGTTCAGCAAGATTGGCTTAGCACAGAATAGCACACTGATAGTTTCCCCGAGTGTCCTTCTCTGTCCCTAAACTCAAGGATTTCAAATATGGTTCAGCAAGATTGGTTTAGCACAGAATAGCACACTGACAGTTTCCCTCACTGTCCTTCTCTGTCCCTACAAACAAGGTTTAGCACAGAATAGCACACTGATAGTTTCCCTCACTGTCCTTCTCTGTCCCTACAAACAAGATTTAGCACAGAATAGCACACTGATAGTTTCCACGAGTGTCCTTCTCTGTCCCTAAACTCAAGGATTTCAAATACGGTTCAGCAAGATTGGCTTAGCACAGAATAGCACACTGATAGTTTCCCCGAGTGTCCTTCTCTGTCCCTAAACTCAAGGATTTCAAATATGGTTCAGCAAGATTGGTTTAGCACAGAATAGCACACTGACACTTTCCCTCACTGTCCTTCTCTGTCCCTACAAACAAGGTTTAGCACAGAATAGCACACTGATAGTTTCCCTCACTGTCCTTCTCTGTCCCTACAAACAAGATTTAGCACAGAATAGCACACTGACAGTTTCCCTCACTGTCCTTCTCTGTCCCTACAAACAAGGTTTAGCACAGAATAGCACACGGTTCAGCAATACGGTTCAGCAAGATTGGCTTAGCACAGAATAGCACACTGATAGTTTCCCCGAGTGTCCTTCTCTGTCCCTAAACTCAAGGATTTCAAATATGGTTCAGCAAGATTGGTTTAGCACAGAATAGCACACTGACACTTTCCCTCACTGTCCTTCTCTGTCCCTACAAACAAGGTTTAGCACAGAATAGCACACTGATAGTTTCCCTCACTGTCCTTCTCTGTCCCTACAAACAAGATTTAGCACAGAATAGCACACTGACAGTTTCCCTCACTGTCCTTCTCTGTCCCTACAAACAAGGTTTAGCACAGAATAGCACACTGATAGTTTCCCTCACTGTCCTTCTCTGTCCCTACAAACAAGATTTAGCACAGAATAGCACACTGACACTTTCCCTCACTGTCCTTCTCTGTCCCTACAAACAAGATTTAGCACAGAATAGCACACTGATAGTTTCCACGAGTGTCCTTCTCTGTCCCTAAACTCAAGGATTTCAAATACGGTTCAGCAAGATTGGTTTAGCACAGAATAGCACACTGATAGTTTCCCCGAGTGTCCTTCTCTGTCCCTAAACTCAAGGATTTCAAATATGGTTCAGCAAAATTGGTTTAGCACAGAATAGCACACTGATAGTTTCCCCGAGTGTCCTTCTCTGTCCCTAAACTCAAGGATTTCAAATATGGTTCAGCAAGATTGGTTTAGCACAGAATAGCACACTGACAGTTTCCCTCACTGTCCTTCTCTGTCCCTACAAACAAGGTTTAGCACAGAATAGCACACTGATAGTTTCCCTCACTGTCCTTCTCTGTCCCTACAAACAAGATTTAGCACAGAATAGCACACTGATAGTTTCCACGAGTGTCCTTCTCTGTCCCTAAACTCAAGGATTTCAAATACGGTTCAGCAAGATTGGTTTAGCACAGAATAGCACACTGATAGTTTCCCCGAGTGTCCTTCTCTGTCCCTAAACTCAAGGATTTCAAATATGGTTCAGCAAGATTGGTTTAGCACAGAATAGCACACTGACACTTTCCCTCACTGTCCTTCTCTGTCCCTACAAACAAGGTTTAGCACAGAATAGCACACTGATAGTTTCCCTCACTGTCCTTCTCTGTCCCTACAAACAAGATTTAGCACAGAATAGCACACTGACACTTTCCCTCACTGTCCTTCTCTGTCCCTACAAACAAGATTTAGCACAGAATAGCACACTGATAGTTTCCACGAGTGTCCTTCTCTGTCCCTAAACTCAAGGATTTCAAATACGGTTCAGCAAGATTGGTTTAGCACAGAATAGCACACTGATAGTTTCCCCGAGTGTCCTTCTCTGTCCCTAAACTCAAGGATTTCAAATATGGTTCAGCAAGATTGGTTTAGCACAGAATAGCACACTGATAGTTTCCCCGAGTGTCCTTCTCTGTCCCTAAACTCAAGGATTTCAAATATGGTTCAGCAAGATTGGTTTAGCACAGAATAGCACACTGACAGTTTCCCTCACTGTCCTTCTCTGTCCCTACAAACAAGGTTTAGCACAGAATAGCACACTGATAGTTTCCCTCACTGTCCTTCTCTGTCCCTACAAACAAGATTTAGCACAGAATAGCACACTGACACTTTCCCTCACTGTCCTTCTCTGTCCCTACAAACAAGATTTAGCACAGAATAGCACACTGATAGTTTCCACGAGTGTCCTTCTCTGTCCCTAAACTCAAGGATTTCAAATACGGTTCAGCAAGATTGGTTTAGCACAGAATAGCACACTGATAGTTTCCCCGAGTGTCCTTCTCTGTCCCTAAACTCAAGGATTTCAAATATGGTTCAGCAAGATTGGTTTAGCACAGAATAGCACACTGATAGTTTCCCCGAGTGTCCTTCTCTGTCCCTAAACTCAAGGATTTCAAATATGGTTCAGCAAGATTGGTTTAGCACAGAATAGCACACTGACAGTTTCCCTCACTGTCCTTCTCTGTCCCTACAAACAAGGTTTAGCACAGAATAGCACACTGATAGTTTCCCTCACTGTCCTTCTCTGTCCCTACAAACAAGATTTAGCACAGAATAGCACACTGATAGTTTCCACGAGTGTCCTTCTCTGTCCCTAAACTCAAGGATTTCAAATACGGTTCAGCAAGATTGGTTTAGCACAGAATAGCACACTGATAGTTTCCCCGAGTGTCCTTCTCTGTCCCTAAACTCAAGGATTTCAAATATGGTTCAGCAAGATTGGTTTAGCACAGAATAGCACACTGACACTTTCCCTCACTGTCCTTCTCTGTCCCTACAAACAAGGTTTAGCACAGAATAGCACACTGATAGTTTCCCTCACTGTCCTTCTCTGTCCCTACAAACAAGATTTAGCACAGAATAGCACACTGACAGTTTCCCTCACTGTCCTTCTCTGTCCCTACAAACAAGGTTTAGCACAGAATAGCACACGGTTCAGCAATACGGTTCAGCAAGATTGGCTTAGCACAGAATAGCACACTGATAGTTTCCCCGAGTGTCCTTCTCTGTCCCTAAACTCAAGGATTTCAAATATGGTTCAGCAAGATTGGTTTAGCACAGAATAGCACACTGACACTTTCCCTCACTGTCCTTCTCTGTCCCTACAAACAAGGTTTAGCACAGAATAGCACACTGATAGTTTCCCTCACTGTCCTTCTCTGTCCCTACAAACAAGATTTAGCACAGAATAGCACACTGACAGTTTCCCTCACTGTCCTTCTCTGTCCCTACAAACAAGGTTTAGCACAGAATAGCACACTGATAGTTTCCCTCACTGTCCTTCTCTGTCCCTACAAACAAGATTTAGCACAGAATAGCACACTGACACTTTCCCTCACTGTCCTTCTCTGTCCCTACAAACAAGATTTAGCACAGAATAGCACACTGATAGTTTCCACGAGTGTCCTTCTCTGTCCCTAAACTCAAGGATTTCAAATACGGTTCAGCAAGATTGGTTTAGCACAGAATAGCACACTGATAGTTTCCCCGAGTGTCCTTCTCTGTCCCTAAACTCAAGGATTTCAAATATGGTTCAGCAAAATTGGTTTAGCACAGAATAGCACACTGATAGTTTCCCCGGGTGTCCTTCTCTGTCCCTAAACTCAAGGATTTCAAATATGGTTCAGCAAGATTGGTTTAGCACAGAATAGCACACTGACAGTTTCCCTCACTGTCCTTCTCTGTCCCTACAAACAAGGTTTAGCACAGAATAGCACACTGATAGTTTCCCTCACTGTCCTTCTCTGTCCCTACAAACAAGATTTAGCACAGAATAGCACACTGATAGTTTCCACGAGTGTCCTTCTCTGTCCCTAAACTCAAGGATTTCAAATACGGTTCAGCAAGATTGGTTTAGCACAGAATAGCACACTGATAGTTTCCCCGAGTGTCCTTCTCTGTCCCTAAACTCAAGGATTTCAAATATGGTTCAGCAAGATTGGTTTAGCACAGAATAGCACACTGACACTTTCCCTCACTGTCCTTCTCTGTCCCTACAAACAAGGTTTAGCACAGAATAGCACACTGATAGTTTCCCTCACTGTCCTTCTCTGTCCCTACAAACAAGATTTAGCACAGAATAGCACACTGACAGTTTCCCTCACTGTCCTTCTCTGTCCCTACAAACAAGGTTTAGCACAGAATAGCACACTGATAGTTTCCCTCACTGTCCTTCTCTGTCCCTACAAACAAGATTTAGCACAGAATAGCACACTGACACTTTCCCTCACTGTCCTTCTCTGTCCCTACAAACAAGATTTAGCACAGAATAGCACACTGATAGTTTCCACGAGTGTCCTTCTCTGTCCCTAAACTCAAGGATTTCAAATACGGTTCAGCAAGATTGGTTTAGCACAGAATAGCACACTGATAGTTTCCCCGAGTGTCCTTCTCTGTCCCTAAACTCAAGGATTTCAAATATGGTTCAGCAAGATTGGTTTAGCACAGAATAGCACACTGATAGTTTCCCCGAGTGTCCTTCTCTGTCCCTAAACTCAAGGATTTCAAATATGGTTCAGCAAGATTGGTTTAGCACAGAATAGCACACTGACAGTTTCCCTCACTGTCCTTCTCTGTCCCTACAAACAAGGTTTAGCACAGAATAGCACACTGATAGTTTCCCTCACTGTCCTTCTCTGTCCCTACAAACAAGATTTAGCACAGAATAGCACACTGATAGTTTCCACGAGTGTCCTTCTCTGTCCCTAAACTCAAGGATTTCAAATACGGTTCAGCAAGATTGGTTTAGCACAGAATAGCACACTGATAGTTTCCCCGAGTGTCCTTCTCTGTCCCTAAACTCAAGGATTTCAAATATGGTTCAGCAAGATTGGTTTAGCACAGAATAGCACACTGACACTTTCCCTCACTGTCCTTCTCTGTCCCAACAAACAAGGTTTAGCACAGAATAGCACACTGATAGTTTCCCTCACTGTCCTTCTCTGTCCCTACAAACAAGATTTAGCACAGAATAGCACACTGACAGTTTCCCTCACTGTCCTTCTCTGTCCCTACAAACAAGGTTTAGCACAGAATAGCACACTGATAGTTTCCCTCACTGTCCTTCTCTGTCCCTACAAACAAGATTTAGCACAGAATAGCACACTGACACTTTCCCTCACTGTCCTTCTCTGTCCCTACAAACAAGATTTAGCACAGAATAGCACACTGATAGTTTCCACGAGTGTCCTTCTCTGTCCCTAAACTCAAGGATTTCAAATACGGTTCAGCAAGATTGGTTTAGCACAGAATAGCACACTGATAGTTTCCCCGAGTGTCCTTCTCTGTCCCTAAACTCAAGGATTTCAAATATGGTTCAGCAAGATTGGTTTAGCACAGAATAGCACACTGATAGTTTCCCCGAGTGTCCTTCTCTGTCCCTAAACTCAAGGATTTCAAATATGGTTCAGCAAGATTGGTTTAGCACAGAATAGCACACTGACAGTTTCCCTCACTGTCCTTCTCTGTCCCTACAAACAAGGTTTAGCACAGAATAGCACACTGATAGTTTCCCTCACTGTCCTTCTCTGTCCCTACAAACAAGATTTAGCACAGAATAGCACACTGATAGTTTCCACAAGTGTCCTTCTCTGTCCCTAAACTCAAGGATTTCAAATACGGTTCAGCAAGATTGGTTTAGCACAGAATAGCACACTGACACTTTCCCTCACTGTCCTTCTCTGTCCCTACAAACAAGGTTTAGCACAGAATAGCACACTGATAGTTTCCCTCACTGTCCTTCTCTGTCCCTACAAACAAGATTTAGCACAGAATAGCACACTGACAGTTTCCCTCACTGTCCTTCTCTGTCCCTACAAGCAAGGTTTAGCACAGAATAGCACACTGACACTTTCCCTCACTGTCCTTCTCTGTCCCTACAAACAAGGTTTAGCACAGAATAGCACACTGATAGTTTCCCTCACTGTCCCTCTCTGTCCCTACAAACAAGATTTAGCACAGAATAGCACACTGATAGTTTCCACGAGTGTCCTTCTCTGTCCCTAAACTCAAGGATTTCAAATACGGTTCAGCAAGATTGGCTTAGCACAGAATAGCACACTGATAGTTTCCCCGAGTGTCCTTCTCTGTCCCTAAACTCAAGGATTTCAAATATGGTTCAGCAAGATTGGTTTAGCACAGAATAGCACACTGACAGTTTCCCTCACTGTCCTTCTCTGTCCCTACAAACAAGGTTTAGCACAGAATAGCACACTGATAGTTTCCCTCACTGTCCTTCTCTGTCCCTACAAACAAGATTTAGCACAGAATAGCACACTGATAGTTTCCACGAGTGTCCTTCTCTGTCCCTAAACTCAAGGATTTCAAATACGGTTCAGCAAGATTGGCTTAGCACAGAATAGCACACTGATAGTTTCCCCGAGTGTCCTTCTCTGTCCCTAAACTCAAGGATTTCAAATATGGTTCAGCAAGATTGGTTTAGCACAGAATAGCACACTGACACTTTCCCTCACTGTCCTTCTCTGTCCCTACAAACAAGGTTTAGCACAGAATAGCACACTGATAGTTTCCCTCACTGTCCTTCTCTGTCCCTACAAACAAGATTTAGCACAGAATAGCACACTGACAGTTTCCCTCACTGTCCTTCTCTGTCCCTACAAACAAGGTTTAGCACAGAATAGCACACGGTTCAGCAATACGGTTCAGCAAGATTGGCTTAGCACAGAATAGCACACTGATAGTTTCCCCGAGTGTCCTTCTCTGTCCCTAAACTCAAGGATTTCAAATATGGTTCAGCAAGATTGGTTTAGCACAGAATAGCACACTGACACTTTCCCTCACTGTCCTTCTCTGTCCCTACAAACAAGGTTTAGCACAGAATAGCACACTGATAGTTTCCCTCACTGTCCTTCTCTGTCCCTACAAACAAGATTTAGCACAGAATAGCACACTGACACTTTCCCTCACTGTCCTTCTCTGTCCCTACAAACAAGATTTAGCACAGAATAGCACACTGATAGTTTCCACGAGTGTCCTTCTCTGTCCCTAAACTCAAGGATTTCAAATACGGTTCAGCAAGATTGGTTTAGCACAGAATAGCACACTGATAGTTTCCCCGAGTGTCCTTCTCTGTCCCTAAACTCAAGGATTTCAAATATGGTTCAGCAAAATTGGTTTAGCACAGAATAGCACACTGATAGTTTCCCCGAGTGTCCTTCTCTGTCCCTAAACTCAAGGATTTCAAATATGGTTCAGCAAGATTGGTTTAGCACAGAATAGCACACTGACAGTTTCCCTCACTGTCCTTCTCTGTCCCTACAAACAAGGTTTAGCACAGAATAGCACACTGATAGTTTCCCTCACTGTCCTTCTCTGTCCCTACAAACAAGATTTAGCACAGAATAGCACACTGATAGTTTCCACGAGTGTCCTTCTCTGTCCCTAAACTCAAGGATTTCAAATACGGTTCAGCAAGATTGGTTTAGCACAGAATAGCACACTGATAGTTTCCCCGAGTGTCCTTCTCTGTCCCTAAACTCAAGGATTTCAAATATGGTTCAGCAAGATTGGTTTAGCACAGAATAGCACACTGACACTTTCCCTCACTGTCCTTCTCTGTCCCTACAAACAAGGTTTAGCACAGAATAGCACACTGATAGTTTCCCTCACTGTCCTTCTCTGTCCCTACAAACAAGATTTAGCACAGAATAGCACACTGACACTTTCCCTCACTGTCCTTCTCTGTCCCTACAAACAAGATTTAGCACAGAATAGCACACTGATAGTTTCCACGAGTGTCCTTCTCTGTCCCTAAACTCAAGGATTTCAAATACGGTTCAGCAAGATTGGTTTAGCACAGAATAGCACACTGATAGTTTCCCCGAGTGTCCTTCTCTGTCCCTAAACTCAAGGATTTCAAATATGGTTCAGCAAGATTGGTTTAGCACAGAATAGCACACTGATAGTTTCCCCGAGTGTCCTTCTCTGTCCCTAAACTCAAGGATTTCAAATATGGTTCAGCAAGATTGGTTTAGCACAGAATAGCACACTGACAGTTTCCCTCACTGTCCTTCTCTGTCCCTACAAACAAGGTTTAGCACAGAATAGCACACTGATAGTTTCCCTCACTGTCCTTCTCTGTCCCTACAAACAAGATTTAGCACAGAATAGCACACTGACACTTTCCCTCACTGTCCTTCTCTGTCCCTACAAACAAGATTTAGCACAGAATAGCACACTGATAGTTTCCACGAGTGTCCTTCTCTGTCCCTAAACTCAAGGATTTCAAATACGGTTCAGCAAGATTGGTTTAGCACAGAATAGCACACTGATAGTTTCCCCGAGTGTCCTTCTCTGTCCCTAAACTCAAGGATTTCAAATATGGTTCAGCAAGATTGGTTTAGCACAGAATAGCACACTGATAGTTTCCCCGAGTGTCCTTCTCTGTCCCTAAACTCAAGGATTTCAAATATGGTTCAGCAAGATTGGTTTAGCACAGAATAGCACACTGACAGTTTCCCTCACTGTCCTTCTCTGTCCCTACAAACAAGGTTTAGCACAGAATAGCACACTGATAGTTTCCCTCACTGTCCTTCTCTGTCCCTACAAACAAGATTTAGCACAGAATAGCACACTGATAGTTTCCACGAGTGTCCTTCTCTGTCCCTAAACTCAAGGATTTCAAATACGGTTCAGCAAGATTGGTTTAGCACAGAATAGCACACTGATAGTTTCCCCGAGTGTCCTTCTCTGTCCCTAAACTCAAGGATTTCAAATATGGTTCAGCAAGATTGGTTTAGCACAGAATAGCACACTGACACTTTCCCTCACTGTCCTTCTCTGTCCCTACAAACAAGGTTTAGCACAGAATAGCACACTGATAGTTTCCCTCACTGTCCTTCTCTGTCCCTACAAACAAGATTTAGCACAGAATAGCACACTGACAGTTTCCCTCACTGTCCTTCTCTGTCCCTACAAACAAGGTTTAGCACAGAATAGCACACGGTTCAGCAATACGGTTCAGCAAGATTGGCTTAGCACAGAATAGCACACTGATAGTTTCCCCGAGTGTCCTTCTCTGTCCCTAAACTCAAGGATTTCAAATATGGTTCAGCAAGATTGGTTTAGCACAGAATAGCACACTGACACTTTCCCTCACTGTCCTTCTCTGTCCCTACAAACAAGGTTTAGCACAGAATAGCACACTGATAGTTTCCCTCACTGTCCTTCTCTGTCCCTACAAACAAGATTTAGCACAGAATAGCACACTGACAGTTTCCCTCACTGTCCTTCTCTGTCCCTACAAACAAGGTTTAGCACAGAATAGCACACTGATAGTTTCCCTCACTGTCCTTCTCTGTCCCTACAAACAAGATTTAGCACAGAATAGCACACTGACACTTTCCCTCACTGTCCTTCTCTGTCCCTACAAACAAGATTTAGCACAGAATAGCACACTGATAGTTTCCACGAGTGTCCTTCTCTGTCCCTAAACTCAAGGATTTCAAATACGGTTCAGCAAGATTGGTTTAGCACAGAATAGCACACTGATAGTTTCCCCGAGTGTCCTTCTCTGTCCCTAAACTCAAGGATTTCAAATATGGTTCAGCAAAATTGGTTTAGCACAGAATAGCACACTGATAGTTTCCCCGGGTGTCCTTCTCTGTCCCTAAACTCAAGGATTTCAAATATGGTTCAGCAAGATTGGTTTAGCACAGAATAGCACACTGACAGTTTCCCTCACTGTCCTTCTCTGTCCCTACAAACAAGGTTTAGCACAGAATAGCACACTGATAGTTTCCCTCACTGTCCTTCTCTGTCCCTACAAACAAGATTTAGCACAGAATAGCACACTGATAGTTTCCACGAGTGTCCTTCTCTGTCCCTAAACTCAAGGATTTCAAATACGGTTCAGCAAGATTGGTTTAGCACAGAATAGCACACTGATAGTTTCCCCGAGTGTCCTTCTCTGTCCCTAAACTCAAGGATTTCAAATATGGTTCAGCAAGATTGGTTTAGCACAGAATAGCACACTGACACTTTCCCTCACTGTCCTTCTCTGTCCCTACAAACAAGGTTTAGCACAGAATAGCACACTGATAGTTTCCCTCACTGTCCTTCTCTGTCCCTACAAACAAGATTTAGCACAGAATAGCACACTGACAGTTTCCCTCACTGTCCTTCTCTGTCCCTACAAACAAGGTTTAGCACAGAATAGCACACTGATAGTTTCCCTCACTGTCCTTCTCTGTCCCTACAAACAAGATTTAGCACAGAATAGCACACTGACACTTTCCCTCACTGTCCTTCTCTGTCCCTACAAACAAGATTTAGCACAGAATAGCACACTGATAGTTTCCACGAGTGTCCTTCTCTGTCCCTAAACTCAAGGATTTCAAATACGGTTCAGCAAGATTGGTTTAGCACAGAATAGCACACTGATAGTTTCCCCGAGTGTCCTTCTCTGTCCCTAAACTCAAGGATTTCAAATATGGTTCAGCAAGATTGGTTTAGCACAGAATAGCACACTGATAGTTTCCCCGAGTGTCCTTCTCTGTCCCTAAACTCAAGGATTTCAAATATGGTTCAGCAAGATTGGTTTAGCACAGAATAGCACACTGACAGTTTCCCTCACTGTCCTTCTCTGTCCCTACAAACAAGGTTTAGCACAGAATAGCACACTGATAGTTTCCCTCACTGTCCTTCTCTGTCCCTACAAACAAGATTTAGCACAGAATAGCACACTGATAGTTTCCACGAGTGTCCTTCTCTGTCCCTAAACTCAAGGATTTCAAATACGGTTCAGCAAGATTGGTTTAGCACAGAATAGCACACTGATAGTTTCCCCGAGTGTCCTTCTCTGTCCCTAAACTCAAGGATTTCAAATATGGTTCAGCAAGATTGGTTTAGCACAGAATAGCACACTGACACTTTCCCTCACTGTCCTTCTCTGTCCCAACAAACAAGGTTTAGCACAGAATAGCACACTGATAGTTTCCCTCACTGTCCTTCTCTGTCCCTACAAACAAGATTTAGCACAGAATAGCACACTGACAGTTTCCCTCACTGTCCTTCTCTGTCCCTACAAACAAGGTTTAGCACAGAATAGCACACTGATAGTTTCCCTCACTGTCCTTCTCTGTCCCTACAAACAAGATTTAGCACAGAATAGCACACTGACACTTTCCCTCACTGTCCTTCTCTGTCCCTACAAACAAGATTTAGCACAGAATAGCACACTGATAGTTTCCACGAGTGTCCTTCTCTGTCCCTAAACTCAAGGATTTCAAATACGGTTCAGCAAGATTGGTTTAGCACAGAATAGCACACTGATAGTTTCCCCGAGTGTCCTTCTCTGTCCCTAAACTCAAGGATTTCAAATATGGTTCAGCAAGATTGGTTTAGCACAGAATAGCACACTGATAGTTTCCCCGAGTGTCCTTCTCTGTCCCTAAACTCAAGGATTTCAAATATGGTTCAGCAAGATTGGTTTAGCACAGAATAGCACACTGACAGTTTCCCTCACTGTCCTTCTCTGTCCCTACAAACAAGGTTTAGCACAGAATAGCACACTGATAGTTTCCCTCACTGTCCTTCTCTGTCCCTACAAACAAGATTTAGCACAGAATAGCACACTGATAGTTTCCACAAGTGTCCTTCTCTGTCCCTAAACTCAAGGATTTCAAATACGGTTCAGCAAGATTGGTTTAGCACAGAATAGCACACTGACACTTTCCCTCACTGTCCTTCTCTGTCCCTACAAACAAGGTTTAGCACAGAATAGCACACTGATAGTTTCCCTCACTGTCCTTCTCTGTCCCTACAAACAAGATTTAGCACAGAATAGCACACTGACAGTTTCCCTCACTGTCCTTCTCTGTCCCTACAAGCAAGGTTTAGCACAGAATAGCACACTGATAGTTTCCCTCACTGTCCTTGTCTGTCCCTACAAACAAGATTTAGCACAGAATAGCACACTGACACTTTCCCTCACTGTCCTTCTCTGTCCCTACAAACAAGGTTTAGCACAGAATAACAAACTGACACTCTCCCTACCTATCCTTATCTGTCCCTAAACACAAGGAATCCAGGATTAGTAAAGGAAAAAAATGACACTGTCCCTGCCTATGCTTCTCTTTCCCTGCTCCGGAACACACTACACAAGGCCGTCGCGCTGGCGGCCTTTTATAGTGTGGGGCGTGTACTAAACCCCCTCAGCAATAATTGGCCACAGGCATCCTGCCTGTGGCCAATCATTGCTCTCCTCGCTGCGGCGCTGTGATTGGCCAAGCATGCGGGGTCACAGTGCATGCTTGGCCAATCAGAGCGCCTGGATGACACTGCGATGGCGTAGTGCATTGTGGGCCGTTCGCGTCACTCGAATTTGGCGCGAACGGCCCAAATCGTTCGATGTTCGTCGAACGAATGAACAGCCGATGTTCGAGTCGAACGTATGTTCGTCTCGAACACGAAGCTCATCCCTACTCTGGATCAACTGTGGGTATATGGTTCAGTGTATGGAGGTTTTCTATTTAATTATTTCTTTTTGTTTACTGGTTGAACTAGATGGACTTGTGTTTTTTTTTCAACCTGACTAACTACAGTATGTAACTATGTAACTTTCCTTGTTTTATGAGCCTTTGGGTTTGTCCCCCTTTTTTGTTGCCCCGTACTCTTGAAAGACAACAGCCAATGAAAAAAATACTTACCGTAACCACCCAAGGACAAGAAGTATGTAAAGTAGGATTACCAGATTAAAAATAAAGCAAATAAGAGACCCTATCCCCCATGCTAGCTGAGGCATTTAATACATTACTAAATGGACATTCTTTTACACAAGAATCATTATTAGCAATTGTCTGTATGATTCCAAAACCACACACTGATGACACCGTGACCTCATGTACAAACTACCATCCCATTTCGCTCTTGAATCTGGATATCAAGCTGCTGGCAAAAATCATGGCTAAACACCTTAACAGTATCATTAATAAACTTATACACAAAGACCAGGTAGGCTTTATGCCAAATAGACAAGCGGGTGACAATGTCCGCAGAGCAATGCTTCTTGCGCATATAGCCATAAAGAGACGTATTCCCTCATGCTTTTTATCCCTCGACATAAAGAGAGCTTTTGATACAGTATCCTGGCCTTATATGTATTATTCCTTACAAAAATGGGGTTTTGGTCCTCATTTTATAAACTGGATAGAGGCTCTCTAAAAGAATCCAAAAGCATACATAAAATATGCCGGATACAAATCAGAATCTTTCAATATCAAGCGAGGTACACGTCAGGGATGCCCACTATCTCTCCTTTTATTCGCCCTAATATTAGAACCTTTAGCCCAATATATAAGAACCAATCCCACAATTACCGGCATTGATGTTTGAGGTTATCCACATAAAATCTGTATGTTCGCGGATGACATATTGCTCTTCACGTCATCACCACAAGTAGGGATGAGCTTCGTGTTCGAGTCGAACATACGTTCGACTCGAACATTGGCTGTTCGATCGTTCGACGAAGATCGAACGATTTGGGCCGTTCGCGCCAAATTCGAGTGACGCGAACGGCCCACAATGCACTACGCCATCGCAGTGTCATCCAGGCGCTGTGATTGGCCAAGCATGCACTGTGACCCCGCATGCTTGGCCAATCACAGCGCCGGCAGCGAGGAGAGCAATGATTGGCCACAGGCAGGATGCCTGTGGCCAATTATTGCTGAGGGTGTTTAGTACACGCCCCACACTATAAAAGGCCGCCAGCACGGCGGCCTAGTGTAGTGTGTTCCGGAGCAGGGATAGAGTAGCATAGGCAGGGACAGTGACTGTTATTTCTTTCTTGCTTAACCTGGATTCCTTTAGTTTAGGGAAAGAGAAGGATAGGTAGGGAGAGTGTCAGTGTGTTTTGTGCTTCTGCTATAGTGTGCTTAAAAAAAAACATTTATTCTAGGGACAGAAAACTCTAGGTAGGGACAGTGTCAGTTTCTTTCACTCTGCAAGTCCTTGTTTCCAGGGACCTGGAAGGACAGTGAGTGAATTGTCCTTTTGCTATATTGTGATTAAAAAAAACATTTATTCTAGGGACAGAAAACTCTAGGTAGGGACAGTGTCAGTTTCTTTCACTCTGCAAGTCCTTGTTTCCAGGGACCTGGAAGGACAGTGAGTGAATTGTCCTTTTGCTATATTGTGATTAAAAAAAACATTTATTCTAGGGACAGAAAACTCTAGGTAGGGACAGTGTCAGTTTCTTTCACTCTGCAAGTCCTTGTTTCCAGGGACCTGGAAGGACAGTGAGTGAATTGTCCTTTTGCTATATTGTGATTAAAAAAAACATTTATTCTAGGGACAGAAAACTCTAGGTAGGGACAGTGTCAGTTTCTTTCACTCTGCAAGTCCTTGTTTCCAGGGACCTGGAAGGACAGTGAGTGAATTGTCCTTTTGCTATATTGTGATTAAAAAAAACATTTATTCTAGGGACAGAAAACTCTAGGTAGGGACAGTGTCAGTTTCTTTCACTCTGCAAGTCCTTGTTTCCAGGGACCTGGAAGGACAGTGAGTGAATTGTCCTTTTGCTATATTGTGATTAAAAAAAACATTTATTCTAGGGACAGAAAACTCTAGGTAGGGACAGTGTCAGTTTCTTTCACTCTGCAAGTCCTTGTTTCCAGGGACCTGGAAGGACAGTGAGTGAATTGTCCTTTTGCTATATTGTGATTAAAAAAAACATTTTTTTCTAGGGACAGAAAACTGTAGGTAGGGAGAGTATTTTTTTTCTTTCACTCTGCAAGTCCTTGTTTCCAGGGACCTGTAAGGACAGTGAGTTAATTGTCCTTGTGCTATATTGTGCTGAAAAAAACATTTATTCCAGGGACAGAAAACTCTAGGTAGGGACAGTGTCAGTTTCTTTCACTCTGCAAGTCCTTGTTTCCAGGGACCTGGAAGGACAGTGAGTGAATTGTCCTTTTGCTATATTGTGATTAAAAAAAACATTTTTTTCTAGGGACAGAAAACTGTAGGTAGGGAGAGTGTTTTTTTTCTTTCACTCTGCAAGTCCTTGTTTCCAGGGACCTGTAAGGACAGTGAGTTAATTTTCCTTGTGCTATATTGTGATTAAAAAAAACATTTATTCTAGGGACAGAAAACTCTAGGTAGGGACAGTGTCAGTTTCTTTCACTCTGCAAGTCCTTGTTTCCAGGGACCTGGAAGGACAGTGAGTGAATTGTCCTTTTGCTATATTGTGATTAAAAAAAACATTTATTCTAGGGACAGAAAACTCTAGGTAGGGACAGTGTCAGTTTCTTTCACTCTGCAAGTCCTTGTTTCCAGGGACCTGGAAGGACAGTGAGTGAATTGTCCTTTTGCTATATTGTGATTAAAAAAAACATTTTTTTCTAGGGACAGAAAACTGTAGGTAGGGAGAGTATTTTTTTTCTTTCACTCTGCAAGTCCTTTTTTCCAGGGACCTGTAAGGACAGTGAGTTAATTGTCCTTGTGCTATATTGTGCTGAAAAAAACATTTATTCCAGGGACAGAAAACTCTAGGTAGGGACAGTGTCAGTTTCTTTCACTCTGCAAGTCCTTGTTTCCAGGGACCTGGAAGGACAGTGAGTGAATTGTCCTTTTGCTATATTGTGATTAAAAAAAACATTTTTTTCTAGGGACAGAAAACTGTAGGTAGGGAGAGTATTTTTTTTCTTTCACTCTGCAAGTCCTTGTTTCCAGGGACCTGTAAGGACAGTGAGTTAATTTTCCTTGTGCTATATTGTGATTAAAAAAAACATTTATTCTAGGGACAGAAAACTCTAGGTAGGGACAGTGTCAGTTTCTTTCACTCTGCAAGTCCTTGTTTCCAGGGACCTGGAAGGACAGTGAGTGAATTGTCCTTTTGCTATATTGTGATTAAAAAAAACATTTTTTTCTAGGGACAGAAAACTGTAGGTAGGGAGAGTATTTTTTTTCTTTCACTCTGCAAGTCCTTGTTTCCAGGGACCTGTAAGGACAGTGAGTTAATTGTCCTTGTGCTATATTGTGCTGAAAAAAACATTTATTCCAGGGACAGAAAACTCTAGGTAGGGACAGTGTCAGTTTCTTTCACTCTGCAAGTCCTTGTTTCCAGGGACCTGGAAGGACAGTGAGTGAATTGTCCTTTTGCTATATTGTGATAAAAAAAAACATTTTTTTCTAGGGACAGAAAACTGTAGGTAGGGAGAGTGTTTTTTTTCTTTCACTCTGCAAGTCCTTGTTTCCAGGGACCTGTAAGGACAGTGAGTTAATTTTCCTTGTGCTATATTGTGATTAAAAAAAACATTTATTCTAGGGACAGAAAACTCTAGGTAGGGACAGTGTCAGTTTCTTTCACTCTGCAAGTCCTTGTTTCCAGGGACCTGGAAGGACAGTGAGTGAATTGTCCTTTTGCTATATTGTGATTAAAAAAAACATTTTTTTCTAGGGACAGAAAACTGTAGGTAGGGAGAGTGTTTTTTTTCTTTCACTCTGCAAGTCCTTGTTTCCAGGGACCTGTAAGGACAGTGAGTTAATTTTCCTTGTGCTATATTGTGATTAAAAAAAACATTTATTCTAGGGACAGAAAACTCTAGGTAGGGACAGTGTCAGTTTCTTTCACTCTGCAAGTCCTTGTTTCCAGGGACCTGGAAGGACAGTGAGTGAATTGTCCTTTTGCTATATTGTGATTAAAAAAAACATTTATTCTAGGGACAGAAAACTCTAGGTAGGGACAGTGTCAGTTTCTTTCACTCTGCAAGTCCTTGTTTCCAGGGACCTGGAAGGACAGTGAGTGAATTGTCCTTTTGCTATATTGTGATTAAAAAAAACATTTTTTTCTAGGGACAGAAAACTGTAGGTAGGGAGAGTATTTTTTTTCTTTCACTCTGCAAGTCCTTGTTTCCAGGGACCTGTAAGGACAGTGAGTTAATTGTCCTTGTGCTATATTGTGCTGAAAAAAACATTTATTCCAGGGACAGAAAACTCTAGGTAGGGACAGTGTCAGTTTCTTTCACTCTGCAAGTCCTTGTTTCCAGGGACCTGGAAGGACAGTGAGTGAATTGTCCTTTTGCTATATTGTGATTAAAAAAAACATTTTTTTCTAGGGACAGAAAACTGTAGGTAGGGAGAGTATTTTTTTTCTTTCACTCTGCAAGTCCTTGTTTCCAGGGACCTGTAAGGACAGTGAGTTAATTTTCCTTGTGCTATATTGTGATTAAAAAAAACATTTATTCTAGGGACAGAAAACTCTAGGTAGGGACAGTGTCAGTTTCTTTCACTCTGCAAGTCCTTGTTTCCAGGGACCTGGAAGGACAGTGAGTGAATTGTCCTTTTGCTATATTGTGATTAAAAAAAACATTTTTTTCTAGGGACAGAAAACTGTAGGTAGGGAGAGTATTTTTTTTCTTTCACTCTGCAAGTCCTTGTTTCCAGGGACCTGTAAGGACAGTGAGTTAATTGTCCTTGTGCTATATTGTGCTGAAAAAAACATTTATTCCAGGGACAGAAAACTCTAGGTAGGGACAGTGTCAGTTTCTTTCACTCTGCAAGTCCTTGTTTCCAGGGACCTGGAAGGACAGTGAGTGAATTGTCCTTTTGCTATATTGTGATTAAAAAAAACATTTTTTTCTAGGGACAGAAAACTGTAGGTAGGGAGAGTGTTTTTTTTCTTTCACTCTGCAAGTCCTTGTTTCCAGGGACCTGTAAGGACAGTGAGTTAATTTTCCTTGTGCTATATTGTGATTAAAAAAAACATTTATTCTAGGGACAGAAAACTCTAGGTAGGGACAGTGTCAGTTTCTTTCACTCTGCAAGTCCTTGTTTCCAGGGACCTGGAAGGACAGTGAGTGAATTGTCCTTTTGCTATATTGTGATTAAAAAAAACATTTATTCTAGGGACAGAAAACTCTAGGTAGGGACAGTGTCAGTTTCTTTCACTCTGCAAGTCCTTGTTTCCAGGGACCTGGAAGGACAGTGAGTGAATTGTCCTTTTGCTATATTGTGATTAAAAAAAACATTTTTTTCTAGGGACAGAAAACTGTAGGTAGGGAGAGTATTTTTTTTCTTTCACTCTGCAAGTCCTTTTTTCCAGGGACCTGTAAGGACAGTGAGTTAATTGTCCTTGTGCTATATTGTGCTGAAAAAAACATTTATTCCAGGGACAGAAAACTCTAGGTAGGGACAGTGTCAGTTTCTTTCACTCTGCAAGTCCTTGTTTCCAGGGACCTGGAAGGACAGTGAGTGAATTGTCCTTTTGCTATATTGTGATTAAAAAAAACATTTTTTTCTAGGGACAGAAAACTGTAGGTAGGGAGAGTATTTTTTTTCTTTCACTCTGCAAGTCCTTGTTTCCAGGGACCTGTAAGGACAGTGAGTTAATTTTCCTTGTGCTATATTGTGATTAAAAAAAACATTTATTCTAGGGACAGAAAACTCTAGGTAGGGACAGTGTCAGTTTCTTTCACTCTGCAAGTCCTTGTTTCCAGGGACCTGGAAGGACAGTGAGTGAATTGTCCTTTTGCTATATTGTGATTAAAAAAAACATTTTTTTCTAGGGACAGAAAACTGTAGGTAGGGAGAGTATTTTTTTTCTTTCACTCTGCAAGTCCTTGTTTCCAGGGACCTGTAAGGACAGTGAGTTAATTGTCCTTGTGCTATATTGTGCTGAAAAAAACATTTATTCCAGGGACAGAAAACTCTAGGTAGGGACAGTGTCAGTTTCTTTCACTCTGCAAGTCCTTGTTTCCAGGGACCTGGAAGGACAGTGAGTGAATTGTCCTTTTGCTATATTGTGATAAAAAAAAACATTTTTTTCTAGGGACAGAAAACTGTAGGTAGGGAGAGTGTTTTTTTTCTTTCACTCTGCAAGTCCTTGTTTCCAGGGACCTGTAAGGACAGTGAGTTAATTTTCCTTGTGCTATATTGTGATTAAAAAAAACATTTATTCTAGGGACAGAAAACTCTAGGTAGGGACAGTGTCAGTTTCTTTCACTCTGCAAGTCCTTGTTTCCAGGGACCTGGAAGGACAGTGAGTGAATTGTCCTTTTGCTATATTGTGATTAAAAAAAACATTTTTTTCTAGGGACAGAAAACTGTAGGTAGGGAGAGTGTTTTTTTTCTTTCACTCTGCAAGTCCTTGTTTCCAGGGACCTGTAAGGACAGTGAGTTAATTTTCCTTGTGCTATATTGTGATTAAAAAAAACATTTATTCTAGGGACAGAAAACTCTAGGTAGGGACAGTGTCAGTTTCTTTCACTCTGCAAGTCCTTGTTTCCAGGGACCTGGAAGGACAGTGAGTGAATTGTCCTTTTGCTATATTGTGATTAAAAAAAACATTTATTCTAGGGACAGAAAACTCTAGGTAGGGACAGTGTCAGTTTCTTTCACTCTGCAAGTCCTTGTTTCCAGGGACCTGGAAGGACAGTGAGTGAATTGTCCTTTTGCTATATTGTGATTAAAAAAAACATTTTTTTCTAGGGACAGAAAACTGTAGGTAGGGAGAGTATTTTTTTTCTTTCACTCTGCAAGTCCTTGTTTCCAGGGACCTGTAAGGACAGTGAGTTAATTGTCCTTGTGCTATATTGTGCTGAAAAAAACATTTATTCCAGGGACAGAAAACTCTAGGTAGGGACAGTGTCAGTTTCTTTCACTCTGCAAGTCCTTGTTTCCAGGGACCTGGAAGGACAGTGAGTGAATTGTCCTTTTGCTATATTGTGATTAAAAAAAACATTTTTTTCTAGGGACAGAAAACTGTAGGTAGGGAGAGTATTTTTTTTCTTTCACTCTGCAAGTCCTTGTTTCCAGGGACCTGTAAGGACAGTGAGTTAATTTTCCTTGTGCTATATTGTGATTAAAAAAAACATTTATTCTAGGGACAGAAAACTCTAGGTAGGGACAGTGTCAGTTTCTTTCACTCTGCAAGTCCTTGTTTCCAGGGACCTGGAAGGACAGTGAGTGAATTGTCCTTTTGCTATATTGTGATTAAAAAAAACATTTTTTTCTAGGGACAGAAAACTGTAGGTAGGGAGAGTATTTTTTTTCTTTCACTCTGCAAGTCCTTGTTTCCAGGGACCTGTAAGGACAGTGAGTTAATTGTCCTTGTGCTATATTGTGCTGAAAAAAACATTTATTCCAGGGACAGAAAACTCTAGGTAGGGACAGTGTCAGTTTCTTTCACTCTGCAAGTCCTTGTTTCCAGGGACCTGGAAGGACAGTGAGTGAATTGTCCTTTTGCTATATTGTGATAAAAAAAAACATTTTTTTCTAGGGACAGAAAACTGTAGGTAGGGAGAGTGTTTTTTTTCTTTCACTCTGCAAGTCCTTGTTTCCAGGGACCTGTAAGGACAGTGAGTTAATTTTCCTTGTGCTATATTGTGATTAAAAAAAACATTTATTCTAGGGACAGAAAACTCTAGGTAGGGACAGTGTCAGTTTCTTTCACTCTGCAAGTCCTTGTTTCCAGGGACCTGGAAGGACAGTGAGTGAATTGTCCTTTTGCTATATTGTGATTAAAAAAAACATTTTTTTCTAGGGACAGAAAACTGTAGGTAGGGAGAGTGTTTTTTTTCTTTCACTCTGCAAGTCCTTGTTTCCAGGGACCTGTAAGGACAGTGAGTTAATTTTCCTTGTGCTATATTGTGATTAAAAAAAACATTTATTCTAGGGACAGAAAACTCTAGGTAGGGACAGTGTCAGTTTCTTTCACTCTGCAAGTCCTTGTTTCCAGGGACCTGGAAGGACAGTGAGTGAATTGTCCTTTTGCTATATTGTGATTAAAAAAAACATTTATTCTAGGGACAGAAAACTCTAGGTAGGGACAGTGTCAGTTTCTTTCACTCTGCAAGTCCTTGTTTCCAGGGACCTGGAAGGACAGTGAGTGAATTGTCCTTTTGCTATATTGTGATTAAAAAAAACATTTTTTTCTAGGGACAGAAAACTGTAGGTAGGGAGAGTATTTTTTTTCTTTCACTCTGCAAGTCCTTGTTTCCAGGGACCTGTAAGGACAGTGAGTTAATTGTCCTTGTGCTATATTGTGCTGAAAAAAACATTTATTCCAGGGACAGAAAACTCTAGGTAGGGACAGTGTCAGTTTCTTTCACTCTGCAAGTCCTTGTTTCCAGGGACCTGGAAGGACAGTGAGTGAATTGTCCTTTTGCTATATTGTGATTAAAAAAAACATTTTTTTCTAGGGACAGAAAACTGTAGGTAGGGAGAGTGTTTTTTTTCTTTCACTCTGCAAGTCCTTGTTTCCAGGGACCTGTAAGGACAGTGAGTTAATTTTCCTTGTGCTATATTGTGATTAAAAAAAACATTTTTTCTAGGGACAGAAAACTGTAGGTAGGGAGAGTGTTTTTTTTCTTTCACTCTGCAAGTCCTTGTTTCCAGGGACAGAGAAGGACACCTGAAGGTAGCCCTTATTGCTTTTTTCCCATCTCCCTGCAGGCCATCTATTAGAATGTCTGGAAGGCAAACAAGGAGAGGCAGACAGTCAGGAGGCAATAAAAGAGGGCAAGCAGGCTCTGTGTCTGGGGGCAACAGTGCTGGTCGTGGACGCGGTGCATTGTCATCAGCACATGGCCATGGGACACGCTTGTCCTTCTTTTCGGCAGCTGGACATGTTGAGCCACATCATGCCGAAGACTTGGTAGAGTGGATGACCAAGCCCTCCTCCTCCTCCTCATCCTCTCTCACCCAGGCTCAGGGTACTGGAAAAGCAGCTGCCAAAGCGTCGTCTTCCCTGGTATCAATGTCAGACAAATCATCAGTCACTCCTTCCCTAGACCCACCATGTCCTCCTCCTGAGGAGTCCCCCGAACTGTTTCAGCACAGTGTTGGGTACATGCTCCAGGAGGATGCCCAGCGTTTCGAAGGGTCTGATGATGAAACCCAGCTAGAGGAAGGCAGTAGCGTGAGAGCAGACAGAGGGGATGCTCAAGAAGGACACCAATCTGGCAGTCATGTTCCAGCAGCTGCAGCATACTGCCAGATTGGCTCCAGTGATGAGGAGGGAGGGGATGATGAGGTCAATGACTCCACGTGGGTGCCTAATAGGAGAGAGGAGGAGGAGGAGGATGAGGAGGAGGCACATCTCCAACGAGGCAGGATGCCCTTTGGTGGCCAGCGTAAGGGCAGTACACCGACGGAATCACACCGCAGAGCTCCGCCTGTGCAGGGCGCTGCCTCTGCCCGTCATTCAAAAAGTTCTTTGGTGTGGGCCTTTTTTGAGGCTAGTGCATCAGATCGCACAGCTGCTGTTTGCAACATATGTCTCAAGCGTATATCGCGTGGCCAAAACATCAGCCGCTTGGGTACCACATGCCTGACCAGACATATGTTGACCTGCCATGCAGCTCGTTGGCAAGCCTACCTCAAAGACCCACACCAAAGAACAAAGCGGACCTCTCCTTGCACCGCATCAGCTGGGATCTCCAACCCCACTATAACTTCAGTCCTCTCTGAAACATGCACTGAGAGGAATGAAGGTGTAGAATTAGGTGTGTCACAGCCAAGTACTTGCGCCCACTCTGCTAGCAGTACACCGACGTCCGATTCTAGCAGGCAAATTTCCCTGCCCCAGCTGCTGGACCGTCGAAAGAAGTTCACTCCCAGCCATCCACATGCCCAGCGGTTGAATGCTAGCTTGGCTAAATTGCTAGCGCTTCAACTGCTGCCTTTTCAGTTGGTAGACTCGGCCCCCTTCCGTGAGTTTGTGCAATGTGCGGTTCCTCAGTGGCAGGTTCCCAAACGCCACTTTTTCTCACGGAAGGCTATTCCGGCTCTCTACCGGCATGTGGAAGGCAATGTCTTGGCCTCGCTGGACAGGGCGGTCAGCGGTAAGGTGCATATTACCGCTGACTCATGGTCCAGCAGGCATGGACAGGGACGTTACCTTTCTTTCACGGCCCATTGGGTCACTCTTTTGGCAGCTGGGAAGGATTCAGGACAAGGTGCAGTAGTGTTGGAGGTTGTCCCACCGCCACGCCTCCAAAATGCTACTACTGGTTGTGACACACCTCTCTCCTCCACCCCCTCCTCTTCTTCTTCCTCCATGGCCTCTTCCTGTGGTTTGTCCTATGAACCAGCGGTGCTCCGTAGCCGTTCACGGGGCTACGCAAGTACGCAGGCAAAAAGATGCCATGCCGTGCTTGCGCTGGTGTGTTTGGGGGACAGAAGCCACACTGGGGCAGAGGTCCTGTCTGCTCTGCAGGGCCAGGCCGAGAGGTGGTTGACGCCACGCCAGCTTAAGCCAGGAATGGTGGTTTGCGACAATGGCACCAACCTCCTCTCCGCCCTCCGACAGGGACAACTGACCCATGTGCCCTGTGTGGCTCACGTCCTTAACCTGGTGGTGCAGCGGTTCTTGGGCAGGTACCCGGGCTTACAGGATGTCCTGAGGCAGGCCAGGAAAGTCTGTGTGCATTTCCGCAGATCTTATAATGCCAGTGCTCGCCTGGCTGAGCTGCAAAAGGAGTTGAACCTGCCCAAGAACCGCCTTATATGTGACATGCCCACCAGGTGGAACTCAACGTTGGCCATGCTGCAGCGGCTGCACACGCAGCAGAGGGCCATCAATGAGTACCTGTGCGACTACGGCACCAGGACAGGGTCAGGGGAGCTTGGTTTTTTTTCTCCACGCCAGTGGGGCATGATCAGGGATGCATGCACTGTCCTGGCACCATTTGAGGAGGCCACGAGGATGGTGAGCAGTGACAGTGCATGCATCAGTGACACTGTACCTCTTGTCCACCTGTTGGAGCACACGCTGCGTGGAATAATGGACAGGGCACTTGAGGCAGAACAGAGGCAGGAAGAGGAGGACTTCCTTGCCTCTCAAGGCCCCCTTTACCCAGACAGTGTTCCTTCTGTCCCACCCATCGCACAGGAAGAGGAGGAGGAGGAGGAGGAGGAGGAGGATTGTGTCAGCATGGAGGTGGAGGCTGGCACTCAGCATCATCAGCAGCAGTCTTTTAGGGATGATTTACAGTCCCAAGAAACCAGTGGACTTGTACGTGGCTGGGAGGAGGTGGCTGCGGATCATGTCGTCCTTAGTGACCCAGAGGACTCCGGAGCGAATGCCTCAGCAAACCTACGCTGCATGGCCTCCCTGATCCTGCAAAGTCTGCGGAAGGATCCTCGTATTCTTCGGATCAAGGAGAGGGACCATTACTGGCTGGCCACTCTCCTTGATCCACGGTACAAGGGTAAGGTTGCGGACCTTATGTTACCGTCGCAGAGGGAGCAGAGGATGAGACAACTCCGGGAGGCCTTGCAGAAAGGTCTGTGCAACGCGTTCCCAGAGACTGGGAGGTTGCAAACTCCTGGTCCTGGACAACGAGTTGCTGAGGCTTCGGCCAGTCAAAGAAGGAGCGGTGGGGAAGGTGGCCGTCTGACCGATGCGTTCAGACAATTCTTTAGTCCGCAGCCCCAAAGTATGATTGGTTCCAGCAACCATCGCCAGCGTCTGATAAACATGGTGCAGGAATATCTAGGGGCAAGGTCAGACTTGGACACCTTCCCCACCGAAAATCCTCTGGCTTACTGGGTCTTGAGGATGGATCACTGGCCAGAGCTTGCACAGTATGCAATTGAGCTACTGGCCTGTCCTGCATCCAGCGTTCTTTCGGAACGCACATTCAGTGCTGCTGGAGGATTTGTCACGGATCACAGGGTGCGCCTGTCCACCGACTCGGTTGATCGACTGACTTTCATCAAGATGAACCAGTCTTGGATCACCACCAGCTACCACACACCTGATGCTGATATAACAGACTAATTGATTTTAAAATGTCACATCCCTTCAAGACTGATGCTGATGCTGAGTGCCTGTGCTGTTATGTTGACTGCCTATCCTCCTCCTCCGAGTCCTCAATGATACGATTGATGATGATAGCTTGGAAGATCATTTTTGTTTATGGGTGCCGCCACCAGTGCCTAACGCCCAATTTTTCAGCCCCTGTTTAACAGGGGCGTGTAATTACAATTTTTGAAGCAATACTTTGCAACAGGGCTCATTGCTGTGCTCCAAGTACAGTATCTGTGAGGAGTTGCAGTGTTGTGCCACCAGTGCCTAAGGCCCAATTTTTCAGCCCCTGTTTAACAGGGGCGTGTCATTACAATTTTTGAAGCAATACTTTGCAACAGGGCTCATTGCTGTGCTCCAAGTACAGTATCTGTGAGGGGTTGCAGTGTTGTGCCACCAGTGCCTAAGGCCCAATTTTTCAGCCCCTGTTCAACAGGGGCATGTAATTACAATTCTTGATCTAATAATTCACAGCAGGGCCCATTGCTGCACCCACCAAGAGTAACTGTCAGGGCTTACAGTGTTGTGGCACCAGCACCACCATCAAAGGCCCAATTTTTACTACCACTGTTCAACAATTATATGTAATTAAAATTCCTGATATAATAGTTGACAGCAGGGCGTTCCAGCACCAACCAAGAGTAACTGTGAGTGCTTACAGTGTTGTGCCAACACCAACAACTAAGGGGCCTATTTCTGCAGAGTATATACGGCAGGTCCCTACTTTCAAACATCCAACTTACAAACGACTCCTACTTGCAAACGCAAGAAGACAACAGGAAGTGAGAGGAAATCTACCACTAGGAAGGAAAATTCTCTCCTGTAAGAATAAATATGGGAGAAAGGTGTCTCCTCTGTACTGATGCTTTATCAGCAATCCTTGTTTCAAGAAAAACACCACATTTCAAAAACAGTTGTCATTGGGACGGAAAGTGAGGTGAAATGTTCTGAACAGGGGCACAGACAGCAAAACAAATGTTACAGGGGTGATAACCCTTACCTATGTTTTCCAAAAAGTTTAAAAATAGATTTTTGGGCTGGAGCTACACTTCAACAATGTACCTGTTCAAAATTACAAACAGATTCTACATAAGAACAAACCTACAGTCCCTGTCTTGTATGCACCGCCTGTATACGGCTGTTCAGAGTATATAGGGCCTTTTTTATTTTATGTGCGGGGTTCCCCTTAATATCCATACAAGACCCAAAGGGGCTGGTAATGGGCTGGGGTAGGGGGGGGGGGGTCATGGGGTAGCTATGCCATTTTTCTTAAAGAATTTCATCCATATTACCGGGACCAGACATTACATTAAAGCCGCAAGCAGTTTTAAATGGCTTTTTTTTCCTTTAGAAGTGTCATTTTGTGCAGGGACAGTTCTAAACACGGGAAACACGTGGCACTTCACAGGCATACTTTAGACACCCCCCAGGTACGATATTTAAAGGAATATTTGACTTTTTTTTTTTCACTTTATGCATCATTAAAATGACTGCTCCCGAAAAACGACCGTTTTTAAAACTTCTTTTTGCATTGATACATGTCCCCTGGTGCAGAACCCGGGTTCCCAAACCCTTTTTAGGACAATAACATGCATAATAGTTGTTATAATTAGCACTTTAGAATTCAAACGTTCGCATCCATTGTATTTAATAGGGTTCTAATGTTCGTTCGAACTTCCGGTCCGTTCGCGGGTTCTGGTGCGAACCGAACCCGGGGGTGTTCGGCTCATCACTAACCACAAGTATCAGGACCTAACCTTCTACCTATTCTAGATAAATTTGCAGCCTTTTCTGGCTTGGTTATTAACCCCAAAAAATGTTTAGCTCTAAATATTTCACTTACAGAATTAATCCCAACAAAAGCAGCACTCCCCTTCTCTTGGGCAGAGAAGTCATTACCATATTTAGGAATACACCTAACAGCCTCCATAACAGACTTATTCTCAGCCAATTATCCCCCCCAATTGAAACAGATCACAACCCTACTAAAACAATGGTCCCATCTCCCACTATCCTGGATAGGTAAAATCAATGCGTCCAAAATGACTATCCTTCCCAAACTACTTTATTTGTTTAGAGCCCTGCCAATCCCAATCCCTTCCTATTATCTGAGGCTGATCCAAAAAAAGAACAAATACCTTTATATGGGGTACTTCTAGACCGCGCATACCGATCCGCACATTACATCTCCCTAAATCACATGGTGGTCCAGGCTACCCCAACTTTGATGCCTATTACAAGGCTGCTCATTTAGCTAGTCTTCCAAAGTACCACGCAACACAGGAATGTCCCCTATGGGTATCAATAGAGGCCTCAGATAGTGACCCTCTGTTGATTTCCAATTTATTATGGCTTAGGCCCAGAGATAGGCATGATTTGTGTAATCCGATAACAAAACACTTCTTATCCCTGTGGGATAAATTTAAAATTAAACATAATTTTCAGTCGGTTCACAACCCCTCTTATCTTTCCTTAAAAACCCAGCCTTCTATTCGGCTTGGATATTCCCGAACACTTTTAAAGCCTGGACAACTTCTGGTATACTGACATTTCATGACTTGGTCACTTCGGAGAATTTTGTACCTTTCTCTACACTCAGAGAGAAGCAAAAACTACCAGAATCAGAACAGTTCAGATACCTCAAAATCAAAAATGTATTTTCCCCACTCACACTAGTTGCAACACCCTTGACCCACTTATCTAATTTTGAGAAAATCTGTAAAAATGATCCACTAACCAGAGGCATGATATCAACCCTCTACAACCAAATTTTAGTAGACCATAATTTTGACAAACCAACCTATGCTCGAAAATGGGAGGAGGACCTGGGGCGCACCCTAAATGACACTGAATGGACTAAGATTTGGTCAATCATAAAATCATCCTCGCCCAATGTCATTGTGATGGAAACAAATTACAAAGTCCTGACACGGTGGTACTTGGTTCCAGCAAGAGTAGCCAAGTTCGCACCTACACATTAAGCTCTTTGCTTTAGGGGCTGTTCAGACTTGGGCACTCACTTGCATGTATGGTGGACATACCCGATAACACAACTTTTCTGGAAAGGAATTTTTGCGATGGCGTCTAAAATGTTCCAACAGCAGATACAGCCTGATCCGTTTACGGCATTACTTAACCTAAAACCGGAAACATTTTTTCAATTTAAACTCTTTACTCCACTTTTAACTGCAGCAAAACAAACGATAGCCAAAGCATGGAAATCCCCAACATTAGGGTTCATAGAATGAACGCCACAATGTCACACACCAAAATGATAGCCACTGACGGAGACCAATTTCCTAAATTCAAAAAACTATGACTCCCATGGATAAAACACTATTTACCTCCGGACTTTAACGATGAGGTTCTTTTGCCATGGTAGCTGATTAATAGTTTCAATGCAAATCCCCAATACCTAAGAAATGGTAAACAATAAGCATCATACTGGTTCATGGACCGACCTTGTGGACTTTCTCTCTCTCTCACTATTTTCTTTCTCTCTTTACTCTCCTTTATTTTTTTATTTATATATCTATATATATATATAGATATATAAAAATATTGTTCTTCACTACAATTAGTATAGGTTATTATATCACAATCTTTGTGTATACCGTAATGACAATTTAGTTACACTTTAAGTTATGTTGGGCATGAATACAATGTTACCCACTGGCTATCTAGTTAGTGAAGATCTAATTAATTTAATTTAAATATTTTATGTTATGTATTATTTACTTATAGAATAGTTTAAAGCTAATTTTATTTATCTGTATCCTTGCATAAATAACTAAAGTACGGTATGTATTTATTATTATGCAACCAATAAATATTTTTGACAAGGAAAAATAAAGCAAATGAAGCTTGAAATAATAAGAATGCAGCCACTATACTAAGAACTAGTAAGGTGAAATATATAAAGTTTTGGGGTTTACATACAGTTTAAATAGAAATTAATTTATGTAAAAGAAAATAGTTTATCTTTTTTTACGCTTTGTTGCAACAGAAATCCAAACCAAAGTACATCAATCGTTTTCTCATATTTCACTAAAATGTATTTTCTGCTCTTTCTCTCCTGCTGTGCCCCAGAGGTTTATATGTTGCTTATCTATGAATTGCCAATAAAACACCATATGGGATCATTTATCATTGAAAAAATAGATGCAATAGACCTTGTTTTGCACTTCTTTGCCTAGTTAAATCATGCATGCGTACTGTAAATGTATCTGTACATTCGCAAAGTGGATATAATTCCCGGGAAAATACTTTGTGAAATCAGGCTGTGATCTCTGTGCACATCACAGTCAGTAGGGAATTATGAAAACTACAGTCATTTTAGTCTCTTAAAAATAAACCTCTCAAATGTAACTCTGCTCAGTACACAGCCTGTTTTGAGGACTGGGAAAAGCATTGTGCAAATAGCATGGGGATATACTGTTTAAACACATTTAACTGGTATCTGTAACAAGTGGGTGGACCATGGACCGGAAGACCCTTAAAGTGGTTCTAAAGGCAAAAGTTGTTTTCTCTTAATACATTCTATGCATTAAGATAAAAAAAACCTTCTGAGTGCAGCTCCCCCCTCAGCCTCCCTACTACTTACCTAAGCTCCATCTCGATCCAGTGATGTAGCACGACAGCCTTGGCTGTCCGGGATTCTCCCTCCTTATTGGCTGAGATGGCAGCGGGTGCTCTTGGTCAAAGTCAGTGAGCCAATGAGGAAAGAGAGGGGGCGGGGTCTGAATGGATCCAGCTGCTTGCTGTGGGGGCACTTAGCCGGAAGGGGGCCCAAGAAGAGGAGGATCTGGACTGCTCTGTGCAAAACCACTGCACAGAGGAGGTAAGTATGACAAGTTTGCTATTTTTAAACAAAAAAATTAAAACAAGGCTTTAATATCACTTTAAGCTGGCCATATATGGATAGAATTTCAAAATACATTTTTTAGGAAAAGACCTAGGAAAATTTGTACAAAAATTCTTAGAACAGCACAAGATTATTTATTTGTCTTTCAAAAAGTTTTGTTTGCTTTTAACATTTTGGAATGAATGCAATGTCAAGGCTGGTCTCCTGCTATTTTCTAGCAGCTCTTTATTCAGTGCACAGAGTCTGCTCAGCTGTCGGTTAATTACCAGCCACAGTGACTCACCTGGTTACCACTACCTGCCTCATTAGTCCAGCCTACATCCAGCCAACATCTCCAGTGTGTTCCTGATGTGTTCGTGTGTATGACTTGGCCTGACTGACTTCTCTTCTGATTCCTGCTCCTGATTTATGACTCTTGGCAATGCTGACTTCTGGTTCCCTAATCCTGGCTCATCTGATTACCCACTTTGGCTTTCAAACGCTGGCTTCTGTTTTTGACTTTGTTCCTGAAATGTTGTTATTTTTGCTATTAAATTAAAGGTGTGATTTTAACTGCATTTTCTGCCTCTGCCTGGTTTATGGTTCCTGACATGCAGTTTACTAAACTAAACAAAAACCACATACACTGTTAGAAATGTATTTGTTTGAGAAAAACTTTCCACCCTGTTCCTTCAAATTTTCTGTGGTCAAAAACAAACATCGATTTCACACTCATGATTAAAAAAACAATTGCAATTTTTAAGAACCTTCTTTTCTCAAGAATCTTTAGTCACAAATTTTCTCATTTATGGTCAACTTTAGAGCCCCTTGGAGAATGTTAATTCCTCCAAACATCTGGAGTTCTGAGTGGCAGATATTTGTATGCATAGATAAAACTATACTTTGTTTTGGGTAGGGTAGAGAAATGTTAAACCCCTGTGAGCTTATTTTTGTTGTTTGTGTTCTGTTGGGGAGATTTCCCCTTACTTCCTGTCCTGTAAATCTAAAAGGAAGTGAGAGGGATTCCCTGTAAAATAAGGGGATTTCCTCTGCTGTCAAAAGAACAGGTGCCACTATTGGAAGAATATTTTCACCTCTTGTGCAGGTGACTTTCTCTCTTATTGATTATGATGACCAGGACACAGAGGATAAATATCTCCAATGGGGACACAGACAACAATAAAAATGTGAAAGGGCTTCTAAATATGCTTAACCTCTTTACCAGCTTTAGCACACAGACCCCCTTTTACCTGCCTTGTTCTTCAGCTCGTCGCAGGAAGAAGAAGCACACCATGCCACAAGCTCGTACCCTCCTGAATTAAGAGGTTGAGCGGTGTTGTTGGTGGGTCATTTCACAGTTGAGCCAGAAATTGTTTTTCTCACCTCTGTGGATAACAGATTTGAGTACTTGTTTCCCCCAGTGAATAGAATGTCCACACTTGCTATAACTCCAACAGAGAGTTTATTTCTTCTTTTTGCAAATAACAGTCTCTTGATAGAAACAAAGGTTGGAGCAAGAAAAGGATAGCACAAGATGTGGGGAAAGGTCCAGGCACAATCTCAGTCACCTCACTGTTTAGCTTCTTGAACAGACTCAGCCTCAAATGGATTGTCTACTTAGGACAAGACTAGCAGCCAAATTTCACTCACGCTTTACTCAAGGCCTCTATCACAGACCTGGTGAACTTGACCTTGGTCTAGGGAGAAGACATCCCTCCGGAGAGTTACCGGGACCCTTTCCTTCACTGTGACTACCGCATCAGTCCTTCGGAACGGTTCCTCCCCCGGCCTCCTCTACTCAGATACGGGTCCCCTCGCAAGGCGGCACCCTGAGATCCCTCGATCCCCGATGGGCTCCAGCCAAAGGTGCTAGGCCCATGCCTTTGCTGCAATTCCCGAGTCCTCGCATCCAGGATGGACTAGGAACAGCAGAGTAGTACCTCACCCTGGGACTAAAGGTGCCCAGGATGGAACAGGAACAGAGAAAACCCACCCCTGGGCCTAGGGCGCCCAGGGCGGACTGGAACCAGAACCAGGGATAGGACCCCACCGACTAACCCCAACTAACCAAACCCGAACAGGCAGCGTCTGCCCCTTTTATCTCCTCTCACAGCACGTACAGCAGGTTAACCCCGCCCTATCCTATGGTTGCCGAGAGGGGACACAAAAAGCACAGCCCTGTACCTGTGGTTCAACCCCAGCGCCACCTGCAGGCCACAGGGAACTGTACACCAATACTCTCCCTGCGGACAAAAATGGTTGCAAACCCTGACAAATTAGGGTGTTTGGGCATAACTACCACCCAAACACTTCCCTTAAATTGAGGACCCCGCTACACGTGTATGCGGCCTCTCGGCGGGTGGGCTTTAACACAGAGAGGCTGTATATATGAGGCCTAAATGTAACCATTTCTGTGCTGAGAGTGTGCGCCCTGTGCTCTCCCAGCACAGTTGCCAGCAGGAATTGGAAAGCTCCCAATGCATACTTGCAATCGGGAGCATTCCGATCATGTAACCGCTTCTGGTTGTAAAGGAAATAAGGGAAAATTCTGCCCTGAGAAAGTATGTGAGTAGCCAACAGAATCAGAGTAGGGAGAGTCAAAGTTCTATAACCTGTGTACAAAAGCTACTGTAGATTACTCAGAGACCCAGGGTCCTGGTAGATAGACAGCGAGTAAGCATCCTGCTGAAAGGCAAATAGTAGGCCAGGGTTCAATTTTTTTTCCACAGGTTTAAGGGTGGCAGTTACATTTCCAATGATATCAGAAAAAATGTGAAGCTGTGTATCAAATCCATTAAAGCGGAGTTCCACCCATTTTTTTATCTTTGGCTGTGCTGCATGCCCTTAGCACATAGTTTTCACAATGGGCAATATTTTTTATTTTTTGGGCTGGTAAATACCTTTTTCTCAGTTTTTCTACATAACTTCCTGGTCTTAATAGCCTAGGCGATTATGTCACTAGGCAATTCGCAAGGGTTCCTGGGATATCGGCATCATGTATCCCATGACTCCTTGCAAATCGCCTACTACCAAAATCTCGCGTTTTTTGTACCTCGGAAATGATGCGAATGGGAGGAGTTTGGCGCCATTGTTTTGAAGCACTGACAGAGGAGAGGGGGCACATTGAGCAGATATTGGTGCTGGAAGCTCTGTTGTGTGTTACACTGTCTTATAATCTAACTGTGTGCTGGGAGCTTTCAGAATATTAATCAGCGATGTCGGGGTGGGCGGGACAGAGCAGCTATCGAACACCAGCCAATTATTTGTGTATGCAGCTCCGCCCTGACCCCATCCTTTTGGCTGGCGTTCGATAGCTGCTCTGTCCCGCCCACCCTGACATCGCCGATGAATTCTGAAAGCTCCTCTCTCTATCCCTCCAGCGCGGGCTAGACATTGCTCTATAAAGTGACAGGTGTGTGATACTGTCTTGTAATCTAACTGTGTGCAGGGAGAGAGAGAGGAGCTTTTAGAATTCATCGGCGATGTCGGGGTGGGCGGGACAGAGCAGGTTTGGAACACCAGCCAATTATTTGGCTTCTTAAGAAAGGGGCAGAGCCGCATACATGTAGCGGCCCACCCTGACCCCATCCTATTGGCTGGCAATCAATAGCTGCTCTGTCCCGCCCACCCGACATCGCCAATGAATATTCTGAAAGCTTCCTCTCTCTCTCCCTGCACACAGTTAGATTATAAAACAGTGTCACACAAAACAGAGCTTCCAGCACCAATATCTGCTCAATGCTATATTATCTCAGCCAGCAAGGGCTAGACATTGCTGTACAGGGCCGCCATCAGGAATTTTGGGGCCCCTTACACAGCTTCAGACATGGGGCCCCCCCTGGAGCAGAGGAGAACCGGGGGGGGGGGTGCTGCCGCCGCGCCGCAAGTTGAGAAGTGGGGGGGCTGCCGCAAATTGAGAAGCGGGGGGGTGCCACGAATTGAGAAGCGGGGGGGGGGAGCCACAAATTCCCGAATTGAGAAGCGGGGGGGTGCCACGAATTGAGAAGCAGGGGGTTTGGGTGCTGACGAACACAAAAAAAACAAAAACAAAACAAAAAAAGGGGGGTTGCCATCCAGGGCCCTGGGGACTTCCGGGCCTCTGGGGACCTCCTGGGCCCCTTACAAAAAAATATATATATAAAAAAAAAAATAATAACATTCATTTTTATAAAAAAAAGAGGGAGGTTTCCATCCGGGGCCCTGGGGACCTCTGGGCCCCTTACAAAAATAAATAAATAAATAAATAAAAAAAATTAAATGAAAAAATGTATAATAATATTTTTTTATAAAAAATAAATAAAAAAAGGGAGGTTTCCATCTGGGGCCCTGGGGACCTCCGGGCCTCTGGGGACCTCTGGGCCCCTTACAAAAAAATAAATAAATAAATAAAATAAATAAATAAATAAAAATTTAATAAAAAAATTAATAATAAAAACAATTATAAAAAAAAGGGGGGTTGACATTCGGGGCCCTGGGGAACTCCGGGCCCCTGGGGTCCTCTGGGCCCCTTACAAAAAAAAATATATATAAAAAAAAAAGGGGGGCCATCCGGGCCCCTGTGGACCTCCGGGCCCCTTACAGGTGTACTGCCTGTACCACCCTGATGGCGGCCCTGTTGCTGTATAAAGTGACAGGGCATTACTGAGCATGTGCGATATTTGGAGGTGCATGATGGGTAGATAGCTGCACAGAAATCCAGGAAATGAACACGAGTGGGCTTCAGATGCCCACAACTAAAATGGAAACTGCCTGCTTCCGAGATCAGTAAGTAAATAACTATTATTAACGAAAGTAAAAGCGCAAAAAGTATGACATGTTAGAAATGTTCATTTACAGGTTTTGACACTTACAGAGCAGTGTTTAAAAAAAAAAATTTGGGGACTGGAACTCCCCTTTAAGTTAAAAATTATTCATCCAGCACCAACTATAGACACTTCACCCTCAACTGCTTTCTGAAACATTTCGCCCCTTTTTTTGGGACTTAATCAAAGGGGTGTGTAGTGTCTTTAGTTTCTGTTGGACAAATAACGTTGTTTTGAGTTGGATGTAACTGTGGTGTCCAGCTTTACGTTTTTCAATATTTGAATGCACTGAATTGGTGTGCACTAGGGATGAGCTTCGAGTTCGAGTCGAACTCATGTTCGACTCGAACATTGCCTGTTCGCCCGTTCGCCGAACAGCGAACAAATTGGGGTGTTCGCGGCAAATTCGAAAAATCTATGGGAGAAATCTAAAGTGCTAATTATAAAGGCTTATATGCAAGTTATTGTCCTAAAAAGTGTTTGGGGACCGGGGTCCTGCCCCAGGGGACATGTATCAATGCAAAAAAAAGTTTTAAAAACGGCCGTTTTTTCGGGAGCAGTGATTTTAATAATGCTTAAAATGAAAAGATAAAAGTGAAATATTCCTTTAAATTTCGTACCTGGGGGGTGTGTATGATATGCATGTGAAGTGGCGCATGTTTCCCGTGCTTAGAACTGTCCCTGCAAAAAATGTCATTTTTGAAAGAAAAAAAGTCTTTTAAAACTGACTCGCGGCTATTAATGAATTGTCGGCTCCCGGCAATACATACAAAAGTCATTGATAAAAAAAAAAAAAAAGCGTGGGGGTTCCCCAGAATTCAATTACCAGGCCCTTCAGGTCTGGAATGGATATTAAGGGGAACCCCGCCGCAAATTTAAAAAAAAATTGACGTGGGGTTCCCCCAAATATCCATTCCAGGCCCTTCAGATCTGGCATGGATTTTAAGGGGAACTCCACCCCAAATTTAAAAAAAAATGGCGTGGAGTCCCCCTAAAAATCCATACCAGACCCCTTATCCGAGCACGCAACCTGGCCGGCCGCAGGGGAAAAGGGGGGGACGAGAGAGCGGCCCCCCCTCCCTCCTGAACCATACCAAGCCACATGCCCTCAACATGGGGAGGATGTCCCCATGTTGATGGGGACAAGGGCCTCATCCCCACAACCCTTGCCCGGTGGTTGTGGGGGTCTGCGGGCGGGGGGCTTATCAGAATCTGGAAGACCCCTTTAACAAAGGGGACCCCCAGATCCCGGCCCCCCCTATGTGAATTGGTAAGGCCTACCATTTCACGAAGAAAGCGTAAATTTTTTTTTAAAAGAAACACACAAACACCTTGAAAAAGTCCTTTATTTAAAATAATAAAAAAAAAAAAAAACATTCCAGTGGTGAAATTCAGTGTCCCGCGGCGATCCCGATGTCCAGCGCTGTCCTTCATTGGTTGTGCCTGAGCGGACCTGATGGGGAACTCCCTCTCAGTATTTTAAATGTATAGACCCGCCCCTTCTAAAGTTCCCCATCAGGTCCGCTCAGCGGACCAGATGCGGAACATGACAAGGGGCGGGTCTATACATGTATTACCAAAGTGAGAGCAGTTCCCCATCAGGTCCGCCCCCTCGGTATGTCGGACCCGCCTACGTCATTGGCTTGAGCGGGGAACTTCCTTCACTGTGTAATTTAAATTTACATAGTGAAGGAAGTTCCCCGCTCAAGCCAATGACGTAGGCGGGTCCGACATACCGAGGGGGCGGACCTGATGGGGAACTGCTCTCACTTTGGCAATACATGTATAGACCCGCCCCTTCTCATGTTCCGCATCTGGTCCGCTGAGCGGACCTGATGGGGAACTTTAGAAGGGGCGGGTCTATACATTTAAAATACTGAGAGGGAGTTCCCCATCAGGTCAGCTCAGGCACAACCAATAAAGGACAGCGCTGGACATCGGGATCGCCGCGGGACACTGGATTTCACCGCTGAAATGTTTTTTTTCTTTTTTTTTAATAAAGGACCTTTTCAGGACCTTTTTAATAAAGGACTGTGTAATACATGTATAGACCCGCCCCTTCTCATGTTCCACATCAGGTCCTCAGCCTTACACCTAGTCATTGGCTGAGCGGACCTGATGGGGAACTTTAGAAGGGGGTGGTCTATACATTTAATAGACTGTGGAGGAAGTTCCCCAACAGGTCCGCTCAAGCTCAGCCAATGACAGACAGCGCTGGACATCGGATCGCCGCGGGACACTGGATTTTACCGCTGGAATGTTTTTTTTTTTTTTTTATTTTTTTTTTTTAATAAAGGACTTTTCCAAGGTGTTTGTGTGTTTTTTTTAAACATTTTTTTACGCTTTCTTCGTGAAATGATAGGGGTACAATGTACCCCTTACCAATTCACATAGGGGGGGGGCCGGGATCTGGGGGTCCCCTTTGTTAAAGGGGTCTTCCAGATTCCGATAAGCCCCCCGCCCGCAGACCCCCACAACCACCGGGCAAGGGTTGTGGGGATGAGGCCCTTGTCCCCATCAACATGGGGACATCCTCCCCATGTTGAGGGCATGTGGCCTGGTACGGTTCAGGAGGGAGGGGGGGCCGCTCTCTCGTCCCCCCCTTTTCCCCTGCGGCCGGCCAGGTTGCGTGCTCGGATAAGGGGTCTGGTATGGATTTTTAGGGGGACTCCACGCCATTTTTTTTTAAATTTGGGGTGGAGTTCCCCTTAAAATCCATGCCAGATCTGAAGGGCCTGGAATGGATATGTGGGGGAACCCCACGTCAATTTTTTTTTAAATTTGCGGCAGGGTTCCCCTAATATCTATTCCAGACCTGAAGGGCCTGGTAATTGAATTCTGGGGAACCCCCGCGCTTTTTTTTTTTTTTTTATCAATGACTTTTGTATGTATTGCCGGGAGCCGACAATTCATTAATAGCCGCGAGTCAGTTTTAAAAGACTTTTTTTCTTTCAAAAATGACATTTTTTGCAGGGACAGTTCTAAGCACGGGAAACATGCGCCACTTCACATGCATATCATACACACCCCCCAGGTACGAAATTTAAAGGAATATTTCACTTTTATTTTTTCATTTTAAGCATTATTAAAATCACTGCTCCCGAAAAAACGGCAGTTTTTAAAACTTTTTTTTGCATTGATACATGTCCCCTGGGGCAGGACCCGGGTCCCCAAACACTTTTTAGGACAATAACTTGCATATCAGCCTTTATAATTAACACTTTAGATTTCGAACGTTCGAGTCCATTGTATTTAATAGGGTTCTAAAGTTTACACGAACATTTTGTCTGTTCGCAGGTTCTGGTGCGAACCGAACAGGGGGGTGTTCGGCTCATCCCTGGTGTGCAACCGCATCCCCTCTTTCTGTACAAGAGTAGTGTTCCAAGAGTCATCATGAAGTGTGTCTCAAGCAGACAGATTAAAGTTTGGAAGATGACATTTGTAAAATGAATGTTTGATTTGTTTTTATGGGGCTGCAAGCCCAGATGTTAAGCAAGACACATTGGTAATTGAAACATTTGCAAAATATTATTACAAAAGTCCACTGCAGAGTATTTAATAAAAGTGATGGAATTTTGGCAACGTAAACTAGGTAATTAAATCTGAGGAAGTTATGGATTTCCATTGCCCTATACTCTTAATATACTTCTCAGTCAGTAATCCAGTGGCGGACCGTCCATAGGGGCGCCCGGGCGCCGCCCCCTCCTTCACAGGCAGTCAAAAAAATATATATATATTATTTAGAAATGTCCCATTAAAAAAAAAAAAAGTTGAAAAAAAGGTCCTTATGTGCGCTGTGTCCGGGCACAGTGAGTATGGGAAGCACCACGTCTATGCAATCATGAGATTGCAAATGAGGCACTTCATTTGCAGCCAAAAATCATCTTTGTGGCGCGGTCGATCGCGCCACAGCTTCCGGTACGATGGACTGTATTATGGCCGCCGGGCGGGTGCATATGCATAGACTTTTCACCGCCCCACGTGGGCGGTGCTTTCTGTTCTGACGTCACTTCCGGTATTTGCACTAGGCGATTACAGGAAGTGACGTCAGCACTCACAGCTCCGTGGAACGCACTGCCCGAGCGGTACATCAACAGGTAAGCTGAAGCTTGCGGCGCCATGCCTTCCTCAACCCTTATATCATCTGGGAGTGGACTGTGCAATGACTCACTCAGCCTGTTCTGTAACAATGGATGTCAACCTAGGTCAGGGCACAGGAAAATCCTCTTGGTTAAAGACATAGAAATGCTCAGGATAAAGAGGACCACTATTCATGTGATGATATAGGAGTTCCCCAGACCACAGGATATAGGCCGGGTGTCAAAGTTCCCAAAGAGAAGAAACATTTGCTTTACTTTCCTTGATTATGAGGAATTTCAGTATGGTGGACATCTCTTGCGCTGTGACTGCCTCCAGGTAAGCAGATTCAGACCTCTCTCTGGGAACAGAAGCCTGCAGTGCTCTGGCTTGACTTCAGTGACTTGTTATGTCATGTGACTTTTCTCAGCTCTGCCATCCTGTGTACTCCGAGGAACTGACAGGTCAGCAGATCAGCGATCTCAAGAATGTGAGGAGAGAATGTGAGTCAGCGACAGCTTCAGCTTTAAATCCTGTCAGGCATACAGGCATATTTTTAGAGATGGTGGACAAGTGCAGGAACAAGAAGGCAATGTGTAGGGAGATACATGAGGGGATGTGTAAAAGGAAGGGAGGTAAATGTGGGCAAGAGGGGGTATTGTGTACAGGTAGGGTGTACTACATACAGAGAGGGGGGTTAATATGTATGGGGGGTAATATGTACAGGGAGGGGGTTAATATGTACTGGAGGGGTAAATATGTACAGGGGGAGTTAATATGTACAGTGGGGTTAATATGTACAGGAGGGGGTAATATGTACAGGTGGGTGTAATATGTACAGGGAGGGGGGGGGTAATATGTACAGGGAGGGGGCTAATATGTACAGGAGGGTGTAATATATCTGTGACTGAGGCTGCACTATATACCCTGATCTGTGACTGAACTATATACCCTGATCTGTGACTGCACTATATACCCTGATCTGTGAGGCTGAGCTGTACACTCTGTTCTGTGATGCTGGGGCTGTAAAATTGGTCCTGTGATGCTGGGGCTGTATACTCTGTGCTGTGATGCTGGGGCTGTATACTCTGTGCTGTGATGCTGGGGCTGTATACTCTGTGCTGTGATGCTGGGGCTGTATACTCTGTGCTGTGATGCTGGGGCTCTATACTCTGTCCTGTGATGCTGGGGCTGTATACTCTGTGCTGTGATGCTGGGGCTGTATACTCCTGAAACTATGGGTGGAAGCAAGTGGGATACAGGGGACGGAGTGAGTATTCTATAAGGGGTGGGGCTTATGGGAAGTGGGAGGGGTCTGGTGCCCCCCCATCCTAAAACTTCACCAGTCGCCACTGCAATAATCATCAACTAATGGCAAACTATCATGAATTAAATTACCCACACAAGTTCCCTTCATATGACTGCCTAAACATGAAAGCAAAGGTACTGATAAAAAGAAAAGTTCCACAAGGTTTTTGTTGTTATTTGGTGAACTCATGCACCTGCAAGCTTCTATTATATATTTGCATGTGCTGCAATAAAAAAACACCTGTCCCTATCATAAAATTGACAAAAGTGGATAATGACAACTATTTTCCAAAATAAATAAATTTGATTGCGGTGTCTTGCGGTTATTTGCAACTGTTTTCCGGCCAGACTGTCATATGAATATAATAAATCACACAATGGGCACCCAACGACTACGGGTATCCTTACATAGGACTATACATATCAGCATAAAACCCAAAACATATATATATATATATATATATATATATATATATATATATATATATATGTATATATATATATATATATATATACACACACACACACAAATAAGATAATGAAGGAGAAAAGCCATCTAGTTCCCACAGCAATTTTGCTACATGATGAAACATTACATATAATATAAATATATCGTATCTCAGTTGTGTTTATCATTTGGCTTGTGACCAGAGTAGCATAGCAAAGCTGGCCATACAATGTAAAATTTTTGTTTGAACATTTGAAATTTTAAGTTGTTTATCAGAACTTTCTTTTTGCCATCATTTAACTAATTTAATTTGAAAGCTCTTAAAATTTTGGCCAGACCTGATACTTGAATGGAACCCCAGACATATTACATATGTTTCATTACAATATGTAGAATTTTTCCCTGCTAATTTGAATTTTCTCATCATTTTGGTAAAAAATGAACGCCGATTGGGCCCCACTAACCATTAGACAATCAAAGGTTCTCGATTGGAGTTTGGCCAGCCTAAAGGGCAACTATACCTCTACCTGGGAAAAATATAGCAAATAAAAAAATATATATAGCATATACAATTGCGACACAAGCCATATTGCAATTTATTATTAATAAAAATTGATAAGATAAAGTGGGTGCAGCACTGGAATTTTAAAGCTTGTTATAATTATTCCAAATATTGAAATGGAAAAGGTAACAAATTTTCTCAAAAATTTGAAGTGAGCATCCATATAGGAGTGTAGATATCAAACTTGTAGAAGAAAATTTGTGAAAATAAATCCTCCATCCAAGATAATTCACACCCAGTAAGGAAGTAGTCTCCTTACCAGCTTTCCATGACTGCCATAAAGGTAGTCTCACCGCGCAAAGGGAATTCAGTCTCCCCAAAACCTCTAATGATGCCTGGATCTGCTGCTAGACTCTGGATTTTTACTGCTGTAGGTCTGTATGGTTGCTGTATGGATGCTTACTGGCGAAATCTTCACGGATTCATACTATATTGGGACTTTGTTTTATTTTTGTTTTTTTATCCTTGATTTCATTTTCACTATTTAAATATTTGGATAGTTTATTTTTTTTATTCATTAACCACTTCCCGCCCCGTCAATAGCAGATTGACGTCCGGGAAGTGGTTCTGTTATCCACACTGGACGTCATATGACGTCCTGCGGCATAACAGCCGCCGCGCGCCCTGGGGGGGTGCACATCGCGGCGATCGGTGGAGCGGTGGGTCAGTCTGACACACCGCTACACTGATCTCGGTAAAAAGCCTCCGGCGGAGGCTTTTTACCACGTGATCAGCCGTGTCCAATCACGGCTGATCACAATGTAAACAGGAAGAGCCGTTGATCGGCTCTTCCTCACTCGCGTCTGACAGACGCGAGTAGAGGAGAGCCGATCGGCGGCTCTCCTGACAGGGGGGGTTCACGCTGATTGTTTATCAGCGCAGCCCCCCTTCGGATACCCACACTGGACCACCAGGGAAGCCCCCCAGGACCACAGGGAAGCCCCAAGCATGTGGATGGCCCCCATGGCCATCCACATGTAGTAAAATAAAAAAAAATGAAAAAAAAAATGCCAATCAGTGCCCACAAATGGGCACTGACTGGCACTATGATGGCACCACCTCAATGTGTGGTGGCTGGCATTGCTGGGCATCAGTGTCCATCAGTGCCACCTACTAGTGTCCATCAGCGCCACCTATCAGTGCCCATCCGTGCCCATCCGTGCCCATCTGTGCCCATAAGTGCCCACCTATCAGTGCCCGTCCATGCCACCTATCAGTGCCGCCTATAAGTGCCCATCAGTGCCGCCTATAAGTGCCAATCAGTGCCGCCTATGAGTGCCAATCAGTGCCGCCTATGAGTGCCAATCAGTGCCGCATACCAGTGCCCATCAGTGCCGCCTATCAGTGCCCATCATCAGTGCCCATCAGTGCCACCTCATTGGTGCCACCTCATCGGTGCCCATCAGTGTCGCCTTATCAGTGCCCATCAGTGCCGCCTTATCAGTGCCCGTCATTGAAGTAGAAAAGGTACTTATTTACAAAAAAAATTAACAGAAATAAAGAAAAACGTTGTTTTTTTCAAAATTTTCGCTCTTTTTTTTATTTGTTGTGCAAAAAATAAAAATCGCAGAGGCAATCAAATACCACCGAAAGAAAGCTCTATTTTTGGGAACAAAATGATAAAAAATTTGTTTGGGTACAGTGTAGCATTCATTCAAATTGCGACAGCGCTGAAAGCTCAAAATTGGCTTGGGCAGGTATTGAAGTGGTTAACTTGTATATTTCATAATATTATTGAAACTCTTATGTTTTTGGTTCAATAGTTTTCTCACTATTATCTGGAGACCTTGCCTTAGTTCTCCTCTTTCAGCTTTTTTTCACTTCAAATTTTTGAGAAAATTTGTTATCTTTTCCATTTCAATATTTGCAACAAGTATAACAAGCTTTAAAACTCCAGCGCTGAACCCACTTGATCTTATACATTTCACTGAGTTTTTTGCATTTAAAACTTTTTGGTGCTAGCAGCTTTCTTTTATATACTATTATTAATTTATAGTCTCTTTGCCTATATTTCTAGCGCAGAATTAACCTCTTGTTTTTTTTTACACGTTAATAAAAATTGCCTTTCCTTTTCAATCTGCAGTGCTGTACTTTTCTGTAAAACGCAATGCAATATGGCAAACTGGAGGCACTCTGTGCGCCATTGGTGTTCATTACCTCTTATTAGTGGCCACCAGTACATAGGAGGAATCCCTTCAGTTCTCCCATATAGAGGAGTTTATCTCCCAAGGTTGAGACACTAGGTTCTTTCATTCTATTAACAGGTTAAGACCCACTAATTCGGGGTACTTTGTCGCAGTAAGTGGGCTTAGCACTATATGACCATATAGTGTGACCAAACCCCCGTATTTTTAAATATGTTCAGGTGTTTTTAACTAGCCTTGCAGGATAAATGTCATTTTTGCATGTGTGCGCTTTAATCTGTTTTGTATTGGTGTACAGGACTGCCCCAGAAATGTAGTTTCCTGCTTGTGTGATTGGCTCACAGTTTTTTCCCAGAAGTCTCCACTAAGACACAAGCAAACATTTTAGGCATCTCCTGCAACAAAAATGTCAGTTTTGGTGAGATGCTCCTAAAGGGTTAAATACTTCTAAAGGAATGCAGACCATGCCACTCTCCTCATTAGAACACTGAAATGGCATCAGCTGATCAAAAATGAAAAAGTCACTCCTATTCAGAATCAGTCCTGTACAAGACATGATCCAGCAAACAACTATTCCTTTAGAGCAAACACAGTTACAGTAGGTGTCAGGAAAGTGTTCACCCGCTGGTGTCGCTGTCAGTCTCTTGGATCGCAGTACCAGTGTCCACCAGCGGGCATCGTTCAACACTCAGGACCTGTAGTGAGAGGACTCGCCTGCTGGTGGCACTGTTGGATCCTTGGGCCGTAGTACCGGTGTCCATCAGCAGGTGTATCCCGGCAGTGTGGAGCAGACAGCACCTCCTGCGCTCAGGTGTTACTTGAGGCCAATTACTGGCATTCACATATATACCCGGCTGATGAGTATTCTCATCACCTTGGTATCGTCCTTGTGCCCTGATCCGTACCTGCTGTCTGATAATCTGAACCTGTTCCTGAATCTACTACCTGAGTACCTGATCCTGTCTCCCTGTCCTGACCCATCCATCCTCTCCCTGTCCTGTTGTTCCTTACCCCATCTGCTGATCTCCTGTTGATGACCCTGGCCTGGCTTACATTTGTGCTTTTGGAATTGCCCTTTGTTATTTGCTGTTCTCCTGTGTATGACCCTGGCCTGGCTAATGTGTATGAAATTGATACTTCCCTTTGGCTGTATATAATTATCTGTTGTTTGTGGGTTTTCTGTTGGTTGGTTGAGCACTATTTGTATTTGGGGTGTTTTCCTTATTATCACTTATTTTTATTAAACTTTATATTATTCACTTTTACATGCGTTTTTTGTTTCCTCTTGCAATCCACACAAGTCTGGTCACACCTGGTTTAGGACAGTATACCAAGGCCATCCCTGACCAGAAGTGGTTGCACAGAGGAACCATCTCGGTTCTGTTTTGCTTTGCTGATATGAATTTAGATGTAATTAGTTATTATGCTCTGCTGGCGTCAGAGAGCGGTGAATATCTCGGCCAGACACTGAAAGAGTGGACCAGTGATCAGCTGCTGGAGATCATTCGTTTAGCTCACTCTGTGGTTGATCAGGGCTGTATGCTGTTTGGGGATGTTCAGCCTTTAATTAAAATATGTACAGAGCTGGCTCTGCCCTGTATCTCAAAGGGCTGTGATGATTTTTCTCCCCCCTTTAGTATTAATCAGGTTGTATCCAGTGGCGGCTGGTGCTTAAATTTTTTGGGGGGGCGCAAACAAACTGAAAAAAAAACAAAAAAACAACAACAACAACAAACACCAATTGCCGCCACTGTGCCCATTAAACGCAGCCACTGTGCCCAAACGCCACCAGTTTGTCCCCAAATGCAGCCCAGTTTGTCCCCATAATACAGCCAGTTTGTCCCCAAAACAAACAGCCAGTTTGTCCCCCAAATGCAGCCAGTTTGTCCCCCAAATGCAGCCAGTTTGTCCCCCATAATACAGCCAGTTTGTCCCCCATAATACAGCCAGTTTGTCCCCCATAATACAGCCAGTTTGTCCCCCCAAATGCAGCCAGTTTGTCCCCCCAATATACAGCCCATTAGTCCCCCCAATATACAGCCCGTTTGTCCCCCCAATATACAGCCCGTTTGTCCCCATATACAGCCCGTTTGTCCCCCATATACAGCCCGTTTGTCCCATATACAGCCAGTTTCCCCCCCATATACAGCCAGTTTGTCCCCCATATACAGCCAGTTTGTCCCCCATATACAGCCAGTTTGTCCCATATACAGCCAGTTTGTCCCCGAAATGCAGCCAGTTTCACCCCCATATACAGCCAGTTTGTCCCCCATATACAGCCAGTTTGTCCCCCATATACAGCCAGTTTGTCCCATATACAGCCAGTTTGTCCCCCAAATGCAGCCAGTTTCACCCCCATATACAGCCAGTTTGTCCCCCATAATACAGCCAGTTTGTCCCCCAAATACAGCCAGTTTGTCCCCCATATACAGCCAGTTTGTCCCCCATAATACAGCCAGTTTGTCCCATATACAGCCCGTTTGTCCAATATACAGCCAGTTTCCCCCCCATATACAGCCAGTTTGTCCCCAAAATACAGCCAGTTTGTCCCCCCAATATACAGCCAGTTTGTCCCCCCAATATACAGCCAGTTTGTCCCCCCAATATACAGCCAGTTTGTCCCCCAATATACAGCCAGTTTGTCCCCCAAATGCAGCCAGTTTGTCCCCCAAATGCAGCCAGTTTGTCCCCCAATATACAGCCAGTTTGTCCCCCCAATATACAGCCAGTTTGTCCCCCCAATATACAGCCAGTTTGTCCCCCAAATGCAGCCAGTTTGTCCCCCAAATGCAGCCAGTTTGTCCCCCAATATACAGCCAGTTTGTCCCCCAAATGCAGCCAGTTTGTCCCCCATATGCAGCCAGTTTGTCCCCCAAATGCAGCCAGTTTGTCCTCATAATACAGCCAGTTTGTCCTCATAATGCAGCCAGTTTGTCCCCCCAATATACAGCCAGTTTGTCCCCATAATACAGCCAGTTTGTCCCCATAATGCAGCCAGTTTGTCCCCCATAATACAGCCAGTTTGTCCCCATAATGCAGCCAGTTTGTCCCCATAATGCAGCCAGTTTGTCCACCATAATACAGCCAGTTTGTCCCCATAATGCAGCCAGTTTGTCCCCCATAATGCAGCCAGTTTGTCCCCCATATGCAGCCAGTTTGTCCCCCAAATGCAGCCAGTTTGTCCCCATAATACAGCCAGTTTGTCCCCCCCAGCCCTGCACTTACCTTCCTCGGGTCAGCGCCGTCCTTCTTCCGTCCTCGATGTCTTCTCCCGCCCTCGATGTCGCTTCAGCCAATCAGGTTACCGGTAACCAGACCTGGTGAACCTGATTGGCCAGGGAATGCACCCCCCGTGCGTCCTCTCGTTAGATATTTAGAAGCCGATTACAGCCCTCAGGCTGTAGTCGGGAAGCCTATCAGAGCCGCTGGCTTCTGATAGGCACTTCTACAGACCAACCAGACGCTGTGATTCAGATGGCCGGCGCTCAAGGGGCCGGCCATCTGAATAGTGGGCGGCAGCAATACATAGGTTCATGCAATGCATGAACCTATGTATTGTTGTGGTGAGTGACGGGCGCAGGAGCGAGCGGGGGCGACGCTTCTGCGCCCACTATGGACGCACCACCAATGTGAAAAAAAAGGACATAAAAAAAAAAAAAACTCTTAAAGGGCCCGTTTTTTTTTTTTTTTTTGGTGACCACAGAAGGGGGGGCGGCGCCCGGGCGCCCCCTATGGACGGGCCGCCACTGGTTGTATCTCTGGTATGGCTGTTGGAGGATGATTCTGTCTATTTTCTTGAGAACTATTCGGCTTGTCCTAAACAGGTGCTAAGGGATTGTATAGATTCAGTGCAGTCCCTGGTTAAACAGGCAGTATGTGAACCCACTTTTGTTCAACCTGTACTTCAGGCATGGTCAGACTTATTATATCCAGCTTCTGTCAGCTCTCCACAACCCGGACCTGCTATTAGACACCTGCCTGCCCAAACTTATTTTCTTCCATCACCCATGGCAACCTCAGCTACAGTCCAAAATACCCTGCTTCCCACCAAGTATCAATACCCTGTTTCTACTCCTTGCACCTATCCTGACTTTAACCCACCTGCCTCTTCTCTACTACCTACAACTTCCCCACAAAAACTTCCTCTGGCTGCTGTTTCCTCTTCCCTGACATATCTCAGCCCTTCTATCCAGTCTGCTTCACCCCCTACCTACAGTTCCGCAGTCACCTACAGAACTCCAGCGATTAAGCCAAAGAAGAAACTGAAGTTCTTTCCTACACACACAATCCTGCCAGTAACCCAACCTTCTTCCGCACCAACCAACCTGCTCCAGTCTGCCGTCATGCCAGCTGAACCTGATGACCCTCCCGATCCTGCCGAATCTCTACCTGCTATCTTGCTTGAAATTCCTGTGCCCCAGTCTGATGTGCTTGCTGTTCAGCCTGTTGTGCCAGCGCCAGTGCCTGCTACCCAGCCTGACGTCCCAGTGCCTGCTACCCAGCCTGACATCCCAGTGCCTGGTACCCAGCCTAACATCCCAGTGCCTGCTACCCAGCCTGACGTCTCAGTGCCTGCTACCCAGCCTGATGCCCCAGTGCCTGCTAACCGGCCTGACGTCCCAGTGCCTGCTACCCGGCCTGACGTCCCAGTGCCTGCTACCCAGCCTGACGTCCTAGTGCCTGCTACCCGGCCTGACGTCCCAGTGCCCGCTGCCCAGTCTGATGTCCCTGAGCCCACGTTCCAGCCTAAAGTTCCAGTGCCAGTGTTCCAGCCTGATGTTCCGGTGTCCATGTTCCAGTCTGGCGTTCCAGTGACTGCGGTCCAGTCTGATGTGCCTGCTTTCCAGTCTGACGCCTCAGTGCCTGCTGTCCAGTCTGACGCCCCAGTGCCTGCTATCCAGTCTGATGCCTCAGTGCCTGTATGCCAGCCCGAAGTTCCTGTATGCCAGCCCGAAGTTCCTGTATGCCAGCCCAAAGTTTCTGTATGCCAGCCTGAAGTTCCTGTGCCTGTATGCCAGCCTGGAGTTCCTGTGCCTGTATGCTATCCTGTAGTTCCTGTGCCTGTATGCCAGCCTGAAGTTCCTTTGCCCATGTTTCAGACTTGTGTCCCTGTGCCCGTGTTCCAGCCTGAAGTCTCGGTCCCCGTGTCCCAGCCTTAAGATCCGGTGTTCCAGCCCGGAAATCCAGAAATCCAGTGTTCCAGCCCGGAGATCCGGTGTTCCAGCCCAGAGATCCGGTGTTCCAGCCTGGAGATCCGGTGTCCCAGCCTGAAGATCCGGTGTCCCAGCCTGAAGATCCGGTGCCTGTATTCCTGACTGATGTTTCGGTACCCGTGTCTCTGCCTGGAGTCTCGGTGCCCGTGTCTCTGCCTGGAGTCTCGGTGCCCGTATCTCTGCTTGGAGTCTCGGTGCCCGTATCTCTGCTTGGAGTCTCGGTGCCCATATCTCTGCCTGGAGTCTCAGTACCAGTGTCTCAGCCTGAAGTTTCGGTGCCTGTTACCCAGTCTGCTAAACCGGTGCCCCTCACCTGGCCTGTTAAGCCAGTGCCCATCATCCGGCTTGCTGGACCAGTGCCCGGCATCCAGCTTGCTGAACTGGGGCCTGTTAACCAGCCCGCTGGGCCGGGGCCCGTTACTCTGCTTGCTGGGCCGGTGCCTGTCATCCAGTCTGCCGTTACGGTGCTCGCTGCTCGCTGCTCGACTTGATGTCCCAATGTTTGCTGCCCAGCTCGATGACCCGGAGCCCACTTCCCAGCTTGATGACCCGGAGCTCGCTGCCCAGCCTGATGACCCGGATCCTGCTGCCCAGCTCGCCGACTCGGAGCCCGCTGCCCAGCTCGACGACCCGGAGCCCGCTGCCCAGCTCGACGACCTGGAGCCCGCTGCCCAGCTCGATGACCCAGAGCCCGCTGCCCAGCTCGATGACCCGGAGCCCGCTGCCCAGCTCGATTAAACGGAGACTGCTGCCCAGCTAGATGACCCGGAGCCCGCTGTCTGCCCTGATATGCCCGCTGTCTGCCCTGATGTGTCTGCTGTCTGCGCTGATGTGCCCGCTGTCCAGTGTAATGTACCTGTTGCCCTGCCTGAAGCGTCTGATGCCCTGCCTGAAGCGCCTGTTGCCCAGCCTGACGTACCCCCATCCGTGGTTCAGCCTGATGTCAGACTATGGACAATTACAGCTAGTTGGAGCGTCCGGAGGCAGGAAAGGGATCACCCGCTGGTGGAACTGTCGGTCTCTTGGATCGCAGTACCAGTGTCCACCAGAGGGTGTCATTCAACACTCAGGACCTGTAGTGAGAGGACTCACCTGCTGGTGGCACTGTTGGATCCTTGGGCCTTAGTACCGGTGTCCACCAGCAGGTCTATCCCGGCAGTGTGGAGCAGACAGCACCTCCTGCGCTCAGGTGTTACTTGAGGCCAATTACTGGCATTCACATATATACCCGGCTGATGAGTACTCTCATCGCCTTGGTATCGTCCTTGTGCCCTGATCCGTACCTGCTGCCTGATAATCTGAACCTGTTCCTGAATCTGCTACCTGAGTACCTGATCCTGTCTCCCTGTCCTGACCCATCCATCCTCTCTGTAACGGAACCCGAATATGAGATGGGTTAAAGCCGTTTAGGACATTCCCTTTCCGAACACCAAGGCAGCTACCGACACTCCAGTCAGGCGAACAAGACCCATAAGAATAATTCTCCCCCAAATACGAGACGAGGCTCTGTGTTGAGGTTAAAGCAGGAATCACAATCTTTATTGAAAGACTACAGGCTTATATACAGTAAAAAAGGAGGTGCATACATATCCTGCTCATATTACTCTGAAAATACACCTGTGACCAGACCTAATTAACATGAGCTAATTAACTAATCCCTTTAGGCAGCCAATGTGACTCTCTAACTACAATACACATTAACACAGAACTCCTTCACACAATTACAGGGTCAATTAGCACAAGCCACAATGAAAGATCCTTAGAAGTTATCCTAGATTAATTTACATTATAACAGACAGACATGTGGCTGGAGTTGACATCATCAGCCTCATTAAGCAACAGACAGTCAGTCTGTTACCTTGAACTTCCTGGAATGCCCATATTAGGAGTTATACTTCCTGGGCATAGACCTCACAGCACACAGGGGATAACATCTTCATATTTCTTGAGAGATATTGTTAATAAATATTACTGTCCCATTTGAAGTAGTCCAAGATATATTTTCTCAGTCACCCTATGCCCCTAATGGGGATTTAGACATAAGAGGTGCATGGGGAGCTGAAGCAAGAGTATCCCATACTTTCCAGGGGGTTCTGGGTTCCACGGGCCCTCCCGTCACACTCTCCCTGTCCTCTGGTTCCTTACCCCATCTGCTGATCTCCCATTGATGACCCTGGCCTGGCTTACGTTTGTGCTTCTGGAATGGCCCTTTGTTATTTGCTGATCTCCTGTGTATGACTCTGGCCTGGCTAATGTGTATGAACTTGGTACTTCCCTTTGGCTGTATATAATTATCTGTTTTTTGTGGGTTTTCTGTTGGTTGGTTGAGCACTATTTGTATTTGGGGTGTTTTCATTATTATCACTTATTTTTATTAAACTTTATACTATTCACATTTACATGCATTTTGGTTTCCTCTTGCAATCCACACAAGTCTGGTCACACCTGGTTTATGACAGTAGGGCTCTGCAACAACGTTTGTTAAAATCCCTGCAACGTATACAGTACATAGATCGCCCAGAGGGGATTATTTTTTCAACAAAAGTTGATTTTACAGTAACAAGGAAAAATTTACTTGTATTGACTAACTACAATGAACTACAACATAACAATTGGATTATACATTTTCTGAATCATCTACTGACATCTTTCTACCTGTAAATGCTCAACTGTATAAATTATCATTACATATGGGCAGACCTTCCAAAACATACATATAATCTGTGCCAGCTGCACACCTATCTTATTTATTATGTCCTGCTGTGCCCCTATTTATGACCTTGAAACCTCAGAACGATTTAAACATCTGTTACCAAATAATACTGTAATTGTTTAGTGAAACCAATTCTACCCTAGTTATGTATTTCTGCACATGGAATGAGCTATAGCAAATATGTGTTTCATTAAAATCATACCATTTACTACGTAGTAGATCAGCAAGGGATGCATAACAGGAGAAGCATTCCAGCGATTTGATCCTCCATGATGACATTTGAAATGGAAAAAAAAAAAAAAAACTTTTATGCAGGAGAGATACAATCAGTTAGTGGAGAGAATTGAATAATGTGTACACCCACAGTCTTTTTAATATAAAGTTTGCAACAATTTTGGATCCTTTGTGTCTATCCATCTTTGCACAGCCAGTCAATAGGGGTTACGTTGACAGCTTCCTACAGCTCCCATATAAAAGCATCATAGGCGTGCACAGCTTCTTACATTATGGTATGCACCACGAAGCTTAAACACTAATGTGTGTGTGTCTGTATGTATATATAAATATATACACTGAGCAAAATTATAAACGCAACACTTTTGTGTTTGCCCCTATTTATCATGAGCTGAACTTAACGATCCACGACTCTTTCTATGTACAGAAAAGGCCTATTTCTCTCAAATATTGTTCACAAATCTGTCTAAATCTGTGTTAGTGAGAACTTTTCCTTTGCCGAGATAATCCATCCACCTCACAGGTGTGGCATATCAAGATGCTCAGAGGCGAGAACAGGGGATCCTGTCCCGAAGCACTAGACAACAATTACAAAAAAGGTGTGGGTGGTTGCAGCAGACACGGGCACCAGAGGACAGTGCAGCTGGGTCGCCACTTTCTGGCTGATAAAAAATCCCTGTGCATGCGGTGATTAGGGTGTGCCTGTGCACATCCGTCACACCCCGTGCGCACATCTATGAAACAAATTACAGAGCACAATGGTCTCAAACTACTTGCCTCCCATTGTTGTCCCCTTTATGCCATCTTATATTAGAGGTCAGTACAAATACAGCACATTGGGATCGGCCCTCATTCAGTGCCAAAATGTAGTCATCTCTATTAGGGATAAGCCAAACATATCTGGGTTCAGTCCATGGGACATTAGCTGAACAGCTCATAATGGTAAACATTAACCAGAACCCCAATGAAGTCAACAGGAGCCAAATCTTTAAAAATCAATTCTGACCATTTTCAAATGGAAATTACCTGTAATCTTTTTTTTTTTCTTTCCAAAATGCCACCCATATACATCTTACAATGAGAATGGCAAAAAGGTTGCAGAGTCCCCCCCCCCCCAAATTAATGCCAGAACCGCTACCCTTGATGAAGGTCTAATAAGGTCTTTTAGGGGGGAATTCTGTACACAAAAACAAAATAATGACATGGGGTCCTAACATTCATACCACACTCTTATCCAAGCATGCAGCCTGCTGGATAGAAAAGGGGGAGAACAAACATGAGCCATACTAGGCCACATGCGTTCAACGTGAGGAAGGTACAGTGGTCCCCCCTGGCAAAGCACCTTGTTCCCATGTTGATGAGGGCCTCTTTCCCACAACCCGAGCCTGGTGATTGTGGGGCTTATATAAATCTGAAAGCCCTCTTTAAAAATGAGGGGCAACCAAATACCACCCCTCCTATGTGAAAAAGTAGGGGGTCAAGTCCTGAGTAAGGTAGGTGGTTTATTTAAAAAAATGTGCAATGATGTAAATGCATCAGCCAGATGCAGATTCTCATCAATTATGATGAATGAAGCTCACTGAAACAAAAACACTGACCCACCAACACATATGTTCTTGTTGTTACTCCTCGTTAAGTGACAGATTCCTGGATGACAGCTGGACTGTAAACAAAGTGGTGGAGATGGTGGCTGATGTCATTGACCAAGTATTGTCATGATGTTGGTCAGGGATGTAGCTACTGACTTCCTAACAAACAGCCTAAATAAGAAGCTTTCTCCGTTAGCAAGGTTAGTAATACAGCTGTTAAATATATCACTTCCCCTCTGCAGTCTGAGGTTTTGCTCAGTGAGCCGGCAAACACCCAATTTTGTTTGCCTGTTCAATAAATGCTGAAAGGCAAAGTTCAGACTGAATTCTACTTCTGTCTCAACCGGAACCTCATCCCTAATTTCTATCAAAGTGGCATTTGCTAAATGTCTTGTGATTGAAAATCTAAGTTAGCAAACAAATGGAAGAAATGTAAATGCCTAGATTTGTCTTGATGGCACATTAGACTACTGCTGCTCTTTCACTGTCCAAACAGAAAATTGTTTTTGTTCTTAAACCATGGGCTGCTGCTGCACTAGGGTTCGGGGGCCTTGGTATGCTTTCAGACAGGGGTTCCTGCATCACCACACTGGCTAAGCAAAATTAATTGTAGCGGAGTGCTATATTTAGGGGGAGTATCTGAGTGGTAATTAGGCTCAGATACACTAATTGTTAGGTTTCTTGGACCATTTCTGTCCCTGGGAGATAGTATTGGTGTGTAGTTTCCTGGGGCCTACAGGTGGCGCTGTTGCCATAGGCCAGGGTTGAACCACTGATACAAGGCTGTGCTTTTTTGTCCCCTCTCGGCAGTGGTGATGGCGGGGCGGGGAACCTGCTGTGCCTGTCAGGAGAGGGTATAAAAAGGGGTGGCCACCTTCCAGTGGGGTCGCGCCCAGGCACCTTCAGCCTGGGTGGTGCGTGTGTCATCTCCGGGTGCCCTAGGCCCGGAGGCCGAGTTCCTGTTCCATCCCAGACACCTTCAGTCTGGGGTGAGGTACTATTTTGGAGGCTGGGTTCTGCCGGGGATTGAGGGCTCCCAGGGTGCTGCCTTACGAGGGGACCCGTATCCAGGATCCAGGAGGCTAGGGAGGTGACCCCTTCTGAAGACCCAGCGCAGAGTCGTGGTGACAGTGGGGGCCTTTGGTAACTCTCCGGAGGGATGTTCTTCTCCTTAACATGGACCAAGTTTCTTCAAGAAGGAAGTGCATGTTCTGTAGGTCATAGTGGCAGTGACTCTACGCACACCAGGTCAGTGGCAGTGACCAAATAGGGCGAGGCCCTATTCACCAGGTCAGTGGCAGTGACCAACTTCACCAAGTCAGTGGCAGTGACTTTCATATTCACCCGGTCTGTGGCAGAGACCGTGCGCCCAAACCTGTTTGTGAAATCAGAACAGTAAGAGAAACGAAATCAAGTTTGTGCCTGCACCTCTTCCCACCTTATCTGACCTGTGTCTTGTACCAACCTGTCTGCTCTCATAGAGACTATTTGTTATCCGTGGTGAAATAAATACAAAAGTTGGACTTTCAGTTGGTGTGGACAGTTACTTTACTGGGGAGAATTAAGGACTTGCCTCTGGCTAATGCAGAGGCGAGATCAGCTCGGGAGGATTCTAACACCAGCCGCAGGCAGGCCCGAAAAACTAACACCGCTCAACCTCCCCATCCAGGAGGGTATGGGCTTCTGGTGCTGTGTGCCTGATTCTTTCCTGCGGAGGAGCCAAATAATGAAAAGCAGGTAAAGTCTGGGGTGGGTGCGCTAGATAATGATTCCTAAAATCTTTATAAGGTAAAAATCCCCCATACTTGTAGCTAGACATGTGCAATTAGTTTCGTTCCAAATTAGTTTTTTAACGAATGTCGACAAATTCGTTAATTCGGAAATATCCGAATTAACGAAAACTTGAATTTTAACGAATATTCGTAAATTTGAATATTCGAAAATTCGTAAATTCGTACATTCGGAAATTCGTACATTCGCACATTCGTAAATGCTTAAATTCGTACATTCGTAAATTTGTAAATTAGTAAATTCGTAAATTCGGAATTTATTAAATAATTAACTAATAATAACTTAACTATTACTAACTATTCAACTATAGGTACCGTATATACTTGAGTATAAGCCGACCCGAATATAAGCCGAGGCACCTAATTTTACCACAAAAAACTGGGAAAACGTATTGACTCGAGTATAAGCCTAGGGTGTCCATCTGCATGCCTCACTGTGCCTCACTTTGCCTCACTGTGTCCATGCCTCACTGTGCCCATGCCTCACTGTGCCCATGACTAGACTGACGTTTAACATGGGAGTCTATAGAAGGGGTGCCTGGCTTTGAAAAATTGGTGCTCCCCAGCCCTTGGTCCCCCAGACAACAAGCTTTGCACACTTGTAGAGGAGACATGGGGCTACATTTGTGCCAATTTTCGTGTCCAGAGGACCTACGACCGGCCAGTCCTGGGTCCCCAAAGTCACCGGAGAAATTACAGTTTAACATGGGAGTCTATGGAAGGGATGCCTGGCTTTGAGAAATCGCTGCTCCCCGGCCATAGGTCCTCCCGACAAAAAACTTGTAGAGGAAGAGTGCAGCTACATGTGTGGCAAGTTTGGGGTCCAGGGGACCTACGGCGGGCCGGTACCAGGTCTGCAAAGTTCGGGAGAGTTTAGGCGCAAAAAGGTGACTCGAGTATAAGCCGAGGGGGCATTTTCAGCACAAAAAAATGTGCTGAAAAACTCGGCTTATACTCGAGTATATATGGTATTGGAATTTCCCTTCAAATTGTGCTGTTAGTGAACTTAACGAATACAAATTTATCCAAAGTTACGAATTGTTTTCCGAAATAATGAATGCCGTATCTAAACGAATGGAACGTAATGAATTAATAATAATAATAAATAATAATAATAAAACCTTTTTATTATTATTATTTATTATTAATTTGTTCCCTTCCATTTGTTTAGATGTGGCATTTGTTATTTCAGGTTATGCATAACTCCGGATAAATTTGTATTCGTTATGTTCGCTAACAGCCAAATTTGAAAGGAAATTACAATACCTATAATTTAATAGTTATTTTTTCAGATTTTCGAATTTTCGGGTTTTCGGATTTTCGAATTTCCAAAATTCCAAATGTAAGAATGTACGAATGTACAAATTTAAAAATGTACGAATGTACAAATTTATAAATTTACGAATTTACGAATTTACGAATGTATAAATTTACGAATGTACGAATTTACGAATGTATAAATTTCCGAATGTACGAATTTACGAATGTATAAATTTACAAATGTACAAATTTACGAATGTACGAATTTACAAATGTACGAATTTACGAATGTATAAATTTACGAATGTACGAATTTACGAATGTACGAATTTACAAATGTATAAATTTACGAATGTATAAATTTACGAATGTACGAATTTACGAATTGCGATCATAATGAATGACCCGAAAAACGAAAAAAAAAAAAAGACGAATGAAACGAAAACGAAAACGAATTTTTTTTTTTGGCAGTGCACATGTCTACTTGTAGCTCACTGTATTTTGTTACGTGTCTACTTATTTCCAACCTAAAAATTAGCTTTAACTGAATTGCTAAACGTCTGTTATTTACAGAGCTCAAAGCCACAAGCTCGTCTTACAAACACAGTCTTTTAGAAAAAAAAAAAATACATAGCAAAAATCTAAAACCTTATTTTAAAATTTTGACTTTAAAAAAATAATCTTAACCACTTCAGCCCATGGGGATTTGGCTGCCAAATGACGAGAGCACTTTTTGTGATTCGGCACTGCGTCGCTTTAACTGAAAATTGCCGACGTGGCTCCCAAACAAAATTTACGTCTTTTTTTCCCCACAAATAGAGCTTTCTTTTGCTATAATAAATATCCGCAAAAAATATATAAAAAAAAAATGTTTTCCTCAGTTTAGGCCTGATACGTATTCTTCTATATATTTTTGGTAAAAAAAAATCGCAATAAGCGTTTTTTGATTGGTTTGCGCATAAGTTATAGCGTCTAAAAAATAGGGGATAGTTTATGGCATTTTTATTAATAATTTTTTTTTTTTTACTAGTAATGGCGGCGATCAGCGATTTTTATCATGACTGCGACATTATGGCGGACACATCGGACACTTTTGACGCTATTTTGGGACCAGTGCTATAAAAATGCACTGATTAGTGTAAATGACACTGGCAGGGAAGGGGTTAACCACTAGGGGGCAAGGAAAGGTTAAGTGTGTCCTAGGGAGTGATTCTAACTGTGTGGGGGCTGGGCTACCTGTGACACAATACTGATCAGTGCTCCCGATGACAGGGAGCAGAAGATCAGTGTCCTGTCACAAGGCAGAACAGGGAGATGCCTTGTTTACACAGGCATCCCCCCATTCTGCAGCTCCGTGACACGATCGCGGTGCACGGTCACGGAGCTTGCGGCAGGGGTGCGTGTGCGCCCACACGGCGGCAAATTTAAAGAGACGTACATGTACGCCCATTTTCCTGCCCGTGCCATTCTGCGGATGTAAATGTTCGTTCGGCGGCCGGCAAGTGGTTAAAATAAAACTGACCCCCAAACTAAAATATTAATTTGCAATAAAAAAAAAAAGTTCCTGAAACAGAAGGGACTAGAGCTTCTTTGGAAAGACAATTTCATTTGCCTCATTGTTTAGATAACAAATATCTATTACAATGGATATCACAGGATTTCTGTCACATATAATAATCTCTGTGCAGTCAGGGCATTAAGAATTTATTATGCATGGTGTAAAGACCTGCTATGCAAATGTAACAGTAATTCAAAGATTTAGCAGTAATCCAAGTATATTGAAATGCATGGGTTTATAGGAAGCTGGAAATGAAGCTTTGCAAGGCTAAATTTGAAGTGCAATAACATAAGTGTCTGGCAGTCCAACAAAAGAACCAATTTTAAACCAGTAAGTACCTGTTCCATAAAAATGAAGAAGAAATGGTTTGGTGTTGTCCATAGCAACAAGTTGGTGATTGCTTACTATTCAGCTTTGCCCTAACAGAGGTTTAATGGATGAGTTTCATATAATTTAAAGGTTTATTGCACATTTCTTACATTTAAGCAGCCGTGACACTGAAATAACTGAGAATTTGTACAAGGGAGCCTAAAGCTGGTAACACACGTAACAGTATAATTTACAGTCAACCTAACCACTTGAGACCCCAGGCCTTTTTCTTCCTTAATTCCGAGAGCTTTTTTTTTTTTTCCAGATATGTTTCGGTTCTGCACATTATGCCTTTTAGCGTGTATGGACTACCCTATATATTATTTTTAGGAGATACATTGCCTTAGTTTGGTAGCAAGTTTGTATACATTTTTATTTATCAGGCTTTGTAGAAAGAAATAATGAAAAATATTTAAAAAAAAATGTTTTCCTGTATTTATGTCCAAAAGCAACATTTGGATAATTCACACCCTAAGATTTGTATCCCCAAAATAACTGTCAAAGTCTGTCAAAAAATATCTTATACAGTATCTCAAAAGGAGAGTAGCGAGGATTGGGACTTTAATTGAAGCATATATGTACAAAAGGTAATAGGGTGAACCAAAGGAATTTTATTAGAACATCATACAACACATGTATATCAATTGGCATAGTAAACATAGTAGTAATTGTAACAGCAGTGGACCTGACGGCACAGCCACCGCTGAGGTGGTAAACAATAAACACTATAAAACAATAAACATGGAAATGACATAATAGTCAAGGAGTAGGACAAGAGCAATTCCAGTTGGTCACCACAAATGGGAAGGTAAAATTGGTAGAAAAAATTATTATATTGCCTGCAGAACCTATGGCCTGATAAACCTGTATAGTTGGAGGTTACTTGGTGATAAAAAATTGCAATTGGTTGGCACAGCATCTGGTAGCTCGACGCGTTTCGCGGCTTCTTGGCCGCTCATCAGGAGCACACGTGTGATAGCTGTAGATAAATATGAAGATAAAGGTAAGTATAAAATAAAATAGATTATAAGTATTTAAGGGGTACAGAAATGCCCCAGTACCGGGGTGCATACTTACATTATAATGACTATAAGATGGAGATCAGGTTTAGGAATGGCCAACACAGAGGTATCCCCTTGAGGGAGCTGTGGCAGACGGACCAGGAGAACAACCCATACAGTTCTCCACCGGGCGGGTAGGGAAACAGGGCAATCCTGTAGGGGGGATAAACTGGTTTGAGTGGGTATGGGTATCAAAAGTGACAGGAGTGGGGAGTGAAGGATAGTGCCTTCAAGTCTGACATAAAAATTTGCTAAGGGGAGGTGTAAGAAGACAAGGAAGGGGGAGTGCGAGATGAACAGAAAACCAATTGAATGGAAAAATAAAGTGTGCAGCTAAAAACAACCCTAAACAACGAAGATCCCAGGCTGATGCCAGCTATGTGGTGGTGAGAGTGAATAGACACACGGAAGACTGGAGTGTAGGGTATCCCACAGTTGTGGGGTAACCATCCAGAAAAAAGGGGAAGCCAAGTAGGTAAGGTGAAGCCCGGTTGGTGCCCGAAGGAAGGAGGTGGGTGTGAATAGATACAGAGGGAGCTAGAGTGGGGGGTACCTCACAACTGCGGAGTGATCGTCCAGAGTGGAGGAGAACCGAGATCCAGGTAGTATGGTGAGCAGGACGCCTAGTGACTCAATTCCGCCCGGATGGAGCCTATAAAGGTGCCGCCACGGTGCCGCCCACCAGCGTCACGTCGTGAGGCACTGAGGAGGTATAAGGATGCCGTCAGTCGGATAATACTTCCGGCCAATCGGCGCCCAGGTTACCTCCCCATTGGCCTACTGAATGTATGGGGCCAACGCATAGACGCGACAGCGTCCACGAGGACGCCGCACGTCTAACGTGGATGACGTGATGCTGAGGCGCGATGCTGGAGCACCCGCCCACCCCAGGCCTGTGAGGGGCGGAGAAGGGGGCGGGGGCCCGCAGGGCACATCACGGCTCCCTGTACTGGGGAAAGCCAATTGAGCCACACCTAAAATACCTGGTCATTAATATTGATGCCAGATGAACTGGAGTCTTAGGACATGTGGACAAAAATAAATGGTGATATTCTAGTAGAATCATTTAAACAGGAGAGGCTGTACATAGATAAGTAAATGGCAGGAAAGGTTTAGAAAGTTAACAAGTGCTTCCATCCCTTGTATATTTATATTTGAAGAGAGGGGGAATTAGGGACTTTTAGGATCCTGAGCCTGGTAAGGCTGTATGTATCCATCCCTAGGGACTTTATGTGAAATTGTGGCCTGGTAAGGTCACATATTTCCATCCCATTAATATTCAGAAGGAGAGTAGCGAGGATTGGGACTTTAATTGAAGCATATATGTACAAAAGGTAATAGGGTGAACCAAAGGAATTTTATTAGAACATCATACAACACATGTATATCAATTGGCATAGTAAACATAGTAGTAATTGTAACAGCAGTGGACCTGACGGCACAACCACCGCTGAGGTGGTAAACAATAAACACTATAAAACAATAAACATGGTAATGACATAATAGTCAAGGAGTAGGACAAGAGCAATTCCAGTTGGTTATACAGTATCTCACAAAAGTGAGTACACTTCTCACATTTTTGTAAATATTTTATTATATCTTTTCATGTGACAACACTGAGGAAATGACACTTTGCACAATGTAAAGTAGTGAGTGTACAGCTTGTATAACAGTGTAAATTTACTGTCCCCTCAAAATAACAACACACAGCCATTAATGTCTAAACCACTGGCAACAAAAGTGAGTACACCCCTCTAAGTGAAATTGTCTAAATTGGGCACAATTAGCCATTTTTCCTTCCCGGTGTCATGTGACTCATTAGTGTTACAAGGTCTCAGGTGTGAATGGGGAGCAGGTGTGTTAAATTTGGTGTTATCACTCTCACTCTCTCATACTGGTCACTGGAAGTTCAACATGGCACCTCATGTCAAAGAACTCTCTGAGGATTTGAAAAAAAGAATTGTTGCTCTACATAAAGATGGCCTAGGCTATAAGAAGATTGCTAAGTCCCTGAAACTATGCTGCAGCATGGTGGCCAAGACCATACAGCGGTTTAACAGGACAGGTTCCACTCAGAACAGGCCTCGCCATGGTCGACCTAAGATGTTGAGTACACGTGCCCAGTGTCATATCCAGAGGTTGTCTTTGGGAAACAGACGTATGAGTGCTGCCAACATTGGTGCAGAGGTTGAAGGTTTGGGGAGTCAGCCTGTCAGTGCTCAGACCATACGCCACATACTGCATCAAATTGGTCTGCATGGCTGTCGTCCCAGAAGGAAGCCTCTTCTAAAGATGACCTACAAGAAAGCCCGCAAACAGTTTGCTGAAGACAAGCAGATTACTGCTTACTAGAACCATGTCCTGTGGTCTGATGAGACCAAGATAAACGTATTTGGTTCAGATGGTGTCAAGCGTGTGTGGCGGCAACCAGATAAGAAGTACAAAGACAAGTGTGTCTTGCCTACGGTCAAGCATGGTGGTGGCAGTGTCATGGTCTGGGGCTGCATGAGTGCTGCCGTTACTGGGGAGCTACAGTTCATTGAGGAACCATGAATGCCAACATGTACTGTGAAATACTGAAGCAGAGCATGATCCCCTCCCTTTGGAGACTGGGGCGCAGGGAAGTATTCCAACATGATAACGACCCCAAACACACCTCCAAGACGACAACTGCCTTGCTAGAGAAGCTGAGGGTCAAGGTGATTGACTGGCCAATAGGGATGAGCTTCGAGTTCGAGTCGAACTCATGTTCGACTCGAACATTGCCTGTTCGCCCGTTCGCCGAACAGCGAACAAATTGGGGTGTTCGCGGCAAATTCGAAAAATCTATGGGAGAAATCTAAAGTGCTAATTATAAAGGCTTATATGCAAGTTATTGTCCTAAAAAGTGTTTGGGGACCCGGGTCCTGCCCCAGGGGACATGTATCAATGCAAAAATAAGTTTTAAAAACGGCCGTTTTTTCGGGAGCAGTGATTTTAATAATGCTTAAAATGAAAAAATAAAAGTGAAATATTCCTTTAAATTTCGTACCTGGGGGGTGTGTATGATATGCATGTGAAGTGGCGCATGTTTCCCGTGCTTAGAACTGTCCCTGCAAAAAATGTCATTTTTGAAAGAAAAAAATGCATTTAAAACTGACTCGCGGCTATTAATGAATTGTCGGCTCCCGGCAATACATACAAAAGTCATTGATAAAAAAAAAAAAAAAGCGTGGGGGTTCCCCAGAATTCAATTACCAGGCCCTTCAGGTCTGGAATGGATATTAAGGGGAACCCCGCCGCAAATTAAAAAAAAAATTGACGTGGGGTTCCCCCAAATATCCATTCCAGGCCCTTCAGATCTGGCATGGATTTTAAGGGGAACTCCACCCCAAATTTTAAAAAAAAATGGCGTGGAGTCCCCCTAAAAATCCATACCAGACCCCTTATCCGAGCACGCAACCTGGCCAGCCGCAGGGGAAAAGGGGGGGACGAGAGAGCGGCCCCCCCTCCCTCCTGAACCGTACCAAGCCACATGCCCTCAACATGGGGAGGATGTCCCCATGTTGATGGGGACAAGGGCCTCATCCCCACAACCCTTTGTGGGGGTCTGCGGGCGGGGGGCTTATCGGAATCTGGAAGACCCCTTTAACAAAGGGGACCCCCAGATCCCGCCCCCCCCTATGTGAATTGGTAAGGGGTACATTGTACCCCTACCATTTCACGAAGAAAGCGTAAAAAAATGTTTAAAAAAACACACACACACCTTGAAAAAGTCCTTTATTAAAAAAAACAAAAACATTCCAGCGGTGAAATCCAGTGTCCCGCGGCGATCCCGATGTCTAGCGCTGTCCTTTATTGGTTGTGCCTGAGCGGACCTGATGGGGAACTCCCTCTCAGTATTTTAAATGTATAGACCCGCCCCTTCTAAAGTTCCCCATCAGGTCCGCTCAGCGGACCAGATGTGGAACATGAGAAGGGGCGGGTCTATACATGTATTACCAAAGTGAGAGCAGTTCCCCATCAGGTCCGCCTCCTCGGTATGTCGGACCCGCCTACGTCATTGGCTTGAGCGGGGAACTTCCTTCACTGTGTAATTTAAATTTACATAGTGAAGGAAGTTCCCCGCTCAAGCCAATGACGTAGGCGGGTCTGACATACCGAGGGGGCGGACCTGATGGGGGACTGCTCTCACTTTGGTAATACATGTATAGACCCGCCCATTCTCATGTTCCGCATCTCGTCCGCTGAGCGGACCGGATGGGGAACTTTAGAAGGGGCGGGTCTATACATTTAAAATACTGAGAGGGAGTTCCCCATCAGGTCCGCTCAGGCACAACCAATGAAGGACAGCGCTGGACATCGGGATCGCCGCGGGACATTGGATTTCACCGCTGGAATGTTTTTTTTTTTTGTTTAAATAAAGGACTTTTTCAAGGTGTTTGTGTGTTTTTTTAAACATTTTTTTACGCTTTCTTCGTGAAATGGTAGGGGTACAATGTACCCCTTACCAATTCACATAGGGGGGGCCGGGATCTGGGGGTCCTCTTTGTTAAAGGGGTCTTCCAGATTCCGATAAGCCCCCCGCCCGCAGACCCCCACAACCACCGGGCAAGGGTTGTGGGGATGAGGCCCTTGTCCCCATCAACATGGGGACATCCTCCCCATGTTGAGGGCATGTGGCTTGGTACGGTTCAGGAGGGAGGGGGGGCCGCTCTCTCGTCCCCCCCTTTTCCCCTGCGGCTGGCCAGGTTGCGTGCTCGGATAAGGGGTCTGGTATGGATTTTTAGGGGGACTCCACGCCATTTTTTTTAAAATTTGGGGTGGAGTTCCCCTTAAAATCCATGCCAGATCTGAAGGGCCTGGAATGGATATTTGGGGGAACCCCACGTCAATTTTTTTTTAAATTTGCGGCGGGGTTCCCCTTAATATCCATTCCAGACCTGAAGGGCCTGGTAATTGAATTCTGGGGAACCCCCACGCTTTTTTTTTTTTTTTATCAATGACTTTTGTATGTATTGCCGGGAGCCGACAATTCATTAATAGCCGCGAGTCAGTTTTAAATGCATTTTTTTCTTTCAAAAATGACATTTTTTGCAGGGACAGTTCTAAGCACGGGAAACATGCGCCACTTTACATGCATATCATACACACCCCCCAGGTACGAAATTTAAAGGAATATTTCACTTTTATTTTTTCATTTTAAGCATTATTAAAATCACTGCTCCCGAAAAAACGGCCTTTTTTAAAACTTCTTTTTGCATTGATACATGTCCCCTGGGGCAGGACCTGGGTCCCCAAACACTTTTTAGGACAATAACTTGCATATTAGCCTTTATAATTAACACTTTAGATTTTGAACGTTCGAGTCCATTGTATTTAATAGGGTTCTAAAGTTTACACGAACATTTTGTCTGTTCGCAGGTTCTGGTGCGAACCGAACAGGGGGGTGTTCGGCTCATCCCTGCTGGCCAAGCATGTCTCCAGACCTAAACCCTATTTAGCATCTGTGGGGCATCCTCAAATGGAAGGTTTAGGAGCGCAAGGTCTCTAACATCCACCAGCTCTGTGATGTCATCATGGAGGAGTGGAAGAGGACTCCAGAGGCAACCTGTGAAGCTCTGGTGAACTCCATGCCCAAGAGGGTTAAGGCAGTGCTGAAAAATAATGGTGGCTACACAAAATATTGACACTTTGGGCCCAATTTAGGCATTTTCACTTAGGGATGTACTCACCTTTGTTGCCAGCGGTTTAGACATTAATGGCTGTGTGTTAAGTTATTTTGAGGGGACAGCAAATTTACACTGTTATACAAGCTGTACACTCACTACTTTACATTTTTACATTTTAGCAAAGTTTCCTTTCTTCAGTGTTGTCACATGAAAAGATATAATAAAATATTTACAAAAATGTGAGGGGTGTACTCACTTTTGTGAGATACTGTAAATGTGATTTCCATGTAACACAGAATGTACAGTAAGTACTGTGCATAAGTTTTAGGCAGGTGAGAGAAAATGCTGTAAGTTAAGAATGCTTTCAGAAATAGAAGTATTAGTAGTTTATTTTTATCCATTAACACAATGGAAAGTAAATGAACTGAAGAGATATCCAAATCAAATCAATATTTGGTATGACCACCCATTACCTTCAAAACAGCATAAATTCTTCTATGTACACTTGCACACAGTTTTTGAAGGAACTCGGCAGGTAGGTTGTTTCAAACATCTTGGAGAACTAACCACAGATATTCTGTGGATGTAGGCTGCCTTAAATCCTCCTGTCTCTTCATGAAATCCCAGACATACTCGATGATGTTGAGATCAGGGCTCTGTGGGGGCCAAACCATAACTTTTAGGACTCCTTGTTCTTCTTTACACTGAAGATAGTTCTTCCTAATGACATTGGGTGCATGTTTGGGGTCTTTGTCCTACTGCAGAATACATTTGGGGGCCAATCATACGCCTCCCTAATAGTATTGCAGGACGAATTCTCCCTGTGTTTCTCATCATGAAGGACGCCATTGATCCTAACCAAATCTCCAAGTCCATTTGCAGAAATGCAGCCCCAAATTTGCAAGAAACCTTCACCATGCTTCACTGTTGCCTGCAAATAGGGATGAGCCGAACACCCCCCGTTCGGTTCGCACCAGAACCTTCGAACGGATCGAAAGTTTGCGCAAACGTTAGAACCCTATTAAATACAATGGACGCGAACGTTCAAAATCTAAAGTGCTAATTATAACGCCTAATATGCATGTTATTGTCCTAAAAAGGGTTTGGGGACCCGGGTCCTGCCCCAGGGGACATGTATCAATGTAAAAATATTTTTTTTAAACTGTCGTTTTTTTCGGGAGCAGTGATTTTAACCACTTAAGCCCCGGACCATTTGGTAGCTAAAGGACCAGAGGTGATTTCAGGATTTTGCACTGCGCTGCTTTAACTGTAAATTGTGCGGACATGCAATGTTGTACCCAAACGAAATTTGCGTCCTTTTCTACCCACAAATATAGCTTTCTTTTAATGGTATTTGATTGCCTCTGCGATTTTAATTTTTTGCGATATAAACGGAAAAAGACCGAATATTTTGAAAAAAAATGATATTTTCTACTTTTTGTTATAAGAAAAATCGAATAAACTAAATTTTAGTCATACATTTAGGCCAAAATGTATTCAGCCACATGTCTTTAGTAAAAAAAATGTCAATAAGCGTATATTTATTGGTTTGCGCAAAAGTTATAGTGTCTACAAACTAGGGTACATTTTCTGGAATTTACACAGCTTTTAATTTATGACTGCCTATCTCATTTCTTGAGGTGCTAAAATGGCAGGGCAGTACAAACCCCCCCAAATGACCCCATTTTGGAAAGTAGACATCCCAAGGAAATTGCTGAGAGGCATGTTGAGCCCATTGAATATTTTTTTTTTTGTCTCAAGTGATTGAATAATGACTAAAAAAAAAAAAAATTACAAAAAGTTGTCACTAAATGATATATTGCTCACACATGCCATGGTTATATGTGGAATTTCACCCCAAAATACATTTTGCTGCTTCTCTTGAGTATGGGGATACCACATGTGTGGGACTTTTTGGGAGCCTAGCCGCGTACGGGCCCCCGAAAACCAAGCACCGCCTTCAGGATTTCTAAGGGCGCAAATTTTTGATTTCACTCCTCACTACCTATCACAGTTTCGAAGGCCATAAAATGCCAAAATAGCACAAACCCCCCCCCCCAAATGACCCCATTTTAGAAAGTAGACACCCCAAGGAAATTGCTGAGAGGCATGTTGCGCCCATTGAATATTTTTTTTTCTTGTCCCAAGTGATTGAATAATGACAAAAAAAAAAAAAAAATTACAAAAAGTTGTCACTAAATGATATATTGCTCACACATGCCATGGTTATATGTGGAATTGCACCCCAAAATACATTTTGCTGCTTCTCCTGAGTACGGGGATACCACATGTGTGGGACTTTTTAGAAGCCTAGCCGCGTACGGGGCCCCGAAAACCAAGCACCGCCTTCAGGATTTCTAAGGGCACAAATGTTTGATTTCACTCCTCACTACCTATCACAGTTTCGAAGGCCATAAAATGCCAAAATAGCACAAACCCCCCCAAATGACCCCATTTTGGAAAGTAGACACCCCAAGCTATTTGCTGAGAGGCATGTTGAGTATTTTACAGCGGGGGTTCCTGACGCTATAAAAACCTGCGGCGAACCTAAAAAAAATGACTGGCTACCGATCGGCATCACCGACAATAAAACAGCGATCAGAAAAACGATCGCTTAGCGACAGTGGTGATAGGGGGTGAAAGGGTTACCTGGGGGGCGATCAAGGGGGTTAAACCTTTATTAGGTAATATATGGGGGTACCTGATGCTATAAAAACCTGCGGCGAACCTAAAAAAAAATAACTGGCTACCGATCGGCATCACTGACAATAAAACAGCGATCAGAAAAACGATCGCTTAGCGACAGTGGTGCTAGGGGGTGAAAGGGTTATCTGGGGGGCGATCAAGGGGGTTAAACCTTTATTAGGTAATATATGGGGGTACCCGACGCTATAAAAACCTGCGGCGAACCTAAAAAAAATAACTGGCTACCGATCGACATCACAGACAATAAAACAGCGATCAGAAAAACTATCGCTTAGCGACGGCGGTGCTAGAGGGTGAAAGGGATTGTCAGGGTCACCTGTGGCCAGGTGACAGATGCACACCGTAGGGGGACAGGAGTGCACCGCGAGGTAGTGAACCCTATGGCTGGCTTCTGTGGGTAGGAAACTGGGTGGTTGTGGAAAGCGGGACCAGAGGAGCACAACCGGGATCCCAACGGAAGCGAGAGCCAAGATTCCCCAGGGCGCGGAGTCTAAGACCCAGCTGGTCTTCTCCAGGGCCTCTAGTGGTGAGGATGTTACGCTGCAGGCTGGGACCAGGTCGCGGCCCCTGGAGTTTCCTAGCTCACGCCCCGTAGGATAAGGGGAAGCAGCGGCACACGATCGAGAGAACCGAATAACAAGCCGAAGGTCAGGGGCCACAAGCAGACAAGGATAACGAAGAACGAGCCGAAGGTCAAGGGTCACGAGCAGACAGGGATGGTCGGGGACAAGCCAATAACGTAACAGAGAGACAGACGTAGCACACGGCAGGCAGGAACCCAAACACACAATGCCTAACAAACACGTTGATCAGCAAAGCAGGCTTGCAGTGCACAGGTTAATATAGTGTTCAGTGATAGGGCCTGGGGTGGAGTCAGGCTGGGAGGAGATTATAAAGGAAGCCAGGTGAAGGAGGTCTGGTCTCTAGATGAACACATGAGGAGGAAGGTAAGATGGCAGACAGACATTAATGCATATCCATGACAGTACCCTCCCTCTTATGGGCCCTCCCCCGCCTGGACCCAGGCTTAAAGGGAAATCTCTGATGAAACCTTCTCAACAGATGAGGTGCAGCGACATCAGATGCAGCGATCCAAGACGCCTCCTCAGGACCAAAACCTCTCCAATGCACAAGGTACTGAAGAATGCCTCTGCAGAGCCGAGAATCCAGAACTTGTCTAACCTCGTACTTAAAATTATCCTCAGAGACCGAAAACGAGGTAGGGAGATGACAAGAAGATCTATTGAGGACCAAAGGCTCTCTAGGAATAAGCAAGGGCATGAGAGGATCAACAGGAATCTGAGGAGGGTCCCCTAGACCCTTAAAGGGGAACTGGTCATCTTGCACAGGACCATCAGACTGGGCAGATGTCAGTGGAACCCTGAAGTCAGGTTGGTTAGAAGGTGACATGTCGCCGGAGTCAAGCTGAATAGCTGAAGGACAAGCAGAATGTCCCGAACAAGAAAAAGTAAGAGGCTCACTGGGCATGGGCTGGACTGGCATAACTAGTACAGAGGCAGAGTGAATAGCTGAGTCAGGTGTAGCGACTACCTGAATCGCATCGCAAGACGTAGCGACTGCAGGACTTGTAGACAAGCTAGCCTGGCTGTGCGTCCAAGGGTGGTTAGGGACAGAGAAATGTAAATGGTTATGCAACCTGGAATGAATGACCGGCTCAGATTCACAGGGGGCAACCTTGGGTAGACAGGAGGAGGAACAGGAGGGACCCCAAGCCAGGATCTGTCCAGTAGTCCAGTCCACATGAGGAGAATGGAGCTGTAACCATGGGAGACCCAAAATTATAGGCGTTGAGGCCTTGGGTAAGATAAGGAAGGATATCCACTCCTGGTGGAGTGTCCCTACCGACATCTTAACAGGGAGGGTCTGGAAGCGGATAGGTCCCCCTGGGAGAACAGTACCATCAATCGCCAAGACCACCAATGGCGTGGTGAGGGGCAAAAGAGTAAGTCTCATGGACGATGCGATTTCCCAGTCCATGAAATTACCAGCGGCTCCGGAATCCAGATATGCTGAGACCGAATGAGAAGAAGCACCAACATGAAGGAACACAGAAAGCAGAAGACGAGAAGGGGAAGGTGATATTTCTGGGTCCAATACTCCACTTTCCAGATGAAGTGGACCCGAACGTTTTTCTGGACAAAGAGAGCAAGTGTCACGAAAATGACCTTTGCCCCCACAGTAAAGACACAGACCAAGAGTTCTGCGCCTAGCACGTTCCTCGGGGGATAGCCTGGTCCGACCCAGCTGCATGGGTTCCTCAGCTGGTAGGAGATGCTCTACGGGTCGAAGAGAGGGGAGCTCAGGCTGACTAAGAACCAAGGAGGGCTGGCGTTGCTTTTCTAAGGTCCTCTCCTGAAAGCGAATATCGATCTGGTTACACAAGGAGATAACGCCGGCCAGATCAGTGGGGATGGTTCTTCCAGCTAATTCATCCTTCACTCTATCAGACAGGCCATGCAAAAAGGTTGCGACTAAGGCCTCATTGTTCCAGCTCAACTCAGCCGACAGTATGCGGAAATGAAGGGCATACTGTCCCACAGAAGCAGACTCTTGGCGGAGACGTAAAAGGGTGCTGGCCGCTGAAGAGACACGAGCCGGTTCTTCGAAGATATTCCGAAAAAGTTTCAAGAAACCAGACAGGCTAGAAACCACTGGATCATTCAGTTCCCACAGAGGGGCTGCCCAGGCTAAAGCTTCACCAGAGAGGAGGGAAATGATATAGGCTACCTTAGCCCGATCAGACAGAAAGTTTTGGGGCTGGAGCTCAAAATGAATCGTGCATTGGCTAAGGAACCCCCTGCAAGCCTTGGAGTCCCCAGAGAAACGGGACGGAGCTGGCAGTTGTAGCGAGTGTGTGGCTGCGACTGGTGCAATAGGTGCAGCCGCTGATTGTATTTGAGGTTGCGGATTCAGGGTTCCCAAGGAGGCCTGAAGCTGCTCGAAGCGAGAAGCCAGATCCTGGAGGAATCGCATCACCTGAGTCTGATTCGATTCCTGGGTTTCAAGTCTGCAAACTATGCCCTGCAATGGATCATCCGCGGGTAGCGGGATGTCAGCCGGGTTCATGGCTGATCAAACTGTCAGGGTCACCTGTGGCCAGGTGACAGATGCACACCGTAGGGGGACAGGAGTGCACCGCGAGGTAGTGAACCCTATGGCTGGCTTCTGTGGGTAGGAAACTGGGTGGTTGTGGAAAGCGGGACCAGAGGAGCACAACCGGGATCCCAACGGAAGCGAGAGCCAAGATTCCCCAGGGCGCGGAGTCTAAGACCCAGCTGGTCTTCTCCAGGGCCTCTAGTGGTGAGGATGTTACGCTGCAGGCTGGGACCAGGTCGCGGCCCCTGGAGTTTCCTAGCTCACGCCCCGTAGGATAAGGGGAAGCAGCGGCACACGATCGAGAGAACCGAATAACAAGCCGAAGGTCAGGGGCCACAAGCAGACAAGGATAACGAAGAACGAGCCGAAGGTCAAGGGTCACGAGCAGACAGGGATGGTCGGGGACAAGCCAATAACGTAACAGAGAGACAGACGTAGCACACGGCAGGCAGGAACCCAAACACACAATGCCTAACAAACACGTTGATCAGCAAAGCAGGCTTGCAGTGCACAGGTTAATATAGTGTTCAGTGATAGGGCCTGGGGTGGAGTCAGGCTGGGAGGAGATTATAAAGGAAGCCAGGTGAAGGAGGTCTGGTCTCTAGATGAACACATGAGGAGGAAGGTAAGATGGCAGACAGACATTAATGCATATCCATGACAGGGATATCAGGGGGCGATCAAGGGGTTAAACCTTTATTAGGGGGGGGTTAGGGGGCTACACTGGACCTAAAACTAAACTGTAGTGACACTTTTACAGTCACAAATGTCACTGATTACAGTGATCAGTAAATAAATGGTCACTGCAATCAGTGACACTGTGACTGGGGGCTGGGGGGTGATCTGGGGGGGCGATTTGTGTGCCTATGTGTCCTGGTGTCAGTGTAGTGTTTTGTGCACTAACCTGGCATCTTCTCTTGTGCGGCGCTCGGTATATGTGAGCGCCGCATGAGAGATGACATCACTTCCTCTGCCTGTGTAAACATTACACAGCAGAGGAAGCTCTCTCATTCGGCGGGAGCGATCGCGAGGGGGTGGCCGGAATCGAACGGCCGTCCCCTCATCTCGGATCGGAAAACGGCCGCTCACTGTAGAGGAGGGGGTCCGATCGGACCCCCCAACTATACAAAGGCAATCACGTAGATATACGTGACTTTGCCTGTCGGTGCCATTCTGCCGAAGTATATCTACAGTGGGCGGTCGTTAAGTGGTTAATGATGCATAAAGTGAAAAAAAAAAGTGAAATATTCCTTTAAATATCGTACCTGGGGGGTGTCTAAAGTATGCCTGTGAAGTGGCACGTGTTTCCCGTGTTTAGAACTGTCCCTGCACAAAATGACATTTCTAAAGGAAAAAAAGCCATTTAAAACTGCTGCGGCTTTAATGTAATGTCTGGTCCCGGCAATATGGATGAAAATCATTGAGAAAAATGGCATAGCTACCCCATCACCCCACTCCCCACCCCAGCCCATTACCAGCCCCTTTGGGTCTTGTATGGATATTAAGGGGAACCCCGCACCCAAAATAAAAAAAGGCCCTATATACTCTGAACAGCAGTATACAGGCGGTGCAAACAAGACACGGACTGTAGGTTTGTTCTTAAGTACAATCTGTTTGTAATTTGGAACAGATACATTTTTTAAGTATAGCTCTAGCCAAAAAATATATTTTTAAGCTTTTTGGAGAACATAGGGAAGGGTTATCACCCCTGTAACATTTGTTTTGCTGTCTGTGGACCTGTTCAGAACATTTCACCTCACTTTCCATCCCAATGACAAATGTTTTTGGAAAATTTTTTTTTTTTATTGAAACAAGGATTGGTGATAAAGCATCAGTGGAGAGGAGACACATTTTTCACATATTAACTCTTACAGAGGAGAATTTCCCTTCCTAGGGGTAGATTTCCTCCCACTTCCTGTTGTCTCCTTCCGTTTGCAAGTAGGAGTCGTTTGTAAGTTGGATGTTTGAAAGTAGGGGCCTGCCATATATACTCTGGAGAAATTTGCCCCTTAGGTGTTGGTGTTGCCACAACACTGTAAGCCCTCACAGTTACTCTTGGTGGGCGCTGGAACGCCCTGCTGTCAACTATTATATCAGGAATTGTATTTACATGCCACTGTTGAACAGTGGTAGGAAAAATTGGGCCTTTGGTGGTGGTGCTGGTGCCACAACACTGTAAGCCCTCACAGTTACTCTTGGTGGGCGCATGAATGGGCCCTGCTGTGAATTATTAGATCAAGAATTGTAATTACATGCCCCTGTTTAACAGGGGCAGAAAAATTGGGCCTTTCGTGGTGGTGGTGATGCTGGTGCCACAACACTGTAAGTCCTCACAGTTACTCTTGGTGGGCGCAGGAATGGGCCCAGCTGTGAATTATTAGATCAAGAATTGTAATTGCATGCCCCTGTTGAACAGGGGCTGAAAAATGGGTGCCTTTCGTGGTGGCGGTGGTGCTGGTGCCACAACACTGTAAGTCCTCACAGTTAAGCCTCGTACACACGACCGAGTTTCTCGGCAAGAACCAGCAAGAAACTTGCTGGCAGAGCTTTCTTGCCGAGTAAATCGGTCGTGTGTACGCGGCTATCATGTTTCTCATCAAGAAAACCGACAAGAATCTCGATGAGAAAAATAGAGAACCTGCTCTCTATTTTCTCGTCGAGATTCTTGTCAGCCTGTTTCTCGACGAGAAAATTGTGTGTGTGTACACTTACCTGTCCTCCGGGAAGCCCGCGCATGCTCAAAATGACTTTGACGCATGCGCGGTAGCTTCCTAGGCATAGGTAGGGTGTAGCAAGATGGCGGCGACGGCATCGAATGTGACGAGCGCACGCTCGTTGTAGTCGATGACGTCACCGCGTTCGCTCCATTCAAAGAACCGCGGGTTTTTTGAATGGAGCGTCTGTACACACGGCCGGGACAAGTTTCTTGTCCAAGAATCTCGTCAAGAAAAACGACGTGTTTTTTCTTGACGAGATTCTCGGCCGTGTGTACGAGGCTTAACTCTTGGTGGGCGCAGGAATGGGCCCAGCTGTGAAATATTAGATCAAGAATTGTAATTACATGCCCCTGTTGAACAGGGGCAGAAAAATTGGGCCTTAGGCACTGGTGCTGGTGCCACAACACTGCAACCCCTCACAGATACTGTACTTAGAGCGCAGCAATGAGCCCTGTTGCAAAGTATTGCATCAAAAATTGTAATTACACGCCCTTGTTAAACAGGGGCTGAAAAATTGGGCCTTAGCCACTGGTGGCGGTGCCCAGAACCAAAAATGTTCTTTCAAGCTATCAGCATGATTATTGAGGAGGAAGAGGATAGTCACTCAGCATAACAGTATAGTCACTCTGCATCAACATAGGCAGTCTTGAAGGGATCTGACATTTCAAAGAAAATTATTCTGTTACATCAGCATCAGGTGCCTGGTAGCTGGTGGTGATCCAAGACTGATTCATTTTTATGAAGGTCAGTCGATCGACCGAATCGGTGGACAGGCGCACCCTGTGATCGGTTACAAAGCCTCCAGCAGCACTGAATGTGCATTCCGAAAGAACGCTGGATGCAGGACAGGCCAGTATCTCAATTGCATACTGTGCAAGCTCTGGCCAGTGATCCATCCTCAAGACCCAGTAACCCAGAGGATTTTCGGTGGGAAAGGTGTCCAAGTCTGATCTTGCCCCTAGGTATTCCTGCACCATGTAAACCAGACGCTGGCGATGGTTCCTGGAACCGATCATACCTTGGGGCTGCAGACTAAAAAATTGTCTGAACGCATCGGTCAGACGGCCACCTTCCCCACCGCTCCTTCTTTGACTGACCAAAGCCTCAGCAACACATTGTCCAGGACAAGGAATTTGTAACCTCCCAGTCTCTGGGAATGCGCGACCTTTCTGCAAGGCCTCCCAAAGATGCCTCATCCTCTACTCCCTCTGCGATGGCAAGATAAGATCCGCAACCTTACCCTTGTAACGTGGATCAAGGAGGGTTGCCAGCCAGTAATGATCCCTCTCCTTGATCGCACGAATACGAGGATACTTACGCGGGCTTTGCAGGATCAGGGAGGCCATGCAGTGTAGGTTTGCTGAGGCATTCGGTGCCGAGTCCTCTGGGTCATTGAGGACGACATGATCCGCAGCCACCGCCTCCTAGCCACGTACAAGTCCATGGGTGTCTTGGGACTGTAATTGATCCCTTGAAGACTGCTGCTGATGCTGAGTGCTAGTCTCCACCTACATGCTGACACAATCCTTCTCCTCCTCCTCCTTCTCCTCCTTGTCCTTTTCCTGTGTGATAGCCGGGCCAGTAGGAATACTGTCTGGATAAAGGGGGCCTTGAGAGGTAAGGAAGTCCTCCTCTTCCTGCCTCTGTTCTGCCTCAAGTACCCTGTCTATTATTCCATGCAGCGTGTGCTCCAACAGGTGGACAAGAGGGACAGTGTCACTGATGCATGCACTGTCACTGCTCACCATCCTAGTGGCCTCCTCAAATGGTGCCAGGACAGTGCATGCATCCTGATCATGGCCCACTGGCGTGGGGAAAAAAATCCAATCTCCCCTGACCCTGTCCTGGTGCCATATTGCAACATATACTCATTGATGGCCCTCTGCTGCATGTGCAGCCGCTGCAGCATGGCCAACGTAGAGTTCCACCTGGTGGGCATGTCACAAATTAGGCGGTTCTTGGGCAGGTTGTAATCCTTTTGCAGCTCAACCAGCCGAGCACTGGCATTATATGACCGGCAGTAATGCCCACAGAGTTTCCTGGCCTGCTTCAGGACCTCCTGTAAGCCCGGGTACCTGCCCAAGAACCGCTGCACCACCAACTTAAGGACATGAGCCAAACAGGGCACATGGGTCAGTTGTCCCTGTCGGAGGGCAGAGAGGAGGTTGGTGCCATTGTCGGAAACCACCTTTCCTGGCTTAAGCTGGCGTGGCGTCAACCACCTCCGAGCCTGCCCCTGCAGAGCTGACAGAATCTCTGCCCCAGTGTGGCTCCTGTCCCCCAAACACACCAGCTCAAGCACCGCATGGCATCTTTTTGCCTGCGTACTGGCGTAGCCCCTTGAACGCCTACGGAGCACCACTGGTTCCGAGGACAAATCAGCACAGGAAGAGGCCATGGAGGAAGAAGAAGAGGAGGGAGTGGAGGAGAGAGGTGTGTCAGAATCACCAGTAGTAACATTTTGGAGGCGTGGTGGCGGAAGAACCTCCAACACTACTGCACCTTGTCCTGCATCCTTCCCAGCTGCCAGCAGAGTCACCCAATGCGCCGTGAAAGATAGGTAACATCCCTGTCCATGCCTGCTGGACCATAAGTCAGCGGTAATATGCACCTTACCACTGACCGCTCTGTCCAGCGAGGCCAAGACATTGCCTTCCACATGCCGGTAGAGAGCCGGAATCGCCTTCCGTGAGAAAAAGTGGCGTTTGGGAACCTGCCACTGAGGAACCGCACATTTCACAAACTCACGGAAGGGGGCCGAGTCTACCAACTGAAAAGGCAGCAGTTGAAGTGCTAGCAATTTAGCCAAGCTAGCATTCAACCGCTGGGCATGTGGATGGCTGGGAGCAAACTTCTTGCGGCGGTGCAGTAGCTGGGGCAGGAAAATTTGCCTGGTACAATTGGACGTCAGTGTACCGATAGCAGATTGCCCGCAAGTACTTGGCTGTTACACACCTAATTATACACCTTCATTCCTCTCAGTGCAGGTTTCAAAGAGGACTGAAGGTATAGTGGGGTTGGAGATCCCAGCTGATGAGGAGCAAGGAGAGGTCCGCCTTGTTCTTTGGTGTGGGTCTTTTAGGTGTGCTTGCCAACGGACTGCATGGCAGGTCGACATATGTCTGGTCAAGCACGTGGTGCCCAAGCGGCTGATGTTTTGGCCACGCGAGATACGCTTTAGACATATGTTGCAAATGGCAATGGTGCGATCTGCTGCACACATCTGAAAAAAGGCCCACACCAAAGAACTTTTGGAATAACGCGCAGAGACAGCAGCGCCCTGCACATGCGGAGCTCTGCGGTGTGATGCAGTCGGTGTGCTGCCCTTAAGCTGGTCCCTGGAGGGCATCCTGCCTCGTTGGAGATGTGCCTCCTCCTCCTCTTCCTCCTCCTCTGTCCTATCAGGCACCCACGTGGAGTCAGTGACCTCATCATCCCCTCCCTCCTCATCACTGGAGCCAATCTGGCAGTATGCTGCAGCTGGGGGAACATGACTGCCAGATAGCTGACCTTGTTGGGCACCCCATCTCTCTGGGCTCACGTTACTACCCCCTCTCTCTGAGCTCACGTTACTGCATTCCTCCATCTGGGTTCTATCATCGGAGCCTTCAAAACGCTGGGCATCCTCCTGGAGCATGTACCCAACACTGTGGTCAAACAGTTCAGGGGACTCCTCAGGAGGACATGGTGGGGCTAGGGAAGGAGTGACTGATGCCATTGAGCCGAGGGAAGAGGCTGCTTTGGCAGCTGCTTTGCCAGACAAAGTACCCTGAGCCTGGGTGAGAGAGGATGAGGAGGAGGAGGACAGCTTGGTCATCCACCAAGTCTTCAGCATGTTGCGGCTCAACATGGCAAGCTGGACAAGCGTTTCCCACGGCCACGTGCTGATGAGAATGCACCGTGTCCACGACCAGCATCACTGTTGCCTCTAGACACAGAGCCTGCTTGCCCTCTTTTATTGCCTCGTGACTGTCTGCCTCTCATTGTTTGCCTTCCAGACATACTAATGGCCTGCTGTGGTGTTAGTATGGGAAAAGCAGCAATTGTTTTCAGTTAGTTTTAGGTGAAAACTGTGCAGAGGACACAGTACACTGAAAATACTTGCAGCTCTCTGCTTGTGGTTTTATTATGAGAACACCACTATAATAATTTTAGCCACCAACTGTATCCAGGTGAGCTTTAGGTGAATGCTATGCAAAGCACACAGTAGTACACTAAGTGAAACACTGACTGTCTGCAGCTAGCACAATCACCGGCCTGCCTGTCACGGTATAGAGAATAACTGTATCCAGGTGAGCTTTAGGTTAATGCTATGCAAAGCACACAGTAGTACACAAAGTGAAACACTGACTGTCTGCAGCGAGCACAATCACCGGCCTGCCTGTCACAGTATTGAGAATAACTGTATCCAGGTGAGCTTTAGGTGAATGCTATGCAAAGCACACAGTAGTACACTAAGTGAAACACTGACTGTCTGCAGCTAGCACAATCACCTGCCTGCCTGTCACAGTATAGAGACTAACAGAAACGGATCTATCTAAACTCAATACAGTGTATAAATATTGTAAACTTTGGGGGTTATAGCTCCACGGGACTAAGTGCATAAACCGTTGTACTTTGAGCAGAAAGGCTTTTATTCATGAACAAACCAAAAGAAACAAGCTTGATTCAGCACACAGAAAAATATCAAAACAAAGTCTGGCTTGTCTTCAGCACAAGTATAAATCAAAGAAAAAGGCACATACAGTTTGTAGGGGAACTTCCAGGGCTCTTGCTGAACTTTAACAGCTCCTAGCAGACACACAGCTCATCTCAGGTGCAATCCTCATACTCCTCTCTCACACCTCTAGCACTACTTCCTGTTATTTGAGCTGTTTTCCTGGAAGCCCTTAACCCCCTGTGTGCTGACTCTCAGTGGTCAGGAGTGGAGGCTCTATCCCACCCGAATGTCACTTTAGAGCCTCCGAAATTCCGGGCCCCAAATACCTCTCTATTAATACAAAGAGGACTGCGAACCAGTCCTCTCTGGGCTATTTATTTTGCCCGGAACTCCTCACCAATTCTGGGCGACCTCCTGAGCACCATTACTACTCATTAAAGGGACCCTAACCCAAATATTGGTGCTATATAGCACCCGTCCAGGACCCAACCTTGGCGTCCTGTACAATATATATACAACACCTAGGATGCATATATATCCTCTACACACTGTAACAGCAGCTAACTGACTCGCCTGCCTGCTCTATCTAACTCAATATAAATGACACTGTCTCTCTCTCTGTAACTGTCTCTTTCACAAACGCCAACACACTATACAAGGCAGACTTCCAGGCGGCCTTATATAGTGTGGGGCGTGTACCTACTCCTCTGAGCCATGATTGGCCAAAGCCACCCTGGCTTTGGCCAATTACGGTTCTCTGTACAGACGGCGCTGTGATTGGCAAAGCATGCGGGTCATAGTGCATTCTTGGCCAATCATCAGCCAGCAATGCACTGCGATGCCGCAGTGAATTATGGGCCGTGACGCGCCACTCGAATTTGGTGCGAACAGACCATAACGTTTGATCTTCGTCGAACGATCGAACAGCAGATGTTCGAGTCGAACATGTGTTCGACTCGAACACAAAGCTCATCCCTACCTGCAAACACTCATTATTGTACCCCTCTTCAGCTCTTTGCAACAAACTGCCTTTTCCTACAGCCAAATATTTTAAATCTTGACTAATCAGTCCAGAGCACCTGCTGCCATTTTTCTGCACCCTAGTTCCCTTATTACAGAGCCAGGTTCTTTGGAATCAGCATACACTTTGAAAAACTTCAGACTAGGCTTATAACGGTTTATATAACTTTACTATAGAAATGCAGCATGATAATACAGAATGAACAATGTCCTTTCCCTAATCCTAACTAACATTATGTAGTGGCCCAGGCATACACCTGTGAGGTGAGAGTCCATATAGGCATTGTCCCCGATTTTCAATGCTATCCATAACTCCTGGTATCTTTAACGCTGTCCCAGGGCTCCACTTCAACTCCCACTCTCCCCCTTTCGAGCTTGTTCCTAGTGATCTCCCTTTTTTATATCAAAAGCGGGCCCACCAAAACCAAAAGCCGGAGAAAACATAACTAAAAATGTTTTAACCCTTTCCTGAACCTGGGCTGAATACGGGAACTAAGTACATACATTTCAGCCTGCCTATATCTTCCTTACCTATTTGTTTATTTTCTCTTGTTAATTAGATAAAAAAACTTTGTTGAAAGGCAAAGGACACAGGTCTCTGACAGGCAGTGAGGGTAGGAATCACACCTGTGGCTGTGGGGTTTTCCTTTATGTTATTCGGGAAGTCTTTATGGACCTCTGATATGTTGCTATTAGGCCCGTTTCACACTGGGGCGTTTTTCATGCGGTTTAGCGCTAATAATAGCGCTATTATACCGCATCAAAAAATCCTGCCCTGTAGCCTTCAATGTGAAAGCCCGAAGGCTTTCACACTGAAGCGGTGCGCTAGCAGGACCGTTTCAAAAGTCCTGCTAGCCGCTTCTTTACAGCGGTAAAGGAGCGGTGTGTTCACCGCTCCTTTACCGCGGGTGCCCATTGAAATCAATGGGACACCGCGGTAATACCGCCCGCAAACCGCAGCAATAGCCGCGGTTTGCGGGCGGTATTAACCCTTTTTCGACCGCTAGCAGGGGTTAAATTCACCCCCCTAGCGACCGCATACCGCGGTAAGAACGACGGTATAGCAGCGCTGCAAATCGCGCTGCTATACCGCCACCGCTCCTGCCCGCCCCAGTGTGAAAGGGGCCTAACTGTAGGTCCTGGCCTTTTGTGCTTTCCTTGAGTTTCTGCCTTATTGACTATATTGTGACTCCTCGGTGTCTCATCTGAGATGCCTTATTATTGTTATGATGCTTGTAAACCCTTGACTTTCACTAAATAAAGAATTTAAAAAAAATTGATAAACAACATTGATAAAAACAAACTATTAACACTTCTATTCCTGAAAACATTCTTAGCCTTCATACTCAGAAGAAATGCCATGATATCACTCTTGTGACATCACATAACTTACAATATATAGTAAACACAATGTGGGAACACTGTGTATGCAGAGATCTACTACAAGCACTTGTATAGAGCCCTCTAGCAAGATCTGAACCCAGGAGCTGATCAGCCTATAAGATGACAGGAAACTGCAGAGACCACTGATTCTCAGTGCCAATTAAAAATGGCACCTGGGACCCAGGTTGTTAAAGTCATCCTGTGAGGTCAAAAAAATCTGTACAAAGCTGTCCCAGCAAAAGAAGAATCTACATATTTACCTCTCATGCTGCCCACACTTCCAAATGCCACTTCAATCAAGGGGAATCTTCCTAGGAAATCTGCAGAGAAACAAATACACCAGGAATGTCAACTCCTAGGTCCCCTGCATTGCTCAGTGGTCGACCTACACCTCATTACTGTGTCCTGCTCTGTGACACCATGGGCAGTGGGAGAAGAATCATTTACATTCTACTTTTGCAAACACAGCTTTAAATAAAAGTTGAAGTTTGCATATGTGTAAAACTGCTGTTTAAATGCTTCCGGACCACCTATTGTACATATATACTGTGGCAGGGTGTACCTGTATTGTATGTCCACCTGATTGGACACAGCGGGAGCCAATCAGCAATGGACGACGGCCATCCGCGATCGTTCGTAGGAGAGGCAGAACGGGGGTCTGCCTATGTAAACAAGGCGGACCATCGTTCTGTCACAGAGGAAGAGAGAGATCTGTGATTCGTGCTAATTAGGAATACAGATGTCTCTCTTCCTCCAGTCAGTCCATCCTCTTCACAGTTAGAAAGCATTCCGTAGGAGCACACTTAACCCTTTGATCGCCCCTGATGTTAACCGCTTCCCTGCCAGTGTAATTTATACAGTAACAGTGCATTTTTTTTTTAGCACTGATCACTATATTGGTGTCACTGGTCCCCAAAAAGTGTTAGTGTTTGATTTGTCCGCCGCAATGTCGCAGTCCTGCTAAAAATCGCTAATCACTGCCATTACTAGTAAAAATAAAAATAAAAATGCCATAAATATATACCATAGTTTGTAGTCACAATAATTTTTGCGCAAACTGATCATATTATAGCACAAAGTAAAAAATATTGTTTTTTTTTTCAAAATTGCTGCTCTTTTTTTGTTTATAGTGCAAAAAAAATTGTTTGGGTACAGTGTCGCATATGTGCGCAATTGTCAGTTAAGGTAACGCAGTGCCGTATCGCAAAAAATGGCCTGGTCATTAAGGGGGTAAAACGTTCCAAGGCTGAAGTGGTTAATCTGTTAAGGCATGTTTTGGAGCAATAATGAGTGCTTTTGATAATACCAGTAAAACAGATTATGAAGGTACTACTGTGTCTTTATGTTTGGGGAATGGATATGGTCACATTAAGGCCTCTTTCACACAGGTGCTGGCCTATGCAAATCTAGATATCTTTGGTAATGTCGGCAGGGCCGGCGCTACTACTAGACAAACTAGGCAGCCACCTAGGGCGCACTAATCTAGGGCGCCTGACCATTGGTACTCCCTCTCTTTGCAGCCAGCAACTAACTCGGTCTCAACAGTTAGGCAGCCACTTCCGAGACCCTCTGTACATAGTGTCAGAGGCTCAGCGGCGGCAGAGGACTGTATCTGTGTCCCGACTGAATGGAGGAAGGAAAGGAAACATCCCCAGCGCCGCTGCGCCTCTAATCATTGTGACCTGCTGTCTGTCTCTCACACTGTACGCGGTCACATCGCCACCAGCCAGCTCTGCCTCTCTGCCCAGTGCAGTGCCCATACGCCGTGGCCGTGAGATTCCTAATCCTGGAGTCAGAGGTTAAGCAAAGGGGGGGGGGGACAATATGGGGTTTCGCCTAGGATGTCAAAAATACTTGCAACTGCCCTGAATGTCAGTGAGCATATACTGGAACATCCTAAAATGTAATACAAGGCATTGGATAGCAGATTCCTAGAAAACTGTTCTACGGTCTGCATTTTTATCATTGGTGAATCTAAACAATTCATCATGTTATTTGCTCCGCCGATTCATCTCATGATTAATGCCACGTCTGTTTTTCTTTTTTCTGCATCCGCGCTGAACAGCCAAGCAAGCTGCTTTAATGTAGACAAACAAAAGAGCATTATGCGATTTTGCAAGTTTTGCTGATCTGTTACAACAATAATAAAAAATTTCATAGATTTTTAGTGAAACTCTCTGCCAAAATACTTTCCATATTTGGATTCAGATATTGACCTGTGTTTTGCAAAGAGTTCTACCACAATAAAATATACTGTTAAAACAATACATAAAAGAGCCAACTTCCCTAAATTACTAACCGTGCTAGAAGGCAAAAATTGGGAAAAAACTTAGGAACAAAGAACACGGAGGAGAGATGGGTTTGCTTTAAGAGCATATTAATTAAGGGCATTAGCCAATGCATCCCATTGGGTAATACATTTAAAAGAGCGATCAAAAGTCCTGGATGGCTTAACTCCAATGTAAAAATGCATATACAAGCAAAAGAGAAGGCCTTCAAAAAAATACAAGGTTGAGGGATCATCATCAGCATTCAGACTTTATAAAGAATGCAACAAGAAATGTAAGGGTGCAATTAGGGCGGCTAAGATAGAACATGAAAGACACATAGCGGAGGAGAGCAAAAAAATCCCAAGAAATTCTTTAAGTATGTAAACAGCAAAAAAGGAAGGACAGACCATATTGGCCCAATAAAGAATGAGGAAGGACATCTGGTTACAAAGGATGGGGAGATGAATTTATTCTTCTCCTCAGTCTTCACGAGGGAATCGCGGGGCATCAGTAACCATAACTGCAGTGTCTATCCATCCAGTAGACTTGGGAAACTTAACATTAATAAATCACCTGGACCAGATGGCTTGCACCCGAGGGTACTTAGGGAACTCAGTCAAGTAATTGCCAGACCATTGTTCCTAATTTTTACTGACAGTCTACTGACTGGAATGGTACCAGCTGATTGGAGAAAAGCACCAATGTTTAAAATGGGCCCAAAAATTTTCCCTGGGAACTACTATCTAAGTCCGTCGGAAATTGCGATGGGAAAAGTCCGATGGGGCATACACACGGTTGGAATATCCAATGAAAAGCTCCCATCTGACTTTTTCCATCGGAAATTCCAACCGTGTGTATGCGGCATAACAGTTACTGTAGGCCGCTTTGTGGTTGCCTTCTGCACTTCCACGATCATACCTTGACATAGAAATATGCTTACCATCAGTTCAGCCTCACTCAACCCTGCCTAGTGCCATACACTTTTTGCAGTAAGAAGTTTCAGCCATGCCCAACTTATACTGCACATGAGCGCTGTCACACCTTTCATTTCTATAGCTGGGTTTGCACTCCTCTGAATGGGCTGACCACAGTATGTACGAAACAATAGGAATGAATAGCAGAAGTAGAGTTCATGCACAGATGGCCAAGACAGTTTTCTGCAAACGCTATGCTGCACCAAACAAGACCTGGAGCAAGACTGAAGGTAAGCATTTTGACATTTGGCTACCACTAAATTGAAAAGGTGGGAAATTTAGAGGACAACATTACAAAATTTTAAGCTGCCCTTTAAGAACTGGCTTGGAGTCCCTGGTATAGAAAGCTTTCCAAAAACATCACAGCTTGTTTATTTTATATTTTTTATTCACTGGCATCTCCTGCTGTGAGATTGTTGGAAAAAGTTTACCAAATTAAAAGGATGTTTTTCTAATAATTTGAGGGAGAGAGAGATGAAACAGATGCTCTCTAAACAAATCATTAGATGACGATTTAAAGACACGGATATCACTTTGTGCCTTGCTGCTTACACTTCAGTTTTTGTTATTTTTTGTTGAGAAGCTGCAGTAGATTTTGACACTCCAAGCAGACATCACCTGCGGTGGGTAATAGGTAGCGATTACACGCATCATCCTTTGTCTGTAACCCGAAAAAATATGACAGTTTATTATTTACTAAATTTAGACTGAGAGCTCCAAAACAAAACACAGACAAGCAGCAGGCCAAGTCCCAATTTGACAACTGTTGATCATTTCCCTGTCTGGCTTTCACAGGTATTTGTCTGTAGACATATGCAGCTGCATACAGTTTTTAGTGTATACAAAAATGTGCTAGGTGCTTTAGATATTAATCAAAATAATAAACACCAAAAAAGCAGAACTCACTCTGAATACCAAAACATCCAAACAAATGTGCAAAAAGAATATGTTAATAAATTACATTAATTTCTCAAAATAAAACAACTATTGTGTAGGCATTAATGAAAAGTCCCATAAAAACTGTAATGAATGAAGAAAAAGTCCAATGTGAATAAAACCACTCTTTCAAAACTGCCACCAACTCGAGTGATCCAACCACCAGCACACAATTCTGCTTGGAAATGTCCTGTAGGACGAAACATGAAGGGTGCAGTTTTGCAGTGACGTCATCATGCTGGCTTGGATGTGTGGTGGCTGTTTGAGATCTGATTGTTATCACTCTTGTTTATGAGTATATGCCCTTAACTTTTAATAAACTATTTGAGAATTACTACACCACAAAGTTATCTCTTCTCTTTCTCTGCATATAAGGTTATATTATACTGTATGCTGGTATTGCCATGCTGAACAAGGGCGAGAACTATCCATCCACCTGGGATCAGAATTTTGTTTGAAAAGCGCTGCCAGACCTCATGCTCAGTGAGGTCTGAGTCTCTGATAAGCAGAGTGGTTGGAGCTCTAGAGTTGGTAGCCGTTTTGAAGATGTGGTTTTATTCGCGTTGGACTTTTTCTTCATACATTACAGTTTATATGGGACTTTCCTTTTTTTTTTTTTTATTCTTTATTTTCCTTTATCAGGCTATAGAGGCAGAATTATATTTTAGAATACTATTTTAGAATACAGCAGATTACTCATATTATGCACATTCTTCAAATTAAGTTAATTTTATCTATATAATTCGTTCGAAGAGATTTCTTTAATCTATACATTTCCCTCTAATTTAATATCTTTTATTTCCTCTTCTCACCAGCACCTATTTTCCTCTATCCCTGTCTCCCTTCCTCTATTTCCCTATCCCTCCCCATATCCCTTCCCCTAAACCCCAACCTCTTCCTTTCCTTGTCTCCGCTATACGCGGGGGAATAAAAAAAAAAAAAAAAAAGGGAGTGAGAAAAAAAGTTGTCTCCCGTGGTGTAGACCTCTTCAGGGTACTCTACCTTCCCTCACTTCCTGACAAACCTACTCTTCTCTTTTTTCTCCTAATAGCCTTTCACCTTCTTCTGATTGTACAAATAACTCCCATGGTGCCCATATTTCTTTAATTTGTGTTTTTCTATTGATCGTCATGGGTAAAAGTTTTTCCATTATTCCCACTCTTTATCGCGATGCAGATTTTTGCCGCATTTATCAGATGGCATATAACTAATTATTGGACTTTCCAATAATGTCTACACAATAGTTGTTTCATTTTGAAAATTGACTGCAATTTATTGAATATATTAACAAAAAACAGCTCAAAATTTGTTTTGCCCAGGTTTTACATTGCCAGTTACCCACAGCTATACAGAACATACTGGTGGGCAGGCACAGTTTAATTTCTCCACTAAAGGTGGCACTCAAGCATAGCAACAGCGCAGGGGGAGAGGATGTCAAGAGAAACATGGTTTCTCTATGATTCCCTGGGTCACTGAGGCAACAATCCAGTTGGATACTGGCAGCCCATGTAACTCCAGTGGCCATCTTGGGTCAGGCAGAGTATTTGTAAGACCCTGGCTGCTGGGTTTGGCATGTGTTTAGTGTGTGGGTAGCATAGTCACCCATCTGCCAAGGACAGTAATGCTGTGTACACACGATCAGAATTTCCAACAACAAATGTTCGATGTGAGCTTTTGGTCAGATATTCCGACCGTGTGTAGGCTCCATCGGACATTTGCTGTCGGAATTTCTGACAACAATTGTTTGAGAGCTGGTTCTCAATTTTTCCGACAACAAAAGTTGTTGTCGGAAATTCTGATCATGTGTATCCAATTCCGACACACAAAAATTCTACCATGCTCGGAATCATTGTACTTCATTTTTCTCAGCTCGTCGTAGTGTTGCACGTCACACGTTCTTGACGTTCGGAATTTCCAAGCAACATTTGTGCGACCGTGTGTATGCAAGACAAGTTTGAGCCAACATCCGTCAGAAAAAAATCTACGGTTTTGTTGTCGGAAATTCTGCCCCTCTAAACAGACGCTGACAGTTCAGCTACGACCTGCTACACTGTGCTGTTCAACCTGTAAGGTAACCTTTATTGAAAAATCACAAGGCAAAATGATCTGTAGATACAGACATGTAGGCAGCTGACGTTACATTCCGATCTTGACTACTCCTACAAGAGTAGGGCCTTATGCACACTGGGCATTTAGCCCCAGTGCATGAGGCTCCAGCATTTAGGTGTGAATATAAGGCACAGGTTCAGTTGGACAGGGAAGTCAGAGGTACCTATGTTTAGTGCAGTATGCCCCCAGGAACAAATGCTCAAAGTGTAAGCAGTCTGCATTCCAGGCATTTGTCCCTGGGCACATACTGTACTAAACATAAGTCCTGTTCGGTGCACTGTCCAGCCGCACCATCTGTCAGCTTCACATAGCATTTCACAGGATGCTAGAAATGGGGTTGGATGGTGCGTCTGTACCTTCCACCTAAACGCCAGAGCCTCGTGCATCGGTGCTAAATGCCCAGTGTGCATGAGGCCTGATGCTTGATACCTCACTCTTTTAACCTGCAAAACCCGCCTATGGTCTTTCAATGTGATGGACTGATTATCTCCAGGAGGTGGGGTGAAGGGCCAATGTAGACATCTAAAGCCATTTCAAACTAATATTTGTATATACATTCAGCTGCCTGTGTCGCTACTGATCACTGTGACAAGCATATTTCATAGAAGGTAAAATCTTTCAGGTATGTGTTGAGTTTATTAAAAAGTTAGCAAGTATGCAATGACATTGGAGATCTACAAAATCACAGAAACTGCGTAATTGATTTCTGTTCAGTACTGAAGACCCAAGGTTATCAATTACAAATATCTGTCCACTATAGGTTGGATATACATATCTCTCTTCCTCATCCCCCCTATAGCACAAAAAATAAAAAACTCAGAGGTGATCAAATACCACCAAAAAGACAGCCCTAATTGTGGGAAAAAAATTAAATAAATTTGATTTGTGTACAGTGTTGTTAGTTAAAGTAACGCCAAAATATTTTCATTCAAATTTTAGGGGGGTAGATTGTGGCCAAAAGGGACTAAAAAATGTCCCGCATCACTGGAATTAATAAGGACTCATGCCTAGTACACACAACCATTTTTCCCGGCAGGAAAAAACCCGAAGTTTTACCTGATGGGATTCCTGTCAAGCCTGCCTTGCATACACACATTCATGCCAAATACCGGCTGTCCAAAGCGCGGTGACGTACAACACGTACGACGGGACGCGTAAATGGGAAGTTCCATTCAAACGGCGCCACTCTTTTGGCTGCTTTTGCTGATCTCGTGTTATCGCGTGTTAGTAAAAGTTTGGCGAGAGACGATTTGCGCTTTTCAGTCTTCGTGCTTTCAAGATCGTTTTCTGCGGTTCAGTTTGTGCTTGTGGGTTCATATCTGTCTTCCAGTGCGTGTAGTGAGTTTGTATCTGTTTTTTCAGTGCGTTCTTGTCCGCTCGTTTCTGATTTTCAGGTCGTTCTTCACAGGCCTTGCTGTTCTTCAGTGCATTCTGTTAGTTCGTTCTGACCAGCAGACCGTTTTCTAGCCATGTTGTGGGTACGTGCTCGTCGTAGAGTTCATGCTGTGCTGAGGCTTGGTTTGGGTGTTTATGCTTTAACCCAAGTCCAGTCCATGAACAGGGTGGTGAGAAGTTCATGGACCAAGAATTGGTTGCTCCAGCGTGACCAGTTCTGTCACATGCCTCTGCTGCGGAAGATCCAGGAGAATAACCCTGATGACTTCAAGAATTATCTCCGGATGACAGACCCCGTTTTTCAACGTCTGTTGGCTTTGTTGTCCACCTATATCACGAGGCAGGACACCGTCATGCGTGAAGCCATCACTGCTGAGCAGAGGCTGGTTGCCACGTTACATTACCTGGCAACTGGGAGAAGCCTGCAGGTCCTCAAGTTCTCAACACGCATCTCCCCCCAGGCTCTGGGGATCATTATACCAGAGACCTGTTCTGCCCTCATCCAAGTTCTGCAGGAATACTATATTAAGGTAAGTTTTCTCCTTTAACATCACATTCTATGTAATTCATGTATACTAATGTATTGTATTTCTTTCATCATTCACTAATTACCATAATTGTAATATGCTGTGAATGTCCCCTTTGTCCCCATGCATGCTGTAAGCTTGTAATGCTCCTTTTTTGGCCTACATGCATATTTCCTATCACTAACCTCTCCAGCATGCTATCCTGGGCCCATACACACCTAGCCTAGTCACTTACCAATGTATTTTGTCAGCTCCATTGTAGTGCTTTACCCTAAACACCCCTTAAAATGTCTCCAAACGTTTTTTTGATCATTAAATTCACACAGAGTGCCTGAGCCTTTTTTTTTGAGGACCCCAAACTCATCTAGAACCCCCCCCCTCAAATTTCTACCAATGGTCCATCAGAGGGGGTGAGGAATCTGATAAGTGATATATTTTTGTCTTTAAATACTCCTTAAAATAAATGTTATACAGATTTTGCCCAAGAATGTTTTTTTAGAATTTGCTTGCAATGTTATGTTCAAAAGTACAAATATATTATTTTTATCTTTCACTCTTTCACACACATTTTCCTTCAACGACACAGGAATGTCAGACTGTGGCATCCCAGTTTGCCCAGCGGTGGGATTTTCCCAACTGTAGAGGGGCAATATATGGGAAACACGTCTGCATCATCCCACCACCCCATTCGGGGTCTTATTACTATAATTACAAGGGGTTCCACAGTATAGTAATAATGGCGGTGGTGTCGGAGACATCTGAATTTCTGTATGTGGACGTGGGGAAAAATGGCCGAATGTCCAATGGTGGAGTCTTTTCCCAGACGGATTTCTCCCGACATCTACGGAGTGGTGACCTGGCATTGCCACCTGCGTCAGACAACGTAGAGGGACTGCCATTTGTCTTCATGGCAGATGAAGCTTTTGGACTTTCCAACCATCTGATGAGGCCATTTCCCCAAAGGACCCTCACCCCTGAGAGGAGGGTGTTCAATTACCGGCTGGCCAGAGCCAGAAGAGTGGTCGAGAATGTGTTTGGCATAATGGCCAGCCGGTTCTGCCTATTTCAGACCTCCATAAATCTGGTGGAGTATAAACGTAATCATGTCGTAATGCTGTGCTGCACAACTTTTTGAGGAATCATTCTCCTAATTACCTTGCATCAGTTGGGCCTGAGGCCACACTTCAGGACCAAATCCAAGTGCCGTCCCTGGAAGCTGTCCCTACTGGCTTGCCCCCCCAAAGCGCCCGTGATGTGCGGCAAAGCTATGTTAACTGTTTTATGGATAGGGGGGCAATTGCTATGCCAGAAGAATCATGATTATTCCTACAATAAAAATCACATTTTGTCCTGAAAACATCTTGAATTTGCATTATTGCTTGTGTTTCTTTTATTTAGCTGTCTCCTAGGTTCTCCTAGTGCACTTGTAGTGCCAAGTGGATTTTCCTTTAGTAAATAACCCCCATTGACACTGTAAACAACAAATTATAAAAAAAAATAATATTGACCATAGAAAGCAGAAGCCACACATTGTAGATTGGCAGCATTTTACTACGTGCATATTCACATGTGCATTTAGAAAAATATATTTTAAATATATACAACTGCTTATTTATGGTAATTTTTTTTTTTTTTTGGGTTTGTTTTGCATTAACAGGCATGTTTCAAAACATAAAACATACAAAACTCTGGAACTTACAAAGTTCAACGTACAAAATGTGAAGGCAATATCAGACATTCTAGAATGTCAAGAAGGTGTTGATGTTGCCTTTATTATATGGGGTAATGTCACCCCTGTACAAGCCAAATTTAGAAGATGCACACAAATATGGATGTGAAATGTGGATTTCCTTCCTGATCCTTTACCTAATGTCAACATGTGCTATCTGCCATCATGGGGGATCAATGGACGTGTATTGGGGGTGCAACCGATTCCTCTTACCTACTTGAGTTGCGAGGAAGGGGTTGCCCCCACAAAACGCGTACATTGATATTCCCTGATGGCATATAGCACATGTTGACACACTACGTGCATCGTCTAAATTTGGCTGGAAGAAAGTACTAAAATATTATACAACTGCATAAAACAACAAAAGGGGGGGGGGGGATTTTTTGTTTCTTTAGATTCGCCCCAAAACATCAATCATGTTCTTAAATTTTTGATTTATATTCTTCGTCATGTTGTCTAGTTCTTGACTACATGCCATGATTTCCTGGATTAAAATTTGTGCACTAGCAATTGAGAAACGAGGAGTTTCTTGTTCACCAACATGTTCATCATCTAAAAAAATTAAATAAAAATGGTATTATAAAGATGCAGGCCTACATCTCTTACCTGAAGCTGTGGTGACAATTTCCACCACGTCATCCACCTCTCCACCTCTTCTTCCTCCACCTCTTCATCTTGTTGGGGTTCTCTCTGGTCCCCTTCTTTAGGAGGTGTGGGGTTCCTGGTGTTCTTTGAGTGGTGGCCTCCGAGTTTTTGTTCCCCTATGAGAATGAAAAAAAATGTATACTTAGCACACAGATATTTGAGGCCAGAAAGAGGAATATGAAACATTGCTTGGAAGTGGGGTACAATTGTCTGTTCCAAGCTGAAGACATGATAATTTCCCTTACCAAAGATGGAATACTTTGCTTTTGGGGCCAAGTTTCACACATGGAGGCCCCAAATATCCACTGGAGCACCTATGTGGGACACCCTAAAAAGGTTGTTCAGGTGTCCCTCACTCTAGTGCTCCTGAGCAGGGATGAGCCGAACACCCCCCTGTTCGGTTCGCACCAGAACCTGCGAACAGACAGAATGTTTGCGTGAACTTTAGAACCCTATTAAATACAATGGACTCGAACGTTCAAAATCTAAAGTGCTAATTATAAAGGGTTATATGCAAGTTATTGTCCTAAAAAGTGTTTGGGGACCCGGGTCCTGCCCCAGGGGACATGTATCAATGCAAAAAGAAGTTTTAAAAACTGCAGTTTTTTCGGGAGCAGTGATTTTATTAATGCTTAAAATGAAAAAATAAAAGTGAAATATTCCTTTAAATTTCGTACCTAGGGGGTGTGTATAATATGCATGTAAAGTGGCGCATGTTTCCCGTGCTTAGAACTGTCCCTGCATAAAATGTAATTTTTGAAGGAAAAAAAGTCATTTAAAACTCACTCGCGGCTATTAATGAATTCTCGGCTTCCTGCAATACATACAAAAGTAATTCATAAAAAAAAAAAAAAAAGCGTGGGGGTCCCCCAGAATTCAATTACCAGGCCCTTCAGGTCTGGTATAGATATTAAGGGGAACCCCGCCGCAAATTTAAAAAAAAAAAAAATGGCGTGGAGTCCCCCCAAAAATCCATACCAGACCCTTATCCGAGCACGCAACCTCGCAGGCCACAGGAAAAGAGGGGGGGGACGAGAGAGCGCCCCCCCTCCTGAACCATACCAAGCCACATGCCCTCAACATGGGGAGGATGTCCCCATGTTGATGGGGACAAGGGCCTCATCCCCACAACCCTTGCCCGGTGGTTGTGGGGGTCTGCGGGCAGGGGGCTTATCGGAATTTGGAAGACCCCTTTAACAAAGGGGACCCCCAGATACCGCCCCCCCTATGTGAATTGGTAAGGGGTACATTGTACCCCTACCATTTCACGAAGAAAGTGTCAAAAAAATTAAAAAAAACACACCAACACCTTGGAAAAGTCCTTTATTAAAAAAAAATAAAAAAAAAATAAAAAAAAACATTCCAGCGGTAAAATCCAGTGTCCCGCGGCGATCCGATGTCCAGCGCTGTCTGTCATTGGCTGAGCCTGAGCGGACCTGATGGGGAACTTCCTCCACAGTCTATTAAATGTATAGACCACCCCCTTCTAAAGTTCCCCATCAGGTCCGCTCAGCCAATGACTAGGTGTAAGGCTGAGGACCTGATGTGGAACATGAGAAGGGGCGGGTCTATACATGTATTACACAGTGAAGGAAGTTCCCCATCAGGTCCGCTCAGGCCAATGACGTAGCGCGGTCTGACATACCGAGGGGGTGAACCTGATGGGGAACTTCCTTCACTGTGTAATTCATGAATAGACCCGCCCCTTCTCATGTTCCGCATCAGGTCCTCAGCCTTACACCGAGTCATTGGCTGAGCGGACCTGATGGGGAACTTTAGAAGGGGCGGGTCTATACATGTAATAGACTGCGGAGGAAGTTCCCCATCAGGTCCGCTCAGGCTCAGCCAATGATGGACAGCGCTGGACATCGGATCGCCGCGGGACACTGGATTTCACCGCTGGAATGTTTTTTTTTTTTTTTTAATAAAGGACTTTTCCAAGGTGTTGGTGTGTTTTTTTTTTACATATTTTGACACTTTCTTCGTGAAATGGTAGGGGTACAATGTACCCCTTACCAATTCACATAGGGGGGGGCCGGGATCTGGGGGTCCCCTTTGTTAAAGGGGTCTTCCAGATTCCGATAAGCCCCCCGCCCGCAGACCCCCACAACCACCGGGCAAGGGTTGTGGAGATGAGGCCCTTGTCCCTATCAACATGGCCATGTTGAGGGCATGTGGCATGGTACGGTTCAGGAGGGGGGGGCGCTCTCTCATCCCCCCTCTTTTCCTGCGGCCTGCCAGGTTGCGTGCTCGGATAAGGGGTCTATTATGGATTTTTGGGGGGACTCCACGCCATTTTTTTTTAATTTGGGGTGGAGTTCCCCTTAAAATTCATGCCAGATCTGAAGGGCCTGGTATGGATATTTGGGGGAACCGCACGCATTTTTTTTTTTAATTTGCGGCGGGGTTCCCCTTAATATCTATACCAGACCTGAAGGGCCTGGTAATTGAATTCTGGGGGACCCCCACGCTTTTTTTTTTACTTTTATCAATGACTTTTGTATGTATTGCCGGGAGCCGACAATTCATTAATAGCCGCGAGTGAGTTTTAAATGACTTTTTTTCCTTCAAAAATGACATTTTATGCAGGGACAGTTCTAAGCACGGGAAACATGCGCCACTTTACATGCATATCATGCACACCCCCTAGGTATGAAATTTAAAGGAATATTTCACTTTTATTGCTTCACTTTAAGTATTATTAAAATCACTGCTCCCGAAAAAACAGCCATTTTTAAAACTTTTTTTTGCATTGATACATGTCCCCTGGGGCAGGACCCGGGCCCCCAAACACTTTTTATGACAATAACTTGCATATAAGCCTTTATAATTAGCACTTTAGATTTCTCCCATAGACTTTTCGAATTTGCCGCGAACACCCCAATTTGTTCGCTGTTCGGCGAACGGGCGAACGCGCAATGTTCGAGTCGAACATGAGTTCGACTCGAACTCGAAGCTCATCCCTACTCCTGAGTCCAGATGTGTAAACAGCTGCTGAGTGTCCTCTCCTTTACACTTAATCAAATTTGCATTTCACTCTAGTTACAAACACATCTAGACAACAATGTACTAAACTTATTTTCAGACCAATTGACATTACCAAAAGTAGTTAACCATGTATCTGCAACAACATCGTATTAGAAGTGGCCGAACGATGTTTACTCCGACCGGTTTTCAACTGTACAACAGTTAAGTAAAGCACATTGAGCAACATGCAAGTAATAAAAATAATCTGAACACAGGACAAATACTTACTTTTTTGAGCATTCGTTTTATCCTCATATACTGATCATGCTCCCTCAGTTTGAGGTCTGACCAGCGTTTCCTCAGCTGCTCCTTGGATCGTCGTACCCCAAAAGTCCGGTGCAAACTCCTCACATTTTTCTTCATAATCTTGGCCTTTCTCAAATTAGGGTGGGTGTACGGCCCATGCTTTCCATCTTAATCCGTCCTCTTCAAGATGTCCACCATCTCCGCCATCTCTGCAAAGGACATATTTGAGGCCTTATATCTCTTACTTGATCATGACGTTTCTGGCACCGGGCTTCTCTCGTCGTTAGTGGAATTATCAGACACCTGCTGTGACTCCCTCTGCACGCCGGAAGAGAAGGGGCGGGGAATATTCTAGAAAGAACGTCATGGGCGGACGACATGTGCGGAGTTTCACGCATGCGCAGTGTGTATAAAGCTAACACGCATGTGTCGTAACTACGTTCTGCGTGCGGAGGAAGGAGTAAGTGCCGAACGTAAGATCGAAGGTAACTTGGGTCATCAGTGGCCTATACTGCTTTGAGATTGTGGCCTATATGGGGATAAGATTAGTAGAGTCTGGACTGACATTAGTATTTTTGTCTTGTGTTTTGTCTTTCACAGAAAATATGAATATATTTAAGGATCCAGAATTCATGTGTGAGTTTCTGGACAGGTACAGGGAGCTGCCTGCTCTTTTGGGAAACGAAAAGTTAAAAAAAAGTTAAAAAAACAAAAAAAGAGGATCAAGGAAGGCAGCGCTGGAGATCATGCTCCAATTTGTGCAGACACGAGTCCCCAGTGCAACCCTCCATGAAGTGGACACTAAAATTGCGACCTTGAGGGGCACATACAGGAAGTATCGCAATAGGGTCCTGGAGTCACAGAGGTCAGGAGCAGCAGCAGTGGATGTATATATGCCTACTCTGTGGTACTACAACAAATTGGAATTTCTGAACGACCATCTGGAAGTGAGGTCATCACTTTCTAGCCTTCCCTCCAGCCTTCGCTCCAGCCTTCCCTTCGGCCTTCCATCCAGCCTAGATGAGCCTTCAGAGCATCAACCTTATCTCCTGGAAGAACCGAATGTGGACTTCTTTAGCCCGGTATAGTATTTTACTAAATCTTTCTTGTCCTAAAATTAATGATGTGAAATAGATGTTAATATATTGAGAAGAAATTAATGCACTTATACAGCTTCCTGCCCAAGCCAATTTTGAGCTTTCAGCGCTGTCGCAATTTGAATGACAATTGCGCGATCATGCTACACTGTACCCAAACAAATTTTTTATAATTTTGTTCCCACAAATAGAGCTCTCTTTCGGTGGTATTTGATCGCCTCTGTGATTTTTATTTTTTGCACAACAAATAAAAAAAGAGGGAAAATTTTGAAAAAAACTATGTTTTTCTTTGTTTCTGTAATTTTTTGTTGTAAATAAGTACCTTTTCTACTTCAATGATGGGCACTGATAAGGCGGCACTGAAGGGCACTGATAAGGCGACACTGATGGGCACCGATGAGGTGGCACCAATGAGGTGGCACTGATGAGGTGGCACTGATGGGCACTGATGATGGGCACTGATAGGCGGCACTGATGGGCACTGATATGTGGCACTGGTATGCGGCACTGATGGGCACTCATAGGTGGCACTGATTGGCACTCATAGGTGGCACTAATTGGCACTCATAGGCGGCACTGATTGGCACTCATAGGCGGCACTGATGGGCACTTATAGGCGGCACTGATGGGCACTTATGGGTGGCACTGATAGGTGGCACGGACGGGCACTGATAGGTGGGCACTTATGGGCACAGACGGGCACGGATGGGCACTGATAGGTGGCACTGATGGACACTAGTAGGTGGCACTGGTGACACTGATGCCTAGCAATGCCAGCCACCACACATTGTGGTTGTGCCATGATAGTGCCAGTCAGTGCCCATTTGTGGGCACTGATTGGCATATTTTTTTATGTTTTTTTTTATATATTTTTTATTGTTTACTACATGTGGATGGCCATGGGGGCCATCCACATGCTTGGGGCTTCCTGGGGCATCCTGGGGGGCTTCCCTGGTGGTCCAGTGTGGGTATCCGAGGGGGGGCTGCGCTGATAAACAATCAGCGCGAACCCCCCCTGTCAGGAGAGCCGCCGATCGGCTCTCCTCTACTCGCGTCTGTCAGACGCGAGTGAGGAAGAGCCGATTAACGGCTCTTCCTGTTTACATCCTGATCAGCCGTGATTGGACACGGCTGATCACGTGGTAAAAAGCCTCCGCCGGAGGCTTTTTACCGAGATCAGTGTAGCGGTGTGTCAGACTGACACACCGCTCCACCGATCGCCGCGATGCGCCCCCCGGGCGCGCGGCAGCTGTTATCCTGCAGGACGTCATATGACGTCCAGTGTGGATAACAGAACCACTTCCCGGACGTTAATTTGCTATTGACAGGGCGGGAAGTGGTTAAATATCAATAGACAGTAGTGGCCAAAAATGATTGTGACAAGAATGAAAACTGGTGGGGTCAGAATGAGAGTCTTTTCTATTTATTAACATTCAATTTGCAACAGTTAGGAGATGAAAATTGTGTGTGATTGATGAAACAATAAATAAAACTAGGTCCATTTTTTATACACAGGAAGAGCTCAGCCAGGACGAGGGGCTGTAAATTGGCAGCCAGGAGGAGGCAGGGGTCAGTGTCAGCCAGGAGGAGGCAGGGCCCAGTGTCAGCCAGGAGGAGACAGGGCCCAGTGTCAGCCAGGAGGAGGAAGGGTCCAGTGTCAGCCAGGAGGTGACCGGGCCCAGTGGTAGACAGGAGGTGGCCGGACCCAGTGGCAGAACAAGGTCTCAGATGCCTCCCATCCACCTCCAAAAAGAAGGGCCAAGAGGGGTAGGTACACAGAGGAGGATGCACTTTCCCTCATTAGGGAGGCTACTTTGGTCCTCAGAGACCCCCCTACCACTGAAGAGGGCTATGGCGCCCTAATGGCAGCCAAGATGAAGAGGATGGAGATGGGCCAACGCCTCCTCTGTGAGAACATCGTCTGTAAGGCCATAAACAGGGGTTTGATGGGCCAACTTACCCAATATACTGACCTTGCGGAGGTCGGCCATCCTCCTCCACCTCCTTCTCCTCCACCTCCTTCTCCTCCTCCTGCCACAAGTCCACCTCCAGAGGCACAGGCTCCGAGGATGCGTGCAAGGAAGGCTACAGGGAAGGCTGCAGAGAAGGCTGCAGAGAAGGCTGCAAAGAAGGCTGCAGGGAAGTTTACAAGGAAGACAAGAAAGTGATGGCCTTGCTTCCAGTATGGTCTGACAGAAGGCACAGGCTTTTGTAGTACCACAGACTGGGGACATATATATCATCTGCTGCTGTTCCTGACCTCTGGGTGTCCAGGGCCAGATTGTGATACCAATTGTATGTGCTTCTCAAGGTCCCAATTTTAGTTTCCTATTATTTGATGTGTGCCCTGGGGTCCCAAGGCTGCACAAATTGCAGCAGGCTCTCCAGCGTTGCCTTCATATTTATTTTCTTATATACCAGAATAAAGGAATATTTTATTTTTACAGTAAATACTTACCTATGTGTTTTCCTTCAAATATAACAGTTTGTTTGTGAGTAGGCAGGTACATTTCAAAAATACAATGTGTAATTAACAAGGGACACCAACCAACCTCTTTGAGGGTAAAAAATACAAGATAATAATGTTGTTATGGTAACTTGACACACAAAACTAAAAAAAATATACAGTGGGTACGGAAAGTATTCAGACCCCCTTAAATTTTTCACTTTTTGTTATATTGCAGACATTTGCTAAAATCATTTAAGTTCACCCCATATTGACAGAAAAACACAGAATTGTTGACATTTTTGCAGATTTATTAAAAAAGAAAAACGGAATTATCACATGGTCCTAAGTATTCAGACCCTTTGCTGTGACACTCATATATTTAACTCAGGTGCTGTCCATTTCATCTGATCATCCTTGAGATGGTTCTACACCTTCATTTGAGTCCAGCTGTGTTTGATTATACTGATTGGACTTGATTAGGAAAGCCATACACCTGTCTATCTAAGACCTTACAGCTCACAGTGCATGTCAGAGCAAATGAGAATCATGAGGTCAAAGGAACTGCCTGAAGAGCTCAGAGACAGAATTGTGGCAAGACACAGATCTGGCCAAGGTTACAAAAGAAAATTCTGCTGCACTTAAGGTACCTAAGAGCACAGTGGCCTCCATAATCCTTAAATGGAAGACGTTTGGGATGACCAGAACCCTTCCTAGAGCTGGCCGTCTGGCCAAACTGAGCTATCGGGGGAGAAGAGTCTTGGTGAGAGAGGTAAAGAAGAACCCAAAGATCACTGTGTCTGAGCTCCAGAGATGCAGTTGGGAGATGGGAGAAAGTTGTAGAAAGTCAACCATCACTGCAGCCCTCCACCAGTCGGGGCTTTATGGCAGAAGGGTGGAAGCCTCTCCTCAGTGCAAGACACATGAAAGCCTGCATGGAGTTTGCTAATAAACACCTGAAGGACTCCAAGATGGTGAGAAATAAGATTCTCTGGTCTGATGAGACCAAGATAGAACTTTTTGGCCTTAATTCTAAGCGGTATGTGTGGAGAAAACCAGGCACTGCTCATTACCTGTCCAATACAGTCCCAACAGTGAAGCATGGTGGTGGCAGCATCATGCTGTGGGGGTGTTTTTCAGCTGCAGGGACAGGACGACTCGTTGCAATCGAGGAAAAGATGAATGTGGCCCAGTACAGGGATATCCTGGACAAAAACCTTCTCCAGAGTGCTCAGGACCTCAGACTGGGCCAAAGGTTTACCTTCCAACAAGACAATGACCCTAAGCACACAGCTAAAATAACAAAGGAGTGGCATCACAACAACTCCGTGACTGTTCTTGAGTGGCCCAGCCAGAGCCCTAACTTAAACCCAATTGAGCATCTCTGGAGAGACCTAAAAATGGCTGTCCACCAACATTTACCATCCAACCTGACAGAACTGGAGAGGATCTGCAAGGAGGAATGGCAGAGGATCCCCAAATCCAGGTATGAAAAACATGTTGCATCTTTCCCAAAAAGACTCATGGCTGTATTAGATCAAAAGGGTGCTTCTACTAAATACTGAGCAAAGGGTCTGAATACTTAGGCTCCATGTACACAGAAGCTCAAAAACGGTCGTTTTGAACGCCAGATTTCTGTCAGAAAAAGCTGCTTTAAAATATAGCGTTTATTAGCGTTTTTCAGTGTTAGCGTTTTTTACCTTTTTTTTTTTTTTTTCAATGGATCAAAAAACGCAAAAAAAACGCTGGTGACCTGCGTTTTTGAGCGTTTATTAGCGTTTTTCATAAAAACGGCACTTTGAACGCGAATTTCTTGCGTTCAGAAAAAAGCCCATTAACTCCACTGCTCATTAACGCTAAAACACGCTATGTGTACATGAACACATAGGCTAACATAGAGTGTAGTTAATGGGCTTTTAAAAAAAACGCCAATAAACTGCAGTTTATCAGCTTCAGTGTACATGGAGCCTTAGGACCAAGTGATATTTCAGTTTTTCTTTTTTATTAAATCTGCAAAAATGTCAACAATTCTGTGTTTTTCTGTCAATATGGGGTGCTGTGTGTACATTAATGAGGAAAAAAAATGAACTTAAATGATTTTAGCAAATGGCTGCAATATAACAAAGAGTGAAAAATTTAAGGGGGTCTGAATACTTTCCGTAACCACTGTATATAGGGATCAGTCGAATTTTTTTTTTTTTAAATAATACACAACAATGCAGATCTTGATTAAAATGTTATAAAATATAAAATAAAAAAAACAAAAAAACATTATTATCTTGCTTGCAAATAAATATAGATTATTCATGAGATCACGATAAATAATAAAGAAACAATTTTGTCAGAGCTCTGGGTCAATATCAGCAGCAAAACAACTTCATTATTGTAGCATTCTAACAAAGAAAAGAATGCTCCGCATTTAAACGATGCAATAATTTCTGCGTGCTGAATGTGCTATCTCCATTACGAACGCTAGTTTTACCCTAAACAGCACTCCCGTCTCATACTTGATTCTGAGCATGCACGTTTTTTTTCCATCGGGGAAGCATACACACGACCGGTTTTCCCGTCAAAAACAAGTTCGCCGGGAATCGCGGCGGGAAAATAGAGAACAAGTTCTCTTTTTTTTCCCCGCAGTTTTCCTGCTGGAAAAACTGCGATTGAGCATACACGTGCCCGTTTTTCCTGGCGAAAAAGTGTCATGGCAGTTTTCCTGCCAGGAAAACCGGTCGTGTGTACAAGGCATCAGGCTTGGTTGTCAGTGGGAGTAAGAAAATTACATAGTGCCTGTATTTAGTAAGAGGAGGAATAGTGCCTCAATATTGGTATTGGTAGGAGGAATAGTGCCCCATCATTGGTGTCAGTGGTGAGAATAGGGCCTCATCATAGGTTCATCGGGAAGAATAGTGCCCAATTGTTGGTGTCTGAGCAACACACCGCACCACCGATTGCCGTGCGGCTTGTTCTGAAGGACAGTAAGAAAAAAAGCTTATAATTACAGAAATCAGACAAAGCAAGAAATCATAATCAACCACATGCTGATCTTGCACACCTACACGTGCACTAAATACATCTGACACTAACGATCATTTGTACTGTGAAAAGAGGAGTTTACTAAAAGTGGAAAGAAAAAAAAAGCATATAGGAACTACAGAGCAGCCTAATCCTGTTCAAGGGAAATCAATTGTGTTACATTTGTGGATGGAGCATTTCCTAGCATTAGTGGGCATCTTGAGCAAGTGATCATTAAAGGCACACTCCAGTCAAACATGAAACATTTGCAGTTGAGTGCAATTAGGCCATTTCCATCCTGGATTGAGTAGCTGACTCCAGGAACGCTCCAGGAACTGACACATGAGGACTGAATTTATTCTTCCTGCACCTCTTGATCATTTGCACTGTGCCAATCCTCCTACCCCAGTCGACTGGCTAGCCTGAGGTCCACAGTGGATCATTTTTCAGAGGGCATTTGACAGGTGGTGAGGAAGCGTAATGCTGCCTCCCTATATAACTTACATAGTTCGGTGGAAAATTGCATTGAGGCCCCATAAACTTGCATTGGTCATGTTCAGCTGCAGTAATGCCCACTGAATGTGACATGCTATTTCACTTTTGTGTGAAGCAATCTGTCATGGGCGGTGCGTGTGTACAGCCCTGGGTGGTTGCATGCCCTGGTCTAGATGGGTGGTTGGGGTTGGTAAAACCGCATCTCACTGAGCTCTGTTCCCTTCATACCCCTTCTGGGAAAATCCTATAGTGCCTCATCTCGGCGGTAGTAAACTGCAAAAATAAATCTTCTCCCTGCAAATTAATGTCATAATGTGCTAGTAAGTCTTACCTGAAAACGAAGCCCCTCCAGCACCTACTGTCATCACTGACAGGGCTTCCATCTTCATCAGGTCTTCCTTTGTGGTTCGCAGGTAAGCTGTGGTTTGATTGGCTGGCTGAGTTGCGATGACATGCGAATGGGAGTCACGGCTGCGTCACATCTCGCTCAATGGATGGTACACCGTCCATTGAGAGTGCAGTGCAGTGCTAAAGTAAATATCTCCTAAACAGTGCACATTTAAGAGATATTTTCTGTGCCTACCGGTAAGCCTTATTATAGGCTTACCTGTAGATATAAGTTTGAAAAAAGCCTTTACTACCACTTTAATGGTATTCCTGATCCTGTTGTTTGAAGAAGAGCAGATAGTCAGATGCTAAGACATCCTTTTTTTGACAAGTGACCTCCAAACCTTTGAGTTGCTGAAAGAGGAAAATTACCTCACCAACTCATATTCCTTCAGATACAGGATGCTTTTAGGGCCTAGTTTCCCCAGATGCTCACCCTTCAGCAGTATCCTTTGTAATCTCTGCCGAGAGCTGCTGACCTTACAAAACCCCTCTCATTGTTTTGCACCCATCTCATAACTTATCACGGCTCTAAATCATCATTTACATAGAATTTATTATACAACTCAGCAGTTGCATTGCATTTACCCAATGCTCTCCCCACTTTGTAACATATGGCAAAATTATACTGGAATCTTTTATCATATGGTATGGCCTTGCCCTCTAGTTATTGCTTACTGGGGTCAAGTCACTACTAGAATGTCCAATGCACTTCATCTGTCTGTATTACTTGATCCCCTTGTTCTATTTCCAATGGCTGAGAGCGCTGACCAGAGCGTTCTTGCAGGGGGGCCGCCCTCCTGTCAGAACTCAGTAGCACATCAGGGGAGATAACCAGAGGCTTAGCTTGAAGCTTGTGGGCCCCAATGCAAAAGTTGACCTGCCCCCCCCCCATTACCACCCACCACTTCCACAGTGCGTGCAGATACATCCACCGCACGCCAAGAAACTCAACGTGGCTTAAGAGTTTTGATTTCCCAGAGTTCCTCTTTACATCACAGGACAGGGATTACCGCTGGAGAATCAGAGGACAGGGATCACCGCTGGAGAATCAGAAGACAGGGACCCCTGGCAGGTCACTTGGCAGAGCTCCTTTCCCATCCCAGCACTGTATACATCTCCCCCCCCCCCACACTGCACAGGGCTGAAATCACATTCCTTTACACACAGTCTTCACAGGCTGTTTCTGGCTTTTATGTTGCCCTTCTGACCTGTGAAATTCTCTGGTCAGAATGGCAGTGTAGTTGCAGTAGGCAGATACACCCTGTACAGATCATGGCTAACTGGCTGTGTTGTAAAGGAATGTGATTTCAGCCCTGCAGAGGAGTATAGAGTGCTGTAATGGGAAAGGAGCTCAGCAGCTGGGCATAGTATCCACCAGGGCAGAGGGGGTGGTCAGGGGGCTTTGGGGGGGTGCAACTTCGATCTGGGAGGGCAAAGCCATGTGACATAAAATCTGGAGCCTGTAGCCCTTCAGGGGCCCCCTGAGGAGGTGTTAAGGGATTTGTTTTATCAATTTCTGAAGGTTTCTCTGTCAGTGTTGGCAGGTGTTGGGGGAGGGTCACCTCCTGGTGTGTGTCTTTTCCCCAGTTGTCAGGCAAGTGGGGTAAGCGGACATCCCTGGGTGGGGGGGGTACAGAGAATCCCAGCTGGTGTCAAGGAGGCACTGAGCGGTGTTTTACCTCACCAGTGACATCAGTCCCATTGTGGCTAAAGGACGGCACTCTCCTCCTTCTGCCTCGCTAAGCACGGTTACATTCCATGTTGCCAGCACACAGCACAGACATTTCCCCATCCTGGGCTGTTCTCACCTCGTGCTTCTCTCCATTCAGGAAATGCCTCACAGCTTCTCCCCAGCCAATGAGAGTGGAAGGGGTGTGGACTGTGAAAGGCTAAGTAGAAGCCCAGTACTGGAGCATGGCTGTGGGGCCCTAGAGCAGATCGGAGCTGGACTTTGTGGAGGATATGATAATATGACAGGGAGGCTGCTGGGGCTCCCTGGAGCTAGGGGTGGGGTTGCGATTGTGACCCCCCGCAACCCCCTATGCTATGCCCATGGAGATTACATTAGTAACATTGGATTGTTAGTACAGCGGCTCCGACCTGAGCTGTCGGCTTTTTTTTGTTCAACCCACTGGGTTGAACAAAAAAAAAAATAGTAGTTTGTACCAGGCTTTAGTATCACAGAGTCAAACTTTTTGGACATACAAGACATGTCATGGGTGGGGTGGAAGGGCTAAAAGAGCCCTTGTCTAAAGATAACTCTCTTTTGTTAGTAGTTTGGTTGTAGTTGTAGGGATCATGATTGGGTGAATCTTAAGAAAAAAATATTCTATACCCATAAAAAAATGCACAAACTGTTTTTCCTAATTGCCTAGTCACTGACTGTTTTCAGCTAACTGAATAGAGCGGTTGATTGTGTTTAAGGATACTGAAAAACAGTGGCAGAATCATTCACATGTTCAAACCTGGCATTTACTGTAACAGTTTACAAGCAGTTCGTTTTATTTCCAAAGCATATGGCGGTCACATTACAGCAATATAATTTTTGATGGTGCTTTGCTTTTAACATGTTTGAGAAGCTTTCCGTGTCAAAACGTCATTTTTCTAAGTGTCATGCAAGTGCTCTTCCTCGTAGAAGCAGACTGCACTCCGCAAATAATAAGATGTTAATTTTGTTAAAGTATATGGTCTTTTCACTACAATCTGGCTGTCAGCAGCAGGTGGAGGGTAATTTGAAATATGGTTGATCAAACACATTAAACCTATTGAAAGGTAATTCCCTCCAACCTTGAAAATTCAGTTTTGGATAAAATCCAGTCTGTTAATGAACACATGTAGTTACTTACCTTGGTAATTCCAGCAATTAAATTGGCCATTTCTAATTCTAATTTTGCTCACTAAGAGCACATCTACCCATGGTGTAAATGGAAGGCTCACACAAGGGTCTTTTGATCAAGGTGTGACTTGAGAGGTTTATGATTCTCAAAAGTATAACCCTGACTCTGAGATGTCACATTGTTCAGAAACTTCATCTTTTCTTTATCACAATCCTGACAGAGCTTTTATATTCCTTCCATAGTTAAAACGCCACACAGAACAGTTAGCAACTTTGAAAATGTAAATAATATTTTACATTTATTTATAATTTTGCTCTTGTAAACTTAAAGCTGATATTCATATTTAATGTCCCTTAAAGATGAAATAAACCCTGATTGGTTTTACTTCCTTTTTTTTCCCCCTGCTTTCCCCTGCAAAGTAAAAGCATAATGGGCTAGTATGCATCGCATACTAGCCCATTATGTGGCACTTACCTGCAAATGAAGCCCGCGTAATTCCCCGCTGGTGGCCGCATCCATCTTCACTGCTCTTCCTTCCGGGGCTGTGGACTATGGCTCTGTGACTGGCTGGATTCGCGTGACGTCACTCCCGCGCATGCACACGGGAGCCATTAGTCATGACACTTGCCAGGGAAGAAACGGCACAAAGGGAAAGCGTATATCGGCGCAAGCGTATATGGTAAATATCTCTTAAATATCTCTTAAACCGTGCAGGTTTAGGAGATACTTAAAGTACCCACAGGTAAGTCTTATTATAGTCTTACCTGTAGGTAAAAGTGGTGTAACAAGGTTTACAACCACTTTAACAAAATTTGTTTGGGACAAACTGGCCCAAATTAACTAATTACTGCACTAATAGGTGTGCTTGGCTGGGTGTGCTGTATACACAGAGCTGTGTTTAGGCACATGAACTTCCCGTTTTACTCTCGGAATACAATAGAGTCAGGCTGAACGCTGCTCAGCCATCTACAGGAAGTTTTGTAGTCTATGAATTAATACAAAGCTTCCTCTGATTGGATGAGGTGGAGAGGTGGGTGGATGATTTCACTATCTCCACCTCCAATCAAAGGAAGTTTTGTATTTTTTTATAGAATGAAACGCTTCTTGTGGATAACTGAGCAGCATTCAAGTCAACTGTATTTTGTTCCAAGAGTAAGACGAGAAGTTCTCATCCCACTGCTGGACCATAGCGCTGTATACTTTATGTAGCTGAGGCCACATACAGTTATTACAGAATGCCCAGCAAGCATACCTGTTAGTGCAGTAAATAGTTTGTTTGAGCCAATAAACTTGGAAATCAGCTTTAAACTGGAACTTTAGACAAAACATTTTCCCCACACTGCCGCCTGAGGGTGAAAGCTCTGAGCCTCCAGCCTGCATGCGATCACTAAGGTAGAGCTAACATGGTTGTGATCAGAAACCAGTGAAGTGTCAGTTGCTTGTTCTCAAAGGATGGACATTTATTAACACATCCTTGGCACAGAGCATTGTGCTTGGGAATGTTAATGTAAGTTGGAAGGGGTTAGGGTAGTAAAAATATATAAATACTTTTTTTTTTTTATGGTATCCAAAACCTTTATTTCAGTTTTTTTTTTGTAAATTCTGAAAAGTTAAATCATATGAAAGTTTCTGATAAATTTAGGGACTTGATGTTTAGATCTCTATGCTTGAGTTCTTGAGTTTGCGCATCTACTCTGGCCATAAGAGGGGGGCATTCTCCATGTTGGAGTTAATATTAGCTTACATTATGGAGTATGCAACAGGCAGAACACAGAAAGGTTGGTGGACAGGAACATAATTGAGAATTATGGCAGGGCCAAATACAGCTGCTCCAGAACTTAGTAAATGAGAAGAAGCCATGCTGACTTCCATCATCCAATCATGTGCAAGTGAAAATGCATTTTCTGTTATTTTCCTTGCATGTGATTGGGTACTCTTTACAAAGTGAAGCCTTACCTCATTTACTAAGCTCTGGAGCAACTGCACTTTGCAAATTGCAAAGTCTATTTGCCTTTATTAAATCAACCACAGTGTGTAAGCTACAAGTCACTCTTTGGTACCTTTCCTAGGCTAAGGTCTTCCCCCATGTGAAAGTGCTGATTGAACAGTGAAAAGAGAAGCACAGTGATAATCTCATCTATTTGTCGCTCTGCTTTCTCTTCCTTTCAGCATGCTTCTTGTCAGCACATGAACTGATTGGCTCCTTGTACTGCTTTTTCTTCTCACACTCCATCCCTGCTGTACAGGGACTGCAAGAGGCTTATACAGGTCAAATTTAGGTACTTATACAGATTTTATTTAAAAAAATTTTTTTAGGATGTATTAATGATAAATCTGTTTTTATTTGTGTCTAACATACAGCAAATGCCTATAGTTCAAATTTAGAGGACAAGTGTGAGGAATAAAAAATAAACATCTATACTCATCTGGCTACAGCATTGTTCTGATGCTGCAGCTGCCCCCTTCCCAGCTCTAATACCGAAAGCTGACCAATCACATGACTGCTGATCACTCAGCACTTTGAGCCAAGAGCAGGGTCCATCAGTTACCACTTTGTGCTCTCACCTTCCAGCGCTCACTGGAGCACCAGGCTGGGGGGGGGGGGGGGCGGGAGTGTCTGGTTTAGGCTCTCAGTGGCATGCTTTTAGCCCACTGTCAACTGAATCCAGGTCACAGGAGAGCAGAAATAAGTGCACTCCTGTAACACAGAAGTAAAGTATGGCCAAAACAGCTTTGGACATACTTCTCTTTTAAGACAAACGTGTTGATTTGTACTGCATGGTGAAAGCCCAGTTTTGCTTTAAAATTGCAAGATCAGATATAGCTGCATATACCAGCAGAGGCCACTGATCCTGATAGACCATTTAAAATATGATAATAAGTTCATTATATTTCTGTATTCATTTTGTTTTTTATTTACAAATTCATATTGCACAGCACATAGTTCCTTCATAAAATAAATGTATTTTTTTCTCCATTTTGGTTAGATGCTTCTCCATCTTTGTTCTTTAGATTAGTCTTGGCTCCATTTCTACCATTGCTTCCCATATTTTACATATACATCTGCCGTACATTGAACAAAGTTTTCACATTTCTTTGTGCTAGCTGAACACACCTACGTGTCAAGAAAAATGAAAAAAAAGAAAATTGAATTTTTTTTTTATAAAGTTGTGTGATTTTCATCTGGGAGAACTGTACTCTAACTAATCAGAATTTTAATAATACAATAAGAAATGTAAAGTTTGAGGACATTTGTAATCAACACATTAGTGTTTGAATGACAGCAACTTAGGTAAAACACTATAATTCTCATAGAACTGTCTCTAACCCCATCACCCAGCAGGTGCCTTCTCTGTGTAATTTTCATCTGCAGCAACTATTACAAGTGTACAGTGGAATTATCTTTTCTTAAGTTAATGGTATGTAAGTGGTCACTGATACAGAAACTGAACAAAAGGTGAGCACTGGGCACAGCATCAGTTGTATAATGGAATTTTGACAAGATAACCAGTCAAGTTATCGTAAAGATGGTTTTAAATATGTGACACACTTGATGACGGTTGTAAGTGGTTTATCCCTAACTTAGGCTAGCATACATTACTCCAGTAGGTAGATATGTATTTAGATGTTCTAAATTTTAATACATATATATATATATATATATATATATATATATATATATATGTAGCGGCCTCCACTCTCTCTCTCTCTCTGTGTTCTTGTTGTTGTCTAGGGGTTACTCTGGAGGAGAGAGTGTGGGGTCACCACGCCAAGCTTTCACCGCAAATGTTTGTGTGGTGTGAGCAAAGTTTCTTTACCCTTGGGTCGGTGTTCGGTGTTTGGAGCCTCCGCTTCTTCTGTGGAACAGTGTCTGCCAGTAAATGAGCCCCACACCAATAAAAGTCCAACACTCCTTTATTTTCCGATGTCAGGATGAAACACAATCAGTTGGACTCCCTCAACGAACAGACAGGGGGTGTGGATACGAGTAGGCCCAGGCACAATGAACTCTCCTATTCCTTTTTTAGCGAATAGGCTTGGCGCACGGTCTCTGCCACCGACCGTGAATTGGTAGCTGCCACCTACCGGGTGAACTGTTACAGCCCCTGCCACAGGCCTAAAAGTAACGGTCTCTGCCACCGACCTTGTAGTGTATGAACCACCTTCCGTGTGAATAAGGCCCCTATTTGGTGAAGGCATCCATCCAGATGGTCTCAGGAGGCCCTGTCCCGGTACTGGCAATATGCTGCACCAGATCTACGGGAAGGTCACCTGCGCAGTCCATTGCGTCTTAGATTCAGGTACCCGGTCCGTTGGGTACCTTAGGACGATCCCTCCCGGGCAGAACCCAGTGGAAGTAGCTGGGCCCCAGGCCTGGAATAAAGTACCTCACCCCAGACTAAGGGTGTCTGGGGTGGCTCCCGAACTCCTGGTGTCCAGGCCTAGGCCGACCACGGACAGCAGCCCTCAGGCTAAAGGTGCCTGGGACTCGAAGACTCGAAGACCCTGTGACAAAGATGGCCGGCCCCTTTATACCCTCTCCCAGCAAGCACGGCGGGTTTCCCGCCCCACCGTACAGGTGCCGCGAGAGGCCACAAAGGGTACAGCACTGCAGTGATGGTTCAACCCCGGCCCAAAGTGACAACGCCACCTGCTGGGTCGCAGGGAACTATACATCACTGGTGTCTCTGCCAGTTTTAAACATGATAGAAAAGCACATACCCGCTACACTCTCCCCCTGGTTGTTTGACACTGGTCCCCAGTGTCTGGAATAAACTATGCCCTCAAGGGTTGACACAGTCTAGTCCAGAAACCAACTGAAAATTTCAAAAAAAAACCAAAAATTGGACAAACTAACTACCTAGAACAGTTGTGCCTGAGCCTGACATGCAAGGGAAGGGAAAGGAAACATATAAACACTTAACAGTAAAACATCTCAAAAGTCACATCATTTACATTTCCCCCCCCCACATCACTGACCAAGACCCGCCCCATTCTCAGCGGTCTTGATGGGATGTTCTCCTGCAGAGGGGAAAGTAAATGTTAAGCATACAAATTCCTGACACATATATTCGTGTGAGAACGAAAGAACCTCTCCGTAGAGAAACCCTTTCCTTCTAAAAGTGTATGTGTGAAAAGTGAATGCCGATGCACGACACTGCCACCTGGTGACAGCGTCGTGGTAACTGCACTTGTGGAGACCTCTTCTTCTTTGGTCCTATCTACCCCCAGAGTCCATGATCACTTGTTGGGGAATGAAGAACAACAACAGGAACAGTCCTTCAAATCCTCCGAAGAGCACAAACACCCATTAGCTCGGGTACAGTCATTGAGTTCTCCCGGGAAACAAACAACAAACCCGGAGAGTTCAGCAACATTAAATGGCAAGCAGAGTCTTTTATCTCCTACAGATAGAAACGAGGGTGCGGCAGGACAAGTGGTTTCAAATGCTGGTCCATGGTTTCTAGATGGTATTCGACATCTTCCCCTTCCTTGCGTCGAATCAGCACCTTGTCCACGTGGATATGCCGCCCCAGCATCCATTCTGCCTTGCAGTCTTTGAAACGCTGAGATGCCTTGGGAGAACACGCAAGGTACCTGCGGGTGTGTGGGACCTGAAGGTGGGTCCATACAAAGTCATTGTACCAGTGCTCCCGGCAAACTTCCACTTCATACAACAACTCTTTAGACAAGTATGGGTACTCCCACCCATACTCAGCAGCAACCTTCTGGCAAAACAGGCGTTGTAGTCTCGCCAGTGGAGGCATGGTGGCTTTGTCCCCTTCACCTGGCAAAACTATAGCGTCCGGGTGTTTCGCTTGCGTCTATCTAGCAAGGTTACTCTGTGGTATAACAAGGAAGCTGAGACTTCTGCAGTGTGTAAATGTGCTTTTACTATACAAGATGCTGTACATACAAAACTATTACAATATTAGGAATATACTACAAGACTGACAGATTTCTATAACAAGCAAAATGCCTAGAAAATAGAACAGCCTATGGTCTATTACAGTACAAATACATTACATTTAAAGGTTACTTAACTTCGATTACGCTATGGTCATGATCTCTATTGTTTGGTGACCAGGCATCTTCTTCTTATGATGAGTGGCTTCTCCTCTCTTACAGCAACATGATGTGTCAGGCTGTTTACCATTGTTATCAAAACTGTAGCTGTATTTCAACAATAGCATTGTTGCTATTGTTGCTCAGACCACACACAGAAAATCTCTTCATTACTAAAAACTCAATATACACATGAATTTTCCTTAAATGCAACCCCTCCCATATTTCTGTCACTGGGAAGGTGTTTCAGTCTTTGGATAAAAGTTCATTAGAAAGTCCATTCTAAAGTTCTTTACAAACAAGTCCAGGCTTGGAATACATCAAAGGCCTTGTTCTCCACAGCTCTTGCAATCTTCTGTCATTCTTTCCATCATGTAACCACTTTTCTCTGGTCTTCCTATGGATCAAATCGGAGACCGCCTGTGGAGTGGAAAACAAAGCGGATTATCTGTTTCTTCTAATAATAGATAAACAGTAGATCCGGGCCCTTCAGCTACAATCTCTCCTCTAAATGGCTTCTTGCCTGGATATCTGACCAATACTTTGCCACCTGCCTGTATGCACCTCTGACCCTCCCAAAGAACATCAATAGGGAGGAGAGGAAATATACTGATATTTCCCAGAAAATCACTGCTGTTTATTTTGGAAGGTTTGATGTTATGTAGCCTCACTTTCCACTCTTGCTGAGAAGTATCCACTAACCAGTCAGAGTCCCAGCCACTGTCTTGAAGCTCATCTGCCAATGCAAATATAACTTCAAACCTTCCTGCCAGATTCCCTCTCATTCCTAGATAAGCTTCAGCTTCAGATACGTCACTCATGGTTTCTATGTCATGGGAAGCAGTAACATGGTATCTGTTAAACCCTGTTCTTTCAGGAACCTTACATAAATACTGAACTCTGCATTCCAGCTGTGGAATCTGTGCCTCAGCCCCTACCATCCTCTCATATGGTGTGCTTTTGGCTATTGGCCTAGAATTTAACAACATGACTGCCTGTGTGAGGACCCGATCCCACCCCCTTAGTGTATGTGTGGGTGTAATTTTGCGTATCTGGTCCTTCAATAGCCCGTTGTATCTTTCAATCAAACCAGCTGCCTGTGGATGGTATGGGATGTGGCACAACCAGTACACTCCAGAATCTTTGGCCCACTGCTGTACTGTTAATCCGGTAAAGTGTGAGCCATTATCACTTTGGACTTGTTTGGGACCACTATAAGCAACGACAAGTTTCTGAAGCAGTTGAAGCGTTGCGGCTTGATCTGCACGTTTGCAAGGATGAACAAGCATAAGTCCTGAATAGGTGTCCACTGCAGTGCAACAATATCTCAGTCCATCGTTTCCCTGGGGCAGGGGACCGATGAAGTCAATCTGCCATATCTCTGCAGGCCTCTCACCCCTCTTAATCGACCCAGTGGAGTACTTTTGCAATGGCCATTGTCGCACTTCTCCACACACTGTACAGTTCCCTATTACAGTCTTTATCATGTCCATGGATATAGGCAATCCTCTCTGCTGTGCCCATTCATATATTGCTTTCTGCCCCAAATGTCCAGATTGCTTGTGGGCCCAGTTGGCCAAGTTCATCAAAACAGGATCAATTGGCACAACTGCCTTCACTTTTGCGATTTCATCTGCAACTCTGTTATAGTTCTCAAAGTCTGGTACTAGGGGCACATGTGCATCAACATGCCCCACTTTTATGGTGCGGGAGTGAGCTTCCTTCCAGATGTAGTCCCAGACTTCCTTGCCTCCCCACACCACCTTTCCATGAATCATCCATTCATTGGACTTCCACGTGGGCATCCAAGTTGTCAGTCCTTTAAAAACCGCCCAGCTGTCAGTGTAGATAGTGACATGGGAAGAAGGATCCTCCTGAAAAGTCATCACTACAGTTTTCAACTCTGCATACTGACTGGACCCTCCGATTCCGGACTCCTGCAGGACTGTGTCTGTACTTGGGTTGTAGGCTGCTGCTGTCCATTTACGCCCAGACGAGGTGATTATGGCTGAACCATCAGTGAACCATGCTGACTCCTTCATGTCTTCTGACAGAGACTCAATGATGGAGCCTCTTGAATGGGGGATGACTGCAGCACAGGAATTTCTTCTTCTGGCCGGGTGCTGGTAAAAGTAACAAGCCCTGCCAACTGTTTTGAAATGTCTCTAACATCCCCAGCTGCAATACCACCTCTTTCTTGAAGGTACCACTTCCATTTCATCAGTGTCTGGTTCTGGGCTACAGCTGCCCTAGTGGTCAGTCCATTATCTCTCACCCATCCTGCTATTGGCAATGCAGTATGGATGGTGACTGTGTCCTTTCCTGTAATGGTCTCTACATGTTGAAGTGCTGTGTAGGCCCCAAACAGGTACTTCTCTAGGGGCGTGTATTTCGTCTGTGCCCCTGTCAGTTGTTTGGACCAAAATCCAATAGGTATTGCTCTCAGTCCTTTCTTTTCATTTGGCTGCCACAGACTCCAAGATATGGTACCATTCTGCTCCACTACATCCAGCTGAAATGGTACTCCTTGTCTCACGGGTCCCAATCCCTGATGCTGCAAAATAGCTTCTTTAGCAGCCAGGAATGCAGTCCGCTGCTCTGAACCCCATGAGAACTCAGTTTTTTTTCTGGTAACATTGTATATAGGCCTCAGAATCAGTCCAAGATGTGGAATGAACGATCTCCAGAATCCCACAACTCCAATGAACTTCTGTGCCTCCTTTTTGGTAGTAGGGGGCAACAGCGCCTGGATAGTTTGCACAACTGTCTCTGGAATCTTCCTCTGTGGCCCAGTCCACATCATTCCTAGGAATTTCACCTCTGTGGCAGGTCCTTGGACTTTGCCTCTGTTGATAGTCCACCCTCTGTTCTCCAAGTGTTGTATCAGCAGGTGCAGTGCTTCAGTTACATCTTCTTTTGTCCCAGAGATCATGATGTCATCAATGTAGTAAAACACAGCGACTTTCAAATTCAGGGTACTTAAATCTCAGGCAATCAGTCCATGACAAATCATTGGAGAATGAAGATAGCCTTGCGGAAGGACAGTGAAAGTGTACTAGCGGCCGTCCCACACCAGAGCAAACTGGTCTTGACAATCCGGGTCTATCAAAATTGAAAAGAAAGCATTAGCCAGGTCTATCACAGCATGATATTCTCCTGCATCTTTAGCAATTTTCTCAACAATTGAGATCATATCTGGTACAGCTGACTTCAATGGAGGTGCCACTTTGTTTAGACCTCTGTAATCCACAGTCATTCTATATGTCCCATCAGGTTTCTTTACTGGGAACACCGGAGACGATAAAGGACTTACAGCAGGTCTAAGGATCCCTACTCTCAACAGTTCTTGAATAGTCTCCCCAATTTCTTTGTGGCCTCCAGGAAGTCTGTACTGCTTGAGACAGACTGGCTTCTCTGGTGGAGGAATGTAGACAGGGGTCCATTTCGCATGACCTCTGACCACAGCCTTCACCGCCCTTACCAGATACGCTTTATCAGGATACCCGAATGTGAATGTACCTCTTTCAGTCTGAATTGACTGACCTTGAAGTACATCCATCCCAAGAATATTTTCGGATAACTCTGATATCAAAACATTTGTCATAAATCCTGATCCCTTGCCAATAGCCAATTTCACCCGTATCCTAACTGCTGGTGTAGTTTGCCCTCCCAAACCTTCTACATAAATCAATTCTCCTTTGTGATTGGAAGGATTTCCTTGCAAAAGTGTAACTTCAGCTCCACTATCAACTAAAGCCATTACATGTGTAGGAGAAAATGACTTCCCCCACCATACAGTGACAGGTGCATATGGGCGTCGGTCTCCTGCTGTCACTGCCCTCAATGCTATTACAGGAGACTCACCTTCCCTTCATAAAGGATAAGGAACCTCCCAATCCCATTTTCTGATTCTCTCTAACTCCGCCCCAGGATAAAGGGATTTGGGTTTGGGTTCATGTTCAGTTTTGGGAATTGGTTTGGGGCTAACAGGAGGGGTCTGTTCTGTTTCCTCTAAGTCTAGGCTGATGTTATCTTCACTAGGAGTAGTGTTTCTAACCCTGACAGTTTTCCCTACTAAATGTTTCCACCTCTTCAGCATTTCTGCAGTAGAAATGCCATCTATCTCATCTTTAGGTACTCCTGCCTTTAATAGGTCCACCCACATTTCTTTCCTAGAAACAACTAGCCTGGTTTTCTCTTCACCTTCTGTCTTCTCTACCCCATTCCGTTTCTTCTCTGTTCTTTTCTGCTTGTATTCTTCCTGTCTGGCCTTGACCTTATCTACTGCCCTGACAGGTTTTGTTTTAGTCTCCTCTATCTCCCCCAACTGGCTTAAAAGGGTTGTGGCTTCATGAATCTTGCTGTTTAATCCCAGGCCTCCTTTGATTGAAAATATGGTTCAGCAAAATAGTTTTAGAACACAATAGCACACTGACACTTTCCCTCACTGTACCTCTCTGTCCCTCAACTCAAGGATTGAAAATATGGAACAGCAAAATTGGTTAAGAACAGAATAGCACACTGTCAGTTTCACTCACTGTACCTCTCTGTCCCTCAACTCAAGGATTGAAAATATGGTTCAGCAAAATAGTTTTAGAACACAATAGCACACTGACACTTTCCCTCACTGTACCTCTCTGTCCCTCAACTCAAGGATTGAAAATATGGAACAGCAAAATTGCTTTAGAACAGAATAGCACACTGTCAGTTTCACTCACTGTACCTCTCTGTCCCTCAACTCAAGGATTGAAAATATGGTTCAGCAAAATAGTTTTAGAACAGAATAGCACACTGTCAGTTTCCCTCACTGTACCTCTCTGTCCCTCAACTCAAGGATTGAAAATATGGAACAGCAAAATTGCTTTAGAACAGAATAGCACACTGTCAGTTTCACTCACTGTACCTCTCTGTCCCTCAACTCAAGGATTGAAAATATGGTTCAGCAAAATAGTTTTAGAACACAATAGCACACTGACACTTTCCCTCACTGTACCTCTCTGTCCCTCAACTCAAGGATTGAAAATATGGAACAGCAAAATTGCTTTAGAACAGAATAGCACACTGTCAGTTTCACTCACTGTACCTCTCTGTCCCTCAACTCAAGGATTGAAAATATGGTTCAGCAAAATAGTTTTAGAACACAATAGCACACTGACACTTTCCCTCACTGTACCTCTCTGTCCCTCAACTCAAGGATTGAAAATATGGTTCAGCAAAATAATTCTAGAACAGAATAGCACACTGTCAGTTTCCCTCACTGTACCTCTCTGTCCCTCAACTCAAGGATTGAAAATATGGTTCAGCAAAATAGTTTTAGAACAGAATAGCACACTGTCAGTTTCCCTCACTGTACCTCTCTGTCCCTCAACTCAAGGATTGAAAATATGGAACAGCAAAATTGCTTTAGAACAGAATAGCACACTGTCAGTTTCACTCACTGTACCTCTCTGTCCCTCAACTCAAGGATTGAAAATATGGTTCAGCAAAATAGTTTTAGAACACAATAGCACACTGACACTTTCCCTCACTGTACCTCTCTGTCCCTCAACTCAAGGATTGAAAATATGGAACAGCAAAATTGCTTTAGAACAGAATAGCACACTGTCAGTTTCACTCACTGTACCTCTCTGTCCCTCAACTCAAGGATTGAAAATATGGTTCAGCAAAATAGTTTTAGAACACAATAGCACACTGACACTTTCCCTCACTGTACCTCTCTGTCCCTCATCTCAAGGATTGAAAATATGGTTCAGCAAAATAGTTTTAGAACACAATAGCACACTGACACTTTCCCTCACTGTACCTCTCTGTCCCTCAACTCAAGGATTGAAAATATGTTTCAGCAAAATAGTTTTAGAACACAATAGCACACTGACACTTTCCCTCACTGTACCTCTCTGTCCCTCAACTCAAGGATTGAAAATATGGTTCAGCAAAATAGTTTTAGAACAGAATAGCACACTGTCAGTTTCCCTCACTGTACCTCTCTGTCCCTACAAACAAGGATTAGCACAGAATAGCACACTGTCACTGACACTCTCCCTACCTATCCTTATTTGTCCCTAAACACAAGGAATCCAGGATTAGTAAAGGAAAAAAAATGACACTGTCCCTGCCTATGCTTCTCTTTCCCTGCTCCGGAACACACTACACAAGGCCGCCGCGCTGGCGGCCTTTTATAGTGTGGGGCGTGTACTAAACCCCATCAGCAATAATTGGCCACAGGCATCCTGCCTGTGGCCAATCATTGCTCTCCTCGCTGCCGGCGCTGTGATTGGCCAAGCATGCGGGGTCACAGTGCATGCTTGGCCAATCACAGCGCCTGGATGACACTGCGATGGCGTAGTGCATTGTGGGCCGTTCGCGTCACTCGAATTTGGCGCGAACGGCCCAAATCGTTCGATCTTCGTCGAACGATCGAACAGCCGATGTTCGAGTCGAACGTATGTTCGACTCGAACACGAAGCTCATCCCTACTCCCAAGCCCCGCACATTCCAGCTACTGTATTTATTGGCGTATAACACTCACTTTTTTACCCTGAAAATAGAGGGTAAACTGTGCCTGCAAGTTATACGCAGGGGGCTGTGGAAAGTTTTTTCCTGAAACTTCCCTCTTAAAGTTAGGGTGTGTGTTATACGCCTGTGCATGTTATATGCCGATAAATACGGTAGTTATTACACACTATTTAGCCATAAGGTACTAAAACCCATATATAAAAGACACAGGATTTAAATGCGTGGGGAGAAGGTACTGCAATATCCATGTAGCAACTGAAAGGGCACATTATATAACAGCAAGTATCAGGCAGTCCTTGAGCAGGTAAGCATGACCTTTAAAAAAAATTGGTTAGGCAGACTGAGGGTATACGGACCAACTGGATCCCATTCAAAACAAAAGAAAAAAAGAAGATAATAAAGAACTGTAATGTCCACAAGGGACTCCCAACCAGGGGGCTAAGTTCAGTAACTGGCTTTGAAGAGCCAATAGGCAACAGGCCTTGCGCTATATCCAACAACATGGGTGGTGCTGACACACCTTGTGAAACAGTCTTCCGCCTTGACAGGAGTTTGAAATTCTAACAAGTTAGTTCCTGTAATGAAGTAAAGTATTCCAGTGTATAGGGTGCAATAAACAATATTCAGGTGGCCCTCCTTCTCCTTCCCAGATCATCACGCAGGGAGCGTTCCTCTCTATCCAGCCATTGCATGGCCAGTGTGGGTTTTTCAAAGAAATGAACCTAATACCTGGCCACCACACGTAAGCGGGCAGGGTAAAGCATGGCGTATTGTATCTCCAAAGAACAAAGTCTCTTCTTCACATCATTGAACTGAGCACGCTGCTTTTGCACCTTTGCTAAGAAGTCCAGGAACAGGGATATTTTAGAGTTGTCAATCACCAGAGTATCCTCCAAAGTGCGTGTTTTAGACAGGATGACATCTCTATCTTTGTAATTGAGCAATTTAAACAGAAAGGCTCTGGGGGGATTACCCGGGGGCAGAGGTCTGGAGGGGACCCGGTGTGCTCGCTCCACTGCAAACATTGGTGAAAATGACTCTTTCCCAAACTTTTCTAGTACCCACTGCTCTATAAAGTGAACCGGATTCTTCCCTTCCATCTTCTCAGGGATACCAATGGCCCTGACATTATTTCGGCAAAGCCTATTTTCTAAATCTTCGAGCCTCGCGGCTTGTTTGGCCACCATTAACTGCTGGGCATGCGACTACCTCTGCATGGGGGCCCAGTCATCCTCTAGTATGCTGATGCGCCCTTCAACATCAGAAGTGCGGTCCCTCAATAGACAGGATGACATCTCTATCTTTGTAATTGAGCAATTTAAACAGAAAGGCTCTGGGGGGATTACTCGGGGGCAGAGGTCTGGAGGGGACCCGGTGTGCTCGCTCCACTGCAAACATTGGTGAAAATTACTCTTTCCCAAACTTTTCTAGTAGCCACTGCTCTATAAAGTGAACCGGATTCTTCCCTTCCATCTTCTCATTAACTGCTGGGCATGCGACTCCATCTGCATAGGGGCCCAGTCATCCTCTAGTATGCTGATGCGCCCTTCAACATCAGAAGTGTGGTCCCTTAATTTTTTCATGTCCTGGCGCATAAAGGACATTTCAGCTTTCATCCCCTTGATCTCCGTCACCAGGGCAGTGACAGAGAGGTTACATGATGTAACCGCAGCGAGTATGTCTCTAAGCGTGGGCTCAGGCCCAGCCGAGCCTGAAAACATGGTTGCCTGCGGTGTGTGAGACCCGGGGGTATTACCCACTGTATCCCATGGTAGCACCGGAGCCGTCGGGTCCTCCAGGGTCACGGTGTCATCTGCGTCCGACTGGGAGCCACTACGATCCCCTGATCCGTCACCGGGTGGTTCCAGCAGATCCCGTGCGCCATTCGGGGAGAAGAGTTTCTGTGCTGCCTCTCTATATTTCACTTTAGCTGACTTGGAAGCCATGCCGCCATCTTGGGCTGCATGGTCCGGAGCAGAGCGGGCTGCAGCCCCGCGCTTAGACATCTCCTCAGCCTGGAACAAACACCGCAACAGTCGGGTATTGATGTCAGAGAGCACCGGAGGGTAGGTAGAGGCCGGATCAAGCTGTCAAGAGCAGTTACCAGGATAAAAGGACAGATTTTCGGCGGAGCTCACAAGATGTGCGACTGACTACATCCGCTGCCAAGCCACTCCCCTAAAATAAACTTTAAGTCACAATAATTTACTTAGATGCACTTTCATTCAATCAACAGTCAAAAAGAGAATTCAATGATATAGGATGGACAGCCTGTAGATCGAGACCCCAAGTGGAGTCTTCGAGGGTCTTCAGATTTAAGGAAGTGCTCACTCCCACTTACCGTTTGGGAAATGATGGTCCTGTTTAGTCAAGTTGCACTAATTCAGATTTCTTCCACTGCACTATTTTCTTATTAAAATGAAGGCTTTGTATTCTCTACTCTACTAAGACATTAATCGACTTTCCCATCTGTCATAATGAGCTGCCGGCTCAAAATGGATCCTTCTGACACCTGAAGAAATAGGCAAAATGGGAGAATAGGGGGTTCGTGAGAAATAGTAGTGTACTGGAGGAACAGAATACCACTAGATCTGTATAGCAGAGTGGGAAAAGCAAAAGCATAATTTCATGTTCAGCATGCCACCATGTCCATCTTCTAAAAATGAAATGACTAACTTTTGGTGAAATAATTCCTTAAATACCTTACAAATGCAAACCACAGTGATGTTGAAATATAACTGGGACAATTTCAGTGTAATTGTTTCAGGCAAATCAGAGTGGTAAAGAGCCAAAATAACATCATTGATTGTCACTGAAGCACCTGCTGATAATGAGAGCAAGCCAACCAGCTCCATTTATATTCTCCAGGAAAGACTAAATTTGTTATGGCATAAACATCTCACACACTCCCTGTGCAGTGTTGTAAAGCATTCTGTCTACATCAATATTTATCCAGCTTTCTTGTTTTACTGTCAATTTTTTTTTTTTTTTGTGAAAGTTTAACAATGAAGCACTGGAAGAGATTTATCAAATAGTGTGCAGCTGGAGGACATGCAAAAGAAAGGAAGAGTTTGGATGTACATCTGCTTATCCTCATATGCAATGTCCTCATGCCATAACCTAATTAGATCTACTGGGAGCCACTGGGATCTCCTTTCTAACTTTCTGCCAAAGAGTGTTATTGTCACAAGGGTGGTCAAATGGTTTGCTGACAGAATTTTTTTTTAGACAGGTTGGCAAATTTCTGTATATAATAACAAGCACTTCTAACAAGAGAGATTGATATTGCCTCAATAGGAAACTTACGTTTCCTAAACTTTCAGGTCAGTAGCATTGCAGGTAGAGATGTATATATATATATATATATATATATATATATATATATATTTATTTTTTTCCCGGGGGAAGGGTTTTCAGCATTGGGTACCCAGCGGAGAATAAATAGAAACTGTGTGGAAAAATTGCGCTAACAATGAAAAGGGACTTAAAGGGATACTTCACCTTTACCACAAACTGCCTATGCAGATAAGGGGCATCTGTAGATAAAAACAAACTGTGCAGCTCTGACTAACGTTGAATAAAGCCCTTTCTATAGGTGTTCACATACCACATACACATATCACATACATATTTACGTACCTTATGAAGCCTGACTGGAATACTGCCAGGGTTGCTAAGGGAGGCCTAGTCATCACTGCTCACCACCACCATCACAGGAGTGAGCTCTCAAATGCTGAGCTCAGAGCTGCTGCATCAGGGGAGAGAGAGTTTGTGAGGGGGTTTGAATCAGAGAAAGAGCTCACTCTGTGATGTGATGAAGTGAAACATTTTTAAAATCTCATCTCCAGCTGAATGTAACTAACTACTACAGGCTGTACCATAATCTGGATAAATGAGAACCTTCGCAGACCCATTTATAGTTGCTTTGAACAGATCAATTTTAAACTGATGAAATGCTTCCCTAACCTTTCCCTTAGGGGGGAAAGTATTGATGCACCAATATAAACCACAAACCTGTCTTGTTTCATTATAGTGCAATGATATTTTGGAAAAAACACGTCTATTTCCCAACTGTGGCTTTAGGTATAGTTTTTTGTTTTAATGATTTCGCAGTCTGAGCAATGAATGATTCTCGTATGTTGGACAATGTATACTATACAGGGAAGGTAATACAATTTGGTTTTCTGTGCTGTCCATGGTGCTGAACTAATTTTCAGAATATATTGTATTCCATGACGTTCCCACACTCCGGGCTGAATTGGATTCTTATAAAGTTCCAGCTCTGAACACTTATTGGGCAGCATTTATGGTGCAATTAAATGATTACTGTGTAAAGGGGAGTCAGATTTGAATCCAAACACTGGCCCCTATTAAACTGCAAGGGTCCTTTCTACGAGCTGCATTTTGGATCTATGGAGTTCTGCCATTGCTTATTTGAGTAGATCAAGAAACTAGGCCAGATGTCTCAACACATTTTTAACCTCCTGTCCACCGCCCACCGTCAAATGACGGCGGGCGGAAGACTCTCTCGTTCTGACAAGACGTCATATGACGTCCTGCCTTTAAATGGAGCTAGGGGGCGCGCGCGTGCGCACCCGCCGCGTTGCTGGGGACCCGATGCGCGTGCCCAGCGGCCGTGATGGCTGCGGGGCACCTGCGATTGCCCAGTAACCGAGCAGGAAAGTGGATCTGTGAGTGTAAACACACAGATCCACGTCCTGTCAGGGAGAGGGGACCGATGGTGTGTCCCTTGTACATAGGGACAACCATCGGTCACCTCCCCCAGTCAGTCCCCCCCCACAGTTATAACACATCTAGGAAACACATTTAACCCCTTCCTCGCCCCCTAGTGTTAACCCCTTCCCTGCCAGTCACATTTATACAGTAATCAATGCATTTTTATAGCAGGGATCGCTGTATAAATGTGAATGGTCCCAAATATGTGTCAAAAGTGTCCGATCTGTCCACCGCAATATGGCAGTCACAATAAAAATCACAGATCGCCGCCATTACTAGTAAAAAAAAAAAAAAAAAATGCTATAAATCTATCCCCTATTTTGTAGACGCTATAACTTTTGCGCAAACCAATCAATATACGCTTATTGCAATTTTTTTTATCAAAAATATGTAGAAGAATACGTATCGGACTAAACTGAGGAAAATTTTGATTAAAAAAAAAAATGGATATTTATTATAGCAAAAAGTAAAAAATATTGTGTTTTTTTTCAAACTGGACGCTCTTCTTTTGTTTATAGCGCAAAAAATAAAAACTGCAGAGGTGATCAAATACCACCAAAAGAAAGCTTTATTTGTGGGGAAAAAAGGGCGCAAATTTCATTTGGGAGCCACGTCGCACGACCGCGCAATTGTCATTCAAAGTGTGACAGCGCTGAAAGCTGAAAAATGGCTTGGGCAGGAAGGGGATTTTCGTGCCCGGTAGGGAAGTGGTTAAGTACATATTTGTTCTACCGCATTAACTTACTAAGTAATAAACCAAAGAAGCCTCATAGATGATACATTTAAATACAAGCCACAAAAAGCAGCTATTTCATTTCTGATCCGACAGGTTATTTTAATGGTTGAGTAATTTGGGCATAATACATACAGTATCTCACAAAAGTAAAAACACCCCTTACATTTTTGTAAATATTTCATTATATCTTTTCATGTGACAACACTGAAGAAATTACACTTTGCTACAATGTAAAGCAGTGAGCGTACAGCTTGTATAATATTGTAAATTTGCTGTCCCCTCAAAATAACACAAAGCCATTAATGTCTAAACCACTGGCAACAAAAGTAAGTACACCCCTAAGTGAAAATGTCCAAATTTGGCCCAATTAGCCATTTTCCCTCCCCAGTCAATTGACTCATTAGTGTTACAAGGTCTCAGGTTTGAATGGGGAGCAGGTGTGTTAAATTTGGTGTTATCGCTCTCATTCTCTCATACTGGTCACTGGAAGTTCAACATGGCACCTCATGGCAAATTACTCTCTGGGGATCTGAAAAAAAAATGTTGCACTACATAAAGATGGCCTAGGCTAGAAGAAGATTGCCATGTACCTGAAACTAAGCTGCAGCACGGTGGCCAAGACCATAAAGCAGTTGAACAGGATAGGTTCCACTTAGAACAGGCCTCGCCATGGTCGACCAAAGAAGTTGAGTGCACGAGTGCATAAACAGAGGTTGTATTTGGGAAATAAACGTATAAGTGCTGCCAGCATTGCTACAGAGGTTGAAGGGGTGGGGGGTCAGACTGTCAGTAATTAGATCTTACTGCATCAAATTGGTCTGCATGGCTGTCATCCCAGAAGAAAGCCTCATCTATAGATGGTGCAACAAAAAAGCCCCAAAACAGTTTGCTGAAGACAAGTAGACTAAGGACATGGATTACTGGAACCATGTCCTGCGGTCTGATGAGACCAAGATAAACTTATTTGGTTTAGATGGTGTCAAGCATGTGTGGCGGCAACCAGGTGAGGAGTACAAAGACAAGTGTGTCTTGCCTACAGTCAGGCATGGAGGTGGGAGTGTCACGGACTGGGGCTGCTGGGGAGCTACATTTCATTGAGGGAACCATGAATGCCAACATATACTGTGACATACTGAAGCAGAGCATGATCCCCTCCCTTCAGAGACTGGCCATCAGGGCAGTATTCCATCATGATAACGACCCCAAACACACCTCCAAGACGACCACTGCCTTCCTAAAGAAGCTTAATGTAAAGATGATGGACTGGCCAAGCATGTCTCCAGACCTAAACCCTATTGAGCATCTGTGATACATCCTCAAGCGGAAGGTGGAGGAGCGCAAGGTCTCTAACATCCACCAGCTCTGTGATGTCATCATGGAGGAGTGGAAGAGGACTCCAGTGGCAACCTGTGAAGCTCTGGTGAACTCCAGGCCCAAGAGGGTTAAGGCAGTGCTGAAAAATAATGGTGGTCACACAAAATATTGACACTTTGGGCCCAATTTAAACATTTTCACTTAGGGATGTACTCACTTTTGTTGCCAGCGGTTTAAACATTAATGGCTGTGTGTTGAGATTTTTTGAACGGACAGCATATTTTCACTGTTATACAAGCTGTACACTCACTACTTTACATTGTAGCAAAGTGTCATTTCTTCAGTGTTGTCACATAAAAAGATATAATGAAATATTTACAAAAATGTGAGGGATGTACTTACTTTTGTGAGATACTGTATATAATTGGTAAGAACATTAGAATGTGAAAGGCACAGCATCAGCCATTTACAAACACAGATTTTAAAATACTTGGCATTATTTATATAATCCCTTTCTAAAAAAAACAAAGAAATATACAACTCAATAGATGTGACCAACCTAGGGGAAAGCTACAGAGTTCTGGTCCATTGAAATTCCATCATATCCCTCCAACTAAGGGTCCCCAAGCAGTTTTCAGCTGTTGACCACCCTACATCAATGTACATACCCAGAGTTTTCCAGCATTGTCTATGTGCAAACCAGTTAATTCACAAATTCTGCTGGTGTCATGGGACCAAATAATGTGACTGTTCCATTGCCAAAGTACAAACTATGAATTTTTACTGGGTAGCAGCTTCCTGTCGAGAATATAAGCATCCAACTTGAGGACAGCCACCCCAAACAGCAACCACTTCACCAAATCATTTTGGTCTTATCAAGTAGGTATTGTACTCGGGCCTTGCAACACCTAGGTTTTGCACTCAAACAGAGTCCTTTCTGCATTTTACTCTCTAGGTCTTCCATTGAGATTTTGCAGGTTTTTTCTGACTTGACTGTTATAATCATATTGGTTCCGAGCAGGGCTTTTTTTCAGGTGGAACTTGGTAGAACTCAGTTCCACCACCTCTGGCTCAGACCCTTTGGTGCCTGCTTAACACAGTCACCACAAACACAGAAGTCTGGTTTCAATGTTTACAAGTGACAGCTCTGCACTCTGTGTGTAACCCCCCTGAACTCTGCACTCTGTATGTAATGCAATCCTGGTATTTAATGCCCCTTTAAGATCCTCTTACTGTTTGTGAAATCTGACCACACCCACTATTTGATGTGATTTGGAGGGTGTGTGTGGGGGAGGAGTTTTGGGGGGTCGTGGTTAAGTTCCAGCACCTATTGTAAGAGAAAAAAAGCCCTGGTTCTGAGTCTCTAGAGTGTTTAAAGCTGTGATAGAAACATTTCAGACTCTGCTGGGTAATACCAGATCTGAATAATTAATGCAGTATGCATTCTGTAAAGCATTGATATTTTGATACAAATATCTTAAGAAATAAGACTAAAAAACTGTTTTAGTTTGTGCAGTGGAATGGAATACGAGAGGTGGCAAATGCTAGCACAAAGTAGGCCCTGTTCACACTGCCATTAGAAACAGGTGTTTGATGTGCATTTTTGTTGCTTCTCAAGAGCCTAGTAAAGCGGCCTCCAATGGATAGTATGAAAATTGGACAGAGCTGTTCACATTTGAAAAACATGTCGTGTTTGCATTGCTTTGCATCACTGTGCGGCAAAAATAAGCTACATGTCGAGTCTGGGAGGAGTTGAAGCTTGTCAACTCCTTCCATTTAAGTCTATGGTAACGTGCTTGTAGCGTTTTCACTGTGTTTGACAAGCATTAATCAAGTATCAGTAAGGTGGAAAACCAGTGAGGTGGAAAAAAACTACTTTGGAGGCCATTTGGTGTTCATTTTTTAACTGATGTTAAGCGCATCAAAAATGCTATAGGCGCGTTGATTCACTTTACTATCAGTGTGAGTATTTTTAGCAAGTGTAAACTTAGCCTAAGGCAGAATTTTCATAACTGCTGATGACTGATGCACTTTAATAACATTTTATAAAGGAAATAGAGAGACAGTGCAAACATCTCACCTGTAACATCAAAGAAAGATTTGCCCCAGTTACACATATACACTGGATGCACCATGTGACAGATATATTATCCAGATGGTACACTTGGCAGATAGTGGTTTCTACTGGGAAATGGAATCCATCCATAGCCAGACAGTAACTACTGAGTGAGTACAACACTATCTAAATAACTATCATCCTCCCTCTTAAATATATAGAATTACATATAAATGAGAATCTCCATGCTGTTTTATTACATGCCTATAGACAATAACAGCACAAGTTTTGTTTGTCCACTGGGAGATGACGCCTCTGGCTGTATAAAGAGCCATGGGCACAAAGATTTTTTTTTTCACTGTGCGTCTCACAGAGGCAGTTCCAGCACTGGCAATGTTAGGAGACACGGTCCCTGATGCATTAAACCTGTCTACAGTTCAGGCAGCACACTGCTGCAAGGGTAGTTATGGGCTTGTCAGCTAGTCAAGTGAGATTACCAAAGATATGCCTTCATAAAACACAAATAATTAAAAAATTATAAAATCAAATTTACTATAGATTTTGTAAGTATGGATAGTACTTCTATTACTTCTGTAATAATTGGTTGTGAAGCAGTGAATTTCTGAACAATGCTGAAGTAAACCTGTTCGAAAGAGAAATAGCTTGGCAGCTATTGCTGACCTCCTATAAAAATTCCATTTGCCTGGCTATCCGGTTTCCTTACTAGCTTCAGTACTGAGTCAGAATCAATATAACAGCCAGAAGGATTGGTTAGCAATGGCAGCCTCTATGTTTCTCTCATGGCAGGATTCCTTTCAAATATAATGCACCCCCCCCTTCCCACCTAACCTCTTCTCCCTTTCTTTTGCTCATGCCATCTCATATATAACTTTTATTATATCGTGATAGCTGAACTTCCGGCAAGCAGCCTAATACAATATATATATATAGACATGGGTAGGCTGCATTGGTGGACATGGGCAGGCTGCATTGGTGGACACAGGCAAGCTGCATTGGTGGACACGGGTAGGCTGCATTGGTGGACACGGGTAGGCTGCATGGGTGGACATGGGTAGGCTGCATTGGTGGACATGGGTAAGCTGCATTGGTGAACACGGGCAGGCTGCATTGGTGGACACGGGCAGGCTGCATTGGTGGACACGGCAGGCTGCATTATTGGACACGGGCAGGCTGAATTGGTGGACACTGGTGGGCTGCATTGATGGGTACAGGGGAAGCAGAATTGATTGGCATGACTGAAGCAGCATTGAAGAGCACGGGTGAAGCAGCATTGATGGGCACAGGTGAGGTTGCATTGATGAGCACAGGTGAGGCTGCATTGATGGGCATGGATAAAGTTGTTTTTTATTTATTTTTTTTAGAACTTAATTCTGCATAACACATTTAAGTGTCATTTCATGAGATAATTTATAAGGGCGTGTTTAGAGGCAGAATTAGGGGTGGGGCAGGGTTGGGGTTGGGTGGGGTAACTTGTGGCGAGTAACCCTTGAGGCATGGCTAGTAGCTCAGGACTTGAAATATTGAGCCCTGATATGCTAGTTTTGATTAGAGTGATAAAATTAAAACCACCGTCAATTTTTTTTTTCCTGCTGTCTGCTTTGCTGGGAATATTTACCCCATTTATTTTTCCTGGTGACCACTGTTAATGACAGGATATCCAAAATGTTACATTTGTTGCTGGAACTTGAAGCTCCAAAAGAATCAATATCCAATGGTTTTCAGTTGTGCTTGTTCATGCCTGAGTGTATTGTCACTTGAATACATATAAAATATCAGTTGTAGTGCTAAGTAAATAGTGGTATAAACATGTGAAATAAATTAAAGTGACAATGATCAGTCCATAGGATTTTCATATAAGTCCATATAGAAATAAATGTGGTGAAATCGTTGCAACCAGTGTCCAAAGATAATGAACGACCATACACCCAGGTGCGCCTTCCACCGTATTAATACAAGATGTGCCCTTACCAGATAGCTAGACTCCACGTTATAGGAGTCTAGTCAGATATGGAATCACACATCGCAAAGGATCCATCCGCTGGATATGGAGAAGGATAGCATCACGGCCACTGGTGCTGGTCAGTCACTCATTCCCATGAAGGTTTATGAAAGAAAGGCAAAAAGTCGCCACATAGCATTGGAGGGGCCCCCCTTTGGAATGGTTTTGGTTCCAGGCAGCTTCCTCTGGTGATCTGATAAATGCCTGTGGCATGATAGCAGCATGTCAGCATCTCTGGAGCGGTCCTGAGTGGCAGTAGTAGTGTCAGTCACTAGATTGTGGGAAAAAATAAAAGATAGAAGCTTACTGGTTGATACATATGAGTAATGGCACCAGCTGAGATAGAACTCTCCATGCCCCAGGCCTTTTTTGTCAGAGAATATGTGCAGGCACTCACCACACCTTTCCTCTGCCCCAGAGGAGAACAATAAAATGCATTCCGCCAAGTGGTTTTGTGTGGAAAAATTGTGCAAACAGTAGGGGGGCTTAAAGAGGCATGGTTAAATACAATGTAAGTCTACTATAATTCTATACTACTGTATATATGGCAAACATATGCCACAGCCTTGTACCCAACCAAAATGCTTTAATTATTGCACCACAAGTGGTATTCTAATAGACATATACAACACTTAACACAATAATAATAAAAAATTAACTCTTCTTTTACATATGCCTTTTAGCCTACCTTAAAGAAAAACTTGAAAAAATAGTCAGTGACCTCCATTAGAAATCATGAGACACTATAAAGCCTATCTACCTGACAGTGCCCCAGGACAATGCCATCCAGGAGTTCTGGATCTAGTGATCTCATCATGGAACATTTAGATTTGCAGATCCCGAAAATAAAAAAAGCATTGCCTGGCTTGTGGAAAATTGCTTGTAGTTTAGTATTTTCTTGGCAGTACTTTTTAAGGAAATTAGTAGACACCCTTGCCTTCCTGAGAATATAGGTGCAAAATTAAAAAAAAAAATTATAATTATGTGAAGGTCAATTTCATTTGAGTTTGGAAGTTCTGAAACTGTAGTTTTTTTTTTATGTAAGAGAAGCACTAGAAAAGTCAGTTCAACCATTATATGGGTGCTACAGTATTTGTTCCTAAGAATCTGGCTTAATGAGGCTTGATTATGCTATTACTGTGGTTGTCCTTTTATAGAAAAAGCAAATGACTTCACAAAATGTCTCTCAATACTTGAGGAAGAAACCTGCAGAGAGAGACTGAGAGAGAGTGTGTGTTGGCAGCGTTGTAATTAAAAAGCTTATGATTATTTGAGCTGAACATAAGAAGAATGATTTGAATGCTTATTAGGGGTCAGAAATGCAAGCTAATTTTGTAAATTTTTTTTCAGTGGAGATATTGCCAGTGTCTTTTTAATGCTAAAAAAGACGTCTGTCTGGATGTGTCACATTTAAACTTGAATTGCTATGTGGGCTCTAACTGCCTATACAAAATACTTCATTTTAGGCTATCTACAACAAAAAATTCGCCAGAGCAGTATAGGTTAACTAAAGAGAGACAGCACAGCAGACACTGCCTGCATTGAGGCAGTTGTATCTGACTAGTGATGAGCCGAACACCCCCGGGTTCGGTTCGCACCAGAACCCGCGAACGGACCGAAAGTTCGAACGAACATTAGAACCCTATTAAATACAATGGATGCGAACGTTCGAATTCTAAAGTGCTAATTATAACAACTAATATGCATGTTATTGTCCTAAAAAGGGTTTGGGAACCCGGGTTCTGCACCAGGGGACATGTATCAATGCAAAAAGAAGTTTTAAAAACGGTCGTTTTTCGGGAGCAGTCATTTTAATGATGCATAAAGTGAAAAAAAAAAAGTCAAATATTCCTTTAAATATCGTACCTGGGGGGTGTCTAAAGTATGCCTGTGAAGTGCCACGTGTTTCCCGTGTTTAGAACTGTCCCTGCACAAAATGACACTTCTAAAGGAAAAAAAAGCCATTTAAAACTACTTGCGGCTTTAATGTAATGTCTGGTCCCGGTAATATGGATGAAATTCTTTAAGAAAAATGGCATAGCTACCCCATGACCCCCCCCCCTACCCCAGCCCATTACCAGCCCCTTTGGGTCTTGTATGGATATTAAGGGGAACCCCGCACATAAAATAAAAAAGGCCCTATATACTCTGAACAGCCCTATACAGGCGGTGCATACAAGACAGGGACTGTAGGTTTGTTCTTATGTAGAGTCTGTTTGTAATTTTGAACAGGTACATTGTTGAAGTGTAGCTCCAGACCAAAAATCTATTTTTAAACTTTTTGGAAAACATAGGTAAGGGTTATCACCCCTGTAACATTTGTTTTGCTGTCTGTGCCCCTGTTCAGAACATTTCACCTCACTTTCCGTCCCAATGACAACTCTTTTTGAAATGTGGTCTTTTTCTTGAAACAAGGATTGCTGATAAAGCATCAGTACAGAGGAGACACCTTTCTCCCATATTTATTCTTACAGGAGAGAATTTTCCTTCCTAGTGGTAGATTTCCTCTCACTTCCTGTTGTCTTCTTGCGTTTGCAAGTAGGAGTCGTTTGTAAGTTGGATGTTTGAAAGTAGGGACCTGCCGTATATACTCTGCAGAAATAGGCCCCTTAGTTGTTGGTGTTGGCACAACACTGTAAGCACTCACAGTTACTCTTGGTTGGTGCTGGAACGCCCTGCTGTCAACTATTATATCAGGAATTTTAATTACATATAATTGTTGAACAGTGGTAGTAAAAAATGGGCCTTTGATGGTGGTGCTGGTGCCACAACACTGTAAGCCCTGACAGTTACTCTTGGTGGGTGCAGCAATGGGCCCTGCTGTGAATTATTAGATCAAGAATTGTAATTACATGCCCCTGTTGAACAGGGGCTGAAAAATTGGGCCTTAGGCACTGGTGGCACAACACTGCAACCCCTCACAGATACTGTACTTGGAGCACAGCAATGAGCCCTGTTGCAAAGTATTGCTTCAAAAATTGTAATGACACGCCCCTGTTAAACAGGGGCTGAAAAATTGGGCCTTAGGCACTGGTGGCACAACACTGCAACTCCTCACAGATACTGTACTTGGAGCACAGCAATGAGCCCTGTTGCAAAGTATTGCTTCAAAAATTGTAATGACACGCCCCTGTTAAACAGGGGCTGAAAAATTGGGCCTTAGGCACTGGTGGCACAACACTGCAACTCCTCACAGATACTGTACTTGGAGCACAGCAATGAGCCCTGTTGCAAAGTATTGCTTCAAAAATTGTAATTACACGCCCCTGTTAAACAGGGGCTGAAAAATTGGGCGTTAGGCACTGGTGGCGGCACCCATAAACAAAAATGATCTTACAAGCTATCATCATCAATCGTATCATTGAGGACTCGGAGGAGGAGGATAGCCAGTCAACATAACAGCACAGGCACTCAGCATCAGCATCAGTCTTGAAGGGATGTGACATGTTAAAATCAATTAGTCTGTTATATCAGCATCAGGTGTGTGGTAGCTGGTGGTGATCCAAGACTGGTTCATCTTGATGAAAGTCAGTCGATCAACCGAGTCGGTGGACAGGCGCACCCTGTGATCCGTGACAAATCCTCCAGCAGCACTGAATGTGCGTTCCGAAAGAACGCTGGATGCAGGACAGGCCAGTAGCTCAATTGCATACTGTGCAAGCTCTGGCCAGTGATCCATCCTCAAGACCCAGTAAGCCAGAGGATTTTCGGTGGGGAAGGTGTCCAAGTCTGACCTTGCCCCTAGATATTCCTGCACCATGTTTATCAGACGCTGGCGATGGTTGCTGGAACCGATCATACTTTGGGGCTGCGGACTAAAGAATTGTCTGAACGCATCGGTCAGACGGCCACCTTCCCCACCGCTCCTTCTTTGACTGGCCGAAGCCTCAGCAACTCGTTGTCCAGGACCAGGAGTTTGCAACCTCCCAGTCTCTGGGAACGCGTTGCACAGACCTTTCTGCAAGGCCTCCCGGAGTTGTCTCATCCTCTGCTCCCTCTGCGACGGTAACATAAGGTCCGCAACCTTACCCTTGTACCGTGGATCAAGGAGAGTGGCCAGCCAGTAATGGTCCCTCTCCTTGATCCGAAGAATACGAGGATCCTTCCGCAGACTTTGCAGGATCAGGGAGGCCATGCAGCGTAGGTTTGCTGAGGCATTCGCTCCGGAGTCCTCTGGGTCACTAAGGACGACATGATCCGCAGCCACCTCCTCCCAGCCACGTACAAGTCCACTGGTTTCTTGGGACTGTAAATCATCCCTAAAAGACTGCTGCTGATGATGCTGAGTGCCAGCCTCCACCTCCATGCTGACACAATCCTCCTCCTCCTCCTCCTCCTCCTCCTCTTCCTGTGCGATGGGTGGGACAGAAGGAACACTGTCTGGGTAAAGGGGGCCTTGAGAGGCAAGGAAGTCCTCCTCTTCCTGCCTCTGTTCTGCCTCAAGTGCCCTGTCCATTATTCCACGCAGCGTGTGCTCCAACAGGTGGACAAGAGGTACAGTGTCACTGATGCATGCACTGTCACTGCTCACCATCCTCGTGGCCTCCTCAAATGGTGCCAGGACAGTGCATGCATCCCTGATCATGCCCCACTGGCGTGGAGAAAAAAAACCAAGCTCCCCTGACCCTGTCCTGGTGCCGTAGTCGCACAGGTACTCATTGATGGCCCTCTGCTGCGTGTGCAGCCGCTGCAGCATGGCCAACGTTGAGTTCCACCTGGTGGGCATGTCACATATAAGGCGGTTCTTGGGCAGGTTCAACTCCTTTTGCAGCTCAGCCAGGCGAGCACTGGCATTATAAGATCTGCGGAAATGCACACAGACTTTCCTGGCCTGCCTCAGGACATCCTGTAAGCCCGGGTACCTGCCCAAGAAGCGCTGCACCACCAGGTTAAGGACGTGAGCCACACAGGGCACATGGGTCAGTTGTCCCTGTCGGAGGGCGGAGAGGAGGTTGGTGCCATTGTCGCAAACCACCATTCCTGGCTTAAGCTGGCGTGGCGTCAACCACCTCTCGGCCTGGCCCTGCAGAGCAGACAGGACCTCTGCCCCAGTGTGGCTTCTGTCCCCCAAACACACCAGCGCAAGCACGGCATGGCATCTTTTTGCCTGCGTACTTGCGTAGCCCCGTGAACGGCTACGGAGCACCGCTGGTTCATAGGACAAACCACAGGAAGAGGCCATGGAGGAAGAAGAAGAGGAGGGGGTGGAGGAGAGAGGTGTGTCACAACCAGTAGTAGCATTTTGGAGGCGTGGCGGTGGGACAACCTCCAACACTACTGCACCTTGTCCTGAATCCTTCCCAGCTGCCAAAAGAGTGACCCAATGGGCCGTGAAAGAAAGGTAACGTCCCTGTCCATGCCTGCTGGACCATGAGTCAGCCGTAATATGCACCTTACCGCTGACCGCCCTGTCCAGCGAGGCCAAGACATTGCCTTCCACATGCCGGTAGAGAGCCGGAATAGCCTTCCGTGAGAAAAAGTGGCGTTTGGGAACCTGCCACTGAGGAACCGCACATTGCACAAACTCACGGAAGGGGGCCGAGTCTACCAACTGAAAAGGCAGCAGTTGAAGCGCTAGCAATTTAGCCAAGCTAGCATTCAACCGCTGGGCATGTGGATGGCTGGGAGTGAACTTCTTTCGACGGTCCAGCAGCTGGGGCAGGGAAATTTGCCTGCTAGAATCGGACGTCGGTGTACTGCTAGCAGAGTGGCCGCAAGTACTTGGCTGTGACACACCTAATTCTACACCTTCATTCCTCTCAGTGCATGTTTCAGAGAGGACTGAAGTTATAGTGGGGTTGGAGATCCCAGCTGATGCGGTGCAAGGAGAGGTCCGCTTTGTTCTTTGGTGTGGGTCTTTAAGGTAGGCTTGCCAACGAGCTGCATGGCAGGTCAACATATGTCTGGTCAGGCATGTGGTACCCAAGCGGCTGATGTTTTGGCCACGCGATATACGCTTGAGACATATGTTGCAAACAGCAGCTGTGCGATCTGATGCACTAGCCTCAAAAAAGGCCCACACCAAAGAACTTTTTGAATGACGGGCAGAGGCAGCGCCCTGCACAGGCGGAGCTCTGCGGTGTGATTCCGTCGGTGTACTGCCCTTACGCTGGCCACCAAAGGGCATCCTGCCTCGTTGGAGATGTGCCTCCTCCTCATCCTCCTCCTCCTCCTCTCTCCTATTAGGCACCCACGTGGAGTCAGTGACCTCATCATCCCCTCCCTCCTCATCACTGGAGCCAATCTGGCAGTATGCTGCAGCTGCTGGAACATGACTGCCAGATTGGTGTCCTTCTTGAGCATCCCCTCTGTCTGCTCTCACGCTACTGCCTTCCTCTAGCTGGGTTTCATCATCAGACCCTTCGAAACGCTGGGCATCCTCCTGGAGCATGTACCCAACACTGTGCTGAAACAGTTCGGGGGACTCCTCAGGAGGAGGACATGGTGGGTCTAGGGAAGGAGTGACTGATGATTTGTCTGACATTGATACCAGGGAAGACGACGCTTTGGCAGCTGCTTTTCCAGTACCCTGAGCCTGGGTGAGAGAGGATGAGGAGGAGGAGGAGGGCTTGGTCATCCACTCTACCAAGTCTTCGGCATGATGTGGCTCAACATGTCCAGCTGCCGAAAAGAAGGACAAGCGTGTCCCATGGCCATGTGCTGATGACAATGCACCGCGTCCACGACCAGCACTGTTGCCCCCAGACACAGAGCCTGCTTGCCCTCTTTTATTGCCTCCTGACTGTCTGCCTCTCCTTGTTTGCCTTCCAGACATTCTAATAGATGGCCTGCAGGGAGATGGGAAAAAAGCAATAAGGGCTACCTTCAGGTGTCCTTCTCTGTCCCTTGAAACAAGGACTTTCACAGTGAAAGAAACTGACACTCTCCCTACCTACAGTTTTCTGTCCCTAGAAAAAATATTTTTTTTAAGCACAATATAGCACAAGGACAATTCACTCACTGTCCTTCCAGGTCCCTGGAAACAAGGACTTGCAGAGTGAAAGAAAAAAAACACTCTCCCTACCTACAGTTTTCTGTCCCTAGAAAAAATGTTTTTTTTAATCACAATATAGCACAAGGACAATTCACTCACTGTCCTTACAGGTCCCTGGAAACAAGGACTTGCATAGTGAAAGAAAAAAAACACTCTCCCTACCTACAGTTTTCTGTCCCTAGAAAAAATGTTTTTTTTAATCACAATATAGCACAAGGACAATTCACTCACTGTCCTTACAGGTCCCTGGAAACAAGGACTTGCAGAGTGAAATAAACTGACACTCTCCCTACCTACAGTTTTCTGTCCCTAGAATAAATGTTTTTTTTTAAGCACAATATAGCACAAGGACAATTCACTCACTGTCCTTACAGGTCCCTGGAAACAAGGACTTGCAGAGTGAAAGAAAAAAAACACTCTCCCTACCTACAGTTTTCTGTCCCTAGAAAAAATGTTTTTTTTAATCACAATATAGCACAAGGACAATTCACTCACTGTCCTTACAGGTCCCTGGAAACAAGGACTTGCAGAGTGAAATAAACTGACACTCTCCCTACCTACAGTTTTCTGTCCCTAGAATAAATGTTTTTTTTAAGCACAATATAGCACAAGGACAATTCACTCACTGTCCTTACAGGTCCCTGGAAACAAGGACTTGCAGAGTGAAAGAAAAAAAACACTCTCCCTACCTACAGTTTTCTGTCCCTAGAAAAAATGTTTTTTTTAATCACAATATAGCACAAGGACAATTCACTCACTGTCCTTCCAGGTCCCTGGAAACAAGGACTTGCAGAGTGAAATAAACTGACACTCTCCCTACCTACAGTTTTCTGTCCCTAGAATAAATGTTTTTTTTAAGCACAATATAGCACAAGGACAATTCACTCACTGTCCTTACAGGTCCCTGGAAACAAGGACTTGCAGAGTGAAAGAAAAAAAACACTCTCCCTACCTACAGTTTTCTGTCCCTAGAAAAAATGTTTTTTTTAATCACAATATAGCACAAGGACAATTCACTCACTGTCCTTCCAGGTCCCTGGAAACAAGGACTTGCAGAGTGAAATAAACTGACACTCTCCCTACCTACAGTTTTCTGTCCCTAGAATAAATGTTTTTTTTAAGCACAATATAGCACAAGGACAATTCACTCACTGTCCTTACAGGTCCCTGGAAACAAGGACTTGCAGAGTGAAAGAAAAAAAACACTCTCCCTACCTACAGTTTTCTGTCCCTAGAAAAAATGTTTTTTTTAATCACAATATAGCACAAGGACAATTCACTCACTGTCCTTACAGGTCCCTGGAAACAAGGACTTGCAGAGTGAAATAAACTGACACTCTCCCTACCTACAGTTTTCTGTCCCTAGAATAAATGTTTTTTTTAAGCACAATATAGCACAAGGACAATTCACTCACTGTCCTTACAGGTCCCTGGAAACAAGGACTTGCAGAGTGAAAGAAAAAAAACACTCTCCCTACCTACAGTTTTCTGTCCCTAGAAAAAATGTTTTTTTTAATCACAATATAGCACAAGGACAATTCACTCACTGTCCTTCCAGGTCCCTGGAAACAAGGACTTGCAGAGTGAAATAAACTGACACTCTCCCTACCTACAGTTTTCTGTCCCTAGAATAAATGTTTTTTTTAAGCACAATATAGCACAAGGACAATTCACTCACTGTCCTTACAGGTCCCTGGAAACAAGGACTTGCAGAGTGAAAGAAAAAAACACTCTCCCTACCTACAGTTTTCTGTCCCTAGAAAAAATGTTTTTTTTAATCACAATATAGCACAAGGACAATTCACTCACTGTCCTTCCAGGTCCCTGGAAACAAGGACTTGCAGAGTGAAATAAACTGACACTCTCCCTACCTACAGTTTTCTGTCCCTAGAATAAATGTTTTTTTTAAGCACAATATAGCACAAGGACAATTCGCTCACTGTCCTTACAGGTCCCTGGAAACAAGGACTTGCAGAGTGAAAGAAAAAAAACACTCTCCCTACCTACAGTTTTCTGTCCCTAGAAAAAATGTTTTTTTTAATCACAATATAGCACAAGGACAATTCACTCACTGTCCTTCCAGGTCCCTGGAAACAAGGACTTGCAGAGTGAAATAAACTGACACTCTCCCTACCTACAGTTTTCTGTCCCTAGAATAAATGTTTTTTTTAAGCACAATATAGCACAAGGACAATTCACTCACTGTCCTTAGAGGTCCCTGGAAACAAGGACTTGCAGAGTGAAAGAAAATAAACACTCTCCCTACCTACAGTTTTCTGTCCCTAGAAAAAATGTTTTTTTTTAAGCACAATATAGCACAAGGACAATTCACTCACTGTCCTTCCAGGTCCCTGGAAACAAGGACTTGCAGAGTGAAAGAAAAAAAACACTCTCCCTACCTACAGTTTTCTGTCCCTAGAAAAAATGTTTTTTTTAATCACAATATAGCACAAGGACAATTCACTCACTGTCCTTACAGGTCCCTGGAAACAAGGACTTGCAGAGTGAAAGAAACTGACACTCTCCCTACCTACAGTTTTCTGTCCCTAGAATAAATGTTTTTTTAAGCACAATATAGCACAAGGACAATTCACTCACTGTCCTTCCAGGTCCCTGGAAACAAGGACTTGCAGAGTGAAAGAAACTGACACTGTCCCTACCTACAGTTTTCTGTCCCTAGAATAAATGTTTTTTTTAAGCACACTATAGCACAAGCACAAAACACACTGACACTCTCCCTACCTATCCTTCTCTTTCCCTAAACTAAAGGAATCCAGGTTAAGCAAGAAAGAAATAACAGTCACTGTCCCTGCCTATGCTGCTCTATCCCTGCTCCGGAACACACTACACTAGGCCGCCGTGCTGGCGGCCTTTTATAGTGTGGGGCGTGTACTAAACACCCTCAGCAATAATTGGCCACAGGCATCCTGCCTGTGGCCAATCATTGCTCTCCTCGCTGCCGGCGCTGTGATTGGCCAAGCATGCGGGGTCACAGTGCATGCTTGGCCAATCACAGCGCCTGGATGACACTGCGATGGCGTAGTGCATTGTGGGCCGTTCGCGTCACTCGAATTTGGCGCGAACGGCCCAAATCGTTCGATCTTCGTCGAACGATCGAACAGCCGATGTTCGAGTCGAACGTATGTTCGACTCGAACACGAAGCTCATCCCTATATCTGACTGACACTTTAGACTGAGCTATCTAATAAGTAGATTAGCTAGTGTGGTGAGTCATTTGTACATGTACATTTAGCTTGAGCTATTGATCACTGCAAACAACAGGCATGTTTTTATAGAAGATGTAAGAACTAGATATAAATGGGTGAAGAAGAGACTAAAACTTCACCTGCTAGCACAGATAGAAAATACTGAATTTATTTTGCAATATTTTATATGAACCTGACTAAAAGAATTTAAATGGTATGTTTTAGTCCTGACCCGAATACATTAAAATACATGTACATTAATTTTAAAGAAAATATATACAGTATCTCACAACGGTGAGTACACCCCTCACATTTTTGTAAATATTTTATTATATCTTTTCATGTGACAACACTGAAGAAATGAAACTTTGCTGCAATGTAAAGTAATGAGTGTAAAGCTTGTATAACAGTGTAAATTTGCTGTTCCCTCAAAATAACTCAATACAGAGCAATTAATGTTTAAACCGCTGGCAACAAAGGTGAGTACACCTATAAGTGAAAATGTCCAGATTGGGCCCAAAGTGTCAATATTTTGAGTGGCCACCATTATTTTCCAGCACTGCCTTAACCCTCTTATGCATGGAGTTCTCCAGAGCTTCCCAGGTTGCCACTGGAGTCCTCTTCCACGCCTCCATGATGACATCACAGACCTGGTGGATGTTAGAGACCTAAACAACAAATATAGTGTAGCGCTAAACAAATATGAATATACACCAAGTGATGTGAACACCGTGCAACAATATTAAATGGAAAACAATAAACATATGTCTATGACAAGACTAGGGATGAGCTTCGTGTTCGAGTCGAACATACGTTCGACTCGAACATCGGCTGTTCGATCGTTCGACGAAGATCGAACGATTTGGGCCGTTCGCGCCAAATTCGAGTGACGCGAACGGCCCACAATGCACTACGCCATCGCAGTGTCATCCAGGCGCTGTGATTGGCCAAGCATGCACTGTGACCCCGCATGCTTGGCCAATCACAGCGCCGGCAGCGAGGAGAGCAATGATTGGCCACAGGCAGGATGCCTGTGGCCAATTATTGCTGAGGGTGTTTAGTACACGCCCCACACTATAAAAGGCCGCCAGCACGGCGGCCTAGTGTAGTGTGTTCCGGAGCAGGGATAGAGCAGCATAGGCAGGGACAGTGACTGTTATTTCTTTCTTGCTTAACCTGGATTCCTTTAGTTTAGGGAAAGAGAAGGATAGGTAGGGAGAGTGTCAGTGTGTTTTGTGCTTGTGCTATAGTGTGCTTAAAAAAAACATTTATTCTAGGGACAGAAAACTGTAGGTAGGGACAGTGTCAGTTTCTTTCACTCTGCAAGTCCTTGTTTCCAGGGACCTGGAAGGACAGTGAGTGAATTGTCCTTGTGCTATATTGTGCTTAAAAAAACATTTATTCTAGGGACAGAAAACTGTAGGTAGGGAGAGTGTCAGTTTCTTTCACTCTGCAAGTCCTTGTTTCCAGGGACCTGTAAGGACAGTGAGTGAATTGTCCTTGTGCTATATTTTGCTTAAAAAAAACATTTATTCTAGGGACAGAAAACTGTAGGTAGGGAGAGTGTCAGTTTATTTCACTCTGCAAGTCCTTGTTTCCAGGGACCTGGAAGGACAGTGAGTGAATTCTCCTTGTGCTATATTGTGCTTAAAAAAAACATTTATTCTAGGGACAGAAAACTGTAGGTAGGGAGAGTGTCAGTTTATTTCACTCTGCAAGTCCTTGTTTCCAGGGACCTGGAAGGACAGTGAGTGAATTGTCCTTGTGTTATATTGTGATTAAAAAAAAACATTTTTTCTAGGGACAGAAAACTGTAGGTAGGGAGAGTGTTTTTTTTCTTTCACTCTGCAAGTCCTTGTTTCCAGGGACCTGGAAGGACAGTGAGTGAATTCTCCTTGTGCTATATTGTGCTTAAAAAAAACATTTATTCTAGGGACAGAAAACTGTAGGTAGGGAGAGTGTCAGTTTATTTCACTCTGCAAGTCCTTGTTTCCAGGGACCTGTAAGGACAGTGAGTGAATTGTCCTTGTGCTATATTGTGATTTAAAAAAACATTTTTTCTAGGGACAGAAAACTGTAGGTAGGGAGAGTGTTTTTTTTCTTTCACTCTGCAAGTCCTTGTTTCCAGGGACCTGTAAGGACAGTGAGTGAATTGTCCTTGTGCTATATTGTGATTAAAAAAAACATTTTTTCTAGGGACAGAAAACTGTAGGTAGGGAGAGTGTTTTTTTTCTTTCACTCTGCAAGTCCTTGTTTCCAGGGACCTGTAAGGACAGTGAGTGAATTGTCCTTGTGCTATATTGTGCTTAAAAAAAACATTTATTCTAGGGACAGAAAACTGTAGGTAGGGAGAGTGTCAGTTTATTTCACTCTGCAAGTCCTTGTTTCCAGGGACCTGGAAGGACAGTGAGTGAATTGTCCTTGTGCTATATTGTGATTAAAAAAAACATTTTTTCTAGGGACAGAAAACTGTAGGTAGGGAGAGTGTTTTTTTTCTTTCACTCTGCAAGTCCTTGTTTCCAGGGACCTGGAAGGACAGTGAGTGAATTCTCCTTGTGCTATATTGTGCTTAAAAAAAACATTTATTCTAGGGACAGAAAACTGTAGGTAGGGAGAGTGTCAGTTTATTTCACTCTGCAAGTCCTTGTTTCCAGGGACCTGGAAGGACAGTGAGTGAATTGTCCTTGTGTTATATTGTGATTAAAAAAAACATTTTTTCTAGGGACAGAAAACTGTAGGTAGGGAGAGTGTTTTTTTTCTTTCACTCTGCAAGTCCTTGTTTCCAGGGACCTGGAAGGACAGTGAGTGAATTCTCCTTGTGCTATATTGTGCTTAAAAAAAACATTTATTCTAGGGACAGAAAACTGTAGGTAGGGAGAGTGTCAGTTTATTTCACTCTGCAAGTCCTTGTTTCCAGGGACCTGTAAGGACAGTGAGTGAATTGTCCTTGTGCTATATTGTGATTAAAAAAAACATTTTTTCTAGGGACAGAAAACTGTAGGTAGGGAGAGTGTTTTTTTTCTTTCACTCTGCAAGTCCTTGTTTCCAGGGACCTGTAAGGACAGTGAGTGAATTGTCCTTGTGCTATATTGTGATTAAAAAAAACATTTTTTCTAGGGACAGAAAACTGTAGGTAGGGAGAGTGTTTTTTTTCTTTCACTCTGCAAGTCCTTGTTTCCAGGGACCTGTAAGGACAGTGAGTGAATTGTCCTTGTGCTATATTGTGCTTAAAAAAAACATTTATTCTAGGGACAGAAAACTGTAGGTAGGGAGAGTGTCAGTTTATTTCACTCTGCAAGTCCTTGTTTCCAGGGACCTGGAAGGACAGTGAGTGAATTGTCCTTGTGCTATATTGTGATTAAAAAAAACATTTTTTCTAGGGACAGAAAACTGTAGGTAGGGAGAGTGTTTTTTTTCTTTCACTCTGCAAGTCCTTGTTTCCAGGGACCTGTAAGGACAGTGAGTGAATTGTCCTTGTGCTATATTGTGCTTAAAAAAAACATTTATTCTAGGGACAGAAAACTGTAGGTAGGGAGAGTGTCAGTTTATTTCACTCTGCAAGTCCTTGTTTCCAGGGACCTGGAAGGACAGTGAGTGAATTGTCCTTGTGTTATATTGTGATTAAAAAAAACATTTTTTCTAGGGACAGAAAACTGTAGGTAGGGAGAGTGTTTTTTTTCTTTCACTCTGCAAGTCCTTGTTTCCAGGGACCTGGAAGGACAGTGAGTGAATTCTCCTTGTGCTATATTGTGCTTAAAAAAAACATTTATTCTAGGGACAGAAAACTGTAGGTAGGGAGAGTGTCAGTTTATTTCACTCTGCAAGTCCTTGTTTCCAGGGACCTGTAAGGACAGTGAGTGAATTGTCCTTGTGCTATATTGTGATTAAAAAAAACATTTTTTCTAGGGACAGAAAACTGTAGGTAGGGAGAGTGTTTTTTTTCTTTCACTCTGCAAGTCCTTGTTTCCAGGGACCTGTAAGGACAGTGAGTGAATTGTCCTTGTGCTATATTGTGATTAAAAAAAACATTTTTTCTAGGGACAGAAAACTGTAGGTAGGGAGAGTGTTTTTTTTCTTTCACTCTGCAAGTCCTTGTTTCCAGGGACCTGGAAGGACAGTGAGTGAATTCTCCTTGTGCTATATTGTGATTAAAAAAAACATTTTTTCTAGGGACAGAAAACTGTAGGTAGGGAGAGTGTTTTTTTTCTTTCACTCTGCAAGTCCTTGTTTCCAGGGACCTGTAAGGACAGTGAGTGAATTGTCCTTGTGCTATATTGTGATTAAAAAAAACATTTTTTCTAGGGACAGAAAACTGTAGGTAGGGAGAGTGTCAGTTTCTTTCACTGTGAAAGTCCTTGTTTCAAGGGACAGAGAAGGACACCTGAAGGTAGCCCTTATTGCTTTTTTCCCATCTCCCTGCAGGCCATCTATTAGAATGTCTGGAAGGCAAACAAGGAGAGGCAGACAGTCAGGAGGCAATAAAAGAGGGCAAGCAGGCTCTGTGTCTGGGGGCAACAGTGCTGGTCGTGGACGCGGTGCATTGTCATCAGAACATGGCCATGGGACACGCTTGTCCTTCTTTTCGGCAGCTGGACATGTTGAGCCACATCATGCCGAAGACTTGGTAGAGTGGATGACCAAGCCCTCCTCCTCCTCCTCATCCTCTCTCACCCAGGCTCAGGGTACTGGAAAAGCAGCTGCCAAAGCGTCGTCTTCCCTGGTATCAATGTCAGACAAATCATCAGTCACTCCTTCCCTAGACCCACCATGTCCTCCTCCTGAGGAGTCCCCCGAACTGTTTCAGCACAGTGTTGGGTACATGCTCCAGGAGGATGCCCAGCGTTTCGAAGGGTCTGATGATGAAACCCAGCTAGAGGAAGGCAGTAGCGTGAGAGCAGACAGAGGGGATGCTCAAGAAGGACACCAATCTGGCAGTCATGTTCCAGCAGCTGCAGCATACTGCCAGATTGGCTCCAGTGAAGAGGAGGGAGGGGATGATGAGGTCACTGACTCCACGTGGGTGCCTAATAGGAGAGAGGAGGAGGAGGAGGATGAGGAGGAGGCACATCTCCAACGAGGCAGGATGCCCTTTGGTGGCCAGCGTAAGGGCAGTACACCGACGGAATCACACCGCAGAGCTCCGCCTGTGCAGGGCGCTGCCTCTGCCCGTCATTCAAAAAGTTCTTTGGTGTGGGCCTTTTTTGAGGCTAGTGCATCAGATCGCACAGCTGCTGTTTGCAACATATGTCTCAAGCGTATATCGCGTGGCCAAAACATCAGCCGCTTGGGTACCACATGCCTGACCAGACATATGTTGACCTGCCATGCAGCTCGTTGGCAAGCCTACCTCAAAGACCCACACCAAAGAACAAAGCGGACCTCTCCTTGCACCGCATCAGCTGGGATCTCCAACCCCACTATAACTTCAGTCCTCTCTGAAACATGCACTGAGAGGAATGAAGGTGTAGAATTAGGTGTGTCACAGCCAAGTACTTGCGCCCACTCTGCTAGCAGTACACCGACGTCCGATTCTAGCAGGCAAATTTCCCTGCCCCAGCTGCTGGACCGTCGAAAGAAGTTCACTCCCAGCCATCCACATGCCCAGCGGTTGAATGCTAGCTTGGCTAAATTGCTAGCGCTTCAACTGCTGCCTTTTCAGTTGGTAGACTCGGCCCCCTTCCGTGAGTTTGTGCAATGTGCAGTTCCTCAGTGGCAGGTTCCCAAACGCCACTTTTTCTCACGGAAGGCTATTCCGGCTCTCTACCGGCATGTGGAAGGCAATGTCTTGGCCTCGCTGGACAGGGCGGTCAGCGGTAAGGTGCATATTACCGCTGACTCATGGTCCAGCAGGCATGGACAGGGACGTTACCTTTCTTTCACGGCCCATTGGGTCACTCTTTTGGCAGCTGGGAAGGATTCAGGACAAGGTGCAGTAGTGTTGGAGGTTGTCCCACCGCCACGCCTCCAAAATGCTACTACTGGTTGTGACACACCTCTCTCCTCCACCCCCTCCTCTTCTTCTTCCTCCATGGCCTCTTCCTGTGGTTTGTCCTATGAACCAGCGGTGCTCCGTAGCCGTTCACGGGGCTACGCAAGTACGCAGGCAAAAAGATGCCATGCCGTGCTTGCGCTGGTGTGTTTGGGGGACAGAAGCCACACTGGGGCAGAGGTCCTGTCTGCTCTGCAGGGCCAGGCCGAGAGGTGGTTGACGCCACGCCAGCTTAAGCCAGGAATGGTGGTTTGCGACAATGGCACCAACCTCCTCTCCGCCCTCCGACAGGGACAACTGACCCATGTGCCCTGTGTGGCTCACGTCCTTAACCTGGTGGTGCAGCGCTTCTTGGGCAGGTACCCGGGCTTACAGGATGTCCTGAGGCAGGCCAGGAAAGTCTGTGTGCATTTCCGCAGATCTTATAATGCCAGTGCTCGCCTGGCTGAGCTGCAAAAGGAGTTGAACCTGCCCAAGAACCGCCTTATATGTGACATGCCCACCAGGTGGAACTCAACGTTGGCCATGCTGCAGCGGCTGCACACGCAGCAGAGGGCCATCAATGAGTACCTGTGCGACTACGGCACCAGGACAGGGTCAGGGGAGCTTGGTTTTTTTTCTCCACGCCAGTGGGGCATGATCAGGGATGCATGCACTGTCCTGGCACCATTTGAGGAGGCCACGAGGATGGTGAGCAGTGACAGTGCATGCATCAGTGACACTGTACCTCTTGTCCACCTGTTGGAGCACACGCTGCGTGGAATAATGGACAGGGCACTTGAGGCAGAACAGAGGCAGGAAGAGGAGGACTTCCTTGCCTCTCAAGGCCCCCTTTACCCAGACAGTGTTCCTTCTGTCCCACCCATCGCACAGGAAGAGGAGGAGGAGGAGGAGGAGGAGGAGGAGGATTGTGTCAGCATGGAGGTGGAGGCTGGCACTCAGCATCATCAGCAGCAGTCTTTTAGGGATGATTTACAGTCCCAAGAAACCAGTGGACTTGTACGTGGCTGGGAGGAGGTGGCTGCGGATCATGTCGTCCTTAGTGACCCAGAGGACTCTGGAGCGAATGCCTCAGCAAACCTACGCTGCATGGCCTCCCTGATCCTGCAAAGTCTGCGGAAGGATCCTCGTATTCTTCGGATCAAGGAGAGGGACCATTACTGGCTGGCCACTCTCCTTGATCCACGGTACAAGGGTAAGGTTGCGGACCTTATGTTACCGTCGCAGAGGGAGCAGAGGATGAGACAACTCCGGGAGGCCTTGCAGAAAGGTCTGTGCAACGCATTCCCAGAGACTGGGAGGTTGCAAACTCCTGGTCCTGGACAACGAGTTGCTGAGGCTTCGGCCAGTCAAAGAAGGAGCGGTGGGGAAGGTGGCCGTCTGACCGATGCGTTCAGACAATTCTTTAGTCCGCAGCCCCAAAGTATGATCGGTTCCAGCAACCATCGCCAGCGTCTGATAAACATGGTGCAGGAATATCTAGGGGCAAGGTCAGACTTGGACACCTTCCCCACCGAAAATCCTCTGGCTTACTGGGTCTTGAGGATGGATCACTGGCCAGAGCTTGCACAGTATGCAATTGAGCTACTGGCCTGTCCTGCATCCAGCGTTCTTTCGGAACGCACATTCAGTGCTGCTGGAGGATTTGTCACGGATCACAGGGTGCGCCTGTCCACCGACTCGGTTGATCGACTGACTTTCATCAAGATGAACCAGTCTTGGATCACCACCAGCTACCACACACCTGATGCTGATATAACAGACTAATTGATTTTAACATGTCACATCCCTTCAAGACTGATGCTGATGCTGAGTGCCTGTGCTGTTATGTTGACTGGCTATCCTCCTCCTCCGAGTCCTCAATGATACGATTGATGATGATAGCTTGTAAGATCATTTTTGTTTATGGGTGCCGCCACCAGTGCCTAACGCCCAATTTTTCAGCCCCTGTTTAACAGGGGCGTGTAATTACAATTTTTGAAGCAATACTTTGCAACAGGGCTCATTGCTGTGCTCCAAGTACAGTATCTGTGAGGAGTTGCAGTGTTGTGCCACCAGTGCCTAAGGCCCAATTTTTCAGCCCCTGTTTAACAGGGGCGTGTCATTACAATTTTTGAAGCAATACTTTGCAACAGGGCTCATTGCTGTGCTCCAAGTACAGTATCTGTGAGGGGTTGCAGTGTTGTGCCACCAGTGCCTAAGGCCCAATTTTTCAGCCCCTGTTCAACAGGGGCATGTAATTACAATTCTTGATCTAATAATTCACAGCAGGGCCCATTGCTGCACCCACCAAGAGTAACTGTCAGGGCTTACAGTGTTGTGGCACCAGCACCACCATCAAAGGCCCAATTTTTACTACCACTGTTCAACAATTATATGTAATTAAAATTCCTGATATAATAGTTGACAGCAGGGCGTTCCAGCACCAACCAAGAGTAACTGTGAGTGCTTACAGTGTTGTGCCAACACCAACAACTAAGGGGCCTATTTCTGCAGAGTATATACGGCAGGTCCCTACTTTCAAACATCCAACTTACAAACGACTCCTACTTGCAAACGCAAGAAGACAACAGGAAGTGAGAGGAAATCTACCACTAGGAAGGAAAATTCTCTCCTGTAAGAATAAATATGGGAGAAAGGTGTCTCCTCTGTACTGATGCTTTATCAGCAATCCTTGTTTCAAGAAAAACACCACATTTCAAAAACAGTTGTCATTGGGACGGAAAGTGAGGTGAAATGTTCTGAACAGGGGCACAGACAGCAAAACAAATGTTACAGGGGTGATAACCCTTACCTATGTTTTCCAAAAAGTTTAAAAATAGATTTTTGGTCTGGAGCTACACTTCAACAATGTACCTGTTCAAAATTACAAACAGACTCTACATAAGAACAAACCTACAGTCCCTGTCTTGTATGCACCGCCTGTATAGGGCTGTTCAGAGTATATAGGGCCTTTTTTATTTTATGTGCGGGGTTCCCCTTAATATCCATACAAGACCCAAAGGGGCTGGTAATGGGCTGGGGTAGGGGGGGGTCATGGGGTAGCTATGCCATTTTTCTTAAAGAATTTCATCCATATTACCGGGACCAGACATTACATTAAAGCCGCAAGCAGTTTTAAATGGCTTTTTTTTCCTTTAGAAGTGTCATTTTGTGCAGGGACAGTTCTAAACACGGGAAACACGTGGCACTTCACAGGCATACTTTAGACACCCCCCAGGTACGATATTTAAAGGAATATTTGACTTTTTTTTTTCACTTTATGCATCATTAAAATGACTGCTCCCGAAAAACGACCGTTTTTAAAACTTCTTTTTGCATTGATACATGTCCCCTGGTGCAGAACCCGGGTTCCCAAACCCTTTTTAGGACAATAACATGCATAATAGTTGTTATAATTAGCACTTTAGAATTCGAACGTTCGCATCCATTGTATTTAATAGGGTTCTAATGTTCGTTCGAACTTTCGGTCCGTTCGCGGGTTCTGGTGCGAACCGAACCCGGGGGTGTTCGGCTCATCACTAGACAAGACCATATGAAAAAAGTCTCTGATATGCAAAAAATAAATAAATAAATACTTGCAAAAAAACTCTTTAATATGCAAAAATAAAATCAATAGATATTGCAAGCAGTCCAGTGCGGATGTGAATGCTGGTGCTCCCACAATATAAAATGAGGCAAAGTGAAGTGAAAATAGCCCACACCGACTTAGGAGAGGCTTACCGGAAATATTGGACCCATAAGAACATATGTTCAAAGGGTCAACTGAGCTTAATGAAAACCACTCTGAAGATCCAATCCTCTGCTGAAATTCCCACTCAACGTCTCTTACACCAGACCACTATGCTGAGAGTGTGTTGATAACAGGTGTTTGTGGGCAATGCCCCAACAGATCCCAAACAATGGAGCCAGATAGGATGTTGTTAGGAAGAAAGAGAAGAGCACATAGCGTAATACTGTAAACTAAAGACGTTTAATGTAGGCAGGAACACTTACATTTAGATGAAAAAAAGAGCGCTTGTCAGATGATAAAAACGGCAACAGTGGAGTTACCCGACGCATTTCACAACATGGTGCATCGTCTGGGATGTTAGAGACCTTGCACTCCTCCACCTTTCGTTAGAGGATGCCCCACAGATGCTCAATAGGGTTTAGGTCTGGGGACGTGCTTGGCCAGTACATCACCTTTACCCTCAGCTTCTTTAGCAAGGCAGTGGACATCTTGGAGGTGTGTTTGGGGTCGTTATCAAGTTGGAATACTGCCCTGTGGCCCAGTCTCTGAAGGGAGGGGATCATGTTCTGCTTCAGTATGTCACAGTACATGTTGGCATTCATGGTTCCCTCAATGAACTGTAGCTCCCCAGTGCTGGTAGCACTCATACAGCCCCAGACCGTGACACTCCCACCGCCATGCTTGACTGTAGGCAAGACATACTTGTTTTTGTACTCCTCACCTGGTTGCTGCCACACATGCTTGACACCATCTGAACCAAATAAGTTTATCTTGGTCTCATCAGACCACAGGTTCCAGTAATCCATGTCCTTAGTCTGCTTGTCTTCAGCAAACTGTTTGAGGGCTTCCTTGTGCATCATCTTTAGAAGAGGCTTCCTTCTGGGATGACAGACATGCAGACCAATTTGATGCAGTGTGCGGCGTATGGTCTGAGCACTGACAGGCTGACCCTTCACCCCATTAACCTCTGCAACAATGCTGGCAGCATTCATATGTCTATTTCCAAAAGACAACCTCTTGATATGATACTGAGCACGTGTACTCAACCTCTTTGGTCGACCATGGCGAGGTCTGTTTTGAGTGGAACCTGTCCTGTTCAACCGCTGTATGGTCTTGGCCACCATGCTGCAGCTCAGTTTCAGGGTCTTGGCAATCTTCTTCTAGCCTAGGGCATCTTTATGTAGAGCGACAATTCTTATTTTCAGATTCTCAGAGTTCTTTGCCATGAGGTGCCAGGTTGACCTTCCAGTGACCAGTATGAGAGAGTGAGAGCGATAACACCAAATTTAACACAACTGCTCCCCATTCACACCTGAGACCTTGTAACACTAACGAGCCACATGACCTCGGGGAGGGAAAATGGCTAATTGGGCCCAATTTTGATATTTTCACTTAGGGATGTACTCACTTTTGTTGGCAGCGGTTTAGACATTAATGGCTGTGTGTTGCGTTATTTTGAGGGGGACAGCAAATTTACACTGTAACAAAGTGTAATTTCTTCAGTGCTATCACATGAAAAGATATAATAAAATATTTACAAAAATGTGAGGGGTGTACTTACTTTTGTGAGATACTGTACATTCATTTGAAGTTTATTAAACCCCAAAAAGATTTTTGCTTTGGATAAAGTATAGAAGGATTATAATCCGTGTCTGAGTTCTAATTGTAAGCTGCCTCCAAACAGGAACAAAGGGGAAAACTTCCAATTGCAACACTTGTTCTGGTGACAACACTTTAAAAATGATTTTTCTAATTTCCTGTTGTGTCGACAGAACAGGAAGCAAAAGGGAATCTCTGAAATTGGACATTTCTAAAGGGTTTTGCTTTAGATATACTTTAGGGGCATAACAAGGCACTTTTCCTTCAAGAGGGGCATGAGTCAAATTGAAGTTTTTAGTGGTAGGTAAGATGCTAATTTGCCTCTGTGCCATACATTTCCCCTTTAATGTTATTGCATCACCTAGTTATAGAGGAAATATTTTTCAATACAAAACATCTTCAATTTTTTAGTTTGCATGCATGTGTGGTTTCCATATGCATCCTACAGCCCCCGAGGAGAACTCAGATGCTGAAAAGAGCAACTGATATTCTCACTTTTTTTTGTAATGCCCCATACACACGATCGTTTTTCATGCCGTTAAAAATGCCATTAAAAAAAATGGCCATTAAAAATGATTGTGTGTAGGCTCCAGAGCATTTTTAACGACGTGAAAAACGGCCATTAAAAATTTCGAACATGCTCTCTTTTTTCACGTCGTTTTTCATGTCGTTTTTTTTAACGACGTGAAAAACGATAGTGTGTATGCTTTAACGATGTGAAAAAAACGCGCATGCTCAGAATCAAGTATGAGACAGGAGCGCTCGTTCTGGTAAAACTAGCGTTCGTAATGGAGATAGCACATTCGTCATGCAGTCACGGACTGAAAAGCACGAGACTGAAAAGAGCGAATCGTCGCTCAACAAACTTTACTAACATGAAGGGTGGCGCCATTCGAACGGAACTTCCCCTTTATAGTGCCGTCGTACGTGTTGTACGTCACTGCGCTTTGCTTGATCGTTTTTTTAAATGATCGTGTGTACGCAAGACAGGCTTGAGAGGAAACATGAAAAAAAACGACGTGAAAAACGGCAAGAAAAAAAATGGCAAGAAAAACGATCGTGTGTATGGGGCATAAGGCTCCTACTGTTTATCTAGGGATTGCTAAAACATTTATCACACAAAACATGGCCATAATGATAATTGATTCATCTTTCCTGAGAAGGTTAGCTGAGTCTACTTCAGCAGTGAATATAGGGCCTGCCTCTGCCTTTTGGTAACTCTGAAGTTACAAAAAAAAAACTATTGTTTTTGTACTTTTGCAATCATATAGTTCCCATTTTACAAATAGATGATACACCATAAAAAATGTTTGGGTGTTCTTAAAGGTAAAAAATATGACCTAGTGCGTATATATTTTTTCAATACTTTATTGAGGTTTCTTCTTCAGATATACTGTTGACTTGGTGGACACCACAAACAAAACTCCGGCTGTGTTAACTGCAATTTTATGGATAACAATTCTTGCTAAATAAACCGTGAAGAATAATACATTACTTTACTGAGCATTCCTAAAGACGCTGATATCATATATAGACCCAACTTATGCCCCGTACACACGAGTGGAAATTCCGTCAGAAAAACCTTGGATGGTTTTTCCGACAGAATTCTGCTCAAGCTTGGCTTGCATACACACGGTCACACAAAAGTTCTCTGAACTTTCGACCGTCAAGAACGCGGTGATGTACAACACTACGACGAGCCGAGAAAATTAGGTTCAATGCTTCCGAGCATGCGTCAAATTTTTTCCAAGCCTGCGTCGGATTTTTGCGCTTCGGAATTGCTACAGACGATCGGAATTTCCAATCTGAATTTTTCCCGTCGGAAAAATTGAGAACCTGCTCTCAATCTTTTGGTGACAGAAATTCCGCCAGCAAAAGTCCGATGGAGCATACACACAGTCGGAATTTCTGACCAAAATGGATAAAAACAAACAGGTTTCACCATCCACACAAATGAGATGGATGGAGGAATTCTCCCCACCGGGACATTGTATTCGGACAGTGGGATCATAAAAAGTTTTCTAACTTGTCCTTTTGCAGAAATCAGTCTAGCAATCAACTTCTGTTGAACTGGGGCAGCCACATACCCATCAACATTTGGCCAGTCCCTGCTGAACTGGATGAATTTCAATCTATCTATGGCCAGCTTATAGGGAACATAACTGTGTGGTATTTACTCTATCATTGTTCCTGCTGAAACTCATGTTATTCTTGTCAAGGTTGATATTGTTGGCTCTGAAGCTGAAATTGGTAAAGCTGATGTTGGTAGTAGCTTCTTTGTCCTATAATAAGGACAAACCTGTCCTGATTTAGGAAGGCCAGTATTCTGCAAATGTACCTGTGCCTCTCACATCTGGATCTAGTGTGACTGAGTACCTGATCAGTATATCTTCAGGGGCCTGAGAAAGTGGAAGTGTCTCTGCAGAGGTAGATCATCATCAAATAGCTGTAGAAGGTGAAGTACAGCTTTCTCTATGAGTCAAGATCCTGCGAATTTTTCAGCAAATACAAAACAAACCAAACAATGACCTTTTTGGATGCGCGCGCCCTTGTGAACTGGCCGGGTCATGTGATGCGGAAGTCCCCGCCGCACACTTGATTGGGGCACATATTTAAAGCTGTGTGTGCAGCCCCATGCTAAGGCAACAACACCATCTGCGGACCTCCTTACCCGGACGTTCTTCCAGCCCTCACTACGTGTGGTATGTACTCTCATATCCTCCTTGATGCATCTGCTTACTATCTAAGAACTATCCCTAGTAACTTACATACTGGAAATTGTTTCTGTCTCCATAGGCGTTCTTTTACAGATACTGCCTGCATTGCAACCTGTCTATCTATATGCCAAACACCAGGCCTATCCTTTAAGACTCCTGTTATTCCTTTATGGTTTCAAATGGCTAAAACTTCATGATTCTATTACTGTTGCCTTGCATATCACGCTATGACTGGTTTATAGGTAAGGTTTTGTACCGCACCAGTCATTTGCAATCTATGGGATCTGTTCCTTGCATATATTTATATATACACTTCTATTATTTCTCTTATAAGACAGAACTTTTTCAGTAACATATGGAATGAGGTGCATCTGGAGGTTGCAGTGGCAGACCACCTAATCATCATTTGTTATTATTACCTTTAAAGTGGTTGTAAACCCACTTTTTCAACTTGCACCTACAGGTAAGCCTAGATTAAGGCTTAACTGTAGGTGCAAGAAATATCTCCTAAACCTACACGGTTTAGGAGATATTTACTAAAAATGACAGGCGCCGCTATCTACGGCGCATGCGCGCCGTAGACAATGGCGCATGCGCGCCGTAGACAATGGCGCATGCGCGCCGTAGACAATGGCGCATTCATGGGGTTAATCCCATTCACAAAATCAGCTACTTCCCAGCAATCGCTGGGCATAGCCGAATGAAAAGGCTCTCGCGTGCATGCGCAGAGTGAAGTCTCTGCCGCTCCGGCCAATCACAGCGCCGGAGCGGCGCTGTGATTGGCTGGTGCGGCGATACCCGGAAGTAACCTACCGGCTATCGCCGCAGCGATGGATGCGGCTAAAGAGGGAGACGAGGACGGCTTCGGGGGCCCCGACCTAAGGTAAGTGATGCATAATGAGCTATTATGCTAGTCATATTAGCTCATTATGCCTTTCTCTTCCAGGTTGTTATAAAAAAAATAAAAATTCTACCGGGTTTTCAACTACTTTAACCACTTAGGCCCCGGACCATTTGGTAGCTAAAGGACCAGAGGTGAATTCAGAATTTTGCACTGCGCTGCTTTAACTGTAAATTGTGCGGACATGCAATGTTGTACCGAAACAAAATTTGCGTCCTTTTCTTCCCACAAATAGAGCTTTCTTTTAATGGTATTTGATTGCCTCTGCGATTTTTCTTTTTTGCGATATAAACAGAAGAAGACCGAAAATTTTGAAAAAAAATTATATTTTCTACTTTTTGTTATAAGAAAAATCGAATAAACTCAATTTTAGTCATACATTTAGGCCAAAATGTATTCAGCCACATGTCTTTAGTAAAAAAAATGTCAATAAGCGTATATTTATTGGTTTGCGCAAAAGTTATAGCGTTTACAAACTAGGGTACATTTTCTGGAATTTACACAGCTTTAAATTTATAACTGCCTATCTCATTTCTTGAGGTGCTAAAATGGCAGGGCAGTACAAAACCCCCCAAATGACCCCATTTTAGAAAGTAAACACCCCAAGGAAATTGCTGAGAGGCATGTTGAGCCCATTGAATATTTTTTTTTTTTGTCCCAAGTGATTGAATAATGACAAAAAAAAAAAAAAATTACAAAAAGTTGTCACTAAATGATATATTGCTCACACATGCCATGGTTATATGTGGAATTGCACCCCAAAATACATTCTGCTGCTTCTCCTGAGTACGGGGATACCACATGTGTGGGACTTTTTAGGAGCCTAGCCACGTACGGGACCCCGGAAACCAAGCACCGCCTTCAGGATTTCTAAGGGCGCAAATTTTTGATTTCACTCCTCACTACCTATCACAGTTTTGAAGGCCATAAAATGCCAAAATAGCACAAAACCCCCCCCAAATGACCCCATTTTAGAAAGTAGACACCCCAAGGAAATTGCTGAGAGGCCTGTTGAGCCCATTGAATATTTTTTTTTTGTCCCAAGTGATTGAATAATGACAAAAAAAAAATAAAAAATTACAAAAAGTTGTCACTAAATGATATATTGCTCACACATGCCATGGTTATATGTGGAATTGCACCCCAAAATACATTCTGCTGCTTCTCCTGAGTACGGGGATACCACATGTGTGGGACTTTTTAGGAGCCTAGCCGCGTACGGGACCCTGAAAACCAAGCACCGCCTTCAGGATTTCTAAGGGTGTACATTTTTGATTTCACTCCTCACTACCTATCACAGTTTTAAAGGCCATAAAATGCCAAAATAGCACAAAACCCCCCCAAATGACCCCATTTTGGAAAGTAGACACCCCAAGCTGTTTGCTGAGAGGCATGGTGAGTATTTTACAGCTCTCATTTGTTTTTGAAAATGAAGAAAGAACTTTTTTTTTTTTTTTTTTTTCAATTTTCAAAACTTTGTGACAAAAAGCGAGATCTGCAAAATACTCACAATACCTCTCAGCAAATAGCTTGGGGTGTCTACTTTCCAAAATGGGGTCATTTGGGGGGGTTTTGTGCCATCTGGGCATTCCATGGCCTCCGAAACCGTGATAGGCAGTGAGAAGTGAAATCAAAAATTGACACCCTTAGAAAGCCTGAAGGCGGTGCTTGGTTTTTGGGGTCCCGTACGCGGCTAGGCTCCCAAAAAGTCTCACATATGTGGTATCCCCGTACTCAGGAGAAGTAACAGAATGTATTTTGGGGTGTAATTCCACATATGCCCATGGCATGTTTGAGCAATATATCATTTAGTGACAACTTTGTGCAAAAAAAAAAAAAAACATTTTTCCGCAACTTGTGTCAACATATAAAATATTCCATGGACTCGACATGCCTCTCAGTATATAGCTTGGGGTGTCTACTTTCCAAAATGGGGTCATTTGGGGGGGTTTTGAACTGTTCTGGCATTTTATACACAACATTAGGAAGCTTACATCCACTCTTCTAACCACTTAAAGACAAAGCCCTTTTTGACACTTTTTGTTTACATGAAAACATATTTTTTTTTGAGAGAAAATTATGTTGAACCCCCAAACATTATATATATTTTTAAAGCAAAGGCCCTACAGAATAAAATGGTGGGTGTTGCATTTTTTTTTTCTACACAGTATTTGCGCAGCGATTTTTCAAACGCATTTTTTGGGGAAAAAATACACTTTTTTAAATTTTAATGCACTAAAACACACTATATTGCCCAAATGTTTGATGAAATAAAAAAGATTATCTTAGGCCGAGTACATAGATACCAAACACGACATGCTTTAAAATTTCGCACAAACGCGCATTGGCGACAAACTACATACATTTTTAAAAGCCTTTAAAAGCATTTACAGGTTACCCCGTTAGATTTACAGAGGAGGTCTACTGCTAAAATTACTGCCCTCGATCTGACCTTCGCGGTGATACCTCACATGCATGGTGCAATTGCTGTTTACATATGACGCCAGACCGACGCTTGCGTTTGCTTTTTTTTTTTTTTTTTATTATTAATTTTGCTTTTTTATTTTATTTTTAAACTGTTGCTTCCATATTTTTTTTTTATCACTTTTATTGTTATCTCAGGGAATGTAAATATCCCCTATGATAGCAATAGGTAATGACAGGTACTCTTTTTTGAAAAAACTGGGGTCTATTGGACCCTAGATCTTTCCTCTGCCCTCAAAGCATCTGACCACACCAAGATCGGTGTGATAAAATGCTTTCCCAATTTCCCAATGGCGCTTTTTATATCCGGGGGGGACATTCCCTCCCACTGCTTGTAAAAGCAGTCCAGAGGCTAATTAGCCACTAGGATTGCTTTTACATGAAAGCCGGCCGCTGGCTGAAAAGAATGATACCAAGATGATACCTAAACCTGCAGGCATCATTCTGGTATAAACATTCAAAGTCCAGCAACATACCAGTACGTTGCTGGTCCTTGTTGGACATGTATTGTAATCTTTTTTTTCATGTAGCCTGTTGGCTGAACGAAAAAAAAAGATTGATCGGTGGGTATGCCCACCATTAGAATACCGCCCTTCATCCACCCACTTCTAATGATGGGCATACATGCACCATTTATATATGCCGAAGCATGGGGGCATCTTCTCGCAAAAGTTATGCCGCGTACACATGGTCAGACTTTTCCACGGGCAAGCCTCCGTCGGAATTTCGACCGTATGTACGCGGCATTAGGAGCAAAATTGCTCCTCCGCTCCTGCTGCCCCAATGCTTCGGCATATATGCTTTTTTTTTTTTTTAACTGTGGTGGTGAAATCACCTCCTACAGCACTGGAGTCGCAGGGATCAGGCCTGTCTCTGCGAACGCTGCAGTTATGTGTGTTGTGTTTTGCAAGTGACAGTGATCGATCGATACTGCACTTGGGTGGCCTGGGCTGGACGGAGGGGCAAAACGCAGGTGCTAGCAGGTATCTGGGCTGATCCCGCTAACACTGCGTTTTTGGGAACTCTAAACTGCTGGGGACGCTAGTATAGATCTGATCAGATCAGATATTGAGCTGATCAGATACTATACCACTAAGGGGGGTGTATGCTTCACGCGTGGGTGTTAGCGCTACTGGCACTAACCTGACGCTGCCTGGGGTGTGACGCAGACCCTCTCTGATGCTAAAACCTAATTGATATCACCCGCCGGGCGATCAGGGGGTTAAACCTTTATTGGGTTATATACGGCGGGTGCCCTGACACTATAAAAAGCAAACTAACTAACCAGCGTCACCCGTAACACTTATATGATGATCACTGGTGAAAGGGTTAACTAGGGACAATTAGGGGGTTAAAACCTTTATTAGGTAATATATGGGGGTACCTGACGCTATATAAAAACCTGACGGCGAACCTAAAAAAAAATTACTGGCTACCTATCGGCATCACCGACACTAAGACAACGATCATAAAAACGATCGCTTAGCGACAGTGGTGATAGGGGGTGAAAGGGTTACCTGGGGGGCGATCAGGGGGTTAAACCTTTATTAGATAATATATGGGGGTACCTGACGCTATAAAAACCTGCGGCGAACCTAAAAAAAATTACTGGCTACCGATCTGCATCACCGACGCTAAGACATCGATCAGAAAAATGATCCCGACGGCGGTGCTAGGGGGTGAAAGGGTTACCTGGGGGGTGATCAAGGGGGTTAAACCTTTATTAGGTAATATATGGGGGTACCCGACGCTATAAAAACCTGCGGCGAACCTAAAAAAAATTACTGGCTACCGATCAGCATCGCCGACGCTAAGACATCGATCAGAAAAATTATCGCTTAGTGACAGTGGTGATAGGGGGTGAAAGGGTTACCTGGGGGGCGATCAAGGGGGTTAAACCTTTATTAGGTAATATATGGGGGTACCCGACGCTATAAAAACCTGCGGCGAACCTACAAAAAATTACTGGCTACCGATCAGCATCACCGACGCTAAGACATTGATCAGAAAAATGATTGCATAGCGACGGCGGTGCTAGGGGGTGAAAGGGTTATCTGGGGGGTGATCAGGGGGTTAAACCTTTCTTAGGGGGGGGTTAGGGGGCTACACTGGACCTAAGACTAAACTTTGGTGACACTTTTACAGTCACAAATGTCACTGATTGCAGTGATCACTAAATAAATGGTCACTGCAATCAGTGACACTGTGACTGGGGGCTGGGGGGTGATCTGGGGGTGTCTGGGGGGGCCTGGGGGGGCGATTTATGTGCCTATGTGTCCTGGTGTCAGTGTGCTGTTTTGTGTACTAACCTGCATCTTCTCCTGTACGGCGCTCGGTATATGTGAGCGCCGCAGGAGAGATGACATCACTTCCTCCTGCCTGGCAGGCAGGGGAAGCTCTCTCATTCGCCGGGAGCGATCGAGAGGGGGTGGCCGGAATCGAACGGCCGTCCCCTCATGCCGGATCGCTCCCGAAGGTAAAACGACCACCCACTGTAAAGAAGGGGGGTCCGATCCAACTATACAAAGGCAATCACGTATATAGAACACCAATCATATACTGCCTTCCAAAAATCCATAAGGATAGTGCCAACCCTCCGGGGAGGCCTATCGTTAATGGCATTGACTCCATTAGCTCGAGAGTGGGGCAGTATATAGATTCATTTCTGCAACCCCTGGTGTCAGAAACTAGAGCCTACCTTAGGGACACCAAACATATTATTCAATTATTGGAGGCTGTCACATGCTCACCATCCGGTATCCTTGTCACTGCGGATGTAGGCTCACTGTACACTATAATAGGACATGAGGATGCTTTGTCTTCCGTGCAGTGGGCTTTAGCATCTTCAGATCTTCCGGCTAAACATAAGGATTTTCTTTTGACCAGTCTGGGTTTTTGTTTATCTAGAAATTATTTTTAGTACAATCGTCAGTTCTTTTTGCAGACAAGGGGGGTCGCGATGGGAGCCCGTTTTGCTCCCAGTGTGGCCAACCTTTTTATGGCCCACTGGGAGGAGGACGTGGTTTTCAAGAATCGTCCCCCCCAGTTAGTCTGTTACAAAAGGTACATAGACGATCTCATTCTAATTTGGGAGGGGGATCGTCCCAGTCTTGATTACTTTATCGGGACAATGAATGAGAATACCAAGAATATTAAATTAACCTGGAATATTAGTATGAAAAATATTGTGTTCCTAGATTTGGAAATCTGGAAGGACAGTGAGCAATTCCGCCTGTGTAATTATCTTAAGCCTACTGATCGTAATGCATACATACCACTTGATAGTTGCCACCATAAATCGTGGCTATGCAATATACCGAAAGGTCAGTTTATTAGGCTCAGGCGAAATTGCACAAGGGAGGAGGACTTTCTCACACAGGCACAGATTTTGTCATCCAGATTCCAACAGAAAGGGTATAATAGGGACTCTTTAGATAAAGAGATAGAGAATGTACGTTCCTTGGATAGGGGATCATTGGTAGCTGATAAAGTCAGAGAAACCAATATTAGTATCTCGAATTTCAAAATGGTACTCAATTATAACGTACAATATAAGAAATTTGAAAAACTTGTTTCAAATAACTGGTCAATACTAAAGCAAGACAAGGTTTTGGGCCCGCTGTTGCCATCACGCCCAGCATTTATCTATAAGAAAGCTCCGTCTTTGCGTGATTGTCTGGCACCAGGAGTTGTTGACCCCCCAGTGCATTCTGAAAACAGACTCTTCTCCTTCCTCGCTGGTTTTTATGCTTGCGGGCGATGCACAGCCTGCAAGCATTCTAAGTGCAATATAAAAAAGAGGAAAGATTTTCTTGCCACTGCTACCAAAAAATCATATAAGATAGGTCAGTTGATTACGTGCACCACTATAGGTGTTGTTTACATGCTAGAATGCGAATGTGGTCTTCAGTATATTGGTAGAACCTCTAGACCACTTCACGTTCGTTTAGGGGAGCATGTGAACAACATTAAAAGAGGAGTTAAAACACACAATGTGTCTAGACATTTTAAATTGATGCATAATCAAAACCCTAGAGGTTTGAAATTTTGGGGCATCGAACGAGTAATCAAACATTGGAAAGGTGGTAGTTTTATACGCCAGTTAAGCCGCAGGGAATCTCAGTGGATACACGAGACACAAGTTTTAGTACCTGCTGGCTTGAATGTTGAATTTGATTTAAATTGTTTTATCTCTGATCGTTGAATTTTTAATTTTGCCATATTTTATTTTATTTTGCCTGATTTTAAAATGAATTTCTGTGGTATTTTATTATGCTCATTTTACATTATTTATATGTATATTTTTTTTTTTTTTTTTTTTAAATTATTTGTTTAGGAATTTTTCAATAGGGTCAACAGTGTATTTTAGATATGCATGACCTGTCACTGATTTCCCTGATTCCAGCTATCTTTCCCTTCTTTTAAATTTTTTCTTAATATATTGGGATAGTATATATTGTATTTTCAGTGTCAGCAGGAGACGTGGGTTACGATTCACATACTGTTCATTTGTTTCTTGATTTGATAATCGATTGAGCAAAATTATATGCTCCACGCAAGTGGTGCAGTAAAGTTTTTCCCTTTTAAAGGGATCTTTGCTTTTTTCTTCATTTTGGTCCGTACCGGCCTCCGTCTTATTCCCCTGCTGGCAGGGTTTCCATGACAATCGATTGTTGATTGTGCTGTGATTGGCCGGTTCCACGTTCCATTGATATTTATAGCGGGTGATTCACGCTGTTCCGTACCGCTGATGAAGTCCCGCCCAGTGCTAGGACGCAACGCGTACGGAATACGTGAGCAGATGTGACGTCACCCGCGCCTCTCTTCCATGCTGATACTCGTTACACCTGGTCACTCGTTTTATTACATGCCGGCATTCCCATGCACTGGGGTTTATACAGTGCTATGTATGTAAGTGCATTTCTTCTTTTTTTTAAATAAACATATGTTGTACCATACGGAGAGCATTAGATCTCTATATATTCTCTTGCATATTATTACACCCGGACCGGAGCTCTGATCTAGTGACCTGTGGATTCCCCCTATCGTATTGCCTTCCTGAGTTTATCTACCTTGGAATATTTGTCCCACAAGGGAAACATGCTTGCATGACCTGACTGACTGGTTCAGGGGTCCATGCTCTGAGGTGAGCTGCAAACCTATTTCGGTGGTGGAGGAATATCACATAAGTCACCATTTGATAATCTTTAGGAGTCACTTCCTATATGGACACTGTCTTGGGCTTCTATTCTTGCTAAGAGGAATTCTATGGACACATTGTTTTTAACTATTTACTACCGTTCTCAGTATTATTGTTTGTTTTTTTTTTTATGATTTTTATTTTTATTTTTATTTAAATTTAATTTTTTTTTGCTGCGCTGCACTGCTTTTATGCCAGTTTACTTGGGGATTTGATATTTTGACCCTCAGTGTTCAGCTGCAATTCTTTTTGTGTTAATTTTATTTGCGCTGGTTGATCTGCTTTAGTACTGCTTGTTTATCAATATATCACAATTCAGCTGCATTTATGGATGTATTTCAATATCTAGAGATACGTGAGGTCAAATTAGGGGATGTTTTTTCCCGAACCCCACCCAATGAACAAATTAATGATGTGGCTCATTCGTTCAAAAAATTGGGCCACTTATTTGAGAAAAAGGTTAAAATATGGTGGGACATTGCATCTTTTAGACAGTATTTGGCTGCTAAACTGGTTCCACGCCGTTTAAGATGGGATGTCCCACCTAATGATGGGCTCTTAGATGATGAGTCGATGAAAGAGTGGGGAGAATTTTTTGTCCTAAAAGGTTTACAATTGCTAGAATTTTTACTTTCACGTAAAGAAAGAAAAATGTTAGCGATAGAATCTCAGATTCGGGACATAAAAAATCTTATAGAACCCCTCAAAGAAAGTGAAGAGTTCCTGCGGTTATCAGCTGAACTCAAAAACAAATTGTGTAAATGGGATATAGAAATCCAAAATAAGAAAAAGAAAAAATTCATCCGGGATTTTGATGATTTTAATAAAGGCAATATTTTTAAATGGCAAAATGTCAACGTTTCCAACCCGCTTGTCTCAGATAATGTTCCTATTCAGGACATTATTCCATCATCTGCCCCCACCCCTATTAGAGAAACGATTCATAGTTATGATTATTCTGTAGTAGGCCCCCCGCCCCAGAGGGGAGATCAGCCATATAGAGGTAATAACTTTAGGGGAAAGAGAGGTGGTGGTAGAGGTAAAAGAGGAAATTCATCCTCTTATCAATCTCCATCTAGAAATTACCCCCACCATCAATATCAATATGAATCCCCCCATGGTTGGGAGAGTCATGGATATGATCAAGCCCCCTATTCTCATAATCAAAATAGAGGCAAACCTACATTCCCACGAGGTGGTCAGGTACCTATTATAAATAGATTTACCCCCCTCCAAAATCAGGCTATAAGGGAGGGAGGGGATTTTTCAGGGGCCCAGAGTGGGCCAGGGAGGGGTCCTCCGTACAATCAATCGAACCAAGGGTCAGGGAGGGGTCCCTCATACCAACCGAACCCAGGCGATTGGTGGAGGCACCAACCTCAACAGATTCCACAAGGAAATGGTCAATCTCAAAAAAGAAAGGCCAGAGAGGAAGGAGAGGGGGAAGGAGAATACAAAAGACCAAAACCCCAATAGGCACAGGGATCTATAATTTGAGCAGTTGCACTTTGGATGATGACGAGTTACGAGTGTTGGATAGGGGTTTGAAGTTTGCCCCAACAAAAAATCTCAATAAATTCCAAACTTATGTCAACATTCAAAAATTTGTTAGAAACCTCAATATGAAAAAATATTTTTTGACTAACCCCATAAAATCAACTAGAGTAGCTGATGGTGTCCACTCCAACCTACGTAATAAGTCCACTTTCAACCCTCTGAATGTTGATAATAAATACTTAGAGGTGTTTAAACATATGATGTTTAATGACTTAGATAAAATGAGGATAAGGAAAGTGATGGACCCACAGTACATTAAAAAGGGGATGGAATCTCTAGAAAAACGTAAAGAAATTATTATCCGTCCGGCGGATAAAGGGGGTGGATTGGTTATTCTAGATAAAGCTGTTTATACAGCAGAAATGGATCGGTTATTGAGTGATCATGATACTTACCGTATTTTGAATAGGGATCCTATGCTGACATATAAGGATGAGCTTCATCTGTTAGTAGAATCAGGACAAACTATGGGTGTCCTTAATAAAAAGGAGGCCCTCTATTTAGATCCTTTGTTCTGTAGAACACCAATCATATACTGCCTTCCAAAAATCCATAAGGATAGTGCCAACCCTCCGGGGAGGCCTATCGTTAATGGCATTGACTCCATTAGCTCGAGAGTGGGGCAGTATATAGATTCATTTCTGCAACCCCTGGTGTCAGAAACTAGAGCCTACCTTAGGGACACCAAACATATTATTCAATTATTGGAGGCTGTCACATGCTCACCATCCAGTATCCTTGTCACTGCGGATGTAGGCTCACTGTACACTATAATAGGACATGAGGATGCTTTGTCTTCCGTGCAGTGGGCTTTAGCATCTTCAGATCTTCCGGCTAAACATAAGGATTTTCTTTTGACCAGTCTGGGTTTTTGTTTATCTAGAAATTATTTTTGGTACAATCGTCAGTTCTTTTTGCAGACAAGGGGGGTCGCGATGGGAGCCCGTTTTGCTCCCAGTGTGGCCAACCTTTTTATGGCCCACTGGGAGGAGGACGTGGTTTTCAAGAATCGTCCCCCCCAGTTAGTCTGTTACAAAAGGTACATAGACGATCTCATTCTAATTTGGGAGGGGGATCGTCCCAGTCTTGATTACTTTATCGGGACAATGAATGAGAATACCAAGAATATTAAATTAACCTGGAATATTAGTATGAAAAATATTGTGTTCCTAGATTTGGAAATCTGGAAGGATAGTGAGCAATTCCGCCTGTGTAATTATCTTAAGCCTACTGATCGTAATGCATACATACCACTTGATAGTTGCCACCATAAATCGTGGCTATGCAATATACCGAAAGGTCAGTTTATTAGGCTCAGGCGAAATTGCACAAGGGAGGAGGACTTTCTCACACAGGCACAGATTTTGTCATCCAGATTCCAACAGAAAGGGTATAATAGGGACTCTTTAGATAAAGAGATAGAGAATGTACGTTCCTTGGATAGGGGATCATTGGTAGCTGATAAAGTCAGAGAAACCAATATTAGTATCTCGAATTTCAAAATGGTACTCAATTATAACGTACAATATAAGAAATTTGAAAAACTTGTTTCAAATAACTGGTCAATACTAAAGCAAGACAAGGTTTTGGGCCCGCTGTTGCCATCACGCCCAGCATTTATCTATAAGAAAGCTCCGTCTTTGTGTGATTGTCTGGCACCAGGAGTTGTTGACCCCCCAGTGCATTCTGAAAACAGACTCTTCTCCTTCCTCGCTGGTTTTTATGCTTGCGGGCGATGCACAGCCTGCAAGCATTCTAAGTGCAATATAAAAAAGAGGAAAGATTTTCTTGCCACTGCTACCAAAAAATCATATAAGATAGGTCAGTTGATTACGTGCACCACTATAGGTGTTGTTTACATGCTAGAATGCGAATGTGGTCTTCAGTATATTGGTAGAACCTCTAGACCACTTCACGTTCGTTTAGGGGAGCATGTGAACAACATTAAAAGAGGAGTTAAAACACACAATGTGTCTAGACATTTTAAATTGATGCATAATCAAAACCCTAGAGGTTTGAAATTTTGGGGCATCGAACGAGTAATCAAACATTGGAAAGGTGGTAGTTTTATACGCCAGTTAAGCCGCAGGGAATCTCAGTGGATACACGAGACACAAGTTTTAGTACCTGCTGGCTTGAATGTTGAATTTGATTTAAATTGTTTTATCTCTGATCGTTGAATTTTTAATTTTGCCATATTTTATTTTATTTTGCCTGATTTTAAAATGAATTTCTGTGGTATTTTATTATGCTCATTTTACATTATTTATATGTATATTTTTTTAAATTATTTGTTTAGGAATTTTTCAATAGGGTCAACAGTGTATTTTAGATATGCATGACCTGTCACTGATTTCCCTGATTCCAGCTATCTTTCCCTTCTTTTAAATTTTTTCTTAATATATTGGGATAGTATATATTGTATTTTCAGTGTCAGCAGGAGACGTGGGTTACGATTCACATACTGTTCATTTGTTTCTTGATTTGATAATCGATTGAGCAAAATTATATGCTCCACGCAAGTGGTGCAGTAAAGTTTTTCCCTTTTAAAGGGATCTTTGCTTTTTTTTTCTTCATTTTGGTCCGTACCGGCCTCCGTCTTATTCCCCTGCTGGCAGGGTTTCCATGACAATCGATTGTTGATTGTGCTGTGATTGGCCGGTTCCACGTTCCATTGATATTTATAGCGGGTGATTCACGCTGTTCCGTACCGCTGATGAAGTCCCGCCCAGTGCTAGGACGCAACGCGTACGGAATACGTGAGCAGATGTGACGTCACCCGCGCCTCTCTTCCATGCTGATACTCGTTACACCTGGTCACTCGTTTTATTACATGCCGGCATTCCCATGCACTGGGGTTTATACAGTGCTATGTATGTAAGTGCATTTCTTCTTTTTTTTAAATAAACATATGTTGTACCATACGGAGAGCATTAGATCTCTATATATTCTCTTGCATATTATTACACCCGGACCGGAGCTCTGATCTAGTGACCTGTGGATTCCCCCTATCGTATTGCCTTCCTGAGTTTATCTACCTTGGAATATTTGTCCCACAAGGGAAACATGCTTGCATGACCTGACTGACTGGTTCAGGGGTCCATGCTCTGAGGTGAGCTGCAAACCTATTTCGGTGGTGGAGGAATATCACATAAGTCACCATTTGATAATCTTTAGGAGTCACTTCCTATATGGACACTGTCTTGGGCTTCTATTCTTGCTAAGAGGAATTCTATGGACACATTGTTTTTAACTATTTACTACCGTTCTCAGTATTATTGTTTGTTTTTTTTTATGATTTTTATTTTTATTTTTATTTAAATTTAATTTTTTTTTGCTGCGCTGCACTGCTTTTATGCCAGTTTACTTGGGGATTTGATATTTTGACCCTCAGTGTTCAGCTGCAATTCTTTTTGTGTTAATTTTATTTGCGCTGGTTGATCTGCTTTATGTACGTGATTCTGCCTGTCGGTGCCATTCTGCCGACGTATGTTTACAGTGGGCGGTCGTTAAGTGGTTAACCACGCCGTACTACCAAACACTGTAGGCTCTACTCCCCTTTTTCTCTCCCCCCCCCTTTCTTCTTTTTTTATTCACCTTATTACTTTTTACTATTATATCCTCTTACTGGCACTCTTTTTAGCTGGTCACCTTCATACGTACACACTCCCTGTTTCTAATTTTCCCTATTATTCTCTTCAATTAGTTGTGGATGGAATAATTATTATATTGATAGTTTCACTAATCAATCACCATCTACATACTATCTATATTGATTACATTGGAGTGCTTTTGTAAATGTGCAGTAATGCACATGCGATTTCATATATGCTTGTATTCTTATGATAATTTTTATATTTTTATTTTATTTTTCTTCTTTCTGCTGTGTAACAAAAAAAAACAATAATAGTCTGTTTCCTCCTAAAATTTCTATTAGCTCCTGAAGAAGCGACCACTCGCGAAACATGTCGAGCTAACCATGTTTGTATTATGTACTATGGTCTTACGTGCCCTTTGTAACATGTGATGACAATTCTGGACCTTTATTGGAATAACTTGTTGTTACTGTAGCCTTCGACTACAGTTTTTTAATTTTGTGTTTTGTTCTTTTTCTCTTTTTTAACTTTTTGTATCAAAGTTGCTAATAAATATACTTGTGAATTTTTACAATTGATGGACAAAGTCCACTTTCTTGCGCCTACAACTTTCAAACAATGACCTAATTTGTACATGCCGGCACCTGACGGATCTTTATTAGATAGAATCTACTGTGAACATTTAAAAATTATTATAAGAATATTCAGATCACTGTGACTGAATAAGTGTAACAGAACCACGGTCTTTAAAAAAAAGCATGTACAGTAATGTTTGAGTTCAACCAAAAAACAATTTTTTCTTTGGAAAGAGATTAAAAAAAATATCTTGTAACTGTACAATTCTGAATGAACATTGTCCTGACACGCTACAATATGAAACTACAGAACAATTTTTAAAAATATATTTTTTTAATAAAAAGCCATCTTTGAGCTTTAGGTAGGTAAATTTGAAGTGTTTTTGGTCTGCTGGAGACTAAATTCCTTGATCTGTGGATTTCTGCAGTCTCCTCTACCCCAGTGATTAGACTGTACATTGTAACTTTTTATTAAGCCACAGGGTGAAAAGCTACAATAGGGAGCTGAACTAGTCAGACATTTGTGAACTCAACCGAGACCTACACATTCACCAGGTCAGAGCATGACTCTCTGATTGCACATAAACTCTTGTATTAGATGACCTATGACAGCTCATACGTCTTTGTCTGTTTCTCCTCATCTAATTTTAGCGTAACAGTTTTCAATCTAACAGCAAAATTAAATGAATTTACAGTACTCATCAATAGACATATACTGTATTCTTTCTGAAATATACAGTATGTATTCAGTACAACAGCATATGTTGGCTTAATTTTTTTTTATGGATTATAGCTGTTATCCTTATTTGTCTAAGGTAACAACATTGATATGATCACAAATAATTTAAATTCCATTCAGAACAGTTGTTACTAAATATCCCACGCTATTGACTGCAACACTTTGTTTTGTTCCTGTATTCTGTTCCTATAATTATAGTTATTATTAGCAAATATTAAATTTGCTTTAGCTTATACAAAATACCAAACAATTTCAGATATAAATAGATGTTACCATTGATATTACACAACAGTATATTAAACCTAGGTCGAAACAGCTAGTTTGTCCCTTGCACACTATACATGAATACATACAGTATATGCGCAATACATAAGGGGTGCTTTATATCCAAAGGGGTGCTATACCTTCACCTCAAGAATCAGTACAGTTATAGCAAATGTAGCCAGGTGCTTGGCTAAGAATGAGCGTAAGATAAACACTTGCTGCAGCTGCTCTTTACAGCTTTTGCCCTGAGGTGCTGAACTGGTTAACAGCTATTTCAGCAAAAGGAGGAAGCTGCTGAGCAGGAAGAGTTCAATAGACTAAGTCAGGCAGCACTGCACTGTGGGAACCATAGTCCTTAGGAGAGAATCTTCAGTGTAATAAAGAACTTTTGAACTACATTACCAAGAGTGGAGACTACCAGGAGGAGGGGAGCGAGCTGCATTTTGTGGCTTGTACAGGACACAGCTTCATCTTGCTGTGAGGGAGACTGGAAAGTGCACAATTCTGTCTAGTGTGCACCATTACTGCTGCATGTCAGCGGCCTGAGTGGGATCCGGAGTGCTGAGTTCAGGAGAGCTGACAGTCAGAGTCACTTGGATGCAGAGTGGAGAGTGAACTGACCACTCTGTGCGACCAGATGGAGAGCCCTTTGGGAATTAACCATACAGCCTTCTAGCAGCATTATTGTTGCTTGCAGGCTTGGCTGGAACTATTCTCATGTGCACTAATGGTACAACCGGGCCCCAACACTAGCCGACTGATATTACATTTAGTTGGCACCAACGGCTCCCCATCTTTATGTTGCTTTTGGATTAAAGTATTGTATATATATTGGAGAGACACAGGACCCTAAAAACAAATGCAATTCTTGTTTTAGAACTAAAGACTGCACCTATACAGCTTCTACCCAAAGATCTTTACCTATTGCTTATGCTAAGAGGTATCCTTCAGGGGATATTGCACCATATCCTAGCCATTCTTCTAGAATGGAAACATTAAGCGGTATGCAGAGCTACAACAGCAGGAAGCCAGGCAGGCACTCAAACAGGTAGGGAAGCAGTGGCGGCCCGTGCATTGTGGGTACACAGGTGCCGCCCCCTATCCCTGCCGCCGCCCCCCTATCAATGCGCCGGCCCCTTTTAGGATGCCGGGTGCATGGATTCCTATGGCGGGGGTGGGAGGGGGTGTTTTTTTGAAGCACCTAATTAGAGCCAAAGGCTCTAGTAGGCTTCAAAAAAGGGTGGGCTCGGGGCACAGAGAGTGCACCCCGATCCCACCCAATTATGTAACCATAGCGAATGAATTTTCGCTATTTTCACACTAAAGTTCCTTTAGTCCAATCAGGAGGCAGGCCGATGAGACCTGTTTCCTGATTGTCCAAAGCGCCAGGCGATCCTATTGGTTACCTATAAGCCGATAGTGCACCCCATCACGGTCTCCTTGATCAGTCGAAGTGTGGTTTGGGTTCACATGCTGCAGCTTCCAAGGCACTGTTTGTACAATGCGAACTTTTGTACTAGTTTTGTGAGTACCTTTTCATTGCTTTCATTTTAAATACATTTTCCTAAATGATATCACACCAGGCTGGTGCGCCCTTGTTTTTTCCTTTTTTTCATTTGCTACTAGGACACCCCTATCCACGAAGGGCAGCAAGGCCAGTGTTTTCGTTGTAGACTATTGAATGGTCGATGGTCATCTCGTGCGCAGGATTGTTTGTTGTTTTTCTGCCATTTAAGATCCTATTGGTTGCCTGGCGCTTAGGAAGACAAGACACACGCTGGAGTGACTTGCGCTGGAGCAACACCTCCACTGCCACTGCTGCCTGCACATGAGACACAGGACTCGGAGGAGACTCCCTGTAGCCCGATACACAGGAGGAGACTGCCTGCAGCCCGGCACACAGGAGGAGACGTCCCGCAGCCCGCACACTGGAGGAGACTGCCCGCAGCCCTGCACATAGAAGACACCACCACAGCCCGGTAAGTGCCAGACCTCCGGCGGGGGGTCCCTGGATGCTGTCAGTGCCGCCGTGGAAAGGGGTGCTGGTTGTTTGACGCCCCCCCAAAAAAAACACCAGTCGCCACTGTAGGGAAGCCAAGATCAGAGACAGAAGCTTGGTCTCAGGATTAGCCAGGATCATCAACAGGCAAGCAGCGAGGTACCAAATCTTAGGCAGAGCCAAAGTCGAGAGCAAAAGACAGGGTCAGGAACTGGCGATAAGTCAAGAGCAGAATCCAAGATCAGGTCAGGAGCAAGCTGGGTCAGCAACAAGGGGAACACAGTTGGTGAACTCAGGACATAGGGAACAGCTGAAGACCAGTCAGCACCTGAGCACAGGCAGGAGCATCCTTAAATAGTCTATCTGGCACCAAAATGCACTATGCATGCATGCGTGCATTCCCGTGCGCATTCATGCGTGCATACGTGCACCTGGTTACCATTCTGCAGAGAATGTCTGATGTCTCAAATGAACGTATGTACAATGTATTTATCAGGGAATTCCTGTACCACTGAATGGTTTTGTGTCTGTTTCCTGAACTCACAGCCAAGTTAAAGGTATCTATACTCGTGTACCTTTAAGTGCTTGCAGTGACTTTCATTCGACTGGAGGGGCTGAGGTTGTTCTTGGAGTTGAGGCAAAAACAGATAACCCAAATTACCAAGTGGCTCTTGGGGGAGTAGTACTACACAAAGAAGAAGCACACCCAGAAATTGAATAATGCATTTATATCAAAACCAGAAAATCTGGGGGTCCTCCTTGAGACAGGAGTAATTGAGTACCCTGAAAACATTGGGTTTCAGGGCCTCATTTGCCCTCCTGACTGCTATGTTGAAATATTTATCATTGGTATGTGTATGTGTGTGTGTGTAAATTATATATACAGTGCCTTGAAAAAGTATTCATACCCCTTGAAATTTTTAAAATTTTGTTATGTTACAAACAAAAACGTAAGTAAGAAGGCTAGTATGCTGGCCTGAATTTATGGGAGGAGCCTGGGGGGCTATTTAACCAGCCCACTCACTGGCAGTCTTTGTTGGTTTTCTGTGAGTGATACTACACGTCACTGGGCCGACTCTTACCAGCTCACTTCATGTTTGTGAGTCCTGGCGTTTCGATCGCAGGGCATTTCGGCTTCTTCGTTCGTGGTCTTCGTCGGCGGTTCCCATTCACTATCGCAGGTACTTTTCGAATCTTTTGCGTCATGTGCAATTTTGCAATTAGTAATGCTTCCTGTCCTGCATTCCTTTCTTAAAAGTCTGCTTCTGAGTTGTTGTCGGTCCCAAACATACGATTCATTATAAATTTAAACCTCCGAGTCGCTGTCGGTCGTTGTCCGATATCACTCACCGTAGGTTTCACTGGACATAAAGATTCACTGTCCATAAGGTTGCCGTCTCTTCCATTTGAAAAAAAAAAAAGGAGACTCTAATTAGTCCCACCTGGTTCCTTCTCTGCACTGGGTTAGCCTGGGGGAGGGGTGATTGGTTGCTCTTCAGTTTTAGAGTAAGGCCTGGTTCACACTGGGGCGACAAACGCTCCGACATTGGGAGCTCATGTCGCATGACGTGTGAAAATCAATGTTTCCCTATGGGAGCCGTCCTAACTGGTCCGACACATGTTGGTCCGACTTTGAAAATGCTCCCTGTACTACTTTGGTCCGACTTTGATCCGACTTCAGCCCATTGACTATCATTGAAGTCGGATCAAAGTCGGACCGCAGTCTTGCATGGTCCGACTTTGGCATGCGACTTGTGCTGTACTGCTCTTGAGGGGGAACTCCAGGCCAAATTTTAAATAAAAAACCGGCGTGGGTTCCCCCTCCAGGAGCATACCAGGCCCTTGGGTCTGGTCTGGATTTGAACGGGCGCCCCTACGCCGAAAAAACGGCATGGGGGTCCCCCCAAAATCCAAACCAGACCCTTATCCGAGCACACAACCTGGCAGGCCGCAGGGGAAGAGGGGGGGACGAGAGAGCGGCCCCCCTCCCTCCTGAACCGTACCAGGCCGCATGCCCTCAACATGGGGGGTTTGGTGCTCTGGGGCAGGGGGGCGACCTGCGGCCCCCCCACCCCAGAGCACCCTGCCCCCATGTTGATGAGGACAGGGCCTCTTCTCGACAACCCTGGCCGTTGGTTGTCGGGGTCTGCGGGCGGGGGGCTTATCGGAATCCGGGAGCCCCCTTCAATAAGGGGGTCCCCGGATCCCGGCCCCCCCACCCTATGTGGATGAGTATGGGGTACATCGTACCCCTACCCATTCACCTGGTGGAAAAAAATTGCAATAAAAAAACACTACACAGGTTTTCAAAGTAATTTATTACACAGCTCCGGGGGTCTTCTTCCGACTTCCGGGGGTCTTCTTCCGACTTCCGGGGGTCTTCTTCCGACTTCCGGGGGTCTTTTCCGACTTCGGGGGTCTCCGGTGTCGTCTCCCGCTCTCCGGTTCTTTCTTCCGCCGGGCCTCCGCTAACTTCTTTTTAGCTCTTTTGCTAACAGAGGCCCGGTCTTCCTGTTGTCTCGTCCGGCTCTCCGTTGTCCTTCTGCCGGCCCCTCCACTAACTTCTTCATAGCTCTTTCGCTAGTGGAGGGGTCGGGCTTCCCGTCGCTGTCGCCGTCGGCTTCTTCTTCCCTCTTCTCCTCCTCGATGTTGACGCGTCGCTTCCTCCCGCTGTAATACTGGCTCTCCGCTCCGCTCCGCATTAATATAGGCTTCTCATGACGTCACAGTCACATGTTCCCATGACGTCACAGTCACATGCTCCGGGGCCATGTGCCCCGGAACATGTGACTGTGACGTCATGAGAAGCCTATATTAATGCGGAGCGGAGCGGAGAGCCAGTATTACAGCGGGAAGAAGCGACGTGTCAACATCGAGGAGGAGAAGAGGGAAGAAGAAGCCGACGGCGACAGCGACGGGAAGACCGACCCCTCCACTAGCGAAAGAGCTACCAAGAAGTTAGTGGAGGGGCCGGCAGAAGGACAACAGAGAGCCGGACGAGACAACGGGAAGACCGGGCCTCTGTTAGCAAGAGAGCTAAAAAGAAGTTAGCGGAGGCCCGGCGGAAGAAAGAACCGGACAGCGGGAGACGACACCGGAAACCCTCGAAGTCGGAAAAGACCCCCGGAAGTCGGAAGAAGACCCCCGGAGCTGTGCAATAAATTACTTTGAAAACCTGTGTAGTGTTTTTTTATTGCAATTTTTTTCCACCAGGTGAATGGGTAGGGGTACGATGTACCCCATACTCATTCCACATAGGGTGGGGGGGCGGGATCCGGGGACCCCCTTATTGAAGGGGGCTCCCGGATTCCGATAAGCCCCCCGCCCGCAGACCCCGACAACCAACGGCCAGGGTTGTCGGGAAGAGGCCCTGTCCTCATCAACATGGGGGCAGGGTGCTTTGGGGTGGGGGGGGCGCAGGTCGCCCCCCTGCCCCAGAGCACCAAACCCCCCATGTTGAGGGCATGCGACCTGGTACGGTTCAGGAGGGAGGGGGGGCCGCTCTCTCGTCCCCCCTCTTCCCCTGCGGCCTGCCAGGTTGTGTGCTCGGATAAGGGTCTGGTTTGGAATTTGGGGGGACCCCCACGCCGTTTTTTCGGCGTAGGGGCGCCCGTTCAAATCCAGACCAGACCCAAGGGCCTGGTATGCTCCTAGAGGGGGAACCCATGCCGGTTTTTTGTTTAAAATTTGGCCTGGAGTTCCCCTTCAAGATTCATACCAAACACAGTGCCTGATATTGGCTGGGATCCAAGTCGGATCCCCGTTCATTGAAAGTCAGACATATGTCGGCTTCATGTCGCAGGGCAAAGTCGGATCCAAAGTAGGACAGATGTCGTGTCGCACTAGTGTGAACCCGGCCTAAGGGGCGGTATACACTATACAACCAATTCGTATTACATTAATTCAATACTCCTCACTACCGATTCGTATCGGATTCATTTCGTATATTTACGAACTGATTCGGGTCACATACATTGCATACTTTCCACCGTTGACATTTTTTGTTTGCCCTCATGATGTGTGTTTTAGTTCCGGCAGCGGAACTTATGTATCGTTTGTACACGTTTTTCTCTCACTCGTTTACCAAACCAAAGTCATTTTTTGTGCGTCATGCAAGGCGTAACACCACCCTCTTTGGATGTCTTGGACACCCTTTTGTACATCAAGTTTTCAAACTGTCGCAGGTAGGATTCGTACAATTTCTTTGCTTCACGCACTGTTTGCCAGATAAACCATGTTATCAAAACCCAGCTGTGGAAGTGGCGAATCATTAGTCAAGTCTTTATATGCAGCCTTATTCAGCCTCGTGCAAGACCACGGTCTTGTCGTGCAATTCTTGAACACAAACGCAGAGCTGTTTTTATCAGTTTAGTTTCGTGCTTTTTTTTTTTTCTTCTCGTACCTTGTCGTTGCACACCAGGTAGTAGGCCCATGTCACTTAGAAAAGCACTGTCTATCATTACAGTTATTTTACTTTGCATTACCCTCCGGTCTAATCTAGTCGCATTAGCGACTCACCGGTTCGTCCCCGCTAGTTTTGTCATCTCATTCCACTGATAGTAATTTCACTTGTCACTTCTCGCACACCCTTCTCTCTCCTTGTGAAACCCTGCACATAGCTACTGATTCGTCTCGCATCGATAGTGATTTCCTCTGCATCATTCTGATACGAATCCAAGTCGCATCCACAATGCACCGATTCGTCCCGGCGAGCCCCAGTTGCTGGCCTCATTTCAGTACATGCTCCAGAGTCCGCTCGTTGTCAGCCGCACATACGGCGCACCGACTCGTGCCTAGATCATGGGAGAATTCTGTCATTCATGTCACCATCATGCATCTGAGTTGAATCCACGTGCATTCTTATGTGCAGATTCGTCCCAAACGTGCCCCAGTTGCTGGCCTCATTTCAGTACATGCTCCAGAGTTTGCTTGCTGTTAGTCGCACAGCGCAGCACCGATTCATGTCTTTGTCATGGAAAATTTCTGTCACTCATGTCACCGCCACGCATCTGATTTGAATCCACACGCATTTTCGTGTGCAGGTTCGCCTAGTGTGCCCCAATTGCTGGCCTCATCTCAGAACATGCTCCAGAGCCCGGTCGTTGTCAGTCGCACCTGCGGCGCACCGATTCAGGCCTCTGTCATGGGACATTTTTGTCACTTGTTCCACTGTAACACATCTGATTTGCATCCATGCGCATCCTTAGGTGCAGCTTTGTCTCAAGCATGCCCCAGTCGTTGGCCCCATTTCAGTACATGCTCCAGAGTTCGCTTGCTGTTAGTCGCACAGCGCAGCACCGATTCGTGTCTCTGTCATGGGAAGTTTCTGTCACTCGTTTCACTATCACGCATCTGATTCGAATCCACTTGCATTCTCGTGTGCGGGCTCGTCTTAAGCGTGCCCCAGTTGTTGTTGGCCTCATTTCAGTACATGCTCCAGAGCCGGTTATTGTCACTTGCACCTGCAGTGCACCGATTCATGCCTCTGTCATGGGACATTTTTGTCACTCATTTCACTGTAACATATCTGATTTGAATCCACGCGCATTCTTAGGTGCAGCTTCGTCTCAAGCGTGCCCCAGTCGTTGTTGGCCCCATTTTCAGTACATGCTCCAGAGTTCGCTTGCTGTTAGTCGCACAGTGCCGCACCGATTTGTGTCTCTGTCATGGGAAATTTGTCACTCGTTTCACTGTCACGCATCTGATTCGAATCCACTTGCATTCTCGTGTGCAAGCTCATCTTAAGCGTGCCCCAGTTGTAGTTGGCCTCAATTCAGTACATGCTCCAGAGCCCAGTCATTGTCAGCCGTACCTGCGGTGCACGATTCATGCCTCTGTCATGGGACATTTTTGTCACTCATTTCTCCGACACGCTCCACCATCCAATCCGCTCACTTATATAAAAAGGCAGTGCAGTGCTGAACAAGTCCATAAATCAAAAGACAATCCCACTGATCTTCTAGAGTGATTTATAGAATCGGAAACATGCAGATGATGATGTGAACACAGTGAGAGACCTCCACCAGTAATAAGAATGACCGCTCACCTCCCAAAGTGGACCCTTTGGTTATAGAGGGTCACAGATACCTTTCCATATGGGTATATACGTCTCAGGCATGTATTGCAGCTCCAGGATGGTTGGATGACAACAGCAGACGGACCGGATCACAAATGACTCCAATGAGTTATATATATATGAAAGAAAGGCAGACCATAGTGTTCTCCGCATATAAAAGGATATTTAATAAAAAGAAGTGCACTTACATGTGAAAGGCACTAAACCAGTGCCAAGTGTAACAGCGTGTATGAAACAACAGATGCAGTCTGTCGTGTTCAAATCAGCTAGTCAAACCCCTCACCACTCATCACCTGTCATTTCTCCTCCAGGTCAGTCAAGTAGGTCCATCCTGCACCAGGTTGGACGTCATTTTCCCCCCAAAAAACAAACAAACGCTCACTTTACCTAACTGACCCCCTACACCTCCAAAAAAAAAAAAAAAAAACTATTTATAAAAAAAAAAAATTATATGTGTGTGTATGTATATGTATGTATATATGACTATATGTATATATGTGTGTGTATGTGTGTGTATATATATATATATATATATATATATATATATATATGTGTATGTATACCAAGCACTTACCAACAGCCGATCTGAATCTAGTCACAACGTCAGCCCTATGATTCGGATCCTCAGCAATCACAAACCCCTTCAACCACTAACACTATCAGTCGATCTGAGTCTAGTCATATCATCAGTGCAACGACTCGGATCCGGAACATGAGCTCCCTCGTCACCTTACATCTACAGCCAATCCAAATCTAGTCGCATCATCGGCGCAACGATTCGGATCCTCGGCAATACAAACTTCACCGACCTATCCGAGTCCAGTCGCAGCGCCGGCTCAACGTTTAAGATCCTTTACAAACCAAACCCCACCGGTGCTCACACCTCAGCCCGATTCGAACTATTCGCATCAGTGATACCAATAAAGTGGTACTTACGATTCAGATCCCTGGCCTTACGTCCGTTATCAAGCATAAACATTTACATCTCACTCCATCTGCATGTACAATGTTGCGCACGGTCATTCCTACATACTCAAAATTTCCGCTAACTTTGTTTTCATCTTTCCAATAAAGCGGCTTAATTGCAATCGCTGCAAGCATTTCTGCAAACGACTCAAATAGGTCACTCATCATCTCCAGTAGCAACTCGGCTGCTCACCTATTGTCTGTCGTGCTAACACGCAAACTAGCTTTCACTACGTTTGTCATTCCTTAACCACTTAAGCCCCGGACCATTTTGTAGCTAAAGGACCAGAGCTGTTTTCAGAATTTTGCACTGCGCTGCTTTAACTGTAAATTGTGCAGACATGCAATGTTGTACCGAAACGAAATTTGCGTCCTTTTCTTCCCACAAATAGAGCTTTCTTTTAATGGTATTTGATTGCCTCTGCGATTTTTATTTTTTGCGATATAAACGGAAAAAGACCGAAAATTTTGAAAAAAAATTATATTTTCTACTTTTTGTTATAAGAAAAATCGAATAAACTCAATTTTAGTCATACATTTAGGCCAAAATGTATTCAGCCACATGTCTTTAGTAAAAAAAATGTCAATAAGCGTATATTTATTGGTTTGCGCAAAAGTTATAGCGTCTACAAACTAGGGTACATTTTCTGGAATTTACACAGCTTTTAATTTATGACTGCCTATCTCATTTCTTGAGGTGCTAAAATGGCAGGGCAGTACAAAACCCCCCCAAATGACCCCATTTTGGAAAGTAGACACCCCAAGGAAATTGCTGAGAGGCATGTTGAGCCCATTTAATATATTTTTTTTGTCTCAAGTGATTGAATAATGACTAAAAAAAAAAAAAATTACAAAAAGTTGTCACTAAATGATATATTGCTCACACATGCCATGGTTATATGTGGAATTGCACCCCAAAATACATTTTGCTGCTTCTCCTGAGTACGGGGATACCACATGTGTGGGACTTTTTGGGAGCCTAGCTGCGTACGGGCCCCCGAAACCAAGCACCGCCTTCAGGATTTCTAAGGGCGCAAATTTTTGATTTCACTCCTCACTACCTATCACAGTTTCGAAAGCCATAAAATGCCAAAATAGCACAAACCCCCCCCCCCCCCCGAATGACCCCATTTTAGAAAGTAGACACCCCAAGGAAATTGCTGAGAGGCCTGTTGAGCCCATTGAATATTTTTTTTTTTTGTCCCAAGTGATTGAATAATGACAAAAAAAATAAAAAATTACAAAAAGTTGTCACTAAATGAGATATTGCTCACACATGCCATGGTTATATATGGAATTACACCCCAAAATACATTTTGCTGCTTCTCCTGAGTACGGGGATATCACATGTGTGGGACTTTTTGGGAGCCTAGCCGCGTACGGGACCCCGAAAACCAAGCACCGCCTTCAGGATTTCTAGCCACAAATTTTTGATTTCACTCCTCACTACCTATCACAGTTTCGAAGGCCATAAAATGCCAAAATAGCACAAAAACCCCCCAAATGACCCCATTTTGGAAAGTAGACACCCCAAGCTATTTGCTGAGAGGCATGGTGAGTATTTTACAGCTCTCATTTGTTTTTGAAAATGAAGAAAGAAAATATATATATTTTTTTTTTAAATTTTCAAAACTTTGTGACAAAAAGCGAGATCTGCAAAATACTCACCATACCTCTCAGCAAATAGCTTGGGGTGTGTATTTTCCAAAATGGGTTCATTTGGGGGGGTTTTGTGCCATCTGGGCATTCCATGGCCTCCGAAACTGTGGTAGGCAGTGAGAAGTGAAATCAAAAATTTACACCCTTAGAAAGCCTGAAGGCGGTGCTTGGTTTTGGGGTCCCGTACGCGGCTAGGCTCCAAAAAAGTCTCACACATGTGGTATCCCCGTACTCAGGAGAAGCAACAGAATGTATTTTGGGGTGTAATTCCACATATGCCCATGGCATGTTTGAGCAATATATCATTTAGTGACAACTTTGTGCAAAAATAAATAAATAAATAAATAAATTGTCTTTTTTCCGCAACTTGTGTCAACATATAAAATATTCCATGGACTCGATATGCCTCTCAGTATATAGCTTGGGGTGTCTACTTTCCAAAATGGGGTCATTTGGGGGGGTTTGGAACTGTTCTGGCATTTTATACACAACATTAGGAAGCTTACATCCACTCTTCTAACCACTTGAAGACAAAGCCCTTTTTGACACTTTTTGTTTACATGAAAACATATTTTTTTTTGCAAGAAAATTATGTTGAACCCCCAAACATTATATATATTTTTAAAGCAAAGGCCCTACAGAATAAAATGGTGGGTGTTGCATTTTTTTTTTCTACACAGTATTTGCGCAGCGATTTTTCAAACGCATTTTTTGGTTGAAAAAATACACTTTTTTTAATTTTAATGCACTAAAACACACTATATTGCCCAAATGTTTGATGAAATAAAAAAGATGATCTTAGGCCGAGTACATAGATACCAAACACGACATGCTTTAAAATTTCGCACAAACGCGCATTGGCGACAAACTACATACATTTTTAAAAGCCTTTAAAAGCCTTTACAGGTTACGCCGTTAGATTTACAGAGGAGGTCTACTGCTAAAATTACTGCCCTCGATCTGACCTTCGCGGTGATACCTCACATGCATGGTGCAATTGCTGTTTACATATGACGCCAGACCGACGCTTGCGTTCGCCATTGGGCAAGAGCAGGGCAGGACAGGGGTGCTTTTTTTTTTTTATTATTAATTTTGCTTTTTTATTTTATTTTTAAACTGTTGCTTCCATATTTTTTTTTTTTTATCATTTTTATTGTTATCTCAGGGAATGTAAATATCCCCTATGATAGCAATAGGTAGTGACAGGTACTCTTTTTTTGAAAAAACTGGGGTCTTCTAGACCCTAGATCTTTCCTCTGCCCTCAAAGCATCTGACCACACCAAGATCGGTGTGATCAAATGCTTTCCCAATTTCCCAATGGCGCTTTTTATATCCGGGGGGGGGACATTCCCTCCCACTGCTTGTAAAAGCAGTCCAGAGGCTAATTAGCCACTAGGATTGCTTTTACATGAAAGCCGGCCGCTGGCTGAAAAGAATGATACCAAGATGATACCTAAACCCGCAGGCATCATTCTGGTATAAACATTCAAAGTCCAGCAACATACCAGTACGTTGCTGGTCCTTGTTGGACATGTATTGTAATCTTTTTTTTCATGCAGCCTGTTGGCTGAACGAAAACAAAAAGATTGATCGGTGGGTATGCCCACCATTAGAATACCGCCCTTCATCCACCCACTTCTAATGATGGGCATACATGCAAGGGGGCATCTTCCCGCAAAAGCTATGCCGCGTACACATGGTCAGACTTTTCCACTGGCAAGCCTCCGTCGGAATTTCGACCGTATGTACGCGGCATTAGGAGCAAAATCGCTCCTCCGCTCCTCCGCCCCTGCTGCCCCAATGCTTCGGCATATATGCTTTTTTTTTTAACTGTGGTGGTGAAATCACCTTCTACAGCACTGGAGTCGCAGGGATCAGGCCTGTCTCTGCGAACGCTGCAGTTATGTGTGTTGTGTTTTGCAAGTGACAGTGATCGATCGATACTGCACTTGGGTGGCCTGGGCTGGACGGAGGGGCAAAACGCAGGTGCTAGCAGGTATCTGGGCTGATCCCGCTAACACTGCGTTTTTGGGAACCCTAAACTGCTGGGGACGCTAGTATAGATCTGATCGGATCAGATATTGATCTGTTCAGATACTATACCACTAAGGGAGGTGTATGCTTCACGCGTGGGTGTTAGCGCTACTGGCACTAACCTGACGCTGCCTGGGGTGTGATGCAGACCCTCTCTGACGCTAAAACCTAATTGATATCACCCGCCGGGCGATCAGGGGGTTAAACCTTTATTGGGTTATATACGGCGGGTGCCCTGACACTATAAAAAGCAAACTAACTAACCAGCGTCACCCGTAACACTTATATGGTGATTACTGGTGAAAGGGTTAACTAGGGGCAATTAGGGGGTTAAAACCTTTATTAGGTAATATATGGGGGTACCTGACGCTATATAAAAACCTGCGGCGAACCTAAAAAAAATTACTGGCTACCGATCGGCATCACCGACACTAAGACAGCGATCAGAAAAACGATCGCTTAGCGACAGTGGTGATAGGGGGTGAAAGGGTTACCTGGGGGCGATCAAAGGGGTTAAACCTTTATTAGACAATATATGGGGGTACCTGACGCTATAAAAACCTGCGGCGAACCTAAAAAAATTACTGCCTACCGATCGGCATCACCGACACTAAGACAGCGATCAGAAAAACTATCGCTTAGCGACAGTGGTGATAGGGGGTGAAAGGGTTACCTGGGGGGCGATCAAGGGGGTTAAACCTTTATTAGGTAATATATGGGGGTACCCGACGCTATAAAAACCTGCGGCGAACCTAAAAAAAATTATTGGCTACCGATCGGCATCACCGACGCTAAGACAGCGATCAGAAAAACGATCGCTTAGCGACAGTGGTGATAGGGGGTGAAAGGGTTACCTGGGGGTGATCAAGGGGGTTAAAACTTTATTAGGTAATATATGGGGGTAGCTGACACTATAAAAACCTGCGGCGAACCTAAAAAAAATAACTGGCTACCGATCGGCATCACTGACGCTAAGACAGTGATCAGAAAAATGATCGCTTAGCGACAGTGGTGATAGGGGGTGAAAGGGTTATCTGGGGGTCGATCAGGGGGTTAAACCTTTATTAGGGGGGGTTAGGGGGCTACACTGGACCTAAAACTAACTTTAGTGACACTTTTACAGTCACAAATGTCACTGATTGCAGTGACCATTTATTTACTGATCACTGCAATCAGTGACACTGTGACTGGGGGCTGGGGGGTGATCTGGGGGGTGGTCTGGGGGGGGCGATTTATGTGCCTATGTGTCCTGGTGTCAGTGTAGTGTTTTGTGCACTAACCTGCATCTTCTCTTGTGCGGCGCTCGGTATATGTGAGCGCCGAAGGAGAGATGACATCACTTCCTCTGCCTGTGTAAACATTACACAGGCAGGGAAGCTTTCTCATTCGACGGGAGTGATCGCGAGGGAGTGGCCGGAATCGAACGGCCATCCCCTCTTCCTGGATCGCTCCCGAAAACGTAACCACCGCTCACTGTAAAGAAGGGGGTCCGATCGGACCACCCAACTATACAAAGGCGATCACGTAGATATAAGTGATTCTGCCTGTCGGTGCCATTCTGCCGACGTATTTTTACAGTGGGCGGTCGTTAAGTGGTTGAAGCCGACCTGCATCAGGTCAGTTCTCCAAGACTTCACCCGTGCATGGGGGTGTACTAAGGAGCAGCTTCAGTCTCTCCCGGGAATGCTCAATTTGCAGCAAGGATCATTCCCCAGGGTCGATTTTTTGTATCACGCCTCCTGGTCTTCCTCTCATATTTGGACAGGACAAACCGTGGCCTTCACCACTGACAACCAGGCCACGGCCGATATTATTAGTAAAGGCAAGTCCAAGTTATGTCCTTCCTACGCAGGCCTACAACTATCCCCACAGCACCAGTTAATGTCCACTACCCTAGCTAGTTCCCCATTTGGCCTTCTCCACAGCCTGGTCATTCAAGCAGCCTTCGACTCGGCCTACCACGGGTTCTTGCGGCCTAGCTACCCCGCCGGCCAAGTTCTACGTAGACCTCACTTGGCTCGCTACCAAGATCGTTCATCCTCCACCTGGTACTATCCAAAACCCAGCGATCAGGCAACGGGTTAGACATTTAACTTTAAAACAAACAATCTCTGGTGTGCAGTAATCATACTCAATCGCCTTCTGTCACTCCTACCTGAACAGTCAAACTCTTGTCCCCTACTACCTTTCCTGATCAAACCCTTGAGTGCCTGCCAGTTCATCAAACACATGAGAATTCATCGGGGCACAACAAACCATAGGAAGTTGATCCAAGGTTCACCCAGTCGCCTCTCGAGGGATCAGGAAGGAATTTTCTCCCCTGCTGTAGCAATTGGCCTAGGCTCGGCTGGGGTTTTCGCCTTCCTTTGGATCAACGGTGGGGCGGTTAGGTCAATTTGGGTCCTGTCACCTTCACACTCACTCACTCTTCCACGCTACCTACACCTCAACCCCAGTCAGTGCTCCAGTCGCTCTTATCGTATTGGAGCGGCCTAGGCCACATCCCGGTGTGGGGTCCCAGATCGCGACAATTAAGAGACTTGACAGGTGGAAGTCTGCCGGCTTCGCCCAGCACATCCCCAATCCTTAGGTGGAAATGGCACAAGCATTCACCAAACTTGCTCAATGAATAAAGCTAAAACCAATAAAACGACATCCCTACCTGAATGTTTTTGCCCCCTTATTTTGGCATACTGTCCATCAGATCAGGGCACACTTCAGGTCAATTTCATTAAGTCTATCTATCTTGTTAATTTCCGTATCGGATATAGGGCTTCAACCATAAGTAAGAAGGCCAGTATGCAGGCCTTAATTTATGGGAGGAGCCCGGGGGGCTATTTAACCAGCCCACTCACCTGCAGTCTTCGTTGGTTTCCGGTGAGTGATACCCACCCTCCCATCCCCTTTTTTAGGGCATTTCTCAAAATTAATTTCTCTCCACAAATATTCATTCTAATCTTGGGTATGCCCCCTTATTTTGGCATACCGTCCATCAGATCAGGGCACACTCCCAGGTCCATTTCATGTTGTAAGTCTTATGCTAAGTCTATCTATCTTGTTCATATCTGTATCGGATATAGGGCTTCAACCATAAATGTATTTTGTTGGGTTTTTATGTGATAGACAAACACAAAGTGGCACATAATTGTGAAGTGGAAGGAAAATGATAAATGGTTTTCCAAATTTTTAACCAATAAATATCTGAAAAGTGTGGCATGCATTTGTATTCAGCCCCTCTGAGTCAATACTTTGTAGAACAACCTTTCGCTGCAAGTTTTTTTTGGGTATGTCTCTACCAGTTTTGCACATTTAGAGAGTGACATTTTTGCCCATTTTTCTTTGCAAAATAGCCCAAGCTCTGTCAGATTGAATGGAGAGCATCTGTGAACATCAATTTTCAAGTCTTGCAACAGATTCTCAATTGGATTTAGGTCTGGACTTTGACTGGGCCATTCTAACATTTGAATATGCTTTGATCTAAAACATTCCATTGCAGCTCTGGCTGTATGTTTAGGGTTGTTGTACTGCTGGAAGGTGAACCTCCGCCCCAGTTTTAAGTCTTTTGCAGACATACAATCGGAATTTCCGATGAAAAAAATCAGACGGAGTTTTTTCATTGGAAATTCCGACCATGTGTGGGCCCCATCGGACTTTAGAAATAGAACATGTTTTATTTTTTTCCGATGGAAAAAAATTCAATGGGAAATTCCGATCGTCTGTGTGGAACTCTGTCGGAGAAAAATCCACGCATGCTCGGAATAAATTAGGATACCGGAATAAATTAGTTTGTAATGGAGATAGCACATTCGTCATGCTGCAAATTATTGCATCGTTTAATGTAGTGCATTATTTTCTTCTTCTAATGCTAGAATAATGCCCTGTACACACGATCGGATTTCTGATGGAATAAAATCCGATGGAATTTTCCGTCGGAATTCCGATTAACCCGACTTTCATCAGTCTTGCCTACACACCATCAGACAAACTTCCGACCGTCCAAAACGCGGTGACGTAAAACACTCAGACGAGCCGAGAAAAATTAGGTTCAATGCTTCTGAGCATGCGTCGACTTGATTCTGAGCATGCATGGGTTTTTTCTCTGTTGGAGTTCCACACAGACGATCGGAACTTCCTATCGTTTTTTTTCTGAAAAATTTAAAACATGTTCTATTTTTTAACACCAATAGAAAAAAGTCCAATGGGGCCCACACACGATCGATTTTTCCGATGAAAAAAGTCCATCAGACTTTTTTCATCGGAAAAAACGATCGTGTGTACAGGGCATAATGTTATTTTATTGCTGATGATATTCACCCAGAGTTCTGACCAACTTGTTTCTTTATTGTTTCTTGTGATCTCATGAATATTCATATTTGATTTTAAAGCCAGATCTCCACATTTTTTTTTATTTTTTTTTTGTGATTTGAATCAAGATCTCCTATTTTTTTTTTGTGGGGTTTTAATATTTTCTTGTGATCTCCATTTTTATTTTCTGGTCAAGTTACCACAACAACATTATTATCTTGTATTTTTTTTCCCTCAAGAAGGTTGGTGTTTGTGTCCTTTGTTAATTACACATTGTAATTTTGTAATGTACCTACCTACTCACAAAAAAACTTTCTTTTTTAAGAAAAAAATATAGGCAAGTATTTAAAGTAAATCAAATATCCATTTATTCTGTTTAACAAATTAAAGAGGAATGGCAACGATGGAGAAATTGGTCGAATTTGCGCAGTCTTTGGACCCGAAGGCAGACATCAAGTGTGTTGATAAAAAAATATATAACTTGAGGAGTCCCTATAATTGGAAGCACAATCTGGTCCCCAAATCACAGAAATCGGGAGCAGCAGCAGATGTCATATATGTCCCCAGGCTGTGGTACTACAACAGACTGCGTCTTCTGTCAGACCAGACTGAAGCCAGGTTGTCACTTTCTGGTCCTCCCTCCACGCCTCCCTGCAGCGTTCCCTCCACGCCTCCCTGTATGCCTCCTTTGCAGGTTGTGGCTCTGGGGGTGGACGTGTGGAAGGAGGAGGAGGAGGAGGAGAAAGAGAAGGATGGGCGAGATCACGTAGATGTGTGGTCTCAGTCAGCTGGCCCCACACCGCCTTCTGAAGGGCCATACAAAAAATGCCCTCACAGAGGATACGTTGGCTCTCCTCCTCTTTCTGTAGACTAGTGGCTAGATAACAGCCATAGGCCTCTTCAGCGTTTGGGGGGGGCTCTTATGATCTCGCTTGCCTCCCTAATTATTCTTCTCCTCCGTCTGTGTCACCTTCCTGGGCCTTTTTGATTTAATGTGGAGGGCATGCACCTGTGATTGGGTGCTGCCACTGGGCCTGGGCACCTGCTGGCTGCCACTGGGCCCAGCCACCTCCTGCCTGCCACTGGGCCCTGCCTCCTCCTGGCTGCAACTCACCCCTGCCTCCTCCTGGCTGCCACATTCCTGAGCCTCGTCCTGGCCGAGGTCATCCTGTGTATAAAAAGGGGACATAGTTTTAGTATTTGGTTCAATCACACACAATTTTCAGCTCATGACTGTTGCAAATTGAATGTTAATAAATAGAAAAGACTCTCATTCTGACCCCAGCATTTTTCATTCTTGTCCCAATCATTTCTGTCCACTACTGTCTATTGATATGGAAATAACTTTTTGATGAATCCTTAATTTGGGAATAATAACATCTAGTTCCCAACAATAATTATTGGACAATAAATATGTATAAAAATACTATACCTGGCTATAGATATTTAGATCCGGGTCTTCCAGGCCAGGTTGGTCCTCGTCATCCTCTGCTGGGGTGGAGGGAAGGGTGAAGGGAATGCTGGAGGGAAGGCTGGAAACTGATTCCCTGGCGTCAATTTGGTCATCCAGAAAACGCAAATGTTTGAAGTATCACAGCCTGGGGACATGCACTTTGTCTGCTGCTGCTCCTGATGTCCGTGATTGGAGGATTTTCTTGCATTCTTTCCTAAACATATTTTTCAAGTTATTTACTTTTTTATTCACCATCTCAAAGTCTGCCTGGGGGAACATTGTCTGCATATATTCTACCAATTTGTCCATCGTTGCCCTCCTTACGTCGCAGTAAGAATATAAATCATGCTTCAGCTCCCATAAATTTCTCAGCTCCCTGTATTTGTCTATGAAAGCTGTCATGATTACAGGGTCTTTAAATTTCTGCATAGGTCTTTAGCCTAAACTGCCCTAATCTCATCCCAATATAGGCCTCAATAATGAAGCATTATAGGCCACTAATGCCCCAAGTTTAAATTTTACCTTTGTTTATTACGTTCTGCGCTTCCGTTCCTCTTTTCTCCGCACACAGAACGTAGTTACGTCACATGCGTGTTAGCATAATATACATTGCGCATGCGTAAAACTCACGTCGCCTGCCCCTGACGTTCTTTCTAGTATATTCCCCGCCCCTTCTCTTTCGGCGCACAGTAGGAGCGACATGGAGGAGTTTCAGCAGGTGTCTGCTAATTCGTCTAACGACGAGACAAGCCCGCAGGGCGAAACGTCATGATCAAGGAGGCGAAACAGGGCATCTAATATGTCATTCACAGAGATGGCGGAGATGGTGGACATATTGAAAAAGTCGGATTATGATGGCAAGCATGGGCCTTATACCCAGCCTAATCTAAGGAACGCCAAAATAATGCGAAAAGTAGTCAAAAGTCTTCATCAAAAGTTTGGGGTGAAAAGATCGAAAGAGCAGCTTAGAAAGAGATGGTCTGCCCTCTAACTGAGGGAGCCGGAGCAGTACAGGAGTATCAAGAGAATGCTTCTAAAAAGTAAGTATTTCTCCTGGGGTCCTCTGATTTTATTATCATAACTTGCATGTTGCTCCATGTTTTTTTTTTTACTATTGGACATTTGAAATTGTCAACTTTCAGTTTAGTGGGCACAATAATCGGTCGTTAGACACATCGTTCCCCCACTATATACAATGTTTTTTGAAGATACAGGGTAAAGTTCCTTTTTTATATGCCTGTTTGTATTCCAAACATGTTATTACATTGTTGCCTAGATGATGTATTTGTAACTAGAATGAAATGCAAACTTGATTCAGTGTAAAGGAGAGGACACTCAGCAGCTGGTTACACATCTGCACTCTGGAGCACTAGTGTGGGACAACAGAACAGGTGCTCCAGTGGATACTTGGGGTGTCTACATGTGTGAAACTTGTCCAATAAAGGTAAGTAGTCAAGATTTGGTAAGTGAAAAATTATGTCTTCAGCTTGGAACTCTACCTAAACAGACAATTGTACCCCACTTCCAAGCAATGTTTCATATTGCTATTTTTGCCCTCAAATATCTGTGTGCTAAGTATACCTTTTGTTTCATTCTCATAGGGGAGAGAAGACTGGGAGGACTCCACTGTGAGGAGCCCAGGAACCCCACACCTCAGCAAGAACCCCAAACTCAGGATGTGGAGGAAGGAGAAGTGGAGGAAGGAGAGGTGGATGACGTGGTGGAACTTGTCACCCCAACAGGTCAGTGTCTGTCACCACAGCTTCAGGTAAGAGATGTAGGCCTTCATATTTATAATACTTTTTTTTTTTTTAGGGGATGAACATGTTGGTGAGGAAGAAACTCCTTGTTTCTCAAGTGCTAGTGCACAAAGAATAATCCAGCAAATAATGTTGTGTAGTCGTGAACTCGACATCATGAAGAATAAGATCAATGTTATGGAGCAAACATTTAAGGACATCATTGATGTTTTGGGGCAATGAGAATGAAACACAAACACACCCCCCCTTTTTATATTTTTTCACTTTTTTGTAATCATCAGGGGATATCAATGTACGTGTTTTGTGGGTGCAACCCCTTCCTTGCAACTCAAGTAGGTGAGAGGAAGGGGTTTCACCCCCAAAACATGTCCATTGATCCCCCGTGATGGCAGATAGCACATGTTGACATTAGGCATGGGATCAGGCGGGAATTCCCCATTTTACATTTCAAACTGTGTGCATCTTCAAAATTTGGCTTGTTCAGGGTGACATCACCCCATCTCATGAAGGCAACAGCAACACATTTTTTAAACACTAGATAATGTCTGATATTGCCTTAAGTTTTTGAAAGGTTGAACTTTGTAAGTTCCATAGTTTTATATGTTTTATTTTTTGAAACATGCCTGTTTATGCAAAACCCCCAAAAAAAAGTTTTCACATTTTTGAAAAAAAAAATGGTTGGAATTTTCAACTGAAATTTTAGAACGCACAAGTGAATGTGCACAGAGTAAAAATAGTTTTATAATCAACAATGTGTGGCATCTTCTTTCAATACTCAATACCAGTTTTAAAATAAAGTTGTTGTTTACAGTGACAATGGTGGTTATTTACTAAATACAAATCCACTTGGCAGTAAAAGTGCACTAGGAGAACCTAGGAGACAGATAAAAGAAACACAAGCAATAATGGAAAATCTAGCTTTTCACTGAATTTTTTTTTATTTTTTGACAAAAATTATACATTGTCTTGCATAGAAATTGCCCCCCTACCTGTAAAATACTCAACATATTTCTCCCGCACTTCACGGGCGCTTTGGGGGGCCAAGTCAGTATGGCCAGTATCCAGACCCGTCATGGAATTGTCTGAAAGTCCGGCCTCTTGCCCAACTGTGGCCAGATAATTCAGTGCATTTCTCCTTAAATAGTGGTACAGGATGCAGCAGCTGAAAATGATATGATTCAGTTTGTATTCCGCCATATGTATAGAGGTAAGGAACAGGCGTAACCGGCTGGCAATTATCCCGAAGGCATTCTCAACAACCCTTCGGGCTCTGGCCAGCCGGTAATTAAAAACCCTCCTCTCCGAGGTGAGGGTCCTCTGGGGGAATGGCCTCATCAGGTGTGGTCCTAGCCTGAAAGCTTCATCCGCGATAAAGACAAATGGAAGGCCCTCAACATTTTCTTCATCAGGTGGCAAAAGCAGGGAAATTTTTTTTTTTCCTATAGCTTCAAATTTTTTGGAAAAGTTACACCTCTATTGACAAGCCATGCTGATAAAAAAAGGTTTAATCAACCACAGCAATCCTCCTTTCTTTATCTTTAAGGCATATATCTCAAGGAAAAATGACAAACATTCTGCCCTGCGGATGCATAATATTTTCAACACATGTCACAACTGATTAATATTTCTCAATATGAATGGTATGGTTCCTAATGACCCCTGCCTGAAATGTTTCTTTCTCTCAACCATTCTCTCTGTTAAATAATGGAACACAACAACAAGGCATGATGTGTACTTCTGTCAAACATGTAAAAACGAGAAGGCCAGAATAAAAGCATCTAGAAGGTTCTTTGTTGATGTCCCTCATCAGCCATGTATAGGAACTGGCTCTTCAGATGTGCAAAGTAAGACAGAAAACCGTGTGCCATAGGATGACATCCATCTGTGAGATCTGTTTTGGTATATAGCGAATTGAAGTGAGTTAGAAGAAATTGAGATGTGTCCATCAGCAAGGTGACTTGATTGAAGATGGCATTCAGGGCTGATGACAAAGAGAAAGCAGCCACCCTATGATGTCTGGTAAATAAACACATGGAAGGATTACTTTTTGAATCTGCAGTGTTTTATTTAACATAGTTATAGCAAAAATGTAGAGTTTATTATTATATTGAATCTCTTTTATTCAGTTTTAAACAATATAAAGTGAAAACACGAGAGTATCAGTCCATTTCCAATGGATGTATAGGTATACATTAAGATCATAAATAAGAGGTCAAATATCACATAGTTATGACAAGATACAGGTCTCTACGGCATGTTAAAATGAGCATAGTATCTGTATTTTTAAATTAACCAGTAGTCCACTAGGAACAGAATGTTAAAAAGCAAGACAAATATGGCGTGAATATGAAGTTGTGCTACAGTTAATAGAGCCATAACCTCATATTACAGAATGTACAGAAAAATTTAAGAAGGTTAGAAAAAAGATAAAAGATATCTGAAGGCAAAATAGAAGAGGAAAGAAAGAAAAAAAAAGGAGGGGGGGGGAGGTGTTGTAATTGGGCCTTCTCATGAATACAAAATGTATTGTAGAAATGAGACCTGGGAACATGTTCAGCCATTTCAGTATACAAAATAGCTTAGATCTGCAACTATCAGCTGATGTTTGGAAAGACGCTGGTATAGGCACTATATATAAATAAAGAATTGTGATTTGAAGTGTCTGGGACAGAATGAGTCATCGCCAGATGGCCTGTTGACTTGTGTTAACTCATGATGACGTATGGATGATGAGGGTCACTGACTTGTTTAAATATATTCATGATATTACTGTATCCCTTCACTAACCACTCCCCCTCCCATATTGTAATCAATTCTGATTGGTTGTGTCACACCAAATATAACTGTATGCACGCCCAAATAAAGCAGCCATTTTCTTAGAACTTACTTCTGTGTATCTTCTGTTCTAAGAAGGGGTGGTTTGTCAGGTACTTGAAGTACCGTTTTACGTTCCCTTCAAAGTGGAGGAAGCATAAAGCCCTGTACACACGATCGGATTCCCTATGGGTTTTTCCATCGGAAATCCAATGAAGCTGACTTCCATCAGTCTTGCCTACACACCATCAGTCAAAAATCCGACCGTCCCAAACGCCGTGACGTAAAACACTCTGACAAGCCGAGAAAAATTAAGTTCAATGCTTCTGAGCATGCGTTGACTTGATTCTGAGCATGCATGGGTTTTTTGTCCGATGGAGATCCACACAGACGATTGGAATTTGCTATTGTTTTTTTCCCATCGGATAAATTTAAAACATGTTCTATTTTTTCTCACCGATGGAAAAAAGACCGATAGGGCCCATACACGATCGGTTTGTCCGATGAGAAAAGTCCATCGGACTGTTTTCATTGGTAAAACCGATCGTGTGTACATGGCATAAGAGTAAATATAAGGAAATGAAGGGGAGGGGAGGAAATCTACACATGAAAGGGCCCCGGAGAAGCATTGTCACATTTATTAAAAACATTCAAATCGGAGGAAAACCGGAAGTGCAACCATACGGTCCACATAGTGGTGTGGGATTTATTCTTATCAGCACCCTAGGCAATCATACATTCTAGGTGTTCGATCCTGTCCACTTCACTAGCCCAATCAGCTAAAGAGGGAACAGTGGGTTGGCGCCAAGACCTAGTGACAACAGAATGGACAGCCGTCAGAAAATGACGAATAAAGCTTTTCTTGATTTGCTTATAGGAACCTGGCAACATAGACAGTATAGTTATGCAAGATTTGTCTGGGAATTTGTCCCCTACAAGTTTGTCATAGAGTTGGAATATTTTATCCCAAAAAGGGATAATGCGCAGGCATGTGCCCCAGATGTGTGTCATGATGCCTTGGGCCTGTAAACATCTCCAACACCTGTCTGGTACGTTAGGATCGATTTTATGTAGGATAGTAGGACAGCGATACGACCTAGACACAATTAGGTAATTTTGTTTATGGGAATGAGATGAGAATTACAGGCATACCCCACTTTTAAGTACACAATGGGGTTAATTAAAGCTGGAAAGTGCAAAATCAGGCTCACGTCTGCATAGAAACCAATGAGCTTCCAGGTTTTATTACCAAAGCTTAATTGAACACGCTGGGGTTAGAAGCTCATTGGTTTTTATGCAGAAGTGAGACAGATTTTGCACTTTCCAGTTTTAGTAAATAAACCCCATTGTGTACTTAAAAGTGGGGTATGTTTGTAAAGGAAAGCGCCAGTGTTTTGCCCTATTCCATATCATCAGGGGATACATTCAATTCCTGTTCCCATATTGAAAGGAAAGGTGGTGGATTTGGATAGGAGACCTGAACCAGAATCTAATAGATCTGAGATAACGAGTGCTCCGGTCTGCTAGACTGGGACAGCAACAACTCAATAGAGCCTATTTTTAGCTATTTTTTCATGATTAGTTTTCCAAAAAGCTATAATCCCATTACATCAATTACAACACATTGCCAGCTTTTATGTTGTGATATAATAATAATTTTAATAGCAATTTAACAGAGGTCCCTTTATCAAGCAAATGTTAGATGCAAATAGGGCTTTCTTCATTTAGAAAAGTCTATACAAAATTTTTCTTTGTAATTGCCACCCTTGCATCTGTAACCCTGGCCAGCCAACTAAGACACAGGTGACAGATTTATTACTGTAGGTAAGATAGACATTCACTCTAAACAAATGTATCATTAGAAAGAAGTCAGGGTCAGGTTTTATTTTGTGTCATTGTTACCTTACCTCAAGGATTTAAGAATCAAGCTGAGATCTTGTAGTTAATTTGTTGCACAATCACTGCTCCTGTTTGGCATTGCCTTGGTGTGCAACAGAATTGATGCATTTCCCCCTTGGTGTCCATATATGACATATATGCTGTGCGTCAGTAGTAGGCTTTTTATGCTGTTAGGCTTCATAGCAGTTATATGGCTGCATTATATGTAATTGCTACAGCTGCATAAATGCTAACACGAATATAATAAACAACAGGTTCATTTTTTTGACGTGGAAAAAAAATCAACTATTGGAATGGAGATAAAATTGTAGGGTTGGAGGTTTGTGTTTTGATGTTCTAGAAAATAACAGCTCTAGCTGCTTGCTACAATCATCCCTCCACCCCCAACACACTCCATTCTCATAGAACGCCAACATTAGAGATTCTTATTTGTTTCTTTCATAGAAAACCATCTAAAACATTATAAAAAATGCAAACCGAATGCTGCTTGTTAGTAAACCATACAAAGCTACGTATTTGGAAAAATGATGAAGTATGTTCTTGTGTGCTGCAAATAAATACATTTTAATATACAGACTTTAAATCAGGGGCATGGGTTGACCTGTATTGTAAATGTCCTTTATTGTAATTTTTCTTTTTACACCTGAAAATATATATATCTATTTTATTTCTTTTTAGGGAATGTATTCAACAATAATAAGTGTGCAATACTCAACCCATGAAAAATGCAGCAAATAAATTGTCCATACTAATGAAAACTAATATGAGATTGGTTGCCATTTGTTACTGCATACCACTGTATTTTAGTTTGCACTATATTATAAAATAATTCCATGTTTGTTAACATACCACAATTAAAGTTTTGTCATCTTGAGCCCAGGTTCACACTGGGTTGCCGGAGTGAAGTCTTGCGAGTTCAGCTGAACTCACACTATTTCACTCCCTCCTGTCAGTCCCGATTTCGGCCGCGATTACAGAGACATCTGTGCACAGATGTCAATGTAAATCGCGGGCCGAAATCAAAAAAAGTAGTACAGAAACTACTTTTTGAAATTGGTGCAGCGCCGCAAATGCCGCCGATTTGACATGCGGTTTGACATGTCAAATCGCACCAGTGTGAACCAGGGCTAAATCTTGCCAGCAGTGGAACTTCCCTAGTTGATGGCAATTAAATCTGCTACCTCATAACATTTAAAACCAAATGCATTTGACAAGGTAAAATTTGTATAACACAGATTCTCATGAAATATTCTGTAATCGTTTGAAAAACTCTTAAATAAAGATGCATTTAAATTAGAGCCTGTGATCGTGGGCTTCTTTTAGTGTCAAACTGGTTTTGAATACTAATACAAGTCTATGGAAACTTGCTTAAAGCAGAGTAAACACAGTTAACTACAAAAACGAATGCAGCCACCACATCTAATAATTGGTAAGCTGCAATATATTACATTTTTGGTTTTGGGTTTATTACCACTTTAAGTCTCCAACAAATTAGATTAACTACTGTGTCACAGTTTTTCTTAGTTTCTGTTATAAAAATGTTTGAATAAATATTAATTCTTCATAAATTTGGGACAAATGTATTCTGAAACATTTGGTGAAATAAACAAATCAGTGAATAATATTTATTCTGTGTGAAAGTTATATAGTCTACAAAGTATGGTATATACTGTATATTTGAAAAATGATTAAACCCGATGTACTGACTGCCTATCTCATTTCTTGAGGCCCTAAAATGCCAGGACAGTACAAATACCCCCCAAATTACCCCTTTTTTGGAAAGTAGACAGTCCAAGGTATTCAGTAAGAGGCATGGTAAGTTACTTTAACCACTTAAGGGCAAAGCCTCATTTTGAGATTTGGTGTTTACAAGTTAAAATTTTTTTATTTTTTTTGCTAGAAAATTACTTAGAACCCCCAAACATTATATATATATATATTTTTTCAGACACCCTAGAGAATAAATAAAAAATACACTTTTTTTAATAAAACGGTAAAGTTAACCCAATTTTTTTTATATATTGGGAAAGATAATTTTACGCTGAGTAAATTTATAACCAACTGTCAGGCTTCAAAATTGCGCCCGCTCGTGGAATGGCGTCAAACTTTGACCCTTAAAAATCTCTATAGGCGACGTTTAAAAATTTCTACAGGTTACCAGTTTTGAGTTACAGAGGAGTTCTAGTGCTATTATAGAATTATTGCTCTCACTCTAACGATCGTGGCGATACCTCACATGTGTGGTTTGAACACCGTTTCCGTATGTGGGCGCGGCTTGCATATGCGTTCGCTTCTTGGGCGCTTTGAATTACATTTTTCTTATTTATTTTACTTTTTATTTTTACGCAGTATTTAAAAAATAATAATTTAGGTCACTTTTATTCCTATTATAAGGAATGTAAACATCCCTTGTAATAGAAAAAAAGCATGAGAGGACCTCTTTAATATGAGATTTGGGGTCAAAAAGACCTCAGATCTCACATTTACACTAAAATTCACTAAGATTCAATGAAAAAAATAAAAAGTAAATGTAATTTCTTTTACGTTTTTTTTTTTTTGTCCCTTTAAGAGCATTGGGAGGAAGTGACGTTTGATGTCGCTTCCTCCATCCAATGCTTTGAAGCTGAGTGGGGGCCATATTTCCCTCACTATCCAGCCTGTGAGGGAAGAGGACCCGATCATCTCTATCACACTTTTTGAGGCCCTGGAGCACAAGGACATTTTGGAAAGCAAACACCCCAATCTATCTTCTAAGAGGCATGGTGAGTTTTTTGAAGACTTTTTTTTTGCCATAAGTTTTTGGAAAATGCAGATTGAAAATTAAAATGTATTTTTTTACACAAAGTTGTCAAATAATAAGATACTTCTAACAAACAAAATAGGCATACTTCAAATTACATCCCAAAACACATTCTGCTACTCCTCTTGAGTATGGCAATACCACATGTGTGTTTTTTTTTTTTTACAGCCTTGCCACATAGAGAGTTACGAGATACAAGGAGCTCCTAGGCTTTCCAGAGACATAAATTATGCATCTAATTTACTAAGATATATTTTAAAAGGCATGGTGAGTCTTTCGAAGCCCTCACTTTTTTCCCCACAAGTTTTTGGAAACTGCAGAAATAAAACAAAGATTTTTATTTATTTTTTTACAGAGTTGTAATTTTAATAAGATATTTTTCACACACAGCATATGCATACTTAGAATTTCAACCCAAAATGCATTCTGCTACATTCTGCTAATCCTACCAAGTATGGGAATACCATGTATGTGAGTTTTTTTCAATGTTTGGACCCATAATGTACCAGACATTGGGGTTGATTTACTAAAACTGGAGAGTGCAAAATCTGGTGCAGCTGTGCATGGTAGCCAATCAGCTTCTAACTTCAGCTTGTTCAATTAGGATTTGACAAAAAAAAAAACAAACACTGGTAGCTGATTGGTTTCTATGTATAGCTGCACTTTCCATTTTTAGTAAATCAACCCCATTGTATCTTGTATATCACAAAAATCAACCAACACTGCAAGGAAAACACAACACTGTGATGGTCACCTGTACGAGTGGTCAGGGTATACAGCTTAGTGTAGTATCACCTACAGAAGTCCCAATTCCTATAAGCTAAGCAAGCCTCACCTACTAGTACATGACTGTCTGGGAATGCCATGTTCACTGGCTAGGGAGTGCAGCAGGCTGACCAAAGGGAAAACAAAAGAGTTCCTCTGTTTCCAGGAGTGCAGTTGTCACTTGGTGATAGCCGGGACTGGTGTCTTGCTGGAACTGTGGGTCTGTGTGTAGTCTGTGGGATATGCAGATGGCTCAGTTCAGATGACAGAGACATGGTCAATAGAGAGGCCAGGTTCAGTACAGGCGACAGACAAAGGAAACACTGGTGTGGCAGTGATCAGGAATACTGTTGCTGGCTGCACTGTTCTGGTGCAACAGCAATCAGGAACACTGTTTATAGCTACACTGGTCTGGCAACACTGTAACTGCACTTTTAGGGCACATGTGAGTTTGGGGGGTGGTAAAACCTTGCCACGGTTTTACACTCCCCAGCCACTACCCCTTTTGCTGCAACTACCAGGGGTACATGCAAAGCATCGCAGTGGCAGCTGGAATAATACCCCCTGTCACTGTCACTGATTGCAACCCATTCAAGTGAATAGGGGTGCTTTTGTGGGGTCCAAGGGGTTAAAGCAAGCAGTGAGGGGAGATACAATACTCTCTCACCACCTGTCAAATGCTCTATGAGAAGCTATGTGAACATGGATCGTTTTTGAGAGAGCACTGCACTTGTGAAAGAGGCCTTATGCTGACACTGGGACTGGTGTGTCGGGGAGTGGGGACACTGACTGGCTGCACTGATATGTACAGCTTTGGCGGTGATCAGTGATAAAGGTTGGTGGCACTGACATACAGTGATATCAGAGCAGCCAGCCAGCTACTGTACACAATCACCATTACATCAGTATAATATCACCATACAGACACTGCACTTGCTTTTTTTTACATACTGTCACCAGAACAGTGCCGTGCCATCATAGTGACATTGTACTGCTGTGGCTATTGATCATAAGCAATGGCTTCTGCACTGGCATACAGTGTCATCGGTGCAGCAGGCAGTCTCTGATCAAAAGAGAGAGCAGTACAATGAAACCATAGTGACAATGTACATTATATAATGTAAAAAGCCGTATTGTCAAAGTAAATTGAAAACTCACACTAGTAAACACACCACTGAGCCTTTGCATTTCTTCTGTAACTTGATTGGAATGTTTCAATGCTGTAAACTCAAATGTTTAACATGACAATTTGTGCAACATAGGCAAAAATCATTTATGGCTAATAGTAAATCATATTCCAAGTGTGCCTAGACAATTTAAAGAGATCCACGGACAATCTACTCTGTGTATGGCTTATTGAAAGTATATCTTCCAACTGTACCAAGCCCGAAAGCTTCCATAAGGTTTGTGAACAGGAGACATTCTAGATTTTTTTTCCCTAACCAAGTCCTCAAGGTCTCAATGAGGAGATAGAACTCAATACAGTTATACACTTAGATGGTGGCACCCTCTTGTATTTCTTGTTAGCATAGTGACACTGTACTTCTCAGGGGGTGATCTTATTTTTATTTTATTTGCTTGGTTCTTTTTATACTCTGTTGCCTCGTACACAGGACCGGTTTTTCCGTTGGAATAATGCTCAAGCTGTCTTGCATACACACGCTCACACAAAATTCCGACCATCAAAAACGCTGTGACGTACAACACGTACGGCGGCAGTATAAAGCGGAAGTTCCAATCCAACAGGGCCACCCTTTGGGCTGCTTCTGCTGATCTCGTGTTAGTAACAGTTTGGTGAGAGACGATTTGCGCTTTTCAGTGTTCGTGCTTTTCAGATCGTTTTCTGCTGTTCAGTTGGTGCTTGTGGGTTTGTATCTGTCTTTTAGGGCGTGTAGTCGGGTCGTATCTGTTTTTCAGTGCGTTCTTGTCCGCTCGTTTCTGATTTTCAGGTCGTTCTTCATAGGACTTTCTGTTCTTCAGTGCGTTCTGTTTAGTTTGTTCTGACCAGCCGACTGTTTTCTAGCTATGTTGCGGGTACATACTAGTCGTAGAGTTTGTGCTGTGCATGTGCTTGCTGTTGGGGTTCATGAACAGGGTGAGGAGGAGTTCATAGACGAAGAATTGGTTGCTCCAGCATTACCAATTCTGTCACATGCCTTTGCTGCGGGAGATCCAGGAGAATAATCCTGGTGATTTTAGGAATTATCTCCGGATCACGGACCCCGTTTTTCACTGTCTGTTGGCTTTACTGTCCCCCTATATTACCAAGCAGGACACCTGCATGCGGCAAGCCATCACTGCCGAGCAAAGGCTAGTCGCCATGTTGAGATACCTGGCGACAGGGAGAAGTCTGCAGTACCTCAAGTTCACGACATCTCCCACCAGGCTCTGGGGATCATTATACCAGAGACCTGTTCTGCCATCATCCAAGTCCTGCAGAAGGACTATATTAAGGTAAGTTTTCTCCTTTAACATCACATTCTATGTATTTAATGTATGCTAATGTATTGTATTTCTTTCATCATTCCCTAATTACCATGATTGTAATATGCTGTGAATGTCCCCTTTGTCCCCATGCATGCTGTAAGATTGTAATGCTCCTTTTTTGGCCGACATGCATATTTCCCTTCATGCTATCCTGGGCCCATACACACCTAGCCTAGTCATTTACCAATGTAATTTGTCAGCCCCATTGTAGTGCTTTACCCTAAACACCCCCTAAAATGTCTTAAAATGTTTTTGTTGTCCTTAAATTCAGGCAGAGTGGCAGAGACTTTTTTTGGGGGTCCCAAACTCAGCCAGAACCCCCCCTAAAATGTCTAAAAATATTTTTGTTGTCCTTAAATTTAGGCAGAAGTGCAGAGGCTTTTTTTGGGGGTCCCAAACTCAGCTAGAACCCCCCCTCCCTAAAATGTCTAAAAACGTTTTTGTTGTCCTTAAATTCAGGCAGAGTGGTAGAGGCTTTTTTTGGGGTGCCAAACTCAGCTAGAACCCCATACCCCATAACATTTTTACAATGGGCCATCAGAGGGGGGTGAGGAATCTGGTAAGTGGGCCTAATATTTTTGTCTTTAAATACTGCTTAAAATAAATGTTATACTGATGTTGGCCAAGAATGTTTTTGTGTAATCTGCTTGCAATGTTATGTGCAAAAGTAAAAAAAAAATGTCTGGTTTGACTCCACAGTTTGCTTCAACGCCACAGGAATTGCAGACTGTGGCTTCCCAATTTGCCCAGCGGTGGGACTTTCCTAACTGCGGAGGGGCAATAGACGGAAAGCATAGTGCCACCACCCCATTCGGGGTCATACTATTATAATTACAAGGGGTTTAATAGTATAGTGTTGATGGCGGTGGTGTCGGCACAATATGAGTTCCTTTATGTGGACGTGGGGAAGAATGGCCGGATGTCGGATGGTGGAGTCTTTGCCCAGACGGAGTTTGCCCGAGGTCTCCAGACTGGTGGCCTGGCATTGCCACCTGATGAAGACAACGTTGAAGGCCTTCCGTTCGTCTTTATTGCTGATGAAGCCTTCGGTCTGGGCAATCACCTGATGAGGCCATTCCCCCAGAGGACCCTCACCCCGGAGAGGAGGGTTTTTAACTACCGGCTGGCCAGAGCCCGAAGAGTTGTTGAGAATGCCTTCGGGAAAATGGCCAGCCGGTTCCGCCTGTTTCTGACAGCTATCAACATGGTGGAATACAAACTGAACCACATAATATTCTGCTGCTGCATATTGCACAATTATTTAAGGAAAATCTCCCCAAATTATATTGCCAAAGTTGGGCCTGAGGCCAGACTTTCAGGGAATCCCCTGACGGGCCTGGATACTGGCCGTCCTGGCTTGCCCCCCCAAAGCGCCTGTGAAGTGCGGCAGAAATATGTTGAGTATTTTACAGGTAGGGGGGCCATTGCTATGCCAGACAATGTTTAAATATTATTTTATTAAAAACAAAAAAATAATCTGATAAAATCTTGAATTTTCTTTATTGCTTGTGTTTATTTTAGCTGTCTCCTAAGTTTTGTGTAGTGCCAAGTGGATTTTCCTTTAGTAAATAACCCCCATTGTCACAGTAAACACAAAATTACTTCAAAACTGGTATTGAGCATTGAAAGAAAAAGCCACACATTGTTGATTATAAAACTTTTTTTACTCCATGCACATTCACATGGGCGTTCTCAAATTTTTGGGTAAATTCAAACATATTTTTTTCCCCAAAGTTTACTACATTTTTTGATATTTTTTGCATAAACAGGCATATTTCAAACCATAAAACATACACAACTCTGGAACTTACAAAGTTCAACATAGAAAAACTGAAGGCAATATCAGACATTATAGTATGTAAAAAATGTGTTGATCTCGCCTTCATCAGATGGGGTTATGTCACCCCTGAAAAAGCCAAATTTTGAAGATGCACACAAATTGGATTTCCTTCCTGATCCCATGCCTAATGTCAACATGTGCTATCTCCCATCATGGGGGATCAATGGACATGTTTTGGGGGTGCAACCCCTTCCTCTCACCCTCTCACCCACTTGAGTTGCGAGGAAGGGGTTGCACCCACAAAACACGTACATTGATCACCCGTGATGGCAATGCACATGTTGACACACGGTGTGTATCTTTAAAATTTGGCTTTTAAAATGACACTAAAATTTTAGAATTTAGTCCACAAAAAGTTATAATGGTGGCATTATGAAGATATTTAGATTCTCCCCAACACATCAATCATGTTCTTAATTTGTTGTTAAAAAAATTTAGTTTATTCCTTATGATTAGGGATGAGCTTCGTGTTCGAGTCGAACATATGTTCGACTCGAACATCGGCTGTTCGATTGTTCGACGAAGATCGAACGATTTGGGCCGTTCGCGCCAAATTCGTGTGACGCGAACGGCCCACAATGCACTACGCCATCGCAGTAACATCCAGGCGCTGTGATTGGCCAAGCATGCACTGTGACCCCGCATGCTTGGCCAATCACAGCGCCGGCAGCGAGGAGAGCAATGATTGGCCACAGGCAGGATGCCTGTGGCCAATTATTGCTGAGGGGGTTTAGTACACGTCCCACACTATAAAAGGCCGCCAGCACGGCGGCCTTGTGTAGTGTGTTCCGGAGCAGGGAAAGAGAAGCATAGGCAGGGACAGTGTCATTTTTTTTCCTTTACTAATCCTGGATTCCTTGTGTTTAGGGACAAATAAGGATAGGTAGGGAGAGTGTCAGTGTGTTATTCTGTGCTAAACCTTGTTTGTAGGGACAGAGAGGTACAGTGAGGGAAAGTGTCAGTGTGCTATTCTGTTCTAAACCAATCTTGCTGAACCATATTTTAAATCCTTGAGTTTAGGGACAGAGAGGTACAGTGAGGGAAAGTGTCAGTGTGCTATTCTGTTCTAAACCAATCTTGCTGAACCATATTTGAAATCCTTGAGTTTAGGGACAGAGAGGTACAGTGAAGGAAAGTGTCAGTGTGCTATTCTGTGCTAAATCTTGTTTGTAGGGACAGAGAAGGACAGTGAGTGAAACTGACAGTGTGCTATTCTGTTCTAAACCAATCTTGCTGAACCATATTTGAAATCCTTGAGTTTAGGGACAGAGAGGTACAGTGAAGGAAAGTGTCAGTGAGCTATTCTGTTCTAAACCAATCTTGCTGAACCATATTTGAAATCCTTGAGTTTAGGGACAGAGAAGGACACTCGTGGAAACTATCAGTGTGCTATTCTGTGCTAAATCTTGTTTGTAGGGACAGAGAAGGACAGTGAGTGAAACTGACAGTGTGCTATTCTGTTCTAAACCAATCTTGCTGAACCATATTTGAAATCCTTGAGTTTAGGGACAGAGAGGTACAGTGAGGGAAAGTGTCAGTGTGCTATTCTGTTCTAAACCAATCTTGCTGAACCATATTTGAAATCCTTGAGTTTAGGGACAGAGAGGTACAGTGAGGGAAAGTGTCAGTGTGCTATTCTGTGCTAAATCTTGTTTGTAGGGACAGAGAAGGACAGTGAGTGAAACTGACAGTGTGCTATTCTGTTCTAAACCAATCTTGCTGAACCATATTTGAAATCCTTGAGTTTAGGGACAGAGAGGTACAGTGAGGGAAAGTGTCAGTGTGCTATTCTGTGCTAAATCTTGTTTGTAGGGACAGAGAAGGACAGTGAGTGAAACTGACAGTGTGCTATTCTGTTCTAAACCAACCTTGCTGAACCATATTTGAAATCCTTGAGTTTAGGGACAGAGAGGTACAGTGAGGGAAAGTGTCAGTGTGCTATTCTGTTCTAAACCAATCTTGCTGAACCATATTTGAAATCCTTGAGTTTAGGGACAGAGAGGTACAGTGAGGGGAAGTGTCAGTGAGCTATTCTGTTCTAAACCAATCTTGCTGAACCATATTTGAAATCCTTGAGTTTAGGGACAGAGAAGGACACTCGTGGAAACTATCAGTGTGCTATTCTGTGCTAAATCTTGTTTGTAGGGACAGAGAAGGACAGTGAGTGAAACTGACAGTGTGCTATTCTGTTCTAAACCAATCTTGCTGAACCATATTTGAAATCCTTGAGTTTAGGGACAGAGAGGTACAGTGAGGGAAAGTGTCAGTGAGCTATTCTGTTCTAAACCAATCTTGCTGAACCATATTTGAAATCCTTGAGTTTAGGGACAGAGAAGGACACTCGTGGAAACTATCAGTGTGCTATTCTGTGCTAAATCTTGTTTGTAGGGACAGAGAAGGACAGTGAGTGAAACTGACAGTGTGCTATTCTGTTCTAAACCAATCTTGCTGAACCATATTTGAAATCCTTGAGTTTAGGGACAGAGAGGTACAGTGAGGGAAAGTGTCAGTGAGCTATTCTGTTCTAAACCAATCTTGCTGAACCATATTTGAAATCCTTGAGTTTAGGGACAGAGAAGGACACTCGTGGAAACTATCAGTGTGCTATTCTGTGCTAAATCTTGTTTGTAGGGACAGAGAAGGACAGGGAGTGAAACTGACAGTGTGCTATTCTGTTCTAAACCAATCTTGCTGAACCATATTTGAAATCCTTGAGTTTAGGGACAGAGAGGTACAGTGAGGGAAAGTGTCAGTGAGCTATTCTGTTCTAAACCAATCTTGCTGAACCATATTTGAAATCCTTGAGTTTAGGGACAGAGAAGGACACTCGTGGAAACTATCAGTGTGCTATTCTGTGCTAAATCTTGTTTGTAGGGACAGAGAAGGACAGTGAGGGAAACTGTCAGTGTGCTATTCTGTGCTAAAACAATCTTGCTGAAGCATTTTGCAAATCCTTGTGTTTAGGGACAGAGAAGGATAATCAGGGGACAGTGTCAGTGTCATTGTTGCTAAGCCTCCTGCACAGTATACACCTGAAGGTAGCCCTTATTGCTGTTTTTCCCATCTCCCTGCAGGCCATCCATTAAAATGTCTGGAAGGCAAACAAGGAGAGGCAGACAGTCAGGAGGCAAAAAAAGAGGGCAAGCAGGCTCTGTGTCTGGGGGCAACAGTGCTGGTCGTGGACGCGGTGCATTGTCATCAGCACATGGCCATGGGACACGCTTGTCCTTCTTTTCGGCAGCTGGACATGTTGAGCCACATCATGCCGAAGACTTGGTAGAGTGGATGACCAAGCCCACCTCATCCTCCTCATCCTCTCTCACCCAGGCTCAGGGTACTGGCAAAGCAGCTGCCAAAGCGTCCTCTTCTCTGGTATCATTATTTTCATTAGTCAATCCTTCCCTAGACCCACCATGTCCTCCTCCTGAGGAGTCCCCCGAACTGTTTGAGCACAGTGTTGGGTACATGCTCAAGGAGGATGCCCAGCGTTTCAAAGGATCTGATGATGATACCCAGATAGAGGAAGGCAGTAGCGTGAGAGCAGAGAGAGGGGATGCTCAAGAAGGACACCAATTTGGCAGTCATGCTCCAGCAGCTGCAGCATACTGCCAGATTGGCTCCAGTGATGAGGAGGGAGGGGATGATGAGGTCACTGACTCCACGTGGGTGCCTAATAGGAGAGAGGAGGAGGATGAGGAGGAGGCACATCTCCAACGAGGCAGGATGCCCTTGGGTGGCCAGCGTATGGGCAGCACACCGACGGAATCACACCGCAGAGCTCCGCCTGTGCAGGGCGCTGCCTCTGCCCGTCATTCAAAAAGTTCTTTGGTGTGGGCCTTTTTTGAGGCGAGTGCATCAGATCGCACAGCTGCTGTTTGCAACATATGTCTCAAGCATATATCGCGTGGCCAAAACATCAGCCGCTTGGGCACCACATGCTTGATCAGACATATGTTGACCTGCCATGCAGCTCGTTGGCAAGCCTACCTTAAAGACCCACACCAAAGAACAAAGCGGACCTCTCCTTGCACCGCATCAGCTGGAATCTCCAACCCCACTATACCTTCAGTCCTCTTTGAAACCTGCACTGAGAGGAATGAAGGTGTAGAATTAGGTGTGTCACAGCCAAGTACTTGCGGCCACTCTGCTAGCAGTACACCGACGTCCGATTCTAGCAGGCAAATTTCCCTGCCCCAGCTGCTGGACCATCGAAAGAAGTTCACTCCCAGCCATCCACATGCCCAGCGGTTGAATGCTAGCTTGGCTAAATTGCTAGCGCTTCAACTGCTGCCTTTTCAGTTGGTAGACTCGGCCCCCTTCCGTGAGTTTGTGCAATGTGCGGTTCCTCAGTGGCAGGTTCCCAAACGACACTTTTTCTCACGGAAGGCGATTCCGGCTCTCTACAGGCATGTGGAAGGCAATGTCTTGGCCTCGCTGGACAGGGCGGTCAGCGGTAAGGTGCATATTACCGCTGACTCATGGTCCAGCAGGCATGGACAGGGACGTTACCTTTCTTTCACGGCCCATTGGGTCACTCTTTTGGCAGCTGGGAAGGATGCAGGACAAGGTGCAGTAGTGTTGGAGGTTGTTCCACCGCCACGCCTCCAAAATGCTACTACTGGTTGTGACACACCTCTCTCCTCCACCCCCTCCTCTTCTTCTTCCTCCATGGCCTCTTCCTGTGGTTTGTCCTCGGAACCAGCGGTGCTCCGTAGGCGTTCAAGGGGCTACGCAAGTACGCAGGCAAAAAGATGCCATGCCGTGCTTGCGCTGGTGTGTTTGGGGGACAGGAGCCACACTGGGGCAGAGGTCCTGTCTGCTCTGCAGGGGCAGGCCAAGAGTTGGTTGACGCCACGCCAGCTTAAGCCAGGAATGGTGGTTTGCGACAATGGCACCAACCTCCTCTCCGCCCTCCGACAGGGACAATGGCCCATGTGCCCTGTATGGCTCACGTCCTTAACCTGGTGGTGCAGCGGTTCTTGGGCAGGTACCCGGGCTTACAGGATGTCCTGAGGCAGGCCAGGAAAGTCTGTGTGCATTTCCGCAGATCTTATAATGCCAGTGCTCGCCTGGCTGAGCTGCAAAAGGAGTTGAACCTGCCCAAGAACCGCCTTATATGTGACATGCCCACCAGGTGGAACTCAACGTTGGCCATGCTGCAGCGGCTGCACACGCAGCAGAGGGCCATCAATGAGTACCTGTGCGACTACGGCACCAGGACAGGGTCAGGGGAGCTCGGGTTTTTTTCACCACGCCAGTGGGGCATGATCAGGGATGCATGCACTGTCCTGGCACCATTTGAGGAGGCCACGAGGATGGTGAGCAGTGACAGTGCATGCATCAGTGACACTGTACCTCTTGTCCACCTGTTGGAGCACACGCTGCGTGGAATAATGGACAGGGCACTTGAGGCAGAACAGAGGCAGGAAGAGGAGGACTTCCTTGCCTCTCAAGGCCCCCTTTACCCAGACAGTGTTCCTTCTGTCCCACCCATCGCACAGGAAGAGGAGGAGGAGGAGGAGGAGGATTGTGTCAGCATGGAGGTGGAGGCTGGCACTCAGCATCATCAGCAGCAGTCTTTTAGGGATGATTTACAGTCCCAAGAAACCAGTGGACTTGTACGTGGCTGGGAGGAGGTGGCTGCGGATCATGTTGTCCTTAGTGACCCAGAGGACTCCGGACTGAATGCCTCAGCTAACCTACGCTGCATGGCCTCCCTGATCCTGCAAAGTCTGCGGAAGGATCCTTGTATTCTTCGGATCAAGGAGAGGGACCATTACTGGCTGGCCACTCTCCTTGATCCACGGTACAAGGGTAAGGTTGCGGACCTTATGTTACCGTCGCAGAGGGAGCAGAGGATGAGACAACTCCGGGAGGCCTTGCAGAAAGGTCTGTGCAACGCGTTCCCAGAGACTGGGAGGTTACAAACTCCTGGTCCTGGACAACGAGTTGCTGAGGCTTCGGGCAGTCAAAGAAGGAGCGGTGGGGAAGGTGGCCGTCTGACCGATGCGTTCAGACAATTCTTTAGTCCGCAGCCCCAAAGTATGATCGGTTCCAGCAACCATCGCCAGCGTCTGATATACATGGTGCAGGAATACCTAGGGGCAAGGTCAGACTTGGACACCTTCCCCACCGAAAATCCTCTGGCTTACTGGGTCTTGAGGATGGATCACTAGCCAGAGCTTGCACAGTATGCAATTGAGCTACTGGCCTGTCCTGCATCCAGCATTCTTTCAGAACGCACATTCATTGCTTCTGGAGGATTTGTCACGGATCACAGGGTGCGCCTGTCCACCGACTCGGTTGATCGACTGACTTTCATCAAGATGAACCAGTCTTGGATCACCACCAGCTACCACACACCTGATGCTGATATAACAGACTAATTGATTTTAAAATGTCACATCCCTTCAAAACTGATGCTGATGCTGAGTTCCTGTGCTGTTATGTTGACTAGCTATCCTCCTCCTCCTCCTCAATGATCCGATTAATGATGATAGCTTGGAAGATCATTTTGGTTTATGGGTGCCGCCACCAGTGGCTAAGGCCCAATTTTTCAGCCCCTGTTTAACAGGGGCGTGTAATTACAATTTTTGATGCAATACTTTGCAACAGGCCTCATTGCTGTGCTCCAAGTACAGTATCTGTGAGGGGTTGCAGTGTTGTGCCACCAGTGCCTAAGGCCCAATTTTTCAGCCCCTGTTCAACAGGGGCATGCAATTATAATTATTGATCTAATAATTCACAGCAGGGCCCATTGCTGTGCCCACCAAGAGTACCTGTCAGGCCTTACAGTGTTGTGTCAACACCACCACCACCACCACCACCACCACCACCAAAGGCCCAATTTTTCAGCCCCTGTTCAACAGGGGCATGCAATTATAATTATTGATCTAATAATTTACAGCAGGGCCCATTGCTGCGCCCACCAAGAGTAACTGTCAGGCCTTACAGTGTTGTGGCACCAGCACCACCATCAAAGGCCCAATTTTTACTACCACTGTTCAACAATTATATGTTATTACAATTCCTGATATAATAGTTGACAGCAGGGCGTTCCAGCACCCACCAAGAGTAACTGTGAGTGCTTACAGTGTTGTGCCAACACCTACACCTAAGGGGCCAATTTCTGCAGAGTATATACGGCAGGTCCCTACTTTCAAACATCCAACTTACAAACGACTACTACTTGCAAACGGAAGAAGACAACAGGAAGTGAGAGGAAATCTACCCCTTGGAAGGAAAATTCTCTCCTGTAAGAATTAATATGGGAGAAAGGTGTCTCCTCTCTACTGATGCTTTATCACCAATCCTTGTTTCAATAAAAACACCACATTTCAAAATCAGTTGTCATTGGGACGCAAAGTGAGGTGAAATGTTCTGAACAGGGGCACAGACAGCAAAACAAATGTTACAGGGGTGATAACCCTTCCCTATGTTTTCCAAAAAGCTTAAAAATAGGTATTTGGGCTGGAGCTACACTTAAACAATGTAGCTGTTCAAAATTACAAACAGATTCTACATAAGAACAAACCTACAGTCCCTGTCTTGTATGCACCGCCTGTATACGGCTGTTCAGAGTATATAGGGCCTTTTTTATTTTGTGTGCGGGGTTCCCCTTAATATCCATACAAGACCCAAAGGGGCTGGTAATGGGCTAGGGTAGGGGGGGGGGGTTGATGGGGTAGCTATGCCATTTTTCTTAAAGATTTTCATCCATATTACCGGGACCAGACATTACATTAAAGCCGCAAGCAGTTTTAAATGGCTTTTTTTTCCTTTAGAAATGTTATTTTGTGCAGGGACAGTTCTAAACACGGGAAACACGTGGCACTTCACAGGCATACTTTAGACACCCCCCAGGTACAATATTTAAAGGAATATTTGACTTTTTTTTTCACTTTATGCATCATTAAAATGACTGCTCCCGGAAAACGTCCGTTTTTAAAACTTCTTTTTGCATTGATACGTGTCCCCTGGTGCAGAACCCGGGTTCCCAAACTCTGTTTAGGACAATAACATGGATAATAGTCGTTATAATTAGCACTTTAGAATCCAAACGTTCGCATCCATTGTATTTAATAGGGTTCTATTGTTCGTGCGAACTTTCGGTCCGTTCGCGGGTTCCGGTGCGAACCGAACCCCGGGGTGTTCAGCTCATCACTACTTATGATGTCTATTTCCCGAATCCACACCATGAGGTCCTGGATTAGGACTGGACTTGCACTTGTGAAATGTTAAGCTTGCTCTTCCACAACCATCACATCACCTAAAAGATTTAGGAAAAACATGTATTATAAATATGCAGGCCTACATCTATTACCTGAAGCTGTGGTGTCAGACACTGACCTGTTGTGGTGACAATTTCTCCCACTTCCTCCACCTCTCCTTCCTCAACATCCTCGGAGTGTGGTGTTGTGCTGAGTTCCTCTTCTTTCTGAGGTGTGGGGTTCCTGGTGTCCTCTGAGTGGTGTCTTTCGAGTCTTCACTCCCCTATGAGAATGAAACAAAAGGTATAATTAGCACACAGATATTTGAGGCCAGAAATAGGAATATGAAACATTGCTTGGAAGTGGGGTACAATTGTCTGTTTTGGCAGAGTTCCAAGATGAAGACATGATTTTTTCACTTCCCAAAGCTGGAATACTTACCTTTTTGGACAAGTTTCACACATGGAGACACCCCAAGTATCCACTGGAGCACCAGTGTGGGACACCCTAAAAAGTTTGTTCTGGTGTCCCACACTAGTGCTCCTGAGTCCAGATGTGTAAACAGCTGCTGAGTGTCCTCTCCTTTACACTGAATCAAGTTTTCATTTAATTTTAGTTACACACACATCTAGACAACAATGTACTAAAATTATATTTCCAGAAATATAGTAATTAGTGGGCGAACAAGGTTTAATACGACCGATTACTGTGCCCATTAACCTGAAAGTTGCCATTTTTTTTTCTATTTTTTTTTTATTAAGATATATGAATATAACAGCAGTTGAAAGACATGTTACAGAGCAATTTTTAAAGCAATTTTCAATAGAAAAATAAAAGGAAGTAAAATAAAGGTAAAATAAAAGCAGTGTAATCTAGGAATCTTATAATACAAGTCAGAGTGGAATACCAGGAAAAATATAAATCAAAATCCCTTCAAACTTTATCTGCTGTAAGCAAGAAGGTAACTGGATGGATCGTATAGTAGAGTACTGACCTAGAATTACAAGAAGAATAACCAACCAAAATAGCGAAGAATAACACAAAGGTGTAGAGGGGGGGGTAATAGCCAAGTCCAGAGAAGAGAAAATATGAGTATGCGTAGTTCGGGTAACAATTAGAGATCGTTGGTGGTAGGTTGTCCGACAGGGGAGACTGCTTCTCCTGGGCATGAAGAAGAGGGGGGAGATTTGAAGTATGAGAAAGAGTACTGGTCAAAATTGGCTAGGTCCTCTGGAGATAATGCTGAACGCATGAACGGTTCCCACACGGAGTAAAAACGTCTTTTAGAGGATTCACGTTTGAAGTCTGCATTAGCTCTTTCTTTAAATAGACGAAGAAGGAGGTCCAGTTTGATTTGGGTGATAGTAGGGCAGTGAGATGAAATCCATTGCTTTAGTATGGTTCTCCGTGTGACCAGGAGACAAATCAAAGACCAATCTTTGTAGGTGTGACCAAGGTTTGGGTATCCAGTGTTAGTCGAGTTCGCCACGTGGGACCAAGGCAGTAGTTGGGGGTCCCAGTATCCAAAGATGAGGAGTAGCGGGTCTTTTGCTATCTTTAGTAGTGTTACTTCAAAAATGTAGGCTAGAACCTGATCCCAAGAGGAAGAGATGAATGAGCACGCCCAAAAACGGTGGGTTAAGGATGGTCTTGTATGGTGGCAGAGGGGGCATTTTGCACAGTTCTGATCCGTATCGGAGTAAATGAAGGGTATATGAGCACGGTGGACTATTTTGAGTTGAGATTCTTTCCAAATTTCATTGGGGGGTTAGTCGTTGCACTTTGTTGAATCCATGTAGAATTTTGTCTATCAGGTCATCATCCAGGAAGTCTTTTCCCCAGTTGGCTGCAGATGAGGATGCTAGGTGGTCTTTTGAAGTAAAGGTTTGTATATGTCCGATATTTTATAAGATCTTTCCAGGAGTAGCAAGTCTGTGAAATTTGGTGTGAATCGCTTACAGTCTTCTTTGCATGCGTTTTTTAAGTAGCTGGTGCATTGCCAAAAGTAAAAGGCATGGGATCGTGGGAGTGAATATTTTTCAGCAACGGTTGAGAAAGGTAAAGGACGACCCGTTTTAGTGTCGCATAAAGATGCAAATTTTGTGAGACCTTTTTCCTGCCAGATCTTGAAAGGTTTATGTTCCAGGCCAGGGGGAAAATTAGGGTTTCCTTGTATTGGCAGGTGGCTTGACATGAATGGGGAGAGCTTGAGGCTCTTTCTGGTTTCTCTCCAGGTGATAGCCGTATCTCTCAGCAGTAGGTTGTGTTGGTACAAAGGTGGGACTGATTTCCACTTGCAGTGAAGAAGAGCCACTAAAGAGAAGGGATGGGCCATTGCAGACTCCATGGAGTAATTTGAATACCTCGAGGACTGTGAAATCCAATCTAGGATAGTTCTCAATAAACATGCTAGGTTGTAGGTTCTGATATTTGGGAGGCTAATACCCCCCTCGCGTCTGGGAAGATATAATTTCTTTAAAGCTATACGTGGTCTTTTGCCTTGCCATATAAATTTTGAGATGGCCGTATTAAAAAGTTTAACATCTTTGCGGTGAAGAAGTAAAGGGATAGTTTGTAGTGGATACAATAGTCTAGCAAAACTGACCATTTTTATCAAATGACATCTTCCCAGGAGCGAGAGGGGCAGATCCATCCAGTTAACCATTTCCTGAGAGAGCTTAGAAATCAGAAGAGGGTAGTTTAGGTGATACAGGGAGGAACGCAATTTACCTATTTTGATGCCGAGATAGGTGATGTGGGATCTAGCAACAGAAAAAATGGAGTGTTGGACCCGGGGGGGGGGGGGGGGGTTGGATAGAGTTCCTATGGGGAGAATTTCACTCTTGCCGTAATTTATGCGGAGGCCTGAACAGGATCTGAAATCATTAAATACCTTTTTAATGGTGGACAGAGGAGGGGTTCGCCGAAAATATAAGGACATCATCAGCAAAGAGGGATGTACGGAGATTATGATTTCCTATTTTTATACCATGTAAGGGGGCTTTTTGGGCAAGATGTCTGGATAGGGGTTCTAAAGCAATGTTGAAGAGGAGGGGCGATGTGGTACTATAGGGGTGATTTATTTGTTGCGTTGTCCATGTGGCTTCCAATACATTGGGAGGACCACCCATGCGTTAAAGATCAGGATAGGAGAACATCTCTTTAATATACGCAGGGGGTTCGTTGATCACAGCGTCTCACGGCATTTTCGCCAATACCATAATCGTGATCCGTCACTATTGGAAGTTATAGGTATAGAAAGATACACCCCACATTGGAGAGGAAACGTTTTGAAACGCCACATATCGCGCAGGGAAACGCAATGCATATTTGATATACAGTATTACAGCCCTCTGGGCCTCAACATTGAGTGGGACATAAACTGCTACATAAATAATAGTTGAGGTCCTGTCCAACACTGAAAATCTATCACTATGGGTTGGCTCCTCCCACTTCCCCTCCTCCCTTCCTCCCCCCTACTCATAGTTAATATACTCCTTTTTTTCCCCTTTGGGATACTAAGACAGTATGGGGTTTACGCTATGAGTTTTTGGGGGAGTCAATTTGTCAGGAAGGCTAGTTATTTCCACTTTTAGGTGATTATTTTTATCCCTTTATCCCCTTTTTTTACTTTTACATATATCTTTCAATATACTTTATAAAGAATAATTGCTAAGTGTTTTTTAAAAGGTTATTAGCAGGTCTAATATGGACATTATTATGTTTATAGCCATGTATGTACTTTTTATAGTCATGTATGTATGTTTTTGCCTCCACAATTACCCCTGTAGTGCCCGTTTGTTTTTACTGACACACGGGGGACATGCAAAAAATTTTTGATTACAACTAAGGGGCATAGAATTGCCATGGTACAAAAAAACACAGGACTGTATACGTTGGAATGTTTTGTATTGTATATTATATATAATTTTTAACACAAAACATATTTAATTTTTAAATCATGTGTATGTGGTAATTATAACTCATACGCTTTCTATTAGCATATTTCTCTTTAAGATTTCCATTAGTACACTACCTTGGGGGCATTCTTGCATTTACATTTGTTTTTGCATTATGTGCCGACAAGGTTGTAGTCCTGCACACCGGGTGACCTGGGGGCAAGCGAGCCCAATTAGGTTTCCGGTGTCTCTCTCCTGCGAATGCCTATTTATAGCGTGGTGTGTGACGTCTGGATCTAGCCTCCTTTCCCAGTCGATGCCTCATACGGAGAAACGCAGCGTCGGATGGAGCGATAGACATCACCACGCCCCAGCTGGCTGTCTTGAGCCGCGGCTGTTTGTTTGCAGTTTCGTTTGAAAATCTTCCTGCTAAAAAGCTTTATAATGTCAGTTACCCAAAAGTTTTGAATAAAGGGAACTTGTTTTTAAGAACCTACTATGCCATGAAGCATCCTTCTTTTACCTTTAATATGTCATTGCATCACACTCTGTGAGTGATCCTATCCACTTAAAGACCCTGAAGGAGATCTTTTGCAGTCTGCAGACTGCTAGCGGAGGGGAGGAGAAAGACCGCCTGTCGTTACCAGAGTGATCCCTTTGTGTTTGAGCTCAAATGATCTCCGTGATAGAGATCCAACTGATCCGGTAAGCGGACACTTTATACATCTATCATTTCTTGTCTTCCCTGTGGAAGCATTTAATGTAGAGTTTGCATCTGTCTCTTTGATCATAGTGGAGCGCTTGCAGCTGATTTAATATGGATACTGCCTAAATATGGACACAATTTGTGTTTCGTTTTATTGATTTGTGTTTTCACTATATTAATCACAGTTTTTTGCTTATACCATAGCAGATTTAAAAATTTGCACTTTGTTTGCATAACAATTTGGATGCGCACCTATTTCAACTTTAACACATTACCATTAGTTAAATATTCCAGCTATTCTAGTAGTTGCAGCACCGCCAAATATTTTTAATTAATTTATTTTTATTTTTTACCCAGCAGTTTTGAATAAAGGGAACTTGTTTTTAAGAACCTACTACGCCATGAAGCATCCTTCTTTTACCTTTAATATGTCATTGCATCACGCTCTGTGAGTGATCCTATCCACTTAAAGACCCTGAAGGAGATCTTTTGCAGTCTGCAGACTGCTAGCGGAGGGGAGGAGTAAGACCGCCTGTCGTTACCAGAGTGATCCCTTTGTGTTTGAGCTCAAATGATCTCCGTGATAGAGATCCAACTGATCCGGTAAGCGGACACTTTATACATCTATCATTTCTTGTCTTCCCTGTGGAAGCATTTAATGTAGAGTTTGCATCTGCCTCTTTGATCATAGTGAAGCGCTTGCAGCTGATTTAATATGGATACTGCCTAAATATGGACACAATTTGTGTTTTGTTTTATTGATTTGTGTTTTCACTAATTTAATCACAGTTTTTTGCTTATACCATAGCAGATTTAAAAATTTGCACTTTGTTTGCATAACAATTTGGATGCGCACCTATTTCAACTTTAACACATTACCATTAGTTAAATATTCCAGCTATTCTAGTAGTTGCAGCACCGCCAAATATTTTTAATTCATTTATTTTTATTTTTTGTTGTTTGCACAATTGCACTTTGCACTTTGAGGGTAGAGCGGATTGTCCACGATATACATTACATTCAATATAAAAAAAATTGACTTCTCCGGATTTAGCATCCACAGTTGACAAACATCAAATTAATAAGTAGCTGACTTTTTTTTTTGGAGAGATAAAAAGAAAAAAAATGATGCTTTTAAGGATAATTTGAAGCTTTAAAACAAAGCCTCTAATCCAGAATTAGTCATTACAAAATATGTTTATTGAATGTAATCTGTATATTAGCACTTCCATCATAATCCTGTTTCATTATGTGGGAGGTTATTGCCTTCTGCCTAGAACTGGAAACTTTCAGTTACTGTATTTATATTCATTCTATCTCACATGCTTTACTAAAAGTTCTGTTACAGCTATGCCTTGGTAAAACTTTACAGCTTTTTGTATTTTTTTCAATCATCTCTTCATTTTCCACACCAGAATATAGACTTGTCATACATAAATGGCAACAGAATGAAAAAAAGATTAAATACAATAATAACACGCTCTGCTAAAAGCACTAACTTTTGTAAAATAGCAAAAGAATGCAGGATTACATTTTATATTTCTTTGTGGTTGTGAGCAACAAAATTAGCAGGTGTGTTGCTGGCAGTTCTTGTATTTGGATATGGGTCATAAGCTGCAGTCATGCAGTTGATGCTTGCGCATTTGTCCAATGACCAAAGACAGATAAAGAAGATTCATGTAGTTTATTTATAAAATCTAGTAGAAGTTGATGTGCAGTTTTTACTTTTGGATAAAGTGAGGCACTGTTACAATTTCTGCTGGGTTTGTATTATGGTCTGTATCCCAAAGTGTAGGCAGCCGCCTACTGTATGCCAGTATTTCATTATATTTGTCCATGTTATTTATTTTCTTGTAATGTGACTTTATTATTTTTGGCTGATTGATGCAGGGTGTGCCAAATGTGTGTGTGACTTACTTCTTCTGCAGATGTGTCATATCCTGTCTTTTGGGTTATAGAGTATATATGTGCAGGGGACAGGCTCTCTGTGGTAAGTCATGTGATAGTAGATCGGTGAGAACCACATGCTGTGATGTAGTTCCTATTCACTTTTGCTGCAATCCCTCCAATAGGCCAGTCTACAGGGATTCAAAGTTTTAAGGACTTTTGTTGTTATGGACATTTCTAACTCAGGTGTGGGTCGTTCTAAGCTCTCTAAGCACCTACTGTATGTCAACCACTAGAGAGAGTGTATTGATCCAGCAGCACAAACATGCTACCTCAGCGATATTGGACAGCCAGTCCATGTTAGGCAGCCTTGTTCTGAACATGTTTACCAGGTTACCCTTGTGGTTAAGTACATGTGGTGAATCAAACACTCAACTTTCTGAGTTGGGGACAAATTTACAAGAAATAGTGTCCAGTGGAGCAAGAAGTGGATGACTGTGGCAGGTGACGTCAGGTCCCTTTGTGGTTTGGTCTCCACATTAGCCCAGGGACCTGGTCTGGAGTAGCCACGAGAGTAAGGCCTTGCATCAGTAGAACTTTGGTGGCTTCCTGTAGTATGTGCCCAAAGGGGCGAAGTGAATTTCAGATGCACAGCAGTACTAAATTGGGATATGGTGTCAGGAGGAGACACGAGAGGCTGGTGAAGAATGTGACATGTTCTGTATTCCCTTCTTATAATGCTAAAGAGTACAGGGTGATAGGTCAGGTCTACAGTATTCATTGGTCCTGGGCATAAAGAGGTTAATGCTTTGGAAACCCAGGTGTGGAGCGCTCTTATAAATGGCTTGTGGTTACCTAATCTGCTTCAAGGGGGTTGACACATACCTGATAGGAGACTAAATTTATTAGGTCAGTCTCTCTTATATCTCCCACCCTGGACCCACTGAGGATGAGACAGAGGGTGCTGAAGGACAGCAGGGACACGATACTAGAATACTAGATACTAGAATCAGTAATGCGAACTGGGCATAGATGTCTGCTTTCAGTGTTCATTATAACATAAGATTTAACTTCTATGGAACCACAAGTACCACCAGCTGAACTGTGTGAATGATGTCTGAAAGCAGTGTCCTTAACTATCACATGGGCTATGCCTGCTCACCACTCAGGAACTCAGATGAAGTTGGCAACGATGCGGATGATGAGAAGACTCCAGCCGAAACTCTCTCTCTGTATCTTGGCTCTGGGTAATGGCGTCCGCCGCGCCACGCTGCAGCCCACTGGTATCTGAATTGCAGGCATCTCTGAATGATCTGGAACACCCTCCGGTCCACTGCACTGAAGAAGCGATGCTGCCCGCTGTGTAGACCCCAAATCATCAGAAACTCACTGTCACACAGACCTCCTGCTGGCAGAGTCAAACGGCATCCAGAGAGGCTGATAAAGGCCGCACCAGCCCCTTTTATATCCTTTCCCAGCAATCTGTTCTGTCCACTCAGCATTCTGTTAATTGTAGTTCAGATCAGTCCTGCTGGCATAGTCACTTCAGCATTCTGAACTACACGTACCATGATGCTTTGCTCTAAATCCTCAAACAGGAAAAAGAAAATTAACACATAGAGTCCAGCAAACACTAGAGGGAGCCAACCCTGCTTTAATAACACAGAAAATGTCTCTAGGTTATAGGCATAATAGCCAACCCTGGCTACATGTAGATAAAAACAGTCTGTGTAACTCTGACTAAATTTGAATAAAGCCCTTTCTATAGGTGTAGGCTATTTACATTATTTACAGTACCTTATGAAGCCTGACTGGAATACTCCTAGGACATTGCTAAGTACTGCCAGGACGTTGCTAAGTGAGGCCTAGTCATCACTACTCCTCTATCACAGGAGTGAGCTCTCAAATGCTGAGCTCAGAGCTATTGCATCAGGGGAGAGAAAGAGTATGTGACGTGGTATGAATCAGACAAGGAACTCACTCCTGTGATGGTGGAGGTGAGCAGTGATGACTAGACCTCACTTAGCAACATCCTGGGAGTACTTAGCAATGGACATTTGCACTACCAAAAAATTCAGTTATTTTCGTCTCATTTTTTTTTCCTTTCGTTAATTGGATCATTCGTTATGCTCGGCATTCATTACTTTGGATTTGTTGAAACTTCAGATGCATTCGTATTCCTTCCATTCAATTCGTTTAGATGCTGCATTCATTACTTTGGATAATTCGTAACTTCAGATGCATTCGTAACACAGTACACAATACAGTGCAGCCGTAGTAAAGTATCTACTACTTTGCAGGCGGTGTACACAGTATCTAATACAGTGTGTACAGTTTCTACTACACTTCTGGTGGTGTACACAGTATACAATACAGTGCAGCCATTGTACAGTTGCTAATACAGTGCAGGCGGTGTACACAGTATCTAATACAGTGTGTACAGTTTCTACGACACTTCTGGTGGTGTACACAGTACACAATACAGTGCAGCCATAGTACAGTATCTACTACTTTGCAGGCGGTGTACACAGTATCTAATACAGTGTGTACAGTTTCCACTACACTTCTGGTGGTGTACACAGTACACAATACAGTGCAGCCGTAGTACAGTATCTACTACTTTGCAGACAGTGTACACAGTATCTAATACAGTGTGTACAGTTTCTACTACACTTCTGGTGGTGTACACAGTACACAACAGAGTGCAGCAGTTGTACAGTTGATAATACAGTGCAGGCAGTGTACACAGTATCTAATACAGTGTGTACAGTTTCTAATACACTTCAGGTGGTGTACACAGTATCTAATACAGTGTAGTGTGGTGTTGCAAAAAAAAAAAATACATCATGTCCGGAAGGCCACCAAGGAGAGGCAGATGCTCACAGGCCACTAAAAGAGAGCAAGAAGACTCTGTGTCTACAGTGAACAGTGCTGGTCATGGTGCTGGTCATGGACATGGTGCATCCTCTGCAGGTGGCCGTGAGGCACGCTTGTCCTTTTTTTCTGCTGCTGGCCATGTTATTGAGCCAGAACATGCAGAAGAGTTGGTGGAGTGGATAACAAAGCCGTCCTCATCCTCCTCATCGTCTGTCACCCAGGCTCAGAGTAGTTCTCCTTCCAACGCAGCTGCCAAAGCAGCCTATTCCACCGGCTCCTTGTCCACAATAACTCCTTCCGTAGCCCCGCCATCATGTACATAGGAGTACCCAGAATTACTCGACCACAGTGTCGGGTACATACTGCTGGAGGATGTGCAGCGATTTGAAGGCCCTGATGTTGGTTCCCAGGTTGAGTAAGGGAGTATTGTGAGCCTAGAGAGAGGGGGTGCCCAAGAAGGACAAAAAACTGGCAGTCATGTTCCCCCAGCTTTGTTTCTCAAAGGGAGTAGGAACTTGCACTAGCTGCAATTACTACAGCGCTCGATACACTTTAGGAGGATCCCATATTGCCTCATCACAGGAACTTTGCTCTGAGGAACAACCTAACCTCAAATTAATCAAATGTCCATTACTGGATCACACTTCTCTATCCTACACTGAAGACCTAAGATGGACTGTGTCTTATAACATACTGGGCTGCACCCTGTTTATTTGAGCAATCGCTCCTGCAATCAACTTTATCATATGAATCTATTTCTATCCAGTTGTTTAGGGTGAGTGTGTGAAGTTTGAATGAATGTGGTGGCTATCTGTATCTTGACAACGTTGTCAAATTTTAAACGAATGTGGTGGAGGTGCAATTTTATCTAATTGTTGAATTTGAATTCGTTTTTTTTCAATAAAGTGTTTTTTTTTATCACCGGCTGTTTCTCTTTGAAGATTCACTTTGGATTCTTATCTATGTTCTATATATGCTGCTTTTTGACCTAGAGAGACACACCTCATGGCTATTTACTAATGAGGTGATGGTGTTTTGCTGCTGAATTGAGGAATTACAGTTGAGTATTCCTCTTCAGCTTTTTCACACTATTGTGGTGTAGCTCCTTTGACTGTTTTTATTGTTATTATTCATATTCCCCCAGCTGCAACATACTGCCAAGTTTGCTCCAGTGACGAGGTGGGAAGGGATGTAGATACTTTACTACGGCTGCACTGTATTGTGTACTTTGTACACAACCAGAAGTGTAGTAGAAACTGTACACACTGTAATAGATATTGTGTACACCGCCTGAAGTGTATTAGAAACAGTACACTTCAGAATGCACTGCAGATATAGGCTACACTGGATGTAGAGTATATATATATATATATATATATATATATATATATATATATATATATATATATATATATGTGTGTGTGCGAATATATATATATATATATATATATATATATATATATTGTGACAGCAGGAAGGTAAAGTCACCTGGTTGCATCCAGGGGGGTAGATATATTTCGCCCAGATTCAGGCTTTACGCCGACTTATACAACTAGGTGGAGAGTTGTATAAGCCCAGCTAAGGCTAGTGGGCTCATGGATGACTCATATGTCTAGGGAGAGTGTGGGGCGTCGTGCAGACAGGGAGTTGATGAGACCAGCTGAAGCTTGTCAGCTCATTTAGGCCTCTATAAGAACTCCCAGCTTCATTAGATGTTAGCTCATGCCTGGAACCAGACCTGTGTGGACTGTCTAGGGAGAGTGAACCCCTGTGCGGTGAGGCAAAGCCTGTGTGGCTATTTGTTTGGACTTTTACTAAACCAGGGGCTTAGGGACTAGGACAGCACCAGGCTGATCCCAGTTGTTAGTTTAGGAAACCTGCATGTTTAGTCAGAGGTCAAACTGACCAGGATTTATTTTGTTTATGTTTCTTTTTGGCTTTGCTGTGGTTTTTGTCACTGTACATAGAGAAATAAACCGCACCTTTTGATTTTGAAAACCACAACCTCCGTCTGCTGGCCCTGTTTTTGTGTGGGGAGCCCAACCAGGGGGTCACACACACCCGCCACCGAGTTAACCCCCTCACAGTTGGTGGAGAACCAGTGGCAGTTTTTTTTAAGCCAGCATGGAGGAGATACTGAAACAGCTGGCTCTAGCAAATGCCAATCAACAGCAGACAAATGCAGGTTTGCAAAGGAGCCTTGCAGCCCAGCAGCAAGCTCATCAACAAGCCCAGCAGCAATCTGAGGCCCGCTTCATAGACCTGTTACAGAAGCAAGAGCAGAGACTACAACAAATGGAAGCAGTAATGCAGCAACGTCCGCAGACCAGTGAGGAAAGCCGTCCCACTAATACCGCGTCCTTTGGGGTGAGTCGGTTATTGACAAAAATGACTGGAGAGGATGATCCAGAGGTATTTTTGACCACATTTGAAAGGACCGCTGAAAGAGAAAAGTGGCCTGAGGAGCAGTGGGCTGGACTGGTGGCTCCTCTGTTAACTGGTGAATCGCAGAAGGCTTACTATGACCTAGAGCATGACCAAGCAAAAGACTATGTGATGCTAAAAGCTGAAATATTGGCAAGGCTGGGTGTCACCCTGGCTGTCCGGGCTCAGCGTGTGCATAACTGGACTTTCCAGCTTGGAAAACCCCCCAGGTCTCAAATGTATGATCTCATTCACCTGAGCAGGAAGTGGCTACAGCCAGAGACTTTGTCCGCACCAGAGATTGTGGAACGTGTTGTAATGGATCGGTTTTTGAGAGCTCTTCCTACTGCCATCCAAAAGTGGGTAAGCCATGGAGACCCAGAGACGGCCGGTGGTCTTGTGGATCGTGTAGAGAAATACTTGGCTACAGAGAACCTGACGGCCTCTTCCAGAGACTCTCGGACTTTCCACCCTAAGACCAGACCATCCCCAGGGGCGGATAAGAGGATTCCAAGGGGTAAGGGTGGAGAGAGTGAGAGGGTGGGAGCTCTACCCCAAGTTTGGCGAGAACAGCCTGGGAAATCAGCGGCTCAAGAGGCGGCAAGAAGGATCGTTTGCTACCGCTGCCGGCAAGCGGGACATATTGCAGCAAATTGCCCGGTTGTGGAGGAACCCATGCAATGTGACTTTCTGATGGACAGACGTCAGTCGCTGTGTGCGACAGTCGCATGCACTGCCATTCGGGGAACTGAGAAACATTTATGCAAAATGTGTATTAATGGTAGAAATGTTGTGGTATTACTGGATTCAGGTAGCCTTGTGACCCTGATAAAGGCTGAATTAGTTAAAACAGAGGTCTCTGGGAATAGCAAGGTAGCTGTTATTTGTGTGCATGGGGACACCCGAGAGTATCCAGTGACTACAGTGTGTTTCGAGACCCCCAAAGGTACCCTCTCTCATCCAGTGGGGTTAGTATCTCAATTACCGCATGATGCCATTGTGGGAAGGGATTTTCCGAAGTTCTGGGAACTGTGGGATGATCCTGAGCCCCCCACTGGTGCCCCTATGTACCAGGAATGTGATAGCCAGAACTCCCCTGAGAGTGGTGAGGACTCTCCAGAATTTCCCTTGTCAGTATTGGCAGGGGAGACTCAAGAAACTGGAGAGGAGCCCACCTCCTCAGACGAAAACCTACCGTCTGTGGAGTTTTCTGATCTGGAGGTTCACAGGGAAAATTTTGCCACAGAACAGTTAAAAGACCCCGCCCTAATAAAGGCACGGGAAAACGTAGTGGAAATAGATGGCGAGTTAGTGAACCCAGATAATACCTGCACTTACCCATACTTCAGCGTAGAGAAGGACCTACTGTATCGGGTGGCAAAAAGGGCAGAAGAAACCGTTGAGCAGCTTGTGGTGCCCAAACCTTACAGGAAGTTGGTGTTGGAGTTGGCCCATGGGCACATTCTTGGAGGTCATCTGGGGACAGAGAAAACCCGAGAGAGGGTATTACAGAGATTCTATTGGCCTGGGGTGATGAAGGACATAGAAAATTATTGTTCCTCCTGCCCTGTGTGTCAGAGGTCGGCCCCGATGCCACATTTCCGTAGCCCGCTGGTCCCTCTACCCATCATTGAGGTCCCGTTTGAGAGAATCGCAATGGATTTGGTAGGTCCTGTAATCAAGTCCGCTAGGGGGCACCAGTACATATTGGTTATAATGGACTATGCCACCCGTTATCCAGAAGCGATCCCTCTCAGAAATACCTCGGCCAAAACCATAGCCAAAGAGCTATCTCTTGTTTTTAGCCGGGTGGGTATTTGTAAAGAACTGCTTACGGACCAAGGTACACCCTTTATGTCCTGGGTTATGAAAGAGCTGTGTAAATTGCTCAAAGTGACGCAATTGCGTACATCTGTGTATCACCCCCAAACCGATGGGCTGGTTGAAAGATTCAACAAAACCCTAAAACAAATGTTGAAGAAAGTGGTGGATAGAGATGGAAAGGATTGGGACTGTCTACTTCCTTATTTGATGTTTGCTATTAGGGAGGTGCCCCAATCCTCTACGGGATTCTCCCCCTTTGAGTTACTGTATGGGAGACACCCAAGAGGGCTGTTGGATATTGCCAAGGAAACTTGGGAAAGTGAGAGTTCTCCCCACAGGAGTGTGAATGAGCATGTCGCCCTGATGCAAGATCGAATTGCACAGGTAATGCCCATCGTGAAGGAACATTTGGCCCAAGCGCAGTTGGCACAGCAGAGAGTGTACAACCGTGGAGCAAAGACCCGTACCTTTTCCCCGGGGGATAGGATATTGGTACTTGTCCCTACGGTTGAAAGTAAATTCCTTGCCAAATGGCAAGGCCCCTACGAGATAATGGAAAAAGTGAGCGAAGTGAATTACAAGGTCAGACAACCAGGAAGGCGAAAGCCCGAACAGATATATCACGTTAATCTGTTGAAAGCCTGGAGGGATAGAGAGTCCCTAGTCGCAGAAACTTGGTCACCAGCTCAAACTGGTTGCGTGATTCCGGAGGTTGGAATAGCAGCCACCTTGTCACAACCCCAACAACAGGAGGTTAAGGAGTTTGTGCTTCGCAACAAGGAGGTGTTCTCTGAGCTGCCGGGACAAACATCTGGGGTAGAGCATGATATTATTACCCCGCCCGGTGAAAGGGTGAAGTTAAAACCCTATCGGATCCCAGAGGCCCGACGGGAGGCAATACGGGAGGAAGTACAGAAAATGCTGAACTTAGGGGTGATAGAGGAGTCCCAAAGTGATTGGTCTAGTCCCATTGTGTTGGTGCCTAAACCGGATGGGAGCTGGCGATTTTGTAACGATTTTCGTCAGTTGAACAAAGTTACAAAATTTGACACCTACCCCATGCCACGTATAGATGAGTTGATCGACCGGCTGGGAACAGCCCGATACATGACGACTCTTGACCTCACAAAAGGGTATTGGCAAATTCCCCTGGCCAAGTCGGCCAAAGAGAAAACCGCATTTGTAACCCCAGACGGGGCGTTCCAATATAAGAGAATGCCGTTCGGGTTACAGAATGCGCCGGCCACATTCCAGCGGAAAATGGACCAGATACTGAGGCCCCATCGGAAGTATGCTGCGGCTTACCTGGATGACGTAATTGTCCATAGCACAGATTGGGCCTCACATCTGCCAAAAGTGCAAGCAGTCCTAGACTCTATCCGGGAAGCGGGGTTTACGGCTAACCCCAAGAAGTGTACCATTGGGCAGGAGGAGGCCAAATATCTTGGGTACACCATTGGCAGGGGAGTGATAAAACCCCAACTCAACAAAGTCGAGGCCATCCAGAGTTGGCCACGTCCCAACAGCAAGAAGCAGGTACGGGCCTTTCTGGGAATCGCGGGTTATTATCGGCGCTTCATTCCCCACTTTGCTTCTAAGGCTGTGCCCCTAACCAACCTGACGAAAGGGAAAGGGCCGGTCATGATTAAATGGACCCCCGAGGCTGAGGCAGCATTCCAATTCTTGAAACAAGCCTTATGTAGCCAGCCAGTGTTGTACTCACCCGACTTCTCTAAAGACTTTGTCGTACAAAGTGATGCGTCAGATGTGGGGTTAGGAGCAGTATTGTCCCAGGTCTGGAACGGGGAAGAGCACCCAGTCATTTACCTCAGCAGGAAGTTGAAGTCCCATGAGGTAAATTACGCCACGGTTGAAAAGGAGTGTTTAGCGGTGAAGTGGGCTCTAGATTCCCTTCGGTACTATCTGCTAGGTAGGCACTTTGACATGGTTACGGATCACGCTCCGTTAAAGTGGATGGCTCAAAACAAGGAAACAAATAGAAGAGTGAATAGGTGGTTCCTGGCCCTCCAGGAATTCAACTTCACAGTAAAGCATCGCCCTGGCGTTCAAATGGGGAATGTGGATGCTTTGTCTCGAGTACATGAATGCCTGATTGCTGGTGTTCCAACCCCGAGGTTAAAACAAGAGGGGGGGGTATGTGACAGCAGGAAGGTAAAGTCACCTGGTTGCATCCAGGGGGGTAGATATATTTCGCCCAGATTCAGGCTTTACGCCGACTTATACAACTAGGTGGAGAGTTGTATAAGCCCAGCTAAGGCTAGTGGGCTCATGGATGACTCATATGTCTAGGGAGAGTGTGGGGCGTCGTGCAGACAGGGAGTTGATGAGACCAGCTGAAGCTTGTCAGCTCATTTAGGCCTCTATAAGAACTCCCAGCTTCATTAGATGTTAGCTCATGCCTGGAACCAGACCTGTGTGGACTGTCTAGGGAGAGTGAACCCCTGTGCGGTGAGGCAAAGCCTGTGTGGCTATTTGTTTGGACTTTTACTAAACCAGGGGCTTAGGGACTAGGACAGCACCAGGCTGATCCCAGTTGTTAGTTTAGGAAACCTGCATGTTTAGTCAGAGGTCAAACTGACCAGGATTTATTTTGTTTATGTTTCTTTTTGGCTTTGCTGTGGTTTTTGTCACTGTACATAGAGAAATAAACCGCACCTTTTGATTTTGAAAACCACAACCTCCGTCTGCTGGCCCTGTTTTTGTGTGGGGAGCCCAACCAGGGGGTCACACACACCCGCCACCGAGTTAACCCCCTCACAATATATATATATATATATATATATATATATTGATATATATATACCATATTTATTGGCGTATAACACACACTTTTTTCCCCTTAAAATCAGGGGAAAATTGTGGGTGCGTGTTATACGCCGATACCCACCTATCCCCATCCATCTCCGCTGACTGGGAGCGGAGCGGAGCGATTGCCGCCGAGATACACATAGCTGAGTGTACTCGGCTTTTCTCAGCTCCGCTCACAGTCACGCCCAGTCCCGCCATTGGACCTGTGTTATGTCCATCATAGGGCGGGACTCGGCGTGACTGTGAGCAGAGCCGAGAAGAGCCAAGTAGAGCCGAGTACACTCGGCTATGTGTATCTCGGCTCCGCCCAGTCCCTGCGTTCCCTGCGTTCTCTGCGGCGTTCGCCCCGCTCCGCCCCCGTCTTGGCGACGTTCTCGGCGGCGCCAAATTCGGGCAAGGCTGCAATGAACAGTTGGGGCAAGGCTACACTGGGGCAAGGCTGCACTGTGACAAGGCTGCAGTGGACACTGGGGCAAGGCTGCAATGGACACTGTGACAAGGCTGCAATGGACACCGTGACAAGGCTGCAATGGACACTGGGCAAGGCTGCACTGTGACAAGGCTGCAATGGACACTGTGACAAGGGTGCAATGGACACTGGGGCAAGGCTGCACTGTGACAAGGCTGCAAATGACACTGATAATTTTTTTTTCCTTAAACTTCCCTCCTAAAAGTTTTTTCCCTAAAATTCCCTCCTAAACTTAGGGTGCGTGTTAGATAAATACGGTATATATTATATATATCCCTCAGAGATTGTGTTTTTTTTTGTTTTGTTTTAACATTCTGCTAAAAAAATTGTGAATCAGTACTGCTTGGACCTTGAAGAAGGGGACATACCCTGAAAGCTTGTCCTAAAAAATAGTATATTAGTGCAAATAAAAAAAGTATCACGGACAGTACTCAATTTTCTCTGTCACAATTGCACTAATACGGCTATAATCACGTTTAGTAGAGTAAAGAAAGATAAGTGGCCAAAAAAGGGTTAATACCGCCCGCAATGCGCCTCTGCAGAGGCGCATTGCGGGTGGTATAGCCGCAGTGTCCCATTGCTTTCAATGGGCAGGAGGGGTGGAGGAGCGGTATACACACCGCTCCAAAGATGCGGCTAGCAGGACTTTTGGAGCGGTTCTGCTAGCACATCGCTCCAGTGTGAAAGCCCTCGGGCTTTCACACTGGAGGAACAGCCGCTGTTTCAGGTCAGTTTGCAGGCACTATTTTTAGCGCAATAGTGTGAAAGGGGTCTAAAGGCATAGAATTCCTTTACATGAAGACTCTTTGTACTTCCTCTGTGTACCTGTCTAAATTGGTTAACCATAGCGTCAATTTTTTCTCCCTGTTCCTCTTTTTTTTTTCGATTCCTGATAGCACAAAGGTTTTTTAATTGTCTTTTTGTTTTCCCTATATATAATTTTCTACAGGGACATTCTATCACATATAGTACCTGGCTACTGGAGTATTTGATAATGCTCTTAATCTGATAAGACCCAGACCGGTCCGCATTGGTGAACAGTGAACACCTTTGATATTTCAACAAATGGGCAAATAGAACAATGCCCACATGGATACATACCCGTAGTTTTTCGTAGGCAACCATCTGGGGCACTCCTAGTGATCTGGGGATTAGAGGTAAGGACATGCCAGTGTTTATCCAGAATGGATCTGCTCGATTGCCATTGGGATCCATATTTGGTAATTAACCTGATGGGCTCCTGTGTCCCCTCTTTATTCTTCTGGAAATCTATCCGAACTTGTAAAAGACTATCATGTTCAGTATCTGTAGCCTTTTTGGGGTTTTTTTTCAACACCCTATGGGGATAGCCATGTTCCCTAAATCTCTCATACATCAAAGTTGCTTCTCTTTTAAATTGATCAACCCAGGAGCAGTTCCTCCTAATACAGAGTAACGGATATGGTAATAGGGTGTTAGCAGCCGTGTACTTTCTAAATGTCTGCGTGTTAAGAGATGCCAGGGCTGGAAGGGTAGCCGTTAAGCAAGCAATTGATTGATTGTTATCTGTGGCAGCAGTATTTTCAGTTTACACAATTTTTCATAAATAGCCTTAATAGTTAATATCGCACAGCTGTACCTGAATGAAAGGATGAAAAGGCAGTTATCATGCTGGTCTGCACACAGTGGGCACCTTAAACAATGTCTTGTGTTCTGTTTCAATTAGGCCTTCATTTGTTGGAACAGCTACAATATTTACTCAGCTCAGCTGAAGTTTCTGACTTTGTAACATGGAATTTTTGTCTGTTTAATCACTTTAGGTTTGTTAATCAAAAAAAGAATTAACGCAAAGTTGATGGCAGCCTCCCTCTGTGAAGTATTGATTGGGGCTTGCTGTGGCAGGATTATATTACTCTTTGATGCTAAACACTGCACCTCCATAAAAGCAGGGAAATCCATACATTCTTTAAGGTTCGTTAAATGTAAATACGCAATAGGTGCTGGTGAGCTGTTAAGCTTACAATGAAAATTTAATGTGCTGCTAATATGCACATCACTTCTCAATTTTTTTTTAAAATAATTATTTCCAAAACAACATTTATACCAGCTTTATTAGTACCCCGTTAAGCCAATCCCCAGCTCATTGGTACCCTCATTCAGCAGATCTCCAGCTTATTAGTAAACAGCAAAGAAATGGAAGCGCAATATCCTCATTAGAATGATAAAGTAATTTATTCCATAAAAACAAATAGTTCACTTACATGTAAAAATCTTGGTAATCAGCATAGATAGCAGATGAAAAACACCACAGGGTTGTCCGCAGTATGATGGATGAAGAAAACTGCAAGGCTGTCAATGTGTGAACCTGTTCTATCCCTGTAGCCGCCATTAGGGAGATAAGATCATGACAGTTGCCCAGCATTCTGCACAAGAGCAGTCTATCTCGTGGCAACCCCTTTGTGTCTGTGAGAAGCGGGGGATGGTGCTTGGGGCGGCTAACGCATTTCAGGGGACCACTCCTCTTTTGTCAAATGGGCTTTTTGACAGCTGTCATGATCTTATCTCCCTGACGCCAGCTACAGGGGTAGGATAGGCTCTTACAATGGCAGCCTTGCAGTTTCTTCATCCATCATACTGCAGACAACCCTGTGGTGTTTTTAATCTGCCTTCTATGCTAATTACCGAGAAGTGTGCTATTTGTTTTTACTGAATAAATAACTTTATCGTTCTAATGAGGATTTTGCACTGCCATTTCTTTGTTGTTTGAGCACTCTTGATCTTCCCGGATCTTCACCTGGCAAGCTGCAGGACCTATGTGTGTTGGACTGAACCTCTGTCCTCTCCATGCTGATACTATAGACTGCTGTCTGTTGGGCTGGACTTTGTACTGCGCTTTACTGGTTTGTGTTCTTTATTTACCAGCTTATTAGTACCCTAATTCAGGAGATCCCCTGCTCAGTAGTATCCCCAGCTTTGCTGATCCCCCACTCAGCAGTAACCCCCAGCTCTGCTGACCCCCCACTCAATAGTAAGCCCCAGCTCTGCTGATTCTCAGGTTTGCTGATCCTCCTCTCTCTCTCTGGTCCCCACTCACCTTCAGCTATATTGCTCCCACGCTGCCAACCACCTGTGATAATACAAATTTTTCCTGCTCTGGTCCACCAGCTCTGTTGATCCTCTGCCGCTCAGTCCTCTCCGGTCCACACTCACCTTCTGCTATTATGTTCCCATGTTGCACACCATGTGTGTCATCTGCTAGTTGCTCAGTTTCGGACCCCACTCAGTTTCCTGCTGCTTCTTACTGCACATTATATGTGACGTCTGCACAAGACACTTCTAGAAAATATACACATGAACCAGACATGACTGCTGATGACATCTTTCTGGTTTGCTTTTTGGTTTCCCAGTGCATCCTGGGATATCTCATACCTGATAAACCTCCAAAACAAAGTGAAGCTAAAACGCTGAATAAAAGCCTCTCAAAAGCTGCAGGTTCTGCTAATGAGCTTTGTCATAGACTTCTATGGAGGCTTTGGAGATGCTTTGAAGCACCAAGAAAGCGACATGGGGTATTTATTTTTATTTATTTCAGGTACTTATATAGCGCCGTCAATTTACGCAGCACTTTACATATATATTGTACATTCACATCAGTCCCTACCCTCAAGGAGCTTACACTCTAAGGTATGATTTTTGAAGCAAAGCAAACTTACCTTTTTTTTTTTTTTTTTGCGACAGGTTCTTTTTATTGCCATTCAGCGCGTTTTAAAAAAGCGTGTCCAATGCCACATTTTGAAGCAGTTGTAAACAAGCCCTTGCAGTGGTCACGGAGGCAGGAAATAAAGGGGAAATCTTTCCAAGAGGAATTCACATCAACAAAACACAAACCTTTTCTGTATCTTCCAGGTATTTGGCAGCTTATCACTAAAATAACAAGACATTTACCCTATCACATACTGATTAATAGAAGTCTCCTGTTTTTGCAATTCCCTCTAATTTATATTTAAAGTTTATAAATTTTTGCTTGCATTATAAGACGTTTTGTGTAGCTCATGCATGTCCAGGCATGTACTTAGGGCATACTGCATAACATTTCTTGAAATTATTCCGTTTGGGCATGGCTAGTAGGGATGAGCTCGGTGTTCGAGTCGAACATACTTTCGACTCGAACATCGGCTGTTCGATCGTTCGCCGAACAACGAACGATTTGGGCCGTTCGCGCCTAATTCGCGGCCCACAATGCACTACGCCATCGCAGTGTCATCCAGGCGCTGTGATTGGCCAAGCATGCACTGTGACCCCGCATGCTTGACCAATCACAGCGCCGGCAGCGAGGAGAGCAATGATTGGCCACAGGCAGGATGCCTGTGGCCAATTATTGCTGAGGGTGTTTAGTACACGCCCCACACTATAAAAGGCCGCCAGCACGGCGGCCTAGTGTAGTGTGTTCCGGAGCAGGGAAAGAGAAGCATAGGCAGGGACAGTGAATTTTTTTTTTCTTGCTTAACCTGGATTCCTTTAGTTTAGGGAAAGAGAAGGATAGGTAGGGAGAGTGTCAGTCTGTTTTACTGTGCTAAACCTTGTTTGTAGGGACAGGGAAGGACAGTGAGGGAAATTCTCATTGTGCTATACTGTGCTAACGTATTCCTCATCAACCATCTTTAAAAAAAAATTTTTATAGGGACAGAAAACTATAGGTAGGGAGAGTGTCAGTGTGTTTTACTGTGCTAAACCTTGTTTGTAGGGACAGGGAAGGACAGTGAGGGAAATTCTCATTGTGCTATACTGTGCTAAAGCATTCCTCATCAACCATCTTTAAAAAAAAAAAAATTATAGGGACAGAAAACTATAGGTAGGGAGAGTGTCAGTGTGTTTTACTGTGCTAAACCTTGTTTGTAGGGACAGGGAAGGACAGTGAGGGAAATTCTCATTGTGCTATACTGTGCTAAAGCATTCCTCATCAACCATCTTTAAAAAAAAATTTTTTATAGGGACAGAAAACTATAGGTAGGGTGAGTGTCAATGTGTTTTACTGTGCTAAACCTTGTTTGTAGGGACAGGGAAGGACAGTGAGGGAAATTCTCATTGTGCTATACTGTGCTAAAGCATTCCTCATCAACCATCTTTAAAAAAAAAAAAATTATAGGGACAGAAAACTATAGGTAGGGAGAGTGTCAGTGTGTTTTACTGTGCTAAACCTTGTTTGTAGGGACAGGGAAGGACAGTGAGGGAAATTCTCATTGTGCTATACTGTGCTAAAGCATTCCTCATCAACCATCTTTAAAAAAAAAATTTTTTATAGGGACAGAAAACTATAGGTAGGGAGAGTGTCAGTGTGTTTTACTGTGCTAAACCTTGTTTGTAGGGACAGGGAAGGACAGTGAGGGAAATTCTCATTGTGCTATACTGTGCTAAAGCATTCCTCATCAACCATCTTAAAAAAAAATTTTTTTATAGGGACAGAAAACTATAGGTAGGGAGAGTGTCAGTGTGTTTTACTGTGCTAAACCTTGTTTGTAGGGACAGGGAAGGACAGTGAGGGAAATTCTCATTGTGCTATACTGTGCTAAAGCATTCCTCATCAACCATCTTTAAAAAAAAAAAAATTATAGGGACAGAAAACTATAGGTAGGGAGAGTGTCAGTGTGTTTTACTGTGCTAAACCTTGTTTGTAGGGACAGGGAAGGACAGTGAGGGAAATTCTCATTGTGCTATACTGTGCTAAAGCATTCCTCATCAACCATCTTAAAAAAAAAATTTTTTATAGGGACAGAAAACTATAGGTAGGGAGAGTGTCAGTGTGTTTTACTGTGCTAAACCTTGTTTGTAGGGACAGGGAAGGACAGTGAGGGAAATTCTCATTGTGCTATACTGTGCTAAAGCATTCCTCATCAACCATCTTTAAAAAAAAAAAAATTATAGGGACAGAAAACTATAGGTAGGGAGAGTGTCAGTGTGTTTTACTGTGCTAAACCTTGTTTGTAGGGACAGGGAAGGACAGTGAGGGAAATTCTCATTGTGCTATACTGTGCTAAAGCATTCCTCATCAAACATCTTTTAAAAAAAAAAAATTATAGGGACAGAAAACTATAGGTAGGGAGAGTGTCAGTGTGTTTTACTGTGCTAAACCTTGTTTGTAGGGACAGGGAAGGACAGTGAGGGAAATTCTCATTGTGCTATACTGTGCTAAAGCATTCCTCATCAACCATCTTTAAAAAAAAATTTTTTATAGGGACAGAAAACTATAGGTAGGGAGAGTGTCAGTGTGTTTTACTGTGCTAAACCTTGTTTGTAGGGACAGGGAAGGACAGTGAGGGAAATTCTCATTGTGCTATACTGTGCTAAAGCATTCCTCATCAACCATCTTTGAAATCCTTGTTTTTTGGACAGTCAGGGAAATTGTCATTGTGCTATTCTGTGCAAAAGCAATCATCCTCAACCATATTTAGAAATCCTTAAGTAAAGGGACAGAGAAGGACACCTGAAGGTAGCCCTTATTGCTTTTTTTCCCCATCTCCCTGCAGGCCATCCATTAGAATGTTTGGAAGGCAAACAAGGAGAGGCAGACAGTCAGGAGGCAATAAAAGAGGGCAAGCAGGCTCTGTGTCTGGGGGCAACAGTGCTGGTCGTGGACGCGGTGCATTGTCATCAGCACATGGCCATGGGACACGCTTGTCCTTCTTTTCGGCAGCTGGACATGTTGAGCCACATCATGCCGAAGACTTGGTAGAGTGGATGACCAAGCCCTCCTCCTCCTCCTCATCCTCTCTCACCCAGGCTCAGGGTACTGGCAAAGCAGCTGCCAAAGCGTCCTCTTCCCTGGTATCAATGTCAGACTCATCATTAGTCACTCCTTCCCTAGACCCACCATGTCCTCCTCCTGAGGAGTCCCCCGAATTGTTTGAGCACAGTGTTGGGTACATGCTCCAGGAGGATGCCCAGCGTTTCGAAGGGTCTGATGATGAAACCCAGCTAGAGGAAGGCAGTAGCGTGAGAGCAGACAGAGGGGATGCTCAAGAAGGACACCAATCTGGCAGTCATGTTCCAGCAGCTGCAGCATACTGCCAGATTGGCTCCAGTGATGAGGAGGGAGGGGATGATGAGGTCACTGACTCCACGTGGGTGCCTAATAGGAGAGAGGAGGAGGAGGAGGATGAGGAGGAGGCTCATCTCCAACGAGGCAGGATGCCCTTTGGTGGCCAGCGTAAGGGCAGTACACCGACGGAATCACACCGCAGAGCTCCGCCTGTGCAGGGCGCTGCCTCTGCCCGTCATTCAAAAAGTTCTTTGGTGTGGGCCTTTTTTGAGGCTAGTGCATCAGATCGCACAGCTGCTGTTTGCAACATATGTCTCAAGCCTATATCGCGTGGCCAAAACATCAGCCGCTTGGGTACCACATGCCTGACCAGACATATGTTGACCTGCCATGCAGCTCGTTGGCAAGCCTACCTCAAAGACCCACACCAAAAAACAAAGCGGACCTCTCCTTGCACCGCATCAGCTGGGATCTCCAACCCCACTATAACTTCAGTCCTCTCTGAAACATGCACTGAGAGGAATGAAGGTGTAGAATTAGGTGTGTCACAGCCAAGTACTTGCGGCCACTCTGCTAGCAGTACACCGACGTCCGATTCTAGCAGGCAAATTTCCCTGCCCCAGCTGCTGGACCGTCGAAAGAAGTTCACTCCCAGCCATCCACATGCCCAGCGGTTGAATGCTAGGTTGGCTAAATTGCTAGCGCTTCAACTACTGCCTTTTCAGTTGGTAGACTCGGCCCCCTTCCGTGAGTTTGTGCAATGTGCGGTTCCTCAGTGGCAGGTTCCCAAACGCCACTTTTTCTCACGGAAGGCTATTCCGGCTCTCTACCGGCATGTGGAAGGCAATGTCTTGGCCTCGCTGGACAGGGCGGTCAGCGGTAAGGTGCATATTACCGCTGACTCATGGTCCAGCAGGCATGGACAGGGACGTTACCTTTCTTTCACGGCCCATTGGGTCACTCTTTTGGCAGCTGGGAAGGATGCAGGACAAGGTGCAGTAGTGTTGGAGGTTGTTCCACCGCCACGCCTCCAAAATGCTACTACTGGTTGTGACACACCTCTCTCCTCCACCCCCTCCTCTTCTTCTTCCTCCATGACCTCTTCCTGTGCTTTGTCCTCTGAACCAGCGGTGCTCCGTAGGCGTTCAAGGGGCTACGCAAGTACGCAGGCAAAAAGATGCCATGCCGTGCTTGCGCTGGTGTGTTTGGGGGACAGAAGCCACACTGGGGCAGAGGTCCTGTCTGCTCTGCAGGGCCAGGCCGAGAGGTGGTTGACGCCACGCCAGCTTAAGCCAGGAATGGTGGTTTGCGACAATGGCACCAACCTCCTCTCCGCCCTCCGACAGGGACAACTGACCCATGTGCCCTGTGTGGCTCACGTCCTTAACCTGGTGGTGCAGCGGTTCTTGGGCAGGTACCCGGGCTTACAGGATGTCCTGAGGCAGGCCAGGAAAGTCTGTGTGCATTTCCGCAGATCTTATAATGCCAGTGCTCGCCTGGCTGAGCTGCAAAAGGAGTTGAACCTGCCAAAGAACCGCCTTATATGTGACATGCCCACCAGGTGGAACTCAACGTTGGCCATGCTGCAGCGGCTGCACACGCAGCAGAGGGCCATCAATGAGTACCTGTGCGACTACGGCACCAGGACAGGGTCAGGGGAGCTTGTTTTTTTTTCTCCACGCCAGTGGGGCATGATCAGGGATGCATGCACTGTCCTGGCACCATTTGAGGAGGCCACGAGGATGGTGAGCAGTGACAGTGCATGCATCAGTGACACTGTACCTCTTGTCCACCTGTTGGAGCACACGCTGCGTGGAATAATGGACAGGGCACTTGAGGCAGAACAGAGGCAGGAAGAGGAGGACTTCCTTGCCTCTCAAGGCCCCCTTTACCCAGACAGTGTTCCTTCTGTCCCACCCATCGCACAGGAAGAGGACGAGGAGGAGGAGGAGGAGGAGGATTGTGTCAGCATGGAGGTGGAGCCTGGCACTCAGCAGCATCAACAGCAGCAGTCTTTTAGGGATGATTTACAGTCCCAAGAAACCCGTGGACTTGTACGTGGCTGGGAGGAGGTGGCTGCGGATCATGTCGTCCTTAGTGACCCAGAGGACTCCGGACCGAATGCCTCAGCTAACCTACGCTGCATGGCCTCCCTGATCCTGCAAAGTCTGCGGAAGGATCCTCGTATTCTTCGGATCAAGGAGAGGGACCATTACTGGCTGGCCACTCTCCTTGATCCACGGTACAAGGGTAAGGTTGCGGACCTTATGTTACCGTCGCAGAGGGAGCAGAGGATGAGACAACTCCGGGAGGCCTTGCAGAAAGGTCTGTGCAACGCGTTCCCAGAGACTGGGAGGTTACAAACTCCTGGTCCTGGACAACGAGTTGCTGAGGCTTCGGCCAGTCAAAGAAGGAGCGGTGGGGAAGGTGGCCGTCTGACCGATGCGTTCAGACAATTCTTTAGTCCGCAGCCCCAAAGTATGATCGGTTCCAGCAACCATCGCCAGCGTCTGATAAACATGGTGCAGGAATATCTAGGGGCAAGGTCAGACTTGGACACCTTCCCCACCGAAAATCCTCTGGCTTACTGGGTCTTGAGGATGGATCACTGGCCAGAGCTTGCACAGTATGCAATTGAGCTACTGGCCTGTCCTGCATCCAGCGTTCTTTCGGAACGCACATTCAGTGCTGCTGGAGGATTTGTCACGGATCACAGGGTGCGCCTGTCCACCGACTCGGTTGATCGACTGACTTTCATCAAGATGAACCAGTCTTGGATCACCACCAGCTACCACACACCTGATGCTGATATAACAGACTAATTGATTTTAACATGTCACATCCCTTCAAGACTGATGCTGATGCTGAGTGCCTGTGCTGTTATGTTGACTGGCTATCCTCCTCCTCCGAGTCCTCAATGATACGATTGATGATGATAGCTTGGAAGATCATTTTTGTTTATGGGTGCCGCCACCAGTGCCTAACGCCCAATTTTTCAGCCCCTGTTTAACAGGGGGTTGTAATTACAATTTTTGAAGCAATACTTTGCAACAGGGCTCATTGCTGTGCTCCAAGTACAGTATCTGTGAGGGGTTGCAGTGTTGTGCCACCAGTGCCTAAGGCCCAATTTTTCAGCCCCTGTTTAACAGGGGCGTGTAATTACAATTTTTGAAGCAATACTTTGCAACAGGGCTCATTGCTGTGCTCCAAGTACAGTATCTGTGAGGGGTTGCAGTGTTGTGCCACCAGTGCCTAAGGCCCAATTTTTCAGCCCCTGTTTAACAGGGGCGTGTAATTACAATTTTTGAAGCAATACTTTGCAACACGGCTCATTGCTGTGCTCCAAGTACAGTATCTGTGAGGGGTTGCAGTGTTGTGCCACCAGTGCCTAAGGCCCAATTTTTCAGCCCCTGTTCAACAGGGGCATGTAATTACAATTCTTGATCTAATAATTCACAGCAGGGCCCATTGCTGCACCCACCAAGAGTAACTCTGAGGGCTTACAGTGTTGTGGCAACGCCACCACCACCACCACCACGAAAGGAACAATTTTTCAGCCCCTGTTCAAAAGGGGCATGTAATTACAATTCTTGATCTAATAATTCACAGCAGGGCCCATTCCTGCACCCACCAAGAGTAACTCTAAGGGCTTACAGTGTTGTGGCAACACCACCACCACCACCACCACCACGAAAGGCCCAATTTTTCAGCCCCTGTTCAACAGGGGCATGCAATTACAATTCTTGATCTAATAATTCACAGCAGGGCCCATTGCTGCACCCACCAAGAGTAACTGTCAGGGCTTACAGTGTTGTGGCACCAGCACCACCATCAAAGGCCCAATTTTTACTACCACTGTTCAACAATTATATGTAATTACAATTCCTGATATAATAGTTGACAGCAGGGCGTTCCAGCACCAACCAAGAGTAACTGTGAGTGCTTACAGTGTTGTGCCAACACCAAGAACTAAGGGGCCTATTTCTGCAGAGTATATACGGCAGGTCCCTACTTTCAAACATCCAACTTACAAACGACTCCTACTTGCAAACGCAAGAAGACAACAGGAAGTGAGAGGAAATCTACCCCTAGGAAGGAAAATTCTCTCCTGTAAGAATTAATATGGGAGAAAGGTGTCTCCTCTGTACTGATGCTTTATCACCAATCCTTGTTTCAAGAAAAACACCACATTTCAAAAACAGTTGTCATTGGGACGGAAAGTGAGGTGAAATGTTCTGAACAGGGGCACAGACAGCAAAACAAATGTTACAGGGGTGATAACCCTTACCTATGTTTTCCAAAAAGTTTAAAAATTGATTTTTGGGCTGGAGCTACACTTAAACAATGTACCTGTTCAAAATTACAAACAGATTCTACATAAGAACAAACCTATAGTCCCTGTCTTGTATGCACCGCCTGTATACGGCTGTTCAGAGTATATAGGGCCTTTTTTATTTTATGTGCGGGGTTCCCCTTAATATCCATACAAGACCCAAAGGGGCTGGTAATGGGCTGGGGTAGGGGGGGGGGTCATGGGGTAGCTATTCCATTTTTCTTAAAGATTTTCATCCATATTACCGGGACCAGACATTACATTAAAGCCGCAAGCAGTTTTAAATGGCTTTTTTTTCCTTTAGAAGTGTCATTTTGTGCAGGGACAGTTCTAAACACGGGAAACACATGGCACTTCACAGGCATACATTAGACACCCCCCAGGTACGATATTTAAAGGAATATTTGACTTTTTTTTTTCACTTTATGCATCATTAAAATGACTGCTCCCGAAAAACGACCGTTTTTAAAACTTCTTTTTGCATTGATACATGTCCCCTGGTGCAGAACCCGGGTTCCCAAACCCTTTTTAGGACAATAACATGCATAATAGTCGTTATAATTAGCACTTTAGAATTCGAACGTTCGCATCCATTGTATTTAATAGGGTTCTAATGTTCGTACGAACTTTCGGTCCGTTTGCGGGTTCTGGTGCGAACCGAACCCGGGGGTGTTCGGCTCATCACTAATGGCTAGGTTGCATGGCTATGCGGCATGGCTAGGCTACTTGGAAAGGCTATAAATGCAGCTCACATGCACAGATACCTCTCATTTTGTTGATATCAGTTTCCATGTATTTTGATGCGACTGTTTCAAGGAATTGCATTGTCTATGTAAATGTATTTTGCATAACGATTAAGCCAGTTTTAGACTTGCTATAGGATGATTGGTGACAGAAAAAATGTCTCGCAAAATGTAGGAACAGCCAAGACAAGACCTGGGTTCCTTACATTTGTTATGCAAGATCTGCTGTCAATCTTGGAGCTTGGCTCAGAGGAATTTGGAAGTCAATGGCATTTGCGGGTCCTAATGATATTGCGACAACTAAATGATTACTGTTAAAAATAAGAAATCAATTAACCGTTTCCCGATCGGCTCACGCAGATATACTGCGGCAGAATGGCTCTTCTGGGCAAAATCCTGTATATATACGGCTTTTCCCAGGAGAGCCACCAGAGGGCACGTGGCCAGCGGGTGCGATTGCCGCCAGCCATGCGCGATTGTGTGCACAAGAGCCAACACAGGGATTTGTGTGTGTAAACACACAAATCCCTGTGCTGTCAGAGGAGAAGAGACAGATCGTGTGTTCCTACAAAGTAGGAACAACGATACGCATCTCTCCTAGTTAGTCCCATCCCCACACAGTTAGAACACAGTGAGCGCACACACAGTTAACCCCATGATCTCCCCCTAGTGTTAACCCCTTCCCTGCCAGTGACATTTATACCAAAATCAGTGCATATTTATAGCACTGATTACTCTATAAATGTCAATGGTCCCAAAAACGTGTCAAAAGTGTCCGATCTGTCCCCCGCAATGTCAGAATACCGCTAAAAGTTTAAAAACGTCAAGATCATTCAGATTAATACTGTAAGTGTAGGCTAGAAATAATTGCAATACAATATGGAAATGAATAAAGGATTTTACCTAAAGTGCAGTTCACCTTTAGCAACAGTTTACAAAAGACTTCCTATGCAATTCCAAACCTAAATAGTACATACCGGCAGATCACCGCCATTACTAGTTGTGGGTAGGGATGAGCTCGGTGTTCGAGTCGAACATACGTTCGACTCGAACATCGGCTGTTCGATCGTTCGACGAAGATCGAACGATTTGGGCCGTTCGCGCCTAATTCGAGTGACGCGAACGGCCCACAATGCACTACGCCATCGCAGTGTCATCCAGGCGCTGTGATTGGCCAAGCATGCACTGTGACCCCGCATGCTTGGCCAATCACAGCGCCGGCAGCGAGGAGAGCAATGATTGGCCACAGGCAGGATGCCTGTGGCCAATTATTGCTGAGGGTGTTTAGTACACGCCCCACACTATAAAAGGCCGCCAGCACGGCGGCCTAATGTAGTGTGTTCCGGAGCAGGGAAAGAGAAGCATAGGCAGGGACAGTGACATTTTTTTTCTTGCTTAACCTGGATTCCTTTAGTTTAGGGAAAGAGAAGGATAGGTAGGGAGAGTGTCAGTGTGTTTTACTGTGCTAATCCTTGTTTGTAGGGACAGGGAAGGACAGTGAGGGAAATTCTCCTTGTGCTATACTGTGCTAAAGCATTGATCATCAACCATCTTTAAAAAAACATTTTTTATAGGGACAGAAAACTATAGGTAGGGAGAGTGTCAGTGTGTTTTACTGTGCTAATCCTTGTTTGTAGGGACAGGGAAGGACAGTGAGGGAAATTCTCCTTGTGCTATAGTGTGCTAAAGCATTGATCATCAACCATCTTTAAAAAAAAAAATTTTATAGGGACAGAAAACTATAGGTAGGGAGAGTGTCAGTGTGTTTTACTGTGCTAATCCTTGTTTGTAGGGACAGGGAAGGACAGTGAGGGAAATTCTCCTTGTGCTATACTGTGCTAAAGCATTGACCATCAACCATCTTTAAAAAAACATTTTTTCTAGGGACAGAAAACTATAGGTAGGGAGAGTGTCAGTGTGTTTTACTGTGCTAATCCTTGTTTCTAGGGACAGGGAAGGACAGTGAGGGAAATTCTCCTTGTGCTATACTGTGCTAAAGCATTGATCATCAACCATCTTTAAAAAAACTTTTTTTCTAGGGACAGAAAACTATAGGTAGGGAGAGTGTCAGTGTGTTTTACTGTGCTAATCCTTGTTTCTAGGGACAGGGAAGGACAGTGAGGGAAATTCTCCTTGTGCTATACTGTGCTAAAGCATTGATCATCAACCATCTTAAAAAAACATTTTTTCTAGGGACAGAAAACTATAGGTAGGGAGAGTGTCAGTGTGTTTCACTGTGCTAATCCTTGTTTCTAGGGACAGGGAAGGACAGTGAGGGAAATTCTCCTTGTGCTATACTGTGCTAAAGCATTGATCATCAACCATCTTTAAAAAAACATTTTTTCTAGGGACAGAAAACTATAGGTAGGGAGAGTGTCAGTGTGTTTTACTGTGCTAATCCTTGTTTCTAGGGACAGGGAAGGACAGTGAGGGAAATTCTCCTTGTGCTATAGTGTGCTAAAGCATTGATCATCAACCATCTTTAAAAAAACATTTTTTCTAGGGACAGAAAACTATAGGTAGGGAGAGTGTCAGTGTGTTTTACTGTGCTAATCCTTGTTTGTAGGGACAGGGAAGGACAGTGAGGGAAATTCTCCTTGTGCTATACTGTGCTAAAGCATTGACCATCAACCATCTTTAAAAAAACATTTTTTCTAGGGACAGAAAACTATAGGTAGGGAGAGTGTCAGTGTGTTTTACTGTGCTAATCCTTGTTTCTAGGGACAGGGAAGGACAGTGAGGGAAATTCTCCTTGTGCTATACTGTGCTAAAGCATTGATCATCAACCATCTTTAAAAAAACTTTTTTTCTAGGGACAGAAAACTATAGGTAGGGAGAGTGTCAGTGTGTTTTACTGTGCTAATCCTTGTTTCTAGGGACAGGGAAGGACAGTGAGGGAAATTCTCCTTGTGCTATACTGTGCTAAAGCATTGATCATCAACCATCTTAAAAAAACATTTTTTCTAGGGACAGAAAACTATAGGTAGGGAGAGTGTCAGTGTGTTTCACTGTGCTAATCCTTGTTTCTAGGGACAGGGAAGGACAGTGAGGGAAATTCTCCTTGTGCTATACTGTGCTAAAGCATTGATCATCAACCATCTTTAAAAAAACATTTTTTCTAGGGACAGAAAACTATAGGTAGGGAGAGTGTCAGTGTGTTTTACTGTGCTAATCCTTGTTTCTAGGGACAGGGAAGGACAGTGAGGGAAATTCTCCTTGTGCTATACTGTGCTAAAGCATTGATCATCAACCATCTTTAAAAAAACATTTTTTCTAGGGACAGAAAACTATAGGTAGGGAGAGTGTCAGTGTGTTTTACTGTGCTAATCCTTGTTTCTAGGGACAGGGAAGGACAGTGAGGGAAAATCTCCTTGTGCTATACTGTGCTAAAGCATTGATCATCAACCATCTTTAACCACTTAACGACCGCCCACCGCCGATTTACGTCGGCAGAATGGCACGGACAGGCAGAATCACGTAGATCTACGTGATCGCCTTTGTGCAGTTTGGGGGTCCATCCGGACCCCCCTTCACTGCAGTGAGCGGCCGTTAAGTGTTCGGGAGCGATCAGGCATGAGGGGGCGGCCGCTCGATTCCGCCCCCCCCCTCGCGATCGCTCCCGGCCAATGAAAATGCTTCCTCCGCCATGTGATGTAAACACAGGCTGGAGGAAGTGATGTCATCTCCCTCGCCGCGGTCTTTTCGTTCCCGGCGCCGAGGAGAGAAGACAGAGGTTAGTGCTCCAACAGTCCACTGACACGTAGGTACACATAGGCACACAAATCACCCCCCAGTCACCCCCAGATCACCCCCCAGGTCACCCCAAAGCCCCCAATCACAGTGTCACTGATTGCAGTGATCATTTATTTTACTGATCACTGCATTTAGTGTCATCTGTGATTGTAAAAAGTTGCAGGGCAGTTAGGATTAGGCCCCTTTAGGTCCAGGGTAGCCCCCTAACCCCCCTAATAAAGGTTTAACCCCTTGATCACCCCCAGGTAACCCTTTCACCCCCTAACTTCAGCGTCACTAAGCGATTGTTTTTCCGATCGCTGTATTCGTGTCGCTGGTGTTTTAGATAGGCAGTTATTTTTTTTTAGGTTCGCCGCAGGTTTTTATTAGTGTCAGGTACCCCCATATATTATTTTAACCCCCTGATTGCCCCTAGAGTTAACCCTTTCACCAGTGATCGCCGTATAAGCGTCACTGGTGTCACTGGTTAGCCAGTAAGTTATCTAGTTATTTAGGTAACCCGTCAGGTTTTTATATAGCGTCGGGTACCCCCATATTTAACCTAATAAAGGTTTTAACCCCCTGATTGCCCCTAGTTAACCCTTTCACCAGTGATCACCATATAAAGGTTACAGGTGACGCTGGTTGATTAGTTTGCTTTTTATAGCATCAGGGCACCCGCCGTATATAACCCAATAAAGGTTTAACCCCCCTGATCGCCCGCCGGGTGAGATCAATTAGGTTTTAGCGCCAGAGAGGGTCTGCGTCACCCCAGGCAGTGTTAGGTTAGTGCCAGTAACGCTAACACCCACGCGCAAAGCATACACCCCCCTTAGTGGTATAGTATCTGATCAGATCTATACTAGCATCCCCAGCGGTTTAGGGTTCCCAAAAACGCAGTGTTAGCGGGATCAGCCCAGATACCTGCTAGCGCCTGCGTTTAGCCCCTCCGCCCAGCCCAGCCCAGCCCAGCCCACCCAAGTGCAGTATCGATCGATCACTGTCACTTACCAAACACAACACACATAACTGCAGCGTTCGCAGAGACAGGCCTGATCCCTGCGATCGCTAACAGTTTTTTTGTAGTGTTTGATATATTTGCTGACGACAGTCAGGTGCTTTTTTTCCTGTGAATCTTACTAGTGTACCCCTAAATTTAGAGCCCAAAATGGCAAGACGAAGGTACACTAGTAAAGAGGCCTACGAGATTCTGAGCATGACAGATAGTGAAGAGGAGGTCACGTATCTGTCAGATTCAGGCTCAGAATATCTTCCCGTAGAAGACAGTGACGTCAGCGGCCCCACGTCAGATAGCTCTGACGACGAAGTTGAGGTCCCTGCTAAGGTCAGGTGTACCCGATCCCGATCTTCTGAGGTTGTTGAGGAGCAAGAACCGCAGGTCTCTCGTATCATGGAGCAGAGTAATACTAGCGCCACTATTCCTTCTGGTGAACTGGCAAGCACCAGCGGCCTAGTACAGCCTGGACGTACATCCAGCACTGCAGTAACACTTGGTGACGTGGCGAGTCCCATAAGTGCAGTTCAAGCTGGCGAGGTGGCAAGCACAAGTAGTGTCCCGCTGCCACCAAGAAGACAAAGGCAGGCCCGTCGTGCCCATACTGCCCTTCCTGCAGAATTCGCCTATCCTGATTGGGTCCCCACCACTTCTGCAGAACCCGTACTTCCCCCATTCACTGCCCAACCCGGTATTCAGGTGGAAACAGCTGATTTTATTCCAATTGATTTTTATTCGCTGTTTTTCACGGAAGATCTCTATAGATCTATTGTGGACCAGAGTAATTTATATGCTGGTCAATTTATCGCCGCTAACCCCCAGTTGCCTAAAATTGCCAGAAATTGGAAACCAATTACGGTTTCCGAATTTAAGACCTTTCTGGGCCTTTCCCTCAACATGGGCACACATAAATTTCCGTCATTGCGTGCTTATTGGTCCACGCACCCAATTGACCACATGCCCGTGTTCTCTGCCTCCATGTCCAGGGCACGATACGAGCAGATTTTGCGGTTCATGCACTTCAACGACAATGAACTTTGTCGTCCACGTGGGGACCCTGAATACGACCGGCTCTATAAAATTCGGCCCCTCATAAACCACTTCAACGAACGTTTTGCAGCCTTGTTTACTCCCGATCAAGTTGTCTGCGTTGATGAGTCCCTGATTAAATTTTCTGGCTGCTTGTCTTTCAAGCAGTACCTTCCCAGCAAGCGTGCCAGATACGGGGTCAAGCTCTACAAGTTCTGTGACAGGGCAACAGGCTATGTAGTGAACTTTACGGTTTATGAGGGAAAAGACAGTCAGATTGAGTCGGTCAACTGCCCGGATTACATAGGGAGCGCTGGCAAGATAGTGTGGAACTTGGTGTCACCCTTATTCGGAAAGGGGTACCACTTGTATGTGGACAATTATTACACGAGCGTGCCACTGTTTAGTCACTTGTTTGATCATCAGATTGGAGCATGTGGCACCGTGCGACCTAATCGCCGGGGCTTTCCCCAGCGGCTTGTAGATGCCCGTCTTAGGCTGGGGGAGAGAGCCTGCTTGAAGTGTAATAACTTGCTCGCAATGAAGTGGAGGGACAATAAGAATGTTTTCCTTCTTACCTCCCTTCATGCAGACACGACAGTCCAAATTCGTACGGCGACTGGTGTTGTGGAGAAACCCCTCTGTGTCCACGAATATAACCAAAATATGGGAGGGGTGGACCTCAACGACCAGTTGATGGCGCCGTATCTAATTGACCGTAAGGCGAGACGCTGGTACAAAAAAGTGTCTCTATCATTATTCCAATTGGCTTTGCTGAACGCTCATGTGCTATACAGAGCTTCAGGCGGGACGTTATCTCTTCTAAAATTCCAGAATGAGATAGTCACAGAACTCCTGTATCCAGGCGGTTCTGCACCTCACCATCCCCAACCAAATGCAGTAAGCCGGCTGCATGAGAGGCATTATTCGTATGTCCTCCCGAGTACCCCTACCCAAAGCCACCCCCAAAAAAGATGTCGTGTCTGTAGCAAGCGCGGATTTAGGCGTGACACCCGTAGTTTTTGTCCACTCTGTCCTGACAAGCCTGGTCTTTGCCAAGGTGAATGTTTTGAACGCTACCACTCAAAAGTGAAGTTTTAGCGTAGGGTACAGCATTTCACAGACAAGGACACACTTACACAGGGTCTCCCAAGATGCCATTACATTTTGAGAGACCCGAACCATTACAGTTGTAAAGTTACAAAAAAAGTGTAAAAAAGAAAGAAAAAAACGTAAAAAACAAAACACAAAAAAAATATAAAATAAAAAAACCAAAAATAGTTGTCGTTTTATTGTTCTCTCTCTCTCTATTTTCTCTCTATTGTTCTGCTCTTTTTTACTGTATTCTATTCTGCAATGTTTTATCATGCTTGCTTTTCAGGTATGTAATTTTTTGTTTTCAGGTGCGCCATTCAACTGCAGCGCGGAATTATTTATCTTGACAGCAACAGCGTTTGCTCCCACGATACATAAAGCCGTGACTCCAGTGCTGTAGGAGGTGATTTCACCACCACAGTTAAAAAAAAGAGCATATATGCCGAAGCATGGGGGCAGCAGGGGCGGAGGAGCGATTTTGCTCCTAATGCCGCGTACATACGGTCGAAATTCCGACGGAGGCCTGCCCGTGGAAAATTCCGACCGTGTGTACGCGGCATAACTTTTTTGCGGGAGGATGCCCCCATGCTTCGGCATATATATATTTTAGGCACAGGTTGCGTTAAAACATTTTTTTATTTTTTACTAGGTTTTGTTTTGGTATTTGCTTTGCAGGTATGGCATGGTAAGGTCTTACTGTTGTACTGTAATGTTACTTTGTTTTAATGTTAACCACCATTTGCTTAGCAGGTACGCCATTCAGTTGCAGCGCGGATCTATTTATCTTGACAGCAACAGCGTTTGCTCCCACGATACATAAAGCCGTGACTCCAACGCTGTAGGAGGTGATTTCACCACCACAGTTAAAAAAAAGAGCATATATGCCGAAGCATGGGGGCAGCAGGGGCGGAGGAGCGATTTTGCTCCTAATGCCGCGTACATACGGTCGAAATTCCGACGGAGGCCTGCCCGTGGAAAATTCCGACCGTGTGTACGCGGCATAACTTTTTTGCGGGAGGATGCCCCCATGCTTCGGCATATATATATTTTAGGCACAGGTTGCGTTAAAACATTTTTTTATTTTTTACTAGGTTTTGTTTTGGTATTTGCTTTGCAGGTATGGCATGGTAAGGTCTTACTGTTGTACTGTAATGTTACTTTGTTTTAATGTTAACCACCATTTGCTTAGCAGGTACGCCATTCAGTTGCAGCGCGGATCTATTTATCTTGACAGCAACAGCGTTTGCTCCCACGATACATAAAGCCGTGACTCCAACGCTGTAGGAGGTGATTTCACCACCACAGTTAAAAAAAAGAGCATATATGCCGAAGCATGGGGGCAGCAGGGGCGGAGGAGCGATTTTGCTCCTAATGCCGCGTATATACGGTCGAAATTGCAACGGAGGCTTGCCCGTGGAAAAGTCCGACCGTGTGTACGCGGCATAACCTTTTATGCCGCGTACATACGGTCGAAATTCCGACGAAGGCTTGACCGTGTGTACGCGGCATAACTTTTTTGCGGGAGGATGCCCCCATGCTTCGGCATATATGCCCATCATTAGAAGTGGGTGGATGAAGGGAGGTATTCTAATGGTGGGCATACCCACCAATCAATCTCTTTTTTTCGTTCAGCCAATAGGCTGTATGAAAAAAAAGATTACAATACATGTCCAACAAGGACCAGCAACGTACTGGTATGTTGCTGGACTTTGAATGTTTATACCAGAATGATGCCTGCGGGTTTAGGTATCATCTTGGTATCATTCTTTTCAGCCAGCGGCCGGCTTTCATGTAAAAGCAATTCTAGCAGATAATTAGCCTCTAGACTGCTTTTACAAGCAGTGGGAGGGAATGTCCCCCCCCCCCGGATATAAAAAGCACCATTGGGAAATTGGGAAAGCATTTTATCACACCGATCTTGGTGTGGTCAGATGCTTTGAGGGCAGAGGAAAGATCTAGGGTCTAACCCCCCAATTTTTTTCAAAAAAAGAGTACCTGTCACTACCTATTGCTATCATAGGGGATATTTACATTCCCTGAGATAACGATAAAAATGGTAAAAAAATAAAATATGGAAGGCACAGTTTAAAAATAAAATAAAAAAGCCAAATAAATAATAAAAAAAAAAAAAAAAAAAAAAAATCACCGCTATCCCCCCCTGCTCTTGCGCAAAGGCGAACGCAAGCGTCGGTCTAGCGTCATATGTAAACAGCAATTGCATCATGCATGTGAGGTATCACCGCGAAGGTCAGATCGAGGGCAGTCATTTTAGCAGTAGACCTCCTCTGTAAATCTAACGTGGTAACCTGTAAAGGCTTTTAAATGCTTTTAAAAATGAATGTAGTTTGTCGCCGCTGCGCGTTTGTGCGCAATTTTAAAGCATGTCGTGTTTGGTATCCATGTACTCGGCCTATGATCATCTTTTTTATTTCATCAAACATTTGGGCAATATAGTGTTTTTTAGTGCATTAAAAATAAAAAAAGTGTGTTTTTCCCCCAAAAAATGCGTTTGAAAAATCGCTGCGCAAATACTGTGTGGAAAAAAAAATGCAACACCCACTATTTTAATCTGTAGGGCCTTTGCTTTAAAAAAATATATAATGTTTGGGGGTTCAACATAATTTTCTTGCAAAAAATTTTTTTTTTTCATGTAAACAAAAAGTGTCAGAAAGGGCTTTGTCTTCAAGTGGTTAGAAGAGTGGATGATGTGTGACATAAGCTTCCTAATGTTGTGCATAAAATGCCAGGACAGTTCAAAACCCCCCCAAATGACCCCATTTTGTAAAGTAGACACCTCAAGCTATTTGCTGAGAGGCATGTTGAGCCCATTGAATATTTTTTTTTTGTCCCAAGTGATTGAATAATGACCAAAAAAAAAAATGTACAAAAAGTTGTCACTAAATTATATATTGCTCAAACATGCCATGGGCATATGTGGAATTACACCCCAAAATACATTCTGTTGCTTCTCCTGAGTACGGGGATACCACATGTGTGGGACTTTTTGGGAGCCTAGTCGTGTACGGGACCCCAAAAACCAAGCACCGCCTTCAGGATTTCTATGGGTGTAAATTTTTGATTTCACTCCTCACTGCCTATCACAGTTTCGGAGGCCATGGAATGCCCAGATGGCACAAAACCCCCCCAAATGACCCCATTTTGGAAAGTAGACACCCCAAGCTATTTGCTGAGAGGTATGTTGAGTATTTTGCAGATCTCGCTTTTTGTCACAAAGTTTTGAAAATGTAAAAAAAGAAAAAAAAAAAGAAAAAAAAATGTCTTTCTTAATTTTCAAAAACAAATGAGAGCTGTAAAATACTCACCATGCCTCTCAGCAAATAGCTTGGGGTGTCTACTTTCCAAAATGGGGTCATTTGTGGGGGTTTTGGGCTATTTTGACATTTTATGGCCTTCAAAACTGTGATAGGTAGTGAGGAGTGAAATCAAAAATTTATGCCCTTAGAAACCTTGAAGGCGGTGCTTGGTTTTTGGGGTCCCGTACGCGGCTAGGCTCCCAAAAAGTCCCACACATGTGGTATCCCCGTACTCAGGAGAAGCAGCAGAATGTATTTTGGGGTGTAATTTCACATATGCCCATGGCATGTGTGAGCAATATATCATTTAGTGACAACTTTGTGCAAAAAAAAAAAGTTTGTCATATTCCCGCAACCTGTGGCAAAATATAAAATATTCCATGGACTCAACATGCCTCTCAGCAAATATCTTGGGGTGTCTACTTTCCAAAATGGGGTAATTTGGGGGGGTTTTGTGCTATTTTGGCATTTTATGGCCTTCGAAACTGTGATAGGTAGTGAGGAGTGAAATCAAAAATTTACGCCCTTAGAAATCCTGAAGGCGGTGCTTGGTTTTTGGGGCCCTGTACGCGGCTAGGCTCCCAAAAAGTCCCACACATGTGGTATCCCCGTACTCAGGAAAAGCAGCAGAATGTATTTTGGGGTGCAATTCCACATATAACCATGGCATGTGTGAGCAATATATCATTTAGTGACAACTTTTTGTACATTTTTTTTTTTGTCATTATTCAATCATTTGGGACAAAAAAAAATATTCAATGGGGTCAACATGCCTCTCAGCAAATAGCTTGGGGTGTCTACTTTCCAAAATGGGGTCATTTGGGGGGGTTTTGTGCCATCTTGGCATTTTATGGCCTTCAAAACTGTGATAGGTAGTGAGGAGTGAAATCAAAAATTTATGCCCTTAGAAACCTTGAAGGCGGTGCTTGGTTTTTGGGGTCCCGTACGCGGCTAGGCTCCCAAAAAGTCCCACACATGTGGTATCCCCGTACTCAGGAGAAGCAGCAGAATGTATTTTGGGGTGTAATTTCACATATGCCCATGGCATGTGTGAGCAATATATCATTTAGTGACAACTTTGTGCAAAAAAAAAAAAGTTTGTCATATTCCCGCAACTTGTGGCAAAATATAAAATATTCCATGGACTGAACATGCCTCTCAGTAAATAGCTTGGGGTGTCTACTTTCCAAAATGGGGTCATTTGGGGGGGGTTTTGTGCTATTTTGGCATTTTATGGCCTTCGAAACTGTGATAGGTAGTGAGGAGTGAAATCAAAAATTTGCGCCCTTAGAAATCCTGAAGGCGGTGCTTGGTTTCCGGGGTCCCGTACGTGGCTAGGCTCCTAAAAAGTCCCACACATGTGGTATCCCCGTACTCAGGAGAAGCAGCAGAATGTATTTTGGGGTGCAATTCCACATATAACCATGGCATGTGTGAGCAATATATCATTTAGTGACAACTTTTTGTAATTTTTTTTTTTTTTGTCATTATTCAATCACTTGGGACAAAAAAAAAATATTCAATGGGCTCAACATGCCTCTCAGCAATTTCCTTGGGGTGTCTACTTTCCAAAATGGGGTCATTTGGGGGGGTTTTGTACTGCCCTGCCATTTTAGCACCTCAAGAAATGAGATAGGCAGTCATAAATTTAAAGCTGTGTAAATTTCAGAAAATGTACCCTAGTTTGTAAACGCTATAACTTTTGCGCAGACCAATAAATATACGCTTATTGACATTTTTTTTACTAAAGACATGTGGCTGAATACATTTTGGCCTAAATGTATGACTAAAATTGAGTTTATTCGATTTTTCTTATAACAAAAAGTAGAAAATATAATTATTTTTCAAAATTTTCGGTCTTTTTCTGTTTATATCGCAAAAAATAAAAATCGCAGAGGCAATCAAATACCATTAAAAGAAAGCTCTATTTGTGGGAAGAAAAGGACGCAAATTTCATTTGGGTACAACATTGCATGTCCGCACAATTTACAGTTAAAGCAGCGCAGTGCCGAATCCCAAAAACAGGCCTGGTCCTAATGGCCCGAAATGGTCCGGGGCTTAAGTGGTTAAAAAAACATTTTTTCTAGGGACAGAAAACTATAGGTAGGGAGAGTGTCAGTGTGTTTTACTGTGCTAATCATTGTTTCTAGGGACAGGGAAGGACAGTGAGGGAAATTCTCCTTGTGCTATACTGTGCTAAAGCATTGATCATCAACCATCTTTAAAAAAACATTTTTTCTAGGGACAGAAAACTATAGGGAGAGTGTCAGTGTGTTTTACTGTGCTAATCCTTGTTTCTAGGGACAGGGAAGGACAGTGAGGGAAATTCTCCTTGTGCTATACTGTGCTAAAGCATTGATCATCAACCATCTTTAAAAAAACATTTTTTCTAGGGACAGAAAACTATAGGTAGGGAGAGTGTCAGTGTGTTTCACTGTGCTAATCCTTGTTTCTAGGGACAGGGAAGGACAGTGAGGGAAATTCTCCTTGTGCTATACTGTGCTAAAGCATTGATCATCAACCATCTTTAAAAAAAAAAAAATTCTAGGGACAGAAAACTATAGGTAGGGAGAGTGTCAGTGTGTTTTACTGTGCTAATCCTTGTTTCTAGGGACAGGGAAGGACAGTGAGGGAAATTCTCCTTGTGCTATACTGTGCTAAAGCATTGATCATCAACCATCTTTAAAAAAACATTTTTTCTAGGGACAGAAAACTATAGGTAGGGAGAGTGTCAGTGTGTTTTACTGTGCTAATCCTTGTTTCTAGGGACAGGGAAGGACAGTGAGGGAAATTCTCCTTGTGCTATACTGTGCTAAAGCATTGATCATCAACCATCTTTAAAAAAACATTTTTTCTAGGGACAGAAAACTATAGGTAGGGAGAGTGTCAGTGTGTTTCACTGTGCTAATCCTTGTTTCTAGGGACAGGGAAGGACAGTGAGGGAAATTCTCCTTGTGCTATACTGTGCTAAAGCATTGATCATCAACCATCTTTAAAAAAACATTTTTTCTAGGGACAGAAAACTATAGGTAGGGAGAGTGTCAGTGTGTTTTACTGTGCTAATCCTTGTTTCTAGGGACAGGGAAGGACAGTGAGGGAAATTCTCCTTGTGCTATACTGTGCTAAAGCATTGATCATCAACCATCTTTAAAAAAACATTTTTTCTAGGGACAGAAAACTATAGGTAGGGAGAGTGTCAGTGTGTTTTACTGTGCTAATCCTTGTTTCTAGGGACAGGGAAGGACAGTGAGGGAAATTCTCCTTGTGCTATACTGTGCTAAAGCATTGATCATCAACCATCTTTAAAAAAACATTTTTTCTAGGGACAGAAAACTATAGGTAGGGAGAGTGTCAGTGTGTTTCACTGTGCTAATCCTTGTTTCTAGGGACAGGGAAGGACAGTGAGGGAAATTCTCCTTGTGCTATACTGTGCTAAAGCATTGATCATCAACCATCTTTAAAAAAACATGTTTTCTAGGGACAGAAAACTATAGGTAGGGAGAGTGTCAGTGTGTTTTACTGTGCTAATCCTTGTTTCTAGGGACAGGGAAGGACAGTGAGGGAAATTCTCCTTGTGCTATACTGTGCTAAATCATTCCTCATCAACCATCTTTGAAATCCTTGTTTTTTGGACAGTCAGGGAAATTGTCATTGTGCTATTCTGTGCGAAAGCAATCATCCTCAACCATATTTAGAAATCCTTAAGTAAAGGGACAGAGAAGGACACCTGAAGGTAGCCCTTATTGCTTTTTTCCCCATCTCCCTGCAGGCCATCCATTAGAATGTCTGGAAGGCAAACAAGGAGAGGCAGACAGTCAGGAGGCAATAAAAGAGGGCAAGCAGGCTCTGTGTCTGGGGGCAACAGTGCTGGTCGTGGACGCGGTGCATTGTCATCAGCACATGGCCATGGGACACGCTTGTCCTTCTTTTCGGCAGCTGGACATGTTGAGCCACATCATGCCGAAGACTTGGTAGAGTGGATGACCAAGCCCTCCTCCTCCTCCTCATCCTCTCTCACCCAGGCTCAGGGTACTGGCAAAGCAGCTGCCAAAGCGTTCTCTTCCCTGGTATCAATGTCAGACTCATCATCAGTCACTCCTTCCCTAGACCCACCATGACCTCCTCCTGAGGAGTCCCCCGAACTGTTTGAGCACAGTGTTGGGTACATGCTCCAGGAGGATGCCCAGCGTTTCGAAGGGTCTGATGATGAAACCCAGCTACAGGAAGGCAGTAGCGTGAGAGCAGACAGAGGGGATGCTCAAGAAGGACACCAATCTGGCAGTCTTGTTCCAGCAGCTGCAGCATACTGCCAGATTGGCTCCAGTGATGAGGAGGGAGGGGATGATGAGGTCACTGACTCCACGTGGGTGCCTAATAGGAGAGAGGAGGAGGAGGAGGATGAGGAGGAGGCACATCTCCAACGAGGCAGGATGCCCTTTGGTGGCCAGCGTAAGGGCAGTACACCGACGGAATCACACCGCAGAGCTCCGCCTGTGCAGGGCGCTGCCTCTGCCCGTCATTCAAAAAGTTCTTTGGTGTGGGCCTTTTTTGAGGCTAGTGCATCAGATCGCACAGCTGCTGTTTGCAACATATGTCTCAAGCGTATATCGCGTGGCCAAAACATCAGCCGCTTGGGTACCACATGCCTGACCAGACATATGTTGACCTGCCATGCAGCTCGTTGGCAAGCCTACCTCAAAGACCCACACCAAAGAACAAAGCGGACCTCTCCTTGCACCGCATCAGCTGGGATCTCCAACCCCACTATAACTTCAGTCCTCTCTGAAACATGCACTGAGAGGAATGAAGGTGTAGAATTAGGTGTGTCACAGCCAAGTACTTGCGGCCACTCTGCTAGCAGTACACCGACGTCCGATTCTAGCAGGCAAATTTCCCTGCCCCAGCTGCTGGACCGTCGAAAGAAGTTCACTCCCAGCCATCCACATGCCCAGCGGTTGAATGCTAGCTTGGCTAAATTGCTAGCGCTTCAACTGCTGCCTTTTCAGTTGGTAGACTCGGCCCCCTTCCGTGAGTTTGTGCAATGTGCGGTTCCTCAGTGGCAGGTTCCCAAACGCCACTTTTTCTCACGGAAGGCTATTCCGGCTCTCTACCGGCATGTGGAAGGCAATGTCTTGGCCTCGCTGGACAGGGCGGTCAGCGGTAAGGTGCATATTACCACTGACTCATGGTCCAGCAGACATGGACAGGGACGTTACCTTTCTTTCACGGCCCATTGGGTCACTCTTTTGGCAGCTGGGAAGGATGCAGGACAAGGTGCAGTAGTGTTGGAGGTTGTTCCACCGCCACGCCTCCAAAATGCTACTACTGGTTGTGACACACCTCTCTCCTCCACCCCCTCCTCTTCTTCTTCCTCCATGGCCTCTTCCTGTGCTTTGTCCTCTGAACCAGCGGTGCTCCGTAGCCGTTCAAGGGGCTACGCAAGTACGCAGGCAAAAAGATGCCATGCCGTGCTTGCGCTGGTGTGTTTGGGGGACAGAAGCCACACTGGGGCAGAGGTCCTGTCTGCTCTGCAGGGCCAGGCCGAGAGGTGGTTGATGCCACGCCAGCTTAAGCCAGGAATGGTGGTTTGCGACAATGGCACCAACCTCCTCTCCGCCCTCCGACAGGGACAACTGACCCATGTGCCCTGTGTGGCTCACGTCATTAACCTGGTGGTGCAGCGGTTCTTGGGCAGGTACCCGGGCTTACAGGATGTCCTGAGGCAGGCCAGGAAAGTCTGTGTGCATTTCCGCAGATCTTATAATGCCAGTGCTCGCCTGGCTGAGCTGCAAAAGGAGTTGAACCTGCCCAAGAACCGCCTTATATGTGACATGCCCACCAGGTGGAACTCAACGTTGGCCATGCTGCAGCAGCTGCACACGCAGCAGAGGGCCATCAATGAGTACCTGTGCGACTACGGCACCAGGACAGGGTCAGGGGAGCTTGTTTTTTTTTCTCCACGCCAGTGGGGCATGATCAGGGATGCATGCACTGTCCTGGCACCATTTGAGGAGGCCACGAGGATGGTGAGCAGTGACAGTGCATGCATCAGTGACACTGTACCTCTTGTCCACCTGTTGGAGCACACGCTGCGTGGAATAATGGACAGGGCACTTGAGGCAGAACAGAGGCAGGAAGAGGAGGACTTCCTTGCCTCTCAAGGCCCCCTTTACCCAGACAGTGTTCCTTCTGTCCCACCCATCGCACAGGAAGAGGAGGAGGAGGAGGAGGAGGAGGAGGATTGTGTCAGCATGGAGGTGGAGGCTGGCACTCAGCATCATCAGCAGCAGTCTTTTAGGGATGATTTACAGTCCCAAGAAACCAGTGGACTTGTACGTGGCTGGGAGGAGGTGGCTGCGGATCATGTCGTCCTTAGTGACCCAGAGGACTCCGGACCGAATGCCTCAGCTAACCTACGCTGCATGGCCTCCCTGATCCTGCAAAGTCTGCGGAAGGATCCTCGTATTCTTCGGATCAAGGAGAGGGACCATTACTGGCTGGCCACTCTCCTTGATCCACGGTACAAGGGTAAGGTTGCGGACCTTATGTTACCGTCGCAGAGGGAGCAGAGGATGAGACAACTCCGGGAGGCCTTGCAGAAAGGTCTGTGCAACGCGTTCCCAGAGACTGGGAGGTTACAAACTCCTGGTCCTGGACAACGAGTTGCTGAGGCTTCGGCCAGTCAAAGAAGGAGCTGTGGGGAAGGTGGCCGTCTGACCGATGCGTTCAGACAATTCTTTAGTCCGCAGCCCCAAAGTATGATCGATTCCAGCAACCATCGCCAGCGTCTGATAAACATGGTGCAGGAATATCTAGGGGCAAGGTCAGACTTGGACACCTTCCCCACCGAAAATCCTCTGGCTTACTGGGTCTTGAGGATGGATCACTGGCCAGAGCTTGCACAGTATGCAATTGAGCTACTGGCCTGTCCTGCATCCAGCGTTCTTTCGGAACGCACATTCAGTGCTGCTGGAGGATTTGTCACGGATCACAGGGTGCGCCTGTCCACCGACTCGGTTGATCGACTGACTTTCATCAAGATGAACCAGTCTTGGATCACCACCAGCTACCACACACCTGATGCTGATATAACAGACTAATTGATTTTAACATGTCACATCCCTTCAAGACTGATGCTGATGCTGAGTGCCTGTGCTGTTATGTTGACTGGCTATCCTCCTCCTCCGAGTCCTCAATGATACGATTGATGATGATAGCTTGGAAGATCATTTTTGTTTATGGGTGCCGCCACCAGTGGCTAAGGCCCAATTTTTCAGCCCCTGTTTAACAGGGGCGTGTAATTACAATTTTTGAAGCAATACTTTGCAACAGGGCTCATTGCTGTGCTCCAAGTACAGTATCTGTGAGGGGTTGGAGTGTTGTGCCACCAGTGCCTAAGGCCCAATTTTTCAGCCCCTGTTTAACAGGGGCGTGTCATTACAATTTTTGAAGCAATACTTTGCAACAGGGCTCATTGCTGTGCTCCAAGTACAGTATCTGTGAGGGGTTGGAGTGTTGTGCCACCAGTGCCTAAGGCCCAATTTTTCAGCCCCTGTTTAACAGGGGCGTGTCATTACAATTTTTGAAGCAATACTTTGCAACAGGGCTCATTGCTGTGCTCCAAGTACAGTATCTGTGAGGGGTTGCAGTGTTGTGCCACCAGTGCCTAAGGCCCAATTTTTCAGCCCCTGTTCAACAGGGGCATGTAATTACAATTCTTGATCTAATAATTCACAGCAGGGCCCATTGCTGCACCCACCAAGAGTAACTCTGAGGGCTTACAGTGTTGTGGCAACACCACCACCACCACGAAAGGCCCAATTTTTCAGCCCCTGTTCAACAGGGGCATGCAATTACAATTCTTGATCTAATAATTCACAGCAGGGCCCATTGCTGCACCCACCAAGAGTAACTGTCAGGGCTTACAGTGTTGTGGCACCAGCACCACCATCAAAGGCCCAATTTTTACTACCACTGTTCAACAATTATATGTAATTACAATTCCTGATATAATAGTTGACAGCAGGGCGTTCCAGCACCAACCAAGAGTAACTGTGAGTGCTTACAGTGTTGTGCCAACAACAACAACTAAGGGGCCTATTTCTGCAGAGTATATACGGCAGGTCCCTACTTTCAAACATCCAACTTACAAACGACTCCTACTTGCAAACGCAAGAAGACAACAGGAAGTGAGAGGAAATCTACCCCTAGGAAGGAAAATTCTCTCCTGTAAGAATTAATATGGGAGAAAGGTGTCTCCTCTGTACTGATGCTTTATCACCAATCCTTGTTTCAAGAAAAACACCACATTTCAAAAACAGTTGTCATTGGGACGGAAAGTGAGGTGAAATGTTCTGAACAGGGGCACAGACAGCAAAACAAATGTTACAGGGGTGATAACCCTTACCTATGTTTTCCAAAAAGTTTAAAAATAGATTTTTGGGCTGGAGCTACACTTAAACAATGTACCTGTTCAAAATTACAAACACATTCTACATAAGAACAAACCTACAGTCCCTGTCTTGTATGCACCGCCTGTATACGGCTGTTCAGAGTATATAGGGCCTTTTTTATTTTGTGTGCGGTGTTCCCCTTAATATCCATACAAGACCCAAAGGGGCTGGTAATGGGCTGGGGTAGGGGGGGGGGGGGTCATGGGGTAGCTATGCCATTTTTCTTAAAGATTTTCATCCATATTACCGGGACCAGACATTACATTAAAGCCGCAAGCAGTTTTAAATGGCTTTTTTTTCCTTTAGAAGTGTCATTTTGTGCAGGGACAGTTCTAAACACGGGAAACACGTGGCACTTCACAGGCATACTTTAGACACCCCCCAGGTACGATATTTAAAGGAATATTTGACTTTTTTTTTTTCACTTTATGCATCATTAAAATGACTGCTCCCGAAAAACGACCGTTTTTAAAACTTCTTTTTGCATTGATACATGTCCCCTGGTGCAGAACCCGGGTTCCCAAACCCTTTTTAGGACAATAACATGCATAATAGTCGTTATAATTAGCACTTTAGAATTCGAACGTTCGCATCCATTGTATTTAATAGGGTTCTAATGTTCGTACGAACTTTCGGTCCGTTCGCGGGTTCTGGTGCGAACCGAACCCAGGGGTGTTCGGCTCATCACTAGTTGTGGGAGATTAGCTCGTGGGGATCACCTTTTCTCAGAATGCAGGTCAGCGTACAGGCAGTTTCTTTAAAACCTGGCATATTGCCAGCTTTATTTACAAGTGGTTTGCAATAGTCATACAAAATAAACAAAACAGTAAATCAAATCCTAAACTAAACAGTAACCGCTCTCTATACGGTGAGGGGCTGGCCCCCATCACCCTCAAAACACAAGGTGAAGCAAACCTTTCTTTTCCAATCCAACAAACAGAGCTCTTCTGACTCAGGTTCCCCTCTGAGTCTTAGGTCAGAGCCTTGCTGTGTTCTCTTCCTGGTCTTTTAACTTCCAGTGTGGACGCAGGTGGATCAGAACATAAGGACCGGAACCCAGCCTGCCACAGAGGCTGAAAAAACCGGACCGGATTCCCGTTCAGTCCCTTACAATGGACCGAATGCGAGGTGAAATGTAGCGATTGTCATATATCTCACCTCGCATACCGTTACATAGTAAAAAAAATAAAATAATAAAAATCTTTCCCATAGTTTGTAGACGCTAGAACTTTTGCGCAAACCATAAATATACGCTTGTTTCAATTTTTTTTTACCAAAAATATGTAGAAGAATACATATTGGCCTAAACCAGGGGTGCCCAACCTTTTGAAGAGCGAGGGCCACTTTAGCGACTTGGCAGCTGGTCGTGGGCCACAATGAGCAGAGCGGGCAGATGACAGGTCTGTATCCACTCTTCATATGCAGAGCATATAGGGATCAGCCCGCTCTACCCTATGGGCCCTCCGATCCGCCCAGACGGGCACACAAAAGACCGCTGAACTTTTGACTGCTAAGAACGCGGTGATGTCAAAGACTACTACAAGCTGACAAAATGATGTTCTATGCTTCTATGCTTCCGCGCATGCATTGAATTGTTTACGAACATGCATGTTTTTTTTCCCCTCGGGAAAGCATACACACAACGGTTTTCACAACGGGAAAAAGACCGCCGGGAATCCCAGCGGGAAAAAAGAGAACAAGTTCTCTTTTTTTCCCCGCACGCAGTTTTCTCATCGGGAAAACTGTGATGGAGCATATACACGGCCGGTTTTCCCGGCCAAAAACTGTCATGGCAGTTTTCCCAACAGGAAAACCGGTCCTGTGTACGAGGCATCAGGCTGCTTTCACACTGATGCACTGTGGTTTACTTGCACCTTAACTGACCTCAATCTTCACTTATTCTTCAGGATTCCACAGGGATCGCTGGCTGCTGCTGTCTCCTAGATGGGTATGGCTGGTGGCTGCTGCTGGCTGTCTTTCAGGGCAGGTAAGGCTGGTGGGTCCTGCTGGCTGGTACTGTTGGCTGGTATTAATGGGTACTGCTTTCTGGTACTGGTGGGTACCACTGGCTGGTTCTGGTGGGTACTTCTGGAAAATACTGCTGGCTGGTACTGGCAAGTACTAATGGTGAGTACTAGTGGGTACTGCTGGCTGGTACTGGTGGGTACTGCTGGCAAGTACTGCTGGCTGGTACTGGGAAGTACTGCTGGTGAGTACTGGTGGATACTTCTGGCTGGTACTGCTGGTGAGTACTGGTGGGTACTGCTGGCTGGGTACTGGAGGGTACTGTTGTCTGGTACTGGTGGGTACTGCTGGCTGGTACTGGTGGGTACTGCTGGCTGGTACTTCTAGGTACTGGTGGGTATTGCTGGCTGCTACTTCTGGGTACTGGTGGGTACTGCTGGCTGGTACTTCTGGGCACTGGTGGGTAATTTTTGGTACTGCTTGGTGGTGTTTGTGGGTACTGGTGGCTGGTACTTCTTGGTATTGCTGGCTGGTATTTCGGGGGAACTTTTTGATACTGCTGGGTGGTGCTTGTGGGTACTGCTTTCTGGTACTTCTGGGTACTGGTGGCTGGTACTTCTGGGTGGTAGTTTTGGGTACTGGTGGGTGGTGCTTCTGGGTATTGGGTGGTACTGCTGGCTGGTACATCTGGGTACTGGTGGGTACTGGTGGGTGGTGCCGGCTGGTACTTCTGGGTTCTGCTGGCTGGTACTTCTGGGTACTAATGGCTGGTACTTCTGGATACTGGTGTGTGGTACTTCTGGGTACTGCTGTGTGGTACAGCTGGGTACTGATGTGTGGTACTTATGGCTACTGGTGGGTACTACTGGGCACTGCTGTCTAGTATACTGGTGGCTGATTCTTGATCCCCATACCTGCCATCAGTGTGACAGGAGCGGCGCTGAAGGAAACATACGGCTGCTGTAGAGAGCAGAGCCAATGCTTCCTGTATCATGCTGGGAACTGTCACAGGCGGAGCACATTTGGTATCACTCCGCCTGAGACAGAAGCCGGCGCTATACAGAAAGAATCGGCTCTGCTCTCTACAGCAGCCGTATGCTTCCTCCAGCGCCGGTTCGGATCGTCCCGCTGATGCTCGGGGTTGGCGGGTCAGAAACCCGCAATCTGGGCTTGCCGACCCGCCATCCCAGAGCAGGAAGTGGCGGGCCACATCAGAGGACGCTGTGGGCCACATGTGGCCCGCGGGCCAGCGGTTGGGCACCCATGGCCTAAACTGATAAAGAAATGTGTTTTTGTTTTTTTTATTTGGGGGATATTAATTATAGCAAAAAAGTAAAAAATATTGGTATTTGCTATAACCAGGTAATAAAATGTCTGTCTTTCAAAGCCACCAAGATGATTTCATAAATTTCTTTGCACAGGTTGACAATCTTGTTTTCTGTACTGACACTGACGTTTTGTTCAGAGCTTTGGGTTGTGAGCAAGATCTACTAGAAACTCATATATTTATTGATTAATCAAAGTACACTAATTACAAGGAACGGTCCCCATGTTCGAGTCAAACGTAAGACGAACATCGGGTGTTCGTTTGCTCGCAAACTAACCAAATATATGGAGCGTTCGCAGCAAATTTGAGCGCCACGGGGCGCCCATAATGCACTGCGAGATTGCAATGCATTGATGGCTGCTGACTGACCAAAGTATGCACCTGACCTGCATGCTTTGGCCAATCACAGCGCGATTTGCTGTGAGGACCATGATTGGCCAAGGCCTTTTTTGCCACAAGACTGGTGGCCTAGGATGTCTAAGGGTACTTTATCAATATCAGTTGCTAGTATGTATTACAAAGGAACATAGGAGTAGCTTCAGGGGACGCAGGGGTCACAATGGATACCCTGCCCATGCTGCAAGGTGCCCGTGCGGCCTCCCTGTGACAGATCTGATCTATGTGTATCCGCCCTCACACCTATCCCTACTCTTATCAGTGGAGCGTCTAGAAATGGTGTGTGTACAGAACTAGAAATGTTGCAGTTGTATGACACCACCACCATTTTGTTGGTTGGACACAATTGTTCATAATTTAGTTGTACACTACAGTCGATAACCAAGATGATGGCAGCGGTTCTATGTAAAGGTGACACTTCCAGTTTCAGGCTCACACCATTCCTGGAGGTCCTGCTAATAAGAATAGGAATGAGAAGTGTGGGGGAGGACAGAGGGGACAGGCAAGAGCAATAAAGACTGTGGGGGACATATAGGGTGCTGCACTGGGGTTTATATAATGTATAAAATATGCTCTGGATCAAAACCCCCTTTGCCCCGAGCCTAATATCGGCTGTGTGGGCAGCTATGGCGGTAGTTCTGCTACTGATACCACCACTAAATGTCTGTGCCTACTGTTAGGTTTCCCTAATCTTGTAAGCTATGCTATGAAATCTCTTCATCTTTAATATGATTGCAGAACACTGTTATCTCACTTTCTCGACTCAATATGACCCACATGACCTGTGGGTAATAACTAATGATTAGGGATGAGCTCGGTGTTCGAGTCGAACATACGTTCGACTCGAACATCGGCTGTTCGACCGTTCGGCGAACATCGAACGATTTGGGCCGTTCGCGCCAAATTCGAGTGACGCGAACAGCCCACAATACACTGCGCCATCGCAGTGCAATCCCGGCGCTGTGATTGGCCAAGTATGCACTGTGACCCCGCATGCTTGGCCAATCACAGCGCCGGCAGCTAGGAGAGCCATAATTGGCCACAGGCAGGTTGCCTGTGGCCAATTATAGCTCAGGGGGTTTAGCACATGCCCCACACTATAAAAGGGCGCCAGCGCGGCGGCCTTGTGTAGTGTGTTCCGGTGCAGGGAAAGAGAAGGATAGGCAGGGACAGTGTTGATTAGGCTTGTGCAATTTGTTTCGTAACAAATCGAAATTCGTCTGAATTTAGCAACTTTCGGACATTCGGAAGCATTCGAATTTCCGAACAAAGCAATTACGAATAAAACCGAATCCGAAATAAATTATACCGCAAAATAGCGAATGCCCGAATGTCTTCGGCATAATTCGTTATGAAAAAAGTTACGAATGTACGAATCCATTCGAAGCACAATAACACTCACTCTGCTCTCTGCTTCTCCCTCACCATGCTGAACTCCCTCTCAAAATGGTGTACAGGGGGCGGAGGCTATAGCCGCATGAAAAAACGAAAGTAAAATACGAGATTTCGAATCCATTCGAAGCACAATAACACTCACTCTGCTCTGCTCTCTGCTTCTCCCTCACCGTGCTGAACCCTCTCAAAATGGTGTACAGGGGCGGAGCCTATAGCCGCATGTAAAAAACGAAAGTAAAATACGAGAATTCGAATCGTTACAAATAACCGCTATGTATTTAGAAAAGTACAAATCCATTCGAAGCACATTAGGCATAATAGGCAGCGTCGTTGTGAGAGAGACACGGAAAATTACGAATCAACGAACCCAAAAAAAGTTACGAAAGTAGGAGTTGTGTCCAGAATCAACGAAAAACAACGTACTCTACCGAAAGTACGAATTATAAAGCAACAAAAAATTCAACGAAAAATGTCGCTTGCGAAAATACGAATTAGTCCGAACACGAAAAATCCCGTCTAGCAAAATTACGAATGATTACGAATCAACAGGACCGGAAAGAAACGAACCGAAACGGAACAAATTTTTCCGTTGTGCACAAGTCTAGTGTTGATATTCTTTGTGCTATTCTTGTGTGCAGGGAGAGAGAAGGATAGGCAGGGAGAGTGTCAGTGTCATATTCTTTGCTAAGCCTTGTGTGCAGGGAGAGAGAAGGATAGGCAGGGGACAGTGTAAGTGTCATATTCTTTGCTAAACCTTGTGTGCAGGAAGTTAGCCCGTATTGCTGTGTTTTCCTGGTGTGTTACACCAACAGGCATTTGCAGCACTTACAGCGGGCGGAGTGTGCCTCCTGCACATTATACACCTGAAGTTAGCCCGTATTGCTGTGTTTTCCTGGTGTGTTACACCAACAGGCATTTGCAGCACTTACAGTGGGCGGAGTGTGCCTCCTGCACATTATACACCTGAAGTTAGCCCATATTGCTGTGTTTTCCTGGTGTGTTACACCAACAGGCATTTGCAGCACTTACAGCTGGTGGAGTGTGCCTCCTGCACATTATACATCTGAAGTTAGCCCGTATTGCTGTGTTTTCCTGGTGTGTTACACCGACAGGCATTTGCAGCACTTACAGCGGGCGGAGTGTGCCTCCTGCACATTATACACCTGAAGTTAGCCCGTATTGCTGTGTTTTCCTGGTGTGTTACACCAACAGGCATTTGCAGCACTTACAGCGGGCGGAGTGTGCCTCCTGCACATTATACACCTGAAGTTAGCCTGTATTGCTGTGTTTTCCTGGTGTGTTACACCAACAGGCATTTGCAGCACTTACAGCGGGCGGAGTGTGCCTCCTGCACATTATACACCTGAAGTTAGCCCGCAATTGCTGTGTTTTCCTGGTGTGTTACACCAACAGGCATTTGTAGTGTCATGGATATGCATTAATGTCTGTCTGCCATCTTACCTTCCTCCTCATGTGTTCATCTAGAGACCAGACCTCCTTCACCTGGCTTCCTTTATAATCTCCTCCCAGCCTGACTCCACCCCAGGCCCTATCACAGAACACTATATTAACCTGTGTACTGCAAGCCTGCTTTGCTGATCAACGTGTTTGTTAGGCATTGTGTGTTTGGGTTCCTGCCTGCCGTGTGCTACGTCTGTCTCTCTGTTACGTTATTGGCTTGTCCCCGACTATCCCTGTCTGCTCGTGACCCTTGACCTTCGGCTCGTTCTTCGTTATCCTTGTCTGCTTGTGGCCCCTGACCTTCAGCTTGTTATTCGGTTCTCTCTATCGTGTGCTGCTGCTTCCCCTCTTTTCCCCTTATCCTACGGGGCGTGAGCTAGGAAACTCCAGGGGCCGCGACCTGGTCCCAGCCTGCAGCATAACATCCTCACCACTAGAGGCCCTGGAGAAGACCAGCTGGGTCTTAGACTCCGCGCCCTGGGGAATCTTGGCTCTCGCTTCCGTTAGGATCCCGGTTGTGCTCCTCTGGTCCCGCTTTCCACAACCACCCAGTTTCCTATCCGCAGAAGCCAGCCATAGGGTTCACTACCTCGCGGTGCACTCCTGTCCCCCTACGGTGTGCATCTGTCACCTGGCCACAGGTGACCCTGACAGTTTGATCAGCCATGAACCCGGCTGACATCCCGCTTCCCGCGGATGATCCATTGCAGTGCATAGTTCGCAGACTTGAGACCCAGGAATCAAATCAGACCCAGGTGATGCGATTCCTCCAGGATCTGGCTTCTCGATTCGAGCAGCTTCAGGTCTCCTTGGGAACCCCGAATCCGCAACCCCAAGTACAACCAGCGGCTGTACCTATCGCACCAGTCGCAGCCTCACACTCACTAAGATTGCCAGCTCCGTTCCGTTTCTCTGGGGACTCCAAGGCCTGCAGGGGGTTTCTCAGCCAATGCACAATTCATTTTGAGCTTCAGCCTCAAAGCTTCCTGTCTGACCGGGCTAAGGTAGCCTATATCATTTCCCTCCTCTCCGGTGAAGCTTTGGCCTGGGCTGCCCCCCTGTGGGAGAGGAACGATCTGGTGGTTTCCAGTCTGTCCGATTTCTTGAAGCTCTTTCGTAATATCTTCGAAGAGCCGGCTCGGGCTTCTTCAGCGGCTAGTGCTGTCTTACGTCTTCGCCAAGAATCTAGTTCAGTGGGGCAATATGCTCTTCAGTTCCGTATCCACACAGCTGAATTGAGCTGGAATAATGAGGCCCTGGTCGCTACCTTTTTACATGGCCTCTCTGACCGAGTGAAAGACGAATTAGCGGGAAGAGCCATTCCCGTCGGTCTGGACGATGTAATTTCATTATGCAACCAGATCGACATTCGTTTTCAAGAGAGGTCCTTAGAAAAAAGACGCCAGCAGTCTCTGGGTCCTAGCCAGTCTGAGCTCCCCTCCCTTCATTCCGTGGAGCATCCTCTACCTGCTAAAGAACCTATGCAGCTGGGCCGGACCAGACTAACCCCCGAAGAACGTGCTAGGCGCAGAACTCTGGGCTTGTGCCTCTATTGTGGGGGCAAGGGTCATTTTCGTGACTCCTGCTCGCTTCGTCCGGGAAACGCTCGGGTCTAATACATTTGGAAGGTGGAGTATTGGACCCAGAAACATCACCTTCTCGCCTGCTCTTGCCGGTGTTCCTTCATGTAGGCACTTCTCCTCAGTCAACCCTTGCATACCTGGATTCCGGGGCTGCCGGCAATTTTATGGATTGGAGAACTGCTTCTTCTATGAAGCTTACACTTTCACCTCTCACTACCCCATTGGTAGTCTCGGCAATTGATGGCACTGTTCTCCCAGGGGGCCCTATTCGCTTCCAGACGCTACCCATTAGGATGTCGGTAGGGATTCTCCACCAGGAGTGGATATCCTTTCTTATTCTACCCAAGGCCTCTACCCCAGTTGTATTGGGCCTCCCTTGGCTACAGCTCCACTCTCCACATGTGGACTGGGTCTCTGGGCAGATCCTGGCCTGGGGTTCCTCATGTTTCTCGTCGTGTCTTCTCAAGGTGACCCCCAAGGAGAGTCTTCCGGTTGCTGCCACTTCTGTTTCTTCTGATCTTCCTGCTGCATACAGCGATTACCGGGATGTGTTCTGTAAAAAATCAGCTGAGGTGCTTCCTCCCCACAGGTCTTTTGACTGTGCTATTGATCTTGTCCCCGAGCAACTCTACCCAGGGGTCGTACCTACCCTCTGTCCATCCCAGAGACCCAGGCCATGTCGGAGTATGTCGCAGAGAATCTGGAGAGAGGTTTCATCCGGAAATCCTCATCGCCTGCAGGGGCAGGGTTCCTTTTTGTTGCCAAAAAGGATGGTACCTTAAGACCCTGCATCGATTATCGGGGTTTAAATGCGGTTACTATTAAAAATCGATACCCCTTACCCTTAATATCTGAGCTATTCGATAGGTTGAAGGGTGCCTCCATTTTCACCAAGTTGGATCTCAGAGGCGCGTACAATCTCATTCGAATACGGGAGGATGACGAATGGAAGACTGCATTCAACACTAGAGACGGGCATTACGAATATCTGGTGATGCCTTTTGGTCTGTGTAATGCTCCAGCCGTGTTTCAAAACTTTGTCAATGAAATCTTCAGAGATCTGCTGTACCAGTTTGTTGTCATCTATCTGGATGACATTCTGATCTTTTCTGAAAATCTGCTCGTCCACAGAAACCATGTCCGCACTGTACTTCAACGTCTTAGAGAGAACAATCTCTATGCCAAGCTGGAGAAATGTTCCTTTGAATGTTCTGAGGTCCTGTTTTTGGGGTGCTTCGTCTCATGTTCGGGGCTTCGTATGGACCCTGGGAAGGTCTTGGCTATCACCAACTGGCCTCTTCCTGCTAGCCTCAAGGCCACACAGCGCTTTCTTGGCTTCACTAATTATTATAGGCAGTTCATAAGGAATTACTCTTCCATTGCTGCGCCTATTATCGCTTTGACCAAGAAGGGTGTGAATGCCAGAGACTGGCCTCCCGAAGCTGTCTCTGCATTTCACAACCTGAAACAGGCCTTTGTTTCTGGCCCCCTCTTGAGGAGACCAAATCCTGGGAATGCATTTTTTATTGAAGTGGACGCTTCCTCAATGGGGGTGGGAGCTGTGCTTCTTCAAATCTTTGAGAAGAGACGCCAACCATGTGCGTTCTTCTCCAAAAAAAATTCTCAGGCAGAGAGGAATTATGCCATCGGTGATCTGGAACTTCTCGCAATTAAATTGGCGTTAGAGGAGTGGCGTCATCTCTTGGAGGGTTCCCCTCACTCCATAACGATCTTTACCGATCACAAGAATTTACAGTATCTACAGAATGCTAAACGTCTGAATCCTAGACAGGCCAGGTGGAGTCTCTTCTTTGCCCATTTTAATTTCACGATTACCTACAAACCTGGTTCCTGCAACGGTCGGGCTGATGCGCTCTCTAGGTCATTTGACACTTTGGACGAGGAGTCCGCCCCTGAACCTGAGCCGATCATTCCCACCTCATGCATTGTTGCCCACTCTACCACCCTGAAGTCTAAAATTCCGCCTGGTAAGACCTTTGTCCCCACTGAGCTAAGAGCTAAGATCCTTCGTTGGGGACATGATTCCAAGGTGGCAGGGCATTCTGGATTCCTCCGATCCTTCCTACTCATCAGTCGTCATTACTGGTGGCCTAATCTCCGCTCAGACGTCAAAGACTACGTTAAAGCTTGTCATGTCTGTGCTCAGTCCAAATCCTCCACACAAGCTCCTGCTGGTCTCCTCATGCCCTTGCCCATTCCTAAGGAACCCTGGGCCCATATTGCCATGGATTTTATCACCGATCTCCCACTGTCTGAGAATAATACAGTCATTTGGGTGGTAATCGATCGATTCTCCAAGATGGCTCATTTTGTTCCTCTTCCTGGTCTTCCTTCTGCCCCTGCCTTGGTTCCCATTTTCATTCGGGAAATTCTCTGCCTACATGGGGTCCCTTCTCATATTGTTTCCGACAGGGGAGTCCAATTCACGTCTCGTTTTTGGAGAGCCTTTTGCAAATCCCTCAATATTGTCTTGGATTTTTCTTCTTCTTACCATCCCCAATCCAATGGACAGACTGAGAGGGTTAATCAGGAGTTAGAGGTCTTTCTTCGCACCTTTGTGTCTTCTCATCATGACGATTGGTCCTCTCTACTCCCGTGGGCAGAATTCTCCCATAACAATCATGTGAATACCAGTTCGCAGAAGACACCCTTTTTCACAGTTTATGGAAAACACCCTCAACTTCCTCTTCCCATGATCTGTTCTCCAGACATTCCAGCTTTGGCTTCGGTTCAGGAGTCTCTCAATTCCGTTTGGGGGTCACGTTCATGATTCCCTCCGGGCAGCTGCTGAAAAATTCAAAGGCTTTGCCGACCGCCGCAGGCGTAAACCGCCTTCTCTTCAGCCAGGGAACAAAGTCTGGCTCTCTACCGGGAACATCAAGCTCCGAGTTCCTTCTCTGAAGTTTGCTCCACGATTCATCGGTCCATACACGGTAACTGCTAAACTGAATCCGGTTTGTTTCAAACTCCAGATTCCTAAGAGCCTTAAAATCACTAACTCCTTTCATGTTGCTCTTCTAAAGCCTTTAGTCCTCAATAAATTCTCTCGTCCTCTCCCTACCGCGGCGCCTGTCTCTGAGGATAATCAGGAGTACGAGATCAGTCAAATTCTGGACTCCCGACTCTGTAAAGGCGTTCTTCAGTACCTCGTTCATTGGAAAGGGTTTGGTCCTGAGGAGAGGTCTTGGATCACTGCATCTGAGGTCTTTGCACCTCGTCTGTTAAAGGAGTTTCATCTGAAGTTTCCCTCTAAACCTGGGCCCAGGCGGGGAAGGGGGAGGCCTCGTAAGACGGAGGGTACTGTCATGGATATGCATTAATGTCTGTCTGCCATCTTACCTTCCTCCTCATGTGTTCATCTAGAGACCAGACCTCCTTCACCTGGCTTCCTTTATAATCTCCTCCCAGCCTGACTCCACCCCAGGCCCTATCACAGAACACTATATTAACCTGTGCACTGCAAGCCTGCTTTGCTGATCAACGTGTTTGTTAGGCATTGTGTGTTTGGGTTCCTGCCTGCCGTGTGCTACGTCTGTCTCTCTGTTACGTTATTGGCTTGTCCCCGACTATCCCTGTCTGCTCGTGACCCTTGACCTTCGGCTCGTTCTTCGTTATCCTTGTCTGCTTGTGGCCCCTGACCTTCAGCTTGTTATTCGGTTCTCTCTATCGTGTGCTGCTGCTTCCCCTCTTTTCCCCTTATCCTACGGGGCGTGAGCTAGGAAACTCCAGGGGCTGCGACCTGGTCCCAGCCTGCAGCGTAACATCCTCACCACTAGAGGCCCTGGAGAAGACCAGCTGGGTCTTAGACTCCGCGCCCTGGGGAATCTTGGCTCTCGCTTCCGTTAGGATCCCGGTTGTGCTCCTCTGGTCCCGCTTTCCACAACCACCCAGTTTCCTATCCGCAGAAGCCAGCCATAGGGTTCACTACCTCGCGGTGCACTCCTGTCCCCCTACGGTGTGCATCTGTCACCTGGCCACAGGTGACCCTGACATGTAGCACTTACAGCGGGCGGAGTGTGCCTCCTGCACATTATACACCTGAAGTTAGCCTGTATTGCTGTGTTTTCCTGGTGTGTTACACCAACAGGCATTTGCAGCACTTACAGCGGGCGGAGTGTGCCTCCTGCACATTATACACCTGAAGTTAGCCCGTATTTCTGTGTTTTCCTGGTGTGTTACACCAACAGGCATTTGCAGCACTTACAGCGGGCGGAGTGTGCCTCCTGCACATTATACACCTGAAGTTAGCCCGTATTGCTGTGTTTTCCTGGTGTGTTACACCGACAGGCATTTGCAGCACTTACAGCGGGCGGAGTGTGCCTCCTGCACATTATACACCTGAAGTTAGCCCGTATTGCTGTGTTTTCCTGGTGTGTTACACCAACAGGCATTTGCAGTACTTACAGCAGGCGGAGTGTGCCTCCTGCACATTATACACCTGAAGTTAGCCCGTATTGCTGTGTTTTCCTGGTGTGTTACACTAACAGACATTTGCGGCACTTACAGCGGGCGGAGTGTCAGTAGCTGTGAGACCTTGGAGAGAGAGGACGTGCCTGTAGGGAGCTCCTGGAGCTCCAGGAGGAGGGGGTGTGATGGCCTCCTCCAGCCCAGGATCGGGGCAGCTTTCCCAGTCCGATGTTGCTGCCTCCTCCCTGGGGATTAAGGACTTATCCAGGGAGGAGATGCTTTTTCTACGCACTCAATTTGAGCTTATGGATTGGACCCTGCCCCAGCCTGGGGAGGGTCCTGCAAAGTTGCTAAGAAGGGTTGAAAGGGTCAAGGACTTCATCCAGAAGGCCAGCCGGGCCTTCTGTGGGAGGACCGCAGTCCTAACGGATTTGAGGAACAGAAGGGACCGGGCCAGCAGCTTGAGAAGAGGCGAGTATGCTGAGGACATTAAACTTTTAAAAGGTCAAAATAACGACCTGTGGGCCCTGCTTGGTGGGCTATGTGAGAGAGGCAGTGGGGAGACAGAGTTCCTCCTAGAAGTGAGGACTGAGCTCCGGAGAGCGAGTAAGGAGGGCTCCCAGGCTGCCAGGCGTAATAGCCAGAAAAAACCGCAGGACCATCCGCAACCTCAAGAGCCTGTGGAGGTGGTAAGCCCCGGTGATGGCCCTGAAGGTGAAGATGGGATGGAGGTATGTGGGGGGGGGGGAAATGTGTGTTGTGCCATGGTCTCCCTAAGCCAGGGGAAGCCATTGGTTATCCCCGACTCTCGTCCTTGACTTACTCTGAGGTGGTGTACGGCGACTTTAGGGTTCACAGAGGGTTTGAGTTATCGTCACTTTATTTAGCTAGCTTAGTGGCTCTCTATTACACATGGCACGCTCTGTGTTTGGTGTCCACTAGGGGCAAAGTCCTGTCCACGCATGAGGTGGTGGGTGATATCTTTCGGGAGTTGGTGAAGGTAAGGAGTCTTGAGAGGGAAAGGGTTGGAGCCAATAGGAGTGCCCGGTTGTGGAGGGGTTTCTCCTTCCGGCCTCCTTGAGGACTCTGGGCCTTTTTCTTTCAGGGGTGGTTCTTTCTGTCCTTTTCACCCCCCTTAGATTTTGGGTTCTTTTTAAAAAAAAATAGGGCTTGCAGGCATTCTAGACCTTATTTGCGTTCTCGCCTGTAAGTAACCGGTGGGTGGTTGGTGTTAGCGTTTAGGTCTGGTGTTAGTGTTAGGTTTGATGTGTGTTAGTAATAGGATTTCGTAAGATTAGTGGGTGAAGTGTTCTTTTTCTTGTATTTTAGGATTTCGGATATATATAATGAGAAACCCACATGTGGGTGGTCGGAAAGTGGGTAAGGGTGGTGGTGGTGAGTTTTGGTAACGTGTGTTAGTTTGATGTGTTAGGGTTTCTTTAATGTATATGTTATTTCTTTTTGTATATATACTGGCAGTAGTTTTTAAAATAAACAAAAATTTACGGCGGTCGGAGTGTGCCTCCTGCACATTATACATCTGAAGTTAGCCCGTATTGCTGTGTTTTCCTGGTGTGTTACACCAACAGGCATTTGCAGCACTTACAGCGGGCGGAGTGTGCCTCCTGCACATTATACACCTGAAGTTAGCCCGTATTGCTGTGTTTTCCTGGTGTGTTACACCAACAGGCATTTGCAGCACTTACAGCGGGCGGAGTGTGCCTCCTGCACATTATACACCTGAAGTTAGCCCGTATTGCTGTGTTTTCCTGGTGTGTTACACCAACAGGCATTTGCAGCACTTACAGCGGGCAGAGTGTGCCTCCTGCACATTATACACCTGAAGTTAGCCTGTATTGCTGTGTTTTCCTGGTGTGTTACACCAACAGGCATTTGCAGCACTTACAGCGGGCGGAGTGTGCCTCCTGCACATTATACACCTGAAGTTAGCCTGTATTGCTGTGTTTTTCTGGTGTGTTACACTAGTGATGAGCCGAACACCCCCGGGTTCGGTTCGCACCAGAACCCGCGAACGGACTGAAAGTTCGTACGAACATTAGAACCCTATTAAATACAATGGATGCGAACGTTCGAATTCTAAAGTGCTAATTATAACAACTATTATGCATGTTATTGTCCTAAAAAGGGTTTGGGAACCCGGGTTGTGCACCAGGGGACATGTATCAATGCAAAAAGAAGTTTTAAAAACGGTCGTTTTTCGGGAGCAGTCATTTTAATGATGCATAAAGTGAAAAAAAAAAAGTCAAATATTCCTTTAAATATCGTACCTGGGGGGTGTCTAAAGTATGCCTGTGAAGTGCCACGTGTTTCCCGTGTTTAGAACTGTCCCTGCACAAAATGACACTTCTAAAGGAAAAAAAAGCCATTTAACCTCCCTAGCGGTAATCCCGAGCGTGACTCGGGGTTGTTTTTTTATGCTAGGATCGGTAACCCCGAGTCACGCTCGGGGTAGACATTGCAGAGCTCGCAGCGGAGTTTCCCTACCTTCTCCTGGCGATCCAGCGATGATGTCCTCTGCTGTGATCGCCAGCGAGATCTCCGGCGAGTGTCGGCACTTTCGACCCCATCTGACTTCCTAGTTCCGTTCCCTGCGAGCCGCAGCGGCGCAAGGGAGCGGAACTGGGCGGCAAATTCAAAAAGGTAAACACATAGTATACATACAGTATACTGTAATCTTACTGATTACAGTACTGTATGTAATAATTACACACCCCCTTGGTCCCTAGTGGTCTGTCCAGTGTCCTGCATGCACTTTTATATAATAAAAATCGTTCTTTCTGCCTGTAAACTGGGGATTGTCCATAGCAACCAAAAAGTGTCCCTTTATGTCAAAAGTGGTTTTAGACCAACTAGAAAACAGCGATAATAAATTAGAATCACTCGCAGAATTGAGCGATAGCGATTTGTGGGGAAATTCGTCATCAAACACTAAATCTAATGACAGCGACAATTCTGCAACTGAGCAAATTTCAGTGTTTTTGATTTGATTACATTATTGAATAATTTTTATTATAATTAGATTACTATTTTTTATAATTATTTATAGTTATTTATTATATTATAATTTATAATTTTGTGTTTCATATTTATCATACCCGGGATGTTTACTAGACTCTGGTTTGCTTAGGTTTAAGTAAGTAATTACTAAGAATCGCAGGCCTATAATACATAACACCAAATTTTCATGCAAAATAATTGTACCGCTTTTGGTACATAATTCCAGAAAGAATCATACCGCCAGGGAGGTTAAAACTGCTTGCGGCTTTAATGTAATGTCTGGTCCCGGTAATATGGATGAAAATCTTTAAGAAAAATGGCATAGCTACCCCATGACCCCCCCCCTACCCCAGCCCATTACCAGCCCCTTTGGGTCTTGTATGGATATTAAGGGGAACCCCGCACATAAAATAAAAAAGGCCCTATATACTCTGAACAGCCGTATACAGGCGGTGCATACAAGACAGGGACTGTAGGTTTGTTCTTATGTAGAATCTGTTTGTAATTTTGAACAGGTACATTGTTTAAGTGTAGCTCCAGCCCAAAAATCTATTTTTAAACTTTTTGGAAAACATAGGTAAGGGTTATCACCCCTGTAACATTTGTTTTGCTGTCTGTGCCCCTGTTCAGAACATTTCACCTCACTTTCCGTCCCAATGACAACTGTTTTTGAAATGTGGTGTTTTTCTTGAAACAAGGATTGCTGATAAAGCATCAGTACAGAGGAGACACCTTTCTCCCATATTAATTCTTACAGGAGAGAATTTTCCTTCCAAGGGGTAGATTTCCTCTCACTTCCTGTTGTCTTCTTGCGTTTGCAAGTAGGAGTCGTTTGTAAGTTGGATGTTTGAAAGTAGGGACCTGCCGTATATACTCTGCAGAAATAGGCCCCTTAGTTGTTGGTGTTGGCACAACACTGTAAGCACTCACAGTTACTCTTGGTTGGTGCTGGAACGCCCTGCTGTCAACTATTATATCAGGAATTGTAATTACATATAATTGTTGAACAGTGGTAGTAAAAATTGGGCCTTTGATGGTGGTGCTGGTGCCACAACACTGTAAGCCCTGACAGTTACTCTTGGTGGGTGCAGCAATGGGCCCTGCTGTGAATTATTAGATCAAGAATTGTAATTGCATGCCCCTGTTGAACAGGGGCTGAAAAATTGGGCCTTTCGTGGTGGTGGTGGTGGTGGCGTTGCCACAACACTGTAAGCCCTCAGAGTTACTCTTGGTGGGTGCAGGAATGGGCCCTGCTGTGAATTATTAGATCAAGAATTGTAATTACATGCCCCTTTTGAACAGGGGCTGAAAAATTGGGCCTTTCGTGGTGGTGGTGGTGGTGGTGGCGTTGCCACAACACTGTAAGCCCTCAGAGTTACTCTTGGTGGGTGCAGGAATGGGCCCTGCTGTGAATTATTAGATCAAGAATTGTAATTACATGCCCCTTTTGAACAGGGGCTGAAAAATTGGGCCTTTCGTGGTGGTGGTGGCGTTGCCACAACACTGTAAGCCCTCAGAGTTACTCTTGGTGGGTGCAGCAATGGGCCCTGCTGTGAATTATTAGATCAAGAATTGTAATTACATGCCCCTGTTGAACAGGGGCTGAAAAATTGGGCCTTAGGCACTGGTGGCACAACACTACAACCCCTCACAGATACTGTACTTGGAGCACAGCAATGAGCCCTGTTGCAAAGTATTGCTTCAAAAATTGTAATGACACGCCCCTGTTAAACAGGGGCTGAAAAATTGGGCCTTAGGCACTGGTGCCACAACACTCCAACCCCTCACAGATACTGTACTTGGAGCACAGCAATGAGCCCTATGGCAAATTATTGCTAAAAAAATTGTAATTACACGCCCCTGTAAAACAGGGGCTGAAAAATTGGGCCTTAGCCACTGGTGGCGGCACCCATAAACAAAAATGATCTTCCAAGCTATCATCATCAATCGTATCATTGAGGACTCGGAGGAGGAGGATAGCCAGTCAACATAACAGCACAGGCACTCAGCATCAGCATCAGTCTTGAAGGGATGTGACATGTTAAAATCAATTAGTCTGTTATATCAGCATCAGGTGTGTGGTAGCTGGTGGTGATCCAAGACTGGTTCATCTTGATGAAAGTCAGTCGATCAACCGAGTCGGTGGACAGGCGCACCCTGTGATCCGTGACAAATCCTCCAGCAGCACTGAATGTGCGTTCCGAAAGAACGCTGGATGCAGGACAGGCCAGTAGCTCAATTGCATACTGTGCAAGCTCTGGCCAGTGATCCATCCTCAAGACCCAGTAAGCCAGAGGATTTTCGGTGGGGAAGGTGTCCAAGTCTGACCTTGCCCCTAGATATTCCTGCACCATGTTTATCAGACGCTGGCGATGGTTGCTGGAACCGATCATACTTTGGGGCTGCGGACTAAAGAATTGTCTGAACGCATCGGTCAGACGGCCACCTTCCCCACCGCTCCTTCTTTGACTGCCCGAAGCCTCAGCAACTCGTTGTCCAGGACCAGGAGTTTGTAACCTCCCAGTCTCTGGGAACGCGTTGCACAGACCTTTCTGCAAGGCCTCCCGGAGTTGTCTCATCCTCTGCTCCCTCTGCGACGGTAACATAAGGTCCGCAACCTTACCCTTGTACCGTGGATCAAGGAGAGTGGCCAGCCAGTAATGGTCCCTCTCCTTGATCCGAAGAATACGAGGATCCTTCCGCAGACTTTGCAGGATCAGGGAGGCCATGCAGCGTAGGTTTGCTGAGGCATTCGCTCCGGAGTCCTCTGGGTCATTAAGGACGACATGATCCGCAGCCACCTCCTCCCAGCCACGTACAAGTCCACTGGTTTCTTGGACTGTAAATCATCCCTAAAAGACTGCTGCTGATGATGCTGAGTGCCAGCCTCCACCTCCATGCTGACACAATTCTCCTCCTCCTCCTCCTCCTCCTCCTCTTCCTGTGCGATGGGTGGGACAGAAGGAACACTGTCTGGGTAAAGGGGGCCTTGAGAGGCAAGGAAGTCCTCCTCTTCCTGCCTCTGTTCTGCCTCAAGTGCCCTGTCCATTATTCCACGCAGCGTGTGCTCCAACAGGTGGACAAGAGGTACAGTGTCACTGATGCATGCACTGTCACTGCTCACCATCCTCGTGGCTCCTCAAATGGTGCCAGGACAGTGCATGCATCCCTGATCATGCCCCACTGGCGTGGAGAAAAAAAACCAAGCTCCCCTGACCCTGTCCTGGTGCCGTAGTCGCACAGGTACTCATTGATGGCCCTCTGCTGCGTGTGCAGCCGCTGCAGCATGGCCAACGTTGAGTTCCACCTGGTGGGGCATGTCACATATAAGGCGGTTCTTGGGCAGGTTCAACTCCTTTTGCAGCTCAGCCAGGCGAGCACTGGCATTATAAGATCTGCGGAAATGCACACAGACTTTCCTGGCCTGCCTCAGGACATCCTGTAAGCCCGGGTACCTGCCCAAGAACCGCTGCACCACCAGGTTAAGGACGTGAGCCACACAGGGCACATGGGTCAGTTGTCCCTGTCGGAGGGCGGAGAGGAGGTTGGTGCCATTGTCGCAAACCACCATTCCTGGCTTAAGCTGGCGTGGCGGTCAACCACCTCTTGGCCTGGCCCTGCAGAGCAGACAGGACCTCTGCCCCAGTGTGGCTTCTGTCCCCCCAAACACACCAGCGCAAGCACGGCATGGCATCTTTTTGCCTGCGTACTTGCGTAGCCCCTTGAACGCCTACGGAGCACCCGCTGGTTCCGAGGACAAACCACAGGAAGAGGCCATGGAGGAAGAAGAAGAGGAGGGGGGTGGAGGAGAGAGGTGTGTCACAACCAGTAGTAGCATTTGGAGGCGTGGCGGTGGAACAACCTCCAACACTACTGCACCTTGTCCTGCATCCTTCAGCTGCCAAAAGAGTGACCCAATGGGCCGTGAAAGAAAGGTAACGTCCCTGTCCATGCCTGCTGGACCATGAGTCAGCGGTAATATGCACCTTACCGCTGACCGCCCTGTCCAGCGAGGCCAAGACATTGCCTTCCACATGCCGGTAGAGAGCCGGAATAGCCTTCCGTGAGAAAAAGTGGCGTTTGGGAACCTGCCACTGAGGAACCGCACATTGCACAAACTCACGGAAGGGGGCCGAGTCTACCAACTGAAAAGGCAGCAGTTGAAGCGCTAGCAATTTAGCCAAGCTAGCATTCAACCGCTGGGCATGTGGATGGCTGGGAGTGAACTTCTTTCGACGGTCCAGCAGCTGGGGCAGGGAAATTTGCCTGCTAGAATCGGACGTCGGTGTACTGCTAGCAGAGTGGCCGCAAGTACTTGGCTGTGACACACCTAATTCTACACCTTCATTCCTCTCAGTGCATGTTTCAGAGAGGACTGAAGTTATAGTGGGGTTGGAGATCCCAGCTGATGCGGTGCAAGGAGAGGTCCGCTTTGTTCTTTGGTGTGGGTCTTTGAGGTAGGCTTGCCAACGAGCTGCATGGCAGGTCAACATATGTCTGGTCAGGCATGTGGTACCCAAGCGGCTGATGTTTTGGCCACGCGATATACGCTTGAGACATATGTTGCAAACAGCAGCTGTGCGATCTGATGCACTAGCCTCAAAAAAGGCCCACACCAAAGAACTTTTTGAATGACGGGCAGAGGCAGCGCCCTGCACAGGCGGAGCTCTGCGGTGTGATTCCGTCGGTGTACTGCCCTTACACTGGCCACCAAAGGGCATCCTGCCTCGTTGGAGATGTGCCTCCTCCTCATCCTCCTCCTCCTCCTCTCTCCTATTAGGCACCCACGTGGAGTCAGTGACCTCATCATCCCCTCCCTCCTCATCACTGGAGCCAATCTGGCAGTATGCTGCAGCTGCTGGAACATGACTGCCAGATTGGTGTCCTTCTTGAGCATCCCCTCTGTCTGCTCTCACGCTACTGCCTTCCTGTAGCTGGGTTTCATCATCAGACCCTTCGAAACGCTGGGCATCCTCCTGGAGCATGTACCCAACACTGTGCTCAAACAGTTCGGTGGACTCCTCAGGAGGAGGACATGGTGGGTCTAGGGAAGGAGTGACTGATGATAAGTCTGACATTGATACCAGGGAAGAGGACGCTTTGGCAGCTGCTTTGCCAGTACCCTGAGCCTGGGTGAGAGAGGATGAGGAGGAGGAGGAGGGCTTGGTCATCCACTCTACCAAGTCTTCGGCATGATGTGGCTCAACATGTCCAGCTGCCGAAAAGAAGGACAAGCGTGTCCCACGGCCATGTGCTGATGACAATGCACCGCGTCCACGACCAGCACTGTTGTCCCCAGACACAGAGCCTGCTTGCCCTCTTTTATTGCCTCCTGACTGTCTGCCTCTCTTTGTTTGCCTTCCAGACATTCTAATAGATGGCCTGCAGGGAGATGGGAAAAAAAGCAATAAGGGCTACCTTCAGGTGTCCTTCTCTGTCCCTTTACTTAAGGATTTCTAAATATGGTTGAGGATGATTGCTTTTGCACAGAATAGCACAACGACAATTTCCCTGACTGTCCAAAAAACAAGTATTTCAAAGATGGTTGATGAGGAATGCTTTAGCACACTATAGCACAAGGAGAATTTCCCTCACTGTCCTTCCCTGTCCCTAGAAACAAGGATTATCACAGTGAAAGAAACTGACACTCTTCCTACCTATAGTTTTCTGTCCCTAGAAAAAATGTTTTTTTAAAGCACACTATAGCACAAGGAGAATTTCCCTCACTGTCCTTCCCTGTCCCTAGAAACAAGGATTATCACAGTGAAAGAAACTGACACTCTTCCTACCTATAGTTTTCTGTCCCTAGAAAAAATGTTTTTTTAAAGCACACTATAGCACAAGGAGAATTTCCCTCACTGTCCTTCCCTGTCCCTAGAAACAAGGATTATCACAGTGAAAGAAACTGACACTCTTCCTACCTATAGTTTTCTGTCCCTAGAAAAAATGTTTTTTTAAAGCACACTATAGCACAAGGAGAATTTCCCTCACTGTCCTTCCCTGTCCCTAGAAACAAGGATTCGCACAGTAAAACACACTGACACTCTCCCTACCTATAGTTTTCTGTCCCTAGAAAAAATGTTTTTTTAAAGCACACTATAGCACAAGGAGAATTTCCCTCACTGTCCTTCCCTGTCCCTAGAAACAAGGATTATCACAGTGAAAGAAACTGACACTCTTCCTACCTATAGTTTTCTGTCCCTAGAAAAAATGTTTTTTTAAAGCACACTATAGCACAAGGAGAATTTCCCTCACTGTCCTTCCCTGTCCCTAGAAACAAGGATTATCACAGTGAAAGAAACTGACACTCTTCCTACCTATAGTTTTCTGTCCCTAGAAAAAAATTTTTTTTAAAGCACACTATAGCACAAGGAGAATTTCCCTCACTGTCCTTCCCTGTCCCTAGAAACAAGGATTCGCACAGTAAAACACACTGACACTCTCCCTACCTATAGTTTTCTGTCCCTAGAAAAAATGTTTTTTTAAAGCACACTATAGCACAAGGAGAATTTCCCTCACTGTCCTTCCCTGTCCCTAGAAACAAGGATTATCACAGTGAAAGAAACTGACACTCTTCCTACCTATAGTTTTCTGTCCCTAGAAAAAATGTTTTTTTAAAGCACACTATAGCACAAGGAGAATTTCCCTCACTGTCCTTCCCTGTCCCTAGAAACAAGGATTATCACAGTGAAAGAAACTGACACTCTTCCTACCTATAGTTTTCTGTCCCTAGAAAAAATGTTTTTTTAAAGCACACTATAGCACAAGGAGAATTTCCCTCACTGTCCTTCCCTGTCCCTAGAAACAAGGATTATCACAGTGAAAGAAACTGACACTCTTCCTACCTATAGTTTTCTGTCCCTAGAAAAAATGTTTTTTTAAAGCACACTATAGCACAAGGAGAATTTCCCTCACTGTCCTTTCCTGTCCCTAGAAACAAGGATTATCACAGTGAAAGAAACTGACACTCTTCCTACCTATAGTTTTCTGTCCCTAGAAAAAATGTTTTTTTAAAGCACACTATAGCACAAGGAGAATTTCCCTCACTGTCCTTCCCTGTCCCTAGAAACAAGGATTATCACAGTGAAAGAAACTGACACTCTTCCTACCTATAGTTTTCTGTCCCTAGAAAAAATGTTTTTTTAAAGCACACTATAGCACAAGGAGAATTTCCCTCACTGTCCTTCCCTGTCCCTAGAAACAAGGATTATCACAGTGAAAGAAACTGACACTCTTCCTACCTATAGTTTTCTGTCCCTAGAAAAAATGTTTTTTTAAAGCACACTATAGCACAAGGAGAATTTCCCTCACTGTCCTTCCCTGTCCCTAGAAACAAGGATTATCACAGTGAAAGAAACTGACACTCTTCCTACCTATAGTTTTCTGTCCCTAGAAAAAATGTTTTTTTAAAGCACACTATAGCACAAGGAGAATTTCCCTCACTGTCCTTCCCTGTCCCTAGAAACAAGGATTATCACAGTGAAAGAAACTGACACTCTTCCTACCTATAGTTTTCTGTCCCTAGAAAAAATGTTTTTTTAAAGCACACTATAGCACAAGGAGAATTTCCCTCACTGTCCTTCCCTGTCCCTAGAAACAAGGATTATCACAGTGAAAGAAACTGACACTCTTCCTACCTATAGTTTTCTGTCCCTAGAAAAAATGTTTTTTTAAAGCACACTATAGCACAAGGAGAATTTCCCTCACTGTCCTTCCCTGTCCCTAGAAACAAGGATTATCACAGTGAAAGAAACTGACACTCTTCCTACCTATAGTTTTCTGTCCCTAGAAAAAATGTTTTTTTAAAGCACACTATAGCACAAGGAGAATTTCCCTCACTGTCCTTCCCTGTCCCTAGAAACAAGGATTATCACAGTGAAAGAAACTGACACTCTTCCTACCTATAGTTTTCTGTCCCTAGAAAAAATGTTTTTTTAAAGCACACTATAGCACAAGGAGAATTTCCCTCACTGTCCTTCCCTGTCCCTAGAAACAAGGATTATCACAGTGAAAGAAACTGACACTCTTCCTACCTATAGTTTTCTGTCCCTAGAAAAAATGTTTTTTTAAAGCACACTATAGCACAAGGAGAATTTCCCTCACTGTCCTTCCCTGTCCCTAGAAACAAGGATTATCACAGTGAAAGAAACTGACACTCTTCCTACCTATAGTTTTCTGTCCCTAGAAAAAATGTTTTTTTAAAGCACACTATAGCACAAGGAGAATTTCCCTCACTGTCCTTCCCTGTCCCTAGAAACAAGGATTCGCACAGTAAAACACACTGACACTCTCCCTACCTATAGTTTTCTGTCCCTAGAAAAAATGTTTTTTTAAAGCACACTATAGCACAAGGAGAATTTCCCTCACTGTCCTTCCCTGTCCCTAGAAACAAGGATTATCACAGTGAAAGAAACTGACACTCTTCCTACCTATAGTTTTCTGTCCCTAGAAAAAATGTTTTTTTAAAGCACACTATAGCACAAGGAGAATTTCCCTTACTGTCCTTCCCTGTCCCTAGAAACAAGGATTCGCACAGTAAAACACACTGACACTCTCCCTACCTATAGTTTTCTGTCCCTAGAAAAAATGTTTTTTTAAAGCACACTATAGCACAAGGAGAATTTCCCTCACTGTCCTTCCCTGTCCCTAGAAACAAGGATTCGCACAGTAAAACACACTGACACTCTCCCTACCTATAGTTTTCTGTCCCTAGAAAAAATGTTTTTTTAAAGCACACTATAGCACAAGGAGAATTTCCCTCACTGTCCTTCCCTGTCCCTAGAAACAAGGATTCGCACAGTAAAACACACTGCCACTCTCCCTACCTATAGTTTTCTGTCCCTAGAAAAAATGTTTTTTTAAAGCACACTATAGCACAAGGAGAATTTCCCTCACTGTCCTTCCCTGTCCCTAGAAACAAGGATTCACACAGTAAAACACACTGACACTCTCCCTACCTATCCTTCTCTTTCCCTAAACTAAAGGAATCCAGGTTAAGCAAGAAAAAATAAATGTCACTGTCCCTGCCTATGCTTCTCTTTCCCTGCTCCGGAACACACTACACTAGGCCGCCGTGCTGGCGGCCTTTTATAGTGTGGGGCGTGTACTAAACACCCTCAGCAATAATTGGCCACAGGCATCCTGCCTGTGGCCAATCATTGCTCTCCTCGCTGCTGGCGCTGTGATTGGCCAAGCATGCGGGGTCACAGTGCATGCTTGGCCAATCACAGCGCCTGGATGACACTGCGATGGCGTAGTGCATTGTGGGCCGTTCGCGTCACTCGAATTAGGCGCGAACGGCCCAAATCGTTCGATCTTCGTCGAACGATCGAACAGCCGATGTTCGAGTCGAACGTATATTCGACTCGAACACCGAGCTCATCCCTATGTTACACCAACAGGCATTTGCAGCACTTACAGGGGGCGGAGTGTGCCTCCTGCACATTATACACCTGAAGTTAGCCTGTATTGCTGTGTTTTCCTGGTGTGTTACACCAACAGGCATTTGCAGCACTTACAGCGGGCGGAGTGTGCCTCCTGCACATTATACACCTGAAGTTAGCCCGCAATTGCTGTGCTTTCCTGGTGTGTTACACCAACAGGCATTTGCAGCACTTACAGCGGGCGGAGTGTGCCTCCTGCACATTATACACCTGAAGTTAGCCCGTATTGCTGTGTTTTCCTGGTGTGTTACACCAACAGGCATTTGCAGCACTTACAGCGGGCGGAGTGTGCCTCCTGCACATTATACACCTGAAGTTAGCCCGTATTGCTGTGTTCTCCTGGTGTGTTACACCAACAGGCATTTGCAGCACTTACAGCGGGCGGAGTGTGCCTCCTGCACATTATACACCTGAAGTTAGCCCGTATTGCTGTGTTTTCCTGGTGTGTTACACCAACAGGCATTTGCAGCACTTACAGCAGGCGTAGTGTGATTCCTGCAAAATATACTCCTGAAGCTAGGTCTTATTGCTGGTTTTCCCATCTCCCTGCAGGCCATTAGAATGTCTGGAAGGCAAACAAGGAGAGGCAGACAGTCAGGAGCCAATAAAATAGGGCAAGCAGGCTCTGTGTCTAGAGACAACAGTGCTGGTCGTGGACGCGGTGCATCGCCATCAGCACGTGGCCATGGGACACGCTTGTCTTTCTTTTCGGCAGCTGGACGTGTTGAGCCGCATCATGCCGAAGACTTGGTAGAGTGGATGACCAAGCCCTCCTCTTCCTCCTCATCCTCTCTCACCCAGGCTCAGGGTACTGGCAAAGCAGCTGCCAAAGCGTCCTCTTCCCTGGTATCAATGTCATCATCAGTCACTCCTTCCCTAGACCAACCATGTCCTCCTGAGGAGTCCCCCGAACTGTTTGAGCACAGTGTTGGGTACATGCTCCAGGAGGATGCCCAGCGTTTCGAAGTGTCTGATGATGATACCCAGCTAGAGGAAGGCAGTAGCGTGAGAGCAGAGAGAGGGGATGCTCAAGAAGGACACCAATCTGGCAGTCATGTTCCAGCAGCTGCAGCATACTGCCAGATTGGCTCCAGTGATGAGGAGGGAGGGGATGATGAGGTCACTGACTCCACGTGGGTGCCTAATAGGAGAGAGGAGGAGGAGGAGGAGGCACATCTCCAATGAGGCAGGATGCCCTCGGGGGGCCAGCGTAAGGGCAGCACACCGACAGAATCACACCGTAGAGCTCCGCCTGTGCAGGGCGCTGCCTCTGCCCATTATTCAAAAAGTTCTATGGTGTGGGCCTTTTTTGAGTCGAGTGCATCAGATCGCACAGCTGCTGTTTGCAACATATGTCTCAAGCGTATATCGCGTGGCCAAAACATCACCCGCTTGGGCACCACATGCTTGACCAGACATATGTTGACCTGCCATGCAGCTCATTGGCAAGCCTACCTTAAAGACCCACACCAAAGAACAAAGCGGACCTCTCCTTGCACCGCATCAGCTGGGATCTCCAACCCCACTATACCTTCAGTCCTCTCTGAAACCTGCACTGAGAGGAATGAAGGTGCAGAATTAGGTGTGTCACAGCCCAGTACTTGTGGCCACTCTGCTAGCAGTACACCGACGTCCGATTCTAGCAGGCAAATTTCCCTGCCCCAGCTGCTGGACCGTCGAAAGAAGTTCACTCCCAGCCATCCACATGCCCAGCGGTTGAATGCTAGCTTGGCTAAATTGCTAGCGCTTCAACTGCTGCCTTTTCAGTTGGTAGACTCGGCCCCCTTCCGTGAGTTTGTGCAATGTGCGGTTCCTCAGTGGCAGGTTCCCAAACGCCACTTTTTCTCACGGAAGGCGATTCCGGCTCTCTACCGGCATGTGGAAGGCAATGTCTTGGCCTCGCTGGACAGGGCGGTCAGCGGTAAGGTGCATATTACCGCTGACTCATGGTCCAGCAGGCATGGACAGGGACGTTACCTTTCTTTCACGGCCCATTGGGTCACTCTTTTGGCATCTGGGAAGGATGCAGGGCAAGGTTCAGTAGTAGTGGAGGTTGTTCCGCCGCCACGCCTCCAAAATGCTACTACTGGTTGTGATACACCTCTCTCCTCCACTCCCTCGTCTTCTTCTTCCTCCATGGCCTCTTCCTGTGCTTTGTCCTCAGAACCAGCGGTGCTCCGTAGGCGTTCAAGGGGCTACGCAAGTACGCAGGCAAAAAGATGCCATGCCGTGCTTGCGCTGGTGTGTTTGGGGGACAGGAGCCACACTGGGGCATAGGTTCTGTCTGCTCTGCAGGGGCAGGCCGACAGGTGGTTGACGCCACGCCAGCTTAAGCCAGGAATGGTGGTTTGCGACAATGGCACCAACCTTCTATCCACCCTTTGACAGGGACAACTGACCCATGTGCCCTGTGTGGCTCACGTCCTTAACCTGGTGGTGCAGCGGTTCTTGGGCAGGTACCCGGGCTTACAGGATGTCCTGAGGCAGGCCAGGAAAGTCTGTGTGCATTTCCGCAGATCTTATAATGCCAGTGCTCGCCTGGCTGAGCTGCAAAAGGAGTTGAACCTGCCCAAGAACCGCCTTATATGTGACATGCCCACCAGATGGAACTCAACGTTGGCCATGCTGCAGCAGCTGCACACACAGCAGAGGGCCATCAATGAGTACCTGTGTGACTACGACACCAGAACAGGGTCAGGGGAGCTCAGGTTTTTTTCACCACGCCAGTGGGGCATGATCAGGGATGCATGCACTGTCCTGGCACCATTTGAGGAGGCCACGAGGATGGTGAGCAGTGACAGTGCATGCATCAGTGACACTGTACCTCTTGTCCACCTGTTGGAACATACGCTGCGTGGAATAATGGACAGGGCACTTGAGGCAGAACAGAGGCAGGAAGAGGAGGACTTCCTTGCCTCTCAAGGCCCCCTTTACACAGACAGTGTTCCTTCTGTCCAAACCATCGCACAGGAAGAGGAGGATTGTGTCAGCATGGAGGTGGAGCCTGGCACTCAGCATCATCAGCAGCAGTCTTTTAGGGATGATTTACAGTCCCAAGAAACCAGTGGACTTGTACGTGGCTGGGAGGAGGTGGCTGCGGATCATGTCGTCCTTAGTGACCCCGAGGACTCCGGACCGAATGCCTCAGCTAACCTACGCTGCATGGCCTCCCTGATCCTGCAAAGTCTGCGGAAGGATCCTCGTATTCTTCGGATCAAGGAGAGGGACCATTATTGGCTGGCCACTCTCCTTGATCCACGGTACAAGGGTAAGGTTGCAGGCCTTATCTTACCGTTGCAGAGGGAGCAGAGGATGAGACATCTCCGGGAGGCCTTGCAGAAAGGTCTGTGCAACGCGTTCCCAGAGACTGGGAGGTTACAAACTCCTGGTCCTGGACAACGAGTTGCTGAGGCTTCGGTCAGTCAAAGAAGGAGCGGTGGGGAAGGTGGCCGTCTGACCGATGCGTTCAGACAATTCTTTAGTCCGCAGCCCCAAGGTATGATCAGTTCCAGCAACCATCGCCAGCGTCTGATATACATGGTGCAGGAATACCTAGGGGCAAGGTCAGACCTGGACACCTTCCCCACCGAAAATCCTCTGGCTTACTGGGTCTTGAGGATGGATCACTGGCCAGAGCTTGCACAGTATGCAATTGAGCTACTGGCCTGTCCTGCATCCAGCGTTCTTTCAGAACGCACATTCAGTGCTGCTGGAGAATTTGTCACGAATCACAGGGTGCGCCTGTCCACCGTCTCGGTTGATCGACTGACCTTCATAAAGATGAACCAGTCTTGGATCACCACCAGCTACCAAACACCTGAAGCTGATATACCAGACTAATTTATTTTCAAATGTCACATCCCTTCAAGACTGATGCTGATGCTGAGAGACTGTCCTGATATGTTGACTGACTATCCTCCTCCTCCTCAATGATCCGATTGATGATGATAGCTTGGAAGAACATTTTTGTTTCTGGGTGCCGCCACCAGTGGCTAAGGCCCAATTTTTCAGCCCCTGTTTAACAGGGGCATGTATTTACTATTTTTTATGCAATGCTTTGCAGCAGGGCTCATTCCTGCACTCCAACTAGAGTATCTGGGAGAGGTTGCAGTGTCGTGGCACCAGCACCAGTGGCTAAGGCCCAATTTTTCAGCCCCTGTTTAACAGGGGCGTATTATTACAATTTTTTATGCAATGCTTTGCAGCAGGGCTCATTCCTGCACTCCAACTAGAGTATCTGGGAGAGGTTGCAGTGTCGTGGCACCAGCACCAGTGCCTAAGGCCCAATTTTTCAGCCCCTGTTTAACAGGGGCATGTAATTAAAAAAAGTTATGCAATGCTTTGCAGCATGGCTCATTCCTGCACTCCAACTAGAGTATCTGGGAGAGGTTGCAGTGTCGTGGCACCAGCACCAGTGCCTAAGGCCCAATTTTTCAGCCCCTGTTTAACAGGGGCGTGTAATTACAATTTTTGATGCAATGCTTTGCAGCAGGGCTCATTGCTGTGCTCCAAGTACAGTATCTGTGAGGGGTTGCAGTGTTGTGGCACCAGTGCCTAAGGCCCAATTTTTATGCCCCTGTTTAACAGGGGCATGTAATTACAATTCTTGATCTAATAATTCACAGCAGGGCCCATTCCTGCGCCCACCAAGAGTAACTGTGAGGCCTTACAGTGTTGTGTCAACACCACCACCAAAGGCCCAATTTTTCAGCCCCTGTTCAACAGGGGCATGCAATTACAATTCTTGATCTAATAATTCACAGCAGGGCCCATTCATGCGCCCACCAAGAGTAACTGTGAGGGCTCACAGTGTTGTGGCAACACCAACATGTAAGGGGCAAATTTCAGCTGAGTATATACGGCAGGCCCCTACTTTCAAACATCCAACTTACAAACGACTCCTCCTTGCAAACGGAAGGATACAACAGGAAGTGAGAGGAAATCTACCCCTAGGAAGGCAAATTCTCTCCTGTAAGAGTTAATATGGGAAAAAAGTGTCTCCTCTCCACTGATGCTTTATCACCAATTCTTGTTTCAATAAAAACCCCAAATTTTCAAAAAACATTTGTCATTAGGACGGAAAGTGAGGTGAACTGTTCTGAACAGGTGCACACTGCACAGACAGCAAAACAAATGTTACAGGGGTGATAACCCTTCCCTATGTTTTCCAAAAAGCTTAAAAATAGATTTTTTGGCTGGAGCTACACTTAAACAATGTACCTGTACAAAATTACAAACAGATTCTACATAAGAACAAACCTACAGTCCCTGTCTTGTATGCACCGCCTGTATACGGCTGTTCAGAGTATATAGGGCCTTTATTATTTTGTGTGCAGGGTTCCCCTTAATATCCATACAAGACCCAAAGGGGCTGGTAATGGGCTGGGGTGGGGGGGGGGGGGTTGTGATGGGGTAGCTATGCCATTTTTCTTAAAGATTTTTATCCATATTACCGGGACCAGACATTACATTAAAGCCGCAAGCAGTTTTAAATGGCTTTTTTTCCTTTAGAAATGTAATTTTGTGCAGGGACAGTTCTAAACACGGGAAACACGTGGCACTTCACAGGCATACTTTAGACACCCCCCAGGTATGATATTTAAAGGAATATTTGACTTTTTTTTTTCACTTTATGCATCATTAAAATGACTGCTCCCGAAAAACGACCGTTTTTAAAACTTCTTTTTGCATTGATACATGTCCCCTGGTGCACAACCCGGGTTCCCAAACCCTTTTTAGGACAATAACATGCATAATAGTGGTTATAATTAGCACTTTAGATTTTGAACGTTCGCATCCATTGTATTTAATAGGGTTCTAACGTTCGTGCGAACTTTCGGTCCGTTCGCGGGTTCTGGTGCGAACCGAACCCGGGGGTGTTCGGCTCATCACTACTAATGATGCAGTTTAAGCATTCGTAGTAATATGGATGCTTTACAAAAGTAATAATAATAAGCTGTTGTATGAGCTTGCCAATGTCTTTCTTTTTGTATTTTGTTATAGCTCATGAAAGATCAAAATGTTTCTGCTAGACCTTAGGTCAGTGGTTCTCAACCTGGGGGTCGGGACCCCCTCGGGGGTCGAATGATGATTTGCCAGGGGTCACCGAATCCTGGGCTGTTCCTGAAGCCCAAACCGCTCTCCCAGCCTTTTTTTGTGGCCGCCCAGCAGGCCTGTCCCTGGAGCCTGTGGCCGCCCATCTGGACTGTTCCTGGAGCCCACGGCTGCCCACTCAGCCTCTTCGCAGCCACCCATTCAGTTCACGGCATGGTTGGGGGGGGAGCAGAGACTAGAGGTCAGCTGACTGGTGAGGAAAGTGGGAAGGGCTGGAGAAGACCCCATCTCCTGATTTTGGCATAGGTGTCACTGCTGTGAGACACCACAGAGCTGGAGACACAGTGAAGCCGGAGATACAGTGAGTAACACTACCTGTGATTAGAGTTGCCATTAAAAGTCCCCACTACAGTTCCCAGATCAGCAGATGGCCTTGATCAAGAGCACCTAAGTTGGCCGATCAGAACTTTCCCCAGCATTGCCACTCATCCCAACTCCCCGCGACTTATCCCATTCCACCCCACCAAGGAGTAAGAGAAGGAAATAGAGAATACATGGAAGGGAAAGGGAAAAAAGGGTGTGGAACTAAGAAAAAGAGTAAGAAAGAATAAGAGAAAAAACAAGAAGGATGGCTAGAGAGAGGGATGGGGGGGGGGGGCAAGAAATTAGGATAGAGAGGGATAAAAGGGAAAGAGTGGTGCATCCTAAAATGTACCATAAGGGGTTTCAATACTGTACGAGTGGAAGGGACTCAGGGAGCGCTAAATGTCAGTGGATTAGGGGTCCCCACAACTTGGGAAATTTTATCAAGGGGTCACGGCACTAGAAGGGTGGAGAACCACTGCCTTAGGTGATGCATGGACAGTCCAAAATTTACAATCACAGCTCCTGATTTGGAGTATTGCTTTGCAAATGTCTGGCATTCCTGAACTTACAGTATGACATATACAGCATATTTGACACTCAGTGGTGCTAGTTTTCACTCCAGGCATTTGGTGTTTGTACAAATTGAGAATATCTTGTAACTTTTCCTGCCTATGGCCATCTTCACTGGAGACAAAGCAAAGACCTGCATTTGTTACGCTGATACTGTTTTAAAAATCATAAAAATGTTTTTAAAATCAATACATTTTGGAAGAGCTAATAGTGATAATATAAGATCCAAATCAGCATTCTTTCTCATTATTAGATTACTATTCAGCTATATCCTTTTTGGAAGGAGAAAACAAAATGACAGATGCATTTTTATGTTTTGAAATATTAATGTTAATGCATGTCTGTTGGAAAACTACCCATAAATGAGTTATTCCAAGCCACGAGTAATGAGAGGGAGCATTTAATAATTCAGCTTTGAGATATTAGATGGCTGAGTGTTAACGATTCAATGCTTTTGAGGATAAGAAGTTGAAGTGAATGTATCAGAAATATGAATCATAACAGAAATATATTAGAAAAATCAAAATATGCCTCTCCCCCAGTAGAGCCGGAAGACTCCATGGATTGAAGATCTGCACCAGTTCTATTCTCCTATCATTGGACTGCCACACAAATGATTCTTCAATAGTCTGGTCGAATGACAATATTAGGCCATTTTCATATTCTCATAGCCTAAACAAGGTTATGCTCACTAAAAACTCAATGTCTTAATTTAGTTAACCTCCTTTAAGTCCCCTAATGTCCCTGGAGGTATCTCCTTCCCATGAATCTATATACTCACAACAATAATCAGTGATATATTCACTGTAGGGTTGTAGAACAGAAGTTTGGGGCATATGCAACTACCCCCTACTTGCATCCCTCAACTCACTATTATCCCAATTAACTTGTATTTATTCCCCATATTCCCTGGAAAATTAGGGTTACTTTATAAGGAAAGGTTGTCATAAGTATTGATAACTTAACGGTTATCCTAAATAAATTAAAACAGGTAGTAACTTTAAGTATATTGTGAAGTATAGGTGTAAGGGGGAGCTAGTGAAAAAAAAGTAGCAATGGTGTACCTATAAATATAGTAATATATTAATAGAACAGTAAAATTAAAATAAGCACCAGCCTGCCTAAGTGACTAAATAAAATAAAATAAATAAAATAAAGACCATACAATACACCTGTGAAATAAGTAAGTATATTGGGTTAGCAAACAAATTATTTAAATCCTGTCACTTGATTATCTAGAGCAGTGGTTCTCAACCTTCTTAGTGCCGTGACCCCTTGATAACATTTTCCAAGTTGTGGGGACCCCTAACAGTAAAAATATTTTCGTAGTGTGGGTTGTCAGCACCCAAGGCAAGACAAGTAATTTGCTCCCCTAACCCACAGGCATTTAGCGCTCCCAGAGTCCCTTCCACTCGTACAGTATTAAAGCCCCTTATGGTACATTTATGATGTACCACTCTTTCTTTGTTGTCCTTTCTTTCCCTTTTATCTCTCTCTATCCTAATTTCTTGTTTTTTTCCCCCCACCCCTCCCTCTAGCCATCTTTCTTGTTCTTTCTCTTATTCTTTCTTTCCCTTTTTTTGTTCCTCCCCCTCTTTTCCTCTCTCTTCCATGTATTCTTAATTTTTATTCGCTCTCTTACTCCTTGGTGAGGGGGCGGGTGGGGGGAATTGGATGAGAGGCAGTGCTGGCGGGGAGTTGGGATCAGTGGCAATGCTGGGGGGAGTTCTGATCAGCCAACTTAGGTGCTCTTGATCAAGGTCATCTGCTGATCTAAAAACTGTAGTGGGGACTTTTAATGGCAACTCTAATCACAGGTAGTGTTACTCACTGTGTCTCTGACTTTGTGGTGTCTCGTAGCAGTGACATCTATGCCAAAATCAGGAGATAGGGTCTCCTCCAACCCCTCCCACTTCACATTCCTCTCCAGTCAGCTGACCTCTAGTCTCTGCCTCCCAGCCATGCCGTGAACTGAATAGGTTGCTGCGGGCTCCAGGAACAGCCCAGCTGGGTGGCCACAGGCTCCAGGGACAGCCCTGCTGGGCAGCTGCAAAAAGGCAGGGAGAACAGTGCGGGCTTCAGGAATAGCCCAAGATTTGGTGACCCCTGGCAAATCATCATTTGACCCCCGAGGGGGTCCCGACCCCCAGGTTGAGAACCACTGATCTAGAGGTTCACTTTAGTCTAGAAGTTAGTTATTTTAATGTTAAAACAATAGTTAAAATCCCCTTTCCTACAATGATTTTAATGGTACCAAACATTAAGCCGATTGACGCAGTATGGGTTTAGCCCTCATACCTAACTGAAACATCTAACAGAACGTCCATTGGCTACAGTATGATAAATTTACGCAGGCATTATTTAGATGCTTTCCTTATGGAGCTTTTCTCCTGTCCGCGGAAGATCCGTGTGTCCTCTTTAGCCTCCCTCGCACACCCACCCATAATATGTGGGTGTCCGACGAGGGCATTTTTCCCCCTGATAGAGATTTATACCCTCAGTTACGGGCTATTTTTGTAACTTTATTTATATTTTTTCAAGAAATGTATTTATTAAATTTCTTTGTTATTCATTTTTTCTTTATTCCAGGCTTCACTGGATTCTTCTCTACTTTTAAACCGTTCAAGTCCACCCAGTCAGAAATGCAAAGTATTTGGTAAGTTGTATCTTCTGTTTGATCAGTTGCCATGGCATCACTGAACATCCTGTCCCTGAACATTCAGGGCATAAATGTTCCACAGAAAAGGACTAAGGCATTTTGCGTGTTCCAATCACGAAGGGCACACGTAGTGTGCTTGCAAGAAACACATTTCACAAAATAATCCACTCCCTTTGACTATGGCTATAATAGAATTAGGGGATGACTGTGGGGTTGCTCCTGGAATTGTGTAGTCAGGGCGTGACGAACCTGAATATACCTAAAGTGCATGTTGCCTGGGAGCGCAAACTCACCCTGAAGATTGTGAAAGCCAAGGCTTTAAAGCGGAGCTCCGCCGGAAAAAAAATAAATTAAAAGCCAAGTGCTGCAGCTACAGCAGCTGCTGGCTTTTAATATTTGGACACTTACCTGTCCTGGAGTCCAGCGACGTCTGCAGCAGAGGACGAGCGATCGCTCGTCGCTCTGCTGCTCCCTCCGCCATCCTCGCTGAGGGAACCAGGAAGTGAAGCCCTGCGGCTTCATGCCCGGTTCCCTACGGCGCATGCGCGAGTCGCGCTGCGCCGTTCTGATTGGTGCTCCTGTGATCTGGGAGCCGAGTGTCTCCCAGAACACCAAGGGAAGTCTGCGGGAAGTGACGTCACTCCCGCAGATTCCCGGAGAGAGGACTCCCGGATGTGGGTGAAAATACCTGTCTTAGACAGGTATCTTCACCCCCCTCCCCCCTGAAAGGTGTCAATTGTGACACCGGAGGGGGGGAGGGTTCCAAATAGCAAAAGTTGCTATTTAGGGTGGAGCTCCACTTTAATCTCTCCATCCGAAATGAGATGGTGTAGATAATAAATCCCTCGTGAGCTCCATAACTCTGAGTTGGGAATCCGGGACAGCTCAGATAAATGCTTATTATGCCACAACGGGGTATAATCATCTATAGGTGCTATTTCCAACTTAGTCATAGCAATGTCCCAAATCTTCCTGTAGTGGTACAGAGTAGACTTTTGCTTCGATGCCTGGACGCCCCGTGTGCCTACCGCAATCACATTGATGGGGTCCTGCGTGTGTTGAGTCTAGCGTGGACAGAGGAGAACGCTGAATCTCTCTCTATCTGTTTTATCAACATGAAACAGTTGGGACAACTGAGCCGCTGTATAATAAAGGTGTAGATCCAGCATAGCATTCCCCCTCAGATCCATAGGATTCTTGAGGGACAGCCAAGCCAATTTATGCCTGCTACCACCCCACACAAAAGGCTAGAGCAAAGTCTCAAAGCATTTAAAATGTTTAAGGGGAATATATACCGGGAGTGCCATAGGATGTATAATATTTTAGGGAGTAGGACCATTTTTATCAAGTTTACGCGACCCCACACCCCCAGAGGCAAGCGAGACCAGATCTGTATTTTAGCTTTTATTAGGGTGTAAAGTGGTTCTATATTAAGGGCTATGTAATCTGCTGGTGTTCTAGCAATTTGAATCCCCAGGTGCTTCATAATACTCACTCTAAGAAGAAGGAGTCTCGACTGTTCCCTAGAGGGTGCAAAGTGATCAATTGGAAGGACCTGGGATTTACCCCAATTAATCTTTAGACCCGAGAAGGTCCCAAACTGTTCTATTGTGTCCAACGCTAGTTGAAGAGAGGGGCCTGAGTCCGCCAGATATAACAGGGTGTCGTCAGAGTACATGCTGATTTTTTCAATCAGTGTACCTTGAGTCAGTCTCCGAATACCAGGATTACTTTGTATGGAGATGGCCAGCGGTTCCGCCACGAGAGCATATAACTGTCAGGGTCACCTGTGGCCAGGTGACAGATGCACACCGTAGGGGGACAGGAGTGCACCGCGAGGTAGTGAACCCTATGGCTGGCTTCTGCGGATAGGAAACTGGGTGGTTGTGGAAAGCGGGACCAGAGGAGCACAACCGGGATCCCAACGGAAGCGAGAGCCAAGATTCCCCAGGGCGCGGAGTCTAAGACCCAGCTGGTCTTCTCCAGGGCCTCTAGTGGTGAGGATGTTACGCTGCAGGCTGGGACCAGGTCGCGGCCCCTGGAGTTTCCTAGCTCACGCCCCGTAGGATAAGGGGAAAAGAGGGGAAGCAGCAGCACACGATAGAGAGAACCGAATAACAAGCTGAAGGTCAGGGGCCACAAGCAGACAAGGATAACGAAGAACGAGCCGAAGGTCAAGGGTCACGAGCAGACAGGGATAGTCGGGGACAAGCCAATAACGTAACAGAGAGACAGACGTAGCACACGGCAGGCAGGAACCCAAACACACAATGCCTAACAAACACGTTGATCAGCAAAGCCGGCTTGCAGTGCACAGGTTAATATAGTGTTCAGTGATAGGGCCTGGGGTGGAGTCAGGCTGGGAGGAGATTATAAAGGAAGCCAGGTGAAGGAAGTCTGGTCTCTAGATGAACACATGAGGAGGAAGGTAAGATGGCAGACAAACACTACTGCATATCCATGACAGTACCCTCCCTCTTATGGGCCCTCCCCCGCCTGGACCCAGGCTTAAAGGGAAATCTCTGATGAAACCTTCTCAACAGATGAGGTGCAGCGACATCAGATGCAGCGATCCAAGACGCCTCCTCAGGACCAAAACCTCTCCAATGCACAAGGTACTGAAGAATGCCTCTGCAGAGCCGAGCATCCAGAACTTGTCTAACCTCGTACTTAAAATTATCCTCAGAGACCAAAAACGAGGTAGGGAGATGACAAGAAGATCTATTGAGGACCAAAGGCTCTCTAGGAATAAGCAAGGGCATGAGAGGATCAACAGGAATCTGAGGAGGGTCCCCTAGACCCTTAAAGGGGAACTGGTCATCTTGCACAGGACCATCAGACTGGGCAGATGTCAGTGGAACCCTGAAGTCAGGTTGGTTAGAAGGTGACATGTCGCCGGAGTCAAGCTGAATAGCTGAAGGACAAGCAGAATGTCCCGAACAAGAAAAAGTGAGAGGCTCACTGGGCATGGGCTGGACTGGCATAACTAGTACAGAGGCAGAGTGAATAGCTGAGTCAGGTGTAGCGACTACCTGAATCGCATCGCAAGACGTAGCGACTGCAGGACTTGTAGACAAGCTAGCCTGGCTGTGCGTCCAAGGGTGGTTAGGGACAGAGAAATGTAAATGGTTATGCAACCTGGAATGAATGACCGGCTCAGATTCACAGGGGGCAACCTTGGGTAGGCAGGACGAGGAACAGGAGAGACCCCAAGCCAGGATCTGTCCAGTAGTCCAGTCCACATGAGGAGAATGGAGCTGTAACCATGGGAGACCCAAAATTATAGGCGTTGAGGCCTTGGGTAAGATAAGGAAGGATATCCACTCCTGGTGGAGTGTCTCTACCGACATCTTAACAGGGAGGGTCTGGAAGCGGATAGGTCCCCCTGGGAGAACAGTACCATCAATCGCCAAGACCACCAATGGCGTGGTGAGGGGCAAAAGAGTAAGTCTCATGGACGATGCGATTTCCCAGTCCATGAAATTACCAGCGGCTCCGGAATCCAGATATGCTGAGACCGAATGAGAAGAAGCACCAACATGAAGGAACACAGAAAGCAGAAGACGAGAAGGGGAAGGTGATATTTCTGGGTCCAATACTCCACTTTCCAGATGAAGTGGACCCGAACGTTTTTCTGGACAAAGAGAGCAAGTGTCACGAAAATGACCTTTGCCCCCACAGTAAAGACACAGACCAAGAGTTCTGCGCCTAGCGCGTTCCTCGGGGGATAGCCTGGTCCGACCCAGCTGCATGGGTTCCTCAGCTGGTAGGAGATGCTCTACGGGTCGAAGAGAGGGGAGCTCAGGCTGACTAAGAACCAAGGAGTGCTGGCGTTGCTTTTCTAAGGTCCTCTCCTGAAAGCGAATATCGATCTGGTTACACAAGGAGATAACGCCGGCCAGATCAGTGGGGATGGTTCTTCCAGCTAATTCATCCTTCACTCTATCAGACAGGCCATGCAAAAAGGTTGCGACTAAGGCCTCATTGTTCCAGCTCAACTCAGCCGACAGTATGCGGAAATGAAGGGCATACTGTCCCACAGAAGCAGACTCTTGGCGGAGACGTAAAAGGGCGCTGGCCGCTGAAGAGACACGAGCCGGTTCTTCGAAGATATTCCGAAAAAGTTTCAAGAAGCCAGACAGGCTAGAAACCACTGGATCATTCAGTTCCCACAGAGGGGCTGCCCAGGCTAAAGCTTCACCAGAGAGGAGGGAAATGATAAAGGCTACCTTAGCCCAATCAGACAGGAAGTTTTGGGGCTGGAGCTCAAAATGAATCGTGCATTGGCTAAGGAACCCCCTGCAAGCCTTGGAGTCCCCAGAGAAACGGGATGGAGCTGGCAGTTGTAGCGAGTGTGTGGCTGCGACTGGTGCAATAGGTGCAGCCGCTGATTGTATTTGAGGTTGCGGATTCAGGGTTCCCAAGGAGGCCTGAAGCTGCTCGAAGCGAGAAGCCAGATCCTGGAGGAATCGCATCACCTGAGTCTGATTTGATTCCTGGGTTTCAAGTCTGCAAACTATGCCCTGCAATGGATCATCCGCGGGTAGCGGGATGTCAGCCGGGTTCATGGCTGATCAAACTGTCAGGGTCACCTGTGGCCAGGTGACAGATGCACACCGTAGGGGGACAGGAGTGCACCGCGAGGTAGTGAACCCTATGGCTGGCTTCTGCGGATAGGAAACTGGGTGGTTGTGGAAAGCGGGACCAGAGGAGCACAACCGGGATCCCAACGGAAGCGAGAGCCAAGATTCCCCAGGGCGCGGAGTCTAAGACCCAGCTGGTCTTCTCCAGGGCCTCTAGTGGTGAGGATGTTACGCTGCAGGCTGGGACCAGGTCGCGGCCCCTGGAGTTTCCTAGCTCACGCCCCGTAGGATAAGGGGAAAAGAGGGGAAGCAGCAGCACACGATAGAGAGAACCGAATAACAAGCTGAAGGTCAGGGGCCACAAGCAGACAAGGATAACGAAGAACGAGCCGAAGGTCAAGGGTCACGAGCAGACAGGGATAGTCGGGGACCAGCCAATAACGTAACAGAGAGACAGACGTAGCACACGGCAGGCAGGAACCCAAACACACAATGCCTAACAAACACGTTGATCAGCAAAGCCGGCTTGCAGTGCACAGGTTAATATATTGTTCAGTGATAGGGCCTGGGGTGGAGTCAGGCTGGGAGGAGATTATAAAGGAAGCCAGGTGAAGGAGGTCTGGTCTCTAGATGAACACATGAGGAGGAAGGTAAGATGGCAGACAAACACTACTGCATATCCATGACAATAACAAGGGGGAAAGCGGGCATCCCTGACGGGTAACTCTGGTGAGGTCAAATGCTTCAGATGACCAGCCATTGGCCACCACCCTAGCCGAGGGATCCTGGTAGAGGAGTCGGATCCATTTAAAAATTGAACAAACATTAAAGGAATATTTGCTTCACAATAGGGATGAGCTCGGTGTTCGAGTCGAACATAGGTTCGACTCGAACATCGGCTGTTCGCTGCGTTCGGCGAACAACGAACGATTTGGGCCGTTCGCGCCAAATTCGAGTGACGCGAATGGCCCACAATACACTGCGCCATCGCAGTGTAATCCCGGCGCTGTGATTGGCCAAGCATGCACTGTGACCCTGCATGCTTGGCCAATCACAGCGCCGGCAGCGAGGAGAGCAATGATTGGCCACAGGCAGGATGCCTGTGGCCAATTATTGCTGAGGGGGTTTAGTACACGCCCCACACTATAAAAGGCCACCAGCGCGGCGGCCTCGTGTAGTGTGTTCCGGCGCAGGGAAAGAGTTACATAGGCAGGGACAGTGTCAGTGCTATTTGTACCTCAAACTTGTGTGTAGGGACAGAGAAGGATAGGTAGGGAGAGTGTCAGTGTCATATTCTTTGCTAAACCTTGTGTGTAGGGACAGACAAGGATCGGCAGGGAGAGTGTCAGTGTCATATTCTTTGCTAAACCTTGTGTGCTGAACCATATTGCTAAACCTTGTGTGTAGGGACAGACAAGGATAGGTAGGCAGAGTGTCAGTGTCATATTCTTTGCTAAACCTTGTTTGTAGGGACAGAGAAGGATAGGCAGGGAGAGTGTCAGTGTCATATTCTTTGCTAAACCTTGTGTGCTGAACCATATTGCTAAACCTTGTGTGTAGGGACAGACAAGGATCGGCAGGGAGAGTGTCAGTGTCATATTCTTTGCTAAACCTTGTGTGCTGAACCATATTGCTAAACCTTGTGTGTAGGGACAGACAAGGATAGGTAGGCAGAGTGTCAGTGTCATATTCTTTGCTAAACCTTGTTTGTAGGGACAGAGAAGGATAGGCAGGGAGAGTGTCAGTGTCATATTCTTTGCTAAACTTTGTGTGCTGAACCATATTGCTAAACCTTGTGTGTAGGGACAGACAAGGATCGGCAGGGAGAGTGTCAGTGTCATATTCTTTGCTAAACCTTGTTTGTAGGGACAGACAAGGATAGGCAGTCGAGAGTGTCAGTGTCATAATCTTTGCTAAACCTAGTGCGCTGAACCATATTGCTAAACCTTGTGTGTAGGGACAGACAAGGATAGGCAGTCGAGAGTGTCAGTGTCATAATCTTTGCTAAACCTAGTGTGCTGAACCATATTGCTAAACCTTGTGTGTAGGGACAGACAAGGATAGGCAGTCGAGAGTGTCAGTGTCATATTCTTTGCTAAACCTTGTGTGCTGAACCATATTGCTAAACCTTGTGTGTAGGGACAGACAAGGATAGGTAGACAGAGTGTCAGTGTCATATTCTTTGCTAAACCTTGTGTGCAGGGAGAGAGAAGGATAGGCAGGGGACAGTGTCAGTGTCATTGTTGCTAAGCCTCCTGCACAGTATACACCTGAAGCTACCCCTTATTGCTGGTTTTCCCATCTCCCTGCAGGCCATTAGAATGTCTGGAAGGCAAACAATGAGAGGCAGACAGTCAGGAGCCAATAAAAGAGGGCAAGCAGGCTCTGTGTCTGGGGGCAACAGTGCTGGTCGTGGACGCGGTGCATTGTCATCAGCACATGGCCATGGGACACGCTTGTCCTTCTTTTCGGCAGCTGGACATGTTGAGCCACATCATGCCGAAGACTTGGTAGAGTGGATGACCAAGCCCTCCTCATCCTCCTCATCCTCTCTCACCCAGGCTCAGGGTACTGGCAAAGCAGCTGCCAAAGCGTCCTCTTCCCTGGTATCAATGTCATCATCAGTCACTCCTTCCCTAGACCCACCATGTCCTCCTCCTGAGGAGTCCCCCGAACTGTTTGAGCACAGTGTTGGGTACATGCTCCAGGAGGATGCCCAGCATTTTGAAGGGTCTGATGATGATACCCAGCTAGAGGAAGGCAGTAGCGTGAGAGCAGAGAGAGGGGATGCTCAAGAAGGACACCAATCTGGCAGTCATGTTCCAGCAGCTGCAGCATACTGCCAGATTGGCTCCAGTGATGAGGAGGGAGGGGATGATGAGGTCACTGACTCCACGTGGGTGCCTAATAGGAGAGAGGAGGAGGAGGATGAGGAGGAGGCACATCTCCAACAAGGCAGGATGCCCTTGGGTGGCCAGCGTAAGGGCAGCACACCGACGGGATCACACCGCAGAGCTCCGCCTGTGCAGGGCGCTGCCTCTGCCCGTTATTCAAAAAGTTCTTTGGTGTGGGCCTTTTTTGAGGTGAGTGCATCAGATCGCACAGCTGCTGTTTGCAACATATGTCTCAAGCGTATATCGCGTGGCCAAAACATCAGCCGCTTGGGCACCACATGCTTGACCAGACATATGTTGACCTGCCATGCAGCTCGTTGGCAAGCCTGCCTTAAAGACCCACACCAAAGAACAAAGCGTACCTCTCCTTGCACCGCATCAGCTGGGATCTCCAACCCCACTATACCTTCAGTCCTCTCTGAAACCTGCACTGAGAGGAATGAAGGTGTAGAATTAGGTGTGTCACAGCCAAGTACTTGCGGCCACTCTGCTAGCAGTACACCGATGTCCGATTCTAGCAGGCAAATTTCCCTGCCCCCGCTGCTGGACCGTCGAAAGAAGTTAACTCCCAGCCATCCACATGCCCAGCGGTTGAATGCTAGCTTGGCTAAATTGCTAGCGCTTCAACTGCTGCCTTTTCAGTTGGTAGACTCGGCCCCCTTCCGTGAGTTTGTGCAATGTGCGGTTCCTCAGTGGCAGGTTCCCAAACGCCACTTTTTCTCACGGAAGGCGATTCCGGCTCTCTACCGGCATGTGGAAGATAATGTCTTGGCCTCACTGGACAGGGCGGTCAGTGGTAAGGTGCATATTACCGCTGACTCATGGTCCAGCAGGCATGGACAGGGACGTTACCTTTCTTTCACGGCCCATTGGATCACTCTTTTGGCAGCTGGGAAGGATGCAGGACAAGGTGCAGTAGTGTTGGAGGTTGTTCCACCGCCACGCCTCCAAAATGCTACTACTGGTTGTGACACACCTCTCTCCTCCACCCCCTCCTCTTCTTCTTCCTCCGTGGCCTCTTCCTGTGCTTTGTCCTCGGAACCAGCGGTGCTCCGTAGGCGTTCAAGGGGCTACGCAAGTACGCAGGCAAAAAGATGCCATGCCGTGCTTGCGCTGGTGTGTTTGGGGGACAGGAGCCACACTGGGGCAGAGGTTCTGTCTGCTCTGCAGGGGCAGGCCGAGAGGTGGTTGACGCCACGCCAGCTTAAGCCAGGAATGGTAGTTTGCGACAATGGCACCAACCTCCTCTCCGCTCTCCGACAGGGACAACTGACCCATGTGCCCTGTGTGGCTCACGTCCTTAACATGGTGGTGCAGCGGTTCTTGGGCAGGTACCCGGGCTTACAGGATGTCCTGAGGCAGGCCAGGAAAGTCTGTGTGCATTTCCGCAGATCTTATAATGCCAGTGCTCGCCTGGCTGAGCTGCAAAAGGAGTTGAACCTGCCCAAGAACCGCCTTATATGTGACATGCCCACCAGGTGGAACTCAACGTTGGCCATGCTGCAGCGGCTGCACACGCAGCAGAGGGCCATCAATGAGTACCTGTGCGACTACGGCACCAGGACAGGGTCAGGGGAGCTCGGTTTTTTTTCACCACGCCAGTGGGGCATGATCAGGGATGCATGCACTGTCCTGGCACCTTTTGAGGAGGCCACGAGGATGGTGAGCAGTGACAGTGCATGCATCAGTGACACTGTACCTCTTGTCCACCTGTTGGAACATATGCTGCGTGGAATAATGGACAGGGCACTTGAGGCAGAACAGAGGCAGGAAGAGGAGGACTTCCTTGCCTCTCAAGGCCCCCTTTACCCAGACAGTGTTCCTTCTGTCCCACCCATCGCACAGGAAGAGGAGGAGGAGGAGGAGGATTGTGTCAGCATGGAGGTGGAGCCTGGCACTCAGCATCATCAGCAGCAGTCTTTTAGGGATGATTTACAGTCCCAAGAAACCAGTGGACTTGTACGTGGCTGGGAGGAGGTGGCTGCGGATCATGTCGTCCTTAGTGACCCAGAGGACTCCGGACTGAATGCCTCAGCTAACCTACGCTGCATGGCCTCCCTGATCCTGCAAAGTCTGCGGAAGGATCCTCGTATTCTTCGGATCAAGGAGAGGGACCATTACTGGCTGGCCACTCTCCTTGATCCACGGTACAAGGGTAAGGTTGCGGACCTTATCTTACCGTCGCAGAGGGAGCAGAGGATGAGACAACTCCGGGAGGCCTTGCAGAAAGGTCTGTGCAACGCGTTCCCAGAGACTGGGAGGTTACAAACTCCTGGTCTTGGACAACGAGTTGCTGAGGCTTCGGTCAGTCAAAGAAGGAGCGGTGGGGAAGGTGGCCGTCTGACCGAAGCGTTCAGACAATTCTTTAGTCCGCAGCCCCAAGGTATGATCGGTTCCAGCAACCATCGCCAGCGTCTGATATACATGGTGCAGGAATACCTAGGGGCAAGGTCAGACTTGGACACCTTCCCCACCGAAAATCCTCTGGCTTACTGGGTCTTGAGGATGGATCACTGGCCAGAGCTTGCACAGTATGCAATTGAGCTACTGGCCTGTCTTGCATCCAGCGTTCTTTCAGAACGCACATTCAGTGCTGCTGGAGGATTTGTCACGGATCACAGGGTGCGCCTGTCCACCGACTCTGTTGATCGACTGACCTTCATAAAGATGAACCAGTCTTGGATCACCACCAGCTACCAAACACCTGAAGCTGATATACCAGACTAATTTATTTTCAAATGTCACATCCCTTCAAGACTGATGCTGATGCTGATGCTGAGAGACTGTCCTGATATGTTGACTGACTATCCTCCTCCTCCTCAATGATCCAATTGACGATGATAGCTTGGAAGAACATTTTTGTTTCTGGGTGCCGCCACCAGTGGCTAAGGCCCAATTTTTCAGCCCCTGTTTAACAGGGGTGTGTTATTACAATTTTTTATGCAATGCTTTGCAGCAGGGCTCATTCCTGCACTCCAAGTAGAGTATCTGGGAGTGGTTGCAGTGTCGTGGCACCAGCACCAGTGGCTAAGGCCCAATTTTTCAGCCCCTGTTTAACAGGGGCGTGTAATTACAATTTTTGATGCAATACTTTGCAACAGGGCTCATTGCTGTGCTCCAAGTACAGTATCTGTGAGGGGTTGCAGTGTTGTGGCACCAGTGCCTAAGGCTCAATTTTTCTGCCCCTGTTTAACAGGGGCATGTAATTACAATTCTTGATCTAATAATTCACAGCAGGGCCCATTCCTGAGCCCACCAAGACTAACTGTGAGGCCTTACAGTGTTGTGTCAACACCACCACCACCACCACCACCAAAAGCCCAATTTTTCAGCCCCTGTTCAACAGGGGCATGCAATTACAATTCTTGATCTAATAATTCACAGCAGGGCCCATTCATGCGCCCACCAAGAGTAACTGTGAGGGCTCACAGTGTTGTGGCAACACCAACATGTAAATGGCAAATTTCAGCAGAGTATATACGGCAGGCCCCTACTTTCAAACATCCAACTTACAAACGACTCCTCCTTGCAAACGGAAGGATACAACAGGAAGTGAGAGGAAATCTACCCCTAGGAAGGCAAATTCTCTCCTGTAAGAGTTAATATGGGAAAAAAAGTGTCTCCTCTACACTGATTCTTTATCACCAATTCTTGTTTCAATAAAAAACCCAAATTTTCAAAAAACATTTGTCATTAGGACGGAAAGTGAGGTGAACTGTTCTGAACAGGTGCACACTGCACAGACAGCAAAACAAATGTTACAGGGGTGATAACCCTTCCCTATTAGAGTTGAGCGGACACCTGGATGTTCGGGTTCGACGGGTTCGGCCGAACTTCGGAAAAAAGTTCGGGTTCGGGACCGAACTTTAACCCGAACCCGGACCCGAACCCGAACCCCATTGAAGTCAATGGGGACCCGGACTTCTAATGCCGCGTACACACGATCATTATTCATGGCGGTTAAAAAACCGCCGTGAATAATGACAGGAAAAACGAGGGAACCGCTTGGTTCCCTACACACGGTCGTTTTTCCCGTCATTTTTTCTCTTGACGAGAAAAACGACCGTCTGTGGGCTCCGCGGCAGTGTCTCCCAATGGGAAAACTGCCGCGGAAAAAAATGCTGGAAAAAACGATGAGAAAATTTAGAACATGTTCTAATTTTTCTCATCGTTTTTTATGCCGTTTTTCTCAACGAGAAAAATGACATAAAGCCCACAGACGATCGTTTTTCTCGCCAAAAAAAAAAAATGCAGTTTTTCTCGTCGAGAAAAGCGGTCGTGTGTACGCGGCATAAGGACTAAAAAGGCTCTAAAAAGGTAATGGAAAGGGCTAGAGAGCTGCAAATGGCAGCAAAATGTTGTTAAGAGCATGGCAAGTTCTCTGCAAACAAATGTGGATAGGGAAATAACTTAAAATAACATAAAAAAAATAAAACACAGAACTGCAGAAAATGCTATTCAAAAAAAATGTTTTTTTTTTTAGTATAGCACAGTAGGAGAAAACTATATAGAAATTGTTTATTTCACACACCTCAAAATATGTATAACACACTGCAAACTTTTTTTGGTGCCACTAAACGGCGTTTTTTGGAAGAGCAGAACACACCCACAGTACGTAACCGCTAAATCGCACAGCTACAGAACTGCAGAAAATGCTATTCAAAAAAAATGTTGTTTTTTTAGTATAGCAACGTAGGAGAAAACTATAAAGAAATTGTTTATTTCAAACACCTCAAAATATGTATAACACACTGCAAACTTTTTTTGGTGCCACTAAACGGCGTTTTTTGGAAGAGCAGAACACACCCACAGTATGTAACCGCTGAATCGCACAGCTACAGAACTGCAGAAAATGCTATTCAAAAAAAATGTTGTTTTTTTAGTATAGCAACGTAGGAGAAAACTATATAGAAATTGTTTATTTCACACACCTCAAAATATGTATAACACACTGCAAACTTTTTTTTGTGCCCCTAAACGGCGTTTTTTGCAAGCGTACATTAAAGTGCAAATTTTTTTATTTTTTTTGCCCTAAACGGGTCTTTTTTTGCACGAGCAAAATAAAATGCTTTTTTTTTTTTGCCCTATGGGACTTTTGGAAAAGAGAACAATAAAGTGCCTTTTTTTTCCCCTAAAAGTTAGATTTTCTCTGACGCTGGGCTCATGGCAGTGTAAAAAGACTGCACTGCAACACAAATAGGTAGACCTATGCAGATCGCTGATTTTAATCTCTGAATCTGGACTCCTATATAATAAATCTCTCTCCCTGAAAGCACCAACAGGAACCTGGCCCTACACTACACTATCTCTCTATCTTTTCCCTCAGATTGCAGAATCAGGACTACCTCATGTATTTTTCTATCTCTCCCTAAAAGCAGCAGCAGCAGCAGACTAGATCCTCTCCCTATCTATTCTGAAGCAGAGTGTCATGTGTGCTGTGTGCCTCTAGCTTATATAGAAGCTGGGTCACATGTTGCACTGACCAATCACAGCCATGCCATTAGTAGGCATGGCTATGATGGCTTCTAAGGGCACACCAGCTAATCAAAAGGTGATTGGCTGGCCCCTGAAGCATTTCTAAATGCGTTATTAGATTGCCAAACCCTAACCCGAACCCGGACTTTTGGGCAAAGTCCGGGTTCGGGTTCAGGTTCGGGAAAAAGCTAAAGTTCGGTACGGACCCGAACTTTACAGTTCGGGTTCGCTCAACACTATTCCCTATGTTTTCCAAAAAGCTTAAAAATATATTTTTTGGCTGGAGCTACACTTAAACAATGTACCTGTTCAAAATTACAAACAGATTCTACATAAGAACAAACCTACAGTCCCTGTCTTGTATGCACCGCCTGTATACGGCTGTTCAGAGTATATAGGGCCTTTTTTATTTTGTGTGCGGGGTTCCCCTTAATATCCATACAAGACCCAAAGGGGCTGGTAATGGGCTGGGGTAAGGGGGGGGGGTGTGATGGGGTAGCTATGTCATTTTTCTTAAAGATTTTCATCCATATTACCGGGACCAGACATTACATTAAAGCCGCAAGCAGTTTTAAATGGCTTTTTTTCCTTTAGAAATGTAATTTTGTGCAGGGACAGTTCTAAACACGGGAAACACGTGGCACTTCACAGGCATACTTTAGACACCCCCCAGGTACGATATTTAAAGTAATATTTGACTTTTTTTTTTCACTTTATGCATCATTAAAATGACTGCTCCAGAAAAACGGCCGTTTTTAAAACTTCTTTTTGCATTGATACATGTCCCCTGGTGCAGAACCCGGGTTCCCAAACCCTTTTTAGGACAATAACATGCATAATAGTCGTTATAATTAGCACTTTAGATTTCGAACGTTCGCATCCATTGTATTTAATAGGGTTCTAAAGTTCGTGCGAACTTTCGGTCCGTTCACGGGTTCTGGTGTGAACCGAACCCGGGGGTGTTCGGCTCATCACTACTTCACAATAGAACCCCCGACATATCCCCTTTAACACTCTGGGAAGCTCACAAACCTGTGTTGTGTGGTACCCTACAAGGACAAATGGCTACGGGAACGAAAATCCCTTGCCCGCACGTTGGAAACGGAATTCAATGCAGCATTCATAGCATTTCAAGACAACCCATCATCAATCACGAAAACTCATTTGGAAAAAACTTGATTAGAGTATGACCTTTTTCTCACGGAATCAGTGGATAAATCTTACAAACGCTCTAGACACAATTTCTACACAAAAAGCAACAAACCAGGTACATACATGGCACGGGCTCTGAACTCATTAAACAAAAAGTTAAAGCCAATCCGTTTAAAATTAGCAAAAGATATATATACTAGCAACCCCACCAAAATAGTTTGCAAATTCCACTCACACCTTGCTTCTTTATATGAATCAACTAGGGATGAGCTCGGTGTTCGAGTCGAACATACGTTCGACTCGAACATCGGCTGTTCGATCGTTCGACGAAGATCGAACGATTTGGGCCGTTCGCGCCTAATTCGAGTGACGCGAACGGCCCACAATGCACTACGCCATCGCAGTGTCATCCAGGCGCTGTGATTGGCCAAGCATGCACTGTGACCCCGCATGCTTGGCCAATCACAGCGCCGGCAGCGAGGAGAGCAATGATTGGCCACAGGCAGGATGCCTGTGGCCAATTATTGCTGAGGGTGTTTAGTACACGCCCCACACTATAAAAGGCCGCCAGCACGGTGGCCTAGTGTAGTGTGTTCCGGAGCAGGGAAAGAGAAGCATAGGCAGGGACAGTGACATTTTTTTTTCTTGCTTAACCTGGATTCCTTTAGTTTAGGGAAAGAGAAGGATAGGTAGGGAGAGTGTCAGTGTGTTTTACTGTGCTAATCCTTGTTTGTAGGGACAGGGAAGGACAGTGAGGGAAATTCTCCTTGTGCTATACTGTGCTAAAGCATTGATCATCAACCATCTTTAAAAAAACATTTTTTATAGGGACAGAAAACTATAGGTAGGGAGAGTGTCAGTGTGTTTCACTGTGCTAATCCTTGTTTCTAGGGACAGGGAAGGACAGTGAGGGAAATTCTCCTTGTGCTATACTGTGCTAAAGCATTGATCATCAACCATCTTTAAAAAAACATTTTTTCTAGGGACAGAAAACTATAGGTAGGGAGAGTGTCAGTGTGTTTTACTGTGCTAATCCTTGTTTCTAGGGACAGGGAAGGACAGTGAGGGAAATTCTCCTTGTGCTATACTGTGCTAAAGCATTGATCATCAACCATCTTTAAAAAAACATTTTTTCTAGGGACAGAAAACTATAGGTAGGGAGAGTGTCAGTGTGTTTCACTGTGCTAATCCTTGTTTCTAGGGACAGGGAAGGACAGTGAGGGAAATTCTCCTTGTGCTATACTGTGCTAAAGCATTGATCATCAACCATCTTTAAAAAAACATTTTTTCTAGGGACAGAAAACTATAGGTAGGGAGAGTGTCAGTGTGTTTTACTGTGCTAATCCTTGTTTCTAGGGACAGGGAAGGACAGTGAGGGAAATTCTCCTTGTGCTATAGTGTGCTAAAGCATTGATCATCAACCATCTTTAAAAAAACATTTTTTCTAGGGACAGAAAACTATAGGTAGGGAGAGTGTCAGTGTGTTTTACTGTGCTAATCCTTGTTTCTAGGGACAGGGAAGGACAGTGAGGGAAATTCTCCTTGTGCTATAGTGTGCTAAAGCATTGATCATCAACCATCTTTAAAAAAACATTTTTTCTAGGGACAGAAAACTATAGGTAGGGAGAGTGTCAGTGTGTTTTACTGTGCTAATCCTTGTTTCTAGGGACAGGGAAGGACAGTGAGGGAAATTCTCCTTGTGCTATACTGTGCTAAAGCATTGATCATCAACCATCTTTAAAAAAACATTTTTTCTAGGGACAGAAAACTATAGGTAGGGAGAGTGTCAGTGTGTTTTACTGTGCTAATCCTTGTTTCTAGGGACAGGGAAGGACAGTGAGGGAAATTCTCCTTGTGCTATACTGTGCTAAAGCATTGATCATCAACCATCTTTAAAAAAACATTTTTTCTAGGGACAGAAAACTATAGGTAGGGAGAGTGTCAGTGTGTTTTACTGTGCTAATCCTTGTTTCTAGGGACAGGGAAGGACAGTGAGGGAAATTCTCCTTGTGCTATACTGTGCTAAAGCATTGATCATCAACCATCTTTAAAAAAACATTTTTTCTAGGGACAGAAAACTATAGGTAGGGAGAGTGTCAGTGTGTTTCACTGTGCTAATCCTTGTTTCTAGGGACAGGGAAGGACAGTGAGGGAAATTCTCCTTGTGCTATACTGTGCTAAAGCATTGATCATCAACCATCTTTAAAAAAACATTTTTTCTAGGGACAGAAAACTATAGGTAGGGAGAGTGTCAGTGTGTTTTACTGTGCTAATCCTTGTTTCTAGGGACAGGGAAGGACAGTGAGGGAAATTCTCCTTGTGCTATACTGTGCTAAAGCATTGATCATCAACCATCTTTAAAAAAACATTTTTTCTAGGGACAGAAAACTATAGGCAGGGAGAGTGTCAGTGTGTTTTACTGTGCTAATCCTTGTTTCTAGGGACAGGGAAGGACAGTGAGGGAAATTCTCCTTGTGCTATACTGTGCTAAAGCATTGATCATCAACCATCTTTAAAAAAACATTTTTTCTAGGGACAGAAAACTATAGGTAGGGAGAGTGTCAGTGTGTTTCACTGTGCTAATCCTTGTTTCTAGGGACAGGGAAGGACAGTGAGGGAAATTCTCCTTGTGCTATACTGTGCTAAAGCATTGATCATCAACCATCTTTAAAAAAACATTTTTTCTAGGGACAGAAAACTATAGGTAGGGAGAGTGTCAGTGTGTTTTACTGTGCTAATCCTTGTTTCTAGGGACAGGGAAGGACAGTGAGGGAAATTCTCCTTGTGCTATACTGTGCTAAAGCATTGATCATCAACCATCTTTAAAAAAACATTTTTTCTAGGGACAGAAAACTATAGGTAGGGAGAGTGTCAGTGTGTTTTACTGTGCTAATCCTTGTTTCTAGGGACAGGGAAGGACAGTGAGGGAAATTCTCCTTGTGCTATACTGTGCTAAAGCATTGATCATCAACCATCTTTAAAAAAACATTTTTTCTAGGGACAGAAAACTATAGGTAGGGAGAGTGTCAGTGTGTTTCACTGTGCTAATCCTTGTTTCTAGGGACAGGGGAGGACAGTGAGGGAAATTCTCCTTGTGCTATACTGTGCTAAAGCATTGATCATCAACCATCTTTAAAAAAACATTTTTTCTAGGGACAGAAAACTATAGGTAGGGAGAGTGTCAGTGTGTTTCACTGTGCTAATCCTTGTTTCTAGGGACAGGGAAGGACAGTGAGGGAAATTCTCCTTGTGCTATACTGTGCTAAAGCATTGATCATCAACCATCTTTAAAAAAAACATTTTTTCTAGGGACAGAAAACTATAGGTAGGGAGAGTGTCAGTGTGTTTTACTGTGCTAACCCTTTTTTCTAGGGACAGGGAAGGACAGTGAGGGAAATTCTCCTTGTGCTATACTGTGCTAAAGCATTGATCATCAACCATCTTTAAAAAAACATTTTTTCTAGGGACAGAAAACTATAGGTAGGGAGAGTGTCAGTGTGTTTTACTGTGCTAATCCTTGTTTCTAGGGACAGGGAAGGCCAGTGAGGGAAATTCTACTTGTGCTATACTGTGCTAAAGCATTGATCATCAACCATCTTTAAAAAAACATTTTTTCTAGGGACAGAAAACTATAGGTAGGGAGAGTGTCAGTGTGTTTTACTGTGCTGATCCCTGTTTCTAGGGACAGGGAAGGACAGTGAGGGAAATTCTCCTTGTGCTATACTGTGCTAAAGCATTGATCATCAACCATCTTTAAAAAAACATTTTTTCTAGGGACAGAAAACTATAGGTAGGGAGAGTGTCAGTGTGTTTTACTGTGCTAATCCTTGTTTCTAGGGACAGGGAAGGACAGTGAGGGAAATTCTCCTTGTGCTATACTGTGCTAAAGCATTGATCATCAACCATCTTTAAAAAAACATTTTTTCTAGGGACAGAAAACTATAGGTAGGGAGTGTCAGTGTGTTTTACTGTGCTAATCCTTGTTTCTAGGGACAGGGAAGGACAGTGAGGGAAATTCTCCTTGTGCTATACTGTGCTAAAGCATTGATCATCAACCATCTTTAAAAAAACATTTTTTCTAGGGACAGAAAACTATAGGTAGGGAGAGTGTCAGTGTGTTTTACTGTGCTAATCCTTGTTTCTAGGGACAGGGAAGGACAGTGAGGGAAATTCTCCTTGTGCTATACTGTGCTAAAGCATTGATCATCAACCATCTTTAAAAAAACATTTTTTCTAGGGACAGAAAACTATAGGTAGGGAGAGTGTCAGTGTGTTTCACTGTGCTAATCCTTGTTTCTAGGGACAGGGAAGGACAGTGAGGGAAATTCTCCTTGTGCTATACTGTGCTAAAGCATTGATCATCAACCATCTTTAAAAAAACATATTTTCTAGGGACAGAAAACTATAGGTAGGGAGAGTGTCAGTGTGTTTTACTGTGCTAATCCTTGTTTCTAGGGACAGGGAAGGACAGTGAGGGAAATTCTCCTTGTGCTATACTGTGCTAAAGCATTGATCATCAACCATCTTTAAAAAAACATTTTTTCTAGGGACAGAAAACTATAGGTAGGGAGAGTGTCAGTGTAGTTTACTGTGCTAATCCTTGTTTCTAGGGACAGGGAAGGACAGTGAGGGAAATTCTCCTTGTGCTATACTGTGCTAAAGCATTGATCATCAACCATCTTTAAAAAAACATTTTTTCTAGGGACAGAAAACTATAGGTAGGGAGAGTGTCAGTGTGTTTTACTGTGCTAATCCTTGTTTCTAGGGACAGGGAAGGACAGTGAGGGAAATTCTCCTTGTGCTATACTGTGCTAAAGCATTGATCATCAACCATCTTTAAAAAAACATTTTTTCTAGGGACAGAAAACTATAGGTAGGGAGAGTGTCAGTGTGTTTCACTGTGCTAATCCTTGTTTCTAGGGACAGGGAAGGACAGTGAGGGAAATTCTCCTTGTGCTATACTGTGCTAAAGCATTGATCATCAACCATCTTTAAAAAAACATTTTTTCTAGGGACAGAAAACTATAGGTAGGGAGAGTGTCAGTGTGTTTTACTGTGCTAATCCTTGTTTCTAGGGACAGGGAAGGACAGTGAGGGAAATTCTCCTTGTGCTATACTGTGCTAAAGCATTGATCATCAACCATCTTTAAAAAAACATTTTTTCTAGGGACAGAAAACTATAGGTAGGGAGAGTGTCAGTGTGTTTCACTGTGCTAATCCTTGTTTCTAGGGACAGGGAAGGACAGTGAGGGAAATTCTCCTTGTGCTATACTGTGCTAAAGCATTGATCATCAACCATCTTTAAAAAAACATTTTTTCTAGGGACAGAAAACTATAGGTAGGGAGAGTGTCAGTGTGTTTCACTGTGCTAATCCTTGTTTCTAGGGACAGGGAAGGACAGTGAGGGAAATTCTCCTTGTGCTATACTGTGCTAAAGCATTGATCATCAACCATCTTTAAAAAAACATTTTTTCTAGGGACAGAAAACTATAGGTAGGGAGAGTGTCAGTGTGTTTTACTGTGCTAATCCTTGTTTCTAGGGACAGGGAAGGACAGTGAGGGAAATTCTCCTTGTGCTATACTGTGCTAAAGCATTGATAATCAACCATCTTTAAAAAAACATTTTTTCTAGGGACAGAAAACTATAGGTAGGGAGAGTGTCAGTGTGTTTTACTGTGCTAATCCTTGTTTCTAGGGACAGGGAAGGACAGTGAGGGAAATTCTCCTTGTGCTATACTGTGCTAAAGCATTGATCATCAACCATCTTTAAAAAAACATTTTTTCTAGGGACAGAAAACTATAGGTAGGGAGAGTGTCAGTGTGTTTCACTGTGCTAATCCTTGTTTCTAGGGACAGGGAAGGACAGTGAGGGAAATTCTCCTTGTGCTATACTGTGCTAAAGCATTGATCATCAACCATCTTTAAAAAAACATTTTTTCTAGGGACAGAAAACTATAGGTAGGGAGAGTGTCAGTGTGTTTTACTGTGCTAATCCTTGTTTCTAGGGACAGGGAAGGACAGTGAGGGAAATTCTCCTTGTGCTATACTGTGCTAAAGCATTGATCATCAACCATCTTTAAAAAAACATTTTTTCTAGGGACAGAAAACTATAGGTAGGGAGAGTGTCAGTGTGTTTCACTGTGCTAATCCTTGTTTCTAGGGACAGGGAAGGACAGTGAGGGAAATTCTCCTTGTGCTATACTGTGCTAAAGCATTGATCATCAACCATCTTTAAAAAAACATTTTTTCTAGGGACAGAAAACTATAGGTAGGGAGAGTGTCAGTGTGTTTCACTGTGCTAATCCTTGTTTCTAGGGACAGGGAAGGACAGTGAGGGAAATTCTCCTTGTGCTATACTGTGCTAAAGCATTGATCATCAACCATCTTTAAAAAAACATTTTTTCTAGGGACAGAAAACTATAGGTAGGGAGAGTGTCAGTGTGTTTTACTGTGCTAATCCTTGTTTCTAGGGACAGGGAAGGACAGTGAGGGAAATTCTCCTTGTGCTATACTGTGCTAAAGCATTGATCATCAACCATCTTTAAAAAAACATTTTTTCTAGGGACAGAAAACTATAGGTAGGGAGAGTGTCAGTGTGTTTTACTGTGCTAATCCTTGTTTCTAGGGACAGGGAAGGACAGTGAGGGAAATTCTCCTTGTGCTATACTGTGCTAAAGCATTGATCATCAACCATCTTTAAAAAAACATTTTTTCTAGGGACAGAAAACTATAGGTAGGGAGAGTGTCAGTGTGTTTCACTGTGCTAATCCTTGTTTCTAGGGACAGGGAAGGACAGTGAGGGAAATTCTCCTTGTGCTATACTGTGCTAAAGCATTGATCATCAACCATCTTTAAAAAAACATTTTTTCTAGGGACAGAAAACTATAGGTAGGGAGAGTGTCAGTGTGTTTCACTGTGCTAATCCTTGTTTCTAGGGACAGGGAAGGACAGTGAGGGAAATTCTCCTTGTGCTATACTGTGCTAAAGCATTGATCATCAACCATCTTTAAAAAAACATTTTTTCTAGGGACAGAAAACTATAGGTAGGGAGAGTGTCAGTATGTTTTACTGTGCTAACCCTTTTTTCTAGGGACAGGGAAGGACAGTGAGGGAAATTCTCCTTGTGCTATACTGTGCTAAAGCATTGATCATCAACCATCTTTAAAAAAACATTTTTTCTAGGGACAGAAAACTATAGGTAGGGAGAGTGTCAGTGTGTTTTACTGTGCTAATCCTTGTTTCTAGGGACAGGGAAGGACAGTGAGGGAAATTCTCCTTGTGCTATACTGTGCTAAAGCATTGATCATCAACCATCTTTAAAAAAACATTTTTTCTAGGGACAGAAAACTATAGGTAGGGAGAGTGTCAGTGTGTTTCACTGTGCTAATCCTTGTTTCTAGGGACAGGGAAGGACAGTGAGGGAAATTCTCCTTGTGCTATACTGTGCTAAAGCATTGATCATCAACCATCTTTAAAAAAACTTTTTTTATAGGGACAGAAAACTATAGGTAGGGAGAGTGTCAGTGTGTTTTACTGTGCTAATCCTTGTTTCTAGGGACAGGGAAGGACAGTGAGGGAAATTCTCCTTGTGCTATACTGTGCTAAAGCATTGATCATCAACCATCTTTAAAAAAGCATTTTTTCTAGGGACAGAAAACTATAGGTAGGGAGTGTCAGTGTGTTTTACTGTGCTAATCCTTGTTTCTAGGGACAGGGAAGGGCAGTGAGGGAAATTCTCCTTGTGCTATACTGTGCTAAAGCATTGATCATCAACCATCTTTAAAAAAACATTTTTTCTAGGGACAGAAAACTATAGGTAGGGAGAGTGTCAGTGTGTTTTACTGTGCTAATCCTTGTTTCTAGGGACAGGGAAGGACAGTGAGGGAAATTCTCCTTGTGCTATACTGTGCTAAAGCATTGATCATCAACCATCTTTAAAAAAAAAAATTTTCTAGGGACAGAAAACTATAGGTAGGGAGAGTGTCAGTGTGTTTCACTGTGCTAATCCTTGTTTCTAGGGACAGGGAAGGACAGTGAGGGAAATTCTCCTTGTGCTATACTGTGCTAAAGCATTGATCATCAACCATCTTTAAAAAAACATTTTTTCTAGGGACAGAAAACTATAGGTAGGGAGAGTGTCAGTGTGTTTCACTGTGCTAATCCTTGTTTCTAGGGACAGGGAAGGACAGTGAGGCCTCGTACACACGACCGATTTTCTCGTCGTAAACAGTCAAGAAAAGTGCCGCGAGAGTTTTTTTGTCTAGAAAAACGTTCGTGTGTATGGTTTTACGACGAGAAACTTGACGAGAATCTCGACGAGAAAATAGAGAACCTGCTCTCTATTTTCTCGTCAGGATTCCAGATTTCCTCGTCGTGTTTCTCGTCGGCCTGTTTTGTGACGAGAAAATGGTTCGTGTGTATGCTTTTACGACTCTTCCAAAAGCGCGCATGCTCACAAGCAACTATGAGACGGGAGCGCATCTTCTGGTAAAACAAGCCTTCATAATGGAGAGAGCACATTCGTCACGCTCATAAATATTTCATCGTTTAAATGTTCTGCATTGAATTCTTCGTTAGAATGTTACATTAATCAAAACGAGAGACCTTCTTTTGCTGCTGATATTCACACAGAGTTCTGCCTTATTTTTAACCTTTTTCATGCTGCTCTTTATAAGATTTATGTGTATTATATCGTGCAAGTTTTTAGGAATAATTTAAATGGTTAGATTTTTCAAAATGATGTTAATTATAATTTCTCAATGTTTCGATAGCGATCTCCCATTTAATTTTCTAATCTATAATTTTAAAATTTCACACCATGTTTTTGAGCTAATCAGATTTAGTTATTCTTTTGGGGGGGTGATATCTGTGCCTTTTATTGTCAGTCAAATGTATCTGCTTACTCCAAAGCTTGTTTTTTTTTATTTAAAAATACACATAGTCAAGTATGAACTTAAACAAAAAACACATTTATTCATGTTTATAAATTAAATAAAGAGAAGGCAGCGCTGGAGAAGCTGCTGCCATTTGTGCATCCCAGGGACCCCAGAGCACACAGCAACCCTGTGTGGACACTAAAATTGGGAGCTTGAGAAGGCCCACATTTCAGAACACAATCTGATGCTGGCCTCCCAGAGGTCAGGAACAGCAGCAGGTGAGATATATGTCCCAAGTGTGTGGTACTACAACAGGCTGCCTTCTGTCCGACCAGTGCGACCACAATGAAGCAAGGCCATCACTTCCTCTTCTTCCTGGCAACCTTCCCTGCAGCCTTTCCTGAAGCCTTTCCTGAAGCCTTTCCTGCAGCCTTTCCTGCAGCCTTCCTTCTTCGTTTAGCTGGAGGCTGGCCCACTGGAGGGGTACTCCTGTCAGGAGGAGGAGGTGGAGGTGTAGCAGAAGGGGGTGGGGCAGAAGGTGGAGGTGTAGCAGAAGAGGGTGGGGCAGAAGGTGGAGGTGTAGCAGAAGGGGGTGGGGCAGAAGGTGGAGGTGTAGCAGAAGGGGGTGGGGCAGAAGGTGGAGGTGTAGCAGAAGGGGGTGGGGCAGAAGGTGGAGGTGTAGCAGAAGGGGGTGGGGCAGAAGGTGGAGGTGTAGCAGAAGGGGGTGGGGCAGAAGGTGGAGGTGTAGCAGAAGGGGGTGGGGCAGAAGAGGAAGGTGGAGGTGGAGGTTGAGGTTGGGTCAGTTGGGCCACCTCACATATGGCGGTATTGGGGGTAATTTGCTCCATCACCCCCTTGTTGAGCAAGGTGATGAGCAGGGGTTCGCATAGGAGGCGTTGCTCCATGCTCATCACCTTGAACTTAGCCTCCACTAGGCCGGCAATGGCCTCTTCAGGGGATGTGGGCTCCTTGAGGGTGGCATGGGCCTCTTTAATAAGGGCCATTGCTGCCTCACTGGTGGTCCTGTCCCTCCTGCCTCTTTTGTGAAGCCTGATGGGAGGCACCTGGGATCTGGTGCTTCTCCTTTGCCCTGCCACCTCCTGTCTGCCACTGGGCCCTGCCACCTCCTGGCTGCCACTGGGCCCTGCCACCTCCTGGCTGCCACTGGGCCCTGCCACCTCCTGGCTGCCACTGGGCCCTGCCACCTCCTGGCTGGTACTGGGCCCTGCCACCTCCTGGCTGCCACTGGGCCCTTCCTCCTCCTGCCTGACAGTTTCCAGACCCTCCTCCTGGCTGATTTCATCCTGTGTATGAAAAAGAAACATAGTTTAATATGTTGGTTTAATCTTTGCATCAAACTTTGTAATCCTGATGGAAGCAATTAGAATGTAAATGCATAAATCCTTGCTTTAAATTTACCACTACATCAGCTTGACTATTTACCACACAATTAAGTGCAGAAGAATGTCTACAGATCATGATTTCACTTGTGGAATACAAAATAATGTATGTTTCTCATCCTGACATATTTGGGAAACATTAATTTTATCCCACTACATTTTCAGTTAATACTATACCTGGCTCCAGATGGACAAATCAGGATCATCCAGGATGGCTGCCTCCTCTTGCTCCAGAGAAGGCTCAGGTTGGCTGCAGGGAAGTCTGGGGGGAAAAGTGGAGAGTGATGGCCTTGGCTCAATGTGGTCATCCAGGAAGGACATCCTGCTGTAGTACCACAAAACCGGGACATAAACATCATCTGCTGCTGCTCCTGACCTCTGAGAAGCCAGCACCTTAGAGCGTTCAGTCCTGTAGGTACCTCTCAAGCTCCCAATTTTAGTGTCCACTTGTTTTGCTGTGGCTGTGGGCACCTTGGTATGCACAAATGGGAGCAGCTTCTCCAGCGCTGCTTTTCTCACCCCTTTTTTTTATGGATGGGGTTTTTGGTCTCCCACAGAGCCGGCAGCTCCCTTACCCGGTCAATAAATTCCGCCAGGAACTCTTTGTCGCTAATAAAGACATTCATATTGTATCTGCAAGTAAAATAAATTATATTTAAATAATGTGAGGCAAACAGTCTAACCTCCTTCACATCCTAGTCACCATATATATCCTCCACCAATCTCAAGACAGTATAGGCCAACAATTTTTACAAGTCTCACAAAATCACATACCTTCGTTCGCACGTCCGTCACTTGAACTCCTCTCTCCGCACCCCGAACGTACTATAGTCACATGTGTGTTTGCTATATACACACCACGCATGCGTCCAAATTCGAACACGTCGCTCCGCACACGTCGCCCACCCATGACGTTCTAACTAACATCTTTTCCCCGCCCCTTCTCTTTCGGCGCGCAGACAGATATGGCGGAGTTACAGCAGGTGTCTGATAATTCCGCAACTAGCGAGGAGACAAGCCCGGAGACCGAGGACACGTCACGATCAAGGAGGAGATTCAAGGCATCGAATATGTCTTTGGCGGAGATGGCGGAGATGGTGGACATCTTGGTCAAGGCTGATTATGATGCCAAGCATGGGCCGTATAGCAAACCAAATAGAAGGAAGGCCAAAATCCTCACTAAAGTTGTGAAGAGTCTGAGGGCGAAGTTCGGGGTGAAACGCTCAAATGAGCAGCTCAGAAAGAGGTGGTCAGACCTCAAACTGAGGGAGCCAGACCAGTTGAGGAGCATAAAGAGGATGCTCGCTAAAAGTAAGTAAAATGTAGACTATTCTGCTATTAATCTTTTTATAAACTGACATGTTTTTTTTTTTCTCATATTGGACTCCCTTCCAAAATGTAATATTTTGAACTAGGTTGGGCACAGTAATCGTTCGTTACGTTACCGACACTTCGTTCGGCCACTATCCGCGGTTTTGGCTTATTTTAGACCCCCAAAAGTAATTAGACATCTGCCATTTTTGATCAAGTATTGTGGATAATTTTTAAGTCTAGATGATGTGTTTGTAAGGAGAATGAAATGCAAACTTTAATCAGTGTAAAGGAGAGGACACTCAGCAGCTGCTTCCACATCTGTACTTTGGAGCACTATAGTGTGGGCCACCAGACCCGCCTTTTTTGGGTGTCCCACACAGGTGCATCAGAGTTTATTTGTGGTGCCTCCATGTCCAAAAAATTACATCCAAATGTGAATACTAAACATATTTGGGGTCATAAATAATGCATTTTTCTTTAAATTCCGCACAAACACACACTTGTACCCCACTTCCAAACAATTTAGCCTGTTTTAAGTTTAAAAATGAGATTTTTACAGTGTGATACATAGACCTTTGGTTTTATTCTCATAGGGGAGAGAAGACTGGGAGGAGGACACTCCAGGGAGCACATGCACCCCACAACTTCCAAGCAACCCCAAACTCCCAAAGATCCACAACCGAAAGATGTGCAGGAAGTTGAGGTGGAGGAAGGAGAAGTGCAGGAAGGAGAGGTGGATGACGTTGTGGATCTGGTCACCACAACAGGTCAGTATCTGACACCACAGCTTAAGGTAAGCGAGGTAGGCCTGCAGAGTTTTATTTTTTTTTTTTTATGGTTTTTAGGGGATGGAAATGTTGTGAAGGATAGCACACCGTTCTCTGCTGACAGTGCCCTCCGCCTCATCCAGCAAGTGATGGAATGTAGCACGGAACTGGACCTAATTAAACAAAGAATCCATGTGATGGAACAAACATTTAAAGACATTCTCGATGTTTTGGGGAGAATTCAATAAGCCATCCAAACACATTTGTTTTTACATGTTTGTTTTTATATTTTTACTAATTTTTTGAGTAACAAAGCAGCCAAAAATTGAATATGCACACAGTGTGTGAACATGTGCTATCTGCCATCAGGGGATATCCATGTACGTCTTTTGTGGGTGCAACCCCTTCCTCGTATCAAAAGTCGGTGAACTGAGGAAGGGGATGCACCCCCAAAACACGTCCATTGATCACCCCTGATGGCAGATAGCACATGTTGACAATAGGGATCAGGATTGTAAACTTCCTATTTGCAAAAAAGTAAAAATGTGTGCATATTGAATTTTTGGCTGGGCAAGGGGTGGCAGGACCCCATATTAGGACGGGCACATAGAGACATAGTTTGTGTAACTGAATGTCTCAGATTGCTCAGAGGTATCCAATGTTGTCATTTTAGAAATGCAAGTGGTATTTTTGTATTTTCATAAGCCAACATTTGCCGGGTTGTGGCCAGGCCAACCCCAAAGTAAAACAAAAAAAAATGTGCAGAGAGTAAAAAATTTGACCACAAACAACGTGTAGCTTCTTTTTATAATACTCTCTAAGCTTATTTGGTTCTTTTGTAAGGTAACATAGTGAAATTGGTTGTTATTTACTAAAGTAAAATACACTTGCCACTACAAATGCACAAAGACAAACTAGGAGACAGGAAAGAACAAATAATTAAAGGTTTAAACAAGATTTTTATTGGGATACTTAGACATAGGCTGGCATAGGAATTGCCCCCCTACCCGTGAAATACTCCATGTATTTGTCCCGAACCACACGGGCATTTTGGGGGGGCAAGCCAAGACGGGCAGATTCCAGGCCCGGAAGGGGATTTGCAGGGGAAAGTACAGCCTCTGGCAAAACTGAGGCCATATATGAATTAGATTTGCGGCAAAGAAAATTGTGTAGCACACAGCAGCATAACACTACATAGTTTATTTTGTAGTCCGCCAAGTGGATGGAAGTCATAAAAAGGCGGAACCGGCTGGCCATTATGCCGAAGGCATTTTCAACGACTCTTCGGGCCCTGGCCAGCCGGTAATTGAACACACTCTTCTCTGGGGTCAGGGTCCTCTGTGGAAATGGCCTCATAAGATGCCGTCCGAGTCCGAAGGCTTCATCAGCCAAGAAAACAAAGGGGAGTCCTTCAATATTCCCTGCATCCGGTGGCAATGCAAGGTCGTCACTCTGGAGACGGAGGGCAAACTCCGTCTGGATGAAGGATCCCCCATCGGACATCCGGCCATTCTTCCCTACATCAACATAGAGGAATTCATACCGTGCTGACACCACCGCCATCAGCACAATGCTATGAAACCCCTTGTAATTGTAGTAGTAGGATCCAGAACGGGGTGGCGGCACGATGCGGACGTGCTTCCCGTCTATGGCATCACCGCAGTTGGGGAAGTCCCACCGCGTGGCAAACTCCGATGCCACAGTCTGCCATTCCTGTGGCGTGGAAGGAAGCTGTGGAGTGAAACAAGATGAAATAATATTAGAAAAACAAAGGCATACATTACAAGCAAATTCTAGACCAAAAAATTAGAGACCAACATCAATCTAATTATACGTTTATTAAGGTGTGTAAAAAAAGTATAATGGAAGGCTCATTTATCATATTCATCACCCCCTCTGATGGGCCATTACTAAATTATTTTGGGGGGGGGGGTGTGTTTGGCCACAGGATAGCATTGCAGTGGCGGTGCGTCCAGAGTGGGCGCTGGAGCACTGTCCCCTCTCTCCTGTGCCCATCACTCAGAACAATACATAGGTTCATGCGTTGCATGAACCTATGTATTGTCTATGCCGCACACTATTCAGGTGGATGGCCTCTTGTAAAGCGACCGACATATGAATAATTGCGTCATTTAGGGGGTTAAAATTGCAGAGCAGAAACAGGTATTAAAAAAGTCTTGCAAATTACAACCTGAGGGATGTAATTGGCTTCCTCAAAGAAAAATCGGGGACGCAAGGAGGGGGCATTCCTTGTGTAAACACTGACAGGCTGCTCTGGCAATCATGTTCACCAAGTCTGTTTAATGGTAACATGATTGGCTGATGCAACATGAAGGGAAGGAGAAGACATCAAGGACAGAAGAAGGATGGCGCTGACCACAAGAAGGTAAGTGCAGGGCTGGGGGGAAACTGGCTGCATTAGAGGGGACTAAATGGCTGCATTGGAGGGGACAACTGGGGGCGTTTATTAGGCAACAGAGCAAAAAAGGAGGAAGTTTATTTCCGAAATTGGGGTTGGAACCCCCCAACATTTGGAGCAACAGGCGCCCCTGCTGGAAAAGTTATTGAGGGGAAATATTTAGGGAGGATAAAAAAGGGGCAATCTAAAGCTTCCAACATGCATGGGGACAAAGGGGACATTCTCAGCATATTACAATCATGGTAATTAGGGAAGGATGAAAGAAATACAATACATTAGCATACATGTAATACATAAAATGTGATGTTAAGGGAGAAAACTTACCCTAATATAGTCCTCCTGCAGGACTTGTATAATAGCAGAACAGGTGTCTGGGATTATGAGGCCCAGAGCCTGGGGGGAGATGCCTGTGGTGAACTTCAAGTCCTGAAGACTTCTCCCTGTCGCCAGGTAACGCAACGTGGCGATGAGCCTCTGCTCAGCACTGATGGCTTCCCGCATAACGGTGTCCTTCCTGGTAATATAGGGGGACACCAAAGCCAACAGTTCCTGAAAAACGGGGTCAGACATCCTCAGAAAATTCCTGTAGTCCTCAGGATTATTCTCGACGATCTCCCGCAGCAGAGGCATGTGGCAGAATTGGTCCCGCTGGAGCAACCAATTCTTGGTCCATGAACTCCTCCTCACACCATTCATGGACTGGTCTTGGTCCAAAACAAGCAGACCAACACCAAGCGCACGCACAGCACGAACTCGACGACGAGAACGTCCAGGCGACATGGCTAGGAAACGGTCGTCTAATCAGAACGTACAGAACAGAACGCACTTTAGAACAGCAAGGCCTATGAATAACGAAATGAAATTCAGAAACGAACAGGCAAGAACGCACTGTAAAACAGATACGACCTGCCTAGACGCCCTGAAAGTCAAGATACGAACCCACAAGCACAAACTGAACGGCAGAAAACGATCTGAAAAGTACGAAGACTGAAAAGCGCGAATCGTCTCTTCCCAAACTTTTACTTCACACGCGGTAACACGAGATCAGCAAAAGCAGCCCAAGGGGTGGCGCCAAGAAAAAAGATCTTCCCCTTTATAGTGCCGTCGTACGTGCTGGACGTGAGCGCAGAGAACCACGAGGAAATTGGAAAATGACAGTGTGTACGCATAGAAAGCTTGACGAGAAAATCGACAAGCTTAACAAGAATCTTGTCGAAAAAAACGACGTGTTTTTTACGACGAGAAAATCGGTCGTGTGTACGAGGCCTGAGGGAAATTCTCCTTGTGCTATACTGTGCTAAAGCATTGATCATCAACCATCTTTAAAAAAACTTTTTTTATAGGGACAGAAAACTATAGGTAGGGAGAGTGTCAGTGTGTTTCACTGTGCTAATCCTTGTTTCTAGGGACAGGGAAGGACAGTGAGGGAAATTCTCCTTGTGCTATACTGTGCTAAAGCATTGATCATCAACCATCTTTAAAAAAACTTTTTTTATAGGGACAGAAAACTATAGGTAGGGAGAGTGTCAGTGTGTTTCACTGTGCTAATCCTTGTTTCTAGGGACAGGGAAGGACAGTGAGGGAAATTCTCCTTGTGCTATACTGTGCTAAAGCATTGATCATCAACCATCTTTAAAAAAACATTTTTTCTAGGGACAGAAAACTATAGGTAGGGAGAGTGTCGGTGTGTTTTACTGTGCTAATCCTTGTTTCTAGGGACAGGGAAGGACAGTGAGGGAAATTCTCCTTGTGCTATACTGTGCTAAAGCATTGATCATCAACCATCTTTAAAAAAACATTTTTTCTAGGGACAGAAAACTATAGGTAGGGAGAGTGTCAGTGTGTTTTACTGTGCTAATCCTTGTTTCTAGGGACAGGGAAGGACAGTGAGGGAAATTCTCCTTGTGCTATACTGTGCTAAAGCATTGATCATCAACCATCTTTAAAAAAACATTTTTTCTAGGGACAGAAAACTATAGGTAGGGAGAGTGTCAGTGTGTTTTACTGTGCTAATCCTTGTTTCTAGGGACAGGGAAGGACAGTGAGGGAAATTCTCCTTGTGCTATACTGTGCTAAAGCATTCCTCATCAACCATCTTTGAAATCCTTGTTTTTTGGACAGTCAGGGAAATTGTCATTGTGCTATTCTGTGCGAAAGCAATCATCCTCAACCATATTTAGAAATCCTTAAGTAAAGGGACAGAGAAGGACACCTGAAGGTAGCCCTTATTGCTTTTTTCCCATCTCCCTGCAGGCCATCCATTAGAATGTCTGGAAGGCAAACAAGGAGAGGCAGACAGTCAGGAGGCAATAAAAGAGGGCAAGCAGGCTCTGTGTCTGGGGGCAACAGTGCTGGTCGTGGACGCGGTGCATTGTCATCAGCACATGGCCATGGGACACGCTTGTCCTTCTTTTCGGCAGCTGGACATGTTGAGCCACATCATGCCGAAGACTTGGTAGAGTGGATGACCAAGCCCTCCTCCTCCTCCTCATCCTCTCTCACCCAGGCTCAGGGTACTGGCAAAGCAGCTGCCAAAGCGTCCTCTTTCCTGGTATCAATGTCAGACTCATCATCAGTCACTCCTTCCCTAGACCCACCATGTCCTCCTCCTGAGGAGTCCCCCGAACTGTTTGAGCACAGTGTTGGGTACATGCTCCAGGAGGATGCCCAGCGTTTCGAAGGGTCTGATGATGAAACCCAGCTACAGGAAGGCAGTAGCGTGAGAGCAGACAGAGGGGATGCTCAAGAAGGACACCAATCTGGCAGTCATGTTCCAGCAGCTGCAGCATACTGCCAGATTGGCTCCAGTGATGAGGAGGGAGGGGATGATGAGGTCACTGACTCCACGTGGGTGCCTAATAGGAGAGAGGAGGAGGAGGAGGATGAGGAGGAGGCACATCTCCGAGGAGGAGGCACATCTCCAACGAGGCAGGATGCCCTTTGGTGGCCAGCGTAAGGGCAGTACACCGACGGAATCACACCGCAGAGCTCCGCCTGTGCAGGGCGCTGCCTCTGCCCGTCATTCAAAAAGTTCTTTGGTGTGGGCCTTTTTTGAGGCTAGTGCATCAGATCGCACAGCTGCTGTTTGCAACATATGTCTCAAGCGTATATCGCGTGGCCAAAACATCAGCCGCTTGGGTACCACATGCCTGACCAGACATATGTTGACCTGCCATGCAGCTCGTTGGCAAGCCTACCTCAAAGACCCACACCAAAGAACAAAGCGGACCTCTCCTTGCACCGCATCAGCTGGGATCTCCAACCCCACTATAACTTCAGTCCTCTCTGAAACATGCACTGAGAGGAATGAAGGTGTAGAATTAGGTGTGTCACAGCCAAGTACTTGCGGCCACTCTGCTAGCAGTACACCGACGTCCGATTCTAGCAGGCAAATTTCCCTGCCCCAGCTGCTGGACCGTCGAAAGAAGTTCACTCCCAGCCATCCACATGCCCAGCGGTTGAATGCTAGCTTGGCTAAATTGCTAGCGCTTCAACTGCTGCCTTTTCAGTTGGTAGACTCGGCCCCCTTCCGTGAGTTTGTGCAATGTGCGGTTCCTCAGTGGCAGGTTCCCAAACGCCACTTTTTCTCACGGAAGGCTATTCCGGCTCTCTACCGGCATGTGGAAGGCAATGTCTTGGCCTCGCTGGACAGGGCGGTCAGCGGTAAGGTGCATATTACCGCTGACTCATGGTCCAGCAGGCATGGACAGGGACGTTACCTTTCTTTCACGGCCCATTGGGTCACTCTTTTGGCAGCTGGGAAGGATGCAGGACAAGGTGCAGTAGTGTTGGAGGTTGTTCCACTGCCACGCCTCCAAAATGCTACTACTGGTTGTGACACACCTCTCTCCTCCACCCCCTCCTCTTCTTCTTCCTCCATGGCCTCTTCCTGTGCTTTGTCCTCTGAACCAGCGGTGCTCCGTAGCCGTTCAAGGGGCTACGCAAGTACGCAGGCAAAAAGATGCCATGCCGTGCTTGCGCTGGTGTGTTTGGGGGACAGAAGCCACACTGGGGCAGAGGTCCTGTCTGCTCTGCAGGGCCAGGCCGAGAGGTGGTTGACGCCACGCCAGCTTAAGCCAGGAATGGTGGTTTGCAACAATGGCACCAACCTCCTCTCCGCCCTCCGACAGGGACAACTGACCCATGTGCCCTGTGTGGCTCACGTCCTTAACCTGATGGTGCAGTGGTTCTTGGGCAGGTACCTGGGCTTACAGGATGTCCTGAGGCAGGCCAGGAAAGTCTGTGTGCATTTCCGCAGATCTTATAATGCCAGTGCTCGCCTGGCTGAGCTGCAAAAGGAGTTGAACCTGCCCAAGAACCGCCTTATATGTGACATGCCCACCAGGTGGAACTCAACGTTGGCCATGCTACAGCGGCTGCACATGCAGCAGAGGGCCATCAATGAGTACCTGTGCGACTACGGCACCAGGACAGGGTCAGGGGAGCTTGGTTTTTTTTCTCCACGCCAGTGGGGCATGATCAGGGATGCATGCACTGTCCTGGCACCATTTGAGGAGGCCACGAGGATGGTGAGCAGTGACAGTGCATGCATCAGTGACACTGTACCTCTTGTCCACCTGTTGGAGCACACGCTGCGTGGAATAATGGACAGGGCACTTGAGGCAGAACAGAGGCAGGAAGAGGAGGACTTCCTTGCCTCTCAAGGCCCCCTTTACCCAGACAGTGTTCCTTCTGTCCCACCCATCGCACAGGAAGAGGAGGAGGAGGAGGAGGAGGAGGAGGATTGTGTCAGCATGGAGGTGGAGGCTGGCACTCAGCATCATCAGCAGCAGTCTTTTAGGGATGATTTACAGTCCCAAGAAACCAGTGGACTTGTACGTGGCTGGGAGGAGGTGGCTGCGGATCATGTCGTCCTTAGTGACCCAGAGGACTCCGGACCGAATGCCTCAGCTAACCTACGCTGCATGGCCTCCCTGATCCTGCAAAGTCTGCGGAAGGATCCTCGTATTCTTCGGATCAAGGAGAGGGACCATTACTGGCTGGCCACTCTCCTTGATCCACGGTACAAGGGTAAGGTTGCGGACCTTATGTTACCGTCGCAGAGGGAGCAGAGGATGAGACAACTCCGGGAGGCCTTGCAGAAAGGTCTGTGCAACGCGTTCCCAGAGACTGGGAGGTTACAAACTCCTGGTCCTGGACAACGAGTTGCTGAGGCTTCGGCCAGTCAAAGAAGGAGCGGTGGGGAAGGTGGCCGTCTGACCGATGCGTTCAGACAATTCTTTAGTCCGCAGCCCCAAAGTATGATCGGTTCCAGCAACCATCGCCAGCGTCTGATAAACATGGTGCAGGAATATCTAGGGGCAAGGTCAGACTTGGACACCTTCCCCACCGAAAATCCTCTGGCTTACTGGGTCTTGAGGATGGATCACTGGCCAGAGCTTGCACAGTATGCAATTGAGCTACTGGCCTGTCCTGCATCCAGCGTTCTTTCGGAACGCACATTCAGTGCTGCTGGAGGATTTGTCACGGATCACAGGGTGCGCCTGTCCACCGACTCGGTTGATCGACTGACTTTCATCAAGATGAACCAGTCTTGGATCACCACCAGCTACCACACACCTGATGCTGATATAACAGACTAATTGATTTTAACATGTCACATCCCTTCAAGACTGATGCTGATGCTGAGTGCCTGTGCTGTTATGTTGACTGGCTATCCTCCTCCTCCGAGTCCTCAATGATACGATTGATGATGATAGCTTGGAAGATAATTTTTGTTTATGGGTGCCGCCACCAGTGGCTAAGGCCCAATTTTTCAGCCCCTGTTTAACAGGGGCGTGTAATTACAATTTTTGAAGCAATACTTTGCAACAGGGCTCATTGCTGTGCTCCAAGTACAGTATCTGTGAGGGGTTGGAGTGTTGTGCCACCAGTGCCTAAGGCCCAATTTTTCAGCCCCTGTTTAACAGGGGCGTGTCATTACAATTTTTGAAGCAATACTTTGCAACAGGGCTCATTGCTGTGCTCCAAGTACAGTATCTGTGAGGGGTTAGAGTGTTGTGCCACCAGTGCCTAAGGCCCAATTTTTCAGCCCCTGTTTAACAGGGGCGTGTCATTACAATTTTTGAAGCAATACTTTGCAACAGGGCTCATTGCTGTGCTCCAAGTACAGTATCTGTGAGGGGTTGCAGTGTTGTGCCACCAGTGCCTAAGGCCCAATTTTTCAGCCCCTGTTCAACAGGGGCATGTAATTACAATTCTTGATCTAATAATTCACAGCAGGGCCCATTGCTGCACCCACCAAGAGTAACTCTGAGGGCTTACAGTGTTGTGGCAACGCCACCACCACCACCACCACGAAAGGCCCAATTTTTCAGCCCCTGTTCAACAGGGGCATGCAATTACAATTCTTGATCTAATAATTCACAGCAGGGCCCATTGCTGCACCCACCAAGAGTAACTGTCAGGGCTTACAGTGTTGTGGCACCAGCACCACCATCAAAGGCCCAATTTTTACTACCACTGTTCAACAATTATATGTAATTACAATTCCTGATATAATAGTTGACAGCAGGGCGTTCCAGCACCAACCAAGAGTAACTGTGAGTGCTTACAGTGTTGTGCCAACACCAACAACTAAGGGGCCTATTTCTGCAGAGTATATACGGCAGGTCCCTACTTTCAAACATCCAACTTACAAACGACTCCTACTTGCAAACGCAAGAAGACAACAGGAAGTGAGAGGAAATCTACCCCTAGGAAGGAAAATTCTCTCCTGTAAGAATTAATATGGGAGAAAGGTGTCTCCTCTGTACTGATGCTTTATCACCAATCCTTGTTTCAAGAAAAACACCACATTTCAAAAACAGTTGTCATTGGGACGGAAAGTGAGGTGAAATGTTCTGAACAGGGGCACAGACAGCAAAACAAATGTTACAGGGGTGATAACCCTTACCTATGTTTTCCAAAAAGTTTAAAAATAGATTTTTGGGCTGGAGCTACACTTAAACAATGTACCTGTTCAAAATTACAAACACATTCTACATAAGAACAAACCTACAGTCCCTGTCTTGTATGCACCGCCTGTATACGGCTGTTCAGAGTATATAGGGCCTTTTTTATTTTGTGTGCGGTGTTCCCCTTAATATCCATACAAGACCCAAAGGGGCTGGTGATGGGCTGGGGTGGGGGGGGGGTCATGGGGTAGCTATGCCATTTTTCTTAAAGATTTTCATCCATATTACCGGGACCAGACATTACATTAAAGCCGCAAGCAGTTTTAAATGGCTTTTTTTTCCTTTAGAAGTGTCATTTTGTGCAGGGACAGTTCTAAACACGGGAAACACGTGGCACTTCACAGGCATACTTTAGACACCCCCCAGGTACGATATTTAAAGGAATATTTGACTTTTTTTTTTCACTTTATGCATCATTAAAATGACTGCTCCCGAAAAACGACCGTTTTTAAAACTTCTTTTTGCATTGATACATGTCCCCTGGTGCAGAACCCGGGTTCCCAAACCCTTTTTAGGACAATAACATGCATAATAGTCGTTATAATTAGCACTTTAGAATTCGAACGTTCGCATCCATTGTATTTAATAGGGTTCTAATGTTCGTACGAACTTTCGGTCCGTTCGCGGGTTCTGGTGCGAACCGAACCCGGGGGTGTTCGGCTCATCACTAGAATCAACCAATGAATTCGACCTCTCAGAAGCGGAATCTTTCTTATCCCATATGACCTTACCAGAATTATCGCAAACCCAAAGAAATCTGATGGAGGAACCTATAACGACTGAAGAAGTAGCTTTTTCCATCAAAGATTTAAAAATAAACAAGTGACCAGGCCCAGATGGATATTCAGCATTACATTATAGAACATTTATAGAAACCCTTTCCCCCATGTTAGCTGGGGCATTCAATACATTATTAAATGGACACTCCTTTACACAAGAATCATTATTGGGAATTGTCTGCATGATTCCAAACCACACACCGATGACACCTCATGTACAAACTACCGTCCCATCTCTCTCTTGAATCTGGATATCAAGCTGTTGGCAAAAATTATGGCTAAACGCCTTAATGGTATCATAAATAAACTTATACACAGAGACCAGGTAGGCTTTATGCCAAACAGACAAGCGGGTGACAATGTCCGCAGAGCAATGCTTCTTGCGCATATTGCCAGGAAGCAACGTATTCCCTCATGCTTTTTATCCCTCGATATAAAGAGAGCTTTTGACACGGTATCCTGGCCTTATATGTATTATTCTTTACAAAAATGAGGTTTTGGTCCTCATTTTATAAAATTAATTGAGGCACTCTATAACAATCCAAAAGCATACATAAAATATGCTGGATATAAATCAGATTCTTTCAACATTAAGCAAGGTACACGACAGGGATGCCCATTATCTCCCCTCCTATTTGCCCTAGTATTATAACCATTAGCCCAATATATTAGAACCAATCCCACAATTACCGACATTGAGATTGGAGGTTATCCGCATAAAATCTGCATGTTTGCGGATGATATTTTGCTCTTCATGTCATCATCACAGGTGTCAGGTCCTAACCTTTTACCTATCCTAGATAAATTTGCGACCTTCTCTGGCTTGGTCATCAATCCCAAGAAATGTGTAGTGCTTAATATTTCACTTACAGAAGCAGAATTAATCACAACAAAAATAGCACTCCCCTTTTCTTGGGCAGAGAAATCACTACCATATTTAGGAGTAAACCTGACCACCGCCATAACAGATTTATTTTCAGCTAATTACCCCCTTCTATTAAAACAGTTTACAAATTTACTAAAACAATGGTCCCATCTCCCACTGTCCTGGATAGGGAAGATCAATGCTTCTAAAATGACTATCCTACCCAAACTACTATATATGTTTAGAGTCCTGCCAATCCCAATCCCTTTATATTATTTAAGATTGATCCACTAAAGAACATCTACCTTTATATGGGGTACCGCCAAACCACGCATACCAATTTGCACGCTACATCTCCCTAAATCACAAGGTGGACTAGGCTATCCCAACTTTGCAACCTATTACAATACTGCTCACTTAGCTAGTCTTCCAAAGTACCACGCAACACAGGAATCTCCCTTATGGGTATCGATAGAGGCCTCAGAAAGTGACCCTTTATTGATCTCCAACATACTATGGCTTCAGCCCATAGATCGACGTGAATTGAGTAACCCTATCACAAAACACTTTTTATCCCTTTGGGATAAATTTAAACTTAAACACCAATTACAATCGGAACACAATCCCCTCTTATCTTTCCTCAAAAATCCAGCTTTTTATCCGACATGGATTTTCACGAACACTTTTAAAGCTTGGACAAAAACAGGAATACTGATGTTACATGACTTTGTCACTTCAACAAACTTTGTACCTTTTTCTACAGAGAAACACAATTTACCAGAAACAGAACAGTTTAGCTATCTCCAAATGAAAAAATTATTTTCTCCACTTTTACAAGTTGCAACACCACTGACCCAATTATCTAATTTTGAAAAAAATTGTCAAAAAGATTCATAAGCCAGAGGAATGATATCAACCCTCTATACCCAACTTCTTATAGACCCCAATTATGACAAACCAACCTATGTGCGGAAATGGGAGGAGGACCTGGGGTGTACCCTAGATAATGCTAATTGGACTAAGATTTGCTCAACCATAAAATCATCCTCGCCTAATGTCACGGCAATGGAAACAAGTTACAAGGTCCTGACGCGGTGGTACCTTGTACCTGCTAAAGTGGCCAAGTTTGCACCTACACATTCAGCTCTTTGCTTTAAGGGCTGTTCAGATTTCACTTGCATGTATGGTGGACGTGTCCAATAGTGCAATATTTCTGGAAATAAATCTTTGCAATGGCCTCTAAAATGTTCCGACAACAGATGCAACTAGACCCGTTTACGGCACTACTTAATCCAAAACCAGAATGCTTAACGTTTTTTCAATTTAATCTTTTTATTCCACTTCTAACTGCAGAAAAACAAACGATAGCCAAAGGATGGAAATCCCCAACTTTGGGGTTGGCAGAAACAATTCATAGAATGAACACCACAATGTTACATGCCAAAATGATAGCCACTGACGGGGACCAAATCCCAAAATTCAAAAAACTTTGGCTCCCTTGGATAATACACTATTTACCTCCAGATTTCAATGATGAGGTCCTTCTGCCATGGTAGCTGATTAATCGCTTCAATGCAAACCCCATATACCTAAGAAATGGTAATCATTACGCATCGTACTGGTTCTTGGATCGCCCTTGTGGACTTTCTCTCTCTCTCACTACTCTTTTCTTTTCTTTACTCTCCCTATTTATTATAGATATATTGTTCTTCACTACAATAAGTTTAAGTTGTTAGGTCACAACTCGTGTAGTTAATATGACAGTAGTTTAATTATACTTTAAGGCACGGTAGTCATGTATACAATGCTACTCACCGGCTATCTAGTTAGTGAAGATCTAATAAATTCTCTTTAAATATTCTATGTTATCCATTATTTATTTTTTAAAAACCTTTATGTAAACATCATTATCTGTACCCTTGCATAAATAATCAATGTATGTACTTAATATTGTGTAATCAATAAATATTTTTCCTTTTGTTCCTGGTTTGTCAGGAACTGTCACGATAAATGCCATACAGATAAAATTAAAATATTGATAGAAAAATCAGAGTGCAAGTGTTATTCTTCCAAATAAAGCCAAGCTCCTTCATTCATAGAAAAAATGGCTTCTTTAACTTTATTTAAAGAAAGAATATCTGATTTAGGAGGAGATTTTAATCCTCCCTTGTCCCTTAAATTGCATTTCTCGTCTGAAAAAATACAGATCTCCCACAGAGATTTAAAGAGACTAAAGGAGGAAATTAAAAATTATGATTGATTGACATTTGTAGAGTATACCACAGAGACCAAAAAGATAATACTTTTCATTACCTCCTACACAATGTACACACACATTGAATATTGGTTAATCTGCCGTTACACAAAAAAAAAAAAAAGCAACAAAAAAGGGCTCCACTTAGATCTGTTATTCACTTTTATAAGAAATGGATAGACACCTACTAAAATTAGGAACTTATTGAGCTTCTAAATATGGATAGGGGTAATTCACTGATATCTTCTTTAAGAAAATTGAGACCATTCAGTAGTGTCTTGCCCTGCCATACTGGAGGCAGATATTAACTATAATTTGTGGTTTTGTAATAGGTTTGTTTTATACGGAAAAGAAAAAAGACAAATTTAATGGACAGAACTAAGTAATACAATCCAAAACCTAGTAAAAACATGTAATGATTATTTATCTACTTGCACTGAAGAGGAGGTAAAGTGGTTGTAAACCCACTTAGACAACTTGCACCTACAGGTAAGCCTAGATTAAGGCTTACCTGTAGGTGCAAGAAATATCTCCTTAACCTACAAGGTTAAGGAGATATTTACTATAAACACAGCGCTGATGATGTCACACGCATGCGCACTAGCGGGCCGGCATCCTTGCCAGATTTGTGAATGGGATCTTGCCGGCCCGAGCGCGCATGCGCATGTCGTCATCGCCGCTCCGGTCAATCACAGCGCCGGAGCGGCGATACACAGACCGCAGTCGACCATATTAGCCAGCACACCAAGGATCGTTCCAATTACGTCCAAAAAGTTTTTATTGTGTAAAAAACATCACAAAATTGTAGCGTAGTACCCCTTCGTCAGACAAGTGAGGACGTAATTGGAACGATCCTTAGTGTGCTGGCGAATATGGTCGATTGTGATGTTTCCAGGACCCATCTGGTAATCGCTGCATCACCCATTATCCTATAAAGAGCCGCTTTTCCAGGAACGTGTGCGAGTGGAATATTGAGTACACTGACGGCAGTGATGGGACATCGAGTCAAGATGGCGGCGGCGCGGAGGGGAACGACGAGCAGTTTGGGGGCTTCGATCTCAGGTAAGTCATTCATAATTAGCTAATATGCTATGCATACTTGCTCATTATGGCTTTCTTTTGCAGGGGTTTTTAATATATTGTATCCTACCAGATATAGTGGCTGCATTGGTTTTCTTTTTGTTCAGTCTTTATTTCCCTTTTTTACCTGATAATTATGGCTATAACAAACTTCCTATTCTAGGGTAACAACACTCAATCACTGCATTGTATGTATGTAGGAGCCTAGTCTGCTCTTCTGCACTGACAGAGCCCTTATTGGACAAAGTGATGATGACTTTGTCCAATCACTGCTCATAGTCCCACTCCACAATATTAAAAGGTTCCTTCCCACAGGAAGCTTTTGCAGTGTATTGTGGGAGTGGAGATAGATAGAGCAGGGCTCAGTTTGTAGCGAGTTAGTGTGTTCACTTATTGTGACTCTAGTGTTACTGTAGTGTTAGTATAGAGTGAGTATAATGTATCAGTATAGTGTAGTGTGAGTATAGTGTGTCAGTATAGAGTGAGTATAGTATAGTGTGAGTATAGTGTGAGTATAGTGTAAGTATAGTGTAGTGTGTTTAGTATAGTGTGAGTATAGTGTGTCAATATAGAGTGAGTATAGTGTAGTGTGTCAGTAGTGTGAATATAGTGTAGTGCCCGCGTAGTGTGTTAGTGTAGAGCAGTATTTAACACCACATTACATAACATTCAGTGCTGTATACAGTACTGTATACCCTCCCTTTTTTTTTTGAGCTGCGTGACGTTTTTTGTTTGTTTTTTTGCCTGTTTTGTTTTTTTTGTCCCCTGCCTGCCCTCTTTTTTAAATTGTCAGCTGAAGTTTTTCTGACTGCAATGCTGGTATTCCTACTTTTTTTTTTAGTTTGTACATTTCTGTCAGCTTCAGTCCTCAATTTAAAGTGCAACAACCACCACTTCTCATTCAATAAAGTGTATCCAATCACACATTTCCCAGTTTCTATTACATTTCGGTAATAAGCTCCCCCCATCATGTCTGGGAGGCCAACAAGGAGAGGCAGATGTTCCCATGCCACTATGAGGGGACCAACAGCATCTGTGTCTACAGCTAAAGGTGGATGTGGTCCTCCGGCAGGGCACATTTGTCTCTGTTTAGTGATGTTGCCTGTGCTATCCAGCCACAGCATGCAAAAGAGGTTGTGGACTGGCTTACTAAACCATCCTCATCCTCTTCATCCTCTATGACCCAAGCTGACACTAATGAGCAGTCCACCACAGCTGCCAGGGTGGCTTATTCTGCCTCCTTGTTCACAGATACTCCTGCCATAGCCCCAGCATCTGCAGCTGAGATTTTTGTACAGAGCATCAGCCACTTGCTTTTTGAGGATGCACAGAAATTACTTGATTCTGATGTTGGTTCTGAGGTAGAGAAAGGGAGTAACATAAGCCTACAGAGAGGGGAGAACACTGAGAAACAACAAATTGACAGTCATGTTCCCCCAGCCGCAGCGTATTGCCAAGTTGGTTCCAGTGATGATGAGGATGGAGGAGATAATAATGATGAGGTCAATGATGCGACTTGGGTGCCGTACAGAGCATAGGAGAAAAGTGAGGGGGAGAATCAACCCCAACCCCAGCAGTATGTCCTCCAGAGGCAGATATCATGGAAGGGTAGAGAGCATCCACCCTATTCCATCTATTCCATCAGATTGTGGAGCTGTTATTTCCTGACCCACTTCCCACAGCTCAGCTGTTTGGGCCTTTTTTAGCTCATGTGCAGCGAATTGCACTGTTGCCATTTGCAATCTCTGCGGCAAGCAGATCAAGTGTGGCAAAAACACTAGCCATTTGGGTACCACATGCTTGACAAGGCATTTAACCTCCCACCACTCAGCCTGTTGGCAGAAGCACCTGGAATACAAACACAAGGGACAATTCTTCTCCTCCTCACTCCTCAGCTTTCATGTCTACCCCCACTATATATCATGACCTCTCAGCAGCCTCCACTCACAGGGATGATGTATAGCAAAGGGTGTCACAGGTCCTTGCAGCACGTCTGCCAGCAGCACACCACCAGCTGTAGAGTATAGCAGGCAAATTTCTCTGCCCCAGCTGCTGCAGCAGAAAAAAATACACTCCCTGCCACCCACATGCCAAGCGTCTAAATTCCAGCTTGTCCAAATAAAGAAAGCTTGCAGGAAAAAATAATTTAAATGTATTTTTTTTTCTTTATAAGGTTCTATACATGGTACAGATGTGCCACTTTACAGGCAGGCTAAGGGGAACCCCCAGGCACAGATGTAGCATCCTCTTAGGTAGGAGCTAGAGAGAGTATTGTTTTTGGGTTTCCCTGCCTAACAGGGAACTGCTAGGTAAATTTAGGTGCTCTCTGCCTACCAGGGAGCAGTGATCCATTGATAGGGTCTGCTCAAGTGTGCTCAGATGCTGCTCATGTTGTTTGCCTGTTTCACACTGGTCAAATCGGACAGGATATATTGGGCAGTGGGAGGATACCCGACAAATGGGAGCATAGGTGTAGTTACAGCCCTGGCCATTGGCAGAGGAAGCTGCCTCAAGGTATGCTGGTGACTGTATATTTGCCTAGAGCACATGTGTTCTGGGTCTTTGGCCAAAGAACGGGGTCCCTGAGGGAGGGGGCTGCTGCCCCTCCTCTGTACAGGCTGCCATGTGGCCTCAGGTGGTCGACCTGAGTGCCAGAGGTGCAGAAGCTGCAACCTAGATGTCCTGTAGAGCTGACTAGGGGGGAGAAGCATCTAGAAGGATTTGTGCCAAGCTACTGTGAGTACAGATCTGCATCCAGGGGCCTATTCTGTGAGGGCCATCCCTTCCAGCTAGTGAAGTCAATGGACAAGTGTCAGCCAAAGGGGATACTGGTGAGTGTCCTGAGAAAGAGAGGTGCATTGAGTCTGCTGCCAGAGCAAGCGAAGGACTTATTATTCCACACAGCTATAGTGTAGGCCAGCAGAGAATCTGCTATCCAATTTAATTTAGTGGGGTCAAGTGAGAGTTGTCCTCGTCTGTACATATTTCAAGTTGGAGTATCTGTAATTCTTTATGTCTATCTATAAAGTTCTTGTGGTAAAACCAAGGAAGCTTAGACTTCTGAAGTGTATTAATGCTTTACTAAACAGGGAAAAATCTGCACATACAAACTGTAGGATTGTCAGGAACGAATATGGAGATCGAGATGCTAAGAGGGCTCCCCTTGCGGCTGAGTGCAGCGCGACCCTGGAGTTGGGAACAGGGAGCGCGGTGCCCACAGAAGCACAGTTGGACAGTTGCTTGCTTGCAGTCTGATGAGTTCAGCCACTGAGGGATGGCTGAGGCAGGCAGAACTGAGCTTGTTGTATTCAGATGAACGGAGATACCAGAAGCCAGGCCGGGGGTCAAACACAGGAGATCAGTCCGGAGCATATACAGGGGCGAGCCAAGGTCATACACGAGCAGGGTCCAGGTACAAGCCGAGGGTCAAGCCGGGTGGTCAGGAAGCAAAAGCAGAGTCCAGAAGAAGGTCAAGGGTCAAACACAGGAAATCAGGAACCGAGGTCAAGGCAAGCCGGGTCACAACCAATAAGCACGGATCAGGAGACAAGGTCAAGGTACACAGGAGACTGAAGAGATAATCCAGCAATGAGCAGCTCCAGCAGCAGGCTTAAATAGACCAGGAAGTTAGTCATGTTATCTGTTCAGGTTACAAGGAGGAAGTACCGCCCACCTTAGTCACGCTGTGCACCATGGTGGCCATGATTGTCTTGGGTGGAATTGCCAGTGCTTCTTCAGCCATTTCCCCGACAGTGCCCCCCCCCCCCCCCCCAAGGGGCAGCCTCTAGATGCCCAACCTAGACCATCTCTCTGGGTACCTGTTTTGCAAAAGTATTGGAGCATGTAAATTATCCATTGGTTCCCAAGAATTTTCCTCTGAAGTATACCCCTTCCATTTAACAAGAAATTGAGTCTGCCTACCTTATTTCCGGCAATCTAGGATGGCTTCAACTTCATATTCGGTATCGTTACCTACGGTAGCTGGTGAAGTTGGCAACTGCTCTCTTCCTTGAAATTAACTTAGCACAGCTGGTTTCAGTAGGGAGACGTGGAACACCAGATGGATCTTGTAGGAGGCCGGTAAAGCGAGTTCAAAAGCCACAGGGTTCACTTCCTTCTTGATCTCGAATGGACCCACAAACCTTGGACCAAGCTTCCTGGAGGGACAAGAAAGTCTGAGGTTAATAGAGGACAGCCATACCTTGTCACCCACCTTGTAGATGGGATTCCCTCTCTTTCTCCTGTCATGTTGTTTCTTGAAATCTTCCTGAGCCTTTCGCATGGTCTTTTGAAGGATTTGGTAATTGGTTTGGAAGAAGTTTATCCTATCCAGAACGGCTGGTACCGGAGATTCAGGAATGGTGTTGGGAAGAAAGGATGGGTGAAAGCCATAGTTTGCCCAAAAGGGCGACTGATTGGTGGCCGCGTGTATGGTATTATTGTATTAAACTCGGCACAAGGTAGCAAGGAGACCCAATCATCTTGGGAGAAAGAGCAGAAGCAGAAGGTATTGCTCTAAGGTCTGGTTCGTTCTTTCTGTTTGGCCATTACTTTGAGGGTGGTATGCAGAAGAAAGACATAAGTCAATTGACAAGATCTTGCAAAGATTCTTCTAGAAACCAGAGGTGAATTGAACCCCTCTATCGGAGACTATATTGTCGGGTAACCCATGAAGTCTGACTATCTCCTTGATAAAAACTTTTGCTGTGTCCATGGCGGGGGGGGGGGCTTGCCAAGCACGGGCAGGAAGTGGGCCATCTGTGATAGTCGGTCCACTATTACAAAGATTGTTGTAAAGTTCTCTGATGGAGGTTGATCGACTATGAAGTCCATAGAGATGTTTTTCCAAGGCTGCTCTGGACCTGGTAAGGGTCTAAATAGACCCCAAGACCTGGACTTAGGGAAGGCCACCATAGGTAATGTTGGACAAGGTCAATCGTCTTCCGGACCCCGAAATGCCCGGCCAGCTGGTGATCATGACATTTTTTCAAGGCCTGCAGTCTGACTTCCTGGGGGACAAAGATTTTGTCCTGATGCCACAGAAATCCCACATGACTCCTTAAGGTAGAAATTTTTGACTCTCGGCACTGAAGAGAGGCTTGTACAATGGATTCTTTTAGGTCTGGCTGAATCAGAAGGAAATTTTGTGTGGACAGGATTGTGTCGGGAGTGGTTTCTTCAGGGATGTCTGGGAACATCCGAGACAGAGCACCCGCCTTTCCATTTTTAGATCCGGGACGAAACGAGATGTGGAAATTGAATCTCGAAAAGAATAACGCCCACCGCGCTTGACGCGGTCTCAAGCGTTTTGCCGTCCTCAAATATTAAATTTTTTTATTATCAGTAAAGATCATGATGGGATGTGCTGCACCTTCAAGTAAATATCTCCACTCTTCCAGGGATTTTTTGATGGCCAAAAGCTCCCGATCTCCGACGTCATAATTTCTTTCCGGTTGTGTCATTTTTCGAGAGGAAAAGGCTACAGGATGTAACAATGATTTGGGGCCCTGTCGTTGAGAGAGGATAGCTCCTGTGGCCACTTCAGAGGCATCGACTTCCAAAATGTAGGGCAATGCAGGGTCAGGATGCTGAAGAACTGGTGCTGAAACAAACACTGTTTTAAGTCTGTCAAAAGCTGCCTGAGCCTCCGGGGACCACTGGAATCTGGAATGCAAACGGGTTAGTTGGGTAATGGGTGATATAATGGCAGAAAAGTTCTTAGTAAATCGTCTGTAAAAGTTTGAAAAGCCGATAAACCTTTGAACACCCTTCTTGTCTGAGGAGACAGCCCATTCCAGGATCGCTTTTACTTTCTGGGGATCCATGGCCACTCCTTTTGTAGATATGACAAGACCCAAAAACTGGATAGATTCTTTCTCAAAGTCACATTTTTCAGCTTTTACGTATAGTCCATGCGTTCTTAGAATAGTTAGTACCTTTTTCATGTGCACTCAATGAATCTCCAGCATAGCTGAGAAGACAAGGATGTCATCCAGGTATACAATGAGGAAGTTGTCAAGATGGTCTCGAAAAATGTCGTTCACAAAGTGCTGGAACATGGCTGGAGCATTGCAGAGGCCAAAAGGCATCACCAAATATTCGAAATGTCCGAAACGAGTTCGGAAAGCTGTTTTCCACTCATCCCCCTCTTGAATGCGAACCAGATTGTAATCACCTCGTAAGTCCCGTTTGGAGAAAACTCGAGAAAAAAAGATGCCAGCACCTGCAGGGGAAGAAGAGGGACAAATTAATCCATTTTCCAGGTTTTTATCGACATCGTCGTAATGTTTCGAGTTCAGTCTCTGATAAAGAGAAGATACGACCAAAGGGAATTTCGGAGCCTGGGAGCAAGTCAATAGGGCAGTCGTAGGGACGATGAGGTGGAAGGGAGTCTGCTCCCTTCTTGTCGAATACATCCAGGAATTCTAGGTAGGCAGAGGGTACGTGAGGATTGGGACTAGAAACAGGTTGTATGGTCAGGCAGCTGGTAAAGTCCTTAGGGCCAGGGGGCAGACAATTCTGCTGACAGTAAGCAGATGAAAACAGCACTTTGTTCTTCAGCCAGTCAATGTGAGGGTTGTGTGCTCGTAACCAGGGGACTCCCAGAATGACCGGAAACAGAGGAGAGCACAAAACATCTAAACATACCAGTTCCTTGTGGCCGGAGCTGGTTGTCATAGGGATTGGCAGGGTCTCATGGATAATCAGTCCAGAACTGGGTAGAGATCCATAAGCCAAATTAACTGTTAACTGCTGCTTCTTGGTAACAAGGGGAATTCCATGTCCTTTGGCCAAGTTGATGTCTAGGAAGCAGCTGCAGGCCCCCGAGAAGATGATGGCTGAAAGCCGGATCTCTTCCCTGGCTACCGATAGGGAGATAGCATGGACAGTCGGAGATGAAGTAAGTCCTGACACTTGACACTTGACAATGTACTGGGGGTTTGAAGAATGGTTTCTTTGGCCTGAGGTGGCAATTTTGTAAGAAATGGCCATTGTCTCCACAGAAAAAGCAAAGGTTCGCCTTTCGGCGGTAGAGTCTTTCCTCAGGTGATAGAGCAGGGCTGAACAGGCCCATCTGTTTGGGCTTGACTTTAGGCATGGGTGGACTGGATGCCAGAGAAAAAGAGGATTCCGGCAGTCCTTGAGCTGATTGGAGAGTCTGAGACTTCTCGAATAGACTTTCACGACATTTACACCATCTGAAATCCCTAGCTCCCATCCCCATTGGATATCATCCCCCGTGTGGGAATTTATTACCATACTTATCACTATTTTTACATATACTTGATTAACCTTACCATGTCTCTATTCTTGTTTCTTTTTTCTTTTTTCCTTTCCTCTATGCAGAGGATGCTATATTTCATTTCTACATTACCCTATCCTCTTAGATCTTTCTTGTAGTCTCGTAACATTGTTTTTCTAGTTGGAAACTATTGTACAAATGAGCTAACTAACCTATGCAATACGATTTGATTGCCTGTAATATAAATGCAAATCTATGTGGTTGTTGCACAAGCTATGACTGACTTATATAAACATATAGATGCTTTACAGACGTGTATAGTTTATACCTTAATTTTAATTTAGACAAAATGTTTTGTGACAAATTTTTTGTCACGGTTTTAATTTCACTGATTTATGTTGCCGATTCCCCGACCCGTCCCCCCAGCACCACTATTATTACAAGTACTATGCAAATTATAAAATTGATCAAGTTTCAAAACATTTGTGTACTGGTAAACGACCGGAAATTCTCCAATCATGGAGACATGGAGTCACTAGTGCATAATATCCCCGCCCCTATTATCTCCGCACTGGCTTCCATCCGCCATATCCACGGCGCACACACGCCTACGTGCTAACATTTAGAACGAGTGGAGACTATCACTTCCGGTTGGCGGTGACGCACTTCCGGCGGAGTCGCACTTAAAATGGGTAAGACGCCGCACACATAGCATAGACGATCCTCTATCGAGCACAGGAGCACTCGCCACTCATACCATTACCTGAATCTAGGTAAGGCTAGAAACCTCTGACCCGGTCTTATAGCTTGTTTTTTAGGCCTCCAGCACGAATATCATGGACTAACTACCTATATATATATTTTTCTCTATATAGGTTAAATTCTACCCTTCTTACCCAGAATAGGTAGTATGATGATCACTTTTAGAGACTTAAAAATAGTCTGCTATGCTTTGGAATAAGCTTCTACATCCTCGCTATTCCTAAACAATTAACCTAATTCGGAAGGGCTGGAGTGCACTCCAATGGCTTTTTGCTTACCAGCACTGATCGCTCTTTCAGAATTACCTTAAATACATCAATGCGGTGAGCCCCATTTTTATGCCTTGTACGTTAACACTATCCAACGTCATACCCTTCTCTCTACCAATATAGATAATTCTATTATATTAATCACTTACTATACAAGTAGCAGAGGGTATAAACCCCCCCCCTTTCTTTCTCCCTCTTCTTTCTGATTTCCCCTTCCCCTCCCTTCCCCCTTCTGTCTGTTCCCTTCCCCTTTTCTTTTCTCCCTCTTCCCTTCCCCTCTTTTTCCAACCTTCCCTTTTGCCCAGCTGTTCTCATCCCACCAACTTACCTCACAATCCCTCCCTCCCTCCGTGTTTGTGTTGTGTTTCCCTAATCCCCTCTTTTCCAACATTCTTACTATCAATTTTATCTTTTACTTTCATCATTCTTTTATTTTTGGTTGTTTTTGTTGTCCTTTTCTTCTCCCCCCCCCCCTTTTTCCTTCCCTCCCCCCCTCTTTTCTTTCCCTTTCTGCTTCACACTCCTTTTTTACCTTCCTTATCTTCTGCTAGACAAATTATGATATGCACGAATAAATGATATATATATCACTAGTGCATAATATCCCCGCCCCTATTATCTCCGCACTGGCTTCCATCCGCCATATCCACGGCGCACACACGCCTACGTGCTAACATTTAGAACGAGTGGAGACTATCACTTCCGGTTGGCGGTGACGCACTTCCGGCGGAGTCGCACTTAAAATGGGTAAGACGCCGCACACATAGCATAGACGATCCTCTATCGAGCACAGGAGCACTCGCCACTCATACCATTACCTGAATCTAGGTAAGGCTAGAAACCTCTGACCCGGTCTTATAGCTTGTTTTTTAGGCCTCCAGCACGAATATCATGGACTAACTACCTATATATATATTTTTCTCTATATAGGTTAAATTCTACCCTTCTTACCCAGAATAGGTAGTATGATGATCACTTTTAGAGACTTAAAAATAGTCTGCTATGCTTTGGAATAAGCTTCTACATCCTCGCTATTCCTAAACAATTAACCTAATTCGGAAGGGCTGGAGTGCACTCCAATGGCTTTTTGCTTACCAGCACTGATCGCTCTTTCAGAATTACCTTAAATACATCAATGCGGTGAGCCCCATTTTTATGCCTTGTACGTTAACACTATCCAACGTCATACCCTTCTCTCTACCAATATAGATAATTCTATTATATTAATCACTTACTATACAAGTAGCAGAGGGTATAAACCCCCCCCCCTTTCTTTCTCCCTCTTCTTTCTGATTTCCCCTTCCCCTCCCTTCCCCCTTCTGTCTGTTCCCTTCCCCTTTTCTTTTCTCCCTCTTCCCTTCCCCTCTTTTTCCAACCTTCCCTTTTGCCCAGCTGTTCTCATCCCACCAACTTACCTCACAATCCCTCCCTCCCTCCGTGTTTGTGTTGTGTTTCCCTAATCCCCTCTTTTCCAACATTCTTACTATCAATTTTATCTTTTACTTTCATCATTCTTTTATTTTTGGTTGTTTTTGTTGTCCTTTTCTTCTCCCCCCCCCCTTTTTCCTTCCCTCCCCCCCTCTTTTCTTTCCCTTTCTGCTTCACACTCCTTTTTTACCTTCCTTATCTTCTGCTAGACAAATTATGATATGCACGAATAAATGATATATATAAAAAGAATTTCTATTATTACTATCTACAGATACCATCTTCTTGACCGGGTATATAGTATTTATACATTGCCACTGTCTAGTTAGATGTGTTGACCTGCCAACGCTGGCTTAATACGCTATTCAGAAGAAAGTACATATGACATCTCTATACTTACTCTAATTAATACCTAACAGTTGTTTTATCTACACAAATGTTTTTTGACTATACTTATAAACATATCCTACAACTTACAATTATGTACTCTTTGGGCTGAGAGGACCCGCATGTCTATGGCTGTGCTCCCACCAACGTGGGCCTAGAGAGGGAGGGATTAGTGCTCGGCCACAGAATCGCTGTGATATATGTACTTTTTTGTGTGTAGACAATTTCTGTATTAAAATGCTCTTATGTATATTTTATATAGCCCCATGTTTCATGTACTGTTTTTTGTATGTTTTATAGAATTATATATATATGCTCCTGAGGAAGCGTTTACAATAACGCGCAACATGTCGAGCAAGTTCTCCATCTCCTCTGGATCCATCTGCTGGTTATCTATTTTATAATTACACTACTATAGTTTCTCTCTTTGCTTTTTGTACTCAGTTGAGTCGTTATAAGGAGAACACACTGTATTGTATGATAACACATTGATAACCCACCTGGAGCAGTCATAATAACTGATCAATTAAGTTGATATTTTATGATTGTTGTATATATCATATCTTTTGAATATTAATAAACCTTTAGTTTTTTACTTTTATCTACTTTGTATGCCTTCAAAGTCCAATTACTAGTTCCTAGTTTAGCAATTCATAGACGTTCACGTAGGCGTCTGTCCAGTTGTATGGCTGACTGGATGAGGCACTCCAAGGTATCCGGGATTTCTACCCTAGCCAGCTCGTCCTTGAGGGACTCTGATAGGCCCAGACGATATTGGTATTTCAAGGCAGCTTGATTCCAACATGTGTCTGCGGCCTATGTGCGGAAGTCCACAGTGTAATCCTCTGCAGGATGTTGCCCTTGCTGCAGGGTGTGCAGGGCATTCTCGGCCGTAGCCATACGTTGGGGATCGTCGTACAACTGGCCCATAGCCGTGAAGAAAGTGTCAACAGAGTCAAGTGTTTCCTTATTATTAGGGATGAACCGAAAAACCCCTGATTCGGTTCGCACCAGAACATGCGAACAGGCAAAAAATTTGTTCGAACACGCGAACACCGTTAAAGTCTATGGGACACGAACATGAAAAATCAAAAGTGCTCATTTAAAAGGTTACTATTAGGGATGAGCTTCGAGTTCGAGTCAAACTCATGTTCGACTCGAACATTGCCTGTTGCCTGTTTGCATGTTCGCTGAACAGCGAACAATTTGGGGTGTTCGCGACAAATTCGAAAAGCCGCGGAACACCCTGTAAAAGTCTATGGGAGAAATCTAAAGTGCTAATTTTAAAGGCTTATATGCAAGTTATTGTCATAAAAAGTGTTTGGGGACCCGGGTCCTGCCCCAGGGGACATGTATCAATGCAAAAAAAAGTTTTAAAAACTCGCGGCTATAATGAATTGTTGGCTCCCGGCAATACAGAGAAAAGTCATTGATAAAAAAGAAAAAAATGGGTGGGGGTCCCCCGAAATTCAATTACCAGGCCCTCAGGTCTGGTATGGATATTAAGGGGAACCCTGCATCAATTTAAAAAAAAAATGACTTGGGGTTCCCCCCAAATATCCATACTAGACCCTTCAGGTCTGGTATGGATTTTAAGGGGAACTCCACCCCAATTTTTTTTTTAAATGTCGTGGAGTTCCCCCAAAAATCGATACCAGACTCTTTATCCGAGCATGCAACCTGGTAGGCCGCAGGAAAAGAGGGGGGGCGAGAGAGCGCCCCCCCTCCTGAACCGTACCAGGCCACATGCCCTCAACATGGGGAGGATGTCCCCATGTTGATGGGGACAAGGGCCTCATCCCCACAACCCTTGCCCGGTGGTTGTGGGGGTCTGCGGGCAGGGGGCTTATCGGAATCTGGAAGTCCCCTTTAACAAAGGGGACCCCCAGATCCTGCCCCTCCTATGTGAATTGGTAAGGGGTACATTGTACCCCTACATTTCACGAAGAAAGTGTAAAAAAAACACACAGACACCTTGGAAAAGTCCTTTATTAAAAATAAAAAAATAAAAACACATTCCAGCGATGTAATCCAATGTCCCGCGGCGATCCGATGTCCAACGCTGCAGTCTCCACTCGAAAAAGTAATTGGCTTTGCGGACCTACACTGCGGAGGAAGTTCCCCATCAGGTCCGCTCAGCCAATGACGTAGGCGGGGAAGGGGACACCCTCGTATCTCAGACCCCGCCTACATCATTGGCTAAGCGGAACTGATGGAGAACTTCCTCTTCAGTGTAAAAAAATGAATAGACCCGCCCCTTCTCACGTTCCCCATCAGGAGCGGACCTGATGGGGAACGTGAGAAGGGGCAGGTCTATTCAGTTTTTTATACTGAAGAGGAAGTTCGCCATCAGGTCTGCTCAGCCAAGACGTAGGTGGGGTCTGAGATACGAGGGCGCCCCCGCCCCCTCGTACCTCAGACCCCGCCTATGTCATTGGCTGAGTGGACCTGATGGGGAACTTCCTCCGCAGTGTAGGTCCACTCAGCCAATGACGTTTCGAGTGGAGACTGCAGTGCTGGACATCGGATCGCCGCGGGACATTGGATTACATCGCTGGAATGTGTTTTTTATTTTTTATTTTTTATTTTTAATAAAGGACTTTTCCAAGGTGTCTGTGTGTTCTTTTTTTACACTTTCTTTGTGAAATGGTAGGGGTACAATGTACCCCTTACCAATTCACATAGGGGGGGGCGGGATCTGGGGGTCCCCTTTGTTAAAGGGGTCTTTCAGATTCCGATAAGCCCCCTGCCCGCAGACCCCCACAACCACCGGGCAAGGGTCTAGTATGGATATTTGGGGGGAACCCCACATCATTTTTTTTTTATTTGACGCAGGGTTCCCCTTAATATCCATACCAGACCTGAATGGCCTGGTAATTGAATTTCGGGGGACCCCCACGCATTTTTTTTTATTTTTATCAATGACTTTTCTCTGTATTGCCGGGAGCCGACAATTCATTATAGCCACGAGTGGTTTTAAATGTCTTTTTTTCCTTCAGAAATGACATTTTGTGCAGGGATAGTTCTAAGCAAGGGAAACAAGCGCTGCTTTACAGGCATACTATACACCCCCCCCCCCCCCCCAGGTACAAAGTTTAAAGGAATATTTCACTTTTATTGTTTCACTTTAAGCATTATTAAAATCACCGCTCCTGAAAAAACGACCATTTTTAAAACTTTTTTTTTAATTGATACATGTCCCCTGGGGCAGGACCCAGGTCCCCAAACACTTTTTATGACAATAACCTGCATATTAACCTTTAAAAACAGCATTTTTGATTTCTCCCATAGACATTTAAAGGCAGTGGCGGCTGGTGCTCAAATTTTTTGGGGGGGCGCAAACAAACTGAAAAAACAAACAAAAAAAACCCATCAATTGCCGCCACTGTGCCCATTAAACGCAGCCACTGTGCCCAAACGCCACTAGTTTCCCCCCCATATACAGCCAGTTTGTCCGCCATATACATCCAGTTTGTCCCCCATAATACTGCCAGTTTGTTTCCAATAATACAGCCAGTTTGTCCCCCATATACAGCCAGTTTGTCCCCCATATACAGCCAGTTTGTCCCCCATAATACAGCCAGTTGCCCCCCATAATACAGCCAGTTTGTCCCCCATACACAGCCAGTTTGTCCCCCAATATACAGCCAGTTTGTCCCCCATATGCAGCCAGTTGTCCCCCAATATACAGCCAGTTTGTCCCCCAATATACAGCCAGTTTGTCCCCCATATGCAGCCAGTTTGTCCCCATATACAGCCAGTTTGTCCCCCATATACAGCCAGTTTGTCCCCCATAATAGAGCCAGTTTGTCCCCAATATGCAGCCAGTTGCCCCCATATACAGCCAGTTGCCCCCCAATATACAGCCAGTTGCCCCCCAATATACAGCCAGTTTGTCCCCCGTATGCAGCCAGTTTCCCCCCAATATACAGCCAGTTTGTCCCCCATATACAGCCAGTTTGTCCCCCATAATACAGCCAGTTTGTCCCCAATATGCAGCCAGTTGCCCCCATATACAGCCAGTTGCCCCCCCACTATACAGCCAGTTGCCCCCAATATACAGCCAGTTTGTTCCCCAATATACAGCCAGTTTGTCCCCCATATGCAGCCAGTTGTCCCCCAATATACAGCCAGTTTGTCCCCCAATATACAGCCAGTTTGTCCCCCATATGCAGCCAGTTTGTCCCCCATATACAGCCAGTTTGTCCCCCATATACAGCCAGTTTGTCCCCCACAATACAGCCAGTTTGTCCCCAATATGCAGCCAGATGCCCCCATATACAGCCAGTTGCCCCCCAATATACAGCCAGTTGCCCCCCAATATACAGCCAGTTTGTCCCCCATAATACAGCCAGTTTGTCCCCAATATGCAGCCAGTTGCCCCCATATACAGCCAGTTGCCCCCCAATATACAGCCAGTTGCCCCCCAATATACAGCCAGTTTGTCCCCCGTATGCAGCCAGTTCCCCCCCAATATACAGCCAGTTTGTCCCTCATATACAGCCAGTTTGTCCCCCATAATACAGCCAGTTTGTCCCCAATATGCAGCCAGTTGCCCCCATATACAGCCAGTTGCCCCCCACTATACAGCCAGTTGCCCCCAATATACAGCCAGTTTGTCCCCCGTATGCAGCCAGTTTCCCCCCCAATATACAGCCAGTTTGTCCCCCAATATACAGTCAGTTGCCCCCCAATATACAGCCAGTTGCCCCCCAATATACAGCCAGTTTGTCCCCCGTATGCAGCCAGTTTCCCCCCCAATATACAGCCAGTTTGTCCCCCAATATACAGTCAGTTGCCCCCCAATATACAGCCAGTTTCCCCCCCAATATACAGCCAGTTTGTCCCCCATAATACAGCCAGTTTGTCCCCAATATGCAGCCAGTTTGTTCCCCATAATACAGCCAGTTTGTCCTCATAATACAGCCAGTTTGTCCCCCCCAGCCCTGCACTTACCTTCCTCGAGTCAGCGCCGTCCTTCTTCCGTCCTCGATGTCTTCTCCCGCCCTTGATGTCGCTTCAGCCAATCAGGTTACCGGTAACCAGACCCGGTGAACCTGATTGGCCAGGGAACGCACCCCTGTGCGTCCTCTCATTAGGTATTTAGAAGCCGATTACAGCCCTCAGGCTGTAGTCGGGAAGCCTATCAGAGCCGCTGGCTTCTGATAGGCACTTCTAAAGGCCAACCAGACACTGTTATTCAGATGGCCGGCGCTCAAGGGGCCGGCCATCTGAATAGTGGGCGGCAGCAATACATAGGTTCATGCAATGCATGAACCTATGTATTGTTGTGAGTGACGGCCGGGCGCAGAAGTGAGCGGCGGTGGCGCTTCTGCGCCCACTATGGACGCACCGCCACTCATTGTTTGAAGAAAAGGACATTTAAAAAAAAAAAAAACTCTTAAAGGGCCCGTTTTTTTTTTGGTGACCACAGGAGGGGGGGGGGCGGCGCCCGGGCGCCCCCTATGGACGGGCCGCCACTGTTTAAAGGGTGTTCTGCAGCTTTCGAATTTGCCACGAACAGCCATTGTTCGAGTCAAACTCATGCTCGACTCGAACAGATAGCCCATCCCTACTTATTATGCATCTTGAAACAGCCACTCCACATGTTTACAGAGAGTCCTGTATTTCACCTGAAGTTATTTGTGGGTTTTTCTTTGCATCCCAAAGAGTTTTCCTGGCAGTTGTGGCGGTAATTTTAGTTGGTTTACCTGACCATGGTTTGGTTTCAACAGAACCCCTCATTTTCCATTTCTTGATTAGAGTTTGAACACTGCTGATTGGCATTCTCAATTCCTTGGATATCTTTTTATATCCCTTTCCTGTTTTATACAGTTCAACTACCTTTCCCCACAGATCCTGACAATTCTTTTGCTTTCCCCATGACTCAGAATCCAGAAATGTCAGTGCAGCACTGGATGAAAGATGCAAGGGTCTGTCAGGAGTCCATAAACTCATTGACCTTTTATACACGCACACTAATTACAGGCAAACAGATCACAGGTGAGGATGGTTACCTTTAATAGCCATTCAAACCCCTTTGTGTCAACTTGTGTGCATGTTATCAGGCCAAAATCACAAGGGTATGTCAACTTTTGATCAGGGTCATTTGGGTAGTTTCTGTGGTGATTATGTTTTAAAAAGAGTAAACACAATTAATTGATAATAAATGGCTTCAGTCAAACACTAACCATGAGTGAAAGAAAAGTTTTTGTGTTGTCATTCATATTCTCTGAAAAATGGCCAAAAAATTATAAATTCTGCAAGGGTATGTAAACCTATGAGCCAAACTGTATATATACAATGCACTTCAAGTTTGGCAATGAATTTAAGGGGTACCTCATACACAAAAAATGTGTAGTGCTCCCCTCTCAAATTCCACACCAGACCCCTAGGTGTACAGGGTCCCCCCCCCCCATTTTCAACACCAGACCTTGTCCAGATGTCCTGAGCATGCAGCCTGGCAGACCAGAAACAGGGGGATGAGACAATAGTGACAATATTGACAATGACATCACCTGGGAGACCTCACCACTGTGTTTACATTTAGCAGCATGGACCGGGAGCTGTCATCGTGTAGCGTCAGGAGCAGACATGTCAGTGGGTTTTTTCTTTAAGAGGTCAGAGGGTGACGTTCATCATAATTGAGCAGGATCTGCTTGAGTGATGATGGATTTACATTATGAGTAAGGATGAGCTTCGAGTTCAAGTTGAACTCATGTTCGACTCGAACTTTGCCTGTTCGCCAGTTTGCTGAACAGCAAACAATTTGGGATGTTCGTGGCAAATTCGAAAAGCAGCAGAACATCCTGTAAAAGTCTATGGGAGAAATCTAAAGTGTACATTTTAAAGGCTTATATGCAAGTTATTGTCATAAAAAGGGTTTGGGGACCCGGGTCCTGCCCCAGGGGACATGTATCAATGCAAAAAAAAGTTTTAAAAACGGCCATTTTTTCGGGAGCAGTGATTTTAATAATGCTTAAAGTGAAACAATAAAAGTGAAAAATTCCTTTAAATTTCGTACCTGGGGTGTGTGTATAGTATGCCTGTAAAGTAGCGCTTGTTTCCCGTGCTTAGAACTGTCCCTGCACAAAATGTCATTTCTGAAGGAAAAAAAGTCATTTAAAAGTACTCGCGGCTGTAATGAATTCTCGGCTCCCGGCAGTACAGAGAAAAGTCATTGAAAGTCATTGATAAAAAATAAAAAAATGCGTGGGGGTCCCCCCAAATTCAATTACCAGACCCTTCAGGTCTGGTATGGATATTAAGGGGAGCCCTGTGTAAAATAAAATAAAAATGACATGGGGTTCCCCCCAAATATCAATACCAGACCCTTCAGGTCTGGTATGGATTTTAAGGTGAACTCCGCAACAATTTAAAAAAAAATGGCGCGGAGTTCCCCCCAAAAATCCATACCAGACCCTTTATCCGAGCATGCAACCTGGCATGGTACAGGAAAAGAGGGGGGGACAAGAGAGCGCCCCCCCCTCCTGAACCGTACCAGGCCAAATTCCCCTTAACATGGGGAGGATGCTTTTGGGGTCTGAGACCCCTAAAAGCACCATGTCCCCATGTTGATGGGGACAAGGGCCTCATCCCCACAACTCTTGCCCAGTGGTTGTGGGGGTCTGCGGGCGGGGGGCTTATCGGAATCTGGACGACCCCTTTAACAAAGGGGACCCCCAGATCCCAGCCCCCCTATGTGAATTGATAAGGGGTACATTGTACCCCTACCATTTCACAAAGAAAGTGTAAAAAATAAAAAATAAAACACACAGACGCCGTTGGGATAAGTCCTTTATTAAAAAAAAAAAAAAGATTCCAGCAGTGGTAATCCACTCTCTGTCTCCACTCCAACGCTGTCGGTATCCTGCGATGGATTATCTCCTCTCCAGGTCCAGGCTCCAGCGATGAGATGTCCAGCACAGCGAGGAACAGCATCCTGTCTTCACCGGAGACACCCCGGGAATAACGTTGCGGCAGCCTGACAGGTCTCGTGTGTAGCTGAGGATGGGGCCACCTGTCACGTGACCCAGTCCCCCTCTGATGCAAGGGGAAACCCGGGCTTTCCCAGTGACGTGCAGGTGACCCCGCCCCCTCTGATGTAACTCAGGTTTCCCAAAGGTGTCTGTGTGTTTTCTTTTACAATTTTTTACACTTTCTTTGTGAAATGGTGGGGGTACAATGTACCCCTTACCAGTTCACATGGGGGGGCTGGATCTGGGGGTCCCCTTTGTTAAAGGGGTCTTCCAGATTCCGATAAGCCCCCCGCCCGCAGACCCCCACAACCATCGGGCAAGGGTTGTGGGGATGAGGCCCTTGTCCCCATCAACATGGGGACATGGCGCTTTGAGGGGTCACAGACCCCCAAAGCATCCTCCCCATGTTGAGGGCATGTGGCCTGGTACAGTTCAGCGGGGGGGGGTGCTCTCTCATCCCCCTTATTTTCCTGCGGCCTGCCAGGTTGCGTGCTTGGATAAAGGGTCTGGTATGGATTTTTTGGGGGGAACTCCACGCCATTTTTTTTTTAATTGGCGCGGAGTTCCCCTTAAAATCCATGGATATTTGGGGGAACCCCACTTTTTTTTATTTGACGCAGGATTCCCCTTAATATCCATACCAGACCTGAAGGGCCTGGTAATTGGATTTGGGGGGACCCCCACCCATTTTTTTTTTTTTTATCAAAGACTTTCAATGACTTTTCTCTGTATTGCCAGGAGTCGACAATTCATTACAGCCCCGAGTACTTTTAAATTACTTTTTTTCCTTCAGAAATTACACTTTGTGCAGGGACAGGCATACTATACACACCCCCTAGGTACGAAATTTTAAGGAATATTTCACTTTTATTGTTTCACTTTAAGCATTATTAAAATCACTGCTCCCGAAACAACGGCAGTTTTTAAAACTTTTTTTGCATTGATACATGTCCCCTGGGGCAGGACCCGGGTCCCCAACACTTTATATGACAATAACTTGCATATAAGGCACTTTAGATTTTTCATGTTCGAGTCCCATAGACTTTAACGGTGTTCGGATGCAATTTAGTGCGATTTAGTGGATGCAATTAAATTGTATAAAAACAAATCAATAAAGTGAATATGCGCTAAGGCATACACATGCGATTATACAAATGCAATTAAATTATATAGAAACAAATCAACTATAATATATTGAGACAACTTGAAAAAGTGAAAAGCTGCGTTTCTCCATACAAGGCGTCCACTGGGAAAGGAGCCTTTCCCATTGGACGCCATGTATGGAGAAACGCAGCGTCGGACGGAGCTATGGATTCTGACGTCACCACGCATCAGCTGACTGGGCCGAGCTGCAGCTGATTGCTGTTTTTTTAATTTGTTTATGTGTGAGTGCAAACCCACAGCGCTCTTTTTATCTTTTATCTTTTGGATGTCAGCAACCCATATTTATTCAATAAAGGGGATTCTTTTTGAAGCTTTTCTGCACAATGAAGTCTGTTTTTTGCTTTATCCTCAATATGGTATCTTATGAGTTGTGAGCGGTGATCTCTGGCTTTCCAACTCGGGAGGATTTCAACTACAGCACGGCAGAGGAGTGAAGGACCCCAGTGATTGCTTGATCCCTTCCATCGGTGTCCGGATAAATCCTGCATATTGAGCCCATTTGATGTCTGTAATAGGGGTCCATCAGATTCGGTAAGCAGACATCTTATACCTGATTGTCATTTTTTACTATCTGCTGGAAAGAAGAGTTTGATGAAGATTGGCATTTCTTTGCTCCCTAGATTGTAGCCAAGTTTCATTTAGCTGCTCTTATGGACAATTTATGTGTTTTCACCTTTTCAAGTTGTCTCAGTATATTATATTTGATTTGTTTCTATATACCTTAATTGCATTTGTATAATCGCATGTGTATGCCTTAGCGCATATTCACTTTATTGATTTGTTTTTATGCAATTTAATTGCATCCACTAAATTGCATGTGTATGTGTTAGTACATATAAAAAAAATTTGGATACACTCACAAGTATATCACTTGTGCACTGCTTTATATAAGCATTATTTTTATTTTACACTCACTTCATTGTTTTGGTTAAGGTTGCGCATTATTTTTTATTATAACGTTTATTTACTACTGACATATTGTTACATACCCTTTACTGATTCATGTAGGTAGGGTGGTATCTGGTGCCCCCCTTTTTTTTCAAGTTTTCCCACACAGACTTATAAGCAAGAGGTCTCTGTCCACATCGACATGTTGAAGCCATTTGTCCTGGTATGGTTTGGGGGGGGGGGGGGCACACAATAATCTTCCTTACCTGCCAAGCTGCATGCTAGATTAAAGGTCTAGTAAAATTTTTGGGGGTGTTTCTCTCCTTCTTTGTTCTTAGCATTGTGTTCCCCCTTAACCACTTGGCGCCCAGAGGCCGTCATATGACGTCCTGGGCTTTGTGGGGCTATGCTCGCACACAGAAGTGAACGCATACGTAAGTCCCGCCCACATATGAAAACGGTGTTAAAACCACACATGTGAGGTGTCGCCGCGAACTTTAGAGTGAGAGCAATAATTCTAGCCCTAGACCTCCTCTGTAACTCAAAACATGTAACCAGTAAAAAAAATTAAAGCGTCGCCTATGGGCATTTTTAACCACTTCCCTACCGCCCACAGTCATATGACGTCCACAGATGGGATCTCCCATCCTGGGTGGACGTCATATGACGTCCTCTGCTTTGAGGGGGGATATCTGAATGATGCCTGCAGCTAGAGGCATCATTCAGATATCCATTTCTTGTGCCGGCGATTCTGCGCACCTTAAGAATGATCATAGCGGCGGTTCCGCCGCTTGATCGTTCTTATAGGCGGCGGGAGGGGACATCCCCCCCCTCCCGCCGCCATCCGGTGCTTCTCCGGGCTCTCCCGTGCGATCGGGGAACCGGAGAGAATCGTCCGGCGCTGTTGGTGGGTCACGTAACGAGCATAGAGATGACTGGTGACCAGATGGTCACCAGTCATCTCTATGATTTTCGGAGGCCCGGGCGCGATGTGATGACGTCACGCCCGGGGCCTCAGATGTAAACAAAGCCGCCATTGCGGCTTGTAAGTATGAGATTGGTGACATTTTTTTCACTGATCTCATACTTTTCAGCCTGGAGGAGAGATGTGGGGTCTTATTGACCCCGCATCTCTCAATAAAGAGGACCTGTCACACACATTCCTATTACAAGGAATGTTTACATTCCTTGTAATAGGAATAAAAGTGATCAAAAAAAAAAAAGAAAGTAAAATAAGCTTTAAAAAATAAATAAATAAGTAAAAAAAAAAAAAATAATAATTATTATTATTTTTTTTAAAACGCCCCTGTCCCCGGTAGCTCGCGATCAGAAGCGAACGCACACATAAGTCCCGCCCACATATGTAAACGCTGTTCAAACCACATATGTGAGGTATCGCCGCGTGTGTTAGAGCGCGTGCAACAATTCTAGCACTAGACCTCCTCTGTAACTCTAACCTGGTAACCTGTAAAAAAAATTAAAGCGTCGCCCATGGAGATTTTTAAGTACCGAAGTTTGGCGCCATTCCATGAGTGTGCACAATTTTAAAGCGTGACATGTTAGGTATCTATTTACTCGGCGTAACATCATCTTTCAGATTTTACAAAAAAATTGGGCTAACTTTACTGTTTTGTTATTTTTTAATTCATGAAACCATTTTTTATATAATATATAATGTTTGGGGGTTCTGAGTAATTTTCTAGCAAAAGAATGATGATTTGTACATGTAGGAGAGAAGTGCCAGAATAGGCCCGGTATTGATGTGGTAAAAAAAGCCCGGTGTTGAAGTGGTTAAGTACCGAAGTTTGGCGCCATTCCACGAGCGTGTGCAATTTTGAAGCATGACATGTTAGGTATCTATTTACTTGGCGTAACTTCATCTTTCACATTATGCAAAACAATTGGGCTAACTTTCCTTTTTTTTTTTTTAAAGCATGAAACTGTTTTTTTTTTCCCCCCAAAAAAAACCCGTTTGAAAAATTGCTGCACAAATACCGTGCAAGATAAAAAGTTGCAATGACCGCCATTGTATTCTCTAGGGTCTCTGCTAAAAAAACATATATATATATATATATAGTGTTTGGGGGTTCTATGTAATTTTCTAGCAAAAAAATGAAGATTTTTACATGTAGGAGCGAAGTGTCAGAAATGGCCTAAGCCTGAAGTGGTTAAAACACATTTTTTTTTTTTTGCATGGGGTCCCCCTTGACATCCATACCAGACCCTTATCATAGATAAGATTCTGATATGTATTATTAGAGGGGACCCTATGCAGTTTTTTTGTGGGGTCCCCTTTTAACATCTATACCAGAACCTCATCTAGAATGAGAGCCTGGTATAGATGAGGGTTGCCAGCTGCTTTGCTTACAAACAGAAGTAAGCTGACGGGAGCCTATTTCAATTGCATTGGTTTTCTTTGTAAATGTTAGTTCTGCTGCAATAGGCTGTACAAATTGTATAGATCTGCCATTTCACAGGCATGTTAATGGCAAGTTATTTAAAGGAATTTCACAATTTAAATTTGTCACTTTAAGCATTATTAAAATTTCTGCTCCCAACCAAATAGGAGTTATTTATTTATTTTTTTGCTTTGTCTAGTCTAGATAATGACTATTTGGCATTTTGAAGTCCTTCTTGTTTATTTGAAAACAACAGGAACACAAAACAGGAAATGACATTAAGGCGATGAAGTTCCACAAGAAGAAACAAAATTAAATTAGCCAGAATAAAACACAACACCAACACCTAGTGACAGAATTATTAATCAATTCAACAGTATAATTTGGGATAATAGCTGTTGCATCTCTGTATGCATAAACAGTATGCTAACATCCTGCCTCGACAACTACTTCTTATAAAAGTCCCATCTTTTTTTCCTTTAGACTTTGTCATTGGCATCAGTATTGTCGTGACGTGACAGTTTTTATATCTGGTATAAGTGTAGCACTGTCCTCGTAGGGCTTGCTGAGTTTTGACTTCATGGGCCTCTCTCTGGAGCTGGTTGCTAAGGGTTTCCACTTGGTTGCTAGGGGTTTCCACTTGTCCCACCCTTACTCCCATTTGCTCGTTACTCAATGACCAGTCCAGGGTATTTGGGTTTTTGTATTTTATTTTGGAACTTGGATGGGAGAAGGGATTAGTGCGATGCTCCATCTGGAACTATTCACAATGGATGACAACTCTCATTTGGCCTCACTGGATTATTTGTGGAAGCAGTCACACTGCTTTAACCATACAGCCACATGTATGGAGGAATTAAGTCTTCTTGCTCTCACTAGCAGCAGACTTGATGTACTACATTATCTTCAGGATAGTTTCTAGCATCCCTTTACTGACACCCGTCCACTGACTCTTCTAGCTGAAGGGGTGGACCTCACTTGACAGGCCCCAAAGACACAGATCTGTACTCACAGTAGGCAGAATCAGATCCTTCCTGATGTCACCTTTCCAGTCAGCTCTGCAGGGCCTCTGGGTTCAGCTTCTCTCTCTCTAGGCCCTTGGGTCAACCACCTAAGGTCGCACAACCATCTCCACGGAGGAGAGGGCAGCCGTCCCCTCCCTCCTGGACTTTGTTCGCCAGTTCAACTAACTCTCAGCACATGCACCCTGGGCTTCTTATACAGTATCACAACATGCAGCACCAGGACAGTAACAAAGCCTGTGAACTCCCTTGTTAGGTCCCCTCCCACTGTCCAATGTGCCTCCCTATTGGACCAGTGAGGGACAGTCAAACAAGCTGAGCTGCACCTGAGCACAATGAGCAGACCTAACCAATAGATCCTGCTCCCTGGTAGGAAGAGAGCACTCTAAGTTTTACCTGACCATCTTCCTGGTAAGCGGAAAGACCAAAAACGATACTCTCTTCTAGCAACTACCTTGGAGGGTGATACATCAGTGTAGCTGCTTCAATGTATAAAAGTCCCCACACTGCAGGTCTCTATTGTCCATTAGAAGATCTTCTTTTTCTTTCCATCTTTGGGTAACCTTTTATTAAGCAGAGAATACGTGCAGGTACTCCCCCTTTCCAAGTCACCCCTTGTATCTGCCATCTACCCACCTCTGAGCACAGTCCCCTGGTTCCACCCCCTACCCACCTCCCAGTACTGCCCCTTTTAGAGAATACAGAAGCAAGTGTCAAGAAAACCAATAAAATAGAACCCTTTTAGCCAGCAACAATAGACCCCCACCAGCAACAACAGATCTCCTAGCAACCAGGATCAATAGACTCTCCAGCAGCAATTGACCCCAAGCAACCATAGATCCCCCCAGCGACAATAGATCCCCAGCATCAATAGACCCTCCAGAACACCCCAGCATTCCTTGGCATTTCATACATTTGGTGCAGGAGATACAGGAACTTCATTCCCTAAAACAAAAAGCCCTGAGCAATCTGTTCCTATTGGAGTGCTTACACCTTTGCATTCTGCCACACCAGACTGATTAAGGATCACATCAGTTTTAGCACTTTTATTTTTTAGCAGGACGCTTCTCTGTTTCTGACACTGTATTTAAATACCTAGGCAGCAGGACATATCTCCTAGGTTCTTTTTTTTAAGTGCTCATTGAGTGCTACTGTATGCTAATTTCTGAAATTTCCTCATTAGATAATCAACAAAGAATAGCAGATACATCCACTATGACTATCCATCTATACAAACAGTATATAGAATATAAATATGGATTGGCTTTACTTCATATGCACCCTTTGTCTAACAAGACTTTTTTCAGTTTTGAACACTAGCTGACTATTTGAGTCTCATCAATGATCTATAACTTACATATAACAAGATTTTATTCTCCAGCTCTTAAATACAGTATCTTGGAATTTTATCATTGCTCTTCCAGGAAAGCGGTTTTGGAGATAGCAGGCTTTCACAATTGCCTCACCAATATGTTGTTGGCATATCTGCATCAAAAAACATGTTTCTCTCACTTTCCCATTAAGTGCAGTTCATTCTGCAGCAGCCATTTGTTATAAATTGTATGGTACAGTAGTCTAGCACAAGATTATATTAATCATTAACCCCTTAACGACTGCTCACTGTATATATACGTTGGCAGAATGGCACGGACAGGCACAATCACGTACCTGTACGTGCCTGCCTTCGTATAGTTGGGGGGTCCCATCGGACCCCCTTTCTATACAGTGAGTGGTCGGCATCGTTCCAGGAGCGATCCGTGATGAGAGGATGGCCATTCGTATCTGGCCACCCCCTCGCGATCGCTCCCGGCGAATGAGAATCTTCCTCTGCCTGTGTAATGTTTACACAGGCAGGAGGAAGTGATGTCATCTCTCCTTCGGCGCTAACATATACTGAGCGCCGTGGAGAGAAGACACACAGGTTAGTGCACTAAACAGCACACTGACACCAGCACACATAGGCACACAATCGCCCCCCCCAGGCCCCCCCAGACACCCCCAGATCACCCCCAGATCACCCCCCAGCCCCCAGTCACAGTGTCACTGAGTGCAGTGACCATTTATTTACTGATCACTGCAATCAGTGACATTTGTGACTGTAAAAGTGTCAGGGCAGTTAGTTTTAGGTCCAGTGTAGCCCCCTAACCCCCCCTAATAAAGGTTTAACCCCTTGATCGCCCCCCCAGGTAACCCTTTCACCCCCTTTTGTCAGTGTCACTAAGCAATCGTTTTTCTGATCGCTGTCTTAGTGTCGGTGGTGCTGATAGGTAGCCAGTTATTTTTTTTAGGTTCGCCGCAGGTTTTTATAGCGTCAGGTACCCCCATATATTACCTAATAAAGGTTTAACCCCTTGATCGCCCCCCAGGTAACCCTTTCACCCCCTTTTGCCAGTGTCACTAAGCGATCGTTTTTCTGATCGCTGTCTTAGTGTCGGTGGTGCCGATAGGTAGCCAGTTATTGTTTTTTAGGTTCGCCGCAGGTTTTTATAGCATCAGGTACCCCCATACATGACCTAATAACGGTTTAACCCCTTGATCGCCCCCCAGGTAACCCTTTCACCCCCTTTTCCCGGTGTCACTAAGCGATCGTTTTTCTGATCGTTGTCTTAGTGTCGTGGTGCCGATAGGTAGTCAGTTATTTTTTTTAGGTTCGCCGCAGGTTTTTATAGCGTCAGGTACCCCCATATATTACCTAATAAAGGTTTAACCCCTTGATCGCCCCCCAGGTAACCCTTTCACCCCCTTTTTCCAGTGTCACTAAGCGATCGTTTTTCTGATCGCTGTATTAGTTATGCATGGGGGCAGCAGGGGCGGAGGAGCGGAGGAGCGATTTTGCTCCTAATGCCGCGTACATACGGTCAAAATTCCGACGGAGGCTTGCCCATGGAAAAGTCTGACCGTGTGTACGCGGCATAACCTTTTGCGGGAGGATGCCCCCATGCTTCGGCATATATAAATGGTGCATGTATGCCCATCATTAGAAGTGGGTGGATGAAGGGAGGTATTCTAATGGTGGGCATACCCACTGATCAATCTCTTTTTTTCGTTCAGCCAACAGGCTGCATGAAAAAAAAGATTACAATACATGTCCAACAAGGACCAGCAACGTACTGGTATGTTGCTGGACTTTGAATGGTTATACCAGATTGATGCCTGCGGGTTTAGGTATCATCTTGGTATCATTCTTTTTAGCCAGCGGCCGGCTTTCATGTAAAAGCAATCCTAGTGGCTAATTAGCCTCTGGACTGCTTTTACAAGCAGTGGGAGGGAATGCCCCCCCCCGGATATAAAAAGCGCCATTGGGAAATTGGGAAAGCATTTTATCACACCGATCTTGGTGTGGTCAGATGCTTTGAGGGCAAAGGAAAGATCTAGGGTCTTAAAGACCCCAGTTTTTTCAAAAAAAGAGTACCTGTCACTACCTATTGCTAAAATAGGGGATATTTACATTCCCTGAGATAACAATAAAAATGATAAAAAAAATAAAAAATACGGAAGGAACAGTTTAAAAGTTAAATAAAAAAGCTAAATTAATAATAAAAAAAAAAAGCACTCCTGTCCCGCCCTGCTCTTGCGCAATGGCGAACGCAAGTGTCGGTCTGGCGTCATATGTAAACAGCAATTGCATCATGCATGTGAGGTATCACTGCGAAGGTCAGATCGAGAGCAGTCATTTTAGCAGTAGACCTCCTCTGTAAATCTAACGTGGTAACCTGTAAAGGCTTTTAAAGGCTTTTAAAATGTATGTAGTTTGTCGCCACTGCGCATTTGTGCGAAATTTTAAAGCATGTCGTGTTTGGTATCTATGTACTTGGCCTAAGATCATCTTTTTTATTTCGTCAAACATTTGGGCAATATAGTGTGTTTTAGTGCATTAAAATTAAAAAAAGTGTATTTTTCCCCAAAAAATGCGTTTGAAAAATCGCTGCGCAAATACTGTGTGGGAAAAAAAAATGCAACACCCACCATTTTAATCTGTAGGGCCTTTGCTTTAAAAAAATATATAATGTTTGGAGATTCAACATAATTTTCTTGCAAAAAAAAAAAATGTTTTCATGTAAACAAAAAGTGTCAGAAAGGGCTTTGTCTTCAAGTGGTTAGAAGAGTGGATGTAAGCTTCCTAATGTTGTGTATAAAATGCCAGGACAGTTCAAGACCCCCCCCCAAATGACCCCATTTTGGAAAGTAGACACCCCAAGCTATATACTGAGAGGCATGTCGCGTCCATGGAATATTTTATATGTTGACACAAGTTGCGGAAAAAAGAAATTTTTTTTTTTTTTGCACAAAGTTGTCACTAAATGATATATTGCTCAAACATGCCATGGGCATATGTGGAATTACACCACAAAATACATTCTGTTGCTTCTCCTGAGTACGGGGATACCACATGTGTGAGACTTTTTGGGAGCCTAGCCGCGTACAGGACCCCAAAAACCAAGCACCGCCTTCAGGATTTCTAAGGGTGTAAATTTTTTATTTCACTCCTTACTGCCTATCACAGTTTCGGAGGCCATGGAATGCCCAGATGGCACAAACCCCCCCCCAAATTACCCCATTTTGGAAAGTAGACACCCCAAGCTATTTGCTGAGCGGTAGGGTGAGCATTTTGCAGATCTCGCTTTTTGTCACAAAGTTAGGAAAAAAATAAAAAAATATTTTCTTTCTTCATTTTCAAAAACAAATGAGAGCTGTAAAATACTCACCATGCCTCTCAGCAAATAGCTTGGGGTGACTATTTTCCAAAATGGGGTAATTTGGGGGGGGGTTTGTGCTATTTTGGCATTTTATGGCCTTCGAAACTGTGATAGGTAGTGAGGAGTGAAATCAAAAACTTGTGCCCTTAGAAATCCTGAAGGCGGTGCTTGGTTTTCGGGGTCCCGTACGCGGCTAGGCTCCTAAAAAGTCCCACACATGTGGTATCCCTGTACTCAGGAGAAGCAGCAAAATGTATTTTAGGTGCAATTCCACATATAACCATGGCATGTGTGAGCAATATATCATTTGGTGACAACTTTTTGTAATTTTTATTTATTTTTTGTCATTATTCAATCACTTGGGACAAAAAAAAAATATTCAATGGGCTCAACATGCCTCTCAGCAATTTCCTTGGGGTGTCTACTTTCTAAAATGGGGTCATTTGGGTGGGGGGGGGGTTGTGCTATTTTGGCATTTTATGGCCTTCGAAACTGTGATAGGTAGTGAGGAGTGAAATCAAAAATTTGCGCCCTTAGAAGTCATTTGGGGGGGGGGGGTTGTACTGCCCTGCCATTTTAGCACCTCAAGAAATTAGATAGGCAGTCATAAATTAAAAGCTGTGTAAATTCCAGAAAATGTACCCTAGTTTGTAGACGCTATAACTTTTGCACAAACCAATAAATATACGCTAATTTACATTTTTTTTACTTAAGACATGTGGCTGAATACATTTTGGCCTAAATGTATGACTAAAATTTAGTTTATTCGACTTTTCTTATAACAAAAAGTAGAAAATATCATTTTTTTTCAAAATTTTCAGTCTTTTTCCGTTTATATCGCAAAAAAAAAAATCACAGAGGCAATCAAATACCATTAAAAGAAAGCTCTATTTGTGGGAAGAAAAGGACACAAATTTCGTTTGGGTACAACATTGCATGTCCGCGCAATTTCCAGTTAAAGCAGCGCAGTGCCAAATTGTGTGTCATGGATATGCATTAATGTCTGTCTGCCATCTTACCTTCCTCCTCATGTGTTCATCTAGAGACCAGACCTCCTTCACCTGGCTTCCTTTATAATCTCCTCCCAGCCTGACTCCACCCCAGGCCCTATCACTGAACACTATATTAACCTGTGCACTGCAAGCCTGCTTTGCTGATCAACGTGTTTGTTAGGCATTGTGTGTTTGGGTTCCTGCCTGCCGTGTGCTACGTCTGTCTCTCTGTTACGTTATTGGCTTGTCCCCGACCATCCCTGTCTGCTCGTGACCCTTGACCTTCGGCTCGTTCTTCGTTATCCTTGTCTGCTTGTGGCCCCTGACCTTCGGCTTGTTATTCGGTTCTCTCTATCGTGTGCTGCTGCTTCCCCTTATCCTACGGGGCGTGAGCTAGGAAACTCCAGGGGCCGCGACCTGGTCCCAGCCTGCAGCGTAACATCCTCACCACTAGAGGCCCTGGAGAAGACCAGCTGGGTCTTAGACTCCGCGCCCTGGGGAATCTTGGCTCTCGCTTCCGTTGGGATCCCGGTTGTGCTCCTCTGGTCCCGCTTTCCACAACCACCCAGTTTCCTATCCACAGAAGCCAGCCATAGGGTTCACTACCTCGCGGTGCACTCCTGTCCCCCTACGGTGTGCATCTGTCACCTGGCCACAGGTGACCCTGACAGTTTGATCAGCCATGAACCCAGCTGACATCCCGCTTCCCGCGGATGATCCATTGCAGGGCATAGTTCGCAGACTTGAGACCCAGGAATCAAATCAGACCCAGGTGATGCGATTCCTCCAGGATCTGGCTTCTCGATTCGAGCAGCTTCAGGTCTCCTTGGGAACCCCGAATCCGCAACCCCAAGTACAACCAGCGGCTGTACCTATCGCACCAGTCGCAGCCTCACACTCACTAAGATTGCCAGCTCCGTTCCGTTTCTCTGGGGACTCCAAGGCCTGCAGGGGGTTTCTCAGCCAATGCACTATTTATTTTGAGCTTCAGCCTCAAAGCTTCCTATCTGACCGGGCTAAGGTAGCCTATATCATTTCCCTCCTCTCCGGTGAAGCTTTGGCCTGGGCTGCCCCCCTGTGGGAGAGGAACGATCCGGTGGTTTCCAGTCTGTCCGAATTCTTGAAGCTCTTTCGTAATATCTTCGAAGAGCCGGCTCGGGCTTCTTCAGCGGCTAGTGCTGTCTTACGTCTTCGCCAAGAATCTAGTTCAGTGGGGCAATATGCTCTTCAGTTCCGTATCCACACAGCTGAATTGAGCTGGAATAATGAGGCCCTGGTCGCTACCTTTTTACATGGCCTCTCTGACCGAGTGAAAGACGAATTAGCGGGAAGAGCCATTCCCGTCGGTCTGGACGATGTAATTTCATTATGCAACCAGATCGACATTCGTTTTCAAGAGAGGTCCTTAGAAAAAAGACGCCAGCACTCTCTGGGTCCTAGCCAGTCTGAGCTCCCCTCCCTTCATTCCGTGGAGCATCCTCTACCTGCTGAAGAACCTATGCAGCTGGGCCGGACCAGACTAACCCCCGAAGAACGTGCTAGGCGCAGAACTCTGGGCTTGTGCCTCTATTGTGGGGGCAAGGGTCATTTTCGTGACTCCTGCTCGCTTCGTCCGGGAAACGCTCGGGTCTAATACATTTGGAAGGTGGAGTATTGGACCCAGAAACATCACCTTCTCGCCTGCTCTTGCCGGTGTCCCTTCATGTAGGCACTTCTCCTCAGTCAACCCTTGCATACCTGGATTCCGGGGCTGCCGGCAATTTCATGGATTGGAGAACTGCTTCTTCTATGAAGCTTACCCTTTCACCTCTCACTACCCCATTGGTAGTCTCGGCAATTGATGGCACTGTTCTCCCAGGGGGCCCTATTCGCTTCCAGACGCTACCCATTAGGATGTCGGTAGGGATTCTCCACCAGGAGTGGATATCCTTTCTTATTCTACCCAAGGCCTCTACCCCAGTTGTATTGGGCCTCCCTTGGCTACAGCTCCACTCTCCACATGTGGACTGGGTCTCTGGGCAGATCCTGGCCTGGGGTTCCTCATGTTTCTCGTCGTGTCTTCTCAAGGTGACCCCCAAGGAGAGTCTTCCGGTTGCTGCCACTTCTGTTTCTTCTGATCTTCCCGCCGCATACAGCGATTACCGGGATGTGTTCTGTAAAAAATCAGCTGAGGTGCTTCCTCCCCACAGGTCTTTTGACTGTGCTATTGATCTTGTCCCCGGAGCAACTCTACCCAGGGGTCGTACCTACCCTCTGTCCATCCCAGAGACCCAGGCCATGTCGGAGTATGTAGCAGAGAATCTGGAGAGAGGGTTCATCCGGAAATCCTCATCGCCTGCAGGGGCAGGGTTCTTTTTTGTTGCCAAAAAGGATGGTACCTTAAGACCCTGCATCGATTATCGGGGTTTAAATGCGGTTACTATTAAAAATCGATACCCCTTACCCTTAATATCTGAGCTATTCGATAGGTTGAAGGGTGCCTCCATTTTCACCAAGTTGGATCTCAGAGGCGCGTACAATCTCATTCGAATACGGGAGGGTGACGAATGGAAGACTGCATTTAACACTAGAGACGGGCATTACGAATATCTGGTGATGCCTTTTGGTCTGTGTAATGCTCCAGCCGTGTTTCAAAACTTTGTCAATGAAATCTTCAGAGATCTGCTGTACCAGTTTGTTGTCATCTATCTGGATGACATTCTGATCTTTTCTGAAAATCTGCTCGTCCACAGAAACCATGTCCGCACTGTACTTCAACGTCTTAGAGAGAACAATCTCTATGCCAAGCTGGAGAAATGTTCCTTTGAATGTTCTGAGGTCCTGTTTTTGGGGTGCTTTGTCTCATGTTCGGGGCTTCGTATGGACCCTGGGAAGGTCTTGGCTATCACCAACTGGCCTCTTCCTGCTAGCCTCAAGGCCACACAGCGCTTTCTTGGCTTCACTAATTATTATAGGCAGTTCATAAGGAATTACTCTTCCATTGCCGCGCCTATTATCGCTTTGACCAAGAAGGGTGTGAATGCCAGAGACTGGCCTCCCGAAGCTGTCTCTGCATTTCACAACCTGAAACAGGCCTTTGTTTCTGGCCCCCTCTTGAGGAGACCAAATCCTGGGAATGCATTTTTTATTGAAGTGGACGCTTCCTCAATGGGGGTGGGAGCTGTGCTTCTTCAAATCTTTGAGAAGAGACGCCAACCATGTGCGTTCTTCTCCAAAAAAAATTCTCAGGCAGAGAGGAATTATGCCATCGGTGATCGGGAACTTCTCGCAATTAAATTGGCGTTAGAGGAGTGGCGTCATCTCTTGGAGGGTTCCCCTCACTCCATAACGATCTTTACCGATCACAAGAATTTACAGTATCTACAGAATGCTAAACGTCTGAATCCTAGACAGGCCAGGTGGAGTCTCTTCTTTGCCCGTTTTAATTTCACGATTACCTACAAACCTGGTTCCTGCAACGGTCGGGCTGATGCGCTCTCTAGGTCATTTGACACTTTGGACGAGGAGTCCGCCCCTGAACCTGAGCCGATCATTCCCACCTCATGCATTGTTGCCCACTCTACCACCCTGAAGTCTAAAATTCCGCCTGGTAAGACCTTTGTCCCCACTGAGCTAAGAGCTAAGATCCTTCGTTGGGGACATGATTCCAAGGTGGCAGGGCATTCTGGATTCCTCCGATCCTTCCTACTCATCAGTCGTCACTACTGGTGGCCTAATCTCCGCTCAGACGTCAAAGACTACGTTAAAGCTTGTCATGTCTGTGCTCAGTCCAAATCCTCCACACAAGCTCCTGCTGGTCTCCTCATGCCCTTGCCTATTCCTAAGGAACCCTGGGCCCATATTGCCATGGATTTTATCACCGATCTCCCACTGTCTGAGAATAATACAGTCATTTGGGTGGTAATCGATCGATTCTCCAAGATGGCTCATTTTGTTCCTCTTCCTGGTCTTCCTTCTGCCCCTGCCTTGGTTCCCATTTTCATTCGAGAAATTCTCCGCCTACATGGGGTCCCTTCTCATATTGTTTCCGACAGGGGAGTCCAATTCACGTCTCGTTTTTGGAGAGCCTTTTGCAAATCCCTCAATATTGTCTTGGATTTTTCTTCTTCTTACCATCCCCAATCCAATGGACAGACTGAGAGGGTTAATCAGGAGTTAGAGGTCTTTCTTCGCACCTTTGTGTCTTCTCACCATGACGATTGGTCCTCTCTACTCCCGTGGGCAGAATTCTCCCATAACAATCATGTGAATACCAGTTCGCAGAAGACACCCTTTTTCACAGTTTATGGAAAACACCCTCAACTTCCTCTTCCTATGATCTGTTCTCCAGACATTCCAGCTTTGGCTTCGGTTCAGGAGTCTCTCAATTCCGTTTGGGGTCACGTTCATGATTCCCTCCGGGCAGCTGCTGAAAAATTCAAAGGCTTTGCCGACCGCCGCAGGCGTAAACCGCCTTCTCTTCAGCCAGGGGACAAAGTCTGGCTCTCTACCAGGAACATCAAGCTCCGAGTTCCTTCTCTGAAGTTTGCTCCACGATTCATCGGTCCATACACGGTAACTGCTAAACTGAATCCGGTTTGTTTCAAACTCCAGATTCCTAAGAGCCTTAAAATCACTAACTCCTTTCATGTTGCTCTTCTAAAGCCTTTAGTCCTCAATAAATTCTCTCGTCCTCTTCCTACCGTGGCGCCTGTCTCGGAGGATAATCAGGAGTACGAGATCAGTCAAATTCTGGACTCCCGACTCTGTAAAGGCGTTCTTCAGTACCTCGTTCATTGGAAAGGGTTTGGTCCTGAGGAGAGGTCTTGGATCACTGCATCTGAGGTCTTTGCACCTCGTCTGTTAAAGGAGTTTCATCTGAAGTTTCCCTCTAAACCTGGGCCCAGGCGGGGAAGGGGGAGGCCTCGTAAGAGGGAGGGTACTGTCATGGATATGCATTAATGTCTGTCTGCCATCTTACCTTCCTCCTCATGTGTTCATCTAGAGACCAGACCTCCTTCACCTGGCTTCCTTTATAATCTCCTCCCAGCCTGACTCCACCCCAGGCCCTATCACTGAACACTATATTAACCTGTGCACTGCAAGCCTGCTTTGCTGATCAACGTGTTTGTTAGGCATTGTGTGTTTGGGTTCCTGCCTGCCGTGTGCTACGTCTGTCTCTCTGTTACGTTATTGGCTTGTCCCCGACCATCCCTGTCTGCTCGTGACCCTTGACCTTCGGCTCGTTCTTCGTTATCCTTGTCTGCTTGTGGCCCCTGACCTTCGGCTTGTTATTCGGTTCTCTCTATCGTGTGCTGCTGCTTCCCCTTATCCTACGGGGCGTGAGCTAGGAAACTCCAGGGGCCGCGACCTGGTCCCAGCCTGCAGCGTAACATCCTCACCACTAGAGGCCCTGGAGAAGACCAGCTGGGTCTTAGACTCCGCGCCCTGGGGAATCTTGGCTCTCGCTTCCGTTGGGATCCCGGTTGTGCTCCTCTGGTCCCGCTTTCCACAACCACCCAGTTTCCTATCCACAGAAGCCAGCCATAGGGTTCACTACCTCGCGGTGCACTCCTGTCCCCCTACGGTGTGCATCTGTCACCTGGCCACAGGTGACCCTGACATTGTGAAAACACCTCTGGTCATTAACCTGCATAATGGTCCGGGGCTTAAGTGGTTAAAAAAGCTTGTGTTTTGCCACTTGTGTATTGAGTATTTTAGGCATCTTGAAAAATCTGGTGCTTATGTGTGCAAGATATTGTTCAAGTTTAACCGCTTGCTGACCACCCCATGCAGACATACTGCTGCAGGATGGCTGCTCTGGGCTGGATCAGGTATTTGGTACGTGATCAGCGCCCGCTGCCCGGCATAAGCAGATCAACGGGTCCAGACAATGATTGATCAACAGGACCTGCTGATCGGCTCTGTCTTTTACGAAAGGGAGCTCTGTGTTGTAAACTTCGAACACTGACAGGCAGTGGTGGCCGGTTGAATTTTTTTTGGGGAGGCGGCAAACAGTACCATTAACCCCACCCCCCCGGTCGGTCGGGTCTGGAGCACTTAATCCATCTATGGTGGGCAGCGCTTCCCCTGCTCAGCATCGGGTGGATTCCCCTTCCCCTGCTCCCCACGGGCATCGCGGCGGCTTCCGTTTCCTCCCTCCTCCTTGGCGGCCAATTGGGACTTTTCTCTTTTTGGCCAATCGGAAAAAATGGTTCTCAGACCCGCTTCTGATTGGCCGGATTGAGGATCAGTGTTTCAATAGCGAATATTAATTTGCTATTGTAACACCTGGGTGGGCTTGTAGCGCATTGCTCTGCGCCACGAGCCCACCCTATTTTGAAGCCTATTAGAGCCTCTGGCCTCCCCCCCTACACACACACAAAATACATGTTGTGGGGTTCTTCAAAAAAATATATATCAGACCCTTATCCTTGATAAGGACCTAGTATGGATGTCCAGGGTGAACCGCATAAAAACAAAGAAAACGGTATCCTCTGAAAATCCACACTAAACCCTTACGAAACAAGCAGCTTGGTTGGCCAGGAAAGGGGGAACAAGCATGTCCCTCCCCGTAAACCATACCAAGACACATGCCCCACATGCCCTAGGGCTCATTCCTATTTATAATGAACAGCTGTACCACCAGGTTGAGGACATGTGCCAAACAGGTACATGCAAATTTTCTCCCAGGTCCAGAGCAGCCAGCAAGTTTGTGTCATTCATACTTGGAGCAGCAGGGAAGCAAAGAATAGGACAGTTAACTTTCATTAAATGGATTTCAGTGTGAATACAATTTGAATCTTATTTTTCAAGGTGCTCCTATTGTGCTCTCAGTTAATTTCCCATTTTGGTAGTGTTACAATAAAACAGCAATGTGGACATGCCTGAGTGCCTTTAGGTGGAATGTCATTATGAGGCATCTTGGGAGAGTGGCTTACAAGAGCAATCTAATGATGTTGACATGGGCTGTTTTCAACTTTTGCACACTGTAAGCAAAATTATGACCTTTTTACTGGTATACTGTATATTACATCAAGCATATTCTAAATTTTTTATCCTTTTTAAACTGTTGTCCCCTGATGGAATGACTCTTTCACACGTTCATTTTCTCTTAATCTCTACTACATGGGACAGAGGGACAGGGTGGGATGAGGACCGAGGGACAGGGTGGGATGAGGACAGGGGGACAGAGTGTGATGAGGACAGAGAGACAGGGTGGGATGAGGACAGAGGGACAGGGTGGGATGAGGACAGAGAGACAGGGTGGGAGGGGCAGAGCATCTTTTAAGTTAGGGGGAGAGGGGGGTATGGGGATATGTGCTGGGGAGTGATTTGGGAGGGGAGAGAATATGTGCTAGTGGGGGGGGAATCAGACCCCCCAACTAGCACATATCTTCTTCCTTCTCAAATCACTCCCCAGCACATATCCCCATACCCCCTCTCCCCTCCCATCACTTCATTAGTTCACCTCTTATCTGCCTGCCCCCACTCCTTCCCTCCTGGTTACTGTGTCCTCTCTCAGTGAAGTTGTCTCACATACCAGCAGCATGGCTCTCTCGGCTCTCTCACTGACTGTAGTTGTGTCTCTCCTCAGCTCCTCCTCCTGGCTGTGTACACAGGAACATTGAGCCGAGAGGGGGGAGGAGCCGAAGAGTGACTGTGTGCGATGTCAGTGGAGAGAGAGAGGGACGGCTGCTCTTTAAAGCTGATCAATGCTGCGGGACCCCGGGTGGCAGATGTTCCGAGTGACCGCGCCAGCGCATCCTAGACTGACCAATTACCGGAGCTCAGTGCCGAAACTTGTCGTGGCACTGAGCTCCGGGATTCAGCTGTGCGGCTCTCCATGCGGGAGGAGGGGGGTTTGCGGGGGCGGCTTTTTTGCCACCCCCGCAAAGTGCCGCCCTAGGTCTGGGCCTTGTCGGCCTAGGCCATAATACAGCACTGATTAGAGAGTGTACTAAGGTTTTGACAGGAATGGGGTCTATATGATGATGTTCAGGTGATGCCAAAACCCAAACCCCAGGGGAAAAAGAAGCAGGGTACACTCTAAATAGTGCAGTAAATAGTTATGTCTGAAAATGAATGAATAATTAAAACTTCTAATGTAAGAAAGGTGATGAGTTTAGCAGAACTGTCTGTTATCAAAATATCATATGTAGCCTTCTTTTGAGGAAGGTTTTAAGAAATGATCCTCCCTAAACAGGTTATTGCTGTGAACATGTAGGTAAATAAGAAAACCAGAACCTTTGCCAAGTGTAAGAGTGGATTTGATAAGCTTGCAGTGGCCCCACCTAGGACAGGGCCTCTGTGAATATTGGGCACAGATGAACCACTGAAGCAGTTATATAACATTAAAGCATATAGATGCACACAAGTATGGAAATAATATGAGCTTTATATAAGAAACAAATAATAATAGTACATATATCCAATGTACAAACAAGTAATATCAGCATGGAAAGTAATAGTGCAGCGCTACATATAGACCAGTAAAAACTGGGCTGTAACTCAAATGTGACCATAAAAAGAAACACAAAAAAAAAAAGGAAAGAAGGGGCAGGTTGAATACCCAACCCAATATATAAAGTGTCCACAACACTAAACAATGTGATAAGTGTCCAAAAAGGTGAATAAATGGCATGGAGTGGATGGAGTAATTCTTGCACGGATCTTCACGTGAATCACAGTTCGTACATTAAAAGTCAATGTAGGAAGCAAAATGCATAGCCCGACGCAATGCCCCTGTAGACGTCCTGGTAGGAACGAAATGCGTCAGGCTATGCATTTTGCTTCCCACATTGCCTTTTAATGTACGAACTGTGATCACCTTTTAACTTTGTATGTTGGTTTTTTTGATTAAAAACCCATTGTTTTGACCTACACCAGTGGAGCACCATATTTTTTCTTCTCTTTGCATGATTCGGCGAGGAAAAGTTTTTTCAGTTTCTCCATTCGGTCTCTCTGCAATACCCTTGTCGGGGTATTTTTATATTCAAGCTCGATTGTATCCCATTGTCTGGTTGAGTACCAGGATCCAGAAAGCCAATCTTTTGGGGAGACCTCCAGCCTTGAGGATATCGAAGATTTGAGAAGTTTTCGATCCATCTGGTTCCATCCAGGATTGAGGTCATCTGATTGCCCAGCTGGTGCATTTCATCATCCATCAGCGATTTGGTGATGTTCCTGTGAACAGCCGCTGGGGATACTCTTAAGCTTGATTGATCCGCTGTCGTATGACATTCGGGTCCAACATTTCCGGTAAGCACACATTTATGTCATCATTCACGTGAAGATCCGTGCAAGAATTACTCCATCCACTCCATGCCATTTATTCACCTTTTTGGACACTTATCACATTGTTTAGTGTTGTGGACACTTTATATATTGGGTTGGGTATTCAACCTGCCCCTTCTTTCCTTTTTTTTTGTGTTTCTTTTTATGGTCACATTTGAGTTACAGTCCAGTTTTTACTGGTCTATATGTAGCGCTGCACTATTACTTTCCATTTTGTTTGAATTTGTCACATTCCAGTACAGCTGCTTCACCTCCCTCTTTAGGGTTGTTAATATTTATGTGTTTTTGGGTAGCGCATTTATTCCCTTTCTACTAAGTAATATCAGCAAAAGGGCCCTTCAGGAGTCCTAGTGGAATTTTGCACTTATACCCAGGTATACATAGTTAATAATAAAGATACCTCCAGATGAATGTTGCAGCAAAGTCCAGTTGCAGGGGACCCTGGGGATGATCATGGTGTGGTGTCCGTCTTGGTGTCAAAGACGTGAAGACAGAATCAGTGGTGATGGGCAGACCCTCCATCGATTGTCTAGCCAGCCTGTAAGAAAATGTGGTATGGCACTGGAGTTTAGAATCAGCCTATCTACTCTGCATCTTACACCCTAGTAGCTTCTAATCTGTCATGCAACTGGACCTCTAACTACCAAGTGGCTGTCGGATGCTTAACCTGACTCTACCTGTTGAGCCCTGAGCTAAAACTACTGTAGCTATAGGAACGCTTGCCTCATAATCTCTCTTCTGGTCTAGATTATCAACAGTTCTTCCATGGGGATGTTATATTTATTTCTGTGATATTAGCAGCAAAGTTATTTGCAAATACAAACAGTAGAGGGGAGCAAATCCCTACACACACATTACATTACAAATGTGATGTGATAAAGTTGAACTTTATACAGGTGAAATACATGCAGTATATGAGAGCTTTTGTGGCACTGGCTTCTGATGGTTCGTTTAGGGCAGTGTGCATTGTGGGGGTTGGGTGGCAGTGAGCTTGGGGACTAAATGGCAAAGAGGCAAACACCTGGGCAGTCTGTGGGCAGAACTTGAGACTGCAGTTGTCAAGACTGCTGTGTGCAGGGAGAGTGGACCTTGCTTCCAGTGTGCCCAGAGCCTGTGTGCAAGGGCTGTGGTATATGTAGTGCTGGTAACTGGTGTGTGCTTTGTGCTGCTCTGAGAGAGTACCACAAAGGCTGTAGAGAGGAGTGATGATGGAGTGCACAGGCTGCTGCTGCCCAGAGACTGTAGCTGAGATCTGGTGAGAGACTGTGTTTGAGTCATTAGGAAAGACTGTGTGAGATCTGGTGAGAGTCTTCGGCTGTGATCCAGTGGGAGACTGCAATTCCAGATTTGAAGATCCAGAAACTGCTGTTCTGACTCATGGTTCCAAACCTGCTTACTTTGGGGAAGAGCTTTGATCTGCTGTGTCACAGAGCAGACCAGTAACCCAGAAGGGAGAGTACAGTTCCACCCATTTTAACTTTTTTGAGAGTAGGGGCCCCTCATACCTCTTTTCGGCATATCAGAGGGCACACCTGAAATGACTGAACTGGTGAGAGGCCTATGGTCTTTTGGCGTTGCTGCTTTACCTGATTTTGGGATTACAAATACTCCTGCCCGGGGAGTGAGCACTTCCCACAAAGACTCTAGGCCCCAATGCCAGAAAAGAGTAGTTAAAGTGAAACTTTAGTTAGAAAATTATGTCCTGATAGATCACTTCACTCTGGCTCCTTTTGCACGTATAGCTACGTAAAACATTAAAAATAAGTGCCTATATTGTTTAAAATCCAGTAATGAACTGTCTCACCCTGCTCTGCACATGCTCAGTTGCTCTCTATTCTTGGCACAGTGCCTAAAATCAGTTAGTCACTAGAGGCCAATCAGCTGACAGCTTTAAGATTTATGCCTAGTACACACAATGAGAATATAATTTTTTTTTGTTTGTTTGTTTTTTTCGTATGCAGGTCTCAAATCGAAGAAGAATAGGTTACTAAAGTTACGAAAATTCTTGTAAGACAGAATTCAAGTTTGAAAGTGATGCAATGTATTGTATTGTATTGTACTCTTTTGTTTTTGAACGTGCATGGTATTGGTCACTCAATTTTTTTTTTTTGCACAAATACTATACTAATTACACGAAAAGCATCAGTTCTGTTATCTTACAAGAAAAAATTTCATGCTTGCCTTTAAGATATTTTCACATAAACTGTCATCATTGGCTCTCGAAAGCTGTGAACTAACAAATAACTTATCGGACGATCGCTCCAATTAAAGAACAAAATCAGTGTATCCTGTGATGTCCATTGTGCATCTCCAGGGGAAGGAGTTGGGTACGTCCCTTCCGGCTTTTTGCCGATCCCAGAAGTTCATGGTTTCTGATGCTGTTGTAATGGATTTTAAATGAGAGGAGAGTGGGTGTTGGGAGAGAGTGTGGACAGACCCATGAACCATTGCATTGTCGATTGGAAGAAAGGATATGATATAGCCACCCATGGAAAGGAATTGCTTACATCCTAAGTGCTTTTAGACCTTCTGGTCTAGGGAATGAGGTGAGCTGCTAGCTGGATTGAGGCGCAAGGGAGAGTGATCACATCACTGAGGAATTTGATATCATTTCCACAAAGGACATGACCGGATTCACTGATCTTGTTCTTTAATGGACAATATTATATGAAAATCAAGTCACTAAATTGGATTGTTTTTTCCACTTTATCACTGTATTGATTCAAGTTTAATCTATTTTGCTTATTTGCACATTTTTGTACAATTTTCATTATCTGCAGCACTGTTGTTTTTGATTGTATTATTTTAATGTTGGATTGTGATAAGACATAAGAATATTACTGTATTTATTGGCGTATAACACTCACTTTTTTACCCTGAAAATAGAGGGTAAACTGTGTCTGTGTGTTATACGTAGAGGGCTGTGGAAAGTTTTTTTCCTGAGACTTCTCTCTTAAAGTTAGGGTGCGTGTTATACGCCTGTGCGTGTTATACGCCGATAAATACAGTATTTTTATTTGCGTTACTTTGCACACTTTGATGAGACGTTCGTTGCAGTACTGGCACTTTGAGTACAAACTCAAGGAATAATTTATTATTATTTTTCACGTTATTTAATATCTACCTTGAGAGGTCAGACACATGTAATATTACTGTTTGCAATTCCTTATGTAGTTTTATTACTCTTTTAGTTTTGAAGCATAGCGCCTCTTCAAATTTGTAAACAATTGAATTTTAGATAGTCCAACGAAAATAGAAAAATACTGCTCTGGGGAACATACCTCCCCTGCTGCTAAACTGCCTCTGGGTGTGGATCGGGTGCCTGGGTGTGGATCAGCTTTGATTGCAACAGAAGATTATCAAAGAGAAATGAAAGGCTGGACAGCCGCACTTTTTTATTCCACGTAATAAAACAATGAACATAGCAGCACGAATGGTCAACAACAAGACCCAGCTAGCGTGTTTCACGAGTAAGCACCAGTGTGGGCGTGAAATGCGTTAGCTGGGTCTTATTGTTCACCATCCGTGCTGCTATGTTCATTGTTTTATTACGTGGAATAAAGAAGTTCATATTGGAGTGTGGCTGTCCAGCCTTTCATTTCTCTTTGATGAATTTTAGTTGTGGGGACACATTGTTAAGTTGTGAGCAGCCGCTTCCTATTTCTTATATTAAAGGGTAGCGCATAGGATTCTATACCTACGATTTTTCTGACTAAAGTTCCACTTTAAAACCTCTCTGTAGTTAGAGAATTTCTATACAGTACCTCAGGGACATTGTGGTCTGAAATCTATGGTCATTTAACTCTGCTCTATAGTGGTATCTACTCTAGTAATATTGTAATACATTGCTTAATCTTTTTCCTTTTTGTGGTTTATACTTTTTCTTTTATTTGGGTCGTCCAATTAAAGTAACCCTTTTCAGATTGCGTCAGTGTGTTGAGTAGTCTTAAGTCCGTTTGGGTGGGTCCAGTGTTGCCAACCTACCAGATTGAAATTTACTGGCACGACGCCCGAAATTTACTGGCACAGCCACGTTTTTACTGGCATTTCACAAAACTTACTAAATTACATTTTTAGGTGCAAATTTCAGTATTTAGGCTACAAACAAGTACGCTAGGCAAATAGCAATGTAATTTAGGGTAGATATTAGGATAAAAAAAAACATATTTTTGTTATTTTCGATATAAGGGCTAATTATTTAGTCATATTACCCCCTGCCTCCATCCCCCTCTGCCACCAACACCCCCTGCCTTCACCCCCCTCTGTGGTGCCACATCCTCCCCCTGCCTCCAATTTCCCCCTGCCTCCAATCTCCTCCTGCCTCCATGCCCCTCTGCGGTGTCACCATCAACCCCTGTCTCCACCCTCCACCCTCTGCAGTGCCACCATCCCTCTCTGCGGTGCCACCATCACCCCCAGCCTCCAATCACCCCCTGCCTCCAATCTCCCCCAATCACCCCCTGCCTCCATCCCCCTCTGCGGTGCCACCAACAACCCCTGTCTCCATCCCTCACCCTCTGTCGTGCCTCCAATCACCCCCTGCCACTAACACCCCCTGCCTCCAATCTCCCCCTGCCTCCATCCCCCTCTGCAGTGCCTACCATCACCCCCTGCCTCCAATCACCCCATGCCTCCATTAACCCCCTGCCTCCATCGTCCCCCTCTGCGGTGCCACCATCACCCCCTGCCTCCATCGGATCCCCCTCTGCCACCATCACATGATGTCACTGTCGGCTGGGCTGTCTGTCACTCTGTCTGTCCCCGACTCCCGTGAACTTTGTATTGCCTGGATGCAGAAGGCTCCTCCATTCCGCCGCCGCCGCATGCTGCTCAGCCTCCGCTCGGAGTCCTGACTCCTGCTCCAGTGCTGTGCTTCTCCGACCTCCTGGTTAGTTACAGATTTAAAATTCTGGCACGCGCGCGCCTGGCGGGATGTCCTAATACATCACCTGCCGGCTCCGCATGGCACAGCCTCTGTGAAATCTGTTCCCCGCCGGCCAAATACAGCATATGCTCGGCTCAGCAAGCTCCGGAACTGCAAATGCGCAGTTCCAAGCCGAACCGATCTCGCCGTTTTTTACTGGCACATTCCCGCAACTACGGACATTTACGGACAGGGGTAAAAAGTGACCGTTTTTACGGACTATCCATAAAAATACGGACGGTTTGCAACACTGGGTGGGTCATCGCTGAAGTAGGACTAAAGAACTTAATCATCACAGCGGCTCCTTTTGGAGTGAGCACTACACTGTTCTATCTGCCAAAGGATTTATATTTCAGTAAATTCAGTCCTAAGATTTACATTGCTCTGTCACACAGCACAACCCTATCTAGCCAAGAAGTGTAACTCCTGGCAAAAACATTTATCACTGTGTACAAAGTCCCCTTCAAAAATTATACATTCATATAATCCCCATGTGTACAATCATTTACTATCATATACAACATAGTATGTACCTGTTAATCCTGACATTTGGTTGTTGCCTTAGTGATTTCCGGTATTGGGCCAAAACAATATGGGCTTGATTTACTAAAGACAAATAGACTGTGCACTTTGCAAAGTGCAGTTTCTCCACAGCTTAGTAAATGAGCAGAAGCTCTGCTGACTTCCATCATCCAATCATGTGCAAGCAGGTATTTTTTGCAAAGTGAAGCTTTACTTTATTTACTTAGCTTTGGAGCAACTGCACTTGCAGAGTACAACTGCACTTTGCAAAGTGCACAGTCTATTTGCCTTTAGTAAATCAACCCCTTTGTATCCATCATTCTAAATGCAGCATTGATTAGTATTGTCAGCATTTGAAAGCACCCGGCACCCAGAAGCATCTCAATCTTAATTGATATAAAGTCCAAGGAAAATAGGGGAAGTGTAGTACCTTTGGGCAGCATGTCCCTTCCATCTATAAATCTTCCCCCACAACTGTTATTTACAGTGCCTGAGGGTTTGTGGTCACGTGACCACAGCTAACTTTACAAAATACAGGCATTTGTGGAGATATTTTGAAAGTTAAAACTGGATATTGTGGCTAGATATGCTTAGAAGTGTTGTGGGGAAATTTTTGAACTTTCGCTTCCATTAACGTTAAGTGACACTACATGTCTTGTCTGGAGGCGGCTCTAGGCTTTGTGAGGCCTTAGGCAAAACTTAGACATGAGGCCCCACTCACGCCCATAATGGGAAAAATAATTCAAGCAAGAAAAATGGCTGCAGAGAATGCACGGATCTAGCACACAGGTGATCAGCACCACTTCCAGGGCATCCTCCTCACGCATCAGACATATTCAGCCAATGCAAGAGGGGGGAGAGAGGGGGAGGTGAGAAAGAGAGAGGGGTAATAGAGAGAACCGATGACGCCAACATTAGTATTGATCACAGGCAAATTAGGCAGCCGCGAGGCCCCTGTGAGTGCGAGGCCTTAGGCGACCGCCTAATTTGCCTAATTAGAGAGCCGCCTCTAGTCTTGTCCTTCTTCAGCCCATGACTGGACAGTGGAAAGAGATGCAGAACAGTGGTGAGCTCATTTCTTTGTCACTCTGCTCTCTCCTGCTATCAGCATAAGAGCATTGCAAAAAAACAGACTGGCTTCTTATGCTAATTCTTCCATTGCCAGTCTGAGCTCTGCCATACAGGGACTGCAAGCGGCTGATACCAAGTCAAATTCATATATTTGTCACTGCTTGCATTTAAAGTAAATACATTTAAGAATGTAATAATGAATACAAAGCTGCATTCATTTGTGTCTTTTATACCTGCCTAGAGTTTATCTTAAGCCAAGGAAACAGTATTCAGTCACCTCAGAGAATGAATAACAAATGCTTCTACTCGTTTATACCTTGTAAACTAGATAAGCACTTTATTTTATTTAACATCAGACCATCAGACTGGTAATACTCAATATCATTATATATATATTCATTTTTTTCCTGATTCAGATATTGTATGGAAAACAAAAAAAAAAGTTTTACAGAAATGCTTACATGCAAAATTTCTCTGCTGAGGTAAGGTTACTGTAAGTTGTAATGAGCTTATTTTGCTATTTTAGCAAATGAAAGAATATGCCTACAAGGTGTATTTTCTGGCTATTGCCATGTAAAGACTCCCCTCACAGTTTATTGACAAAAACATTGTCAATCATTTTTTACTTTCTAGTGTAATCCAGGATTTTCATTGGATCATACACAAAGAGAGAAATCTTCATCAAGGTAAATCGCCGTAACCTAATCGTTACCTTGCAGTTTTGTTGTTTTTTTTTTTACCAAGTCTGCTTTTCACAAATTCGAATAAAGAATACTTTAACAAAGTCTGTACTGAACAAAATATGAGGGCTGCCATCGCTAACCAAACCTTCTGAAAATGGTAAAAGACTGGCTGTTTCTGACCTCAATGTTTTCTTTTCTAACGCAGATGAGTCACAACTCTTGATGTGCATAGGTCTGCAATGGCAACCAACAAGCTCTAAAGGTTTAGGTTCCCTGTAAATGCAACTGTGCCTTGGTGATGGTAATTTAAACATGTATGTCAGGGGTGCCCAACCTTTTGAAGCGCGAGGGCCACTTAAGCGACTTGGTAACTGGTCGCGGGCCACAATCAGCGGAGCGGGCGGATGGCAGGTCCGTGTCCGCTCTGCATATGCAGAGCGGACACCGACACAGCCTGACTGGATTGGAGGTAGGACACAAGTCGGTTTACATTTGCCACTCCTTAGAGGTGAATGGAGGGTCCGATTGGGTTGGACTGACCATGTGAAAAGGACCCATGGCTTCTTTCACACTGATGCGCTGCGGTTTACCTTTGGCTTTCCTGCACTTTGCAAAAGACTTTTATTATATTCTGCAGATGTGGTGCACTTTCAGAAAGCTCACCAAACTTGCAGGTAATTAGGGATGAGCTTCGAGTTTGAGTCAAACTCATGTTCGACTCTAACATTGCATGTTCGCCCGTTCGCCGAACAACAAACAATTTGGGGTGTTTGCGGCAAATTCGAAAAGTCTATGGGAGAAATCTAAAGTGCTAATTATAAAGGCTTATATGCAAGTTATTGTCCTAAAAAGTGTTTGGGGACCCGGGTCCTGCCCCAGGGGACATGTATCAATGCAAAAAAAGGTTTAAAAAATAGACGTTTTTACGGGAGCGGTGATTTTAATAATGCTTAAAATGAAAAAATAAAAGTGAAATATTCCTTTAAATTTCGTACCTGGGGGGTGTGTATGATATGCATGTAAAGTGGCGCATGTTTCCCGTGCTTAGAACTGTCCCTGCACAAAGTGTCATTTTTGAAGGAAAAAAAGTCATTTAAAACTCACTCGCGGCTATTAATGAATTGTCGGCTTTTATCAATACATAGAAAAGTCATTGATAAAAAAAAAAAAAAAAGCGTGGGGGTTCCCACAAATTCAATTACCAGGCCCTTTAGGTCTGGAATGGATATTAAGGGGAACCCCGCCACAAATTTAAAAAAAAAATGGCGCAGGGTTCCCCCTAAATATCCATACCAGGCCCTTGAGATCTGGCATGGATTTTAAGGGGAACTCCACCCCAAATGTAAAAAAAAATGGCCTGGAGTCCCCCCAAAAATCCATACCAGACCCTTATCCGAGCACGCAACCTGGCCGGCCGCAGGGGAAGAGGGGGGGACGAGAGAGCGCCCCCCCCCCTCCCTCCTGAACCGTACCAGGCCACATGCCCTCAACATGGGGAGGATGTCCCCATGTTGATGGGGACAAGGGCCTCATCCCCACAACCCTTGCTCGGTGGTTGTGGGGGTCTGCGGGCGGGGGGCTTATCGGAATCTGGAATACCCCTTTAACAAAGGGGACCCCCAGATCCCGGCCCCCCCTATGTGAATTGGTAAGGGGTACATTGTACCCCTACCATTTCACGAAGAAAAAGAAAACCAACAATTGCAGAATTGTAGTTGTTATCAGTCACCACATCCCTGATTGCATGAAAAAACTGAAAAACCCCCTTAGAGGTGGGACTTTAAAAGTGACTGACAACACACAGAAGTATATCAAAAAATATATATAATTTTAATTAATAAGTACAAAAATTACAAGAACAATCTAATGTAAAACACATGGATTATATACAGATCCACAAGACTGTTTGCATTCCTAAAAAGGAAATTTTGACATTTATGGTCAGACCCAAATGTCAAAATTTCCTTTTTATGAATGCAAACAGTCTTGTGGATCTGTATATAATCCATGTGTTTTACATTAGATTGTTCTTGCAATTTTTGTACTTATTAATTAAAATTATATATATTTTTTGATATACTTCTGTGTGTTGTCAGTCACTTTTAAAGTCCCACCTCTAAGGGGGTTTTTCAGTTTTTTCATACCATTTCACGAAGAAAGTGTCAAAAAATGTAAATAAAAACACACACACCTTGGAAAAGTCCTTTATTAAAAAATAAAAAAATAATAATAAAAAAAAAACATTCCAGCGATGAAATCCAGTGTCCCGCGGCGATCCCGATGTCCAGTGCTGTCCGTCATTGGTTGTGCCTGTGCGGACCTGATGAGGAACTTCCTCCACTGTGTTTTAAATGTATAGACCCGCCCCTTCTAAAGTTCCCCATCAGGTCCGCTCAGCGGACCAGATGCAGAACGAGAGAAGGGGCGGGTCTATTCATGTATTACACAGCGAACGAAGTTCCCCATCAGGTCCGCCCCCTTGGTATGTCGGACCCCGCCTACGTCATTGGCCTGAGCGGGAAACTTCCTTCACTGTGTAAATTTAAATTACACAGTGAAGGAAGTTCCCCGCTGAACGGACCTGATGGGGAACTTTAGAAGGGGCGGGTCTATACATTTAAAACACAGCGGAGGAAGTTCCCCATCAGGTCCGCACAGGCACAACCAATGACGGACAGCGCTGGACATCGGGATCGCCGCGGGACACTGGATTTCATCGCTGGAATGTTTTTTTTTTATTATTATTTTTTTATTTTTTAATAAAGGACTTTTTCAAGGTGTTTGTGTGTTTTTATTTACATTTTTTGACACTTTCTTTGTGAAATGGTAGGGGTACAATGTACCCCTTACCAATTAACATAGGGGGGGCGGGATCTGGGGGTCCCCTTTGTTAAAGGGGTCTTCCAGATTCCGATAAGCCCCCCGCCCGCAGACCCCCACAACCACCGGGCAAGGGTTGTGGGGATGAGGCCCTTGTCCCCATCAACATGGGGACATCCTCCCCATGTTGAGGGCATGTGGCCTGGTACAGTTCAGGAGGGAGGGGGGGGGGGGCGCTCTCTCGTCCCCCCCTCTTCCCCTGCGGCCGGCCAGTTTGCGTGCTCGGATAAGGGTCTGGTATGGATTTTTGGGGGGACTCCAGGCCATTTTTTTTTTACATTTGGGGTGGAGTTCCCCTTAAAATCCATGCCAGATCTCAAGGGCCTGGTATGGATATTTAGGGGGAACCCCACGCCATTTTTTTTAAATTTTGCGGTGGGGTTCCCCTTAATATCCATTCCAGACCTAAAGGGCCTGGTAATTGAATTTGGGGGAACCCCCACGCTTTTTTTTTTTTTTTTATCAATGACTTTTCTATGTATTGATAAAAGCCGACAATTCATTAATAGCCGCGAGTGAGTTTTAAATGACTTTTTTTCCTTCAAAAATGACACTTTGTGCAGGGACAGTTCTAAGCACTGGAAACATGCGCAACTTTACATGCATATCATACACACCCCCAGGTACGAAATTTAACCACTTCCTACCGGGTCATAGACATATGACGCCGGCGGGAACCCTCCCTCCCTCCGGGCGGACATCATATGACGTCCTTTTTTCCCGGCCGTCTATGGGGCGCGCGCGCGCCGCCGGCGGCGCGCACGCGCACCCGCGGCAACGCTCGTGACCCGGTGAGTGTGCCCGGCGGTCGCGATGTCCGCTGGGCACCTGCGATTGCCCACGATCACGGCAGAGGTGTGGATCTGTGTGTGTAAACACACAGATCCACCTCCTGTCAGAGGTGAGGAGACCGATGTGTGTTCCCAGTACAGAGGAACACAGATCGGTCTCCTCCCCTTGTGAGTCCCCTCCCCCTACAGTTACAATCACTCAATAGGGAACATATTAACCCCTTGATCGCCCCCTAGTGTTAACCCTTTCCCTGCCAGTCACATTTACACAGTAATTAGTGCAGTTTTATAGCACTAATCGCTGTATAAATGTGAATGGTCCCAAAAACGCGCCAATAGTGTCCGATGTGTCTGCCGCAATGTCACGGTCACAATAAAAATCGCAGATCGCCGCTATTACTAGTAAAAAAAATAAAAAAAATAAAAATGCCATAAATCTATCCCCTATTATGTAGACGCTATAACTTTTGCGCAAACCAATCAATATACGCTTATTGCAAAAAAAAATTACCAAAAATATGTAGAATACGTATCGGTCTAAACTTAGAAAAAAAATTGTTTTAAAAAAAAAAAATTTGTGATATTTATTAAATCAAAAAGTAAAAAATATTGCATTTTTTTCAAATATGTCGCTCTTCTTTTGTTTATAGCACAAAAAATAAAAACCGCAGAGGTGATCAAATACCACCAAAAGAAAGCTCTATTTGTGGGGGAAAAAGGACGTCAATTTTGGTTAGGTTCAACGTCGCACGACCGCGCAATTGTCAGTTAAAGCGACGCAGTGCTGCATCGCAAAAAGTGCTCTGGTCAGGAAGGGGGTAAATTCTTCCAGGGCTGAAGTGGTTAAAGGAATATTTCACTTTTATTTTTTCATTTTAAGCATTATTAAAATCACTGCTCCTAAAAAAAACTTCTATTTTTTAAACCTTTTTTTGCATTGATACATGTCCCCTGGGGCAGGACCCGGGTCCCCAAACACTTTTTAGGACAATAAATTGCATATAAGCCTTTATAATTAGCACTTTAGATTTCGAACGTTCGAGTCCATTGTATTTAATAGGGTTCTAAAGTTCACACGAACATTCTGTCTGTTCGCAGGTTCTGGTGCGAACTGAACAGGGGGGTGTTCGGCTCATCCCTGCAGGTAATAACACAAGTCTATGGCTCAGTAAAGGTAACCCGCAGGTGCACTGCTCTGCATCTGCGGATTAGTTTGAAAGCAGCCCAGTAACCACTGCAGAACAGATATGCCCATATATACACTGTGATTTTAGTAATAAACTGACCTTTAATAACAGCATTCTATTCTATTCCATCCCAGAGCAGGAGGTCGTGGGCCACATCAAAGGGGTCCACGGGCCACATGTGGCCCCAGGGCCACTGGTTGGGCACCCCTGATGTATGTATTTTTAACAAGCGGTAAATGAGCTTTAAAACAAGTCTTCACTGACCTCTGTAGCTGCAGGCACTTTGAAGTAAGTCATCCCTAAAATAGAAATATGGCCTCCCATTTAAAAAATATATGTCCTGCAGCACATATATATATATATATATATATATATATATATATATACAGTCATGGCCGAAATTGTTGGCACCCCAGAATTTTTTTCAGAAAATCAAGTATTTCTCACAGAAAAGTTTTGCAGTAACACATGTTTTTTTATACACATGTTTATTCCCTTTGTGTGTATTGGAACAAAACAAAAAAGGGAGGAAAAAAAGCAAATTGGACATAAGGTCACACAAAACTCCAGAAATGGGCTGATCATCTGGGCTGGTCGCTGTGCGAGCCATGTCTCGCTCGATTCACACTGCCAGGCGCCGAGCTCCGTTCCCCTGTGACCTTGTGGCGCACGGGGGCGGAGTTCGACGCCAAATTCAAAAAGTGAAAAACACACAATACATACAGTATACTGTAATCTTACAGATTACAGTACTCTATCAAATAATTACACATCCCCTTTGTCCCTAGTGGTCTGTCCAGTGTCCTGCATGCACTTTTATATTATAAAAACTGTTCTTTCTGAAACCGTTTTATGGATGGGTTTACTTCCGCTTTAAGAATATGAACCCAAAGGTCCACTTTAGAGTAAGTAGTTGTTACAAATATAAATTCTTCAGGGATATTCACCTTTGTTGTCTTTGAAGCTATTCAAGGAAAATTTGTTACATCTCTAAGTAAACAAAAAAAACACCTTTAAGGCTGCATTCACACCTGAGCGTAGTGTTTCGAGCGTTTTTACCGGCGTTTTGTCGCGCGAATTTGCGCCCGTAGAAACGCTCGTTGTCGCGCTAGACGCTTGAATCAAGCGTTTCCATTAGTTTCTATGACTCCTAAAACGCCCAAATCTGCCCGATTCGCACGACAAAAAAGGGTCCTGAACTTGTTTGAGCTTCAGGCGTTTGGCTTCTGGCGTTTTGGAGTGGAGATGTGAACCATCTCCATAGAGAATAATGGATTTTTTCCCCTCTAGCGTTTTGTAGCTTCAGGCTTCAGGCGACAAAACGCTCAGGTGTGAATGCAGCCTTAATTCTATCGACTGGGATGATTGGCTGTGTTTAAAGGTACTTACAATTGTTACCAACAATATTTAGAATTTTTTAGGCTTAGACTATAACAAAAGCCACAAAATTGGTGTCACTAACAATTGTAAACAGAGAACTAAAAGATTGCTGTAAGACCCATGTTGACCCAAACAGCTTCACAGAGAGGCAACCAAAGAAAAAGCAGGCCATCCATAAAAGAAGACCTTGGTGGAAAACGATTTTCTCAATTCCTTTTTGCATTGGGAAGAAGCCAGGATACTGATTTTTATATTATATTTTTCACAGTTCATGTGAGACCTGGGGGCACCTCTATTGTGCTGCTGAAGAAAATGTATGAAGTCATGTCTGTAATTATTACTAATAAAGTACACTTAGAGTTCAAGTAAGATGCACTGGTCACTGCTAAGATTTGTACATTGGATTGTTGTCCACAGGCTATAGCTTAACTCCAGCTGACATCACACCGGACTTTTATTCCCTAAAGCACAACGCTCTATTGTATGATGTGTATACTGCATTTCCTCAGTACTTTTCCAATGAAAAATGTAGATAATAATCTCGATCAGTAAGATGTGAGAAGGTACAGTAGCTGCTTTCAGAAAAGGAAAAATAGTAGCAAGCGTGTTTCAGATAACGCAAAACTCAGATTAAGGTTAAGTAAGTAGGATGCTTGATTTAGGGGAAGATTTATATTTTTTTATTTAGCCACTTGCTATCTGGGGCAAATTAAAAATTTTCAAAAACATGTAAAAATCTGCATTTTTTTTGCTACAAAATTACTTAGAGCCGCCAAACATTTAATATTTTCTGAAAGCAGAGGCCTTAGAGAAAAAAATTGTGGTTGTTGCAAATTTTTATGTCACACGATATTTGTGCAGCCATTTATCAAACACGAATTTTCAGGTAATACATATAAATAGATTTTAGTGCACACAAACACAATATAATACCCGATTTTTGGCAAAATATAAAAGATGATGCTTCATGAAGTGAATAGATACCAAACATACCACAATTTAAAATTGCGCACTCCTGTGAAATGATGACAAACTATGGTACCTAAAATGATCAATTTTTTTATATTTATTCATCATCCTTTAGACAGGTTAACAGCTTAGATTTAAACATGAGCTCTCAACTCTGACGTTCTTGACGATACCTCACAAGTTCAAACACTGTTTACATATGCATGCCAGACTTATGCATGTGAGCATGGGGGGCCTAGGGTGCTTTAAAAAAAAGTTTTATTTAAATGTAATAGGGCTGCGGAAATTAACTATTAATACCTTGATTAATCGATTAATTGTTTTGATCAATCAAAATTCTTTTGATCAATCAAAATTCTTTGGGCTTGCCGCGTCCATCTGAAGGGCTCATTTGCTGTGCCTTCATATCTGCATGCCGGCGGGACCTTACTATCTGCCACACGCAAGGGCTGTTACACTTCCCTCTATCAACCTGGGATTCTACAGCCATCCACTTGGAGTTGTGATAGTTCCCTTTACGGGACATCTACATGCCGACGGACTGATGTTAGCCCCTTCTCATCTGGATTCAGCAGTGGTATCGTTGTACACATTTTTATACCAGTATCATACTTAGCTACATATTTTTATGACTGCTTTTGCTACCGTTTGGTATTACTCACACCATTTTTACAGTTTATGTAGCTACATCAATTTTATCTCCAGTGCAATATTTATTTTGTTACCTACTTGAAGACTATAAAAGTTTTAATGCTATTCCCATCGAGCGCTGCCTTTGTGTGTTTTTTGTATCCTGCTATTGATTCTTCCAGTGGTTGATAGCTGCACTGGGAATCGGCCTGCAAGGAGATCAGCTAAAAGTAGTTGGATCTGTATGTGCGTTATAATTAATCGAAATTAGTCGATTAATCGTTTTAAAAAAATCGATTAATCGAACACGAAAATTTTAATCAGTAACAGCCCTAAAATTTAATTAAACTTTTTTTGTATTTAAATATAACCCCTACCTGCATCATCAGGTGTACCCACAGTGTGGGAAGTAGAAGCAGAGACAAGACCCTATTTGTTAGGATGAGGCTATGTTTTGAAGTAGGGACAGCATTCAGTTGAGGAGGGATAGCTCAGGATCTGGACAGGTAGTCATTGAGAGGGCAGCAAAGAGAAGGAGAGTTTCTAGATCCCAAAACTAGTGTACTGGATCACGAAAGGTTGTCCACAAAGCGGCAAGATTAGGACAGGGCCCTCTTCAGGGACAACTTTGTCTTAAAGTGATATTAAAGGTTACCTTTTTTTTTTTAAATAACAAACATACTTACCTCCGCTGTGCAGCGGGAGCCAATGGCTGTGCTGCTATCAATCTATCCAATCAAAGCCGGGACTCCGTGGAGAGGAGGACGGCGGGGACACGCCGAGCAGGTGAACTGGCTCAGGTAAAAAGGGACATTTTAGAGAGACACTGAGTAGTGGTGCACGTAGCATGACTTCAGAGTAGAAACAATGAGGAAACCTGAGATAAAGCACAAATTAAATTCACACTGTACACACTGACCGCTTTTCCCCTGCAGACACACTGTTCCCCCACTGCACATTGTAACCCATCTACACTGCCCCCTCTGTACAAATCCCTATCCCTAGTCCCTCGCACACACTGCCATCCTCCGTAGACATTGTTCCTCTCTGTGTAAACAATGCCCCCATACACATTTCCCCCTGCATACATTGGGGGGTTAAGAATAATAGGGGGGAGACATTGTGACCTGTCACCCCTCTTCTATTCCTGCAGAACATCACTCCTGTTGCCCCTCTCCCATCCCTGCAGAACGTCACTCCTGTTGCCCCTCTCCCATTCCTGCAGTAAATCACTACTGTCATCCCTCTGCCAGCACTGCAGGACATCACTTCTGTCACCCCTCTCCCATCCCTGCAGAACATCACTCCTGTCACCCCTCTCCCATCCCTGCAGAACATCACTCCTGTCACCCCTCTCCCATCCCTGCAGAACATCACTCCTGTCACCCCTCTCCCATTCCAGCAGAACATCACTCTTGTCACCCCTCTCCCATTCCTGCAGAACATCACTCCTGACATCCCTCTCTTATCTCTGCAGATCATCACACCTGTCCCCCCGCTCTAAGCCCTGAAGGGTGACAGGAGAGGTGTTCTACATGAACAGGGAGAGGGGAGACACATTATTGTTAGTAAATAAAGGAACTTGCCACAACTCTTATTTTACTAGTAGGCCCCTCAGACCAAGGAGCTCTCCCAATGCTCATCCACATGGCAGCAAAAGCTTTAAGTTAGAGCTCATAGCAGACAGGTTGACCAGCCTCTCTCCCTGCAGGACAAGGTAGGAACTGCAGCAAACTGGAAGAAATGTTCAAAGCGGAGATGAAGGAAAGGCAGAGCTGAGGGATCGTGCTCTCTCCTCCACTTGGCAGCCTGACAATGTAGAGGCAGGAGAGCCCCCCACACCAGATATGGAACCTGCAGTATCGCAGCACTCCCTTACTTTATGCTGCTGCCGAGAAGAAGCTGGAAAGCAAAAAGTGCAGGGTCTGGAGAAGGATCAGAGAAGGGCTGAATGAGCTGCTGAATTTTGAAACCAGGGCAGGCAGAGATGAGGGGGTACTGTGGCTGCAGATAGAGGCGCAGGATCTGTAGGAGGAGTTCTGTCCTCCTCTTTGCTGTTGACTGCTGAGACAAGGTGGGGGAATAGATGAAGAGGGGTGCCACAGCTGCAGGAGAAGTGCGACATGGCATGACCTGATGAGCCGAATTGGGCCCGCAGGCATTGTGTTTGACATATGTGTGATAGGAGAAGAGAGGCAAGTGGAATGAGCTGATTAGTCTGCTACTTTTTCTTTCAATGTCAAATTACTCCAAAAAAGGAGGAAAGACAAGACCTGTAGGTGTTACTTAAAGCATTTGTTACATTTCATATTCCATATTTTCATATACCATGTACAGTGCCTTGAAAAAGTATTCACACCCCTTGAAATTTTACACATTTTGTCATGTTACAACCAAAAACAGAGCACTGGTGGTGGTGGCAGCATCATGTCATGGGGATGCTTTTCTCCAGCAGGGACAGGGAAGCTGATCAGAGTTGATGGGAAGATGGGTGGAGCCAAATGGAGTCTGCAAAAGACTTTAGATTGGGGCAGAGGTTCACCTTCCAGCAGGACAACGACCGTAAACATACAGTCTGAGCTACCATGGAATGGTTTATATCAAAGCATATTCATGTATTAGAATGGCCCAGTCAAAGTCAAGACCTAAATCCAATTGAGAATCTGTGGCAAGACTTGAAAATTTAGGTTTACAGACGCTCTCCATCCAATCTGACAGAGCTTGAGCTAATTTGCAAAGAAGAACGGGCAAAAATGTCACTCTCTAGATGTGAAAAGCTGGTAGAGATATCCCCAAAAAGACTTGCAGCTGTAATTGCAGAGAAAAGTTGTTCTACAAAATACTGACTCAGGGGGGCTGAATACAAATGCACGCCACACTTTTCAGATATTTATTCGTAAAAAAATTGAAAATCTCAATAAAATACATTTACATTTTTGGTTGTAAAATGGCAAAATGTGAAAAATTTCCAGGGGTATGATGAGAAAGTATCCTATTCTCTTTGTATTGCTTCCTTTGTGTGGAATCCCTGGTGTTCCTGTCAGTCCCTCTGCTTTCCTTTTAAAAACTGACCACACTAAGGGCTCATATACACTACAGCTTCTAAACTTGAGTTTAGGAGCTTTTGGCGTTTTTTTGCCAAATCTCTTAAACTCAACCCCATAAAAACCTATGTGTCCATTGACAAATAGGCTTTTACAAGAGTTTAGAAGCTGCTGCAGCTAGGGGAGGTTCATCCTCTCTCACGCTCCCGAAAAAATTGAATTCAGAATAGTTTTGATTGCTGGCCGCAAAAGGTGGCAAAATCGCAGTAAACTCGTGATGCAATTTTGCCACATTTTGCATTTTCTCGTGGCCGACAGTCAACCTAGGCTGTGTGTACATGAGCCCTGAGCAGTATAACTCAGCATGGTTATTAGTTCCCTAACTATCCTGGGAAATTCTGGAACTCAGTGTGCTCTCCCTCAATGATCAGACTTGTCCTGACATGACCCCCCCCCTGCACAGCCAATTACTGGAAAGCTCAGTGTGCTGATGCTTTTCCTCCCCCAGCTTTTATGCTGCTGAGAACAGAAGGAATGTGATCACTTCTAAAAAAGGCAAAAAATGTATTTATAAAGTATTTTTATATCTACTATATACAGTGGGGATCGAAAGTTTGGGCACCCCAGGTAAAAATGTGTATTAATGTGCATAACGAAGCCAAGGAAAGATGGAAAAATCTCCAAATGGCATCAAATTACAGATTAGACATTCTTATAATATGTCAAAAAAAGTTAGATTTTATTTCCATCATTTACACTTTCAATATTACAGAAAACAAAAAAATGGCGTCTGCAAAAGTTTGGGCACCCTGCAGAATTTATAGCATGCACTGCCCCCTTTGCAAAGCTGAGACCTGCCAGTGTCATGGATTGTTCTCAATCATCATCTGGGAAGACCAGGTGATGTCAATCTCAAAGGTTTTAAATGGCCAGACTCATCTGACCTTGCCCCAACAATCAGCACCACGGGTTCTTCTAAGCAGTTGTCTAGAAAACTGAAACTGAAAATAGTTGACGCTCACAAAGCTGGAGAAGGCTATAAGAAGATATCAAAGCATTTTCAGATGTCAATATCCTCTGTTCGGAATGTAATTAAGAAATGGCAGTCATCAGGAACAGTGGAAGTTAAAGCAAGATCTGGAAGACCAAGAAAAATATCAGACAGAACATCTCGCAGGATTGTGAGAAAAGCAATTCAAAACCCACGTTTGACTGCACAATCCCTCCAGAAAGATCTGGCAGACACTGGAGTTGTGGTAGACTATTCCACTATAAAGAGATACTTGTACAAATATGGTCTTCATGGAAGAGTCATCAGAAGAAAACCTCTTATACGTCCTCACCACAAAAATCAGCATTTGAACTTTGCAAATGAACATATAGACAAGCCTGAGGCATTTTGGAAACAAGTTCTGTGGACCGATGAGGTTAAAATATAACTTTTTGGCCGGAATGAGCAAAGGTACATTTGGAGAAGAAAGGGCACAGAATTTAATGAAAAGAACCTCTGTCCAACTGTTAAGCATGGGGGTGGATCAATCATGCTTTGCGGTTGTATTGCAGCCAGTGGCACAGGGAACATTTCACGAGTAGAAGGAAAAATGGATTCAATAAAATTTCAGCAAATTTTGGATGGTAACTTAATGCCATCTGTGAAAAAGCTGAAGTTAAAGAGAGGATGGCTTCTACAAATGGATAATGATCCTAAACACACCTCAAAATCCATGGGGGATTACATCAAGAGGCGTAAACTGAAGGTTTTGCCATGGCCTTCACAATCTCCTGACCTCAACATTATTGAAAACCTATGGATAGACCTTAAAAGAGCAGTGCGTGACAGACAGCCCAGAAATCTCAAAGAACTGGAAGACTTTTGTAAGGAAGAATGGGCAAAGATACCTCAAACAAGAATTGAAAGACTCTTGGCTGGCTACAAAAAGTGTTTACAAGCTGTGATACTTGCCAAAGGGGGCAGTACAACATATTAACTCTGCAGGGTGCCCAAACTTTTGCAGACGCCATTTTTTAGTTTTCTGTAATTTTGAAAGTGTAAATGATGGAAATAAAATCTACCTTTTTTTGACATATTATAAGAATGTCTAATCTGTAATTTGTTGCCATTTGGAGATTTTTCCATCTTTCCTTGGCTTCGTTATGCACATTAATACACATTTTTACCTGGGGTGGCCAAACTTTCGATCCCCACTGTACACAAATGTTTTGCCTTTCATTCCTATTTTAAACTGAATGGGTTAAAATGAAGGTGATCATTACAATCACTTTAAATGCAATGGTAAGAAATCAGCTTTCTAGCACTGCTAGACAGGGCTGTGCTGTGTAAAGATCAGAACAGGGTGGACAGTCTTGGAGTTTGGCTTTAAACGTCATTGTGACGTACAAAGCAGGGCCACCATATTTACACCTACACAGATACCTATGTTCAGATATTGGAGCTGTTGTAATTGTAGTAGTGAATACTTGTCATAATGTGGCCTACTAAATAGTGTTCCATATCCCTCCTTCTACTTCCTCTGAAACTGGCATGAACATACTACCTTTTCTATTCTATGTAACTGATATCTTTAAGACACCTGTAAATAGAAGGCAATTATCTAACTTGCTTGCAATTCTCTTCTTCATTTTTGACTCAAAACATTTTTTGGGTGTTTTATGCAGACCTCAATAACTGCACAGATCTCAGTGGAATTGGTAATTTAAAACCTTCTATTGTATTTTAGAGCAGCAAAGAACATTAGTAATTCTTGTAGCCACATACTGAGTCTCTGGGCAGCCACATCAATGCTGGTGTGGAAACTGCAGACAAAATATGTCTATTGTTTGAGAATTTCAGCCCACTATTCTTCACAAAGAACAAATCTGGAGCAGAACATTTGAGACCTCATAATTCATTAATATTTTAGATGGCGAGAGGATGAGCAGATGTTTCTTTCTGTTCAGGTACACTTGGCTCGCCATGATTTTTTTTAGCAAAATAGGATAACCCATTATTAATATGCAGAGAGGTTAATAAAATTATGTTGATTTTTTGTATGTACCTATTTTTGTATACTGGGTGATGTCTGCTGCATTTGATTGTGCATTGAAGAGGTATCCGACTGTAGTGAAAGCTTTGTTTAGTTTATGACTCATTGTCGCTGGATTCAAATAGTATGGCAGTTTCAAAGCAGAAGCATATTTATTATCTTCTAAAGGCTGGCATCAGAAGGCCAAGGCAGCTGTTTTTGGAGACCAGAGAATTGGTAAAAGATGCATTTTGTAGGATGACTGTGGACAGCCAGCTGTTGAAAATGTATAACTAACTTTTGTAGGACACACTGGGTTAGGGTAGGTTATATTAGTATATGTAAGTCGTTTCTTCTGTCCTACATCTTGCATGAACGAACATCCATTTTGTCTCTGTTCTAAAAGAATTGTACTTTTAAAACCTTGAAAGATAAGGTAAGCTGACTGTGACTGTGCTGCGGATAGAATTTGTTCTAATCAGCCCTGACCAGTCTGTTTGATGGGAATTCTATCAGATAAGAGTATATGCATGCACAGTCAGTAATACTTTTAATATTCTAGAATGTTCAAGATGTCTTTATAAGCTACTGTAACTAATAAACCAGTAGGATTAGCTATAAAAATAATGTCTCTCTGTTATTCCTCCATGTGCACACGTAAAGGAACATTCTTCTTATACAGCTGTAGCCATCTTTTTTGAAGGGGGGGTCATGAGAAATGGTATTCCCAAAACAGGATATTGCACTATACCTGTAGGTAAAAAAGACAACCAGAACCTTCGCTAAGTGGAAGAGCGGGTTTGATATTAAAGTTGACAGTCCTGTCAGCCAGGACAAAGGGGATACCCTTTCTGGCAAATGAATCAGTAATCTAAACAAAGTGATTGGACACAGAAGAACTAATGCAAGCAGCATATAACATTACCATAAATATAAAGATGCACACCAGTATAGTAATAATACAAGCTTTATATAAGAAGAGATTAATAACAGTACATACAGTACATCCGATGCATAAACAGGTATTATTAGCAAAGGGCCGATAGGAATCCTGGTGGAATTGTGTACTAATTCCCAAGTGTAGCACCCCCTAGCATTGCTAGAGTGCTAGAGTAGGATGTTTTTGTGCTAGTGCAGGTAAATTTTCAGGCTTGGCTGCCAGTGTGTTTTTTTCTGGGTCAGCTGGATGACTTAGCAGCAGCTTTTCTGGTAATTCCTCCCTGCTTGCTGGAAACTTGGAGAAGGTTCCAGAAGTAGTTGGGAGGAGTCTAAGAGGAGTTAGCTGGAGTATTCTGAGGGCCCTGCCCAATCCCCAACAGAACGGTTGGCAGGGGGGCAGGCCCCCTCAAATACTCAGGGTCAGCCCAGCAGGGGCAGTGTGGAGTTCGAGTGGAAGATGGAGATGGAGTGTTAGGCTGTCGGGGCCTTTGAGTGTATCTCCCAAGTCTGGGGGGGGGTGAAACCAGGCCTGGGCTCGGGTGCAGAAGGGACCCCTCTTCATGATACACAGAGGGATCCTGACCAGGAGGCACAGGAGCAAGGAGATGACAGAAGGAGAACACTGCCGGGCAAATCTCTAGGGAGGAATACAGCCACGTGGGCTGGTGAGCGTTGCAGTCAGAGGACTAAAAGGCATGCCTGAAGGGACTAGGTGCAAGCAGTCTGGGATTGATGCATAGTCAGTCTGGGAGGACTGTGGAGAAGTAGCCAGGAGGGCTAGCGAAAGGGGCAGCTTCAGCTAGGCGGGCTGGCAGTGTCTGTAGAGGTGGTACTGGGAGCAGTAGCCACAGGAGAAGGACAGCTAGCACCAAAGACCTTTATTTTTGCTACACCAAAGGGGCCTGCGCTCCCTGCCTGCAAAGGGCATTTGCTTTGGATCTGACTGAGTCAGTTTAAGATCATCCCATCAGTGCTAGCTGGTCCTGGGTGTTGCAGTTCTACAAACAAGTCTGTGCTGGAGGTAGAAGAAAAGGAGTGTGTATATACTGGATGTATATAGTTGTGTCGCTGAAGAGTTTATACTGATCAAGTGGGCATCCCATAATAACCATTCCCCATCTAAGTTCAATTCCCCATAATAAAAAAATAAAAACAAGGCTGCAAGGACTACTTCTTGTCTTTTTGAGAAATTCATGTACCTGGCTGTGCCGAGTGGGAGATAACCAACATTCACCAGCGGCTCCTGTAGGGGGTAGCGCTACACAGGTATATATAGTTATTAACAGAGATACCTACAGATGAATGCTGCAGCAAAGTCCTATTGCAGGGGCCCCTGAGGATGACACAACATATGTCTTTGTGTTGGAGACCTGAAAGATCAGCGGTTATGGGGAGATCCTCCCACTGTTGTCCAACTTGGTTGGAACAGAGCTTCTCACTGGCAAGAACTGTTGTGTGGCACCGGATCTATAGCCTCGTACACACAGTTGGACTTCAAACAAACATTTCCGTGGATTTTTGTCCGAAGGGTGTTGGCCGGGCACACCCATAGCATACACACGCTCGGACTTTTCTGCAAACTTTCCCAAAACTTTCCCAACATCAAGTCTTTTTTCTGCTGTTTACCACCACCCTTTGGTCAACTTCTGCTATTGTTGGTTGATTTTAACATTGGTTCTGGGCACTGTGTATTTGTACCTCGGACAAAAGTCCGATGGATTTCTGTACACACGATAGGACTTTGCACCATCGGACTTTTGTAGCCAAAAAATTTGTCCGTTTGCAGAGCGAACTTTTGTCCGAAGAAAACGAAAAAGTTTGTCCGATGGAGCGTACACATGGTCAGATTTTTTGAAAAACGTGCTCATTTTGAAGTTTGTTGGCAAAAAGTCCAACCGTGTGTATGGGGCTTTAGAGTCGGCCTATCTACTCTGCGCTTGAGCCAGTTTCTAATAGTTTCTAATCTGACTTGCAACTTGATAGCTAACTACCAGAAGTGGCCATCAGAGGCCTAACCTGGCTCTAGTCTATGCTTTTTATTGAGCCCAAAGCAAAAGCTAGCTATAAAGTCCCATACCAGAAGGGGCAGGGTTAACTAGAATAAAAGGAGCTACTTTTAAAATAGATTGCAATAAACATGTTCACCTACCAATATATTGGAAGATGACCAATATACACATACAGTAGTCCAGACCTAGCTATCTGGAGCTGTGGATGTGAAATAGGACAGAAATACGCCCATCTAAGAGTTTTAGATATACACTCAAGAAGCTATAGGCAGTTGCAGTTAAACTATCAAGGCAGCAGATATCTATTAAAAAAAAATAATTAAAAAATAATCCTGTCTAAGACAACATCATCCAAGCATACTAGCCTAAAAGCCTACAACTTTAATAGACAACAAATGTCTTGTATTAGAATATTGTTTTTATTCACAATCTCTAAGTTTGTTTCCTGGTTTGTGGGAACACCACTGTGGAGCCTGGTGTCACCAGTTGAATTATGGAGAGGACATCACTGCAGCTGATATAGCTGAGCCCTGAAGGCAGAGAAAGAAGAGACAAGTCAGTACCTTAGGAGTCAGTGAGAGGCTGCTGGACTAACCCTACCGAAGGAAACAGTATTGCCTACTGGGGACACCATTCTGGCACCTATACCTGGGTTCAAACAAACTTAATTTTGAGTTCTCCAATGCTGTATTTGGGCCCCAACGTACTGGCCAGTGGGGAAGGGTTTAACAAAAACTGCTGGATTATTGTCATAACTTTGTTCCTTAGAAAGTGCCTTCCCCAAGGAATAAGGGTCATTCTCTGGTTTGATTGCTTATTACTACTTTATTATTTGCCACAGTTTTGCATACCGATTATTGCCCTTTTCCATTTTCTTTGGTTATGGTAATATTGTGTGTATTGTTGCAATAAATATCCACCCTTCAACTCTGGTGTGTCAGAGAGCATGGTGTTGGCACCACCGGGACACAAGGGACCCCAGAAACAGTGGCTCCTTCGGTGGTAAATACTACATATAGTTAATCTACTTAGGGGTTTTCATGTGGGCATTGTTGTATGCTCATCCATCTCAAGTTTGGTAATATGGAAATCTGGGAACTTCTTTTGCTTGCCTGTTTATAATGCAGGGAAGCAAAGTACACTAACCGAGAAAAACAAATCAAAAATAAAATGTATTTCTCTGGCCACTCATAAGTGAGAAAATGTGACATCTGATTTGTTTAAAGGGTAATTTTACCTTTTCACAATTTTTTTTAAAGTTGAACTAATGCCCAATATCCTGGCCACCACTCTGGACTGCACTACCTATAGCAGCATGATGCTTTTTCCTGTGGTGTAGAGGTCTGTACTTGGCACACCACAATACACATCCTAGGAGTGAGTATCCATAACAATGCTTGCATTGACAAGCGCTCATTGGTTAGTGCAACCACATGCTGACCAATGAGAAGCACACCTCGGGCTTCTTCTCTGGTAAGGTGTCCTTCAAGAAAGAAGCATTTGATCTCACTTACCAAGGGGTACTTGCCATTGCAAGCATTACCATGGATACTTACTCTGTGGCTGTGCATTGCGGTATTGTACTGCTATACCAGCAGCATGGGGCATCACAGCAACAAAGGTGTGACAGGGATAGTTAAGGTTAGTTCACCTTTTCATTTTTTGTAAAAAATGTTAACTTACCCTTTAATTAAAGCGGAGTTCCACCCGCAATTTTTTTTAAAAAAAAGTCAGCAGCTACAAACTCTGTAGCTGCTGACTTTTAATAAGGCCACTTACCTGTCCTAGGTGCCCGCGAAGTCGGCCCCCCGAGGCCGATTGCTCGAACGCGGAAGGTCACCGCGCCGCCATCCTCATTAAGGGAAACAGGCAGTGAAGCCTTGCGGCTTCACTGCCCGTTTCCTACTGCGCATGCGCAAGAAACGCGGCGCTTTGTGAATGGGTCGGCTGCTCTCTGGGATACACACTCCGCAGAAGGTAGCGCGCCCCATTCACCAGAAGACACCGCGAGTAGGACAAGAATGAAGACCAGCCGCGGAGGATGAAGAGGCAGATTAGGAACTTCCGCATAGCAACCGCTATTTCTGGTAAGTAAAAAAAAATGTTTTTTACCAATTTTCTTTTTCTATTTTTCTTTTGATTTTTGGTAAAACAAAAAAATTCAGGGTGGAACTCCACTTTAAAGAGTATTAATTATGTGCAGTTGTGTTACATTTTTTTATTTTACTTTTTTGCCTTTCTTTGTTTTACTTTTTAAAAAGACAAATAATAAAACTCCCCAAATGAAAGAACCCAAGCAAAGTCCACCTAAGCAGAAACTATAGCAAAATGGTTGACTACGGTCAGGTGAAATTTGGCAGTGAAATCAGTTTTACAAAAATGTTGCATCTGTTTTTAACTGTAAAAATGTATTCTGTTCTTTAATTGGGGTGTTAAAATTTGCAGTGCATACTAGCTTATTATGCCTTTTGCCTTACAGGTTTAAAAAAAAAAATCTGCGGGTTTACTACCGCTTTAAATGACAATTACTCAGTGATGAAAATAAAAAATTTAGCCCTGGGACTTTGAGTGAGGTGAACACATGAGACCAGTAAAGGTACATAGAATAAACATAGTATTAAAACTTATTAATGGTTATAACAGTCATCATATATATATAATACATGGGGGTAAAACCAACCCAGTTTAATGGATGCATAATAAATAATTGCTTAGAAAATGTAATTCATAATAATTGATACATGATGGTAGCAAGCATCTTATAGACTTGACGCGTTTCGCAAGCTTCTACTCGCTTCTTCAGGAGTAGATGCGTATAACATGTATCTTTGAGATAAAATATCAATTAATAAATATACATAATTTATCACTTATTAGGGTGTCTCCACAGATATCTGTAATTTTAGCACTTTGGTAGCTGTACCTCTAACCATCTCCCTCTTATCTCCATGTTCATGCCACTGCTGTACTATATCACTCAGATCTTTGTACATTCAGTATGGTACGCCAATTACTTATTAGACCCTATTAGACATTTATTAGACATTTTGTTTCAGCTGTGACTTACAGACATGCACACTGAGGGATATTGATGGATAAACTTTTATTATTTATGCCTTACTTACCCCCCATTCGTTCCCTGGTGGGCTTTGGTTGGCCTCACCCCTTCAGCTCCCAGGCTAGACATGCTACGCTGCCACATTCTGGGACATGTTATGACCTTTAATAAACTTTGATACCAGGTTTATTCTATATACCTTTACTGGCCTCATGTGTTCACCTCACTCAAAGTCTCAGTGCTAAATTTTGTATTTTTATTTTTATAATATAGGGATGGAGGTGTGTCACTGGCAGCACCAGACCATTTAAAAAAATGTGCATTACTCAGTCATGCAACACTCTACCTTAAAGCGGAGGTCTGTCGACCATTCGGTTTTTTTTTTCAGTCATTCTGATACTTGCCTAATAATAATACAACATTCACTTGTTTTGTCTAATAATTCCCCCCGATGTCCTTTTTCATGTTTAAAAATAAACTATGCTGGCCGGTTCCATCTTGCTTGTGGGCATGTGAAGCCCACAAGCTTTGATTTCATGGATGCAGTGAATGCTGAGCTCCCAGCATTCACCGCTAGTTCCCGCGCATGCTCAGTGTTAACGGCGCAGAGCGCCGTAAACACTGAGGTTGCCATCACGACGTGCGTCGTCGTCGGAAGTTCCCGCCCTGTTGTGATGGCAACTAAACTCTCGGGATTGCGCGGTGGAGTTCCGCACTGAATCATTGGAAGCATGACACTGCTCCCAGAAGACACTGTGCATCAGGGGAAAAAAGTTATACAAGCTATATATAAGTTATACGGAAGGGACGACCAGGAAGTGCCATAATACTCACTGATTCTACGGTAAATACAGCAAAAAAAAATAAATTATTTTCATTTGAGCATCTCTTCATAGCGCTGATGGGGATAAGGTACAGTTAAAAAACCATGTGAACCTCCGCTTTAATAACATTTTTATAGTTTTTGAGGCATATAGAGCTTTCTTTTGGTGGTAGTCAATCACCACTGTTTTATTTTTTTTATTGTATAAATGTAAAAAAGATCTAAAATTTTGGGGGGAAAGTTCTTCATAGTTTCTGTTATAAAAGTTTGCAAATAATCTTTCTTCAGAAACTTAGGCCAAAATGTATTCTGCTACATTCCTTTGGTAAAAATACCCCAAACCAGTTTATATTATTTAGTCTGTGAAAAAGTCCACAAACTATGGTATATACATTGGAAAATTAATCAGTCCTGATGTACTGACTGCAATGACCTCTTTTTGTAAAGTAGACAGTCTGAAGTATTTAATAAAAGGCATGGTGAGTTTTTTGAAGTTTTAATTTGTTGTCACTATATTTTTTTAAATTAAGAAACTCAATGAAATGTTTTTTTTTTCACAAAGCTGTCAAGGTATTTATCACACACAGCATAGACAACATTTTAATGAATTGTCTCCGAGATATAGGGATACCACATGTGTAAGACTATTTAACAGCCTAGAAGAAAGAGGGGCCCAAAAATCCAAAGAGCACCTTCAGGCATTCCAGGGGCATAAATTACACATTTAATTTTCTGACTATCTGCCATATTTGTGGAGGCCCTGGAGCACCAGGACAGTAGAAACAAACACAAAATGACACCATACTGGAAAGCAAACACTCGGTATAACCTGAAGGGCATAGTGAGTCTTTTGAAAATTTAATTTTTTGCCACAAGTTAGAAAATGCATTTGTTTACACAATCTTGTCAATTAATAAGATATTTCTAACACTAGCATACTTCATCAATCTCACGCCAAAGCACACTCTGCTACTCCTTCTGAGTGTGGTGATATCACATGTGTGACACTTTTTCACAGTCAATCCACACAAAGAGGCCCAAAATCCAAGGAGCACATTAAGGTGTTCTTTGGGCATAAATTATGCATTTAATTTGCTGAATACCTATCACATTTTTGGAGGCCCTGGAGCACCAGGACAGTGCAAACAACCACAAAATGGCCACTTTTTGGAGAGTAAACACAGCAAGGTATTTTAATAAGAGGTATGGTGAGTCTTTTAAAGACTTTGTTTCTTTGCCACAAGTATTTGTCAAATGTGCAAAGAAAATTATTATTATTATTATTTTATTTTTTTACACAAAGTAGTCTATTTAATAATAAAGAGTGACAGGAGGGGGTATTGGCGCTGCCTGTATACTATAAAGTAAACATTATTAATGACACATGGAGGATATAATCTAATAATCCTTAAATGGCTATCAGTGTTGTGGCCGTGTACACAAAAACATGAATGTGTGTTAAGATAAGTGATTGCCAAAGGCAAAATAGTGAAAAGGTACACCTAATGACAATATAAGGATAAATTAAATTAAAATTAAAATCGATCCCTCCTAAATAATAACCAATAAATAAGTGCCTTATGAGGTGTATACTAATATAGATATATATATATATATATATATATATATATATATATATATATATATATATATGAGTATACAAAAAATGTGAATTGTGATATTAGTGCGAAAAGGTGCCAATGCTAAAATATGTGACCATGTGCTAGAGGATAATAAAACATAAGTAGCAAATAAAAATCAACAATAGAATAATTTCCAATAGCTTTGACTAGCTCAGTCCACCATATATTATAATGACACTGTCCAAGTCTTTACTGTGATTCAAAATGTATGTCCAATACAAGTAATCACAATTCAAATTGTGCAAAAAGATTCCTCATGCATAGTTCCAATATGACTGTTGTTCCTTAGGATTCCAATTTTTTTTATATCCAATACAGGCTGTGCACAGGTTCAATAATATGAGAGAGTCTTTTATGCAGTTTCAAAAGTGACTAGTGCGCCGTGCTGACAGGGATGATAAGGTGACTTCAGTGCTCCTCCGCATGTGTCCCCACTCACCAGCTCTCCCAGCCCCTGCAGGGGCAATCAGCAAGTAGGATTAGATCCACAGCGGGCTCTGGAGGTCCTTCCCTCAGCTCACACGAACCGCAGACTCCTTCTCTCCATACCGGAAGTTCCACAGAGAAAGAAAAGATTGGCTCCCATGGCGTAGTACTAAAAATATTTTTCTTTATTTAAAAAACCTTTAAAAAAACTCTAGTACAAAAAACACCAATTTCCCAGAACGCTGCAATGGGACAGCGTAGGAATAAAGTGGCACGTTATGGAGCAGGCACTGGGGATCACGGCGTGCGCTCCAGCTGCGTTTCACCAAAACCGGATGTGACGCGTTTCGTCATAGACGTCGTCTGAGGCGGTGTCATCTTACTGCACCATTACATCTATGTGAGAGAGCAGCCATGCATATTCCCTCCCCTTAATTACGGGCTGTCCAATCCAAGGTATTACAGGGGAAAATTTGTGAACCCACTCCTGATAATATAATCACTAACATTGTAGCTTAAACGTCCACAATTTGTTAAAATACCCCCCGAGAAGGATAAGGGTCGCCACCCCGCTCTCTCATACCACAAATAGACAAGAGGATACATTTAATTATATAATAGCAGAACATAAATAAATAAAATCAATAAAATCAAAGCGCACTCTCTAGGCAAAAGTGTCTCTAAACATGCAAAACACTATGAGCCAGATCGGCCGGCGCCCTCTAGCATTCATTACATAGATTGCCATCCGACCAACCCAGATATTATCTTGTAAAACTCACATTAATCTGCATGTCAACCTTCCTTGTAAATCTATATGTACATACACCCTACCCACAAAGTGAGGTGTGTATAATGTTGCACCGTATTAAAGAGCTAAAGAAGGGGGGAGAAAAGTAGATGTACATTTGATGCATGCTCAGGGATGAGTATAAAAATTTTAATTAAATACTACACATTATTTAATATATAAAAAATATAATCTAAAAAAAAATATATCTATATATATATATATATATATATATATATATAAATACATACGGTATATACTCAAGTATAAGCCGATCCGAGAATAAGCCGAGGCCCTAATTTACCACTAAAAACTGGGAAAATGTATTAACTCGAGTATAAGCCTAGGGTGAGAATGCAGCAGCTACTGTAAGCGGAAAAGAGGGTAAACAATGCCCATTTGCAGCTTCACTGTGCCCATTTGCATGCCTCACTGTGCCCATTTGCATCCTCACTGTGCCCATTGCAACCTCACTGTGCCCATTGCAACCTCCCTGTGCCCATTGCTGCCTTACTGTGCCCATTCTCACTGTGCCCATTGCAGCCTTACTGTGCTCATTGCAGCCTTAATGTGCCCATTCTCACTGTGCCCATTGTAGCCTTACTGTGCCCATTGTAGCCTTACTGTGCCCATTGCATCCTCACTGTGCCCGAGTCAGTGTACCTGTATTCTTGACAGGCTGTGGGCATCCATTTTTCAAACACACACCTCCCGGACCACCAGATAAGTGGTACAGGAAAATGCACCACGGACTAGTGCACCCCAAATAAAGGAGAGTGTGTGTATTTATACCCATGCATACGATGGCTGATATGGGTGACCCAAACCGTGGGGGACCCAGCCCCCCTGGCAAATAATGATTAAGACATCAATGAGACATGGATAAATGTCACAATTAGGGAAAATCAAAAATAGGGAATGGGCTATTATATAAGATGTGGGAGTGCCCTATGGGTACCAGGTGGCGCATGGAAGGAAAGAGGGGGGGTCCATACTATCTACATCCGAACTAAAGTGCAGAAACTTGGTATGTGCTCTAGAAGTGTGATAGGACTCCATAGATATTAATATCTGGTTATGTGTTGGCTATGAAGCAGTTAAGGTCTATGTCTAAATTTAACCCCTTCGGCACAAGAGTCCCCAGCCGATAGATCCAGTTTCATTCTGTGATATTAGGGTTTGTTTGTTGCCTCCCCTCCAATTATCCTTGACTAGATCAATCCCATAAAAAATAAGTCCAGAAGGGTCTCTGCTGTGTACCTGGTTTGAAATGCCATGATAAATTGTGCTTCGGGAACCCTTTTTTGATATTATTGATATGTTCCCGTATACGTAGACACAATGGTCTGGTGGTTCTACCCACGTACTGTAAATGACACGGACATTCAATAACGTAAGTCACATGTGTAGTGTGACATGTTATTAGTTCCTTAATTTGGTATTCTTTACTGTCTGTCCTGGATTTGAAGGATTCCTTTTTGCGTGGTTGTTTCTTGCTGACCCTACATTCCAGGCATCTTTGGCATTTGAAAAAGCCTTTCATTCCTGGGAATATCTTTACTGTTTGGGGTGGGTTGACTACATTATGCACTAGATGGTTGCGAAGGGTAGGCGCTCTTCTGTACACAAAAGTTGGTTTGTTGGGCAATATTTTGGTTAGTACACTGTCTTCTTTAAGAATGGGCCAATATTTTTTCAAAATATGCTCAAAGTATTGAGTATTGAAGCCAGTAATAAAGGCTAGGTCCATCTTATTTTCTGTCCTCTTGGTCTGCACAAACAGGGATTTCCTATCCATTTTTGTGATCTCATCCTTTATTTTCACCATATGCTCTAACTGATATCCCTTCTCCTGGAATCTCCCAATCAGAATATCTGCCTGCATCTGGAAGTCCTCAATAGTGTCACAGTTTCTACGCAACCTCAATAGTTGTCCTTTAGGGATATTCCCTTTCCATTTGGGGTGATGGTGCGGTCGGTCATTACGGTCGGTTGCCTTGAAAAAGGTCCTGGTATATAGATTCTCCCCTTGCTTGTAAATTTCTAAATCAAGATAATCAATCTGTTGCCAACTCCATTTTCCCGTGAACGTGAGGCTGTATCTGTTGGTATCCAGTCCTTTGAGAAACTACTCAAATGATTCAACTGTGCATCCCAGTGTATTACCAGATCGTCTATATAACGCCGGTATAGCTTTAGTTGGGGGATCCTCATTGCATAAATGTATTCCTCTTCCCACATATTCATTAGGAGGTTTGCTACGCTTGGAGCATAGCGTGCCCCCATCGCCACCCCTTTTGTTTGGGCATAATAGGTTTTATCATACCAAAAGTAATTGCATTTCATTGCTAACTGTAGTCCTTCCAATATAAAATCAATCTGTTGTTGCTTCATAGCTGTGTTCTCGTGTAATGCCTTTTCTACACCCACTAGGCCATCTTTCTACACTATACTCGTGTATAGGAAGTTTGCATCTATAGTAGCTAAAAGATAATTCCCGGCCCCTTGATGTTTTCAAGGTCCTGTATGAGTTGTGAACTATCACGCAAATAAGACTTTCCTTTTTGTACAAGTGGTTTCAAAAATTTATCCAGGTACTCTCCTAGTCTTGAAAAGATGGAGTTAATTCTGCTGATTATTGGTCTTCCGGGAGGCTTTTCCACAGTCTCTTATGAATCTTTGGGGTGTAGTATATAACCAGGATTTTTGTTGAGTTGGACACCATATATTCAGCCTCTTTTTTGTTTAAGATCCCAATGTTTTTCCCTTTCTTGACATAGGCTTTCAATTTGTTCTCGTATTCCAACTTGGGGTTCCCCTTTAGTTTCTTATACGTATTTTCTACATTCAGTAGGTTATGCATTTAATTTTCATAGTCCTTTTTATTTAAAATAACCAATCCACCCCCCTTATCCGCTGGCCGGATTACAACTTATTTTTTCTTCCCTATCTCTTTAATAGTTTTCCAGATATTTTTTGTCTTGGTGTGTTTTCTTGCCAATTTACTAAGATCATCTTCCACCATTTTCTTAAAAGCCCTTAGGCATTGGTTACCCGGTGTCTTAGGGTTGAAAATAGAATTATTCTTCAACTTAGTTTGGACATACTCAGATTTTTCAGTAATTCTATTATCTTTATTCAGTGAAAAATGTTTCTTTAGGTTTAACTTCCTTAGGAATTTTTGTAGGTCAATAAAAACCTCAAACTTATCCAGAGATTTGTCTGGGGCAAATTTTAGCCCAAGATCCAAAATCTTTATTTCATCCTCAGTAAAAAGATAATAAGATATTTCTCACACACAGCATAAGCGTAGTTAACTTTTTCAATGTCTGGACTAATTATGCACTGAACATTTTATCTTGTGTATCACACAAATCAACCAATTGAATCAAAACCAATGTACTGTAATGTCGCCTCTATAGAAGTGGTGAGGGAATATAGCTTAGTGTAGTGCCACCTATAGTAGTCCCTGTTCATATAAGCCAAGCAAGCCTAACCTACTGGTACATGGTTGCCCCAGGAAGTACAGGATGTAGTCAGTCAAATGTGCAGATGGATCAGTAAGGGCGTTAGACAGAGACATGATCAGTAAACAGGCAAAGGATCAGTCGAGGCAGCAAGCAGAAATGTGGTCAATAAACAGGCCAGATTTAGAACAGGTGGTGGGCTAAGGCAACACTGTACTGGTGTGGCAGTGTTAAGGGATACTGAGGCTAATGTGGTGGTGAACAGGGACACTGTAACTAGTGTGACTGTGGTGTGACTGTGGTGTTGATCGGGGACACTGTAACTGGTATGGTGGTGATTAGGGGAAAAATGACTGGTGTGTCTGTGATTATGGACACCGGAACTGGTGTGGGGGTGATTATGGACACTGTAACTGGTGTGGCGGCGATTGAAAAATAGAGAATAATATCTATTATTCTTGTATCTCCAGGGCGTTTCTGAATGAATAGCATTCATAGTCAGGTTGACTTGAAAACAAAGTGTGAGTTTATTGTCACACAGGTGGCATCATAAATACAATGAAAAAAATGTATAACAGTTCAGTTCAGTGTAGGTAAAAATATATAAAATAGAAAAGATGGTGCTGTAGCAAGCTTATGAAAGCATGTGTGCTTCATGTGTGCTGGCTCCAAACTCCATATTGTCTTGTCTCAAGTGAAGAAGAAGCAGGAAATGATGTTCTTAGACTTCTGGTAAAATTCAGCTGTTCTTCTTGTCAGTCTTTGTGTAAATATGTCAGTGTCATCTCTCGAAGTGGATGTGAATGTGTCTATGTGTCATGTGAGTGTGTGTTTGTGTGAGTGTGTCGTGCCCCCTTCAATCTCAAACTATAGGCACATATATACATATGAACGTCATCACCTCACAGAAACTTAGAACCTTGTATGGCACACAATAATTTCTGCTAACTCCAGCAATATGTTATACCAAAAGAAGATATTAGCTCAGAGAGTCATATGGAGTTTGATTGACAAGCCCACATGTAACACTCTAAACTTAAAGTAATGTGCTGATAATGTCTTAACCAAACATCTACTATATGAACATATATTACCAACTATAACTTCATTAAGTAACTATATACTAATACACATCTGTATGACTAAGACTTCACTAAACTAACTTAACAAGATATAAACAAATATATTAATTATCTCACTACATAAATACTGGTCTATTCTGGAGGTCTATTCTTGTCTTATCTTGACACTCTACACCAAAATACCTTATATGACATACTCAAATTGGCTATACCAGAAATATCTAGCAATGCTCAGCTTTAGATGAAGAATCATTTCAGATCAATTGATCAAGGTCATTCACTCATAAGCTAATTTACTATGACTAATCATTAAACCAAATATGTTTTGCAAGCTTGCCATGAATATAATAGAACACCTATAAGTGCCGAATTATGAATTTGAAATAATATTCTAACAGTGATCATACTGTCAGTACAGTACAGTGTCCCCATGGTGATACTGCACTTGCCTGGGGAGATGGTCAGGATTTTTTTTAACACTGTGATTGATTTTACAGCCTTGATGGCTATATACAGTAAGCAGTCATTTTTTACACTCACCGGCTGCATTCTTGCAGCCATTGAGTACTACTGTGAGAGCTGTGATCGGCCACAACTTTCACCTCATACAGGGTCACTGTGATTGGCCCTGTACCATTAGATCACTGTGACCAATCACAGAGATCACAGTAGTAAGCAATGGCATCATGAATAACAGCTATTATTTGCTCCGGAACTTTTTATATGACCACTGTGAATGGTCATAGTGATCACATGGTATCAGGGCCAATCCCAGTCACCCGGTATAGTGATCAGTAATCCACTGGACACAGAGGTTACAGATCATGATGCTGCATGCCCCCAAGGACCCTTACGTCCTCACAGAATGCTTCGGTTAAAGCTCCAAGCAGCAGCTAAATACAGAGATTAAATACATACCATATATGGTAACTGTTTTTATCTGCCCCTTCAAATTGCACAGCCAGATGGATAACAACACTTATGGTTAAGGAATACAGTGGCGTATTCTCTTTACCCTCAGTCTTTTCACTAGACAGTGAAAAAGAAGCAGCAAGTGGATAAGCCACTCCTCTGTTTACTTTGCTCTTCCATCCCATTAGCATATTCCTTGCCTTCAAATTTGCATGCAAGTGATTGACTCTGAATATTGCTCTTCACTTCCAGTCTGAGAGTTGTTGTATAGGGCAAGTCAAATTCAAGTTCTTATACTAGTTGCATTTAAAAATATTATTAATGATTCTGAATACATAGCTATAATAAGTTGTTTCCTTTATATATGCCTGGAGTTCAGCTTTAAATAAACTTTCTGATCAAGTTTGAAGTTTGTTTTACTAATAGGTTCCCAATATGCTACCTGTGTTTAGAATTGTGTGGCAAGCTTAATTTTTTTGATCAGGCCTTTGACAAGCAAAAGTTCAAAGAAGAATAGCTAGAAATCCTCTGGTGGGCTTGTCAATGTGTGCCAAGCCGATACCTTTGGTTTGTAGATTCCACAAGCAATAAACCTGTCAAGGTAAGCAAACTCAATATCTGTCAGGCATCTACACAAGGGAAAGGGGTTGAAAGTACACCACATTTATTTTATTAGTGTGTTTTCTCATGAAAATCCTACTGCACCCCTCCTTTCCTAGTTTTATGTTTTGTTGTTTATGCTAAGCATTCATGCTGCAGAAAGATTGGAAATATATCCAGGAATGAAGAGAAAAAGGTCTGTCTTTAAGAAATGTCATAAGCTTATAGCTGTATAAGCAGTATACAGTGCCTTGAAAAAGTATTCATACCCCATAAAATTTTCCTAATTTTGTCATGTTACAACAAAAAACATAAATGTATTTTATTGGGATTTTGTGTGATAGACCAACATAAAGTGGCACATAATCAACACGTGAAAGGAAAATGATAAATGGTTTTCAATTTTTTTTACAAATAAATATGTGAAAATTGTGGCATGAATTTGTATTCAGTCCCCTCTACTCTCAGTATAAATACAGCTGTTCTGTGAAACTCTCAGAGGTTTGTTGGAGAACCTTAGTGAAAAAACAGCATCACGAAGGCCAAGGAACACACCAGACAGGTCAGAGATAAAATTGTAAAGAAATTTAAAGCAGAGTTAGGATATTAAAAATATCCCAAGCTTCGAACATCTCACAGAGCACTGTTCAATCCATCATCCTAAAATGGAAGGAGTACATGGCTGTCCACCTAAACTGACAGGCAAGGAGAGCATTGATCAAAGAAGCAGCCAAGAGGCCCATGGTGACTCTGGAGGAGCTGCAGAGATCCACAGCTCAGGTGGGAGAATCTGTCCACAGGACAACTATTAGTCGTGCACTCCACAAATCTGGCCTTTATGGAAGAGTGGCAAGAAGAAAGCCATTGTTGAAAGAAAGCCATAGCAAACATGTGGAAAAAGGTGCTCTGGTCAGATGAGACCAAAATTGAACTTTTTGGCCTAAAAGCAAAACGCTATGTGTTGGCGGAAACCTAACACTGCACATCACCCTGAACACACCTTCCCCACTTTGAAACATTGCGGTGGCAACATAATGTTGTGGGGATGCTTTTCTTCAGCAAGGACAGGGAAGCTGGTCAAAGTTAAAGGGAAGATGGATGGAGCCAAATGCAGGGTAATCCTAAAAGAAAACCTGTGTAGCACTCTGATGTTTAGGCGGGTTGCTATCAAATTTAGTTGCTAGGCGATATTTGCCTTGGCCAATTTTTAGGAGATCAATTAATTCCTCTCAAACTCTGGAATTGTTGCACCCTTTCTCTTCTGTCCCTAGATGGCACTATGATAGTGACTTTCGATCAGACAGGGGCTTTGCAGGCTCAGACATGAATGGATGGGGTGTCTCAGCCAATGGGAAGGGATGTTCTTTGGTCCCTTGGCCTGCTGGGAGAGCCTATTTATTTGGGTGGAGTCAGGTGATCAGGGTTCTGTGCCACCTGGACGGCTGTTTGGGTGGACGTGTTTTGTACTGCCCTGCTCTGCTAGGCTGGAAGCCTGAGACCCATCCCGGGGACATCTGGCTGCTATGCTGTCTGAGGCCTATCCAGAAACAGGAAAGCAGCGTAGAGTTGGGTCTGCTGGCTTGCAGTCCAACCAGAAGTAGCGGCTCAGCAGGATGGGGAACCAGCTGTGGTCGGAGGTAGAAGAGGAAGCTGTCGCCACTAAGGGGCCAACCACCTTGTTACAGGAGTCCACTGTGAGTAAGCTGAGGCCTGTACCAGAGCAGTCTTCTCGTCAGCCAGAGGTGGCGAAGAAGGGACCTTCTATTAAAAAACTAGGGAATCCCCATTCAAGAATCAGGGACCCCCCATTCACAAACCAGGGACCCCCCCCCATAAACAAACCAGGAATCCTCCATTTAGGAACCAGGGACCCTTCACTCACAAACCAGGGACTGCCCATAAACAAACCGGGAACCCTCCGTTCACAAACCAGGGATCTCCCATAAACAAACCAGGAACCTTCCATTCTTGAACCAGAGACCCAACATTCACAAACCAGGCACCCTTTATACACAACCCCCCCTGTGGACATACTCACTCACTGTGTTCATTCATAACTGAAGCATAGTAAACAGTGTTTACTATGCTTCAGTTTGTGAATGAACAGGAAGCCGCTCAGCACAGAGCACTCTCCATTTATTCACTCTCTATTCCAGCTGAGGCTGCAGAGAAACTTTGGAGTGCACACCCTAATGCAATAGGCTGTACACAAGTATGACAATGCTTAGCCACTGGCTTAGAATACGGTAGCAGTGATGTAAACGTTTGGTGTCCACTCCTACTTTGGACTGCAGGGAGCTGTGCCACAGCACAGAGTATGTGTGCATGTTCCTATAGGCATATCTGCATACTTGTGTATCCTAGGTTCCATGTTTGCTTTAAATCAACAGATGTCCTATCGACAGCCTGAATTGTCAATTTACCTAGTGTGTGGAAAATGTTGTGAATATAATAGAAGCACAGGAGAACGATCACGGAGAAAAGAAAAATGAGTATGAATGGTAGAGGAGGTAGTCATCCTAGAATAGAATGGGTATAGATGGAAGTGGAGGAAAATTATGACAGAGGATAGGAGAGTGAGCATGGCTGCAAGAGGTCACTGACCACAGAGTACAGTGAGTATAACAGGTAGGCAAGGATTATGACCAATGAGGAGGGCTAGCGTGGATGAAAGTGGAAAAGCATGGTCAAACACATGCCCGCCACAAATGGTGCAATCAGGCCTTGGAACCAAGACATAAGGAAGGATCTTAAGGATTTTTTTCTTTTAGCTTGGCTTATAGCAGCATTTAAAATTGATGATTAATTTAAGTTAAGAAAGGGCTTTTTTTCAAGCAGCATTAGCAGTGACACATGAGGGCAATAGACCCGCTTTGACTGGCAGATACATATTGGCCAGTAGGTCGCTGAAGCTGTCCCTATTCTCGCTGATACATAACTGTATTGCAGCTGGCCAATTTCTGTCATGTGCTCAGAAAGAATTAGGAGACCACAGATGATACAGCAATATAAAACTAGCTTGTAAAAGGGACGTTTTATTAAAGGGGGTGTAAAGGTAATTTATTTTTTCTTTTTTTAAATAACAAACATGTTATACTTACCTCCACTGTGCAGCTCGTTTTGCGCAAAGTGGCCCTGAACCTGGTCTTCTGGGGTCCCTCAACGGCATGTCTCGGCTCCTCCCCGCAAGAATTCACCGCCTTCATGCGAGCAAGCTCGCATGGTGGTAAGTTCTTGCGGGCGCGCTCCCGTGATACAGCAGGCGGCTATAGCCGCTGACTGTACCACTCGGCCCCGTCCCCGGCATGCTGCGTCATTGGATGTGATTGACAGCAGCGCGAGCCAATGGCTGCGCTGCTTTCAATCAACCAAAGAATGAGCCGAGAAGCCAGGTCCGAGAAGCCAGCGCATTCACGGCGCGGGACTTTCGAGGGGTCAGCTAAGTAAACGGGGAGAGGCTGGGGGGCCGCTAATCCTCAGATGTTTTTTCACCTTAATGCATAGAATGCATTGAGGTGAAAAAATGTGTACCTTTACAACCCCTTTAAGCAAAACTATACCCAAATTTACTAAAGACTAAGGGCTCAAACGGGGGTTTTTACTACAACATACAAGAATGAAAATAGCGCAGAGCATACAGCAGTGTGAAATACAGCAGGACAGTTGTAATCAGGCATAATAGGCCTCACAAGTGTATGTCTAACTTGTGTAGCGCTACCCCCCTCAGGAGCCACTGGATTTTGGGTCCCTCTTTGTCTGCACAGCCAGGCAACACGCATTTTTAGTAGGCACACATAGTCAGAAAACCAGTCCAAGGGCTTTGTTTTTGTTATTTATTGGGGTAAATAACTTGGATGGGGCTAGGGTAGTTATGGGATGCCCAAAACTTGGTCAATGTAGAACTTTGAAGACTACTTGAGTGATCACAGACTTCTAGAAAAGGTCCCAGACTGTACTCCCTCTGGAATAACTGTACATCCTGACACAAGTCCCAACTTGACTTCAGGTTCTTTAATCTTCCCTGCAAAATGCCAGCGCACCTGGCTCCAACTGAGAATTCTCCAAGTAAGGGTGGAGGATAACAATATGCTGTCCCTCTGAGAGCTAGCTGAATGTAGTGTGGTGTATGCATTGTTTAGTGGTAGCAGCTCTTTGCTCTCTATATATATATATATACTTTTTTCATTATAGTTTCGTTTTCACATACTAGCACAGGGATTTCTTTTTACATTTGTTTGCACTGGCTGAATATTGCACCTGGCTGCAATCTCCCGTGTAGGCTTTGGGGGGTGAAAAGTGTAGAGGTACTTTGAGAAAAACTGTGGCTACACTGTGGTTTATTTACTATTAAAGGCAATTCCACTTTGCACTACAAGTGCACTTGGAAGTGCAGTCGCTGTAGATCTGAGGGGGGACATGCAAGGAAAATAAAAAAAAAACAGCATTTTTGCTTGCACATGATTGGATGATAGAAATCAGCAGAGCTTTCCCTCATTTCGATCTTCCCCTCAGATCTACAGTGACTGCACTTTCAAGTGCACTTGTAGCGAGTGAATTTGCCTTTAGTAAATCAACCCCATTGTCTTCTTAGAACAAAACTCCAGACTGTGTTCTTAGGGGAAATTACTTTCACCAGACTGGCAAAGCACTTCCACTACTGATCTCAGAACTGGCACATTAGCACAAGATTATCCCAAGCAGGGGTTGAAGATTGTAAGTAGCTGTCCCTCCCGAATGGCTAGCTGGGTATTGCACCTGGCTGCCTCTCCCCTGTAGGCTTTGGGTGGTGAAACACGCAGAGGTTACTCCCTCAGTTCCTAAAAGTCCTGCAGCAAAGATGGTAACTTCTGGTCAGGCCTTCTGCTGAACAGGTCCCACTTGCATCCAGGATGTCTCAGCTAAGCTGGCTGAGGCTAAGGGGTGAGGGTTCCTCTTTTCTCTCAGCACACCGTCTCTCTTTCTCTGGCACCTTCTGGAAGCAGAACCCCCCCAGAACAGGGTTTCCCTCTAGGCCTCTGGATCCTGGATTCTCTTGCCACATGGCAAGGCTCCTACGTATTTATGGGCAAACTCTCCACCTTCAGGGTCATCCTTAACCAGGGATTTGTAGAGCTCCCATAAATATCCAGGCTTCTATCTCCATCCCTCTGCCCACTAAGTTCTGGAACTTTCTTGAAGCTTCCAGAAGCCAGTCTCATGACTCGCGGCCACTTTACAGCTCCTATGGATGGCTTCTGCGGGAGGGGCCATAATCTCCCTCTGACATCAGCCGGGGAGATCACGTGGCCGCTCGCCTCCTCCCGCAGAAGCTCTGTCTCGTAGCTGTAAAGCGGCCTGTAAGTTACGTGACTGGCCTAAAGACAGCTCAAAATCGGTATTTAGAACGCTCTTTTTTAAAACAACTTACATAGTGTGCTATGCCAGCCTCTAATAGAGGGGCTGGCAGTGCCAAATTTACGTTGTTTTTTTTATTTTTTTTAGAATAGCGGCAATGGGGGGAAAGAGGGAACTGGCAGGCAGGAAGGAAGGGTGAGGGGTAGAGAGGAGAGCAGAGGGGACAGCAGCGTATGATGCAGGGACATACTCAGCCCTCATTTTCGTGGTCAGCACAGAGAGGGCATACAGGAATTGGAAGATTCAGGGAGTTTTTTTTTTTTTTTTTTTTACAGTTTAGAGGTTGGCAAGCACTGTGCTGTGTAGTCTGCTTTAAGGGACCAGGATCTGTATTTATTTTTTGGGGGGGTTAATAAACACTTTAACTAAATTCAGTGGCGTCACTAGGGTTGGTGTCACCTGGTGCGGTATAACATGGTGTCACCCCCCCCCCCCCCGCCGACGCACCAACTGCCCCAGTGTAAAAGGGGCTTAACCGAGGGCTCCAACACGATGAGTGACTTCATCGCAGCTCTGCCCCCACACTTTTCATTATCTGCTGTCCCTAGGGACAGATCCAATCCAGAGATCCCACTGTATGGTGATCTCTGGATCGGATCTGTCCCTGGGGACAGCAGATAATGGCATCATTGGCATGATTTGGATTTTGGAACTGACCTGCTGAAACGGTGTGTTGTTTGCTGGACCGGATCTGATGGCTGCAGAGAAGATGAGAAGATGCTGTAATCTGCTGACAACAAGGCGTGTTGCTTGCTTGGACCGGTTCTGATGGCCGCAGAGAAGACGAGAAGATGCTGTAATCTGCTGACAACAAGGCGTGTTGCTTGCTTGGACCGGATCTGATGGCCGCAGAGAAGACGAGAAGATGCTGTGACCTGCTGACAACAAGGCGTGTTGCTTGCTTGGACCGGATCTGATGGCCGCAGAGAAGACGAGAAGATGCTGTGACCTGCTGACAACAAGGCGTGTTGCTTGCTTGGACCGGATCTGATGGCCGCAGAGAAGACGAGAAGATGCTGTGACCTGCTGACAACAAGGCGTGTTGCTTGCTTGGACTGGATCTGATGGCCGCAGAGAAGACGAGAAGATGCTGTGACCTGCTGACAACAAGGCGTGTTGCTTGCTTGGACCGGATCTGATGGCCACAGAGAAGACGAGAAGATGCTGCTGTGACCTTCTGCTTGCTGGATGGATCTGATGTGGGTGTGGGTCACTGTCTGCCTACACCTGTGCTGTGGTCTGTGGACACCCCCCCCTTATCAGGCCAGATTAGGGCGGCTCCGCTCAGCTATCATACCTGGTGACACAGAGCACCCCCCCCCCCATGAGACCAGCTTGCTCAGGGTGGGTAGGTGTGTCACTCAGCTACTGTGCCTATATCTAATATAATATATCTGTGGCCAGCAGCATTCCCCCCCCCCCATCATCATCATCATCAGACCAGCTCAGGCTGGGGGTGTCTCAGTCAGCTAATATAAATTATATTGTGAGTGTTGGCTGTCTGATAATGGGGGGGGGGGGGGCTGCTGGACACAGATATATTATATTACATATAATAGGCACAGTAGCACAGGAGTTAGCTGGTCTGGTGGGGGGAGGGGCGGCTGGACCAGCTATATTACATAGTATATATATATATATATATATATATATATATATAAAATCTATAGCTGTGTCTAGCAGCAGACCACCTTGCATCCCCCCCCTTCCTTATCATATCATATACAGGCCGTCAGGGGCAGGGCGCCAGACACTGAAACTGAGTCCTCCCACTGTCCCACACTAGCTCTCTTACAAAGGCAACCCCCCCCATACACACACCTCATCTTGTGCTCCGGCGGGCCGACGGTGGAGAACCCCCCCCCCACCTGTTCTTATTCTGTGCGCCGCGCCGCCGCCAGCTGGAGTCTCAGACAGTCTGTACTCCTGGAGAGTGGAGAGGAGGAGGGCTGGGCACTGTGGGCAGCGACCGTCACACACAGCAGCCGCGCCGCCCGGGCGGAGAAAGTTGTGTGTGTGCTGCAGTGACGTGTCGTCACATCATCACAGTGCAGTGTGATGATGTGACAGGCTGAGTCGCTCGCTGGCTCTGTAGGGTAGGGAGGAGGATTGGAATTTAGGAATAGGAAGAATAAGGAGCCGGAGGACACACACCAGGCGCGGCCGCGGCGCTGGAGGTGTTGTTCCAGGCTTCCAGCCCAGCGGGGTGAAATTAATCAATGAATGGGTCAGCTGTAAAAAAAAAAAAAAAAAAATTTAAAAAAATTTTAAAAAAATAATAAAAAAAAAAAAAAAGGGAGGGTGTCACCCCTCTAGCGGGTGTCACCCGGGGGCGGACCGCACCCCCCGCACCCCCCTAGCAATGCCTCTGACTAAATTTACCATTTACACTTGTATTTTGTCTTTGGGGATAAGGATGGTGTGGCAAATGTTAGTGATATTATATGAGGTAGTTTAGGTGCACACTGTTCTTGAAATCTGTTTTTTTTTTCTTTCAAATGACGCAGCAGCGTGCTGCGAAAAAAAAGGTTCTCCAAGAAAAGGTGGTCAGTAACAAGCAAATGTAAATAGTTATGGGGTGTGGCGCTGCTCTCCCCTCAGGAGTAGGGATGAGCTTCGTGTTCGAGTCGAACATACGTTCGACTCGAACATTGGCTGTTCGATCGTTCGACGAAGATCGAACGATTTGGGCCGTTCGCGCCAAATTCGAGTGACGCGAACGGCCCACAATGCACTACGCCATCGCAGTGTCATCCAGGCGCTGTGATTGGCCAAGCATGCACTGTGACCCCGCATGCTTGGCCAATCACAGCGCCGGCAGCGAGGAGAGCAATGATTGGCCACAGGCAGGATGCCTGTGGCCAATTATTGCTGAGGGTGTTTAGTACACGCCCCACACTATAAAAGGCCGCCAGCACGGCGGCCTAGTGTAGTGTGTTCCGGAGCAGGGATAGAGTAGCATAGGCAGGGACAGTGACTGGTATTTCTTTCTTGCTTAACCTGGATTCCTTTAGTTTAGGGAAAGAGAAGGATAGGTAGGGAGAGTGTCAGTGTGTTTTGTGCTTCTGCTATAGTGTGCTTAAAAAAAACATTTATTCTAGGGACAGAAAACTCTAGGTAGGGACAGTGTCAGTTTCTTTCACTCTGCAAGTCCTTGTTTCCAGGGACCTGTAAGGACAGTGAGTTAATTGTCCTTGTGCTATATTGTGCTTAAAAAAAACATTTATTCTAGGGACAGAAAACTCTAGGTAGGGACAGTGTCAGTTTCTTTCACTCTGCAAGTCCTTGTTTCCAGGGACCTGTAAGGACAGTGAGTTAATTGTCCTTGTGCTATATTGTGATTAAAAAAAACATTTATTCTAGGGACAGAAAACTCTAGGTAGGGACAGTGTCAGTTTCTTTCACTCTGCAAGTCCTTGTTTCCAGGGACCTGTAAGGACAGTGAGTTAATTTTCCTTGTGCTATATTGTGATTAAAAAAAACATTTTTTCTAGGGACAGAAAACTGTAGGTAGGGAGAGTGTTTTTTTTCTTTCACTCTGCAAGTCCTTGTTTCCAGGGACCTGTAAGGACAGTGAGTTAATTGTCCTTGTGCTATATTGTGCTTAAAAAAAACATTTATTCTAGGGACAGAAAACTCTAGGTAGGGACAGTGTCAGTTTCTTTCACTCTGCAAGTCCTTGTTTCCAGGGACCTGTAAGGACAGTGAGTTAATTTTCCTTGTGCTATATTGTGATTAAAAAAAACATTTATTCTAGGGACAGAAAACTCTAGGTAGGGACAGTGTCAGTTTCTTTCACTCTGCAAGTCCTTGTTTCCAGGGACCTGTAAGGACAGTGAGTTAATTTTCCTTGTGCTATATTGTGATTAAAAAAAACATTTTTTCTAGGGACAGAAAACTGTAGGTAGGGAGAGTGTTTTTTTTCTTTCACTCTGCAAGTCCTTGTTTCCAGGGACCTGTAAGGACAGTGAGTTAATTTTCCTTGTGCTATATTGTGCTTAAAAAAAACATTTTTTCTAGGGACAGAAAACTGTAGGTAGGGAGAGTGTTTTTTTTCTTTCACTCTGCAAGTCCTTGTTTCCAGGGACCTGTAAGGACAGTGAGTTAATTGTCCTTGTGCTATATTGTGCTTAAAAAAAACATTTATTCTAGGGACAGAAAACTCTAGGTAGGGACAGTGTCAGTTTCTTTCACTCTGCAAGTCCTTGTTTCCAGGGACCTGTAAGGACAGTGAGTTAATTTTCCTTGTGCTATATTGTGATTAAAAAAAACATTTATTCTAGGGACAGAAAACTCTAGGTAGGGACAGTGTCAGTTTCTTTCACTCTGCAAGTCCTTGTTTCCAGGGACCTGTAAGGACAGTGAGTTAATTTTCCTTGTGCTATATTGTGATTAAAAAAAACATTTTTTCTAGGGACAGAAAACTGTAGGTAGGGAGAGTGTTTTTTTTCTTTCACTCTGCAAGTCCTTGTTTCCAGGGACCTGTAAGGACAGTGAGTTAATTTTCCTTGTGCTATATTGTGCTTAAAAAAAACATTTTTTCTAGGGACAGAAAACTGTAGGTAGGGAGAGTGTTTTTTTTCTTTCACTCTGCAAGTCCTTGTTTCCAGGGACCTGTAAGGACAGTGAGTTAATTGTCCTTGTGCTATATTGTGCTTAAAAAAAACATTTATTCTAGGGACAGAAAACTCTAGGTAGGGACAGTGTCAGTTTCTTTCACTCTGCAAGTCCTTGTTTCCAGGGACCTGTAAGGACAGTGAGTTAATTTTCCTTGTGCTATATTGTGATTAAAAAAAACATTTTTTCTAGGGACAGAAAACTGTAGGTAGGGAGAGTGTTTTTTTTCTTTCACTCTGCAAGTCCTTGTTTCCAGGGACCTGTAAGGACAGTGAGTTAATTTTCCTTGTGCTATATTGTGATTAAAAAAAACATTTTTTCTAGGGACAGAAAACTGTAGGTAGGGAGAGTGTTTTTTTTCTTTCACTCTGCAAGTCCTTGTTTCCAGGGACCTGTAAGGACAGTGAGTTAATTGTCCTTGTGCTATATTGTGCTTAAAAAAAACATTTTTTCTAGGGACAGAAAACTCTAGGTAGGGAGAGTGTTTTTTTTTTTTCACTCTGCAAGTCCTTGTTTCCAGGGACCTGTAAGGACAGTGAGTTAATTGTCCTTGTGCTATATTGTGCTTAAAAAAAACATTTATTCTAGGGACAGAAAACTCTAGGTAGGGACAGTGTCAGTTTCTTTCACTCTGCAAGTCCTTGTTTCCAGGGACCTGTAAGGACAGTGAGTTAATTGTCCTTGTGCTATATTGTGCTTAAAAAAAACATTTATTCTAGGGACAGAAAACTCTAGGTAGGGACAGTGTCAGTTTCTTTCACTCTGCAAGTCCTTGTTTCCAGGGACCTGTAAGGACAGTGAGTTAATTTTCCTTGTGCTATATTGTGATTAAAAAAAACATTTATTCTAGGGACAGAAAACTCTAGGTAGGGACAGTGTCAGTTTCTTTCACTCTGCAAGTCCTTGTTTCCAGGGACCTGTAAGGACAGTGAGTTAATTTTCCTTGTGCTATATTGTGATTAAAAAAAACATTTTTTCTAGGGACAGAAAACTGTAGGTAGGGAGAGTGTTTTTTTTCTTTCACTCTGCAAGTCCTTGTTTCCAGGGACCTGTAAGGACAGTGAGTTAATTTTCCTTGTGCTATATTGTGCTTAAAAAAAACATTTTTTCTAGGGACAGAAAACTGTAGGTAGGGAGAGTGTTTTTTTTCTTTCACTCTGCAAGTCCTTGTTTCCAGGGACCTGTAAGGACAGTGAGTTAATTGTCCTTGTGCTATATTGTGCTTAAAAAAAACATTTATTCTAGGGACAGAAAACTCTAGGTAGGGACAGTGTCAGTTTCTTTCACTCTGCAAGTCCTTGTTTCCAGGGACCTGTAAGGACAGTGAGTTAATTTTCCTTGTGCTATATTGTGATTAAAAAAAACATTTATTCTAGGGACAGAAAACTCTAGGTAGGGACAGTGTCAGTTTCTTTCACTCTGCAAGTCCTTGTTTCCAGGGACCTGTAAGGACAGTGAGTTAATTTTCCTTGTGCTATATTGTGATTAAAAAAAACATTTTTTCTAGGGACAGAAAACTGTAGGTAGGGAGAGTGTTTTTTTTCTTTCACTCTGCAAGTCCTTGTTTCCAGGGACCTGTAAGGACAGTGAGTTAATTTTCCTTGTGCTATATTGTGCTTAAAAAAAACATTTTTTCTAGGGACAGAAAACTGTAGGTAGGGAGAGTGTTTTTTTTCTTTCACTCTGCAAGTCCTTGTTTCCAGGGACCTGTAAGGACAGTGAGTTAATTGTCCTTGTGCTATATTGTGCTTAAAAAAAACATTTATTCTAGGGACAGAAAACTCTAGGTAGGGACAGTGTCAGTTTCTTTCACTCTGCAAGTCCTTGTTTCCAGGGACCTGTAAGGACAGTGAGTTAATTTTCCTTGTGCTATATTGTGATTAAAAAAAACATTTTTTCTAGGGACAGAAAACTGTAGGTAGGGAGAGTGTTTTTTTTCTTTCACTCTGCAAGTCCTTGTTTCCAGGGACCTGTAAGGACAGTGAGTTAATTTTCCTTGTGCTATATTGTGCTTAAAAAAAACATTTTTTCTAGGGACAGAAAACTGTAGGTAGGGAGAGTGTTTTTTTTCTTTCACTCTGCAAGTCCTTGTTTCCAGGGACCTGTAAGGACAGTGAGTTAATTGTCCTTGTGCTATATTGTGCTTAAAAAAAACATTTTTTCTAGGGACAGAAAACTCTAGGTAGGGAGAGTGTTTTTTTTTTTTCACTCTGCAAGTCCTTGTTTCCAGGGACCTGTAAGGACAGTGAGTTAATTGTCCTTGTGCTATATTGTGCTTAAAAAAAACATTTATTCTAGGGACAGAAAACTCTAGGTAGGGACAGTGTCAGTTTCTTTCACTCTGCAAGTCCTTGTTTCCAGGGACCTGTAAGGACAGTGAGTTAATTTTCCTTGTGCTATATTGTGCTTAAAAAAAACATTTATTCTAGGGACAGAAAACTCTAGGTAGGGACAGTGTCAGTTTCTTTCACTCTGCAAGTCCTTGTTTCCAGGGACCTGTAAGGACAGTGAGTTAATTGTCCTTGTGCTATATTGTGCTTAAAAAAAACATTTATTCTAGGGACAGAAAACTCTAGGTAGGGACAGTGTCAGTTTCTTTCACTCTGCAAGTCCTTGTTTCCAGGGACCTGTAAGGACAGTGAGTTAATTTTCCTTGTGCTATATTGTGATTAAAAAAAACATTTTTTCTAGGGACAGAAAACTGTAGGTAGGGAGAGTGTTTTTTTTCTTTCACTCTGCAAGTCCTTGTTTCCAGGGACCTGTAAGGACAGTGAGTTAATTTTCCTTGTGCTATATTGTGATTAAAAAAAACATTTTTTCTAGGGACAGAAAACTGTAGGTAGGGAGAGTGTTTTTTTTCTTTCACTCTGCAAGTCCTTGTTTCCAGGGACCTGTAAGGACAGTGAGTTAATTGTCCTTGTGCTATATTGTGCTTAAAAAAAACATTTTTTCTAGGGACAGAAAACTCTAGGTAGGGAGAGTGTTTTTTTTTTTTCACTCTGCAAGTCCTTGTTTCCAGGGACCTGTAAGGACAGTGAGTTAATTGTCCTTGTGCTATATTGTGCTTAAAAAAAACATTTATTCTAGGGACAGAAAACTCTAGGTAGGGACAGTGTCAGTTTCTTTCACTCTGCAAGTCCTTGTTTCCAGGGACCTGTAAGGACAGTGAGTTAATTTTCCTTGTGCTATATTGTGCTTAAAAAAAACATTTATTCTAGGGACAGAAAACTCTAGGTAGGGACAGTGTCAGTTTCTTTCACTCTGCAAGTCCTTGTTTCCAGGGACCTGTAAGGACAGTGAGTTAATTGTCCTTGTGCTATATTGTGCTTAAAAAAAACATTTATTCTAGGGACAGAAAACTCTAGGTAGGGACAGTGTCAGTTTCTTTCACTCTGCAAGTCCTTGTTTCCAGGGACCTGTAAGGACAGTGAGTTAATTTTCCTTGTGCTATATTGTGATTAAAAAAAACATTTTTTCTAGGGACAGAAAACTGTAGGTAGGGAGAGTGTTTTTTTTCTTTCACTCTGCAAGTCCTTGTTTCCAGGGACCTGTAAGGACAGTGAGTTAATTTTCCTTGTGCTATATTGTGATTAAAAAAAACATTTTTTCTAGGGACAGAAAACTGTAGGTAGGGAGAGTGTTTTTTTTCTTTCACTCTGCAAGTCCTTGTTTCCAGGGACCTGTAAGGACAGTGAGTTAATTGTCCTTGTGCTATATTGTGCTTAAAAAAAACATTTTTTCTAGGGACAGAAAACTGTAGGTAGGGAGAGTGTTTTTTTTTTTTCACTCTGCAAGTCCTTGTTTCCAGGGACCTGTAAGGACAGTGAGTTAATTTTCCTTGTGCTATATTGTGCTTAAAAAAAACATTTATTCTAGGGACAGAAAACTCTAGGTAGGGACAGTGTCAGTTTCTTTCACTCTGCAAGTCCTTGTTTCCAGGGACCTGGAGAGACATTGAGTGAATTGTCCTTGTGCTATATTGTGATTAAAAAAAACATTTATTCTAGGGACAGAAAACTCTAGGTAGGGACAGTGTCAGTTTCTTTCACTGTGAAAGTCCTTGTTTCAAGGGACAGAGAAGGACACCTGAAGGTAGCCCTTATTGCTTTTTTCCCATCTCCCTGCAGGCCATCTATTAGAATGTCTGGAAGGCAAACAAGGAGAGGCAGACAGTCAGGAGGCAATAAAAGAGGGCAAGCAGGCTCTGTGTCTGGGGGCAACAGTGCTGGTCGTGGACGCGGTGCATTGTCATCAGCACATGGCCATGGGACACGCTTGTCCTTCTTTTCGGCAGCTGGACATGTTGAGCCACATCATGCCGAAGACTTGGTAGAGTGGATGACCAAGCCCTCCTCCTCCTCCTCATCCTCTCTCACCCAGGCTCAGGGTACTGGAAAAGCAGCTGCCAAAGCGTCGTCTTCCCTGGTATCAATGTCAGACAAATCATCAGTCACTCCTTCCCTAGACCCACCATGTCCTCCTCCTGAGGAGTCCCCCGAACTGTTTCAGCACAGTGTTGGGTACATGCTCCAGGAGGATGCCCAGCGTTTCGAAGGGTCTGATGATGAAACCCAGCTAGAGGAAGGCAGTAGCGTGAGAGCAGACAGAGGGGATGCTCAAGAAGGACACCAATCTGGCAGTCATGTTCCAGCAGCTGCAGCATACTGCCAGATTGGCTCCAGTGATGAGGAGGGAGGGGATGATGAGGTCAATGACTCCACGTGGGTGCCTAATAGGAGAGAGGAGGAGGAGGAGGATGAGGAGGAGGCACATCTCCAACGAGGCAGGATGCCCTTTGGTGGCCAGCGTAAGGGCAGTACACCGACGGAATCACACCGCAGAGCTCCGCCTGTGCAGGGCGCTGCCTCTGCCCGTCATTCAAAAAGTTCTTTGGTGTGGGCCTTTTTTGAGGCTAGTGCATCAGATCGCACAGCTGCTGTTTGCAACATATGTCTCAAGCGTATATCGCGTGGCCAAAACATCAGCCGCTTGGGTACCACATGCCTGACCAGACATATGTTGACCTGCCATGCAGCTCGTTGGCAAGCCTACCTCAAAGACCCACACCAAAGAACAAAGCGGACCTCTCCTTGCACCGCATCAGCTGGGATCTCCAACCCCACTATAACTTCAGTCCTCTCTGAAACATGCACTGAGAGGAATGAAGGTGTAGAATTAGGTGTGTCACAGCCAAGTACTTGCGCCCACTCTGCTAGCAGTACACCGACGTCCGATTCTAGCAGGCAAATTTCCCTGCCCCAGCTGCTGGACCGTCGAAAGAAGTTCACTCCCAGCCATCCACATGCCCAGCGGTTGAATGCTAGCTTGGCTAAATTGCTAGCGCTTCAACTGCTGCCTTTTCAGTTGGTAGACTCGGCCCCCTTCCGTGAGTTTGTGCAATGTGCGGTTCCTCAGTGGCAGGTTCCCAAACGCCACTTTTTCTCACGGAAGGCTATTCCGGCTCTCTACCGGCATGTGGAAGGCAATGTCTTGGCCTCGCTGGACAGGGCGGTCAGCGGTAAGGTGCATATTACCGCTGACTCATGGTCCAGCAGGCATGGACAGGGACGTTACCTTTCTTTCACGGCCCATTGGGTCACTCTTTTGGCAGCTGGGAAGGATTCAGGACAAGGTGCAGTAGTGTTGGAGGTTGTCCCACCGCCACGCCTCCAAAATGCTACTACTGGTTGTGACACACCTCTCTCCTCCACCCCCTCCTCTTCTTCTTCCTCCATGGCCTCTTCCTGTGGTTTGTCCTATGAACCAGCGGTGCTCCGTAGCCGTTCACGGGGCTACGCAAGTACGCAGGCAAAAAGATGCCATGCCGTGCTTGCGCTGGTGTGTTTGGGGGACAGAAGCCACACTGGGGCAGAGGTCCTGTCTGCTCTGCAGGGCCAGGCCGAGAGGTGGTTGACGCCACGCCAGCTTAAGCCAGGAATGGTGGTTTGCGACAATGGCACCAACCTCCTCTCCGCCCTCCGACAGGGACAACTGACCCATGTGCCCTGTGTGGCTCACGTCCTTAACCTGGTGGTGCAGCGCTTCTTGGGCAGGTACCCGGGCTTACAGGATGTCCTGAGGCAGGCCAGGAAAGTCTGTGTGCATTTCCGCAGATCTTATAATGCCAGTGCTCGCCTGGCTGAGCTGCAAAAGGAGTTGAACCTGCCCAAGAACCGCCTTATATGTGACATGCCCACCAGGTGGAACTCAACGTTGGCCATGCTGCAGCGGCTGCACACGCAGCAGAGGGCCATCAATGAGTACCTGTGCGACTACGGCACCAGGACAGGGTCAGGGGAGCTTGGTTTTTTTTCTCCACGCCAGTGGGGCATGATCAGGGATGCATGCACTGTCCTGGCACCATTTGAGGAGGCCACGAGGATGGTGAGCAGTGACAGTGCATGCATCAGTGACACTGTACCTCTTGTCCACCTGTTGGAGCACACGCTGCGTGGAATAATGGACAGGGCACTTGAGGCAGAACAGAGGCAGGAAGAGGAGGACTTCCTTGCCTCTCAAGGCCCCCTTTACCCAGACAGTGTTCCTTCTGTCCCACCCATCGCACAGGAAGAGGAGGAGGAGGAGGAGGAGGAGGAGGAGGAGGAGGATTGTGTCAGCATGGAGGTGGAGGCTGGCACTCAGCATCATCAGCAGCAGTCTTTTAGGGATGATTTACAGTCCCAAGAAACCAGTGGACTTGTACGTGGCTGGGAGGAGGTGGCTGCGGATCATGTCGTCCTTAGTGACCCAGAGGACTCCGGAGCGAATGCCTCAGCAAACCTACGCTGCATGGCCTCCCTGATCCTGCAAAGTCTGCGGAAGGATCCTCGTATTCTTCGGATCAAGGAGAGGGACCATTACTGGCTGGCCACTCTCCTTGATCCACGGTACAAGGGTAAGGTTGCGGACCTTATGTTACCGTCGCAGAGGGAGCAGAGGATGAGACAACTCCGGGAGGCCTTGCAGAAAGGTCTGTGCAACGCGTTCCCAGAGACTGGGAGGTTGCAAACTCCTGGTCCTGGACAACGAGTTGCTGAGGCTTCGGCCAGTCAAAGAAGGAGCGGTGGGGAAGGTGGCCGTCTGACCGATGCGTTCAGACAATTCTTTAGTCCGCAGCCCCAAAGTATGATCGGTTCCAGCAACCATCGCCAGCGTCTGATAAACATGGTGCAGGAATATCTAGGGGCAAGGTCAGACTTGGACACCTTCCCCACCGAAAATCCTCTGGCTTACTGGGTCTTGAGGATGGATCACTGGCCAGAGCTTGCACAGTATGCAATTGAGCTACTGGCCTGTCCTGCATCCAGCGTTCTTTCGGAACGCACATTCAGTGCTGCTGGAGGATTTGTCACGGATCACAGGGTGCGCCTGTCCACCGACTCGGTTGATCGACTGACTTTCATCAAGATGAACCAGTCTTGGATCACCACCAGCTACCACACACCTGATGCTGATATAACAGACTAATTGATTTTAAAATGTCACATCCCTTCAAGACTGATGCTGATGCTGAGTGCCTGTGCTGTTATGTTGACTGGCTATCCTCCTCCTCCGAGTCCTCAATGATACGATTGATGATGATAGCTTGGAAGATCATTTTTGTTTATGGGTGCCGCCACCAGTGCCTAACGCCCAATTTTTCAGCCCCTGTTTAACAGGGGCGTGTAATTACAATTTTTGAAGCAATACTTTGCAACAGGGCTCATTGCTGTGCTCCAAGTACAGTATCTGTGAGGAGTTGCAGTGTTGTGCCACCAGTGCCTAAGGCCCAATTTTTCAGCCCCTGTTTAACAGGGGCGTGTCATTACAATTTTTGAAGCAATACTTTGCAACAGGGCTCATTGCTGTGCTCCAAGTACAGTATCTGTGAAGGGTTGCAGTGTTGTGCCACCAGTGCCTAAGGCCCAATTTTTCAGCCCCTGTTCAACAGGGGCATGTAATTACAATTCTTGATCTAATAATTCACAGCAGGGCCCATTGCTGCACCCACCAAGAGTAACTGTCAGGGCTTACAGTGTTGTGGCACCAGCACCACCATCAAAGGCCCAATTTTTACTACCACTGTTCAACAATTATATGTAATTAAAATTCCTGATATAATAGTTGACAGCAGGGCGTTCCAGCACCAACCAAGAGTAACTGTGAGTGCTTACAGTGTTGTGCCAACACCAACAACTAAGGGGCCTATTTCTGCAGAGTATATACGGCAGGTCCCTACTTTCAAACATCCAACTTACAAACGACTCCTACTTGCAAACGCAAGAAGACAACAGGAAGTGAGAGGAAATCTACCACTAGGAAGGAAAATTCTCTCCTGTAAGAATAAATATGGGAGAAAGGTGTCTCCTCTGTACTGATGCTTTATCAGCAATCCTTGTTTCAAGAAAAACACCACATTTCAAAAACAGTTGTCATTAGGACGGAAAGTGAGGTGAAATGTTCTGAACAGGGGCACAGACAGCAAAACAAATGTTACAGGGGTGATAACCCTTACCTATGTTTTCCAAAAAGTATAAAAATAGATTTTTGGTCTGGAGCTACACTTCAACAATGTACCTGTTCAAAATTACAAACAGATTCTACATAAGAACAAACCTACAGTCCCTGTCTTGTATGCACCGCCTGTATACGGCTGTTCAGAGTATATAGGGCCTTTTTTATTTTATGTGCGGGGTTCCCCTTAATATCCATACAAGACCCAAAGGGGCTGGTAATGGGCTGGGGTAGGGGGGGGGTCATGGGGTAGCTATGCCATTTTTCTTAAAGATTTTCATCCATATTACCGGGACCAGACATTACATTAAAGCCGCAAGCAGTTTTAAATGGCTTTTTTTTCCTTTAGAAGTGTCATTTTGTGCAGGGACAGTTCTAAACACGGGAAACACGTGGCACTTCACAGGCATACTTTAGACACCCCCCAGGTACGATATTTAAAGGAATATTTGACTTTTTTTTTTTCACTTTATGCATCATTAAAATGACTGCTCCCGGAAAACGACCGTTTTTAAAACTTATTTTTGCATTGATACATGTCCCCTGGTGCAGAACCCGGGTTCCCAAACCCTTTTTAGGACAATAACATGCATAATAGTTGTTATAATTAGCACTTTAGAATTCGAACGTTCGCATCCATTGTATTTAATAGGGTTCTAATGTTCGTTCGAACTTTCGGTCCGTTCGCGGGTTCTGGTGCGAACCGAACCCGGGGGTGTTCGGCTCATCACTACTCAGGAGTAATCCAGGGGTTTAGAATGAAACAAAAGGGATAAGGACTTGTTAAACACCTTCCCTGGGTGGGTGGGTCCGGCTTACTTCAGGTGGCTAAACAAAAAGTGTATAAAACTTAAAGCCCTCTTACTAATGACCAAGGATGGCCTATATTATGTGTGAGGCCTCGTACACACGACCAAGTTTCTCGGCAAGAACCAGCAAGAAACTTGCTGGCAGAGATGTCTTGCCGAGAAATTCGTTCGTGTGTATGGTTTCTCGTCGAGAAAACCGACAAGTAACCTCGACGAGAAAATAGAGAACCTGCTCTCTATTTTCTCGTCGAGATTCTCGTCAGCCTGTTTCTCGACGAGAAAAGTGAGTATGTGTACACTTACCTGTCCGCCGGGAAGCCCGCACATGTCCGAAATGAATTTGACGCATGCGCGGTAGCTTCCTAGGCATAGATAGGGTATACCAAGATGGCGGCGACGGCATCGAATGTGACGAGCGCATGCTCGTCGTAGTCGATGACGTCACCGCGTACGCTCCATTCAAAGAACCGCGGGTTCTTTGAATCGAGCGTGTGTACACTCGGCCGGGACAATTTTCTTGTCCAAGAATCTCGTCGAAAAAAACGACAAGTTTTTTTCGACGAGAATCTCGGCCGTGTGTACGAGGCCTGAGAGTTAGTGCTTTAGAGTGCTAATGAAATAGCAACACCCTAATTAGTGTATATGATCCACAGGTGGTTCAGTAAGGTACCAAGTCACATAAGATCCATAAATAATATAATGAAATGAACAATAGTGCTACCAATTGCTCCAATAGTATGCCACTATAATAATATGTTGCATGTGATACCTATGTAAATAAAAATACTATAAAAACATATAACAGTATATATGTGTGCCAGTACATAAAGTCCAATTGCTAAGTGCAAAAACATATAAGTGGATGTTTAAATAGTGAACCCAGTTTCCAAAATAATCAGTGCCGACAAAACTTCCAAGAGCTTCATAGGTGCTCCCCCACATGGGTCCCCACTCACCAGCTCCTCGCACCCCTGCACCCCTTTCATTCTAAACCCCTGGATTACTCCTGAGGGGAGAGCAGCGCCACACCCCATAATTATTTACATACACTTTAGGATCCCTCTATAGCAGTGGTTCTCAACTCCTGTCCTCGGGACCCACAAACAGGCCAGATTTTAAGTATTACCTTGGTGAGATGCAGACTAGAATACTGCAATCCCTGAGCAGCAAATTATATCACCTGTGATGCATTTCAGTTATCTTGCAAACCTGGCCTGTTGGTGGGCCCTGAGGACTGGAGTTGAGAACCACTGCTCTATAGGATCTCACCAGGGGGGCTGCAGCTCTACATAACACACTCTCTCCTAAGCGCAGGAATATTCATATTTCTTTAGTAACAAGCAAATGCTACCTTTACCTTGTTACTAGGGTTCTTCCGTCCCTTAGGAATAACCCTATGGTTCCACTGGTTCCTGGTTGCAAAAGTTTGATATATACAATATTACAACAATCATTAATAAAGTACAAAAATAGCAATCCAGTTAGAAGGCCAATCACATTGCCTTACACGTCTGGCTGTAGAATCAGCTTTGCCCAGGGCAAATATCTTGTGTAGGAAAAAGACTTCATATACATTTTAATGAGAAATGTGGCATTGTCGCTTATACTGCATTTATCACCCAGTGACCTTTAAGACAATCTTCTAAAAACAGCACTTTCAGCAGGTGTCAGTTCTAACATTATTTCAATTCTCGTTATTGTAATTAATTAAATTATTTGTAAGCGTCTTTAAGCAGGATTAAAGAGCCAACATGTGATTGAAGCCAGAGTAAACTAATTTCTATTGTTCCTGCCTGGCTGGCTGGTATGGCATGAGCCTAATTAGAATTACAGGGACTATTCTTAATGCTATGAGTTCATCATTAGTATTCTAGTCCAGCAAATATCTGCTTTTTTAAAATGCACTTTCATTTGGATTTTTAATTCATTAGTGTTGCCTAAACCATCATTTATTCAATGCATCACATTTATCTCTTCAGCAGTTAAATGTTAAATAATTGTGCAAAAGGAAAGGTTCATTGCAGTCAAATGTTAATTTTTTTTATATAAAATGACTTGTGGGTATTCTTCTTCTGCATCTAAATGTCCTACTTGCTAAATTAAAATATATTAGTATATCCCTTCTCTTTAGAGAAGCCTATCCTGCCTCCAACTAACAACTGTTGTTTTACATTCTGCATCAGCTCATCCCCCATAGTAATTACCGTTTCTATCACTTGACCCTCCCTTTTATATTGTAACCTCTAACGAGTAGGACCCCCTGATTCCTCTTGCGTTGAATCGTATTGTAACTGTACTGTTTGCCCTCATGTTGTAAACAGGGCCGTCTTTAATATTGATTGGACCCTGGGCAAAACATTTCTTGGGCCCCCTTTTCCATGCAATTTCAATCTCCACTTTCTCTGAGACATACAATAAGTATCAGTTAGACTCAAAATCAGTTTACTGTATCAGATCAGGCAGCAATTGCAATTGGTTGCCAGAGGTTACAGCATATCATTACCTCTTACTGACTGGTGGCTAGAGGTTAGGGCACATGATTTCTGCTTGTTGATTGATTACTAGAGATTACTGTAAGTAATACTGCTCACTGATTGGTTGCTAGAGGTTACAGCACATCTCCTCACTGCCTGCACAAATCATGCCCCTTTACCTCCCCAGTGGGCAGCATTCAGTATAAGTGATGTGGATATGACCGCAGGGGGGCATGATATACATATGAATGCCGCCTTAATTTACATATCAAGGCCACTGGCCATCGCAATTTACATATGAATGCTGGTTATTTACATGGAAACACAGGGTCTGCAGGTGAATGACCTGTACACAACAAAAGGGCAGAGCTGGGCAGCATTAGTCACAGCACTTCACGCTGAGATATTGGGACACAGCACAGGACTAAAACATCAAGGGACAAGGGAATTTAAACCAGGATAGTTGACAAGTATGAGGCAGCTGCTTTGGGCCCCCACAACAATGACAGGGCCCTGCCTTAAAAACGGCCCTGGTTGTAAAGTGTTGCACAAATTGTTGGCGCTATATATAAATCCTGTGTAATAATAATTAGTTCTCGATTCTAGGAGCCATGTACAAAGAACTGCTCAGGACTGAGAAAAGGGTATTGCCAGTAAACCCTCTCCCCTCAACATTTAACTGTCCCTTAGGAGAAATAGAAAAATCATCTGACATCTATAGGTCAATAGGCACCACGTCCCTGATATTTAGAAAATACAGATAAGGAGGAAGTGGGACTTTGAAGGTGCATTCAAACACATGATTGATAAAAAATATAATTTTTATTTAATAGAAAAATTCCATTCACATATATTATAAAAAATATGATTTCAGTTACAGTAAGAAACAATGAAGTATTATACAGACAATTAATCTCTACGTTTGGCCAATAAACTGGCTTCTTCAGGAGTATTAATTATTGTCATGTATTACTAGAATGAAAAATACATACAGTAAGTATACAAAAATAGATAAACAGAAAAACACTAATATATTGCTCTACAAAATAATATTAAAATATTCCACAAGAAGCGATACAGAGACAATTTCTAAACCACCACACGAGCCTTCATTACCTGTACATTGTTGAAGAAATCAAAAGTCTAGCTGGTATTGAATCAGAGGAGTGTTCTCACAATGGAGTCTTGTAGTGAACCTTAGAGAAGGTGATAGCTCATACAGAGCACATAAATGAATAATGTGCTACTGAAAGCAATGGAAGGTGAATAGTCACCTGAAGGAAGGAAAAGGAATGATTAAATTGAGTTGGACCCATACTATGATGGAACTTAATATATAGAAATCCAATTTTATATAACAATACTTTAATCTAAAGATCATTTTGAGATTCCAAAAAGGAACAAAAGATCATTAAATCATGGTGGAAATGTCTGTAGGAAGATGAAATTATATTAGAGGAATTAGTCATATATCTAAAACAATGCTGTTATTCAAGGGATAAAAGAAAACAAATACCTGAATCATCCACTTTAAAGCCTACTTGCAAAAAGGAGGATGAAAATTCAGAGCTAGGAGGGTGCCGGTCAGTGTCTATAAGACCAACAATCCATCTATCAAAAATAAATAAAATATATATGCAAGTCAAAAAATGCTATTAAAGCATTCCATAATTAGAATGGGTAGTAAAAAGGACATAATTCCTCTATAAATACCTGAGACATATGATCTTTGAACATATAACCTTCCTCGGATAGCGGCAGCTATACCACCTATGCAAACCACCAAAGCTTAAATAGTCACCATCTCCCTCGCCTATAATTATAGGCGGGGCGGGCATATCAGTTCCACCTAGCAGGGAACCAATCCAAGGTATTATTAAAGAATATGTTTATTGGCGAAACGTCGAGATTAATTGTCTGTATAATACTTCATTGTTTCTTACTGTAACTGAAATCATATTTTTTATAATATATGTGAATGGATTTTTTCTATTAAATAAAAATTATATTTTTTATCAATCATGTGTTTGAATGCACCTTCAAAGTCCCACTTCTTCCTTATCTGTATTTAACTGTCCCTTACTTTAACAATAATGATTGTGTGCATAACACAGTGTTAATGCATGTTTCTGCACAGTGTTTGCTGTTTTGCCTTCATTTTTATTTATTTTTTACTTCTATGTACCGTATTTATCGGCGTATAACACGCACAGGCGTATAACACACACCCCAAGTTTAGGAGGGAATTTTAAGGGAAAAAACTTTTAGGAGGGAAATTCAAGGAAAAAAAACTTACATTTAAATGCAGCATGCAGCCTTGCCCAGTGTCCATCTGCAGCCTTGCCCAGTGTCCATCTGTCCATCTGCAGCCGTGCCCAGTGTCCATCTGTCCATCTGCAGCCTTGCCCAGTGTCCATCTGTCCATCTGCAGCCGTGCCCAGTGTCCATCTGTAGCCTTGCCCAGTGTCCATCTGTCCATCTGCAGCCGTGCCCAGTGTCCATCTGTCCATCTGCAGCCGTGCCCAGTGTTCATCTGTCCATCTGCAGCCTTGCCCAGTGCCTTTGCGATCGTGTCAGTCCCGGCGGTTTTTAAAATTTGGCGCCGATTTCTGTGGAGAGGAGCGAGCGGGGCCGAGTGTACTTCGGCTGGACTCGGCTCCTCTCGCAGTTCCGCCCATCTCCACTGACTGCGCCGCTGACGGAGAAAGCCGAGTGTACTTCGCCTAGACTCGTGTCTGCTCACAGTCACAGGCAGGACTGCGAGAGGAGCCGAGACTAGGCGAAGTACACTCGGCTTTCTCTATGTCAGCGGCGCAGTCAGAGATGGGCGGGACTGCGAGAGGAGCCGAGTAAAGCCGATTGTACTTCGGCTTCGGCTCCGCTCGCTCCTCTCGCTCGTTTTCAGCAGGGGAATTCGACGGAGTATCGGCGTATAACACGCACCCACGATTTTCCCCTGATTTTAAGGGGAAAAAAATGTGTGTTATACGCCGATAAATACGGTAATTCTTTGTCCTGCAATGCATTGCAGTGCATTCGTTTCATCAGAATGCACTGTGCAAAAATGCAACTTGTCTTGTGTAGCCATGCTACAACAACATGGTGAAGGAGACATTGCTGTTTATTTGCCTTTCTTCCTCTACTGTGATGTTAATGTTATGCTGAACCATCATCCTACAGGGGGAGAACTAAAGCCTAGCAAGCCCATAGACCTCTATGCAGAGCGCTAAGAATGTTGGGAGTTGCAGTTTGAGATGGCAGCTATAGAATGGTTACTCTACAGATCCCAATATGCACTGTGCAGTAGGAGGGGTGGAGAGAGTATTTTTATTATACCACCCAGGAAAGTTCTTTCTCTTAGCACTGAGGGAGTTAGAGAGACAGCACCTCTTTTTGGATATTCATCTGCCAGCTGCAGACCAAAACAGTGGAAATCCGAGCCTGAGACTGGGAGTGAGGACAAACTGGGGCAGTGCAGCACCACCCACATTGCAACACCTACACCTCTTTAGCAGGGAGAAGGGAGCATCCACTCACCCTCTGCTTCCCACTGCTAATCACCAGAGGCTTTCAAGGAGAGTCCTTGCCGGTCTACAGCGAGAGGTCACTGCAGAATCCTGTGGACTGGTGAGAGGGCTATTGGCCCATTGCTGATACTGCTAACAAGAACTGAGCCACTGAGAGCAGCACAACAAGTGTACCCATACTGCACCCTATACCGCACTTATTACAAACCTAGACTGCGCATATACCAATCCTATATTGCATTATACCGAACCTTGAACCTGTGCCGAGATTATACTGTACCTAAACTATACCTATACTGCATTCAGGTTGAAGTGATACTAAAAAAAAGAAGTGTTAATTGCCATAATTCATTCATATAAATATTATATATCACGCCACTGCATTTTTTTTTCAAATCCTCTCATTACCTATGTTTGGCAGAGCTATTGTGTGGTCACATTATCTTTGGCTGTTCTTTGGCATCTACAAGGAAAGATCTTTGGGAGAGGCTTCTATTACTTTGATGTGTTCTCTCTACAGTGCGAGTCTGTGTCTGGAAAGCCCTGATTGGTGCTGTGCCAGTCACATGACTAGAAAAAAACAGCTCTTTTTTAAATTTCATATCTTTGATAAACCATTTTCCATTTTCCAACAGTACATTCAATCCCCCCTTCCCCTCCCCCCACAATCTCCCATACAAATTTTCTTTATAAAAACATAATGTCATTTTAAACCCAGTACAAAAATCCCCTGCCCTGCTACCTCAATCCACTCCCTCCTTTCTCCATCCCCCATCCTTCCCCTAATTGACCTATGCCCCACACTCTCACACATCCCTTCCTTGCACCCTCCAGATCATCCATTCCCCTCTTTCGACATCTTTACTTATATTTAATTACGCTTTTTTCTCCTGCCACAGTTTCCAAATCTTATCAAATTTTTTTAAGGCTTCGTGTCTAATGTAAGTAGTCCTTTCCTTTAATATTGTTATGTTCATGTTTTGCTCCCAGTCTTTGCTAGAGGGTGGGGAAGCTGATTGCCATCTCTGTGCAATCAGCCTCCTTGCTTGAAATAAGCATCTTGTTATTGCTAACTGAGTATTGACATTTAACCCCTCACCCTCTGCCCAGCCCAATACACATTGTAAGGGTTCCAGCTCTATATGAACCTCGAAAGTTTGCTCAATGGTTCTCACTACCTCCCTCCATTACCGGAATAGCCTCCGGCATCGCCAGAACATGTGGATCATATCCCCTTCTAATCTTCCACCTCTGGGACAGCTGGCATCTATTCTACGGCCAAAACGAAAAAGTTTGTACGGAGTATAGTATGCTCTGTTTAACAAAAACAGATGAGACATCCTCTGAGAGGGAGATAGTGAGACCGACGGAGCAAGTTACACCATTCTTTCCCACTGTTCATTAGATAAATTACCAATGTCTCTTTCCCACTTCCTCTTATGTACCTGACCCTGAGTTCCCCTTAGGCTCCCCTTATGTAGGCTTGGGTAGATTTTTGATATTAAGCCCTTAGATGTTTTAGTGTTGATAATTTCTTTTAAAAGGGGGATCTTACTCCAGGTCATTACTATTCCTTTATACTGTTTTGCTAAGGCATGTATAATCTGTAAAAATTTATAAAAGGATTTATTTGAAAGTTTATATTGATCTTTTAATGTCTGAAAAGTTTTTAGTATGCCGTCTTGATACAGCGGGAAATATATTTTACACCCTGTCTTTCCCATTCCTTAACTGTTCCCATCTTCTGTATCTCCCTTAGGTTGTCATTCTCCCATAAGGGGGTGTACTCAGTGTAATAGAATGTATAAATAATCAACTCCATTTTAAGTAGAAATGAACTTTGACATACTTAGATTAACTGACAGTTTGCATAGAGTCACACCCTGCTACTGATAGTCATTGTGGTTAAGCCTATTCATGGAGTTGCCTGATTGTATAAGAAAAGTCCCTTGCTAAACTAAATATAGCAGTTTAATACATGATACGAATATACTGAGTTTGTATAATTTTTAGAAACGTATGTGTTAAGACATAGCCCCTCCTATCTCTCTTTTGCATATAAGCCACTCTAACACTGAATAAAAACCAGAGATATAATGAACACATAAGTCTGTTTCCCTGTGTCATTTGTCTCTCTGGATCCGTGGGTCATTGAAGCTCTTCTTTCATTACCTGAAGTACACCTGGGTGGCCGTATTACCTGCTTCAGATGGTGGCAGCGGTGGGGATGAAAAAAATCACCTTTGGTAAGAAGAATCTTTTTGTCTTTTAGACAGACTGTTTTCTCTTACCTTAGCTCTGATTTAAATTTCATCTCAAACTAAATTTATGTAGAAGAGGGATACGAACCACGCCTTGGTGTATAGGGGATTTTTTTGGGAAAATCCACCCTTGAAAGTACCTTTGAGAAGGTCCTAATTAATTAGAAGCGTTTTGGGAATGCTGTAAAGTACCTTTGAGAAGGTCCTAATTAATTAGAAGCGTTTTGGGAACGCTGTAAAGTACCTCTCAGAAGGTCCTAATTAGAAGCGTTTTGGGAACGCTGTAGAAAAGTGTACACGACAGTCCTTTTGGCAAGGAGCTGAAATGGTTAATGAGGATTATATTTCGGTGACCCAACCTACTTTCGCTTTTCTTTCTGTCGCATAGAAGTAATAATAATATTTGTTGTGTAGATACTGAGACAGTCAAAGTGGTCTACAGTCCAAATATCGTGAGAATGGTAAGTACTTTTGTATGTACAGGGGGTCCCCGGGTTACAAACAAGATAGGGACTGTAGGTTTGTTCTTAAGTTGAATTTGTTTGTAAGTCGGAACAGGTAAATTTTTTAGGGGTAGCTTCATAGGGAAGGGTTACACCCCTGTAACATTTGTTATCTGTCTGTACACCTGTTCAGAAGATTTCGCCTCACTTTCCATCCCAATGACAAATGGATTTTGAAATTTTTTGGTTGTTAGGGAAACATGGACTGGTGATAAAGCTCCAGTGGAGGCATCTTTTTCCCATAAAAAATGCTTACAGGAGAGAATTTCCCTTCCTAGGGGTAGATTTCCTCTCACTTCCTGTTGTCTCCCTCCGCTTGTAAGTAGGAGTCGTTTTTAAGTCGGATGTTTGTAAGTAGGGGACCGCCTGTATGTTTATAAATGTTGTCGCTGTGGTGCAGATGGGACAAAGGGGTTTTAGCTATACTATACAAGCCAAGATTTTAACCTCCCTGGCGGTATGATTCTGTCAGATTTTAGGTGCTGAAAGCGGTACCATTATTCTGCATGGAAATTTGGCGTTTTATATTGCAGGCCTGTAATTCTTAGGAATAACTCACCTAAATCTGTCCAAACCAGAGTCTAGTAGACATCCCGGGTATGATAAAATGCAAAAAACTAAATTATACATTATAATAAAATAAATAACTATAAAATAATTATAACAAATAATATAATAATAATAATAAAAGTGTTTTTCAGTGTTTGATGACAAATTTCCCCACAAATCGCTATCGCTTAATTCTGCGAGTGATTCTAATTTAATGTCGCTGTTTTTTAGCTGGTCTAAAACCACTTTTGACATAAAGGGACACTTTTTGGTTGCTATGGACAATCTCCAGTTTCTAGGCAGAAAGAAAAGTTTTTATTATATAAAAGTGCATGCAGGACACTGGGCAGACCACTAGGGACAATAGGGGTGTGTAATTATTACATACAGTACTGTAATCTGTAAGATTACAGTGTACTGTATGTATACTGTGTTTTAACTTTTTTGAATTTGGCGCCGATCTCCGTCCCCGTGCGTCGTAACATCGCAGGGAACGGAGCTCGGCGGCACTCGGAAGTGTGTGAATCGAGCGAGGAGACACGGCTCGATCACACAGCGGGGAGGCATCGCAGGATCCAGGGGATAAGGTAAGTAACTCTGCCTGGATCACTGCGATGCAGCCCGAGTCTGGCTCGGGGTTACCGCTTTTGGTGCTGAAATTTAACCCCAAGCCAGACTCGGGAATACCGCTAGGAAGGTTAAGAAGGGAAAGTTGTTGTTAGTATAGGGAATTCTCTTCCATCTGCTCAGAGAAAAATGCTTACATTTGTTTGTTTGTTGTTGTCTTGGAATTCCAATTTAAAGTATAAGTTGTTTTTTCTTCTGAATACAAACGGATTGTTGAGTAATTGATATATGTCCTTTGATCCTGCCAAGTAGGAGAGCGTTGCTAAAGTGGACAGGTGAGAGGGACAGAGTAGGGTACTCATCTGTGTGTGGTGCTTTATTTGAGTGATTCCTTCTATCCAAAGTATTGTTTAGCACAATACACAGAGGTATATGTCCGCTTGCATAAATCTGCTATTTCAATTCAAGTGAAAGAGGGGATCAAACAACCGACCACACCTTCGTCAACGCTTTTTGCGCAAAGCATACTGCTATATTTGCATTCCATATGCAGCGAGTCCGAGAGACTTGCTGAGGTGGAGATTGAATTTTAAAGAAGGATTTAATTCAGAAAAGTTATCTATATAGATTAAAAAAACACATGTTTATTGTTAAAATGTTGCAACTATTGTCAGTCTATTCATGAAATGTGTTGGGCACATATTCCCATGTCCAATGCATAGTTAATTTGAAACATTAAAAGGGGAATGTGACGTCACTGATAAATTACATGTATGCGCTGGTACCAAATGTTTTTTTTGAGGAATCTGATCAGATACAATTTTTTTTAGTAGCAATTCAACTTATACATGGGGTATTTTGATTATTTCAGTTAGGTTCTGTTTCCACTATTGCAACCCCAGATTTGTGTGATTTGCAGTGCGACTTTGCAATGCGATTTTTGATGCAATGTCATGCGAAAGTGTGAGAAAAAGTCGCACCGAAGTAGGAACAAAATAGTGCAAGAACCTTTTTGCGTCGCTGCGACTTGAGTCGCACGAATTAAAACAAGGACCATTGAATTACATGGGTTTTGACTTGTCATGCGACTTTGCATGTGTCAAGTCGCACAGCAACTCACAGTAGTGGAAACAAAGCCTTAGAGCCTTGGAGTCTGACTTTGGGGACTGTTTTAATTGTGTAATTGCCTATCCTTATGTTATTGAAGTTAAAAAGTGTTGTTTTCTTTTCGATATCGACAAATATAGTTTTGTTGTTGTTGAGAAAAAGAATAAAAAAGAAAAGGGGAACTTTTGCATTGTATAAGGACATTGCCTGTTACAAGACAAGGGAATGGTTATTTGTGCAAATGGTTTTAATTGTGTTTAGGCTGTATGAACAATGATTGGGGATTTTAAAATGTTTGATTTTCTTTTTTTTGGTTAAATACAAGTTTAGGGCTGCGTTCATACATATGCAGTGCGAGTTTGAGCTCTGTTTTCACAGCTAATTGACAAAGTAATTGTTCAGCACTTCATGTCAGTTTTGATTAGTATCAGGTCAGTATTGCATATCAGGTCAGGATTTTATACTGTTCACAACTGAATGACATGTGCGATTCAGAAGCATTCCCATAGAAGTCAATAGCCCTGAATTCGCACGTAAGCCGGACCGCACTGCCTAGAAAACGCACACCTTTTTGGGCAGTGCGGAGTGCGAATGCACCGCAGGTGTGTGAGCCAGCCTCATCCAAGGAAGTTATGTATTCCAGGCGCTACGCCAGAGGAATTGTGGTTGGTAAAGAAAAAGGAAGTAACTTATGGTTTGTGTAATCCTATGTAGCGGGTACTTGAATTTCGGGGAAGCATCTGGGTGGTAGTGTAACCCAGATGTCTTGATTGTTAGGAAATTCAAGGTTCCCTTTGTGAATCTTGGAGGACTCTGGTGGTGTAAAGTTCCCGCCAGCCTATAGGTGGCATTGTTGCCTTGGACCGGGGTTGGGCTCACACCACAAGACTGTGCCTTTTTGTCCTCCCCTGGAGCTGGTACAGTGGGGCGGGGAACCTGCTGTAGTGCGAAGGGAGAGGTCATAAAAGGGGCGGACGCCCTGATCAGGGGGGTTAGAGTCCGGAGCCAGAAGATGCGGCCGCACCCAGGCACCTTCAGCCTGGGTGCTGGCGTTCCGGTGTTCCAGGCCTAGGTGCCCTTGACCTAGCCGGAGCAGAGATGGAGTCCATCTCAGGCACCTTTAGCCTAGGGTGAGGTACTATGGTGGATGCCTGGGGCTCAGTACCTTCGACTGAGTTCCGCGAGGGTGGAGGAATCCGAGGGGGCCCTAACTTTTTGGGTGCCCGTGTCTGAGTCCGTGAGGGCTGGTGTGCATTAACTTCTCTGAAGAGTCTGGCGCAGCATCGCTGGTGACGGAGAGGCCTCTATTTCTCCCTTGGACGGATGTCTTTCCCTGACAGGGGCAGAGCGAGCGAAGGTAGTTCACGTTCTACATCACCTAGTCAGTGGCAGTGACTATTCACCACTGGTGACAGCACAGTGGTCGGCAGTAGAAGGTAAAGGATTGTGCCTCGATCTGCCCCCATTTTCCAAAGTAAGAAACTGTTTTATTGCTTGGCAAGAAGAATAAAACTGAGTTGGACCTATTCACTGTGTGGAACTCTGGTTACTAGGAGCAAAGGAGTCAGGGACGAAGTACTGGACTTGACTCTAGGACACCTACACAAGACCCAATTTGCTGGCTTTCACCTCTTAGCTATGGAGGACATGGGCCGTGGTGTATCTCATCTCTCTCTCCCAGGTACCCCTAGACAACAGCCGCATTAACCGATAAAGAGAGAGAGAGGGGTGAGTCTGCTACACCTATGCACTAGGGAAAAATATGAGAGATATGAAAAAAAAATGTAATGGTAAAAAGGTGTTTAAAAGCTGTTCAAAGGGCAAATATGGAAAACATTTCTAAATGAAGAATGAATGGAGTGGCCAAATGGATGTGAATAAAAGGAGAAAGTGGTTGTATTGTGTTTAACGAATGCACAAGGTATTATTTGATTAGTAGAGTATCTTAAGTGTTTGTTTAAAATGTACACAAAGTGTTGTCTCATATTGTGTTTTCTTGTTTAGTAAGTAGAAGTTATTAGGCCCATGTTCCTGATAATATATATTTCCCTAAAAGTTTGGGTTAAGTAACCAGGATATACGAAATACATTTCTGCATCTATTGAGTCCATGAGGTACTAAAATATGATGGGAAAGTTTGTTTGAATAACAGTCAAGCCCTGTACACACGATCGGATAACCTATGGATTTTCGTCCGATGGATTTGACCATCGGAAATCCGATGAAACTGTTTTTCATCAGTCTTGGCCACACACCATCAGTCAAAAAACCGACGGCAAGAAAACGACGGCATGTACAACACGTACGAGCCGCTATAAAAGGGCCTAACAAATCTAATGGCGCCACCCCTTGGGCTGCTTTTGCTGATTTTGTGTTACCGCGTGTTAGTAAAAGTTTGGTGAGAGCTGATTCGCGCTTTTCAATCTCCGTGCTTTGCAGATCGTTTCCTGGTGTTCAGTTTGTGCTTGTGGGTTCGTATTTGTTATTCAGTGCGTGCAGTCAGGTCGTTACTGCCTTGCAGTGCCTTCTTGGCCGTTCGTTTACTGTTTTTCAGGTCGTTCTTCTCAGGCCTTGCTGTTCCACGGTGCGTTCTGTTTGAGTTCGTTCTGACCAGCCGACCGGTTTAACCTCCCTGGCGGTATGATTCTTTCTGGAATTATGTACCAAAAGCGGTACAATTATTTTGCATGAAAATTTGGTGTTATGTATTATAGGCCTGCGATTCTTAGTAATTACTTACTTAAACCTAAGCAAACCAGAGTCTAGTAAACATCCCGGGTATGATAAATATGAAACACAAAATTATAAATTATAATATAATAAATAACTATAAATAATTATAAAAAATAGTAATCTAATTATAATAAAAATTATTCAATAATGTAATCAAATCAAAAACACTGAAATTTGCTCAGTTGCAGAATTGTCGCTGTCATTAGATTTAGTGTTTGATGACGAATTTCCCCACAAATCGCTATCGCTCAATTCTGCGAGTGATTCTAATTTATTATCGCTGCTTTCTAGTTGGTCTAAAACCACTTTTGACATAAAGGGACACTTTTTAGTTGCTATGGACAATCCCCAGTTTACAGGCAGAAAGAACGATTTTTATTATATAAAAGTGCATGCAGGACACTGGGCAGACCACTAGGGACCAAGGGGGTGTGTAATTATTACATACAGTACTGTAATCTGTAAGATTACAGTATACTGTATGTATACTATGTGTTTACCTTTTTGAATTTGCTGCCCAGTTCCGCTCCCATGCGCCGCTGCGGCTCGCAGGGAACGGAACTAGGAAGTCAGATGGGGTCGAAAGTGCCGACACTCGCCGGAGATCTCGCTGGCGATCACAGCAGAGGACATCATCGCTGGATCGCCAGGAGAAGGTAAGGAAACTCCGCTACGAGCTCTGCAATGTCTACCCCGAGCGTGACTCGGGGTTACCGATCCTAGCATAAAAAAACAACCCCGAGTCACGCTCGGGATTACCGCTAGGGAGGTTAAAACCATGTTTGAAGTGCGTTCTCGTTCTCGAGCTCGTTCTGGCTTTGGACTTGGTGTTGCAGTTAACACTGTAACCCGAGTTCAGTCTGTGAACAGGGTGAGGAGGAGTTCATGGACTAAGAATTGGTTGCTCCAGCGGGACCAATTCTCTCATATGCCTCTGCTGCGGGAAATCCATGAGAATAATCCTGATGATTTCAGGAATTATCTCAGGATGACGGACCCCGTTTTTCACCGTCTGTTGGATTTGCTGTCCCCCTATATCACGAGGCAGGACACTGTGATGCGCCAGGCCATCACTGCCGAGCAGAGGCTTATTGCCACGTTGAGATACCTGGCGACTGGGAGAAGCTTGCAGGACCTCAAGTTCTTAACAGGCATCTCCCCCCAGGCTCTCGGGATCATTATACCTGAAGCATGTTCGGCCATTATTCAGGTCCTGCAGACGGACTATATGAAGGTAATTTTGCACCTTTCACATCACATTATATGTTTGTATTGTTTGATAATGTTCTAAATTTTTAGCCTCCTAACCCAAATTTGCCTGTTTGTAATATCCTGGTAATGTCCCCATTTTCACCATGCATGTTTTTACCTGTAAAGGCCTTTTTTGGGCCCTACATGCCTATTTCCCTTCACTAACCTCTCCAGCATGCTTTCCTGGGCCCAAACCCAGCTAGCCTTCTATTTTCCTTTTACATTTTTTGGGGTCAGTGCCCTCGTATTTTGACAACCCTCCCTCCCCCCCCTAAAAATGTAAAAATAGTTTTAGTTCTCAATCAAGATCAGCAGAGTGGTAGAGCCTTTATTTGGATCCCCCACAATCACCTCAAGCCCCCCCCCCTTAGATTATTTTAGAATGTCCACTCAGCGGGGGTGAGGCATCTGCTAAGTGGGCCTTTGTTTATTGGTAGGAAATACTCCCTTAAATAATAATGTTAGAATGATGTTGGCCAACAATGTTTTTGTGTGTAATCTGCTTGCACTGTAAGCATAAACCGTACCAATGTCTTCTTTTTGTTTGACTTCACAGTTCCCTAGCACACCACAGGAATAGCTGACTGTGGCAGATCAATTTGCCCAGCGGTGGGACTTCCCCAACTGCGGAGGGGCAATTGATGGGAAGCACGTCCACATAGTGCCGCCACCCCGTTTGGGGTCATACTATTTTACTTATAAAGGTTTTAATAGCATAGTGTTAATGGCGGTGGTGTCGGCACGGTACGAGTTCCTGTATGTGGACGTGGGGAGGAACGGCCAGATATCCGATGGTGGAGTATTCGCAGAGACGGAGTTCGCTCACCGTCTGCAGGCTGGGGGTCTTGCACTACCTCCAGATGCAGAGAACGTGGAAGGGCTACCGTTCGTTTTCATCGCGGATGAAGCTTTTGGACTTGGACCACACCTCATGCGGCCGTTTCCCCAACGCACCCTCACCTCGGAGAGGAGGGTTTTTAATTACCGGCTGGCCAGAGCCCGGAGAGTTGTGGAGAATGCCTTCGGGATAATGGCCAGCCGGTTCCGCCTGTTTCAGACAGCTATACATTTGGCGGAATATAAACTAAACAACATTGTGTACTGCTGCTGCATATTGCACAACTTTCTAAGACAATTCTCTTCTACCTATGTGTCATCAGTTGGGCCTGAGGCCGGTCCATCCGAAATTACCATTCTGACCGGCCTCAACACTGCCCGTACTGGCTTGGCCCCCCAAAGTGCCCGTGAAGTACGTCAGAAATACGTAGAGTACTTCACGGGTAGGGGGGCCATCACAATGCCAGACCACATCTGACCTTTTATACCATTTTTAAAATAAAATAAAAATTATATTTACTACAAACTTGTGTTGTCATTCTTGTATTTTGGGTTTATGTGTCTCCCAGGTTCTAGTAGTGCCAAGTGTATTTGTCCTTAGTAAATAGCCTCAATTCTCACAGGTAAAAACCTTGTTTTTGCATCTTCAGAACTGCTATTGAGCATAGAAAGAACAAGCCACACCTTTTTTAGACTTCCCGAATGTTTTTATTTTTAGCACCACATTTTTTGGTGGTTTTCGATATTAAGCCTTTTTTTTTTTTTGGCCGGCTTTTTTTGCAGAAACCTGCATGGGTCAAAATCCCCAAATATTTTTGGGAAAAAGTAAAAAAATAACACAGTGAAAAAGACAAACATGAGATGGGGTAATGTCACCCCTGATCCATCCCAAATGTGAAGAACCACACTTTCTTTTTGGGGCTCAAATGGGTATCTTCAACATGATCCCATGGCTAAGGTAAACATGTGCTATCTGCCATCATGGGGGATCAATGGACGTGCTTTGGGGGTGAAAACCCTTCCTATCACCTACTTGAATAGGGAGGAAGAGGTTGCAGCCCCAAAACAGGGACATAGATATCCTGTGAAGGCAGATAGCACATGTTGAGTCACTGTGTGCATCTTCACATTTGGGCTGGTGGAAATCACATTGCAAATTTGTGACGCATAACAAAACACAAAAACAGGGGGGGGTTCACAATATTCTCCCCAAAATATCTATAATGTTTTTATTTTTTTGCTCAATCACATTCATTCTCTTTCTCATAATGTCCATTTCGCTACTGCATCCCATGATTTCCTGAATGATTATTTTGGCGCTGGCACTCGAGAATGGAGGATTTGGACTTCCTGACACACCCCCACGTTCAGTCCCTAAAAAAAAAAAATTTGAACTATGCAGGCCTACATCTGTATTTACCTTGAAGTTGTGGTGACAGACACTGACCTGTTGTGCTGATAAGCTCCACCTCTCCTTCCTCCACCTCCCATTCCTTCACCTCCGCTTCCTCCACCTCCGCTTCCTGAACATGCTGATCTTGGTCTGCTTTGTGATCTTCGGGGAGTTTCTGTGGTGTTTGGTTCCTCGTCTCCTGAGCATGGTGTCCTCCCAGTCTCCTCTCCCCTATGGGAATGTCAAAAATAATGTATCCTTTAGCACACAGACATTTTAGGCCTGAAAATGGATTCATTGTTTTGAAGTGGGGTACAATTGATATTTGGCCCTGAGTTCCAAGATGAACATATGAGATCTTGCGAACTCTACAAAGCAACATGTTATTTTTGAGGACACTCACAAATACACTTGGATAACCACCAAGGTATCCACTGGACCACCTGTGTGTGACACCGTTTATAAATGTGGTCATGTGGCCCAGACTATAGTATCTTGATCCAGAAAAAAAAGCTGAGTACACAACTGCTGGAGTGTCATCTCCTTTACCCAGAATACAGTTTAGCCTTTCATTCACATTCTAGTTTTACTTACAACACATCATCTAGCCAACAATGTGTAGATAAACATTGTTTAAGTAAAATGAGGCATGCCCACATGTAGTTTACGTGGATATGTGCTAAACATGTTTGGGGGAAGAGCAGCAATTTTTTTTTACCACACATTTACCAAATAAGTGGACTCTCAACTTAACATAAAAGTTGACATTTTAAAATGTGAAACCAGTCAAGCCAAGCACATGGTGCAAAACATGGAAGAATACATATTACAATGTGAAAGAACACAGTAAAAAAAAACTTACTTTTTTCTATGCTTTTTAGAAGCTTCCTATACTGCTCCGGCTCCCTCAGCTTTAGGTCAGACCACCTTTTACGGAGTTGTTCCTTGGATCTCCTGACCCCATATTTTTTATAGAGAGTCTTCGCCACTTTGTCCATAATTTGTGACTTCCGGAGATTAGGAGTGTCGTATGGGCCATGCTTGCCGTCGTAATCCTTCCTCCGCAGAATGTCCACCATCTCCGCCATCTCAGCAAAAGACATATTAGTCGCCTTGTATCTTTTTTTACTGGATCGGGACGTTTCCGCCTCCGGGCTTTCCTCGTCTGTAATTTCTACTAAAGAAGCCACCTGTGTCTGCGACATGTCGCCATCTCACACTGTGCGCCGATCGTTAAGGGGCGGGGAAATGCAGAAAAAGTCCGTCATGGGCGGGCGACGAGGGCGGAGTTACGCGCATGCGCAGGGTATAAAAAGGGGAAAGAAGTTATTAGGGATGCGCGGAGTAAGGACGACCGGAAGTGAACAAACGAACTCAACTAAGGTAAGAAGGGAACTCGGGCCTGCAGTGGCCTATTATGGTTCATGATTGTAAAGGCCAATATTGTGATAAGTTGAGGAGAATCAAATCTGATCTGTCTTTTTTTTTCCTTGTTTTTTTACTTGCTGATCACAAAAGATGCATAAACTACGTGAGCCGGAGGTGATGCTGATTTTTATAGACAAATATAAGGAACAGCGCAACCTGTGGGAACTGAAACACCCAGCGTACCACAAGAGTGATGTACATCGGGCAACTATTTGCAAATTAGCAGAGGATATGAAGCCATGGATCCCAGATGCAGACTACACTATGATCAATAATAAAATCAACAACCTGCGTAATTCCTATAAAAAAAATACAAGGAAGTGCGCGAGTCGAAGAGATCAGGAGCAGCAGCCGACGATGTAGTACAGCCCAAGCTGTGGTACTACAAACATCTTCAATTTCTGGATGACCAGATCGAGGCCAGGGAATCTATTTCCAGCCTTCCCTCAACCCTTCCTTCCACCCTTCCCTCCAGCGTTCCTTCCACCCTTCCCTCCACCCCTGCAGAGGCGGAGGAGGAGCCTCCTGAACTTGAAGAGCCAGATCTTCGCATCTTCAGCCAGGTATAGTATTTTAGCACATAATTATTGTCCACTAAGTAATATTGTGATGAAATGGTTGGATTAGCCCAAAATGATAACATCCCCCCCCAAAAAAAAAATATGCACCAGTCATGATATCCAAATTGTGTGTGATAGATTCCCCAAATAATACAATTTTTTATTTTATTTTTATAAACAGGATGAGGCAAGCCAGGAGGAAGAGGCTCAGGAGTGTGGCAGGCAGGAGGAGGCAGGGCCAAGTGGGACTCAGCAGGTCCCCAGGCCTAGTGGCAGTACAGTCTCCCAAGTGGCTCCCCTCCACGTCAGACCGCCAAAACATCGGCGGATGACACAAGTGGAGGAGGAGTCACTAAAGATGATTCGTGAGGCTGCTGCCATCATGAGGGCCCCCCTCAACCCTACGGAGGGTTTCAGTAGTTACCTGGCAGATAAGTTGTTCTAAATTGGGGCGGGACAACGGGCCCTCTGTGAGCACCTTATATACATGGCCGTACACATGGGGGCGAGGGGGCAGCTGACTGAGGCCACCCATCTGTCACATCAGGCCAATCCCTCTCCTCCTTCTCCTCCTCCTCCTGCCACTTCACCACCCACAGTGGCCCAGCCTGCAAGGGTGCGTGGACGGGGCCGTGGAGAGAACGCTGCAGGGAAGCGTGGAAGGAAGGCTACAGCGAAGAGCAGGAGGTGATTCTCTGGCCTCGAGCTGCTCTTCCAGAAGTTGCAGGGTGATGGAGTACCACAGCTTGGGATGATGTATGTCTTTGGCTGCTGCTCCTGATTTCATGCTGTTGTTGATTTTATTATTCATCATAGTCATGTCTGCATTTGGGATCTAATGACTTGATATTTTATGCTAATTTCTGAATAGTTGCCCTTCGTTTTTTGTTTGCTTTTTTTCCTAAATAAATGGAAATTTGATTTCAGCCAACATACATGCCTGATGTGTTTTTTTTTTTGGAGTAGCAATAACATTTCATAAATACAATGTGCAATTAATAACAAGGGACACCAACCTCCATGAGGAAATGATAAAATAAAAAATGTTGTTGTGAGAAATTGACACACCAAAAAATGCACAACAAATTTAAATACCAAAAAAAAAAAGTTTGGTGTAATTTGTGAGGTCGGCCTTTAAGAATTAAACTAATTATTCCTAAGATCACAAGAAAGAAGAAAAACATAAGTTTGTCAGAACTCGTGATAAAGATCTGCAGCAAAAATGACATTTTAAACACCGTTCTAAAGCAAAAAATAACATGCACTGCATTAAACGAAGCAATAACTTGCAGAATGACGAATGTGCTCTCTCTATTAGGAACGCTAGTTTTACCAGAACGAGCGCTCCCGTCTCCTAATTCAGTCTGAGCATGCGTGGGTTTTTTAACCGATAGACTTGCCCATAGACGATCGGAAATTACCATCGGTTTTTGATCCATCGGAAAATTTTAAAACAAGTTCTATTTTTTAAAACCGATGGAAAAAAGACTGATGGGTACCATACACGATCGGTTGGTCTGATGAAAACCATCCATCGGACGGTTTTCATCAGTCAAACCGATCGTGTGTACGGGGCTTTAGAGTGACTATTCTGGATATATTTGCCTTTTGAATTCCCAGTTTCAATCGTGAAGTGGTAATGATGTAATGAAGTTTATCCATCAATGTTTTGTTTGTTGCTGATGATCAGATATATTTGAAAGGTTAGAAGGCTGACTTCTGAGTCAGAATATGTGTTTGGGTAAAATGTTCTGTTCTGAGTTCCTCGGGTCCACTTGGGTCCTGAGGATAGAAGAAACTAAAGTTGTTTAAGTTTTATTGAAGTCCTGCTGTAATACTGGATTTGAAAAAAATGTTTAGTTAAACATATTGAATCTATATAATGAAGACTGTTGCTGAGAAACATTTTATATTTCTGCATGCTTTACTTATGTTTGAGTTAATGAGGAATATTATGTTTAATACCTCCAATGGTTAAGGCCTTAATTGATCAGATAGATTCTGTGATTATTCATGTTGGATGAGGATATCCCCAGCCAGCATTCACCCCTAGCCCCCTGCACATGAAGAAATGCCCATCCCATTCCTACCCTATACCCCATTCATACCCTGCCTTATACCCTATCCGGATGAAGAGATGACTACAGCTTTTACATGGAAATCATTGTTGTTCATCTTTGTTGTTCAAATGCCATGGGAGATGCTGAGATGAGTATAGGCGGACACCTGCTGGAAAATATTCCTGGAATGACGCCTTGAGGGTTAGCCATGACGCACGCCCAAGGTCTATTAAATTCCAGTGAGCATCACAAGGGAGTGATACAGATATGCCAGCCCGAAGACCCAAGTCTAGCCCAATGCATCAGTTCCCGTCTGTCTGTGGATATCAAGTTCTATCCTTACAAAGAGGCAGGGTTTTGGGGTAGAGGATCTCTGTAAAATATGGATAAACACAGAATCGAACCAAAAGTTTTGGGAAAAGTTTAGGAGAATGAGAATGTGGACATTTCCTTTTTCCTTCCCTTTCATGAATTTATTGGACATTCAGAAGCCATACAAGAGATTTTTTTTGTGCTTTTCTTTGGGACAATTTTTTTATTTGGCCTAAAGGCTATCATGCCCCTCCCACTTGCTTTTAAGGACTTTCACGCCCCTCCCCCCTTTGTATTTCATGGACAATTGCTATGAAGCTGAGATTATCTGTTTATTGTTACATGCTTAGGATAATGATACATTTATGAGAAAGTAGTCCAGGTGAATGTTGGGGGCTTCAGGGTTTGTGATTATCACGTTCGTGATAAAAGAGGGGATTGTAATAGAATGTATAAATAATCAACTCCATTTTAAGTAGAAATGAACTTTGACATACTTAGCTTAACTGACAGTTTGAATAGAGTCACACCCTGCTACTGATAGTCATTGTGGTTAAGCCTATTCATGGAGTTGCCTGATTGTATAAGAAAAGTCCCTTGCTAAACTAAATTCAGCAGTTTAATTCATGATAAGAATATACTGAGTTTGTATAATTTTTAGAAACGTATGTGTTAAGACATAGCCCCTCCTATCTCTCTTTTGCATATAAGCCACTCTAACACTGAATAAAAAACAGAGATATAATGCACACATAAGTCTGTTTCCCTGTGTCATTTGTCTCTCCGGATCCATGGGTCATTGAAGCTCTTCTTTCATTACCTGAAGTACACCTGGGTGGCCGTATTGCCTGCTTCACTCAGTAATACCATTATATATCAGCGCTACCTTCACTGCTTTCCATGTTCTAATCATAAGATCCAGGGTAGGTAATTTCCGGGGGAGAGATCCTGCCGCCTGTCAGGAACGAGTATGGAGATCGAGATGCTAAGAGGGCTCCCCTTGCGGCTGAGTGCAACGCGACCCTGGAGTTGGGAACAGGGAGCGCGGTGCCCACAGAAGCACGGTTGGCCAGGTGCTTGCTTGCAGTCTGATGAGCTCAGCCACTGAGGGATGGCAGAGGCAGGCAGAACTGAGCTTGTTATATTCAGATGAACGGAGATATCGGAAGCCAGGCCGGGGGTCAAACACAGGAGATCAGTCCAGAGCATATACAGGGGCGAGCCAAGGTCATACACGTGCAGGGTCCAGGTACAAGCCGAGGGTCAAGCCGGGTGGTCAGGAAGCAGAAGCAGAGTCCAGAAGCAGGCCGAGGGTCAAACACAGGAGATCAGGAAGCAAGGTCGAGGCAAGCCGGGTCACAACGGATAAGCACTGATCAGGAGACAAGGTCAAGGTACACAGGAGACTGAAGAGATAATCCAGCAATGAGCAGCTCCAGCACCAGGCTTAAATAGACCAGTAAGTTAGTCATGTGATCTGTTCAGGTTACAAGGAGGAAGTACCGCCCACCTTAGTCATGCTGTGCACCATGGCGGCCATGATTGTCTTGGGCAGAATTGCCAGTCCTTCTTCGGCTATTTCCCTGACAGTGCCCCCCCCCCCGAGGGTGCAGCCTCTGGATGCCCAACCTAGACCATCTTTCTGGGTACCTGTTGCGGAAATTTTGCAAAAGTCTTGGAGCATGTAAATTATCCATTGGTTCCCAAGAATTTTCCTCTGAAGAATACCCCTTCCATTTAACAAGAAATTGAGTCTGCCTACCTCTTTTCCGGCAATCTAGGATGGCTTCAACTTCATATTCGGTATCGTTACCTACGATAACTGGTGGAGGTGGCAACTCCTCTCTTCCTGGAAATGGACTTGGCACAGCTGGTTTCAGAAGGGAGACGTGGAACACCGGATGGATCTTGTAGGAGGCCGGTAAAGCGAGTTCAAAAGCCACAGGGTTCACTTCCTTCTTGATCTCGAATGGACCCACAAACCTTGGACCAAGCTTCCTGGAGGGGCAAGAAAGTCTGAGGTTAATAGAGGACAGCCATACCTTGTCACCCACCTTGTAGATGGGATTCCCTCTTTTTCTCCTGTCATGTTGTTTCTTGAAGTCTTCCTGAGCCTTTCGCATGGTCTCCTGAAGGATTCGGTAATTGGTTTGGAAGAAGTTTATCCTATCCTGAACGGCTTGTACCGGAGATTCAGGAATGGTGTTGGGAAGAAAGGATGGGTGAAAGCCATAGTTTGCCCAAAATGGTGACTGATTGGTGGCCGTGTGTATGGTATTATTGTATGAAAATTCCGCACAAGGTAGCAAGGAGACCCAGTCATCTTGGGAGAAAGAGCAGAAGCACCGCAGGTATTGCTCTAAGGTCTGGTTCGTTCTTTCTGTTTGGCCATTACTTTGAGGGTGGTAAGCAGAAGAAAGACATAAGTCAATTGACAAGATCTTACAAAGATTCTTCCAGAAACCAGAGGTGAATTTAACCCCTCTATCGGAGACTATATTGTCGGGTAACCCATGAAGTCTGACTATCTCCTTAATGAAAATTTTTGCAGTGTCCATGGCGGAGGGGGTGCCAAGCATGGGCAGGAAGTGGGCCATCTTTGATAGTCGGTCCACTACTACCAAGATTGTTGTAAAGTTCTCTGATGGAGGGAGATCGACTATGAAGTCCATAGAGATGTTTTTCCAAGGCTGCTCCGGAACTGGTAAGGGTCTTAATAGACCCCAAGACCTGGTCTTGGGACCCTTGTTACGCTGGCAAACCAAACAGGACTCAACATATTTTTTACAGTCTGATCTTAGGGAAGGCCACCATAGGTAACGTTGGACAAGGTCGATCGTCTTCCGGACCCCGAAATGCCCGGCCAGCTGGTGATCATGGAATCTTTTCAAGGCCTGCAGTCTGACTTCCTGGGGGACAAAGATTTTGTCCTGATGCCACAGAAATCCTTCGTGACTCCTTAAGGTAGAAATTTCCGACTCTGGGCAGTGAAGAGAGGCTTGTACAATGGATGCTTTTAGGTCTGGCTGAATCAGAAGGAAATTTTGTGTGGACAGGATTGTACCGGGAGTGGTTTCTTCAGGGGTGTCTGGGAACATCTGAGACAGAGCATCCGCCTTTCCATTTTTAGATCCGGGACAAAACGAGATGTGGAAATTGAATCTCGAAAAGAATAACGCCCACCGAGCTTGACGCGGTCTCAAACGTTTTGCAGTCCTCAGATATTCTAAATTTTTATGATCGGTAAAGATCATAATGGGATGTGCTGCACCTTCAAGTAAATATCTCCACTCTTCCAGGGCTGTTTTGATGGCCAAAAGCTCCCGATCTCCGACGTCGTAATTTCTTTCCGGTTGTGTCATTTTTCGAGAGGAAAAGGCTACAGGATGTAACAATGATTTGGGGCCCTGTCGTTGAGAAAGGATAGCTCCTGTGGCCACTTCGGAGGCATCGACTTCCAAAATGTAGGGCAATGCAGGGTCAGGATGCTGAAGAACTGGTGCTGAAACAAACACTGTTTTAAGTCTGTCGAAAGCTGCCTGAGCCTCTGGGGACCACTGGAATCTGGAATGCAAACGGGTTAGTTGGGTAATGGGTGATATAATGGCTGAAAAGTTCTTAATAAATCGTCTGTAAAAGTTTGAAAAAACGAATAAACCTTTGAACACCCTTCTTGTCGGAGGGGACAGGCCACTCCAGGATCGCTTTTACTTTCTGGGGATCCATGGCCACTCCTTTCGTAGATATGACAAGACCCAAAAACTGGATAGATTCTTTCTCAAAGTCACATTTTTCGGCTTTTACATATAGTCCATGCGTTCTTAGAATAGTTAGTACCTTTTTCATGTGCACTCGATGAATCTCCAGCGTGGCTGAGAAGACAAGGATGTCATCCAGGTATACAATGAGGAAGTTGTCAAGATGGTCTCGGAAAATGTCATTCACAAAGTGCTGGAACGTGGCTGGAGCATTGCAGAGGCCAAAAGGCATCACCAAATATTCGAAATGTCCGAAACGTGTTCGGAAAGCTGTTTTCCACTCATCCCCCTCTCGAATGCGAACCAGATTATAAGCACCTCGTAAGTCCAGTTTGGAGAAAACTCGAGCAGAACGGAATCGTTGGAAAAGTTCCGGGATGAGAGGGAGTGGATAGCGATTTTTGATAGTGATCTTATTCAGATCTCGGTAGTCTATACAAGGCCTAAGCGTTTTATCCTTTTTTTCGACAAAAAAGATGCCAGCACCTGCAGGGGAAGAAGAGGGACGAATGAATCCCTTTTCCAGGTTTTCATCGACATAGAGTCGTAATGTTTCGAGTTCAGTCTCTGATAAAGGGAAGATACGACCAAAGGGAATTTCGGAGCCTGGGAGCAAGTCAATAGGGCAGTCGTAGGGACAATGAGGTGGAAGGGAGTCTGCTCCCTTCTTGTCGAATACATCCAGAAATTCTAGGTAGGCAGAGGGTACATGAGGATTGGAACTAGAAACAGGTTGTATGGTCAGGCAGCTGGTAAAGTCCTTAGGGCCAGGGGGTAGACAATTCTGCTGACAGTAAGCAGATGAAAACAGCACTTCATTCTTCAGCCAGTCAATGTGAGGGTTGTGTGCTCGTAACCAGGGAACTCCCAGAATGACCAGAAACAGAGGAGAGCACAAAACATCAAAACGTACCAGTTCCTTGTGGCCAGAGCTGGTTGTCAATGGGATTGGCAGGGTCTCATGGGTTATCAGTCCAGAACTGGGTAGAGATCCATCAGCCAAATGAACTGTTAACTGCTGCTTCTTGGTAACAAGGGGAATTCCAAGTCCTTTGGCCAAGTTGATGTCTATGAAGCAGCTGCAGGCCGCAGAGTCGAAGATGGCTGAAAGCCGGATCTCTTCCCCGGCCACTGATAGGGAGATAGCGAGGACAGGGTGAGATGAGGTAAGTCCTGACACTTGACAATGTACTGGGGGTTTGAAGAATGGTTTCTTCGGCCTAAGGTGGCAATTTTGTAAGAAATGGCCATTGTCTCCACAGTAAAAGCAAAGGTTCGCCTTTCGATGGTAGAGTCCTCAGGTGATAGAGCAGGCCGAAACAGGCCCATCTGTCTGGGCTTGACTTCAGGTATGGGTGGACTGGAGGCGAGAGAAAAAGAGGATTCTGGCAGTCCTTGAGCTGATTGGAGAGTCTGAGACTTCTCGAATAGACGTTCACGTAGGCGTCTGTCCAGTTGTTTGGCTAACTGTATGAGGCCCTCCAAGGTATCCGGGATTGCTACCCTGGCCAGCTCGTCCTTGAGGGACTCCGATAGGCCCAGACGATATTGGTACTTCAGGGCAGCTTGATTCCAACATGTGTCTGCGGCCCATGTGCGGAAGTCCACAGTGTAATCCTCTGCGGGAAGTTGCCCCTGCTGCAGGGTGTGCAGGGCATTCTCGGCCATAGTCATACGTTGGGGATCATCGTACAACTGGGCCATAGCAGTGAAGAAAGTGTCAACAGAGTCAGTAATGGGGCTCTTCTGTTCCAGTAGCCCGTGGGCCCACACCTGGGGGTCGTCCAAGAGTAAGGAGATAATGAAACCAACTTTAATATTCTCCAAGGAGAAAGTTCTTGGTTAAAGAGCCAGGTATAGTAGGCAGGCATTTTTAAAAGTCCTAAACTTTCTTCGGTCCCCCGAGAACCGTTCAGGGGTCGGCACATGTGGCTCAGGAAGCGGGATCGGCACTGTGAGAGGAACCTCCTGAGACACTGCAGCAGAGGGAGTACAACTGGAGGTAGGTCTTGGATGAGGAGATATAGGATTGGAAGACAAGTGATGCAGGTGACCCTCTAATTGCTCATGGGCGTCTTGTAGTCTTTGCACTGTTTGGGTAAGTGCAGTGATCTGCTGGCACATAGCCTCTATAGGGGAAGCGCCTCTGTCGATCTCTGACATGGCTGGATTATACTGTCAGGAACGAGTATGGAGATCGAGATGCTAAGAGGGCTCCCCTTGCGGCTGAGTGCAGCGCGACCCTGGAGTTGGGAACAGGGAGCGCGGTGCCCACAGAAGCACGGTTGGCCAGGTGCTTGCTTGCAGTCTGATGAGCTCAGCCACTGAGGGATGGCGGAGGCAGGCAGAACTGAGCTTGTTATATTCAGATGAACGGAGATATCGGAAGCCAGGCCGGGGGTCAAACACAGGAGATCAGTCCAGAGCATATACAGGGGCGAGCCAAGGTCATACACATGCAGGGTCCAGGTACAAGCCGAGGGTCAAGCCGGGTGGTCAGGAAGCAGAAGCAGAGTCCAGAAGCAGGCCGAGGGTCAAACACAGGAGATCAGGAAGCAAGGTCGAGGCAAGCCGGGTCACAACGGATAAGCACTGATCAGGAGACAAGGTCAAGGTACACAGGAGACTGAAGAGATAATCCAGCAATGAGCAGCTCCAGCACCAGGCTTAAATAGACCAGGAAGTTAGTCATGTGATCTGTTCAGGTTACAAGGAGGAAGTACCGCCCACCTTAGTCATGCTGTGCACCATGGCGGCCATGATTGTCTTGGGCAGAATTGCCAGTCCTTCTTCAGCTATTTCCCTGACACCGCCATGGCTTCTACCAAAGAGCCATGTGTAGGGTTCTGTAGTAATATTCTCTTCTTTATTTCTCCTCCTTGCATATTACTGCCCTTCATGTATTGGACCTGGGCCGCCAAAAAGTAGCTAAACAGATGTGGAAGTGCCACTCCTCCCTCCTGTTTTATCCTCTGCAGAGTGTTTAATTTTATTCTTGCTGCGCCTCTAGTATCTATTTTCTGGAACCATTTTTATTAGATTACAACGGCCAGCCACTGACAGTGGGAGGCGTTTCCATACTTTAATTTCCTCTTTATATTTGTTAAGCAAAGGGATCAAATTATCTGAGATATAATGGTTAGGATCTCTGGATATATTCACCCCCAAGTATTTTATTTGGGTTGTTATTTGAATTTGTGTAGCCTCTTGCGGAAGTGGGTTTAACAGAGGATCCACTGGTAGCAGCATAGATTTTCCCCAATTTATAGTAAGGCCCGAGAAGCGGCCAAAGTTCCCAATTTGTTCCATAGCTTTTCCGAGGGTGTTCTGGGTGTCTCCCAGCAACAGGAGAAGATCATCCGCATGTAATACCACTTTCTCCTCTATCTCGCCTCTTATAAACCCTCTCATCTCAGGGGCCGACCTAAGAGCTATTGCTAGGGGCTCGATTGCAAGGGCAAAGAGAAGGGGCGACCCCTGTCCCGCCATCCCAATTGGGGTATAGAAATGTTCGTGAGGTGGGTCTCCTGGAGGCATATGATTGAGGACCCATATGTTCTCATCAGTGATATTACTGCTGCCCTTTTCTCGAGTCTCCCAGGCCCCGGACATTCCACGAACATATTGTTAAATTTTTCACATGTGCTCTACTATCCATTTATTTTCACTTCTAATGGAAAATATCCAAATTTTGTAGTGAAGCCTTTAGTTACTAAAACGTATCTATATTTTTCTTTTTTTTGCAATTTCTTTGTGTGATTAGTTTGTGTGACTGTCTTCGCAAAATTTCCACTCCATGCCCTCCATACATACCCAAATCCTATCCCGTGTACCCTTCTCACCGCCTACCTTGGCTTGGGATGGGGCTTCCTATTGTGACCCTCACTTACATCCTTCTTCATACATTCACCCTTTCAGTGTTTTGAGTCCCTCTTATTCCCTCCCCCTCCCTCCTCCCCTCCCTCCCCCTAAAGCCAGTTGCATCTACAAAGTTCCCCTTACACCCGTGTCCCATACACCCAATACTTGAAAAATACAATATTTACCCCCATACTTAAGGAGTGCTTCGCAATTCCCCCTTATAAAGGGGGATAATGTGCGTATCACTCCCTTCAGTTCAGTCTTGCCCTTTACCCCTCCCCTCCCCCCTCGTATCTCCCTCGTATCTCCCTCATTTCACCCAAGGTAAAGAAGAAAAAAAAGTTTCAAATACATTTTGGATTGTGTTCCCAATTATAAGTAAGTGTATTTACTTATCTCTTCCCTTTCTTCTACTGGGTTATACCCAGAAAAAGAAAGTAAAAAATAAAAAAGAAGAGAGAGAAGAGAAGAAAAAAAAAAAAGGGAAAATGTGAAAAAGCATCAGTTCATGTCCATGTCTTCTATGGGATTTCTTTATAAGATAGTAGCCACTCCGTCGCCTCCTCAGGCGTATCAAAGTACTTTGTCCCCTCTAGTGCATTCACCCTCAGTCTTGCTGGGTATAGCAATGCATATGTAGTTTTTATCTGCTGTAATTTGCGCTTTATTTCTCTAAACCTGGCTCTTTTCTTTTGTAGTTCTGGTGAGAAGTCTGGATATATAGATATCCTGGTTCCATTATGCAGGATGTTGCCCAAGTCTCTAGCTTTCTGGATGATTGACATTTTATCCTTATAGTATAACATTTTGACTAAAAGGGGGCGAGGAGGGCCACCCAATCTGGAAGGTCTAGCAGGGACCCTATGCGCTCTTTAAACCGCTAAGAACAGGGAGAAAGATTCCTGACCAAATCTCTCTCTAAGCCATTTTTCCACAAAGGCTAATAAGTCTGTCCCTTGGCTATGCTCTGGAAGTCCCACAATTCTAACATTCTTCCTCCTCATTGTGTTTTCAATTTCATCCATCCTTAACTCATGTTTAACCATTTGTTCTCTCATTTCTCTTATTTCTCTTCTAAGGGGAGTCAGTTCATCCTCCACAAGACTTAACCTCTTCTCCAGGGCTGTTGTTCTTTAATTTACTTTTTGCAAATCATGTCTAATAGTGTTGAGCGGACCCGAACTGTAAAGTTCGGGTCCGTACCGAATTTTGGCGTTTTCCCGACCCCGGACCCGGACCCGGATTTTGCGCTAAAGTCCGGGTTCGGGTCCGGATTCGGGAATTTAATGGCACAGTTAGAAATGCTTCAGGGGCCAGCCAATCACCATTTGATTAGCTGGTGTGCCCTTAGAAGCCATCATAGCCATGCCTACTAATGGCATGGCTGTGATTGGTCAGTGCAACATGTGACCCAGCATGTGACCAGCTTCTATATAAGAAAGAGGCACACAGCACAGATCGTCACTCTGCTTTTAGACAGTGTAGGGAAAGGATCCTGGCTGCTGTTGCTGTGAGGGAGAGAATTATATGATAGGAGTTAGTCCTGATTCTGCAATCTACTGATAGAAAAGATAGGGAGACAGTGTAGTGTAGTGTAGTGTAGGGGCAGGATCCTGTTTGTGCTTTCAGGGAGAGAGATTTAGATAGGAGTCCAGATTGAGAGATATAATAGCTCAGCGATCTGCATAGGTTTATCTGTTTGTGTTGCAAGCTCAGTGCACCAGCACTGCATTACGTTGAGTGATACACCTATTCCATACTGTGGCTGTATTGTGCTCTTGCTAAAAGACCTATTTCGGTCAGAAAAAAAAAAAAGGCACTTTATTGTGCTTTTGCTAAAAAGACCCATTTTTGGGCCCCCAAAAAAAAAAAAAGGCACTTTATTGTGCTGTTGCAAAAAAAAAAAAGGCACTTTGTTGTGCGCAAAAAAGACCTATTTTTGGGCAAAAAAAATATTTTGCAGTGTATATCTCTAGTTGTGTGAAATAACCAATTTCTATATATTTTTCTTGTACTATGCTATACTAAAAAAAAAAAAAAAACTTTTTTTTGAATAGCATTCTCTGCAGCTGTGCGATTCAGCAGTTATATACTGTGGTTGTGTTGTGCTCTTCCAAAAAACGCCATTTAGGGCCACAGAAAATATTTTGCAGTGTGAAATACACATGTGGAGGTGTGTAAAATAAACAATTTCTATATATTGTACAGTGCTATACTAAAAAAAACAACATTTTTTTTGAATAGCATTCTCTGCACTTCTATAGCTGTGCAATTCAGTGGTTAAATACTGTGGTTGCGTTGTGCTCTTGCAAAAAACGCCATTTAGGGCCACAGAAAATATTTTGCAGTGTGAAATACACATGTGGAGGTGTGTAAAATAAACAATTTCTATATATTGTACAGTGCTATACTAAAAAAAACAACATTTTTTTTGAATAGCATTCTCTGCACTTCTATAGCTGTGCGATTCAGTGGTTAAATACTGTGGTTGTGTTGTGCTCTTGCAAAAAACGCCATTTAGGGCCACAGAAAATAAATTGCAGTGTGAAATACACATGTGGAGGTGTGTAAAATAAACAATTTCTATATATTGTACAGTGCTATACTAAAAAAAACAACATTTTTTTTGAATAGCATTCTCTGCACTTCTATAGCTGTGCGATTCAGTGGTTAAATACTGTGGTTGTGTTGTGCTCTTGCAAAAAACGCCATTTAGGGCCACAGAAAATATTTTGCAGTGTGAAATACACATGTGGAGGTGTGTAAAATAAACAATTTCTATATATTGTACAGTGCTATACTAAAAAAAAAAAACATTTCTTTTGAATAGCATTCTCTGCACTTCTATAGCTGTGCGATTCAGTGGTTAAATACTGTGGTTGTGTTGTGCTCTTGCAAAAAACGCCATTTAGGGCCACAGAAAATATTTTGCAGTGTGAAATACACATGTGGAGGTGTGTAAAATAAACAATTTCTATATATTGTACAGTGCTATACTAAAAAAAAACAACATTTTTTTTGAATAGCATTCTCTGCACTTCTATAGCTGTGCGATTCAGTAGTTAAATACTGTGGTTGTGTTGTGCTCTTGCAAAAAACGCCATTTAGGGCCACAGAAAATATTTTGCAGTGTGAAATACACATGTGGAGGTGTGTAAAATAAACAATTTCTATATATTGTACAGTGCTATACTAAAAAAAACAACATTTTTTTTGAATAGCATTCTCTGCACTTCTATAGCTGTGCGATTCAGTGGTTAAATACTGTGGTTGTGTTGTGCTCTTGCAAAAAAACGCCATTTAGGGCCACAGAAAATATTTTGCAGTGTGAAATACACATGTGGAGGTGTGTAAAATAAACAATTTCTATATATTGTACAGTGCTATACTAAAAAAAAACAACATTTTTTTTGAATAGCATTCTCTGCACTTCTATAGCTGTGCGATTCAGTGGTTAAATACTGTGGTTGTGTTGTGCTCTTGCAAAAAACGCCATTTAGGGCCACAGAAAATATTTTGCAGTGTGAAATACACATGTGGAGGTGTGTAAAATAAACAATTTCTATATATTGTACAGTGCTATACTAAAAAAAACAACCTTTTTTTTTTTAAAAAGCATTTTCTGTAGCTGTGCGATTCAGCGGTTACGTGCTGTGGGTGTGTTGTGGTCTGTCAAAAAACGCCATTTAGGGCCACAGAAAATATTTTGCAGTGTGAAATACACATCTGGAGGTGTGTGTAAAAAAACAATTTCTATATATTTTCCTTGTACTGTGCTATACTAAAAAAAACAACCTTTTTTTTGAATAGCATTTCCTGTAGCTGTGCGATTCAGCGGTTACGTGCTGTGGGTGTGTTGTGGTCTGGCAAAAAACGCCATTTAGGGCCACAGAAAATATTTTGCAGTGTGAAATACACATCTGGAGGTGTGTGTAAAAAAACAATTTCTATATATTTTCCTTGTACTGTGCTATACTAAAAAAAACAACCTTTTTTTTTGAATAGCATTTTCTGTAGCTGTGCGATTCAGCGGTTACGTGCTGTGGGTGTGTTGTGGTCTGGCAAAAAACGCCATTTAGGGCCACAGAAAATATTTTGCAGTGTGAAATACACATCTGGAGGTGTGTGTAAAAAATCAATTTCTATATATTTTCCTTGTACTGTGCTATACTAAAAAAAACAACCTTTTTTTTTTAATAGCATTTTCTGTAGCTGTGCGATTCAGCGGTTACATGCTGTGGGTGTGTTGTGGTCTGGCAAAAAACGCCATTTAGGGCCACAGAAAATATTTTGCAGTGTGAAATACACATCTGGAGGTGTGTGTAAAAAAACAATTTCTATATATTTTCCTTGTACTGTGCTATACTAAAAAAAACAACCTTTTTTTTTTTTGAATAGCATTTTCTGCAGTTCTGTAGCTGTGCGTTTCAGCCATTACGTACTGTGGGTGTGTTGTGGTCTTCCAAAAAACGCCATTTAGGGCAAGATCCTAAATTTGGAAAATATGAGGGGAAGGTCAAAGGGACGTGGTGGCCCCGGTCGTGGTGCTGCTGGTGGAGCTCCTGTTGCAGGGAGAGGACGTGGTGGATCTGTGCCAGCTACACGCACAAGTGAAACACCTTCCTCAGGTGCGAGTAGGCGACCGAGCCTGCGGCGGTATTTTGTCGCGCCTAATGAGGCTGTACCAATGTTTAGGCCAGGACAAGTACAGGCGATAGTAGATTGGGTTGCTGACAGTGCCTCGGGTTCCTTCACATTGTCTCCCACCCACTCTTCTGCTGAAAGATCAGAGTTGGCACCTGAAGCCCATGTCCATCAGTCTTTCACCTCACCCCCTTGCAAATCAGCCAAGCAGTCCGAGCCCCAAATCATGCAGCAGTCTCTTCTGCTTTTCGATGACTCTGTTAGCAGGGTTTCCCAGGGCCATCCACCTAGCCCTGCCCCAGAAGTGGAAGAGATTGAGTGCACCGATGCCCAACCACTTATGTTTCATGATGGGTACATGGGAGGACCATCGCAGCACGTCTCGGATGATGACGAAACACAGGTGCCAACTGCTGCTGCTTTCGCAATTGTGCAGACAGACATGGAGGGCAGGGGTGAAGACTGGGTGGAAGATGATGTGGAGGACGATGAGGTCCTCGACCCCACATGGAATCAACGTTATGCAGGTGACCAGTGTAGTTCGGAGGAAGAGGCGGTGGTCGAACAGAGCCACCAGCACAGCAGAAGAGGGAGCAGGGTGCAAAAATGGAGCATTCGTCCCCTAGACAGTACATCTGCTACTGCCCAACGCAGCAAGGGACCGAGCACACCAAAGCCAGGTCCAAGGACTTCCCTAGCGTGGCAGTTCTTCACACAGTGTGTTGATGACAAGACACGAGTGGTTTGCACGCTGTGCAATCAGAGCCTGAAGCGAGGCATAAACGTTCTCAACCTGAGCACAAGCTGCATGACCAGGCATCTAAGTGCAAAGCACGAGCTGCAGTGGAGTAGACACCTCAGAAACCAAGAAAGGTCTCTGGCTCCTCCTGCTTCCTCTTCTGCTGCAGTCTCGGCCTCTTCATCCACCTCTGTAGTGACAGTGGCACCTGTCACCCCGCAAACAGAGGATCTGCCAGCAACACTACCACCTGGGTCACCGACCATCTCCACAATGTCCCATGGAAGCGTTCAGCTCTCTATCTCCCAAACATTGGAGCGGAAGAGGAAGTACCCCCCTAGCCACCCGCGATCCCTGGCCCTGAATGCCAGCATTTCAAAATTCCTGGCCTTTGAAATGCTGTCATTCCGTCTGGTGGAGACGCAGAGTTTTAAAAGCCTGATGGCATTGGCTGTCCCGCAGTACGTCGTGCCCAGCCGCCACTACTTTTCCAGGCGAGCCATCCCTTCCCTGCACAACCAGGTGGGGACAAAATCAGGTGTGCACTGCGCAACGCCATCTGTGGCAAGGTCCACCTAACTACGGATGCGTGGACCAGTAAGCACGGTCAGGGACGTTATATCTCCCTAACAGCACACTGGGTAAATGCAGTGGCTGCTGGGCCTGAGGCAGATAGCGGTTTGGCGCATGTCCTTCCACCACCGAGGATTGCAGGGCGCTTCAGTTTGCCTCCTGTTGCTAACTCCTCCTTCTCCGCTTCCTCATCCTCTACCGCCTCCTCATCCATTCAGCGTAACACCTTCACCACCAACTTCAGCACAGCCAGGGGTAAACGACAGCAGGCAGTTTTAAAACTTTCCTGTTTGGGGGAAAATCCCCACACCGCGCAGGAGTTGTGGAGGGACATGGAACAACAGACCGATGAGTGGTTGCTGTCAGTGAGCCTCAAGCCCGGCCTGGTGGTGTGCGATAATGGGCGAAATCTCGTAGCAGCTCTGGGTCTAGCCGGTTTGACGCACATCCCTTGCCTGGCGCATGTGCTGAACTTGGTGGTCCAGAGGTTCCTTAAAAATTACCCCAATATGCCAGAGCTGCTGCAGAAAGTGCGGGCTGTCTGTGCGCACTTTCGGCGTTCTCACCCTGCTGCTGCTCGCCTGTCAGCGCTGCAGCGTAACTTCGGCCTTCCAGCTCACCGCCTCATATGTGACGTGCCCACAAGGTGGAACTCCACCTTGCACATGCTGGCCAGACTGTGCGAGCAGCAGCAGGCAACAGTGGAGTTTCAGCTGCAGCAATCACGCGTGAGTCGCTCTGCGGAACAGCACCACTTCACCACCAATAACTGGGCCTCCATGCGAGACCTGTGTGCCTTGTTGCGCTGTTTCGAGTACTCCACCAACATGGCCAGTGCCAATGACGCCGTTCTCAGCGTTACTATCCCAGTTCTATGCCTCCTTGAAAAAACGCTTCGTGCGATGATGGAAGAGGATGTGGCACAGGAGGATGAGGAGGAGGAGGAGGAAGCGGGATCATTTCAAAGGCTTTCAGGGCAGTCTTTCACAAGTGGCTACGAGGGTGGGTTCCTGCACCAACAAACGCCAGATACACAATTGTCCGGCAGAAAGGGCACAGTTCTGGAGGATGACGAGGTGGAGGAGGAGATGGAGGAGGAGGAGGAGGAGGAGCCATGTTCACAGCAGGGTGGCACTCAGACCAGCTCGTGGCCATTACTGGTGCGTGGCTGGGGGGATACAGAGGACACAGACGATACACCTCCCACAGAGGACAGCTTTTCTTTGCCTCTGGGCAGCCTGGCACACATGAGCGATTACATGCTGCAGTGTTTCCGCAACGACAGCCGAGTTGCCCACATTTTAACTGGTGCTGATTACTGGGTGGCCACCCTGTTGGATCCCCGTTACAAGGACAACGTACCGTCCTTAATTCCCTCACTGGAGCGGGATCGTAAGATGCGCGAGTACTAGCGCACGCTGGTAGACGCGCTGCTGGTGGCATTCCCACCTGACAGCGGGCGTACGGTGGAAGCACAAGGCGAAGGCAGAGGAGGAGGAAGAGGTCGCCAACGCAGCCGGGGCACCGGCAGCACCTCAGAAGGCAGGGTTAGCATGGCCGAAATGTGGAAAAGCTTTGTCAGCACGCCACAACAACCAGCACCACCAGCTGAGATGGAACGTCTTAGCAGGAGGCAGCATTTCACCAACATGGTTGAGCAGTATGTGTCCACAGGCCTACACGTACTGGATGACGGGTCTGCCCCCTTTAACTTCTGGGTCTCCAAATTGGGCACATGGCCTGAGCTTGCCGTTTATGCCTTGGAGGTGCTGGCCTGCCCTGCAGCCAGTGTATTATCTGAACGTGTATTTAGCACGGCAGGGGGCGTTATCACAGACAAGCGCAGCCGCCTGTCCAGAGCCAATGTGGACAAGCTCACGTTCATTAAAATGAACCAGGCATGGATCCCACAGGACTTGTCCGTACCTTGTGCAGAATAGACATGTATACCGGTGTTGTGACAAAAACTGTCCGGCCATCGGATTGTGCCCGGCCCGTACTGCGCAGGCGCAGCGCTTGCGCAGTACAGAGGACAAGGAGATGCACAAAATCTCCGAAGATGAACGGCGCCTGCGCTGTGAGTGCAGGTTCAAGCCCCACCATCCAAGAGGACATACGGTAGCACATAGTAACAGGGCCCCTCACGGGCTCGCTTCGATCGCGGCCTTGCTTGGCTCGGCTTGAACCACGGATCGTGTGGCCTTCACCTGAACTCAACACGCAGGCGCCGTTAGTCTTGGGAGATTTTTGAAATCCCCTTGTCCTACATACTCAGCAAGCGCAGTACAGGGCGGACACTATTCGACAGGGGACAGAATTCGACACATCACCGGCCTTACCCAGCCATTGTTGTATTTTTGAACCAGTGTTGGCTACCTCGTCCTCCTCCACCGCCGCTTCCACCTACACAGCCACATCCACCGCCACCTCAACCTCCTACTCCATATGGACCTCGTCCTGCTAGGCCAAGATTAAAATTTTTATTTTATTTTTTTGTAGCGCACAGATCCTTTCCCCCTTACCTGCCTTTATGTTGTTGGCTCTTCGCAGGAGGGAGAAAGGCACACCGCACTACCAGCCCGTATACTCCTATATAAAGAGGTTGAGCGGTGTACTTGACGGGCCGTGTCCACAGCCGGAGTCAAAACTCCTCCAGAGGATGATTCTCACCTCTACTGTAGGTAGAGGCAAGTCCTTTAATTGCCAGTAAAGTCAATGTCCACACCAGCTGAAACTCCAACTCTTATTCTCTCATGGCAAAATAAACTGTACTCAGATAGAAAAGGTTAGAGCAAAGAAACAGGACAGCTTAAGGTGTGGAGGAGGTCCAGGCACAAACGTAGCACATTCACTTCACTGCTTAGGTTTCTCAAACAGTTTTTGGCGCATGGTCTCTGCCACAGACATTGAGGTTGGTCTCTGCCACAGACCGGGTGTACAAGGCCCCTGCCACGGGCCTGGAGAACTTTGGTCTCAGCCACAGACCAGGGTGTATAAGGCCCCTGCCACGGGCCGGTTGAATAAGGCCTCTGATACAGCCAAGGTGACCTTGAGCTTCTCCTTCTACGAACCTAGCCCATATCAAGGGGAAGACATCTCTCCAGGGAGTCAACAGACCATTCCTTCACCGTGACTCCCGCATCGGTCCATCAGAATGATCCTCCCTTCCCTGGAACAGGGTCCCCTACACAAGGCGGCTCTGGACTCCAGGCTTTACTCCCGCCCCTAGGCCTCCATACCCAGGGCAGCAAGAACTCCAGGATAGTACCTCACCCCGGGCTAAAGGTGCCCGAGATGGAACAGGAACACATGCACCCAGGCCGAAGGCACCTGGGCGCGGACCCCACTGGACATCAGCCCCCAGGCCAAAGGTCTGCCCCTTTTATATGCTCTCCCGGCATGCACAGCAGGTTCCCCGCCCCGCTGTACTACTGCCAAGAGGGGACACAAAAGGCGCCACCTGTAGGCCGCAGGGAACTGCACACCAATACTGTCCCCCGAGGACAAAATGGTCCATGAATCCTACAGAATTAGGGTATTTGAGCCTATTTACCACTCAAACACTTTCCTTAAATTTAGCACCCCGCTACATTTTTATTTCAAAGTATTTTATTTTCCCACTAGCTTATCCATTAAATTAAATAATTTATTCCAGAAAGGGCGTATTCTGGGGCATTCCCACCATATGTGTGGCATCGTGCCGTTGAGTTTCTGAGGTTCTTAATGACTTCCTGTACCTCTTCTGCTGAAAAGGGGGCCTCCAGCATATTTTTTTATTTTTTATTTTTTTTATGTTCTTTTAAGTTATTTCCTATCCACATTTGTTTGCAGAGCACTTGCCATGTTCTTAACAACATTTTGCTGCCATTTGCAGCCCTCTAGCCCTTTCCATTACTTTTTTAGAGCCTTTTTAGTCGTCAGAAGTCTGGGTCCCCATTGACTTCAATGGGGTCCGGGTCCGGGTTCGGGTTAAAGTTCGGTCCCGAATCCGAACTTTTTTCCGAAGTTCGGCCGAACCCGCCGGACCCGAATATCCAGCTACCCGCTCAACTCTAATGTCTAACCAAAGTCAATTCTTCCTGTATGGTTCTGAGCTGAGTAGTTACTTCACTTAGGGAGGATTTACAAAAGTTGATTGCTGCAAGTACTTCCTTTAGTGATGGCTCTATTTGCCCCTCTCTTCCTCCCTCAGCTAGGGATCCAGGTGTCCCTCTTATCTCATTGGTCCCTGAGAGTCTCCTCTCCATGTCACTTGCTTCTAAGGATGTCTGGGCTTGTCCCTGACTTCTTCTTACCCCAGTAGCCCCAGGCTGAAACTTGGGATAATATGACTGCTGGTATTTTTTGGGGGAGTCTGCGTTGAGGGTTGGTCTGGATTGTGAGAGTATTTTCCTAACTTAGCTGCAGCTTGGCTTGCTGCTATGCTTGCTTTTGTGGTTCGCTGTGATGTCATTATAAAGTCTGGGTTACCACTGAAGGTTTTATTTTCAATACGCAAGACTTATATCAACTATGAGAAGAGTTCAGCACTAGAGGTGAGCCAGGAAAGGAAGTTTTTTTTCCCCCCTCTACCTTCAGGCAATTCAGACAGAGATATCCCTTAGAGAAAAAAAAAGAAAAAAAAAAAAGGGAAGACCCAGGATATCCTAGAAAGGGGCAGTCTCTACTTTCCAATTTTTTTAAAAGTCCTGCAGTTTTCTATCCTTCTGACCAAAGTCTATATCCCTACTAATGAGGGTAATATCAACATACAAGCCAACAATAACAACACATTGGATGTTTCTCACCCATCCACCGAACTTCTCTCCTGGCGTCCGAAGACTGATGAAGATAGAATATGAGGGGGATGGAATTTGCCGTGCCGTGTTGTGTCACTTTCTCCTCTTTCCTTTCACCTGGCAGTTGGAAAAAAGGGGTTCTTCTCTAGCCTCTGGTGGTGGAGTACGGAGGTATTGTATGGAGTCCCCTCAGACGCAAACCGGCGGCAGCAACAATAACCCCTGGCGGTGTGGACTTTATCTGTCCCTGGGTAGGTAGTTAATTTTTGCTCCTCATCTCAAGGGCAGTCCCGGTGTCATAGCTTATTCTGTGCTGTGCTTGAGGTGATAAGCTAGGGGGTCGGGGATCGAAGGTCGCTATCCCTGCCTGCTAAGGGAGCCGCACGCTCTACCTCCAGCAGGAAGCTCCACTGCGCTGCTTTACTAAGGGGGGGGGGCGGAGGTCACCTCTCTCACAGGCGTCCCCGCTCCACTCCGTTCCCCGCCAGCCGACAATGCTCCTTACTGTGAAGCAATAAAATATTGCAGCACAGTCCCGTCCTTTCTCTTCCCCGCTCTGGTGCACGCCGCTCCAACACCTCACCTCACGCTGCCCTCACTTCCTGGTCAGGATGTCATAGGCTCCTTACTCCGGGCTAAGGATTATGGGGGATGTAGACCAAGGAATCACTTCAGGCAGGCAGGTGCGATCAGATTCCTTGTCCCCGCTGCACGTTCCATTATGCTAGAGGTAGAGATACGAGCGGAGGGAGGAGAAGCGTCTTCCTCTCACTCTCACATCCTGGTCACGCCCCTCCACCGATCTTGAAGAGCGATTCAAATTAAATTATAAACATCAAATAACTTTTACAGCTCCCAATATAACTTTATTGAACATCAAATGTGTATTTTTTGTCCATCAATGTGGTGTAGGAGAAGTCAGAGATTACTTCACTTTGTTCAGATGGCATCTGTCTCCAAGGCTCTTTTTTAGTTTACAGGTATTGGCAATGACATATATTTAATATTGATTTATAATAAAACAAATCTTCTTTGTGAGGTTCTTAGTGAATGTAGTCAATCAGCATGCTTTATCCTGCCCAACCCCCCCCCCCGTGTTTTGCAATAGGAGGAGATAGAGGAGGGGGGAGGATGAAGAAGGGAGGGGAGTGTCATTTACCACTGTGTATATGCCCACATTTGTGGCTGTATACTCATGTGTGCTGCACAGGTAAGCAAAAAATAAGTAAATTAAGAGCTTAGATGGGAAGCACACCAGCTGGTCTACACAATCTCAGCCTGCAATGGAGACACAGAGAATATGGGAGGGATAGCTGAAGGTAGGATCAACCGGGTATATTTCACTCTAAACAAAACAAATGCTTTAGTGGCTTTGTAAGTATGAACACTCTGTTATATAGCATGTAATGATGGTTTTTCATAGTCTGGGTTAAATTACACTTTTAACTGGGACTGTCGTTAAGTACAAAGATGCTCCAGCGATAGCCAGCAGAACATCTCAAAGACTGCCCCTCCCATATAAATAAGCCTTTGTTGCCCATCCACTACCATCCTTCTTTTGTTTTGAACAGTGCATACCCAGTCTAGGACTAGCACCGCCACCATAAATGCACTCTGACAGTATGGTTCCAGCACCCGGAACTATACTTTACTACTGCTCCCTGCTGTGCTTGAGAAGGCCTTGCTACTGATTATGTTGATCTGGACGCCAAATGCCATTTTATGTCTTGTTCTTAGTGTTAATCACTTTGTATGCTAAATTGTTTTATTACCATTGTTAATCCATTTTATGCTTGCCTAGTTGTCAACCATGTGACAATATTATACGTTTGCCTTTTCTACCTGGTTTGGTGCATGTTTTCTTTGATATAGAACTATTTTTGGGTACTAAGCATTACTTTCCTATTATATTGTATGTTTGTACACTCAAGCTGGTGTGTCAGAGGGGCTGAGGTTCTTGAGAAGGTCAAGGCAAGGAACTGCAGATCCACCCTATCCAGTGGTTCCTATGGGGGTAGAATGACCTCTGTTTTTTCAGCACACACCAATGCTATAGAACAGAAGAAATATACTGAAGCCATAGAACATAAAGCAAATTGCCTTGTTATTTCATTGGGACTGCTTTAGGCAACACTGCCCAATTAAGCAGAACAGTGCTGGTGTGAATGAGCCCCTAAAGTATAATCCAGGATTTTTTTTTTAACATTTTGGATAAAGTGTTAAAATCTAGAACCTAGTCTTTTTATTACCAGTTTGCCATTTTGGGAGATTTCTCCTCACTCCCTGTCTATCTTATGAGTGCAACACAGAACAAGAAGTGGGGGATAAGAATTCCAATAAAAATAACAAAATCAAACTACATAGCCTATTAAAAGCCAAAATAACAAATCCAGGTTTTGCTGCAATATTCGCCTTCAATCCAGAGATTGCAATCACAGTACTTTTTCTGCTGCTAGATGTCCTCCGTCTGATGGCATGCATCATTCAACACACATCACAGTCTGTGACTGGACAGTGTAAGGTTAAAAATCAAATTTTTAAGCTAATCATTCTGTCACTTTGCTTTTTCCTCCTATCAGCATGGCCCTTGTCAGCACATGAACTGATTGGTTCCTCTTGCTGCTTCTTCCTCTCATACTCCATCCCTGCTGTACATGGATTGCAAGAGGCTGATACCCGGTCAAATTCAGGTACTTATGCTGCTTGTTTTTAACCACTTCCCGCCCAGTCAATAGCATATTGACGTCCGGGAAGTGGTTCAGTTATCCACACTGGACGTCATATGACGTCATGCGGGATAACAGCCGCCTCGCGCCCGGGGGGCGCGCATCGCGGCGATCGGTGGAGCGGTGGGTCAGTCTGACCCACCGCTACACTGATCTCAGTCTGACCCACCGCTACACTGATACACGTGATCAGCCATGTCCAATCACGGCTGATCACGATGTAAACAGGAAGAGCCGTTGATCGGCTCTTCCTCACTCACGTCTGACAGACGCGAGTAGAGGAGAGCCGATCGGCGGCTCTCCTGACGGGGGGTTCACGCTGATTGTTTATCAGCGCAGCCCCCCCGCAGATACCCCCCAGGACCGAAGGGAAGCCCCAAGCATGTGGATGGCCCCCATGGCCATCCACATGTAGTAAAATAAAAAAAATAAAAAAAATATGCCAATCAGTGCCCACAAATGGGCACTGACTGGCACTATGATGGCACAACCACAATGTGTGGTGGCTGGCATTGCTGGGCATCAGTGTCCATCAGTGCCACCTACTAGTGTCCATCAGCGCCACCTATCAGTGCCCATCTGTGCCCATAAGTGCCCACCTATCAGTGCCCGTCCGTGCCACCTATCAGTGCCGCCTATAAGTGCCCATCAGTGCCGCCTATAAGTGCCAATCAGTGCCACCTATGAGTGCCAATCAGTGCCGCCTATGAGTGCCAATCAGTGCCGCATACCAGTGCCACATATCAGTGCCCATCAGTGCCGCCTATCAGTGCCCATCATCAGTGCCCATCAGTGCCACCTCATCAGTGCCACCTCATTGGTGCCACCTCATTGGTGCCCATCAGTGTCGCCTTATCAGTGCCCTTCAGTGCTGCCTTATCAGTGCCCGTCATTGAAGTAGAAAAGGTACTTATTTACAAAAAAAATTTACAGAAACAAAGAAAAACATAGTTTTTTTCACAATTTTCGCTCTTTTTTTATTTGTTGTGCAAAAAATAAAAATCGCAGAGGCGATCAAATACCACCGAAAGAAAGCTCTATTTGTGGGAACAAAATGATAAAAAAATTTGGGTACAGTGTAGCATGACCGCGCAATTGTCATTCAAATTGCGACAGCGCTGAAAGCTCAAAATTGGCTTGGGCAGGAAGCTGTATAAGTGCATGGTATTGAAGTGGTTAACCACTTAAGCCCCGGACCATTTCGCAGGCCAAAGACCAGAGCACTTTTTACGGGTCCATTGAATTCTATTACATGCAAAACGCTGCATTTTGTGGGGAAAAAGTCCCCTACCCTTTCCAAAAATGCAGAGACACAAAAATGCATTGATGTGAACATGTTCCATAGGAACCCATGTTAAAAAATGTCCCTGCATTTCTGCAAAATTCAAAATGCATCAAAATACGCATTAGTGTGAATAGAGCCTTAATGCATTTTGCAGATATGCGCTACAGTCCATTTAACATGGTTTCCTATGGAACACGTTCTGTAGTGCAAATCTGCAAAATGCAAAAAGCACTAACAATGCATAGGTGTGAACCAGGCCTAAGGCAGAACCTGCATGCCATTTAAAAAAAACTTTTGGGTGGAGGTATTCCCAATTAACATCTAGGATAAGGGTCTGGTACAATGGGTGAAGTGAAATCCCTGTCACTTTATTTACAAACAGAATGAAGCAGTTGGGGACTATCATTTTGCCCATGATTTAGGCTCCGTTCACACCTATGCGAATTGGTTGCGGCTTACACCGCATCCAATTCGCATAACATTATAAAATACATTTATTTCAATTAGGCTGGTTCACATATGTGCGATGCATTCGCACTGCGCATTGCCGAAAAAACGTGTGCGTTCTCTAGGCATTGCGGTGCGGCTCAGGTGCGAATTCAGGCCCATTATGTTCTATGGGCACGCATCTGATTCGCACATATGTTGCGTTCTGAACAGGGATCTTGAGGGGGAACTCCACGCCAAATTTTAAATAAAAAACCGGCATTGGTTCCCCTCCAGGAGCATACCAGGCCCTTAGGTTTGGAATGGACTTTAACGGGGACCCCTACGCCAAAACAAAACGGCGTGGGGGTCCCCCCAAAATCCATAGCAGACCCTTTTTCGAGCATGCAGCCCGGCCGGTCAGGAAAGGGGGTGGGGACGAGCGAGCGCCCTCCCCTCCTGAACTGTACCAGGCCGCATGCCCTCAACATGGGGGGTGGGTGCTTTGGGGCAGGGGGGCGCCCTGCGGGCCCCCCCCACCCCAAAGCACCCTGCCCCCATGTTGATGAGGACAGGGCCTCTTCCCGACAACCCTGGCCGTTGGTTGTAGGGGTATGCGGGTGGGGGGCTTATCGGAATCCAGGAGCCCCCTTTAATAAGGGGGCCCCCAGATCCCAGCCCCCCACCCTATGTGAATGAGTATGGGGTACATCGTACCCCTACCCATTGACCTGGTGGAAAAAAAATGGCAATAAAAACACTACACAGGTTTTTAAAGTAATTTATTAGTCAGCTCCGGGGGTCTTCTTCCGACTTTGGGGGTCTTCTTCCAACTTCGGGGGGTCTCTTCCGACTTCGGGGGTCTCCGATGTCGTCTCCGCGCTCTCCGGTTCTTCTCTCGCTCTCCGGTTATTTCTTCCTTCTGCCGGGCCTCCGCTATCTTCTTCCAGCTCTTTTGCTAGCGGGGGCCCGGAAATGATGGGACTGTCACGTCATATGGGGGCGAGGTCACTGGGTGGCATCACCTGGTGACCACGGCCATCACCTGGGGGCCCCCTTATTAAAGGGGGCTCCTGGATTCGGATAAGACCCCCGCCCGCATACCCTTACAACCAACGGCCAGGGTTGTTGGGAAGAGGCCCTGTCCTCATCAACATGGGGGAAGGGTGCTTTGGGGTGGGGGGGCCCGCAGGGCCACCCCCTGCCCCAAAGCACCCACCCCCCATGTTGAGGGCATGCGGCCTGGTACGGTTCAGGAGGGGGGGGCTCTCGCTCGTCCCCACCCCCTTTCCTGACCGGCCGGGCTGCGTGCTCAGATAAGGGTCTGCTATGGATTTTGGGGGGACCCCCACGCCGTTTTTTTTCGGCGTAGGGGTTCCCGTTAAAGTCCATACCAGACCTAAGGGCCTGATATGCTCCTGGAGGGGAACCCATGCCGGTTTTTCATTTAAAATTTGGCGTGGAGGTCCCCTCATGATAACAGCGGCGAGACTTCGCAGGTCGGCAAGTCCGCAGCTAAAAATGCAAAGGAACCGCTGAACAACTGATTGCGAACTTGGCAAAGACTCCAAGCTCAAAAAACGCAATGCATAGGTGTGAACCCAGCCTCAAACACACTTATTTCTTTTTAAATATCAGGTTTCCGGCAGTAGGTTACATTGCACAGTTGCTCCACTTCACAAGCAGGTTAAAAGTGACGCCCCCCAGGTATATTTATTGGAATTGTGCATTGTTAATATTTCACTTTAAGCATTGCTAAAATTGCTGCTCCATGCTGAAATTGAATTTTTACAAAACTTTATTTGCTTAGATGGATTTGGCACTCAAATTCTAGTAATGTTTGCTGAACCTGTCAAAGGTAAAATCAGCTGATAATTACTGCACAGCCAAGCCCCTGATATGAGTATACAGAAATGTAATTGGCTATTGCAGCCTCAGCTGACTGTTGTAATAGGGCACATGTAACATTTATAATGTAGATGATATCAGTGGCCAATAATAATGTGTTGCTGAGCCAGATTACCAAGTGATGAAAACTGTTTTCATGAGAACCACAGCAGATGCTCATTTATTCAGCTGATAGAGTTAAGAATAAAAGTGCCTGAAGGAAGAACAGCTTTTAATACCCACAGCAACCAGTCAGATTCCATTGTTTTATCTATAATCAATTTCTTGGATGAACCTATTTCTATGAAGCCTAGCCGAGCCCCAGATATTTCTTGCTGCAGTTCAAATAAGAGAGTTATTTTCAGACTAAATTTATATTCCCCATAACTCCAGTTCCTGCCTGCTAAGAAGGGTAAGTCTATGTGAAGCTGACATCTCAGGTCAATATGGAAGCCAGAGGGTTAAATACTCCACCTATTTCCTATATTTCTTAGGGAATAGCTGTATTCACTCTATATATACTGTATAAACACTGTATATTTTTTCATGTGTTACGGAAATATATATATAATAATTAAATTATTTGCTTATTTATTTATTTAGGTTAATATGTAATACTGCAATGGCAGCCTTGTGTGATGAAAAAGGTCCTGTGAGTGATAATAATGTGAAAACATTTTTTTTATCTATAAACACCAAAAAAAAAAAAAAGATCTAAAACATCACTTTTAATAAAATTAAAACAGATCCAAATATAACCATTACAGTTTTTAATAAGCCAGTAGTTGATTTGATCTGATTTGACCTAACAACATAAGTAGGTAGAGAACCAGTGAAGAGTACAGTCGCGGAGACCAAAGGCATGGAGTTTTTTGAGGAGGAGGGGGTGGTCAACCATATCAAAGGCAGCAGAGAGGTACAGGAGTAGGAGTACAGAATAGTGTCCCTTAGTTTTGGCCTTTAGTAGATAGTTTGTTAGTTTTAGGAGAGCAGTTTCTGTGGAGTGTTGAGGGCGAAATCCAGACTGAAGGGGATCAAGATGGCCATTATCGGCAAGGTGGACGCTCAGTCGGTTGTATACTAGACGTTCAAGGAGTTTGGATAAAAAGGGGAGCAAGGAGATGGGGCATAGGTTGTTAAGATTGAATGGGTCCAGAGAGGGCTTTTTAAGTATGGGGCTGACAAGTGCATGTTTTAGAGAGTTAGGGAAGATGCCAGAAGAGAGGGAGAGATTAAAGATGTGGGTTAGAGAGTGTAGAATAGAGCCAGAGGGTGAACGTAGCATTTGTGAGGGAATAGGATCCAGAGGGCAGGTGGTAAGATGGACATTGGCAAGTAATTTAGCAACCTTGTCAATAGTGGTGGGGTTGAAAGAGAGGAGCAATGATTGTACCTGTGAACATGAGGTGTAAGTTGTGGAGGGTATCTGAACTGTAGAGTTATACTTGCGAATTGTATCAATCTTCTGTTTGAAGTGATTTGCGATCTCCTGGGCGGTGAGTGAGTTAGTGGGTGGAGGCGGTGGAGGACGAAGTAGAGAGTGGAAGGTAGAGAAGAGTTGACGGGATGATAAGTTTTTAATGAGAGTGATGAAATAGATCTGCTTGGCAGTGAGGAGGCTGAAATTGTATTTTTAGAGGGCAGATTTATACTGGCCAAAATCTGTCTGGGACTTCGTCTTGCACCACAGGCGCTCGAGAGCACGGCTGTGTTTTTTCAGACTTCTAGTATCATTCGTTTGCCACGGTTGAAGGGGACGGGGCCTGATTCTGTGTGTAGTGTGGGGGGCCAGTTTGTCCAGTGATGCTAGAAGTGAAGTGTTGTAGACAGAAGTGGCTAGGTCGGTGCAGGACAGGGGTGCGATTTTGTCATAGAGGTGGTCACTCGCAGAGAAGAGAAGGGTTGAGATTGCGAAGGTTTTTACGGGTAACCGTTAGGCGTTTGCAGGGAGAGGAGGCGGAGGAGAGGGAGAGAGTGAAATTAATAAGGTAGTGATCAGAGAGAGGGTATGGATAGCTGGAGAGGTTGCATGGAGTGCATAGGTGGGAAAAGATGAGGTCAAGCGTATTGCCTTCAGTGTGAGTAGGAGCATGTATCCATTGCTTCAGGTCAAAGGAGGAGGTTTGACTGAGAATTTTGGAAGTTGCAGGAATGTTGTTATTAGTAGGGATGTTAAAGTCCCAGAGGATGATTGTGGGGATTTCAGAAGAGAGAAAGTAGGGTAGCCAGGCAGAGAAGTCATCAAGAAAGGTAGATACTGGTCCAGGGGGGCCGGTAGATCACAGCTATCCTAAGAGAAACTGGGGAGAAGAGACGAATACAGTGCGCCTCAAATGAGGAGAGTGACAGAGAGGGGAGTGGTGGAGGTGGAGTACTTGAAAGGTGCTATGTGGGGCTAAAGGGATTCCAATACCCCCTCCTTTGCATCCACTGGGTCTGGGGGAGTGAGTCCACAGAAGACCACCGTGAGAAAGAGCAGCAGAAGACGCAGTGTCGGATTCGTGAAGCCAGGTTTCGGAAATGGTGAGTAGATTAAATGAGTTAGCGATAAAGAGATCATGGAGGGAAATGAGTTTGTTACAGACAGAGCGGGCATTCCAAAGGGCGCAAGAGAAAGGGAGTCTGGTCTTGGTAAGAGGGGAAATGGGAACTAGATTGTGTGCAGTGCGGCTGCAGCCAGAGGGTGTAGGGTAATGGGTGCGTTGAATACAGTTAAAAGAAAGAGGCCCAGGGTTTGGGGATACATCACCAGAGGATAGGAGAAGCAGAAGGGTGAGGGAGGTAATGTGGGAGTGTGATTTATATGAAGGGACATGCCCCAGTGGTCTGGAGTATTGGGTGTGTGGATTTAAAATTAGCAGGAGTTGGTGGGTGCAGTAATAAGGAGAGGGCAGAAGTGATGGAGATATATATTAGGTGTGGGGTATAGGAGAGGTGTGCAGGAGAGTTAGTTTAAGGATACAAGACACAGCTGTCAGAAGGAGTGGTAGACAGTGCATTTCAGAAGGGGGAAGAAGAGCTGAAAATCTAAACAAGGTCACCTGTTTGGAAGTTTAAGGCATTTTCTTGTGTTCCTTTGCCTTGTGCATTCGCTGAAGTGCAGAGTCAGAAGTGCTCCCACTTATAGAAAAAAAAACACTTTGAGAAAGAACCCCATCTGCAAATGTGCCACCCCCACATTAGGGTTATACTGCCTCCTATCAGAAGAGGACTAAGCAGAACATGTAAAACATGTTAAAACAGCAAAGCTAAATAGCCCCACCCAGGGGGCGGTCCTACTGGCTATAACCCCTCGCACTGCACTCAGCAGCTAAGGTTTTTTTCTGCCTAGCATAGGAGAAGGACCTGGCTCCCTGTGGGGACCATTGGTCCTGGAGATTTTTTGCTTTTTTCCTGCTTTTTTGATCCTGAGATCTACTATCAACAGCCGGCTGGGTTACAGGCTGAATAATATAGATCCTTGTAGTCTCCCCAGTCCGGCCATCGAGCGTGAGCAGGCCTTAGCTGCGTGCTGGGTCGGCCACGACATGCCCGTTGCTCCAGGGGTTGCCGGTGAGCTATATGCTCTGGGGCACACATATGACCAGGCTACTGATGTCTGAGTCACAGTGTGCCGGGCCGACAGCCACCCTGTACCGCTCGGGTGATGGGTATGTCCGGAAAGCGTCCAGCAGTGTCCGCAGGACGGGTAAGTAGTGTTCCTCCTGTTTCGGCAGGATGGAACAGCTGGGCATTCCTGGGGAGGTCGACTAGGGGGTTTCTCACCCTTCCTTTCTTCTCTTCCTGTCCTTTCCCTCCTCCCCATGCTCTCTGGGTTGGGCCTGCTGTGTACCTTACCGGGGATCCTTCCGGGGGGCTCCGAGTTCTGGCTGGGGGCTGCGCTGGGCTTGGGTGGTCCGCTCTCCATAGGGGTGTCTCGGTATGTTCAGGGGTGAAGGCCTCCGCGTAAGATAGTCGGTGGCCATTTTCTAGTAGCTACTCTTGTCTTTACTGAGGACGAACGGCGGCCATTTTTTGTAGCCCGCGCCTGTTTTTACTCAGGCACCCGACGCCCATTTTCTTGTAGCCCCGCTTAGTCTTTGCCTCTAGCGCTGGGAATGTTCCTCCTGAACGACACACACTGCTTAGAATACCTCACAGCTGACAGGGGAGAGCAGATGGCAGCTTGGCAGCTGTTCTGACGTGTCAGAATATGCGGACCAGGACCATTCAGACAATGCGGGTGACTCCCTGTCCAGGTCAGCGCAGAAGTGCGCTTGTTGGAGCACTTATCACCGGGTGCAGGATCCCCAAACAAAGATGGAGGATACGGCAAGGGCATCTACTGAAGTGTCTGTCCCTTCTGGGTCCCACAAGCCCGCCCGCACCACTAGGGTTTTTTCCCTACCTAGCTTATTTTGATAAGTTTATATACAAGGAATGGGAACAGCCGCAGCCCGAAAAGCATAGCAGTCTGTTATCCCTTTTGAGGAGAGTTTCCTGAAAAATAGACATCTCCCCCGATTGTGGGTCCCCCGGTATCCCGGTTTGATAAGATTGCCACGATTCCGGTGGACCCCTGCCTTTGAGGACCTGCAGACAGGAGGGCCGAGGCGGTGGCCCGGCCCATGGTCACGGTATTGGGGCCAGCATTGCGCCACTGTTGGCCAAGACCCTGGTGTCACTGACGCTTCCTGAAGGGCAAAAGTTTGCTGCACCGTGAGCAAAGAAGTACCAGGCTTCCCCGGTCTGCGTGAAACTAGCGGACCAGTTGGTGCATGACATGTCTGCAATACGGTCTTAGATATAGCCCCCTTGCTGTCCAGAGCCTCAGTATCTGCTGTGGGGCTACGCCGCCTGGTTTGGCTGGCATACTGGTCCATGGACCAGACGTCCAAGAAGACTCTGGCAGATTGCCCTTCCAGACTTAGAGGCTATTTGGAGCCTCGCTGGAGGACATTCTTGAAAATGTCATTTAGGGTAAGAGCATGCTGCTCCCACAATCCAAAATAGGTAAGGAGCCATGACATAGGCCAGGGCCCTCCTTTTCCGCTCACAAGTATTTTTTTCATCCGCCCGGGCCCGCAGGTAAGCGTTCCCAGGCCGACAAGGTGCCTGCTAAGGAACAAAAGCATCCCTGGTTTTTTCGCAAGCCAAACAAGCCTGCGAGCCAATTTGCAGCACCATGGAGGCTCACCCCGCCCGACTTTTGGTGGGGATCGCCTTTGAGAGGTTGCACCTCGGTGGACCTCCCTACTTCTGACCAGTGGGTCTGTAAAGTGGTCTCATTGGAATACAAGACGGAGTTCTCTCTTGTCCACCAAGCAGATTTCTCCCTCCAACCTTCATCTCCTTCCGGCTCACCTGGACAACTTGTTTAGGGCAGGGCAGAACCTGCTGATGCGCAGGGTGATAGTGCCTGTGCCGACACTGAAAAGGTTTTCAGGGATTCTACTCCAATCTGTTTGTAATCCCAAAGAAGGGAGGGGTCAGTCCGGTCCTGGATCTCCAGACCCTCAACAGCCTTGTGAAAGTACAAGATTCAGGATGGAATCGGTTCGCTCTGTGGTCGCTGCAGAAGTTTCTGCGGTTTGCAGTCAGTAATGAGCACTACCAATTTGTAGCTCTCCATTTTTGGCCTGGCGTCGGCACCAGAGTTTTTACCACGGTGCTCGCCCCGACCCTGGCCTTGATGAGGCAGCAAGGGATGGCAGTCGTGGGCTATCAGGACGTTCTCCGTCTGAGAGCAGCTTCTGCCTCAGAATTAAGGGAGGATGTGGAGATCACCAGATGGGGAACGCCAGACGTGGATCTCCTGGCGTATCGACTCAATCGAGAGGTATTGAGGTTTATGGCCAGATCCAAAGATCCCTGGGCGGACACGTCAGACGCGTCGGTGGCTCCGTGGGGACAGTATCGGCTAATTATGCCTTCCCCCCGCAAAAACGTATTTCTCGTCTGCTTCGCGGAGTAGATACCGAGGGGATTCCGGTGATCCTGGTTGCCCCAGATTAGCCTCGGCATCCCTGGTACGCCGACTTAGTGCGACTGGTGGCGGATGTTCCTTGGCGACTGCCAATGCGAGAGGACCTTCTGTCGCAAGGTCCTATACTTCATCCTGCCTTACTTGCGCTGGCTTTAACGACATGGCTGTTACAAGTCAGGTGCTAAGGGACAGAGGCCTGTCGGATTCGGTAATTTCTCCCATGCCGAAGGCACGGAAATCATCTTCTCGGAAGAATTATCATCGCACATGGAAGACCTACATCTCTATGTGTGAGGAATAAAAAATGCTACAGTGTGGCGGTAGACCACAGTGATGCAATTAGAAGGATGGGTGGGACTTTATATGAAGCTCATGATAACAAAGGCATGTGAATGGTGGAGACATAAATATTTATTAATGTTGCATACAAAACATGGGTGTGAGCATTAAGTACAAAAACCGCACCTATCCCCTTGCGTTAGTATTCATTAGGGATGGAAGCTCCTGATGACATCTACGTTTTATAAGATTCTTACTGTTATTTCTCCACCCAGCCTTATTGGCTCAACAGCTCTTTCTCCTTATTATCTGCATTACTGTTGTAAGCTTATACCATTATACTCCTATATTGTGGTGTCTGCATAGGTATAAGTATCATACTGTTTTACCATACAGCTGTGTGTTCTGGTTGTCTAGTGGTCTGGACCTCCCGCTCCCCTCCTCATTGGTGCGGCGGCCGCGGTGCACACTGGGGCCATCCCTCCCCCTGCCCCTCCCATTACGCTCGGGGGTGGGTGTGCCACCAATGTCACAAGTGTGTGCCGGACGCGCTGCGTCCTTGTGACGCTGCCTTTCCGGCGGAGCATGTTCCGGTGTGGGCGGGATTGTGTTAGCGCCGGCCACGGGCCATTGGTACGCACGCTGGCATCCTGGTTGCCTCCCCTCCCCGCCACACCTGTGGATGTGACGTAGGGGGCGTGGCCATGACGACACGGCGCATGTATTTGTGGGCGGCGGTTCAGGTGTTTCTTGGCTCTTCCGAGACCTCCGTCTCATTGTTCTCACATGATCGCTGGACTGGCTTCTCCCCACATAGGTACCTCTACACACTCTCCATGGTCTTTTTCATTTCCTCCTTCACTGGGTGTTATGGTGTTGATCTTTCACTATGATCGTTCACATTCACTCCTGGTTTCCCCCAGTTTACCTTCTCACCTCTGCACTAATCCCTTTCCCCACCAGTCCACTGCCACTCTATCTTACCAACACTCTACACTCCCTGCCTTCACCTTGGTTTTGTTTTTTGTTTTTGCCTTCACTCTGCCCTTGGCCCTATTCTTATTTTCCACTCCTCACTTTTTACACTAGGGGTGATCAGTGAGCCCTGGACCGCCTGAACCCTGCCTGCAGTGGTGTTGCCCATGCACGCGCCCCCTCGGCCTCCGACCCATGGTCCTCCACACCATGCCCTCCGGTACATGCACAGCTGTAAGTCAACTCTTCCCTTGGTTTTTTGTGGGGCATTATCTCCCCCCCTTACCTCGAGATACAATATTGACTTTATTTATTTCCCTATTGCAGACACTGCACATACATGCGCCTGATGAGCGGCTTAAGCCGCCAAAACGCGTCGAGCTACCATGACATTGTGTATGTGATACACACCCATCTGAGATATGTGTCCATACCATCTCTACCCCACATGGATGTTTTAGACTGTTGTCTGTGCAGATGTTATTATTTTAACTATACTATCCAATATTAATATGGTGAATCTCCCTCTATTTTACCATGATCATTGATGTTTTTTAAGCATGTTATTTACCAGTGTTTGCATATTCAGAGATTGGCGTCTTGCGATAGGTGCGGTTTTTGTACATGTAATTAATGCTCACACCCATGTTTTGTATGCAACATTAATAAATATTTATGTCTCCACCATTCACATGCCTTTGTCATCATGAGCTTCATATAAAGTCCCACCCATCCTTCTAATTGCATCACTGTGGTCTACCGCCACACTGTAGCATTTTTTATTCAAATTACAGTGATGGAGGTGCATGACTCTACCCAGCCATGACCTCACTCAAAGTCCCAAATTCCCCAAATCCCCCCTGTCATGGATATGCATTAATGTCTGTCTGCCATCTTACCTTTCCTCCTCATGTGTTCATCTTAGAAGCCAGAACCCTTTCACCTGGCTTCCTTTATAATCTCCTCCCAGCCTGACTCCACCCCAGGCCCTATCACAGAACACTATATTAACCTGTGCACTGCAAGCCTGCTTTGCTGATCAACGTGTTTGTTAGGCATTGTGTGTTTGGGTTCCTGCCTGCCGTGTGCTACGTCTGTCTCTCTGTTACATATTTGGCTTGTCCCCGACTATCCCTGTCTGCTCGTGACCCTTGACCTTCGGCTCGTTCTTTCGTTATCCTTGTCTGCTTGTGGCCCTTGACCTTCAGCTTGTTATTCGTTTCTCTCATATCTTGTGCTGCTGCTTCCCCTCTTTTCCCCTTATCCTACGGGGCGTGAGCTAGGAGACTCCAGGGGCCACGACCTGGACCCAGCCTGCAGCATAACATCCTCACCACTAGAGGCTCTGGAGAAGACCTGCTGGGTCTTAGACTCCGGGCCCTGGGGAATCTTGGCTCTAGCTTCCGTTAGGATCCCGGTTGTGCTCCTCTGGTCCCGCTTTCCACAACCACCCAGTTTCCTATCCGCAGAAGTCAGCCATAGGGTTCACTACCTTGCGGTGCACTCCTGTCCCCCTATGGTGTGCATCTGTCACCTGGCCACAGGTGACCTTGACAGTTTGATCAGCCATGAACCCGGCTGACATCCCGCTCCCCGCGGATGATCCATTGCAGGGCATAGTTCGCAGACTTGAAACCCAGGAATCAAATCAGACTCAGGTGATGCGATTCCTCCAGGATCTGGCTTCTCGATTCGAGCAGCTTCAGGCACCCTTGGGAACCCCGAATCCGCAACCTCAAGTACAACCAGCGGCTGTACCTATCGCACCAGTCGCAGCCACACACTCACTAAAATTGCCAGCTCCGTTCCGTTTCTCTGGGGACTCCAAGGCCTGCAGGGGGTTTCTCAGCCAATGCACAATTCATTTTGAGCTTCAGCCTCAAAACTTCCTGTCTGACCGGGCTAAGGTAGCCCATATCATTTCCCTCCTCTCCGGTGAAGCTTTAGCCTGGGCTGCCCCCCTGTGGGAGAGGAATGATCCGGTGGTTTCCAGCCTGTCCGATTTCTTGAAGCTCTTTCGTAATATCTTCGAAGAGCCGGCTCGGGCTTCTTCTGCGGCTAGTGCTGTCTTACGTCTTCGCCAAGAATCTAGTTCAGTGGGACAATATGCTCTTCAGTTCCGTATCCACACAGCTGAATTGAGCTGGAATAATGAGGCCCTGGTCGCTACCTTTTTACATAGCCTCTCTGACCGAGTGAAAGACGAATTAGCGGGAAGAGCCATTCCCGTCGGTCTGGACGATGTAATTTCGTTATGCAACCAGATCGACATTCGTTTTCAAGAGAGGTCCTTAGAAAAAAGACGCCAGCACTCTCTGGGTCCTAGCCAGTCTGAGCTCCCCTCCCTTCATCCCGTGGAGCATCCTCTACCTGCTGAAGAACCTATGCAGCTGGGCTGGACCAGATTAACCCCTGAAGAACGTGCTAGGCGCAGAACTCTGGGCTTGTGCCTCTATTGTGGGGGCAAGGGTCATTTTCGTGACTCCTGCTCGCTTCGTCCGGGAAACGCTCGGGTCTAATACATTTGGAAGGTGGAGTATTGGACCCAGAAACATCACCTTCTCGCCTGCTCTTGCTGGTGTTCCTTCATGTAGGCACTTCTCCTCAGTCAACCCTTGCATATCTGGATTCCGGGGCTGCCGGCAATTTTATGGATTGGAGAACTGCTTCTTCTATGAAGCTTACCCTTTCACCTCTCACTACCCCATTGGTAGTCTCGGAAATTGATGGCACTGTTCTCCCAGGGGGCCCTATTCGCTTCCAGACGCTACCCATTAGGATGTCGGTAGGGATTCTCCACTAGGAGTGGATATCCTTTCTTATTCTACCCAAGGCCTCTACCCCAGTTGTATTGGGCCTCCCTTGGCTACAGCTCCACTCTCCACATGTGGACTGGGTCTCTGGGCAGATCCTGGCCTGGGGTTCCTCATGTTTCTCGTCGTGTCTTCTCAAGGTGACCCCCAAGGAGAGTCTTCCGGTTGCTGCCACTTCTGTTTCTTCTGATCTTCCTGCTGCATACAGCGATTACCGGGATGTGTTCTGTAAGAAATCAGCTGAGGTGCTTCCTCCCCACAGGTCTTTTGACTGTGCTATTGATCTTGTCCCCGGAGCAACTCTACCCAGGGGTCGTACCTACCCTCTGTCCATCCCAGAGACCCAGGCCATGTCTGAGTATGTCGCAGAGAATCTGGAGAGAGGTTTCATCTGGAAATCCTCATCGCCTGCAGGGGCAGGGTTCTTTTTTGTTGCCAAAAAGTATGGTACCTTAAGACCCTGTATCGATTATCGGGGTTTAAATGTGGTTACTATTAAAAATCAATACCCCTTACCCTTAATATCTGAGCTATTCGATAGGTTGAAGGGTTCCTCCATTTTCACCAAGTTGGATCTCAGAGGCGCGTACAATCTCATTCGAATACGGGAGGGTGACGAATGGAAGACTGTATTCAACACTAGAGACGGGCATTACGAATATCTGGTGATGCCTTTTGGTCTGTGTAATGCTCCAGCCGTGTTTCAAAACTTTGTCAATGAAATCTTCAGAGATCTGCTGTACCAGTTTGTTGTCATCTATCTGGATGACATTCTGATCTTTTCTGAAAATCTACTCGTCCACAGAAACCATGTCCGCACTGTACTTCAGCGTCTTAGAGAGAACAATCTCTATGCCAAGCTGGAGAAATGTTCCTTTGAATGTTCTGAGGTCCTGTTTTTGGGGTGCTTTGTCTCATGTTCGGGTCTTCGTATGGATCCTGGGAAGGTCTTGGCTATCACCAACTGGCCTCTTCCTGCTAGCCTCAAGGCCACACAGCGCTTTCTTGGCTTCACTAATTATTATAGGCAGTTCATAAGGAATTACTCTTCCATTGCCGCGCCTATTATCGCTTTGACCAAGAAGGGTGTGAATGCCAGAGACTGGCCTCCCGAAGCTGTCTCTGCATTTCACAACCTGAAACAGGCCTTTGTTTCTGGCCCCCTCTTGAGGAGACCAAATCCTGGGAATGCATTTTTTATTGAAATGGACGCTTCCTCAATGGGGGTGGGAGCTGTGCTTCTTCAAATCTTTGAGAAGAGACACCAACCATGTGCGTTCTTCTCCAAAAAAAATTCTCAGGCAGAGAGGAATTATGCCATCGGTGATCGGGAACTTCTCGCAATTAAATTGGCGTTAGAGGAGTGGCGTCATCTCTTGGAAGGTTCCCCTCACTCCATAACGATCTTTACCGATCACAAAAATTTACAGTATCTACAGAATGCTAAACGTCTGAATCCTAGACAGGCCAGGTGGAGTCTCTTCTTTGCCCGTTTTAATTTCACGATTACCTACAAACCTGGTTCCTGCAATGGTCGGGCTGATGCGCTCTCTAGGTCATTTGACACTTTGGACGAGGAGTCCGCCCCTGAACCTGAGCCGATCATTCCAACCTCATGCATTGTTGCCCACTCTACCACCCTGAAGTCAAAAATTCCGCCTGGTAAGACCTTTGTCCCCACTGAGCTAAGAGCTAAGATCCTTCGTTGGGGACATGATTCCAAGGTGGCAGGTCATTCTGGATTCCTCCGATCTTTCCTACTCATCAGTCGTCACTACTGGTGGCCTAATCTCCGCTCAGACGTCAAAGACTACGTTAAAGCTTGTCATGTCTGTGCTCAGTCCAAATCCTCCACACAAGCTCCTGCTGGTCTCCTCATGCCCTTGCCCATTCCTAAGGAACCCTGGGCCCATATTGCCATGGATTTTATCACCGACCTCCCACTGTCTGAGAATAATACAGTCATTGTACTCAGTCATGGTAATCGATCGGTTCTCCAAGATGGCTCATTTTGTTCCTCTTCCTGGTCTTCCTTCTGCCCCTGCCTTGGTTCCCATTTTCATTCGAGAAATTCTCCGCCTACATGGGGTCCCTTCTCATATTGTTTCCGACAGGGGAGTCCAATTCACGTCTCGTTTTTGGAGAGCCTTTTGCAAATCCCTCAATATTGTCTTGGATTTTTCTTCTTCTTACCATCCCCAATCCAATGGACAGACTGAGAGGGTTAATCAGGAGTTAGAGGTCTTTCTTCGCACCTTTGTGTCTTCTCACCATGACGATTGGTCCTCTCTACTCCCGTGGGCAGAATTCTTCCATAACAATTATGTGAATACCAGTTCGCAGAAGACACCCTTTTTCACAGTTTATGGAAAACACCCTCAACTTCCTCTTCCCATGATCTGTTCTCCAGACATTCCAGCTTTGGCTTCGGTTCAGGAGTCTCTCAATTCCGTTTGAGGTCACGTTCATGATTCCCTCCGGGCAGCTGCTGAAAAATTCAAGGGCTTTGCCGACCGCCGCAGGCGTAAACCGCCTTTTCTTCAGCCAGGGGACAAAGTCTGGCTCTCTACCAGGAACATCAAGCTCTGAGTTCCTTCTCTGAAGTTTGCTCCACGATTCATCGGTCCATACACGGTAACTGCTAAACTGAATCCGGTTTGTTTCAAACTCCAGATTCCTAAGAGCCTTAAAATCACTAACTCCTTCCATGTTGCTCTTCTAAAGCCTTTAGTCCTCAATAAATTCTCTCGTCCTCTCCCTACCGTGGCGCCTGTCTCTGAGGATAATCAGGAGTACGAGATCAGTCAAATTCTGGACTCCCGACTCTGTAAAGGCGTTCTTCAGTACCTCGTTCATTGGAAAGGGTTTGGTCCTGAGGAGAGGTCTTGGATCACTGCATCTGAGGTCTTTGCACCTCGTCTGTTAAAAGGAGTTTCATCTGAAGTTTCCCTCTAAACCTGAGCCCAGGCGGGGAAGGGGGAGGCCTCGTAAGAGGGAGGGTACTGTCATGGATATGCATTAATGTCTGTCTGCCATCTTACCTTTCCTCCTCATGTGTTCATCTTAGAGGCCAGAACCCTTTCACCTGGCTTCCTTTATAATCTCCTCCCAGCCTGACTCCACCCCAGGCCCTATCACAGAACACTATATTAACCTGTGCACTGCAAGCCTGCTTTGCTGATCAACGTGTTTGTTAGGCATTGTGCGTTTGGGTTCCTGCCTGCCGTGTGCTACGTCTGTCTCTCTGTTACATATTTGGCTTGTCCCCGACTATCCTTGTCTGCTCGTGACCCTTGACCTTCGGCTCGTTCTTTCGTTATCCTTGTCTGCTTGTGGCCCTTGACCTTCAGCTTGTTATTCGTTTCTCTCATATCTTGTGCTGCTGCTTCCCCTCTTTTCCCCTTATCCTACGGGGCGTGAGCTAGGAGACTCCAGGGGCCGTGACCTGGACCCAGCCTGCAGCATAACATCCTCACCACTAGAGGCTCTGGAGAAGACCTGCTGGGTCTTAGACTCCGCGCCCTGGGGAATCTTGGCTCTAGCTTCCGTTAGGATCCCGGTTGTGCTCCTCTGGTCCCGCTTTCCACAACCACCCAGTTTCCTATCCGCAGAAGTCAGCCATAGGGTTCACTACCTTGCGGTGCACTCCTGTCCCCCTACGGTGTGCATCTGTCACCTGGCCACAGGTGACCTTGACACCCCTCTTGCTTTTCTATGTGTGAGGAGATGAAGTGGTGTCCTCGTACATATTCGGTTTCCAGAATCCTGCTGTTTTTACAGCGTGGAGTGGATCAAAAACTTGCCTTAAGCACCATTAAAGGGGCGGTTTTCAGCCCTGGCTATCTTCTTTCAACGAACCTGGCGGCTCTTTACTTGTGTGTATGTTCGTGCAGGGGGTTGACAAGTGGCCCCTCCGGTTCGACCACCGCTGCCCCTGTGGGACTTGAATCTGGTGCTCTTGGTACTTCAGAAACCACCGTTTGACACCATTAGAGAGATTCCCCTATTGACGCTCTCTCAGACGGTAGCCTTTCTGGTGGCTATTACAACAGTCTGAAGGGTTTCTGAGTTGGCGGCCTTGCCTTGCAAGGCTCCCTATTTAATCCTCCACAAGGAAAAGGTGGTGCTACGCCCGCAGCCTTTTTTTTTCTTCTTATGGTTGTTTCGGCTTTCCTTCTAATTAAGGACATTGTGCTTCCATCCTTGTGTCCTCAGCCGTCGCATCCCAAAGAGGTTGCTTTACATTCGTTGGATGTGGTCCGAGCTCTGCGGGTGTATCTGTCTGCTGCAACTTAGTTTCGGAGGTCAGACTCCCTATTTGTGTCGGTGGTTGGTCCACAGAAGGGCCTGGCGGTCTCGTTGGCCACCATTTCTCTGTGGATCAGACAGATCGTGATTCAGGCTTATGCTCTATTAGGGCGGGCGCCTCCCTTTCCTGTCAAGGCACATTCAACCAAGGCAATAGGTGCCTCTTGAGCTTCCGGCAACAAATGTCTGTTTCCCAGGTGTGTAGGCGGCAACCGGGTCGTCCGTTCACACTTCGACTAAAAATTAATGTGAGTGCATCGGCGGATGCTTGCTTCAGTCGCAAGGTTCTGCAGGCGGCTGTTTAAGGTTGCAACTACTCCGTTGAGGAGCTCTGGTTAAGTGGAAGTTTGTTTGCTTGCTGTGCCCACCCCTCGTTTTTTTTTACACTGATTGGGGACGTCCCTAATGTCAAGATTTAAGATGCTGTGTCCGTCCATGAACGAAAGAGAAAATAGGATTTTTGCACTCACCGTAAAAACCTTTTCTCTGAAGTTCATGGACGGACACAGCACCCACCCCTCTTTTTTATGTTTGTACTGCTTTTTGATGAACTGAGCTGCTGAGTGCAGGGTGAGGGGTTATAGCAAATAGGACCGCCCCCTGAGCGGGGCTGTTTCAGCTTTGCTGTTTTTACATGTTTTACATGTTCTGCCTAGTCCTCTCCTGCTAGGAGGCAGTATAACCCTAATGTCAAGATTTAAGATGCTGTGTCCGTCCATGAACTTCAGAGAAAAGGATTTTACTGTGAGTACAAAAATCCTATTTTTTACACAATATCTTATATGCAGATAATTCTCTAATCTAACTTCTTTTGCATCCACACTGCATTTCATGTACTATTGGTATCTATTCTGTCTTTAACAAACTTCTAATATACAAAGCGCTGGCATATACAAAATACGTTTGCTGAGTTCAATAAATACAAGGGTAAATTAAACAAAACTGCACAAGAATCCTCTTTTTGAGGACTTCAGTTGTAGCTTTTTTCTTGCTCATAAGGTATGTAAAGAACAAAATAATGGCGCACTCAAGCTTAAGGAGGAGTGAATATGAGCTAAGTTCAATAAAATGTGATGAACTGCAGACTGTAGATGGCTGCAGGCTCAGTAAAGAGCTAGAAGGAGACTCTGCAGATACAAAAAGCAAGGAGAGAGAGCAGCGCCATCTGAGTCCAGTTTGACAATTGATATAATGGCAACATTTGTGTATGTAACGACTGTTTACAAATTTTCCAATCAGTCTATTATTAGCATGTTTCTGCCCCTTTTGTCCATGATTGATGCCTTAAGCCTTTTCCTGCCCACCAATCTTGGATGTACATTTTTACCACCATTAAGATGTCCGAACCCAGCGCCTGAGGAAGGAGCACGAATGCTCTGAACGCGTGCACCTCACCGCTCTAAACATCCGGTAGTGATGTCAGCGGCGTTCTCTCATGTATACCCATGGACTAGGAAGTGCTGAGAGCCACCAGCACTTCCGCGACCAGAGGGACACTCCACACACCGCAGCACTGTCCTGACAACAGAGCAGATGAACTCTGTACTGTACCACGCTGACCTTCCTAATCTTATCCTGTGAGTGTACATATTCTTTGTTGGCATTAAACCAATTGTCAAACTGCACTCAGATAGCGCTGCTCTCTCTCCTTGTTTTTTGCTTGCTCATAGTCTTCAGCAGTGTACAACATAAGACTTTTTGCATACTAGGTCTTTTAGTTTTTCTGTTGAAGCATAAATTAGTGCTTTGACCATGGGAAGTTTCTATGTGTCTACAGTTTGCTTTTGCTGGGACAACAAACCAGGCTAAAAAATGCATGACCCCACACAGTGCACTTGTGTGCGCAGAATAACACAATATTGCACAGTTGTGAATTAAGTTGTACCTTACCTGTTTTATATTTCAGGTGGAAACAATTACGTTTTTTTAAATTAAAAATAGAAATAAAACCACGCTTCACAGCTTTAGAGTTTTCATTTCTGACCAGTCAAAAATATACTTGTCCTGTTGATGAAAACCATGAAGTGTATTTTATAACAGGGAGGCAGCAAAGTGAGGACTTCTGGAAAGAAAGCTTGGTGAAATTTGCATTAGGTATATGCCATTTTTTCAGTGGGATTGCGGGGGAACACATATTTAAGGCAAGAGGTGCTGGGGTGTGCTGGAGGGTCCATTGATGCTAGCTTCTGGGGGATCTATTGTCACTGAGAGGAGCTATTGCTGAGGGATCTTCACTTATTCTCTGAGAAAAAAAAAACTAATTATAGATATGGAAGTTACTATTTTTAGAACTTCATAAAATGCATGAAGTGATCAAAAATAATGACAGTAAGAAAAAAAGTAACATTTAAATTTCATCCATTTCTTAATATGCGCCAGTATCTTTACTTAATTCTAAAGTCTATCTCAAATCCCTACATTGTTTCTGTTTATAGCAGTTTATCCCTATGTAATATAGTAAAATTAACATTTTGTTTCTGTATGGAATTTATTACCCCCATGCTGCAGACTCCTGATATCTCTGAATAAATTAATTTGTGGCATTACCCCAAGGGCCTTTCTGCAACTATGTGAAATTCACTTTGCAATTTAGATAAGGCATTTCAAAAAAGGCAAGAATTAAGATAAAACTCATTAGTGTTGCACTTCATCATTTTGATTTACAATTTCTTGTAGAACAGAACAAAATAAAAAACGAGTTTGTCATCTGTAGTAAACTATGGATTAAAGAGGGTGGTGGAAAAAACACCAAGGTTCCCCATTAATTTGCCTTAATTGCTGGCACATAATTACTTAGGTAGTGCTTTGCTATTTTTCAACCTGAATTTTGCCTGCACCTTGTTGTGTGTGTATGAATGTTCCTAGTTTCAAAGGGTTTGCCATTGGGTTCTTGTGGGATGGAGAGTGCTGGTGACAGATTTTGGAGGCACATTTCCCCCTTTACTTGAAATGATTATGGTTCTTTCGTCATCATTGTTCCTTTAAGGCCCCGGTCACACCTATGCAAATTGGTTGCGGCTCACACCGCATCCAATTCGCATAACATTATAAAATACATAGATTTTAATGAGGCTGGTTCTCATATGTGCGATGCATTCACCCTGCGCATTGCCCAAAAAAGTGTGCGTTTTCTAGGCATTGCGGTTAGGCTCAGATGCGAATTCAGGCCCATTATCTTCTATGGGCACGCATCTGATTCGCAGATGTGTTCAGTTCTCAACAGGATTTCTCTCCTTCTCCTCACTACACATCCTCCCTCCCCCTCTCTCCCAGGTCACCAAATTCGCAGCTAAAACGGAGATGATCTGCTGAACAGCTCTCTTATCTCTTTGCAGAGATAACAGAGCTGGAATTCGCACTGCACAAGTGTGAACCCAGCCTTAATGTTCTCATCCCTCAGCAACCCCCAACCCCTTTGGTTTCTACTAACCTATTCCCACCTTAGTGTCCACTGGGTGCCACACAGCTTCTTCTCCAATAATCTTCCAGCTAGGATTTTCTTTTTCCAGGCATCAGAGTCTCCTTTCACTTCTATAGAAAGATTATGCAATTATGTGTCTCAATAGAAATCTCAGTGCTCAATGGCTTTTCCATATAAATTAATGGAGATTCTTACCAAAGAAACTGAGCCCAGCAAGTAGACTTCATGAAAATAGGCTGTGTGGCTTCAAGGATACATAGTGAAAATCTTGGAGGTTGGTGAACATTTACAACATCACTGTTTCGAAAGGTAGCAGGTAAAATTGATCAATGACCTAGATGCGTTATCTGGTTTACCCTAATCTGAGTTCTGTGTAATTCCTTGCATCTTCATGCACCCTGCTCCATAAAGAGTCTCAGGAGAACAGTGGAAGTGTATCTTCTGAAGCCTGTGTGCACTGTTATTTCCTACATCTCTACTTTCTGCATCAGCAATTACATTTAAACTTCCAAGGCAGGTTTGAATGTAATTGGTGACTGGGAGAAAAGTCTTATTTCTGGCATTTTTTCATATCAGTTTTGTAAAAGAAAGGCAATAAAATATTTGAATTGTGTATTCCAGCATCAACTGCAGACACATTTAAGGATAAAAATTAAAATTAGTGGATAGATGTAAAAGGTGTGTTTAAAATGTTTTTACAATTACAATAAAAGCTGGGCATCCCTAATGGTTAGCAGTTTAAATATTTACAACTTAGACATGCAGTAGAGGCCCATCTGGGACTAAAGCCCTGTACACACGATCGGATAACCTATGGATTTTCGTCCGATGGATTTGACCATCGGAAATCCGATGAAACTGTTTTTAATCAGTCTTGGCCACACACCATCAGTTTAAAAACCGACGGCAAGAAAACGACGGCACGTACAAAACGTACGACGCGCTATAAAAGGGCCGAACAAATCTAATGGCGCCACCCCTTGGGCTGCTTTTGCTGATTTCGTGTTACCGCGTGTTAGAAAAAGTTTGGTGAGAGCCGATTCGCGCTTTTCAGTTTCCGTGCTTTGCAGATCGTTTCCTGGTGTTCAGTTTGTGCTTGTGGGTTTGTATTTGTGATTCAGTGCGTGCAGTCAGGTCGTTACTGCCTAGCAGTGCCTTCTTGGCCGTTCGTTTCCTGTTTTTCAGGTCGTTCTTCTCAGGCCTTGCTGTTCCACGGTGCGTTCTGTTTGAGTGCGTTCTGACCAGCCGACCGGTTTAAAACCATGTTTGAAGTGCGTTCTCGTTCTCGAGCTCGTGCTGGCTTTGGGCTTGGTGTTACAGTTAACACTGTAACCTGAGTTCAGTCTGTGAACAGGGTGAGGAGGAGTTCATGGACTAAGAATTGGTTGCTCCAGCGTGACCAATTCTCTCATATGCCTCTGCTGCGGGAAATCCATGAGAATAATCCTGATGATTTCAGGAATTATCTCAGGATGACGGACCCCGTATTTCACCGTCTGTTGGATTTGCTGTCCCCCTATATAACGAGGCAGGACACTGTGATGCGCCAGGCCATCACTGCCGAGCAGAGGCTTATTGCCACGTTGAGATACCTGGCGACTGGGAGAAGCTTGCAGGACCTCAAGTTCTCAACAGGCATCTCCCCCCAGGCTCTCGGGATCATTATCCCTGAGACGTGTTCGGCCATCATTCAGGTCCTGCAGAAGGACTATATGAAGGTAATTTTGCTCCTTTAACCTCACATTATATGTTTTGATTGTTTTTGAATCTTCTTCTTTTTTCCCTCCTAACCCAAATTTGCCTGTTTGTAATATCCTGGTAATGTCCCCATTTTCCCCATGCATTTTTTGACCTGTAAAGGCCTTTTTGGGCCCTCCATGCTATTTCCCTTCAGTAACCTCTCCAGCATGCTATCGTGGGCGCAAACCCAGCTAGCCTTCTATTTTCCTTTTTTTGGGGTCATTGCCCGCGTAGTTTGACAACCCTCCCTCCCCCCCCTAAAGATGTAAACAATTTTTTAGTTCTCAATCAAGCTCAGCAGAGTGGTAGAGCCTTTTTTTGGATCCCCCACAATCACCTTAGGCCCCCCCCCTTAGATTATTTTAGAATGTCCACTCAGCGGGGGTGAGGCATCTGCTAAGTGGGCCTTTGTTTATTGGTAGGAAATACTCCCCTAAATAATAATGTTGGAATGATGTTGGTCAACAATGTTGTTGCGTGTAATCTGCTTGCACTGTAAACATAAACCGTACTAATGTCTTCTTTTTGTTTGACTCCACAGTTCCCTAGCACACCACAGGAATGGCTGACTGTGGCCTCCCAATTTGCCCAGCGGTGGGATTTCCCCAACTGCGGAGGGGCAATTGATGGGAAGCACGTCCACATAGTGCCGCCACCCCGTTCGGGGTCATACTATTTTAACTATAAAGGTTTTAATAGCATAGTGTTAATGGCAGTGGTGTCGGCACGGTACGAGCTCCTGTATGTGGACGTGGGGAAGAACGGCCGGATGTCCGATGGCGGAGTATTCGCTGAGACGGAGTTCGCTCACCATCTGCAGGCTGGGGGTCTTGCACTGCCTCCAGATGCAGAGAACGTGGAAGGGCTACCGTTCGTTTTCATCGCGGATGAAGCTTTTGGACTAGAACCACACCTCATGCGGCCGTTTCCCCAACGCACCCTCACCCCGGAGAGGAGGGTTTTTAATTACCGGCTGGCCAGAGCCTGGAGAGTTGTGGAGAATGCCTTCGGGATAATGGCCAGCCGGTTCCGCCTGTTCCAGACAGCTATCAATTTGGCGGATTATAAACTCAACAACATTGTGTACTGCTGCTGCTTGTTGCACAATTTTTTAAGAAAATACTCCACAAATTATGTGTCATCAGTTGGGTCTGAGGCCGGTCCCTCTGAACTGATAAATCTGACCGGCCTCAGCACTGCCCGTACTGGCTTGGCCCCCCAAAGTGCCCGTGAAGTACGTCAGAAATACGTAGAGTACTTCACGGGTAGGGGGGCCATCGCAATGCCAGACCACATCTGAACTTTCATGTTACCTTTTTAAAAAAAACAAAAATATTTGATTTACTACAAACTTGTGTTGTCATTCTTTGATTTGTGGTTTATGTGTCTCCCAGGTTCTAGTAGTGCCAAGTGTATTTCTCCTTAGTAAATAGCCTCCAATCTCAGAGGTAAAAACACTCATTTTGCATCTTCAGAACTGCTATTGAGCATAGAAACAACAAGGCACGCCTTTTTTCGACTTCCCCGATGTTTTTATTGATTGCAACACAGTTTTGGTTTTTTTTCGAAATTTTTTTTTGGGTGTTTTGTGCGGCTTTTTTGGCAGAAACATGCATGGGTCAAAAGCCACATTTTTTTTCATTAAAAAGTAATAAAATAACACAGTGAAAAATACAAACAGGAGATGGGGTGATGTTACCCCTGATCCATCCCAAATGTGAAGAAACACACTTTCTTTTTGGGGCTCAAATGGGTATCTTCAACATGATCCCATGGCTAGGGTAAACATGTGCTATCTGCCATCATGGGGGATCAATGGACGTGCTTTGGGGGTGAAAACCCTTCCTCTCCCCTACTTGAGGAGGGAGGAAGAGGTTGCACCCCCAAAACAGGGACATAGATATCCTGTGACGGCAGATAGCACATGTTGAGTCTTCAGTGTGTGCATCTTCACATTTGGGCTGGTGAAAATCCCATAGAAAAATTCCAGCACATAACAAAACACACAAAAAGGGGGGGGGGTCACACTATTCTCCCCAAAATATCTATCATGTTTTTATATTTTTGCTCAATCACAATCATTCTCTTTCTCATAATGTCCATTTCGCTACTGCATTCCATGATTTCCTGAATGATTATTTTGGCGCTGGCACTCGAGAATGGAGGATTTGGACTTCCTGACACGCCCTGTTCAGTCCCTAAAAAGAAAAAAATATTTTAAAACTATGCAGGCCTACATCTGTATTTACCTTGAAGTTGTGGTGACAGACACTGACCTGTTGTGCTGATAAGCTCCACCTCTCCTTCCTCCACCTCTCCTTCCTCCTCCTCCACTTTCTCCCCCTCCGCTTCCTGAACCTGCTGAACTTTGTCTGCTTTGGGATCTTCAGGGAGTTTCTGTGGTGCTGGGTTCCTCGTCTCATGAGCATGGTGTCCTCCCACTCTCCTCTCCCCTATGGGAATAGAAAAAAAAATGTATCCTTTTAGCCCACAGACTTTTTAGGCCTGAAAATGGATTCTCAATGTTTTAAAGTGGGGTCCAATTGATATTTGGTCCTGAGTTTCAAGATGAACATATGAGATCTTGCAAACTCAACAAAGCAACATGTTATTTTGGAGGACACTCACAAATTCACTTGGATAAACACCAAGGTATCCACTGGACCACCTGTGTGTGACACCGTTAAGAAATTTGGTCATGTGGCCCAGAGTATAGTATCTTGATGAAGAACAAAAAAAAAGAGTACACAACTGCTGGAGTGTCATCTCCTTTACCCAGAATACAGTTTATTCTTTCATTCACATTCTAAATTTCCTTACAACACATCATCTAGCCAACAATGTGTAGATAAACATTGTTGAAGTAAAATGAGGCATGCCCACATGTAGTTTACGTGGATATGTGCCAAACATGTTTGGGGGAAGAGCAGCAATTTTTTTTTCAACACATTTAGCAAATAAGTGGACTCTCCACTTAACATAAAAGTTGAGATTTTAAAATGTGAAACCAGTCAAGCCAAGCACATGATGCAAAACATGGAAGAATACATATTACAATGTGAAAGAACACAGTAAAATAAACTTACTTTTTTCAATGCTTTTTATAAGCTTCCTATACTGCTCCGGCTCCCTGAGCTTCAGGTCTGACCACCTTTTACGGAGTTGTTCCTTGGATCTCCTGACCCCATATTTTTTATAGAGAGTCTTCGCAACTTTGTCCATAATTTGTGACTTCCGGAGATTAGGGGTGTCGTATGGGCCATGCTTGCCGTCGTAATCCTTCCTCTGCAGAATGTCCACCATCTCCGCCATCTCAGAAAAAGACATATTAGTCGCCTTGTATCTTTTTTGACTGGATCGTGACGTTTCCGCCTCCGGGCTTTCCTTGTCGGTAATTTCAAGTAAAGAAGCCACCTGTGTCTGTGACATGTCGCCGTCTCACACTGTGCGCCGATCGTTAAGGGGCGGGGAAATCCTGGAAAAGTCCGTCATGGGCGGGCGACGAGGGCGGAGTTACACGCATGCGCAGGGTATAAAAAGGGGAAAGAAGTTATTAGGGATGCGCGGAGTAAGGACGACCGGAAGTGAACCAACGAAGTGAACTAAGGTAAGAAGGGAACTCGGGCCTGCAGTGGCCTATAATGGTTCATGATTGTAAAGGGCAATATTGTGATAAGTTGAGGAGAATCAATTCTGATCCTTTACTTTTTTTTCTTTTGTTTTTTACTTGTTCAAAAAAGATGCAGAAAATATGAGAGCCGGAGGTGATGCTGATTTTTATAGAAAAATATAAGGAACAGCGCAACTTGTGGGAACTGAAACACCCAGCGTACCACAAGAGTGATGTACGTCGGGCAACTATTACCAAGTTAGCAGAGGATATGAAGCCATGGATCCCAGATGCAGACTACACTATGATCAATAATAAAATCAACAACCTGCGTAATTCCTATAAAAAAAAAATACAAGAAAGTGCGCCAGTCAAAGAGATCAGGAGCAGCAGCCGACGATGTAGTAAAGCCCAAGCTGTGGTACTACAGACATCTTCAATTTCTGGATGACCAGATCGAGGCCAGGGAATTTATTTCCAGCCTTATCTCAACCCTTCCTTCCACCCTTCCCTCCAGCGTTCCTTCCACCCTTCCCTCCACCCCTGCAGAGGCGGAGGAGGAGCCTCCCGAGCTAGAAGAGCCAGATCTTCACATCTTTTTTTTTTTGTTTAATATATTTTTATTGAGAAGCTATGTAGATACAACAATAGAAACAGATACAAAGTAAATGGTACGTCGGGTTAGTAAACAAAGAAGAGTCAGCCCATTTTAGAATGAAAAACATCTTGAGTAACCCGAGTACAATGAAATGAACAATAGATTGATTAACAGATAGGAAAAAGAGGGGGAAGAGGAAGAAGAAAAAGGAAGGTAGGAGGGGGCTAGGAGAGAGGGGGGGTAAGGGAGGAGGGAGCAGGAAGGGGAAAGGGGAAACTGGCATACCTGGCAGTAACAATGAGCAGATATCAAATGCGTTTAGAGTAGGGAGGTCTTAGAGGGAGGTTAGTGCCTCCACAGTCAATATAAATGTAACAAAAATGGTACCAGGAATAGCGGTCAAGTAATGCAAGAAGCTTGGGTAGCTTAAGTGGACGAGGAGATAATGTCTTTGTAGCATTGGGTGGAGAGGAAGGAGGACCAAGGTGCCCAGGTTAGGGTATGTTGTTTAGTAGTGTCTCTTGCAATGTGGGTGAGTTCCTCCATGAGACATACTTCCGAAACTTTTTGTATCCAGGACTTTATGGTTGGAGTTGTGGGTTGGCCCCAGAGGGTAGGTATGAGGGCTTTAGCAGTATTAAGCAGATGTGGTGTGAGTGAACGTTTATATCTACCTATGGACATCAAGGTAGCGTGAAAGAGGACTACCCACGGATCCATAGGCAATCTAACATTGGTGACTTGGTGAATCAGGTCTAGCACTTTACACCAGTAAGGGCGAAGATCTTCACATCTTCAGCCCGGTATAGTATTTTTGATCATAATTATTGTCCACTAAGTAATATTGTGTTGAACTGTTTGGATTAGCCATAAATGATATCATACCCCCCCCCAAAAAAAAAAAAACATGAAAGAGATCAAAATTGTGTGTGATAGATTCCCCAAATAATCAAATTTTTCATTTTCTTTTAAAAACAGGATGAGGCAAGCCAGGAGGAAGAGGGTCAGGAGTGTGGCAGGCAGGAGGAGGCAGGGCCAAGTGGGACTCAGCAGGTCCCCAGGCCTAGTGGCAGCACCGTCTCCCAAGTGGCTCCCCTCCACGTCAGACCGCCAAAACAACGGCGGATGACACAAGATTCAGGAGGCTGCTGCTATCATGAGGGCCCCCCTCAACCCTATGGAGGGGTTTAGCACCTATCTGGCAGATAAGTTGCTCAGAATGGAGGCAGAACAATGGGCCCTTTGAGAGCACCTTATATATATGGCCGTACACATGGGGGCGAGGGGGCTGCTGACTGCTGCTGACTGAGGCCACCCATATCTCGCAGCAGGCCAATCCCTCTCCTCCTTCTCCTCCTCCTCCTGCCACATCACCACCCACAGTGGCCCAGCCTGCAAGGGTGCGTGAACAGGGCCGTAGAGAGAACGCTGCAGAGAGGCGTGGAAGGAAGGCTACAGGGAAGAGCAGGAGGTGATTCCCTGGCCTCGAGCTGCTCATCCATAAATTGAAGGTTGATGGAGTACCACAGCTTGGGATGATGTATGTCTTTGCCTGCTGCTCCTGATTTCATGCTGTTGTTGATTTTATTATTGATCATAGTCAGGTCTGCATTTGGGATCTAATGACTTTATATTCTCTGCTAATTTCTGAATAGTTGCCCTTCGGTTTTTGTTTGTTTTTTGTCCGAAATAAAGGGAAATTTGATTTCTGCCAACATACATGCCTGATGTGTTTTTTTTTGGGAGTAGCAATAAGATTTCATAAATACAATGTGTAATTAATAACAAGGGACACCAACCTCCATGAGTAAAAAATAAAAATAATATGTTGTTCTGAGAAATTGACACACCAAAAAATGCACAACAAATTTAAAGACAAAAACCAAAAAAAAGGTGTAATTTGTGAGGTCGGCCTTGAAGAATTAAACAAATTATTCCTAAGATCACAAGAAAGAAGAAAGACATACGTTTGTCAGAACTCAGGAGAAAGATCTGCTGCCAAAATGACATCTTAAAGACCGTTCTAAAGCAACAAAACATGCGCTGCATTAAACGAAGCAATAACTTGCAGAATGACGAATGTGCTCTCTCCATTAGGAACGCTAGTTTTACCAGAACGAGCGCTCCCGTCTCCTAATTCAGTCTGAGTATGCGTGGGTATTTTAACCGATGGACTTGCCCATAGACGATCGGAAATTCCCATCGGTTTTTTATCCATCGGAAAAATTTAAAACAAGTTCTATTTTTTCCATCCGATGGAAAAAAGACCGATGGGTACCATACATGATCGGTTTGTCTGATGAAAACCATCCATCGGACGGTTTTCATCAGTTAAACCGATCGTGTGTACGGGCTTCAGAGATGTGAAATTTTGTAACTCCAAACTGGAACGTGCACTTCTCTTTCAGATCACACTCGGCTTATCTCTGTATTCTATGCCTTCGGCCTCACAATTTAAATTGCAAGCCTGGTGGTTGGTCAATGTCCCCGAAATCTCACCAGAAAACTAGCAGGAGGTTTATAATTCCTTTTCTGATACAGTTATGTCAGCCAGAGATAAGCTCATTCAACTGAGATATCTCCATAGAACATATTACACCCCTAAGCCTCTTTTTCCCTGTGCATAAACGTGATACTCCTATGTACCATAAATGTGGGGCCGAACAAGGCGACTTCCTCCATATGGTTTGGTCATGTACTTTTCATCTCTCTACCATCACGTGGAAGGGAATATTCTGGCATTGTTGGGCAAGGCAGTCAGCCGTAAAATCCACCTTACTGTTAACACGTGGTCCAGCAAGAATGGACAGGGACGATATATTTAGTTCATAGCACACTGGGTAACGCTGCTTGCAACTCGAAAGGATGCAGGACAGGGCTCGGTGCTGCAGCTTGTTAATGCCCCACGTCTCCATACAGCTGTGAGCTCTACCCCCTCCTCCTCCGCCACCTCCATGCCCTCCTCTGCAGAATTGTCCTATGAACATCAGGTATCCCCTAAGCGTTCAAAGGGCTATTCCCAGAGTCAGGCTAAAAGGTGCTATGCAGTGCTTCAGCTAGTGTCTTTAGGGGACATGAACCACATCAGAGCAGAGATTCTTGCAGCTCTGCAGGGACAGGCCCAGAGATGGTTCCAGGAATGTTGGTGTGCGATAATGCCTCAAACCTCCTGTCCGCCCTTAGACAGGGAAAGTTGACACATGTGCCATACCTGGCACATGTCCTCAATTTGGTAGTGCAGCATTTCCTAAATACATACCCAGGGTTGCAAGATGTGCTAAAGCTGGCCAGAATAGTCTGTAGCCATTTCAGGTGGTCATACACAGCCATTGCTCGGGTGGCTGAAATTCAGCGGAATATCCACCTGCCTGTAAACCGCCTGATTTGTGACATGCCCACCAGGTGGAACTCGACTTTGTCAGTGCCACAGTGGCTATACATGCAGCAGAGGGCCGTCAACGAATACCTGTGCAAATACTGACAACAGGCTCAGGCCGCCTGATCATTAGGGATGCATACACTGCATGCATCAGTGACACAATCCCTGTTGTGTTCCTGCTGGAGCAGACTCTACGTGGTATTATGGACAGGGCACCTGAGGCAGAGCAGCAGGAGGACTTCCTTTCCTCTCAAGGCCCATTTTATCCAGACACCATCATTCCTATGTCACAGAACACACAGGAGGAGAGAGTGGAGGAGGATGAGGAAGAGGGGATTCTGGCACTTTCAGAGGCTTCTAGAAAGACATGCATCAATCTGTAAGCAATGGCTTTCAAACCCCAGGACCCTTGGGAGTAGTACGTGGCTGGGAGAAAAGTTCCAGATAATGCAAATTTGAGGTGCAAGGGCAACCTCATGCTTCAAAGCCTGCGAAAGGACCCAAGAATGCGTGGCATAAAGGAGAAGGATGAATACTGGTTGGCAACCCTCCTTGACCACCGTTATAAGGGGAAGGTCTCAGAACTCATCCCGTCCCCACAGAGAGTGCAGAAGATAAAATCTCTTGAGGACATGTTAAAGAGGATTTTATTTAACTCCAGTAGGTTACAGTGTCGTAGAAAACGTAGTTTTGAGTCTTCTGCTGGTCAAAAGAGGAGCGTTGGGAAAGGTGTCCGCCTAAGTGAGGCATTTCGGAATTTTTTTAGTCCTCGCCACCCAGGGCTGTTAGCTTCCACATCCCAATAGCAGCATCTGCATCACATGGTGGATGATTACCTCGGGGTCAAAACAGAGATGAAGAGCTTTCCAGCTGACAATCCACTGACTTACTTGGTCATGAGAATAGACCACTGGCCAGAACTTGCCCGGTATGCTATTGAGTTGTTGGGCTTCCCTGCATCCAACGTGCTTTCAGAATGGGCATTCAGTGCTACAGGAGGTTTGGTTACTGATCATATATCCCTTGAGGAAGTGCAAGCAGCAGTGGGCTCGGCTAAGCCCAGCAAGGCCCTGGGCCCAGATGGATTCACCATTCAATACTGTAAGACCCTTTCATCTCTTTTAGGCCCCACATGGTCAAGACGTGCAATGCCTTAGGACAATACTCATCTTTTCCGCCTACTACTACCCTACTAGCCCACATCTCAGTAATACCCAAAGAGGGAAAATACCCCTAATTGTGCAGTAGCTATACACCTATCTCTCTACTAAAGGTAGATCTGAAACTCTTTACCAAGATTATAGCCACACGCCTTCAACAATACCTTCCCCAACTGATTCATCTAGACCAAGTGGGATTTGTCCTCACCCGCATGGCACGGGACAACACGACTTAGCCAATCATACTTAGATCCCCTGCCAGTTCCTGAGCACCGATGCTGAGAAGGCATTCGATAGGGTGAACTGGAGGTTCATGTTCGCAACCCTTCAATGCTTTGGTGTGGGGGACAGGATGATGCAGTGGACTACCGGGGCCTGCACTACACCGACGGCATCAAATCAAGGTGAATCGGTTGTTCTCGGACCCGATTACCCTCTTGATTGGGACTTGACAGCCCTCTCTCACCATTACTGTTCGTGCTGACTTTGGAGCTGTTCTTAAGTAGAGTCAGGTGGAATGATAACATCAAGGACCTACAGCAAGGAAGTTGACAATACAAACTATCCGCCTACGTGGATGACTTGTTATTCTTCCTCACTAACCTCACTGCTTAATCTTCTACAAGAACTTGAGCTGTACGGTGCCCTATCAAATTTGAAAATGTATTATTCAAAGTCCAAGGCCATGGGTGTGATGATAACACCTACACAACTACACTATTTACAGCTCAATTTCAAGTTTAAATGGACTTCCATAGCATTAAAATATCTAGGGACTTTTTTCCCATCATCGTTGGCCAACGCCTATAAATTAAACTTCCCACCTTTTCTCGCTATGGTGCGAACATTGTAAAAATAAGCATCCTCCCCAAATTCCTGTATCTATATTAGGCCCTACCTATTCATATTCCCTCAGTTTTTTTCAAACACCCTCAT